>JBBDGP010000661.1:3430000-4665000 GCA_037952835.1 Lithobates septentrionalis | reverse complement strand
TTAAAAAAACCAAAAAAAAATAAAAAAAAAAAGGATTTTAAAAAACCAAAAAAAAATAAATAAAGGCCTGTTTGCTAAAATCAAGATGCCCAAAAAATTGTATTTTTGATTATGTAAAAATATTTAACTATAATTATATTATTCTAAAATTAGTAATATATCATTATATTTTTGTCTAGGAACATTTTATACTAAATGCATAACTGAATGCATAACAACGATTAATAAAAACATCTGCTTAGGAATTAAATAAATGTGTGGTTTGTTATTTCAATGCTCAGTATCAGTTTGGTTATAAATTGAAAAAAGTTGTTTACAGTGGCAATGGAGCTTATTTAGAAATTTAAAAGGAAAATACAGTTGGCACTACAACTGCTCGACCATAACCTAGGAGAAAGCACAAAAGAAAGGCAAGCAATAAATATAATTCAAGATTTCATCTAGATTTTTTTTATTTAAAATATTTAGATATCCTGGCCCATTGCAATGGCCCCCCTACCCATAAAATAATTAACATATTGCTGTCTAACTTGACGGGCACTTTGGGGGGCCAAGCCAGTACGGACAGTATCCAGGCCCGTAAGGTTGTCATCGATAAGTCCGGCCTCAGGCCCAACTGGTACCATATAATTTGGAGAATGTTTGTGTAAAAAGTTGTGCAGGATGCAGCACGATAAAATGATAAAATTAAGTTTGTATTCCGCCAAATTAATGGAGGTTTGAAACAGGCGGAACCGGCTGGCCAGAATCCCAAACGCATTCTCAACCACTCTTCTAGCTCTGGCCAGCCGGAAATTAAAAACCCTCCTCTCCGGGGTGAGGGTTCTTTGGGGGAATGGCCTCATGAGGTGCTTGCTCAGAGCGAAGGCTTCATCGGCAATGAAGACAAAGGGGAGTCCTTCCACGTTATCCGCATCAGGTGGCAATCCCAGGCCACCACTCTGGAGACGCTGGCAGAACTCCGTCTGGGCAAATACTCCTCCATCCGACATCCGGCCATTCTTCCCCACGTCCACATATAAAAATTCATAGTGTGCCGACACCACCGCCATTAAAACAATACTGTGGAACCCCTTATAATTAAAATAGTATGACCCCGAATGGGGTGGTGGCACGATGTGGACATGTTTCCCATCTATAGCACCTCCACAATTGGGAAAGTCCCAACGGGTGGCAAAATGGGATGCCACAGTCTGCCATTCCTGTGGCGTTGAAGGAAACTGGGGAATCAAACAAGAAAACAAAAATCAGTAATTTTTAAGATAACATTGCAAGAAAATCATACAATTAAAAACATTATTCCCCAGCATCAGTATAACATTAAATAATTTAAATCTTCTGGAAGAAATAATATGGAAAGGCACACTTATCAGATTGCTCACCCCCTCTGATGGAACATTGATTACATTTTAGGGGGTTGTGAAATCCCAAAAAAAAATTACTTTTAGGACACGCAGGGATTTATGGACTAAAAAGGCTACAAGACTGCAGTTGTCGCACTCTGCAAGTGCAGTTGCTCCCCAGCTTAAAGTAAATGAGGTAAGGTAAAAAGGCAGTCATGTTGCAAGGAGTATACAATCACATGCAAGGGCAATTAATGAAAACACTTTGTGGCTTGCATATGATTTGATGATGGAAATCAGCAGAGCTTCTGCTCATTTACTAAAGCACTGGAACAAATGCACTTGTAGAGTGCACATGCATTTTGCAAAGTGCAACATATATTTGCTTTTTACAAATCAACACCACAGAACATTATAGCAAATTATTACGGGGGTGGGGGGTTTGGGAAATCAAGCTAATTGCTAATTATAAGCACACTATTTGGATTGAGTTTAGGTGGGGGGGGTTGGGAAATCAAGCTAATTGCTAATTATAAGCACACTATTTGGATTGAGTTTAGGTGGGGGGGAGGGGGTTGGGAAATCAAGCTAATTGCTAATTATAAGCACACTATTTGGATTGAGTTTAGGTGGGGGGGGGGGTTGGGAAATCAAGCTAATTGCTAATTATAAGCACACTATTTGGATTGAGTTTAGGTGGGGGGGAGGGGGTTGGGAAATCAAGCTAATTACTAATTATAAGCACACTAAATACACTCAAACAAAATACATTCAAACTGAGTAGACTAGGTGGATATGTGCCCAGCATTGTATGCTGGGGAGGTTATTGAAGGCAAATATACATGCATGACAAAAAAGAACAGGCAAAAAATCCAGCATGTGTGAGGAGAAAAAGGGGACATTCACACTATATTGCAATGATGGTAAGTAGTGTTTGAGGCAAGAAATACATTACATTTTTAAAGATTACATAAAAGAACATGTGATGCTAATAAAAGAAAAATATCTTACCTTAATATAGTCCTTCTGCAGGACCTGTATGATGGCAGAACAGGTCTCTGGGATAATGATCCCCAGAGCCTGGGGGGAGATGCCTGTCGAGAACTTGAGGTCCTGCAGGCTTCTCCCTGTCGCCAAGTACCGCAACGTGGCAACTAGCCTCTGCTCCGGAGTGATGGCTTGCCTCATGCAGGTATCCTGCCTGCTGATATAGGGGGTCAGCAAAGCCACCAAACGGTCAAAAACGGGGTCCGTCATCCGGAGAAAGTTCCTGAAATCCTCAGGATTATTCTCACGGATCTCACGGAGCAATGGCATGTGACAGAACTGGTCACGCTGGAGCAACCAATTCTTGGTCCATGAACTCCTCCTCGCCCTGTTCATGGACTGGTCTTGGTCTGAAGAATAAACTACAGCACCAAACACATACAATGCACGAGCTCGACGACGAGTACGTACAGGTAACATGGCTTCAAAACGGTCGGCTGGTCAGAACGCACTAAACAGAACGCACTGAAGAACAGCAAGGCCTGTGAAGAGCGACCTGAAAATCAGGAACGAGCGGACAATAAAACAAAGATTTCTCAATGCCAACTGACCAAACGCACTGAAAAGCAGATACAAACCTCACAAGCACAGACTGAACAACAGTTAAAACGAACTGAAAAATACGAGTCTCACAAGCGCGAATCGTCTCTCACCAAACTTCTACTAACACGAGATAAACACGAGATTAGCAGAAGGAGCCCAAAGGGTGTCGTACGGGCTATTGAACTTCCGTTTTATAGTCTCGCCGGACTTGGTGTACGTCACCGCGTACTAGGCTGTCGAACTTTTGTGTGGTCGTGTGTAGGCAAGTCCGTTCGTTAGAAAGTCTGCCGCAAGTCCGCCGAAAGTCCGCCGGAAGTCTGTCGGACAGGCTGTCGGACTTTTGTAGCTGAAAAGTCCGACCGTGTGTACGCCCCATTACAGTTTCACTGGTAGATTTTTCCCTGCCAATGCAATTCTGTGAGAATATTATGCACACCAGGCCATTTTAGGAGTGCATTTTTAGTGGAAATTCAAGCACCCAACTTTCCCAGGAGGCAACAATGAGGAAGGTAACATCATCTGCGACTCCCTAAACTGTTGCAAGCAGGGAAAGAGGTTATTTGTTTAAAGTATTGTTAAGAACTGTGTTTGTGACATGCTTTTTTTAATATTATAAATTATATATTTGCATTACGGGGTGCGCAGATGTCAGTAAAGCATATCTTACATTTTCAAGGTCTGCTGTACCTGTAGTGGCATCAAAATAATTAGACTGTTATGTGCAAAGCAGATAGCTCCATGTGCCTGCTTGCAGTTTCATTTGCCTTCTACATCTCAGCAGCCTAGAAAGTCATCATCACTTGGCTTATTCTTCTCCTGTCTCTGGCTCATCCTGATTGGCCCCTCAGTGTGATAGGTGATATCTTTGTTGCCACAGGTTTGTAAACCAGTATAATTATCCCCTTGATCTTCCTGCTCCATAGGGAAAGGCCTTGGCATTCCCCCACCCCGGGAAAAAGCTAACCACCTCTTCAAATTCCCATTTCACAATTTCACATGGTACTTAGAAACTGCTTGCCACCTGAATTCCAGGCATGTCTGTTGGTCCATGTTCTTCTCTTAGTTACATAGTTACATAGCTGGTAAGGCTGAAAAAAGACACCAGTCCATCAAGTCCAACCTGTGTGTGTGCGCTTTTATGTCAATATTACATTGTATATCCCTGTATGTTGTGGTAGTTTAGGTGCCCATCTAATAGTTTTTTAAAATTATCTATGCTCCCTGCTGAAACCACGGCTTGTGGAAGAGAATTCCACATTCTTACCGCTCTTACCGTAAAGAACCAATAATCTTGTAAGATCCTTCAGTCCCTTTATTAGCTGTGTTGCCCTTCTCTGTACTCTCTCCAATTCCAGCACATCCATCCAGAGGACTGGAGCCCAGAACTGGACGGCATACTCTAGGTGTGGCCAGACAAGAGTCTTGTAGAGTGAGTGAATTATTGTTTTATCTATGGAGTTAATTCCTTTTTTAATGCATGCCAATATTCTATTAGCTTTGCTTGCAGCAGCTTGGTACTGCATGCCGTTGCTGAGCCTGTCATCTACTAGGACCCCCAGGTTCTTTTCCATCCTAGATTCCCCAAGAGGCTCTCCACTAGTGAGTAGATTACATTCATGTTTTTGCCACCTAAATGCATTATTTTACATTTTTCTACATTGAACCTCATTTGCCATGTAGTTGCCCACCCCATTAATTTGTTCAGAACTTCTTGCAAGGTTTCCACATCCTGCGGAGAAGCTATTGCCCTGCTTAGCTTAGTATCGTCCGCAAATACTGAGATTGAGCTGTTTATCCCATCCTCCAGATCATTTATGAATAAATTAAATAGGATTGTTCCCAGGACAGAACCCTGAGGAACCCCCCTTTCCACATTGGACCATTCTGAGTACTCCCCATTTATCACTACCCTCTGAACTTGCCCTTGTAGCCAGTTTTCAATCCAGGTATGGACAGACCTTAGCTTGTACAGTAAACATTTGTGGGAAACTGTATCAAATGCCTTTAAATCCAGATACACTACGCCTACAGGCCTTCCTTCATCTAGATGGCAGCTCACCTCCTCATAGAAGGATAATAGATTTGTTTGGCAAGAATGACTTTTCATGAATGCATGCTGATTACTATTAATGATTAGGGATGAGCTTCGAGTTCGAGTCGAACTCATGTTCGACTCGAACATTGGCTGTTCGCAAGTTCGCCGAACACCGAACAATTTGGGGTGTTCGCGGCAAATTCGAATGCCGCGGAACACCCTTTAAAAGTCTATGGGAGAAATCAAAAGTGCTAATTTTAAAGGCTAATATGCAAGTTATTGTCATAAAAAGTGTTTGGGGACCTGGGTCCTGCCCCAGGGGACATGGATCAATGCAAAAAAAAGTTTTAAAAACGGCCGTTTTTTCAGGAGCAGTGATTTTAATAATGCTTAAAATCAAACAATAAAAGTGTAATATCCCTTTAAATTTCGTACCTGGGGGGTGTCTATAGTATGCCTGTAAAGGGGCGCATGTTTCCCGTGTTTAGAACAGCCTGACAGCAAAATGACATTTGGAAGGAAAAAACTCATTTAAAACTACCCGCGGCTATTGCATTGCCGTCAATACACATAGAAGTTCATTGATAAAAACGGCATGGGAATTCCCCACAGGGAAACCCCGAACCAAAATTAAAAAAAAAAAATGACGTGGGGTTCCCCCTAAATTCCATACCAGACCCTTCAGGTCTGGTATGGATTTTAAGGGGAACCCCGCACCAAAAAAAAAAAAAAAAAGGCGTGGGGTTCCCCCAAAATTCCATACCAGACCCTTATCCGAGCACGCAACCTGGCAGGCCGCAGGAAAAGAGGGGGGGACGAGAGTGCGCCCCCCCCCCTCCTGAACCGTACCAGGCCACATGCCCTCAACATTGGGAGGGTGCTTTGGGGTAGCCCCCCAAAACACCTTGCCCCCATGTTGATGAGGACAAGGGCCTCATCCCCACAACCGTGGCCGGTGGTTGTGGGGGTCTGCGGGCGGGGGGCTTATCGGAATCTGGAAGCCCCCTTTAACAAGGGGACCCCCAGATCCCGCCCCCCCCCTGTGTGAAATGGTAAGGGGGTACTTACCCCTACCATTTCACTAAAAAAGTGTCAAAATAGTTAAAAATGACAAGAGACAGTTTTTGACAATTCCTTTATTTAAATGCTTCTTCTTTCTTCCTTCATCTTCTTCTTCTTCTGGTTCTTCTGGCTCTTCTGGTTCTTCCTCCGGCGTTCTCGTCCAGCATCTCCTCCGCGGCGTCTTCTATCTTCTTCTCCTCGGGCCGCTCCGCACCCATGGCATTGGGGGGGAGGCTCCCGCTCTTCTCTTCATCTTCTTCTTCATCCTCTTCTCTTCTTCCTTCTTCTCTTCTTCTCTGTTTCTCTTCTTAATTTTCTTCTCCGGGCCGCTCCGCATCCATGCATGGAGGGAGGCTCCCGCTGTGTGACGGCGTCTCCTCATCTGACAGTTCTTAAATAACGGGGGGCGGGGCCACCCGGTGACCCCGCCCCCCTCTGATGCACGGTGACTTGACGGGACTTCCCTGTGACGTCACGGGGAATGCCACAGGGAAGTCCCGTCATGTCCCGTGCGTCAGAGGGGGCGGGGTCACCGGGTGGCCCCGCCCCCCGTTATTTAAGAACCGTCAGATGAGGAGACGCCGTCACACAGCGGGAGCCTCCCTCCATGCATGGATGCGGAGCGGCCCGGAGAAGAAAATTAAGAAGAGAAGAAGGAAGAAGAGAAGAGGATGAAGAAGAAGATAGAAGACGCCGCGGAGGAGATGCTGGACGAGAACGCCGGAGGAAGAACCAGAAGAGCCAGAAGAACCAGAAGAAGAAGAAGATGAAGGAAGAAAGAAGAAGCATTTAAATAAAGGAATTGTCAAAAACTGTCTCTTGTCATTTTTAACTATTTTGACACTTTTTTAGTGAAATGGTAGGGGTAAGTACCCCCTTACCATTTCACACAGGGGGGGGGCGGGATCTGGGGGTCCCCTTGTTAAAGGGGGCTTCCAGATTCCGATAAGCCCCCCGCCCGCAGACCCCCACAACCACCGGCCACGGTTGTGGGGATGAGGCCCTTGTCCTCATCAACATGGGGACAAGGTGTTTTGGGGGGCTACCCCAAAGCACCCTCCCAATGTTGACGGCATGTGGCCTGGTACGGTTCAGGAGGGGGGGGGCGCACTCTCGTCCCCCCTCTTTTCCTGCGGCCTGCCAGGTTGCGTGCTCGGATAAGGGTCTGGTATGGATTTTTGGGGGAACCCCAAGCCGTTTTTTTTTTTTTTTTTGGCGCGGGGTTCCCCTTAAAATCCATACCAGACCTGAAGGGTCTGGTATGGAATTTAGGGGGAACCCCACGTCGTTTTTTTTTTTTAAATTTTGGCCGGGGTTCCCCTTAATATCCATACCAGACCTGAAGGGCCTGGTATGGAATTTAGGGGGACTCCCACTTCATTTTTTTTTTTTTTTAATTTTGGTTCGGGGTTTCCCTGTGGGGAATTCCCATGCCGTTTTTATCAATGAACTTCTATGTGTATTGACGGCAATGCAATAGCCGCGGGTAGTTTTAAATGAGTTTTTTCCTTCCAAATGTCATTTTGCTGTCAGGCTGTTCTAAACACGGGAAACATGCGCCCCTTTACAGGCATACTATAGACACCCCCCAGGTACGAAATTTAAAGGGATATTACACTTTTATTGTTTGACTTTAAGCATTATTAAAATCACTGCTCCTGAAAAAACGGCCGTTTTTAAAACTTTTTTTTGCATTGATCCATGTCCCCTGGGGCAGGACCCGGGTCCCCAAACACTTTTTATGACAATAACTTGCATATAAGCCTTTAAAATTAGCACTTTTGATTATTCATGTTCGTGTCCCATAGACTTTAACGGTGTTCGCGTGTTCGAGCGAACTTTTTTCCTGTTCGCATGTTCTGGTGCGAACCGAACAGGGGGGTGTTCGGCTCATCCCTATTAATGATACAGTTTTCATTATCAAAATCTTGTATATAGTCCCTTATCATCCCTTCCAAGAGCTTGCATACTATTGATGTTAGGCTAACTGGTCTGTAGTTCCCAGGAATATATCTTGGTCCTTTAAGGATTGATGCTACATTGGCTTTTCTTCAATCAGCTGGTATCATACCAGTTAGTAGACTGTTCATAAAGATTAAGAACAATGGTCTGGCAATTATTTGACTGAGTTCCTTAAGGACCCTCGGGTGTAAGCCATCTGGTCCCGGTGACCTATTTATGTTAAGTTTTTCAAGTCTGTTTCTAATTTTATCCTCTGTTAACCATGAGGGTGCTTCCTCTGACGTGTCATGAGGATAAACATTGCAGTTTTGGTTACTGAAGCCCCCTGTTTCCCTCGTGAAGACTGTTTGAGCCTAGATCCATCAGAAAAAATCCGATGGGTTTTGTTGTCGGAATGTGCGATCGTGTGTACAGGGCATTAGGCCCTGTACACACGATCGCACATTCCGACAACAAAATCCATCAGATTTTTTCCGACGGATCTTGGCTCAAACTTGTCTTGCATACACACGGTCGCACAAAGTTGGTCGGAAATTCCGAACGTCAAGAACGCGGTGACGTACAACACTTACGACGAGCCGAGAAAAATTTATTTCAATAGCCAGTGCGGCTCTTCTGCTTGATTCTGAGTATGCGTGGCACTTTGTGAGTCGGAATTGATCTAAACACGATCGTAAAATGTGCGATCGGAGCTTGTTGTCGGAAAATTTTAGATCCTGCTCTCAAACTTTGTGTGTCGGAAAATCCGATGGAAAAAGTCCGATGAAGCCTACACACGGTCGGATTTTTTCCGACAACAAGCTCCGATTGCACATTTTCCGTCGGAAAGTCCGACCGTGTGTACAGGGCATTACATTTCTTATTGCATTCTTTGTGCAGTTGGAATGCTGATGATGACCCCTCAGACTTGTATTTTTTGAAGGCCTTCGCCTTTGCTTTTATATGAATTTTGACATTGGCATTAAGACACCCAGGGCTTTTATTAGCTCTTTTAATTTTATTACCCTTTAGGATGCACTGGCTAAAACCCTTATTTAATATGCTCCTAAAGCACACCCATTTTTCCTCTTTGCTCTTTGTTCCTAGGATTTTATTCCATTTAGTATCGTCTAACAAGGAGCGTAGTTTCTGGAAGTTGGATCTTTTGAAATTCAGTGTCTTTGTATTCCCGTTATGTTTCCTATTTGTGTGATTTATGCTGAAACAAATTGACCCGTGATCGCTGTTTCCTAAGTTGCCCTGTATTTCTACACCCGTGATCAAGTCTGTATTGTTAGTAATCAGTAGGTCTAGTAATGCATTGTTTCTTGCTGGTGCATTTACCATCTGACTCATGAAATTTTCCTTTAAGACATTTAGGAAATGGTGAGCCTTAGATGAATGCGCGGTTCTTTCTGCCCAGGCTATTTCTGGATAATTAAAATCCTCCATTATAATGACACTTCGCATCCTTGCCACCATTCCAAACTGTGATAGGAGGTCCGTCTCCCCCTCCTCCCTCAGGTTAGGGGCCCTATAGCATACTCCCAGTATTACTTTCTCCTTGTTTTCCTTCCTTTGTAAATATACCCATAAGGATTCCACCTATTCCCCTGCTCCATTAGTGATGTCATCCCTCACATTCACCCGTATATCATTTTTGATATACAGGCATACCCCTCCTCCTTTCTTAACCTCCCTGTCCCTGCGATATAGGGGATACCCTTGAATGGTTGCCAGCCAATCATGAGAGCTATTGAACCAGGTCTCTGAAGTTCCCCCAAAATCGAATTCCTTCTCATACAGTAGCAGCTCTAGTTCTCCCATCTTGTCCGCCAGACTCCTGGCATTAGTGAACATGCCTTGTAGTTTTGTCCGGACACATTCTATCACCTTATTGGGTGTTCTGAGGTTGCAAATAAGACTTGTTACTGTACTTACCATGGGTTTAGGTGTTTTAGTCAACCTACCACTAATGCCCCCAATACTACCCACTGAAATACATTCCACACTGGCTATCTCTATGTCTGGACCCTGCCGCCTAGTTTAAAAGCCCCTCTAACTTTTCGGCCATCTTCACTCCCATCAGATCTACACCCTCCTCATTTAGGTGCAGTCCTTCCCTTCTATAAAGCTGGTAACCGACTAAAAAGTCAGCCAAGTTCCCCAGAAATCCAAACCCCTCCTTTGTACTCCAGCTCCTCAGCCACTGGTTTATTTCCCTAATCTCCCGCTGCCTTTCTGGTGTGGCTCGAGGTACCGGTAGTATTTCTGAAAATACTACCTTGGAGGTCCTATTCCTCAATTTAGCTCCTAAATCCCTAAAATCGTTTTTTAGGACACTCCATTTTCCTCTGAATTTGTCATAGGTGCCAACGTGCACCATGACTGCTGAGTCTTTCCCAGCCCCCCACTCCCAGTAATCTGTCCACCAGATTCGTGATGTGCCGAATCAGAGTGTCTGGTGGACAACATACAGTTCGGCGCTTTAGGTCCTTGTGACAGATTGCCCTCTCTGTCCTTACAGAGTCCCCTACTACCAAATTTTTTCTTTCCTTCCCCTTGGCTCCCCGCCACTCTTACTGGAGGAGGTCTTCCCCTGGCAGCTAGGGGCGTCACTCTGTTCCAGCAATGCTGGTCCCTGACTGGTTTCACCAATGTCACACAGTGGGGCGTACTTATTGGGATGTTCCAGCTCAGGATCGGCCTCCCTGACTTTCCCCTCTACCCTTCCTGACTGTCACCCATCTACTCTTCTCTGGTGCCTGCACATTTTTTTCTCCACCCGCCTCTGTGCTGGCCCCTGCCGACACCTGCCGGGTACGTTCCCAGCTCTCCTTTGGGATGGGGATTCTTTTTAGTGTTGACAGTTGCTTCCCTAGATTCAGAACCTGAGCTTCCAGGGAATCAATGTGCTTACATTTTGCACAGCAGAATTCGCCCTCGATCAGATGATCAAGGAACGCATACATGCCACAAGATGTACACTGAGTCGCATCTCCATCTCCACCGGGCATCATACCTACTAATTTACTCACAGGACTCGTGCACTATGGTACTCACAGCACTCATGCACTCGGGTACTCACAGCACTCTTGGTTCGACTGTGTGATCATATTCAAGCCTGGGTCTTGCAACTCTAGAGCTGATGCTATCACACACTTTTTTGATTCTCAAGATACTGAAGCTCCTGCTAAACCAGCATGTATTATTCGTACCACTTGCATCCTGGTCCTAAACTTTGTCCTGGTGCTTATCTTTATTTGCTCCTGTAATCTCAATGTCCACTGTGACCCTTGTGACTCCAGAGCACCCTGAGTACCCTGAGACCTCTGCGACTCCAGGCACCCTGAGCATCCTGTGTTACCTCTGTAACCCAAGTGACTGAGGAGTACCCTGAGCATTCTGTATCACTCTGTGACTCCTGTGACTCCAGAGCACCTTGTAGAACCCTATGGTCCTTGTGATTTCAGATCATCTTAAGCATCCTCAACCCCCATGATCCCAGAGCACCCTGAGCATCCTGTATTGTCCAATGACCCAAGAGCATCCTGTGTCAAGCAGTGAAGCCAGAGCATCCCGTGCTGGCCAATGATCCTAGAGCACTTTGTATCATGCAATGACTCCGATATGCAATGTGCACCCTGTGATTCCAGTCTATCCCAAGCATCCTTTATCAACCTGTGACAGTGCAGCCTGAGTACCTCTCAGACACCAGTGTCTCCATGCAGCCTCAGGTATGCTCCTGTAAAATTTTGTGCTGTCTCTCCCTCATTGTCCATGGCTTGCTATTTTAAGTATTGTAAATTTTGTCACATTAGGAGTTGGGATTTTTGTAAACTAAAATGATAATAAAAAACTTAAAAGATTTAATTACATAAATACCTGTTCCATTTTAATAAGGAAGCTGTCAATAAAGTGCCTTGAAATGCTGGGATCCAGAGTCTCTTGGCTGGACTTCACCTTCTCAAATATATTTTCAGCAAGTTGCTCAGATAGCATTGTTGTCTTATGGTGAGGTCCAGGAATGTATTCCATAAGGGTAGGAAGAATGCTATGCAGCTAGAAAAATTTGAAAGATTTCCATCAAAACTCAGTCACTGAAAAGACAATCCAGATAGCGTTCCTATTCCAAATAATATTGGTATACATCAAAGAAAGTACAATATATTTAAGATCATTCAGATACAATAATTTATTAAAGTCACAATTAGGGATGAGTCGACACCCTCCTGTTCAGTTTGCAGCAGAACATGCGAACAGGCCAAAAATTTGGGAGAACACACAAACACCATTAAAGTCTATGGGACACGAACATGAATAATCAAAAGTGCCAATTTTAAAGGCTTATATGTAAGTCATTGTCATAAAAAAAGTGTTTGGGGACCCGGGTCCTGCCCCAGGGGACATGTATCAATGCAAAAAAATTTAAAAAAAACTGACATTCTTTCGGGAGCAGTGATTTTTTTAATGCTTAAAGTGAAACAATAAAAATGAAATATTCCTTTAAATATTGTGCCTGGGGGGTGTCTAAAGTATGCCTGCAAAGTGGCGCATTTTCCTGTGTTTCGAACAGTACCAAAGCAAAATTACATTTCTAAAGGAAAAATTGTCATTTAAAACTGATCGCGGCTGTAATGAATTGTCGGATCTCGGCAATATAGATAAAACTCATTGGAAAAAAGAACATAGGATCCCCCCCCCCCCCCCCCCCGTCCATTACCAGGCCCTTTGGGTCTGGTATGAGTATTAAGGGGAACACTTAGGACCTTTTCTTAACAGATTGAATTATGATTTGGATCTCAAGGGGCTACACATAGGAGACAGGGAATTCAAGGTTGCAGCCTTTGCAGAACCTCGTGCCTCCCTGCCCAAACTATTAAGAGCCATAAACCAGTTTGGCGGCCTGTCAAACCTTAAAATGAACTATTCCAAATTGCATGCCTTAAAAGTCTCTCTCCCACCAGACGGAGTCACCCACTGTCAAGATTTCTTCCTATTCCTTTAAAAAAAAGATGTCATTACATGCATAGGAATTAAGATTCCAGCCAAGTTACCTGAGTTATACACGCACAACTTCTATGTAGCTTTAAGAAAAGTACAAACTGACCTTAAGGATTGGGTGGATCTTAATGTTTTGTTGTTCAGTGGTTTGTGATTCAGCATTGATTAAAATGACTATCCTTCCATACTTTTTATACCTGATGTAGATTATCCTGATCCATTTACCGCCATTCTTTTTTGCGTCCAACAAAAAAGCCTGCTCATTGTTTATCTGGAGAAAATTCTCTGCCTTGTATCAAGTACTCCCATCTTACACTGTAAACAGTAAAAAAGGGAGGACAGACCATAATGGTCCCATAAAGAATGAGGAAGGACATCTGGTTAAGGATGGGGAGATGGCAAAGGAATTCAATTTATTCCTCTCCTCGGTCTTCACGAGGGAATCGGGGGGCTTCAGTAACCAAAACTGCAGTGTTTATCCTCTTGACGCATCACAGGAAGCACTTCCATGGCTAACAGAGGACAGAATTAGAATTTGACATGGGAAACTTAACATTAAAAAATCACCGGGACCAGATGGCTTGCACCCGAGGGTACTTAGGGAACTCAGTCAAGTAATTGCCAGATCATTGTTCCTACTTTTTACTGCCAGTCTACTGACTGGAATGGTACCAGCTGGTTGGAGAAAAGCCAATGTAGCACCAATATTTAAAAAGGGCCCAAAATACATCCCTGGGAATTACAGACCAGTTAGCCTAACATCAATAGTATACAAGCTCTTGGATGGGATGATAAGGTACTATATACAAGATTTTTTGTAATGAAAACGGTATCATTAGCATTAATCAGCATGGATTCATGAAGAATCGTTCTTGCCAAACCAATCTATTAACCTTCTATGAGGAGGTGATTTGCCATCTAGATGAAGGAAGGCCCGTAGATGTGGTGTATCTGGATTTTGCAAAAGCATTTGCATGAATCAGCATGGATTCATGAAGAATCGTTCTTGCCAAACCAATCTATTAACCTTCTATGAGGAGGTGATTTGCCATCTAGATGAAGGAAGGCCCGTAGATGTGGTGTATCTGGATTTTGCAAAAGCATTTGACACAGTTCCCCATAAAGGTTTACTGTACAAAATAAGATCCATTGGCATTGACCATAGAGTGAGTACATGGATTGAAAACTGGCTACAAGGGCGAATTCAGAGGGTGGTGATAAATGGGGAATACTCCGGATGGTCAGGGGTGTTTAGTGGGGTCCCACAGGGTTCTGTACTGGGACCAATCCTATTTAATTTGTTCTTAAATGACCTGGAAGATGGGGTAAACAGCTTAATCTCTGTATTTGCGGACAATACTAAGATAAGCAGGGCAATAACTTCTCCGCAGGATGTGGAAACCTTGCAAGAAGATCTGAACAAATTAATGGGGTGGGCAACTTCATGGCAAATGAGTTTTAATGTAGAAAAATTCAAAATAATGCATTTGCATGGCAAAAATATTAATGCAATCTACACACTAGGGGGAGAACCTCTGGGGGAATCTAGGATGGAAAAGAACCTGGGGGTCCTAGTAGATGATAGCCTCAGCAATGGCATGCAATGCCAAGCTACTGCTAACAAAGCAAACAGAATATTGGCATGCATTAAAAAAAGGCATTAACTCCAGGGATAAAGCGATAATTCTCCCACTCTATAAGACTCTGGTCTGGCCGCACCTGGAGTATGCTGTCCAGTTCTGGGCACCAGTCCTCAGGAAGGATATAAATAGAGAAAATTGCGCTGCGCTTAGGCATGTATCATTATAAACATTTATCCAATTGGTATCATATGCAAAAGTGCTATGTGCATGTGATTCAGATCCGAAATCAATTCCACATATCCAGATCAAAAAAATGTGTAACTAGATGCCACATATATTAAATCCAAAGTGCAGTGTGCTATGCGTGTAAATAAATATAATGCTCCCTCATTAATTAATACTGACGAATAACCCTGCAAAGATCAATGTGTCAGAGAGGTGCACCAAAGTGCCATACGTATTAAATCCAAGGTGCAATGTGCAAATAATTCAAAGTGCAATGTGCAAATAATAAACTCTGCACACATATATATATATATAATATACCCACATTGATCGATAATATTCAATAAAAATATAAATGAAAAAATATAAATGAACAAACGTGCATTATAAATGTAATATTATATACATATCACATGCAAAACTCCAATAAAATCATATTGGTGACAGGTGATATATAAACATATGAGTGATACGTGATGCTTAAGACAATTAGTGTCCTTATCTGTAAAAAATCTTCCAATATAGCATCACACAGCAATGTGCAGTGAAAAGTTCCAAAGGTGGATTAAAGTGCATAAAGTGTTACACAAAAAAATCCAATGCTGAATCACAGTGCCCAGATCATGCCGTGATGTGCCTCGGTGACCCCCAAAGTAGTTGCGCTCACCTTAGAGCGTGTGACACAGTGTTCAGCTGCATCAATACACGCTATGGAGCCACCCCTGGGCTCAATGATAGGACAACAGGTGATCTCCAAACAGGCTAGTTTATTACTTCACTTCAGATTCAAATTTCCAAAAAATGTAGGTTATAGCAAAGCAGCAGCGATCATTTAGCCTATGTATACTGCTTCCTGGGTGATGATCATGATCCAGGATGTACTGGAAATGGAGCGAGTACAAAGAAGGGCAACAAAGCTAATAAAGGGCCTGGAGGACATTAAAGAAAAGTTGCCAGCACTGAACTTATTATCTCTGGAGAAGAGACGCTTGAGAGGGGATATGATTTCAATTTACAAATACCATACTGGTGACCCCACAATAGGGATAAAACTTTTTTTGCGGAAGGGAAGAAGAAAAGAGATTTAACCTTAAACTACGTCGAGGGTTCTTTACTGTAAGAGCGGCAAGGATGCGGGATTCCCTTGTGGTCTCAGCAGGGGGCATCAATAGTTTCTTTCACAAAAATTTTATTAGCATGTTAGCTAACTTATCAGGACAATATATAGATGGTTACAGAAATGCAATAAGCAAGGGACAAACAGGAAAAATAAAAGATAAAGTACATATGGGAAGTGAGAAGAAAGGGACATAAACATTAGAGATATGTTGGTGCTAGCCTCAATGCTCCATGGGATGAGCAGTCTAATGCCCTGTACACACGGTCAGATTTTCTGACGGAAAATGTGTGATAGGACCATGTTGTCGGAAATTCCGACCGTGTGTAGGCTCCATCACACATTTTCCATCGGATTTTCCGACACACAAAGTTTGGGAGCAGGATATAAAATTTTCCGACAACAAAATCCGTTGTCGGAAATTCCGATCGTGTGTACACAAATCCGACGGACAAAGTGCCACGCATGCTCAGAATAAATAAAGAGATGAAAGCTATTGGCCACTGCCCCGTTTATAGTCCCGACGTACGTGTTTTACGTCACCGCGTTCAGAATGATCGGATTTTCTGACAACTTTGTGTGACCGTGTGTATGCAAGACAAGTTTGAGCCAACATCCATCGGAAAAAATCCTAGGATTTTGTTGTCGGAATGTCCGAACTAAGTCCGACCGTGTGTACGGGGCATGAGGCATCCCAGGGAGCCCAAGGCGTCTGTAAGCAAAAGTGTCCTCCTATAGAACCCAGCATAGCCATAAAGGAATTTTGATCAAAGGTCTCCCTGTCCATGTGGATGTAACTAAAAAATTAAACTGATTCAGGAGGGAAGCAAAGGAAAATATTGAAAATACAAAGTTATCAAGCATAACCAATCCGATCAGGACTATCCCTGTCTGCCTGACAGGTATATGCAATCGGTACATTCATCATTATGAACTGGAAGGAAGGAAGCAACCAATATGAGAAGAAAGAGTCTGAGAAGGAGAGGGGGAAGAAAAGAGAAGAAGAAGAGAGGAAGGTTGAGTATACGTAATCCATGGTCACCAAACTCTAAGAAACTTGTCATGCGTGTCTAACAAAATAGCTGTTAATTTCTGATTCACCATGACATCATTCATACAGTTTTTAACCGCCTCAAAACTAAGCATAGGGGTTTTCCAGGCCTTAGCAATTGTCAGCTTAGTTGCAGTAAAAAAAATGTTGTGCCAGTTGCCTTTCCGGTCGTAACAATTCGGCAACAGGTTTGCCTAGAAGAGCTTCGAAGGAGTCCCATTTATGATTAACATGAAATAAATTCCGAATTAAAGCATAGACCCTAACCCATAACCTGCACGCCCTCGGGAATGACCACCAAATATGTGCCATGGAACCTTCCTGCGAGCTTTCCCAAAAGCAGAGGGGAGAGTAGGTTTTCTTGCAGAGATTATAGAAGAATATATCAGAGATATCAGGCCTGGAGAGTGAGGTCTAGCTCTACATATACTCTCAAAAGGGTTCAGAATATATGGGGTAGGACGGGATTTAATGAGTTGTTGGAGGAAATGCCTAAGTTGTAGGTAGCTATAGTGTTCACGCAAGGGCATACCATGCGAAGAGCGTAGGGCATTGAATGACAGTATCCTAGTAGGAGTGAACAGGGAGTGGATATCCTTGAACCCATTTGTGGTCCACCATAAAAATTGTGCCGAGTTTTCACAACCTGGAGGAAACAATGGACAATGGAGAAGTCGCAGAAGTGGGAGGTGAGGGGAGATCAGACCCGCAGAATATTTAACAGAGTCCCACAGTCATAAAGAGTGGGCTAGGCATGGTCCTATTACAGCTGGGCGGTGGATGGGAGGGAGCCAGGGTATAGAGGAAACAGGTATGGGGTCAGAATCAACAAGGTCAATCGTGGCCCACAGCAGCATTTGATATGTGTCATGAAGATGGGAAAGCGGAGCTATGCGGGCATCAATAGTTTCAAATATCTTTTAGATAAGCACCTGAACGACCACAACATACAGAGACATACAATGAAATATTGACATATAATCACACACATAGGTTGGACTTGATGGACTTGTGCCTTTTTTCAACCTCGCCTACTAGGTAACTATGTAACATGCCCGAAACTTAAGAGGGGGTTGGTTTATTGTACCTTCACAAGTTTTACCTGGCCTGCCACCTTACAAGATTATTAGATTGGAGTATTCCGCAGACAGTAAAATCTGCATGTCCTTAGAAAACTCATTCTTGCATATTCTGCTTCACATGCTTTCATGGATATCTACCTGTCACTGGCCGTGAGAGATCAAGACACATCCCCTCATTCACTCTTCCCCTGCCTGCTTTAGAAAGGTGGCAAAATCCATTGCCTTTTCCTCAGTTACAGGCCCCTAACCATGATAAGGGGAAACCCTGATTTTCCACTGGGAGAGGTGGGGTCTTTCCTACATCAGGTGTGGCCACATAGAGATGTACCTGTTTCTGTATTAGAACAACCTTCACTCTGCCAAGCTGAAAATCCTGTCCTGATGGAGGAGAAGAGTCTGCCTGGAGGTGATGTGGGTGATTATCATCCACATGTGTATGGGGACAGCAGTGCTTTAGGTTATTCTTTTATGTAACCTGGTCCCAAATATTCAGCATCAGCAATGCTTCGCTCCTACATTTCTGAGCAACAGAGTACAGTCATTAAAGTGATGTGACAACTTACCTTATTGATCTACCTAATCAAGCCTCCATCCATGACCACTGTGAGTGGTGAAAGCCTTGTCTGTTAGTTCAGGGGTCCATTGATTGAGGTGAGCGGTTTGGCTTACTGGTGGTGGAATCACAGATCTGCGTTGCACCTTATGAATATTTGAGAGCACCCTCACTACCGTAGAGGAGACTACTTTCTGTTTACTCTTTTTTCTTATCATCCACATTTAGGGAAATTTCATTATTTATGCCATGAGCAATGTGTTAGTCTGCTGATTTTATCCATAGCGATACACTGTTATTTGTATGATAAGGGGAAACCCTGATTTTCCACTGGGAGAGGTGGGGTCTTTCCTACATCAGGTGTGGCCACATAGAGATGTACTTACACATCAATTTTTCTCGAAAGGTAAACCCCTCTCATATGAGAAGCTGGTATCTATGTCCTTCACTAAGTCCTTCCCCTTCCGGACATATAGATAACTTTGAATTTTTTTTATCCCAAGATTCTACGACAATGTAGGCAAGGCAACTTATGCTGTTTAAATCTTTATGCACATGGAAACCACTGCAAAAAAACACACAGGAGGGCGTGAACACCTTGTGCATTACCATAAATATATTTTTGAATCCAAGATCTGGCAGGCTTGGTGTCAGAGAGAGACCTGCAGGCTTCCCTTATGCCGCGTACACACGGTCGGACTTTCCGGCATACTTGGTCCGGCGGACCAGAGTGTGCCGGACAATCCGCCCGTGTGTGGGCGGCGGCGGACTTTTCCGGCGGACTTCTTCCCAAAAGCCCGCCGGACCTAGATTTGAAGAAAGTTTCAAATCTTTCCGTCGGACTCAGTTTCGGGCGGAAAGTCCGCTCGTGTGTGTGCTAGTCCGACGGAAAGCCCGCTCGTGTGTATGCTGGTCCGACAGACCAAATACGACACGAGGGCAGGGTATTGCATCTCGCGCTCGCTGCAATAGGAAAAACAAATCTTCCTATTGCGGCGAGCGCGGGGCATACCAGGCCCTTAGGTCTGGTATGGATTATAAAGGGAACCCCGCTACGCCGAAAAACCGGCGTGGGCCCCCCCCTAAAATCCATACCAGACCCCGATCCGAGCACGCAGCCTGGCCGGTCAGGAAAGGGGGTGGGGACGAGCGAGCGCCCCCCCCTCCTGAACCGTACCAGGCCGCATGCCCTCAACATGGGGGGTGGGTGCTTTGGGGGAGGGGGGCGCCTTACGGTGCCCCCCACCACAAAGCACCTTGTCCCCATGTTGATGAGGACAAGGGCCTCTTCCCGACAACCCTGGCCGTTGGTTGTCGGGGTCTGCGGGCGGGGGCTTATCGGAATCTGGGAGCCCCCTTTAATAAGGGGGCCCCCAGATCACGGCCCCCCACCCTATGTAAATGAGTATGGGGTACATGGTACCCCTACCCATTTACCTAGGAAAAAAGTGTAAGTAATAAAACACACTACACAGGTTTTTAAAATATTTTATTAAACAGCTCCGGGGGGGGATCTTCCTCCGGCTTCGGGGGTCTTCTTCCGGCTTCGGGGGTCCCTCCGCTTCATCTCCTCCCGGCGTCCGGTTGGTTCTTCTCCGCTCTCCGGCCTCTTCTCCCGGTGTCCCAGGTCTTCGGCCGGCCCCTCCGCCGTCTTCATGTAGCTCTATTGCCAGCGGAGGTCCGGACTTCTGGGCTTCTTGTCTTCTTGTCTTCTTGTCTTCTTGTCTTCTCTTCTCTTCTCTTCTCTTCTCTTCTCTTCCCCCAGATGTTGACACGACGCTCTCTCCGGCTGGACTGGTCTCCGAGGGCTGCGTTGTGACTTATATAGGCGGAGACCCCGCCCCCTTTTGATGTCACAGTTCCTGGGCATGCTGGGACTGTGACGTTTTAGGGGGCGGGGTCGACCACGCCCCCTAAAACGTCACAGTCCCAGCATGCCCAGGGACTGTGACATCAAAAGGGGGCGGGGTCTCCGCCTATATAAGTCACAACGCAGCCCTCGGAGACCAGTCCAGCAGGAGAGAGCGTCGTGTCAACATCTGGAGAAGAGAAGAAGCCCAGCAGCTCAGAAGTCCGGACCTCTGCTGGCAAGAGAGCTACCTGAACACAGCAGAGGAGCCGGCCGAAGACCTGGGACACCGGGAGAAGAGGCCGGAGAGCGGAGAAGAACCAACCGGACACCGGGAGAAGATGAAGCGGAGGGACCCCCGAAGCCGGAAGAAGACCCCCGAAGCCGGAGGAAGATCCCCACCCCCGGAGCTGTTTAATAAAATATTTTAAAAACCTGTGTAGTGTGTTTTATTACTTACACTTTTTTCCTAGGTAAATGGGTAGGGGTACCATGTACCCCATACTCATTTACATAGGGTGGGGGGCCGTGATCTGGGGGCCCCCTTATTAAAGGGGGCTCCCAGATTCCGATAAGCCCCCGCCCGCAGACCCCGACAACCAACGGCCAGGGTTGTCGGGAATAGGCCCTTGTCCTCATCAACATGGGGACAAGGTGCTTTGTGGTGGGGGGCACCGTAAGGCGCCCCCCTCCCCCAAAGCACCCACCCCCCATGTTGAGGGCATGCGGCCTGGTACGGTTCAGGAGGGGGGGGGCGCTCGCTCGTCCCCACCCCCTTTCCTGACCGGCCAGGCTGCGTGCTTGGATCGGGGTCTGGTATGGATTTCAGGGGGGACCCCACGCCGTTTTTTCGGCGTAGGGGCTTCCCTTTATAATCCATACCAGACCTAAGGGCCTGGTATGCCCCGCAACGGGGCTCGCAAGGTGTCAATCTCGCCGATAAAAGCGGCAAGATTGACATCCTTTGCTAGTCCCGTCGCACCTGAGTCACGTTCAAAATGAACGGACTTGGCCGTGTGTGGTCAAGTCCGTTCATTCTGAAAGTCCGCCGGAACTCCGGCGAAAGTCTGTCGGAAAGACGGGCGGACTTAGCCCGCCGGAAAGTCCCGGCGTGTGTGGGCAAGTCCGTCCGTTTTAAAGTCCGGCGCACCTGGCGGACAAAGTCCGTCGGAAAGTGTGCCGGACCAAGTATGCCGGAAAGTCCGACCGTGTGTACGCGGCATAACAGATGACGAATGGGATAACATTCACAAATACGCACATAAGGATTCTCTGAATGTAGCTATTCAGGAAAACTACTATAAAATTGAAATCTGGTGGTATAGAACCGCATCTCGCCTACATAAATTCTCCCTCTCTATACCGGATACTTTTTGGAGACGTGGAAGGGCAGAAGGCACCATGCTTCACATTTGGTGGTCCTGTGAGATGCTCCATCCATTCTGGACAGAGGTCCACAATCTCATTGCACAAGTGACCACGTTCACTCTGGACTTTACCCCAGCGCAATTTCTCTTACACCACATGACTTTATCCAAAAAAGACTACCACAAATCACTGGCTATGCACATGGTGAATGCCGTAAGACTCTGTATTCCTGTACACTGGTGCTCTACACATGTCCCAATAATTATAGTATGATTTGCTAGACTCTCTAGGATAGAGGAGATGGAAGAACTTATACTGTACATATCTGCCAAAAACGATTACACAAATTCACGATACCTGGTTCTGCTGGACTCGCTTCAAAACTACTGAGCGTAGTCCATCAGATGAGTCCACCATTCACATATTTTTAGTATATTTTTAGTATAATCTGTCTCCCCAAGGGTAAACAAACAGGAAAAGGGGAGCAGAACAACTCCCTAACTCACCCTCACCTCGAATCTATTTTTCCCCTCTGACTCTTTTCTCTTCCCTTCTCCTTCCCCTCCCCCTTTTTTCATCTTCTTTTCCTTTATTTCCTTCTTTTTCCTTGGTTATTTTTACATCTCCTGTCCCCGCATGCTGGCTTTCCTGAACCTCACAAGATACAAAATACGGGGTTTAAATAATCGTAAGTAATACTCTTAATCAGTTGTGTTATCAGATTTTTCCTTGTTTGATATGCAACCTTGAAAAATAATCAAAAATACTGTACTGTTCCTTTTGTTGTACTCTATGATTTTGATTATATTTGTTATCTGGATTGTTTACAACTGTCATGGACTTCTATCTATTATTTGAGTAGTCTGTATTGTACGGAATATATAAAAAATGTTTGTGGGAAAAAAAAAAGTAAAACAAATGTATATTCTTTACTCCGAGAGTGTCTTTATAAGATATAAACATGCAATAAAGTATATTAATTTTGGTGATCCTGCCATTAACAAAATTCCTGTCCTAACAATACCCTCTCACTATACTGTACTATGAAGTAGCAGTGTTGTCACTGTTACTTCATTACATTGATGTTCTTGGCTTTAGAGATCCTTTAACCTTTTTGCTGCCAGAGCCGTTTTTGCGTTTTTTTGCACACGTTTAAAAAATTATTTTCGGCCTGAAGATTACACAAACCCCTAAACATTATATATTTTCTGAAAGCAGACACCCTAGAGAATAAAATAGTGGTAGTTAATTTTGTATTGATGCAAATCGCACCACATAGTATTGGTTTACTTACTAGGGGGAGAACCTCTGGGGGAATCTAGGATGGAAAAGGACCTGGGGGTCTATTAGATGACAGGCTCAGTAAGGGCCGGCAATGCCAGACTGCTGCAAGCAAAGCCAATAGGATATTGGCATGCATTAATAAGGGAATTCACTCCAGAGATAAAACGATAATTCCCTTCTCCCGCTCTACAAGACTTTGGTCTGGCCGCACCTAGAGTATGCTGTCCAGTTCTGGGCACCAGTCCACAGGAGGGATGTGCTGGAACTGGAGAGGGTCAAGAGAAGGGCAACAAAGCTAATAAGGGGACTGGAGGATCTCAGCAATGGGGAAAGACTGCAAGCATTGAACTTACTGTCTCTGGCGAAGAGACACTTGAGAGGGGATATGATTTCAATGTATAAATACCGTACTGGTGACCCCACAATAGAGATAAAACTCTTCCGCGCAAGGGAATTTAAAGCGGGATTCCGTCTTTTAAAAAAAAAAATTAAAAGTCAGCAGCTACAAACACTGTAGCTGCTGACTTTAAATAAGTACTTACCTGTCCTGGGTGCCTGCGATGTCAGCCGGCCGAGGCCGACCCGTCCCTCGGTTCTCAGGTCCCGGCACCGCCATCCTAGGTAAGGGAAACAGGCAGTGGAGCCTTGCGGCTTCACTGCCAGTTTCCTACTGTGCATGCGCGAGCGGCGCGGCGCTTTGTGAATGGGACGCAATGTGTTGTGGGACACACAGTTCCCATAACACACCGTGCCCCATTCCCCAGAAGACAACGCAGGGAGCAGAAGACTGAAGATCACCACTGTGTAGGAAGAGGCAGATTAGGAAGACTGCCTAGCAACAGCCATTTCAAGTAAGTAAAAATATTTTTTTTTTCTTTTAATCCATTTTTTTAGGTATTTTTTGGTGCATTTTTTTTTTCAGGGTGGGCCTCCACTTTAAAAAGACATGCGGCCATTCACTAAAATTAGAAGAAAGAGGTTTAACCTTAAACTGCGTAGAGGGTTCTTTACTGTAATGCCCTGTACACACGGTCGGATTTTCCGACGGAAAATGTGTGATAGGACCTTGTTGTCGGAAATTCCGACCGTGTGTGGGCTCCATCACACATTTTCCATCAGATTTTCCGACACACAAAGTTTGAGAGCATGCTATAAAATTTTCCGACAACAAAATCCGTTGTCGGAAATTCCGATCGTGTGTACACAAATCCGACGCACAAAGTGCCACTCATGCTCAGAATAAATAAAGAGATGAAAGCTATTGGCTACTGCCCCGTTTATAGTCCCGACGTACGTTTTTTTTACGTCACTGCGTTCAGAACGATCGGATTTTCCGATAACTTTGTGTGACCGTGTGTATGCAAGACAAGTTTGAGCCAACATCCGTCAGAAAAAATCCTAGGATTTTGTTGATTTTGGGTCGGCAAGAGGGGCGGGTGCCCTGGGCGGAGTGTGAGAGGGGGCGGATTTCTCCCCCTCCCTCTGCTCGCTGACTCTGAGCATAATATGAGAGCCGCTCGCATTGTTACGGCTGCCCGATCTGCTTCCTCCCCCTCATTGGCAGGGAGGAGAGCGACTTCAGGGGGGGTTGAACCAGCAGGGGGAGGGGTGGACAAGCCTCTCATTATCTTGGTAACTGTGAAGAAACAGACTGATTTCTCCCGTCCGTAGGACAGGAGAATCAGTCTGTAAATTGTGAGACTGTTGGATGCAGCTCTGTAGTGTCTGTGACACTTACACAGCCCAGTGAACACACCACCTCCCCCCCTCACTGACGGGAGATCAGGGAGGAATACAGCTTTCCTCCTCCTCCCACCTCTGTTCCTCCAGTGACTTTCCGCCCCCCCCCCCCCCCCCCCCCACTATCCCCAACGTGCAAATGTATCTGAAGTGAGGGGATGTGTGGGCGGGAGATATGAAAACAGCAGCTGCAGATTCCTCTGTGTGCCAAAGATGCCTGATCTTCCAGCCTGGACCTGGGTGGGTGCACACAGTGCAGTACACAGTGATCACTGAACTGTCCTTATCTCCACCCCCCATCTGTCTCCCCCCCTCATGTTCTTTCAGTTAGACAATAGATGGTACAAATTTCTTTCCAGCAACCACAGATTGCAGGAAAGAAATTTACATGATTCCCCTGTCGGCACAGTCAGTGCTGACAGCGGAATCCCTTCTGCTGAGCAATTGTATTGTCCCCACAAATGGTGATTATCACTAGCAGATATAGCAACCGCTAGTGATAATCATAAGAGAATCCGGCAGGCTGGTTGTACCCAATTTGATCAATCAACTTGGTACATTCAGCCTGCCCATTAATGGTTCAAATCTCAGCCAGTTCTCGCTGAAACAGCTGAGATTTAACCACTTGCTTACTGGGCACTTAAACCCCCCTCCTATCCAAACCAATTCTCACCTTTCAGCGCTGACGCACTTTGAATGACAATTACGCGGTCATACAACATTGTACCCAAATGAAAATTTTTTCATTTTTTCCCCACAAATAGTGTTTTCTTTTGGTGGTATTTGATCACCTCTGAGGTTTTTATTTATTGTTAAAAAAAAATGTAAAAAGACCGAATTAAAAAAAAAAAAAAAATGTTATTATATTTTGTTATAAAATTTTAAAACAGGTAATTTTTCTCCTTCATTGATGTACGCTGATGAGGCGCACTGATGGGCACTGATGGGTGGCAATAATGGGCACTGATCAGTTACACTGATAGGCAGCACTGCTAGGTGGCATTGATAGGTGGCACACGTGGGCATTGATAGGTGGCACTCATGGGCATAGGTAGGTGGCAATGGCAGGTGGCACAGATGAGGCATAATTGTCTCTTCCTCTTCGGGACCGATGTCCCTTGCAGATGAGCCGGTGATCAGCTTTTTTTTCTCCTCGCGCTGTCAGCGTGAGGAGAAAAAAAAAACGATCACAGAGCTTTTGTTTTGATCATGTGATCAGCTGTCATTGGCTGACAGCTGATCACATTGTAAGGGGCCGGGACACAGTGACTCAGGGATCTCAGCGCGCACAGGGCACGTGCACTCCCTGAAATTCAGTTCCGCGCTGTGGCCATCATTCGGCTATAGTGTGGATGTCAAGAGGTTAAACTATCTTAGTCTTAGCTCTTGGGCAGCCCATACATTGATCACTTTTTTCATTCAACCATTAGGTTGAATGAAAAAAAAAAAAAGAATGTTCCAATTCCCCCATCTACACATTCCAGGTGGAAAGGGGGAATCCTCCCACTGTGGACCAGTGGTGGAATCCATTGTGGTGGTGTATAGAGCCAAAAAGATTAGAATTGTGTCAATGTCCCAATATTTAGGGACCTGACTGTACATATAATTAAAAGGTGTGAGTGAACTCTGTTTCTATCGCCATAAACCTAATTGAATTTGTATTGTTTTAAGTATATTCTTGTTTTGAAACGACATTGATTCTTTCTTAAAAATGGGGGGGGGGGGGGGGGGGCGCAGTTTGCCATCCTTGCCCTGGGCACCAAATGGCCTTGTCCCAGCAGTGCTTACAGCTCAACTCAAGCTTTACTTTTAGTTTTGGTAAGAGCCGGGAAGGCAAATAACCTCTGTTATGTTTTGTCTCTCCACATTTCAATTATATTAAAATACCTTCAATAAAACATTTATACAAAGGCTCTGTAATCGTACCACTTTTTTTAACACTTTTTTTTCTTTGCCCATGTACATCATCACTACCTGAACCAGGACATACGAGGGGCACCCAAACAAGTCAAGCAAATAGGGAGAGTTGTTAGAGAGAGGCTCAGTCTCAGGTTCATGTTGGTTATTGTTGATCCTCTTAAAGTGGTAGTAAATTCTTCCATAGAAAAAAAAAATTCCCTGCAAGTTACAAACATTATTTTACCTGTCCCCATGTGGAACTCGCAACACTGAACGACTCCCTGACAATGTCCAGAAGTTTAATAAACTTCTCATCTTCGTAATCAAAGCGATCTCCAAATATGATAGAACAGAGAACGTTGGAGAAGGAAATCATAAGCAGATCATCTGGATCTAATTGAACATCTGGAACAGAAAATATTATCATGTGACTTTTATCTCAACCGTGCTTTACCCTAAGATCTTACATTTACATTTTAAATTATTCCAAAACTGATCTCTCTAGTTGACTAGAAACCTCTAAGGACTAGAAGAATAAAGCTGGCCATTGACTGATCAAAAGTTTAATCTGTGTGAATGGGCATGCACAGAACTTTTTTCAGGGGGGGCATAATTTTAAGGTCACCCATGCTCCACCCCTTTTTGTGAATGTCATGAAGAGGAGGGGCTTAATCATTAACACATCAAGCTTGATAAGCCTCCCCCCTTCCACTGCCAAATTTGGCACCTTTTTTTTGGAGGGGGGGGGGTGTACCTGGTTTAGCCGTGGCAATCTGAGCCACATGCAAAACCATGCAAAATATGCTGTGATCACAGCAAGTGAAGGCGTAAATAAACATACAATTAGGCAATCGATCAATTACAAAAAAAAAAAAAACTACACCTGCATGATACAGCATTGGCTTAAGCCAGTGGAGATTTTACATTCAGCTACATACATTTTTTTACATTAAGCTGTCAGTGGGGAAATTCACTGACAGCTGATGAGTCATTGGTTGTTAAGGATGTGGAGGCCGGCTTCCCGGCCCGCTCCAAAACAATTCTTCACACAAAATTTGAATCTGTGAATCAATTCGACCGATTCAAATTCCGATTGTTCTGGAAATTTGGAATTTGTTAGACAATAAAAAAAAAACAACTAACAAATGTTTCGTTTCTGCACAAGTTGCACTCATCCAGTCACATAAAAGTTGCATCAAAGTCCCGTCAAGTCACACGGTAAAGTCGCAATGGAAATTGCACCAAATTTTAAAGTTGTACAAGTGTGAATGGAGCCTTACAATGATCTGTAATCAGCTGTGTCCGAAGGGCGAATGAGCACCCCAGGGGGTACGTGGGAGGTGGGTCTCTGGGAGGACACCCATGGACACCCTCCCAGAACTGGACGACCAAGCTGTAGCCATCTTTTGGCTATAGCCCAGTCAGGAAGTACTGTACTAATGAAGTACTGTAATTCTGTAATTCTAATGAAATTCTTTGTACTAACCTTGAAACTTCCTGAATTCTTCCACTAAACACAATGCTTCCTCTTGTATCTTCCCTTCAATAGTCTTATTTCCGACCCCAAAACTCTTCAGTGTTTTTAACGTGAAGGTCCGTATGATTCTCCACCTTTCCCCGTTGCTGAGACTCAGCCCTGAATTAGAAATTGGTTTTGATTTAAGGTATGCATCAGTCAAATGTAAACTTACTCATGAGACAAAATCTTTCTGCTGAATGGATTTGTTTGTATCTAATTTTTATCCTGCGTTGTAGATTAACCCCTATAGATGTACACCGTCATGTTTTTTATAGCACAGATGTGTTTAATGCTGAGGCCACATTACTATCTAGAAGTCCTGTGAAATTTAAAGTGGTTGTAAAGCCTCAAAGTTTTTTACCCTATATTCTATACATTAGCGTGAAAAACCTTCTGTGCTGCAGCTCTCTCAAGACCCCCCCCCCCCCTTTTTTCTTACCTAAACTCAATTGTTCCAGTGCTGAGCATGAGCCCAGTGGCTTCAGCCGCTGTCTCTCTCCTCATTGGACAGACTGATAGCAGCAGTAGCCATTGGCTCCTGCTGCTGTCAATCAAATCCAGTGACACTGGAGCAGTGGGCGGGACCAAGTCCTGCCATCTGTGCCAATAGATGCAGCAGTGGGACTCGGGTGCGAGCCTGCAGGGATGCCCCCATGGAAAGCAGCTGTCTGTGGGGTCACCGATGAAGTGGAGGGGCCTGGAGCGCCAGCTGGGCACCCCAGAAGAGGAGGATCGGGGCTGCTCTGTGCAAAGCGATTGCACAGAGCAGGTAAGTATAGGCATGTTTGTTATTTTTAGAAAAAACAAAAACAACAAAAAAGGAGGGTTTACAACCTCTTTAATTCACTGTATGTTCTGTTTCAAATGCAGCTTTATGCTTTGACATACCTCCTTAGACCCAGACTGACTGGACAGTATGCTCACTTGGCATCGCCCACAGGCTGCTTAACTCTTCAATAAGACACAGAAGTTGAATCTAATGCTTTTTTACTTCAGCTAATTGCAGTACATAGGATGTTCTTCCAGTCTTGTGAAGTATATGAAGACAATAACTTTTCTTACCCCTGTCTCTGCGTGCAAATATCTAACAACCAATCTGACAATTGGAAAATGAAAGAGGTGGGGAGGGTCTAGCTAGGACTAGACTAACTAGCACTAAACAGGAAGTGAAAACAGGAAGCTACCAAAATCACATTTTGTGTTATTGGGGAGATTTCCCTTCACTCCCTGTCCCATAGCCAAACAGGAAGTGAGAGAAAATCCCTGCAAATTAAGGGGATTCATTGGGGACCCCCAGCTCACCAGAACTTGTGTCCCCATTAGAAGAAGTGTCCCCATTTATTGCTGTTTGTGCCCCATTAGGGAGATTCATCCTCTTTATTTGTCCTGTTTACCATTCAAATAGAAAGTGAAAGTAAAAGAAAATCCCAAATTCTGGATTGTCCCCAGAAAAGTAATAGAGGGAAACTCTTCCAATGGGGACACTAGTTCTGGTGATCTGGGAATCCCCAAGAAATGACCTTAATTTGCAGGGATTTCCTCTCACTTCCTGTTTAGCTATAGGACAGGAAGGGAAGGAAAATCTCTGCAATGGGACACAGATGGCGAAAACAAATCTGATGGGGTTATAACCCTCTCTTACTCTATCCAAAATGTAAAAAAAGTTTTGCATATAGTTCTGCTTTAGGTGTAAATATTGAATAGTCGGCTCAATATACGGTATACAGTAAATCATTTGGAGTAGCCTGGACATGTGATAATAGTCATGAGCTTTTTACCATAGCCTTGGGTGTATTTCTCAATGTGGTGTAAAGGACCCCGAGCACCAAACTCTTCTGCTTTTTCTACCAGAGCTTCCTTCACCGCTTCATATCCACATATGACAACCACGGGACGAGAACCAAAGTACAAAGTGTAGACTGGACCATATTGCTTCCACAGCTTCAATATAAGAAAGAAAAATCATTTCAGGGAGCCTTTCTCCTGGATTCCTAGTTATGATCTAAATTCCATTCCTTGGCCAACTTATATTATTATGCTACTGTACCCCTAAAAAAATCATCTTTTTCAAACAAGGACTTGTACATAGAATTAAAAAGATACCAACCTTCATTAATGAGCTCACTAGCTCACCATATTTAATGTGCAGCAAAGTTCCAATAAGGGGCAGAGGTGTAGGACCTGGAGGGAGTTTATGTCTTCTGTGCATTGTGTTCCATGTCGAATAGATGAAGAAGCAGCAGATCAGTATGAGGATCCCTGTTAATATCCCTGTTATGTCCATTGTGGAAGAGAAAACTGAGACACACGGAGCTGCAGAGTTTATATAGAGATCTGCTTTTGTTTGATTGGGTGGAGCAACCCTGGAAGAACTCCAACTCAGGGCAGTCCATAAATCCTCATTCAGGAATAAGCTTTAATGCTACTATGTGATAATACATCAATTAAAGAATAAGAAATTGAAATCCTAATAAATCTCTTTTTATGCTCAAATGAGTTTGCTATTGCGGGCTATTTTTTTTTTTTTTTTTGCAGACTTGTGTGGTAACATAATATTAAATCCTTTTTTAAGCCAATTTAAACATTTATGCATCTTCTTCGTCTTTTAGGTTGGGTTCACACTGTTGTGTGGAGCGGATCACAGCAGGGGTCTGGTGTGTCCCTGTTCTCCTTATCAGGGACAAATCAGGCCCACATTTTTGCCTGAATTCGGACCTGAATGGAGCCAAAGACACACAGGACCCTTCTGCTGTGTGCTCCACAGCCGCCTTGGAGATGTATGAACCAGGTCCATAGAGAGCAGGTCAGTCTCCTGTCATGTGAATTGGATGCGGTGAGACCCACATGCAATTAGCAATAGTGTGAACCATAGGCGTGGGCACACCCTAATGCCCAAGCACACCCCAAAGTCAGAAAGTGTTTGTGATAACTTCATTTCGGCAACCATGCTAACTTGTAGTGCTGCGAGTGGGACTATCTTTCAATAGGATGCCAAATTCCTGGGAGAACTGCAGCCACTGGCTGTGGAGTAAGCATTACTGCCTCTGTAGTTCCTGTGTCTTGTCGAATACTGTCCCCCATCCAAAAGTGTCCGCCCTGTACTGCGCCTGCGCAGTACAGAGGACAAACAAGAGACGAAAGTCTCCGAAGTTCAACAGCTGATCATCAGCTGTACACGGCGCCTGCGCATTTATTCTTACCCTGTGTCCAGGTTCATTCCCTACTATCCAAGTGGACACAGAGTAAGAATAAATAGATGCCAAGCGCAGCGAGGCCGTGCCCGAAGCGTGGCGAGCGAAGCAAGCCCGCGAGGGGCCCTCTTGCAAAGCCATCGTTAACAAGTGCCCAAGCGCCGTGTACAGCTGATGGTCAGCTGATCAACTTCAGACACTTTCGGCATCTCCTTCTCCTTCGTACTGCGCAGGCGCTGCGCCTGCGCAGTACGGGGCGGACACTATCTGATAGGAGGACAGTTCTCGTCAGAACACCGGCTACAGCATCCCTGACAGCTGAATATCACTCCAGCCGCTCGCTGTCAGAGATGCCGTAGCCAGGACTTTAGAGACAGTCATGGGTTATACCATACTGTTTACTCCACAGCTAATGGCTGCAGTACTGACAGGAGTAAGTGGTTACCAGAGCCCACCATCCTATGCTTTGTGTTGCCACAACAAGCTTGAAAAGAGAAAGACTAGCTCTCTCCTCGGGTCCTCGTTTCTCTGGATAAGTCGGGCTTTCAAAGCTCCAGTACTGGTGGGCAGAGCAGGAAGAAATCGTCCTTGTGCAGCCCCGATCACTGCTTCCTGCCCAGCACACCGCACAGCTCTCCCTAGGGCAGACTAGACTTGGGCAGGGTGATTCTTTTTAGTGATTCAAATCATTTGGATCAGTTCAGTGAAATGATTTGAAATCACTGAATCGACTCACAACTCATTTCCTTCAAGCTAAGATTAAGGATCATGAACTTCAGTCCTGTGATACACACAGTCAGTACAGTCAGCATATTAGATGTTAAGTAACTTTATTTTGCTGCAATAACCATTCTATAATCGCTGCAATACAAAAAAAAAAAAAAAAACAGATACCGTGAATTACATTCAAAAATTATAACTTGTTCTGGCACACCAAAAACTTGAAAAACACTTGTGCAATGCGGGAACCCGCAGTGGATTATCACGGTTTCCCACATGATCGCACCAATGTGAACCAAGTCTCATTCAGAGACTTCTCACAGCAGCTCATGAATCTTATGTGCTCTAATGAGTCACTCATAGACTCAGGAGTCATGCTGCAGTGCTGGCTCACACAGCTCATGAATCTAATGTGCTCTAATGAGTCACTCATAGACTCAGGAGTCATTCTGCAGTGCTGGCTCACACAGCTTATGAATCTAATGTGCTTGGATGAGTCACTCATAGACTCAGGAGTCATGCGCGCACACAGCTATGAGTATGTTGATACTTGTGTGTTCTCTCTCTGAGTCATTCACAGACTGGACTGGACTTGCTGCTGCCTGCCTCACACACAGACATTATACAAAAGAGCAGTGGCGGCTGGTGGGTTTTTTACTTTTTTGGGGGGGGCGGCAAACAACCCCCCCTGGTGGCCGGCAGAGCGGCACTAGCACAACTGCCCCCACCCCCCCTCTGGGTGGCACTAGCGCCCCCCAGCAAACCCCCCTCCAGTCCTTACCCCATCATGGTGGCGGGCTCTGATGTCCTCCAGCGCGAGGTGGGCAGGTGTCTTGATGCAGACGAGACATGTGGTGAGGTCTGGGGGTTTTGAGAGCTGGATGCAGGTGTACCCAGCGATCAGTCACACACAATGCTGCCTCCTGTGATAGACAGAACAGTGGTCCAATGTTGGGCCAGGAGACTGACTGTTGGTGACCAAGAGCCGGGTACACAGGAGATCGCGGCTGTGTATAATCCGGAGGTGCTTGGCACTCGTCTTCCCTCAGAGACAGTAGGAATCGGTGTATAACACGCACACACACGCACCTGATATACGCCAATAAATCCGGTGATTAAAACATGTTTTAATACATTTTAAAATGTTTGTTTAAATTTGTTTCGAAAAGCGTGTGTGTGTGTATGTATATATATATACCGTATTTATCGGCGTATAACACGCGTCAGCGTATAACTCGCACCCCAAGTTTAGGAGGGAATTATAAGGAAAAAAATGTTTTAAGGAAAAAAACTTACATTTAAATGCCCATCAATACAGCCTTGCACAGCGTCCATCTGCATGCTTGTGCAGTGTTATTTGCAGCCTTGCAGTCATTTGCAGCCTTGCAGTCAGCAACCTTGGTGTCATTTGCAGCCTTGCAGCTTTGTCAGTGCCGATCTGCAGCTTTGTCTGTGTCCTTTTGCAGCCTTGCCCAGGCTGCAGTTAAACTGTAGTGACATGTCAGTGTCACTGCAGTTTGAAAATGGCGCCGCCGGCGCCGAAATACACAGAGCTGGTCCTCGGCTCTTCTCGACGGCTCTCGTTCACTTTCGGCCACTTTCGGCTCCACTCGTAGTCCCGCCTGGGATGGCGTGACTGTGAGCGGAGCTAGCCGAACCTAGCTGAGTACACTCGGCTAGGTTCGGGCGGCGCTCGAGTGAAGCCGAAAGTGGCCGAGAAGAGCCGAGGACCGGCCCTGTGTATTTCGGCGCCAGCGGCGCCATTTTCAAATCGCGGTCGGCGATCGCTCCGCTCTGTCAGCGGGGGATCGCAGGGGATCGGCGTATAACGCACCCGCGATTTTACCCTGATTTTAAAGGGAAAAAAGTGTGTGCTATACGCCGATAAATACGGTATATATATATAGTTCCCTGGTTTCAAATGACTCGTTAGTGTTACAAGGTCTCAGGTGTGAATGGGGAGCAGGTGTGTTAAATTTATCACTCTCACTCTCTCATACTGGTCACTGGAAGTTTAATATGGCACTTCATGTGAAAGAACTCTCTGAGGATCTGAAAAAAATAATTGTTGCTCTACATAAAGATGGCCAAGGCTATAAGAAGATTGCCAAGAGCCTGAAACTGAGCTGCAGCACATTAGCCAAGATCATACAGCGGTTTAACAGGACAGGTTCCACTAAGAACAGGCCTCACCATGGTCGACCAAAGAAGTTGAGAGCACGTGTTCAGCTTCATATCCAGAGGTTGTCTTTAGAAAATAGACATATGAGTGCTGCCAGCATTGCTGCAGAGGTTGAAGGGGTGGGGGGGTCAGCCTGTCAGTGCTCAGACCATACCCCGCACACTGCATCAAATTAGTCTGCATGGCTGTCATCCCAGAAAGAAACTTCTTCTAAAGATGATGCACAAGAAAGCCCGTAAACAGTTTGCTGAAGACAAGTAGACTAAGGACATGGATTACTAGAACCATGTTCTGGGGTCTGATGAGACTAAGATAAACTTATTTGGTTCAGATGGTGTCAAGTGAGTCTGGTGGCAACCAGGTGAGGAGTACAAAGACAAATGTGTGTTGCCTACAGTCAAGCACGGTGGTGGGAGTGTCATGGTCTGGGACTGCATGAGTGCTGCCGACACTGGGAAGCTCCAGTTCATTGAGGGAACCATGATTGCCAACATGTACTGTGACATACTGAAGCAGAGCATAATCCCCTCCCTTCAGAGACTGGGACTCAGGGTAGTATTCCAACATGATAACGACCCCAAACACACCTCCAAGATGACCACTGCCTTGCTAAAGAAGCTGAGGATAAAGGTGATAGACTGGCCAAGCATGTCTCTAGATCTAAACCCTATTGAGCATCTGTGGGGCATCCTTAAACAGAACGTGGAGGAGCGCAAGGCTTCTAACATCCACCAGCTCCGTGATGTCGTCATGGAGGAGTGGAAGAGGACTCCAGTGGCAACCTGTGAAGCTCTGGTGAACTCCATGCCCAAGACGGTTAAGGCAGTGCTGGAAAATAATGGTGGCCACAAAAAATATTGACACTTTGGGCCCAATTTGGACATTTTCATTTAGGGGTCTACTCACTTTTGTTGCCAGCGGTTTAGACATTAATGGCTGTGTGTTGAGTTATTTTGAGGGGACAGCAAATTTAAACTGTTATAGAAGCTGTACACTCACTACTTTACATTGTAGCAAAGTGTCATTTCTTCAGTGTTGTCACATGAAAAGATAGAATAAAATATTTACAAAAATGTGAGGGGTGTACTCACTTTTGTGAGATACTGTATTTAAAAAAATATATTATACACATACATGTGTGTTTGAGCTTTGGGGTGCACACCCTAATGTAATAGGCTGCACACGCCTATGGTGTGAACCCAGCCTGAATCCTCGTTCCAGTTTAAGATGGTGCCATGATTTCTACCCCGGGTTTCCGGTTTCAGGGCTACACTATCTTTTCTTGCATCGCCTAATGCAGTGGTCTCCAAACTTTTTAAACAAAGGGCCAGTTTACTGTCCTTCAGACTTTAGAGGGGCCGGATTGTGGCCATTGGTAGTAGAAAATATCCCAGCATCAGGTGGAGTGAACAATGCATAATCTTTGGTGTTATGAGAGGAACTTTGCCCCATTGTTGATGTAATTGGGAGGAACTGTGCCCACCCCATTGTTGGTGTCATTAGTAGGAATTGTTCCCCATTGTTGGTGTCATTGGGAGAAATGGTCCCCCATTGTTGGTATCATTGTGGCCCATTGTTGTTTTCATTGGGAGGAAATGTGTCCCTTTGTTGGTGTCAGTGAATTAAATACTGCTCCAAGGGCTGGATAAAAGCAAGCAAATGGCTGCATCCAGCCCCCAGGCCACAGTTTGGAGACCTACGGACTAAGCCTGGATGTGCATGTAAAGGCATGTGTCCCAATACTTTTGACAATATAGTGTATGTTTTAATGACATTCAGAAAAATAATCCATACAATCTACAGATAATCATCTGGACATATTCCAAAGCCAAACCCTGTTAATGAGAGCTAAAGGCTTAGGTTGGAGATATTATAAGGAAGATGTTCAGTACAATCTGAAATGAATTAAAGAGTGAAAATGTTTTTTTCTTGGAAAAAAAAACATGAGAAGACATCTGCCTAAGGCTGGATTCACACATCTTCATATATTTTTATGTGTCTTATCTATGCATGATGAGGTGTTAGCAGGGCTGCCACTGGAAAACATTGGGGGCCTTGTTTAGCCTACCTGACAGCCCCCACCCAGTCTCTTCCAGTGTTCGGTCACGGTCTGAATGTAAAGCTGGCCACACACCATACAATTTTCTTATTCAATTTTCTTTAGATTTACCTTCAACTATGTAGTGCAAGGGTCTGCCTGATTGCATATACATTGAAAGGGTTTAGGTTTCACCTCATATTATATGTTTTTGGTAAATCTAAAGGAAAGTTGAACAGGAAAATTGAATAGTGCATGGCTAGCCTTAGTTCAAACCAAACACTAAACTCATCCTAAAGCTGGCCATACACCATACAATTTTCCTGTTCAATTTTCTTTAGATTTACCTTCAACTATGTAGTACAAGGGCCTGCCTGATTGCATCCAAATTGAAAGTGTTTAGGTTTGACCTCCTATTATATGGTTTTGGTAAATCTAAAGGAAAGTTGAACAGGAAAATTGAATAGTGTATGGCCAGCCTTAGCCTAGGTTCACATTGGAGCGATTTGAGAGATCAAATCGCATGACAAGTCGCAGCCCATTGGAGGCAATGGCACTGTTCCATCGGTATGACAGCGATTTTGCGGCGCCGTACCGATCTGCAAAAGTTGTTCCCTGTACTACTTTTGTCGATTTCAGGTGCGACTTCAATAGACATCTGTGCATGAAGCCACACAGATGTCTATCTGAAATCGCACTGACCCTGCTACTTTGAAATCGCGCTACTTCAAGTGAAGTAGTGCAATTTCAGAGTAGCATCAATGGGAACCAGGGCTCAAGCCTAAAATGTAAACAATTTGGCAGATTCCTTTTTTTCAGTGAAAGTACTACATATAAATAATCAATAAGGCTCGATTTACATCTATGCATGTTGCTTTTGAGCGTTTCTGCAGTGCTTTTTGCGGTGTTCGCCGCATTTTTGAACATGCGTTTTTGTCGCGTTTTGCGTTTTTTTTTTTTTATACTGTATACAGTGTAAAAAAAAAAGAACGAAAATAAAAAATGCAAAACGCGGCAAAAACACGGCAAAAACGCGGCAAAAACGCGGTACTTGCGTTTTGGATGCGAGTCCATTGAATTCTATTACATGCAAAATGCTGCACTTTGCATGAAAAAAGTCCCCGACCCTTTCCAAAAAGGCAGAGGCACAAAAATGCATTGATGTGAACATGTTCAATAGGAACCCATGTTAAAAAATTCCCATGCATTTCTGCAAAATGCAAAATGCGTCAAAAAACGCATTAGTGTGAATAGAGCCTTAAACTGGATTATATTTTCACCACACAAGACGATGGTCTGGATTATTCTAAAACAGACAGTGAAAATCTGACGGGCACCTTTATACCGCTTTATCTAAGGGACCAAGACGACTGTGCTCTGGAGTGCAAGATGGACACTGGCGACATAGGTAAACTTTAATAGAAAAATTGATGTATATCGCACTGACGTTCAAATGTATATCAAATAGCAGCTAGCACAACATTAATGCCGCGTACAGACGATCGCACATTCCGACAACAAAATCCATGTTTTTTTTTCAGACGGATGTTGGCTCAAACTTGTCTTGCATACACACAGTCACACAAATGTTGTCGGAAACTCTGAACGTCAAGAACACGGTGACGTACAACACGTACGACGAGCCGAGAAAAATGAAGTTCAATAGCCAGTGCGGCTCTTCTGCTTGATTCCGAGCATGCGTGGAATTTTGTTGATCTCAAATTTTGTTTGTCGGAAATTCCAACGGAAAATGTCCGATGGAGTCTACACACGGTCGGAATTTCAGACAAAAAGCTCACATCGAACATTTGTTGGAAATTCCGACCGTGTGTACGCGGCATAAGACAAGTGTAAAACAAAGAATATGTGAAAAATAAAATTTTGTGCAGCGCTCAAAAATTCATAATGATACAAATTCATATATACAATCTAATATATAATGTGAAATGACTGTTCCACCTTTCTTTACTTCTGTGTGCAGATGGTCCTGATACAAGCTGAAGATCCTGTCCAGGTTCTACAGGTGGTATCGGACCCTCTGCACACAGAAGTAAAGAAAAGCGGAACAGAGCAAAAGGTCCTGTAAGCAGAAGCTGCAGTCCCACTCAACATCACCTTTGAGGATCGCTCAGCTGAGCTACAATTCAGGTGTGAATGTGATGCAAGAACGGCCTGCTGGAGAGCTGACCACCGCTCAGACACAAACTGCAGCTCAAAGACCTTCTAACATCTCCTCACTCTGGTCATGGAGAGGACTTGGTCTGACAAGTTGGCTGCTTCTGAAGACTGCTTTTTTGTGATATCTCCTGACCAATTGGACCATCTTCCACACTGATTTGGAGCCCAGGTGTGGAAGTTCCATACATTGGTGTTTGCACCACATGCCTTGTTGACTCATTGAGCACATGCCCGTTTGAGTCTTCTGACTCCAGTAAGCATCCTCACTAACCGGTGGTGGTTTCATTGTCTGTGTCTTCACTTCAACACTGACGGCACGTGCAATTCCCTTTCTGGCTATATAGTCGTTTTTGTGGTAAACTTTAATTACCTAAGTCTTTCCACTCCTAATCAGTCTTTTTGGGACCCAATATTGTTGTGTAATAATACATTTAAATGTATTTGTCTGCTACTGTAATAAAGGGCTAGACCAGTGACTGGTGCTCAATATTTTGGGAAGGGGGGGGAGGTGGCGCGGCAAACAAACCCGCCACTCTCATTTGCACAACCGACACCCCCACCCCCCGGCAGATGGATGGGATGGCGCTGATCAGACGGGAGGCCAGCAATCAGTCTGGCCTTACCTTAGGAGGCTGCTACTCGCTCCAGGCTCCCGGCCCAAACAGGCGTTGCTTCTCCTCCTGGCCAAACAGGTAGTGAGTCCTGAGACCCGATTGGCCGAGAGTACTAAGACTCCCTGGCCAATCGGGTCTTAGGACCCACGTCCTGATTGAACAGGAGGAGAAGCAGGAAGACAACCCTGGCTGTTGGTTGTCGGGGTCTGCGGGCAGGGGGCTTATCAGAATCCTGGAGAGGGCCCCCAGATCCCAGGCCCCCCACCCTATGTGAATGAGTATGGGGTACATGATCAAGGAGGGTTGCCAGCCAGTAATGATCCCTCTCCTTGATACCACAAATACGAGGATCCTTCCGCAGGCTTTGCAGGATCAGGGAGGCCACGCAGCATAGGTTTGCTGAGGCATTCGGTCCAGAGTCCCCTGGGTCACTAAGGACGACATGATCCCTGTTCAACATCCTCAAGACCCAGTAACCCAGTAACCCAGTAACCCAGAGGATTTTCGGTGGGAAAGGTGTCCAAGTCTGATCTTGCCCCTAGGTATTCCTGCACCATGTAAAACAGATGCTGGCGATGGTTGCTGGAACTGATCATACCTTGGGGCTGCGGACTAAAAAATTGTCTGAACGCATCGGTTAGACGGCCACCTTCTCCATCGCTCCTTCTTTGACTGACCGAAGCCTCAGCAACACGTTGTCCAGGAACAGGAGTTTGTGACCTCCCAGTCTCTGGGAACGTGTTGCACAGACCTTTCTGCAAGGCCTTCCGAAGATGTTTCATCCTCTGCTCCCTCTGCGATGGCAAGATAAGGTCCGCAACCTTACCCTTGTAATGTGGATCAAGGAGGGTTGCCAGCCAGTAATGATCCCTCTCCTTGATACCACGAATACGAGGATCCTTCCGCAGGCTTTGCAGGATCAGGGAGGCCACGCAGCATAGGTTTGCTGAGGCATTCGGTCCAGAGTCCCCTGGGTCACTAAGGACGACATGATCCGCAGCCACCTCCTCCCAGCCACGTACAAGTCCATGGGTTTCTTCGAACTGTAAATGATCCCTTGAAGACTGCTGCTGATGCTGAGTGCTAGGCTACACATCCATGCGAACACAATCCGCCTCCTTCTCGTCCTCTTCCTGTGTCATCAGTGGGCACGCAGGAACACTGTCTGGATAAAGAGGGCCTTGAGAGGTAAGAAAGTCCTCCTCTTCCTGCCTCTGTTCTGCCTCAAGTGCCCTGTCCATTATTCCATGCAGCTTGTGCTCCAACAGGTGGACAAGAGGGACAGTGTCACTGATGCATGCACTGTCGCTGCTCACCATCCTCTGGGCCTCCTCAAATGGTGACAGGACAGTGCATGCATCCCTGATCATGGCCCATTGGCGTGGGGAAAAAAACAAGCTCCTCTGACCCTGTCCTGGTGCCATAGTCGCACAGGTACTCATTGATGGCCCTCTGCTGTGTGTGCAGCTGCTGCAGCATGGCCAACGTTGAGTTCCACCTGGTGGGTTATTAGGCAGATTAGGCGGTTCTTGGGCAGGTTAAATTCCTTTTGGAGGTCAACAAGCCGAGCACTGGCATTATATGACCGGCGGAAATGCACACAGACTTTCCTAGCCTGCCTCAGGACATCCTGTAAGCCCAAGTACCTGCCCAAGAACTGCTGCACCACCAAGTTAAGGACGTGAGCCAAACAGGGCACATGAGTCAGTTGTCCCTGTTGGAGGGCAGAGAGGAGGTTGGTGCCATTGTCGCAAACCACCATTCCTGGCATAAGCTAGCATGGCTTCAACCACCTCTGAGCCTGCCCCTGCAGAGCTGACAGGATCTCTGCCCCAGTGTGGCTCCTGTCCCCCAAGCACACCATCTCAAGCACCGCATGGCATCTTTTTGCCTGCGTACTTGCGTAGCCCCTTGAACGCCTACGGAGCACCGCTGGTTCCGAGGACAAAGCACAGGAAGAGGCCATGGAGGGAGAAGAAGAGGAGGGGGTGGAGGAGAGAGGTGTGCCAGAATCACCAGTAGTAGCATTTTGGAGGCGTGGTGGCGGAACAACCTCCAATACTACTGCACCTTGTCCTGCATCCTTCCCAGCTGCCAGCAGAGTCACCCAATGTGCCGCAAAAGATAGGTAACGTCCCAGTCCATGCCTGTTGGACCATGAGTCAGCGGTAATATGCACCTTACCACTGACCGCCCTGTCCAGTGAGGCAAAGACATTGCCTTCCACATGCCGGTAGAGAGCCGGAATTGCCTTCCGTGAGAAAAAGTGGCGTTTGGGAACCTGCCACTGAGGAACTGCACATTCCACAAACTCACGGAAGGGGGCAGAGTCTACCAACTAAAAAGGCAGCAGTTGAAGTGCTAGCAATTTAGCCAAGCTAGCATTCAACTGCTGGGCATGTGGATGGCTGGCAGCGAACTTCTTTTGGCGGTGCAGCAGCTGGGGCAGGGAATTTTGCCACGTTTATATGCCACGATTTGCGTTTAGAAACATTTTTTTTCGTAAATTTTTCTCAAAAATAGCCAAAAATGAAAAACGTCTGTAAAGAAAAGTGGCTAAATTACTGCGTTTACAAGCTGTTACAGGCATTTAGGGTTTCAAATGCCTCTGAACATCCGTCCTGAACACATTTCTTTGCATTCCAAAAAATGCTTCTAAACTCGTCTGCCTAGAAACGACTATAAAACTACCCTGTGTACATGTACTGATAAGATAACATGGAGGAGAGTTCAGGGGCAGCTGAAAAAAAATGCCCAACTGCTCCAAAACATTCATTTACCAGTAGCAGTGTACATGAGGCCTTATTCTACAACTGACTGAGCTACTACCTCACTGACAACAACCCTCTTGACCCCCTAGAGTCTGGCTTTCGCTCCCAGCACTTCACAGAAACCACCCTACTAAAACTGATTTGCTAACTGCTAAAATCAAAAGCCACTACTCTATACTCATATTAGTAGACTTTTTTGCTGCCTTTGATACCGCTGACCACCCATTCCTCCTCAACAAACTCCACTCCCTTGGCCCCCCATGACTCTGATCTTTGCTGCTTCTCCTCCTGCCTATCACAGGGTTCCTTCAGCATTGCTCACAACTCTGTATCCTCCTCTTCACTTACTCTTCCTGTAGGGTCCCCCAAGGTTGTGTCTACAGACCGCTTCTCTTCTCTATCTACACCCCCCCCCCTGGTCACTTGATAAACTCCTATGGCCTCAATACCATCTTGATGCTGATGAAGCCCAAATATATCTCTCTACTCTTTACCTCATCCTTTCAGTCTCCTCTTACATTACTAACATTTTAACTGAAGTATCAGTATGAATGTCACATGACTTCCTCAAACCCAATCTTCATAATTTTCTTCCCGGCCATGCCCTCCTCCCTGACCTTATCATCAAGATCAATAATACAACTATCCTGTAATCCTGGACCTGTCCTTTCAGCCCCAAATCCAATCACTGTCAGAATATTGTAGATTTCACATCCATAACATCTCCAAAATATGCCCTTTTTAACCAATAAAACTATCAAGCAACTAACTCACTCCCTTTTTATCTCTTGCCTTGACTTTTGCCACTCCTTCCTTGAAGGCCTACTTCTGCACAGGCTAACCCCACTTCAGCCCATCATGATTGCTGCTGCCAGACTCATCTAGCTCAACAACTGCTCAGTGTCCATTACCCCTCACTGCCAATCCCTCCACTGGCTTCCGATTGCCCAAAAAAAAAAACTCAAAATACTAACAACATACAAAGCCATTCACAACTCTGCCCCAGCTACATCACCAATCTTGCCTCAATATATCACTCAACTTGACCTCTTTTGTGATCACAGAAAACTCATCTCTTCAGGGAAGCCTATTCCATCTTCGCCTAACAACTGAACTTTGAATTTTCCCAATAGATAATCCCTCAAAAGCTCTTTGAAACAGGGCCCTCCTAATGCCGCGTACACGCGGTCGGACTTTTCGTCTACAAAAGTCCGATGGACGCCGACGGACTAAAGCCGGCTGACAATCCGATCATGTGTGGGCTTCCCCGGACTTTCAGTGGACTTTTCCAGCCGCAAATCTGACGGACTTTAGATTTGAAACATGCTTCAAATCTTTACGTCGTAACTACGCCGGACCCAGAAATCCGCTCGTCTGTATGCTAGTCCGACAGACAAAAACCCACACTAGGGCAGCTATTGGCTACTGGCTATAAACTTCCTTATTTTAGTCCGGTGTATGTCATCACGTACGAATCGGTCGGACTTTTGTCTGATCGTATGTAGGCAAGTCCGTTCGTTAGAAAGTCTGCCGCAAGTCCGCCAAAAGTCCGCCAAAAGTCAGTCGAAAGTCTGTCGGACGGGCTGTCGGACTTTTGTAGCCGAAAAGTCTGACCGTGTGCACACGGCATAACTCTCTTGTATTGAATTGAACTCTATACTGTCTCCCTTGTAAGGCACTCTTTTGTAAAAGTACTGTTGGTGCTATATAAATTATGTATTATAATAATAATAATATTAATAATAAATAATAATAGGATACAGTAGAGCAGAGGTATAACTAGAACCTTCAGGGTCCTTTACTCCTGCTGTGGGGCTCTTTATTACAGTCCCACAGCAGGACCCTTTCACATTATCTGCAGCTAGCCCCCTTCCTGCCATCTTGGGGACTCCCACAGTGTTAGAATGCCAGGGCTCAGTCGCAAGTGTGACCCTGATAGTTCTGCAACTGGTGTCAGTAAATCTTTTTTTGTTATTTAATCTTTTTAATTTTTTTTACCATTTTATTTTATAGAAAAGTATTTTTTAGGAACCCCAATGGGGGGGGGGGCTTTGGTGAAATATCTGGGTCTAAACAGACCTCTGATGTTTAACCTTTGAGACAGAGAAAATGAGATACAGCCCTCCATTTCTGCAGCCTCAGCTGCACAGAATGAATGGACAGAAATACCTCTGTACAGATCATTCACAAACTAAAGCAGTAAAGCAGTTTAGTATTCTTCAGTTATGAATGGACACAGGAGCAACTGGAACCACTGACTAGGTACATTCAGAAGAAAATAAGGGCTGGTAAATGACATATTTACCAGCCCCTTCCCCACTCTACATGCTGACATCCCCCACAGCAAGACAAAGGAAGCCGACAGCGCTGTGGGAGATGGGGGGACCAGGGGAGCACACAGGGCCTGGGGGTAGTTGGGGACCCTAGTTCTGGTGATCTGAGGGGCCCCAAGGAATTCTCTTAATTTACAGGGATTTCCTCTCACTTCCTGTTTGGCTTTGGGACAGGAAGTGCTGGAAAATTTCCTCAACAAGACACAGATGGCGAAAAGAAATCTGTCGGGTTTTCACCCTCCCTTACTCTATCCAATAAAGTTTTGCCTATAGTTCTACTTTAAGCCAAAGGATTGAGTGGAAAATGTGTAGTGCTTAGCACAGTAACTCAGGGCTAGCAAGTCATCCCATGCAAACCCGGAGGGATAGATGGCTGTGGCAAACCCTGGTGCTGTGAAAGGACAGGTGTAGCTGGAACTCCCACCATCAAACTGTCAGATGCCAAATGAGGAAAGGTGAAGTGCTTCAGGATGTGAATGATCAGCTCAGGAAAGGTACACTCTGTTCCCGATGGAGGGACAAAGCCGTGCAAGGCTATGCAATCCTGGCTAAGGGAACAGGAACATACCAGTTACCTGTTACTTGTTTCCAGGAGGGCACACTCCGTTCCCGATGATCGGGAAGGGGTGGAGAGACAGAGCCCTGCAGGGCTGTATGATTCTGGCTGAAGGAACAGGAACACACCAGTGGCTTGTGTATAGATCTATGCAGACAAATGTCAGCAGCAACCACAGGCAGGCTGAAATCAGTCATGAGGCCACAGAACATTTGAAAGGACTGGGTTGTGAAATAAATCAGAGCCGTCTTTAGCGCGGGGCAAACGGGTCAGGTACCCTGGGCCCAGTCTTCGTTGGGGGGCACAAAGCAGCTGCTGTTTGACTCTGCACTGCCCATGAATTGGGGCCCCCGATGATGACATTGCAGAGAGGACAGAGGAAACAGGAGGCATCGCTGTATTCCATAGCCAGCCAGCCATCCAGCAGTGAGGGGACGGGGCCGGGAGCTCCACTGATGCTCTGACCCTGCCACATGCAGCCTGTATGCTCGGGAGAGAGCGTCTGCAGTAAAATCAGGAATCGGAGTGGGAGCCCCGCCCCCGGACCTCTGTATTCCCCAGCCAGTAGGGCAGGGCTGGGAACTCCACTGATGCTCTGACCCCACCCCATACAGCTTTTATTGAGGAGATAGCGGCTGCAGAAAAAGCAGAGATTGGAGTGAGAGCCCCGCCCCCTGGACCTCTGAAAGTATATGAGCGTGGCTGGCCAGGTATGTCTTACCCTCCCATAGAATGCCTGACTGCTCTCCTGAAACTGAGCTGTGTTATTCAATTGTAAAGCTGGGCATTGCTGAAAGTTCTCTGGTCATCTCCTGTAGCATGCCTGCAGTCTCTGGTCATCTCCTGTAGCATGCCCGCAGTCTCTGGTCATCTCCTGTAGCATGCCTGCAGTCTCTGGTCACCTCCTGTAGCATGCCAGCAGTCTCTGGTCATCTCCTGCAGCATGCCTGCAGTCTTTGGTCACCTCCTGTAGCATGCCCGCAGTCTCTGGTCATCTCCTGTAGCATGCCCGCAGTCTCTGACTCTCTCCTGTAGCATGTCCACAGTCTTTGATCCTCTCCTGTAGCATGTCCGCAGTCTCTGTCCCTCTCCTGTAGCATGTCCACAGTCTCTGACCCTCTCACGTAGCATGTTCGCAGTCTCTGACCCTCTCCTGTAGCATGTCCACAGCCTCTGACCCTCTCCTGTAGCATGTCCGCAGTCTCTGACCCTCTCCTGTAGCATGTCCGCAGTCTCTGACCCTCTCCTGTAGTATGTCCGCAGTCTCTGACCCTCTCCTGTAGTATGTCCGCAGTCTGACCCTCTCCTGTAGAATAATGCCGGAGCTCAGTCGGTAACAGTTTTCTGAGATTAAACCCTTCATAAGGTCACATGATCTGAGCCGGCAGGAAATCGAAGTATACATACTGATTACAATACCAGGAGGTGTGACAGTCATTCAATCCCACTATAATATATATATATATATATATATATATATATATATATATATATATATATATATATATATATATATATATATATATATATATATATATATATATATATATATATATATACACACACACACAGTATCTCACAGAAGTGAGTACACCCCTCACCTCACATTTTTGTAAATATTTTATATCTTTTCATGTGACAACACTGAAGAAATGACACTTTGCAACAATGTAAAGTAGTGAGTGTATAGCTTGTATAACAGTGTAAATTTGCTGTCCCCTCAAAATAACTCAACAGACAGCCATTAATGTCTAAACTGCTGGCAACAAAAGTGAGTACACCCCTAAGTGAAAATGTCCCAATTGGGCCCAAAGTGTCAATATTTTGTGTGGCCACCATTATTTTCCAGCACTGCCTTAACCCTCTTGGGCATGGAGTTCACCAGAGCTTCACAGGTTGCCACTGGAGTCCTCTTCCACTCCTCCATGATGACATCACGGAGATGGTGGATGTTAGAGACCTTGTGCTCCTCCACCTTCTGTTTGAGGATGCTCCACAGATGCTCAATAGGGTTTAGGTCGGGAGACATGCTTGGCCAGTCCATCACCTTTACCCTCAGCTTCTTTAGTAAGGCAGTGGTAATCTTGGAGGTGTGCTTGGGGTCGTTATACTGCCCTGTGGCCCAGTCTCCGAAGGGAGGGGATCATGCTCTGTCTCAGTATGTCACAGTACATGTTGGCATTCATGGTTCCCTCAATGGACTGTAGCTTCGCAGTGCCGGCAGCACTCATGCAGCCCCAGACCATGACACTCCCACCACCATGCTTGACTGTAGGCAAGACACACTTGTCTTTGTTGGTGTGGTAGAAGGGTCTGGCGCTGTTCCTATAACTAAGTGATAATTCCCTACCTGCGTATTTTTATATTTATATATCTCTAGTTCAAAACAAGGCATACAGGTATAAGTTCCTAGGTATAAACAAGACGTGCAGGTGTCAAATAGTGATATCCTTAAAAAAAATTTTTTAAAAATATATATATTGCACAGTTTTAAACAAGCTATAAATATGTGTATAAAAATGATAAACAAGCTTTAAATATATAAAAATTCTAGTGGTGGTGTCGAATCTTCATATGCGGTGTTGCTGATTAATATTCCAAATGACATAAAGTGTGGGGGAAGGGGGGGGGTGAAAGTGGGGAAGGGAAGGGGAGGGAGGGGGAAAGGGAGAGGTGTGGGAGATCAACCCTGGTAAAGGAACTGAAAACTGGTCAGAAATCACTTCTACTAAAGTGCAAACGTGCTAATAAAGTTCAAATAAAGTCCTTATTGTGTAATAAACTTGTTATCCTTAATAGTATAATATCTTGGTATATATCTTGTGCAGTATCTTGGTGCATGTGATGTTGTGAAAGATCCTTGCTCTGAAAGTGCAGCCACTCACCGGATCACTTCACCCCTGCAGGGGTATCAGGCAATTACAGTTTTGCGCCACTGTACGGCAATCACTGGCAGACTCAGGATCGTGGTGTATCATATAAAAAGAGAGAAGGAGTGCCCATAGCGTAAAATCGTTTTTTAAAAAATGTATTAAACAAATGGAGAGGTACTCACAATTTCACAGTGTAAATCAAGCGAAATAATAAAGACGTCACGGTTAGCCTTCAGCGCTGGTAAGTAGGTAATGTTGGGAAGCACAGATTAGGCCACGCCCTACGCGTTTCGCCGTTAGGACGTCTACGGGAGCGTGACCTGTACTGTGTCTTCCCACCCTTATATAGTGTGCGGTGTCCCCTTGTTAATTTTTCGTTTGGCATCCATTTTGCCTGAGATTCCGCGGACCGGAAGTTCGCCCACGGCCATTTTGCCTATGTTATGCAGACCGAAGCCCGACTTCCTGTTAGTATATCAGTGTTTGGTGTTTCTAAGGGGCGGTTTGTTTTGGTTATTGTGTGGCCATTTTGCCTGGGATTTTGGCAGACAGTAGACTATATTCAATGTCTCTGTGTGCCTACTATCTGAGAACCGGCAGCCATTATGCCTATGATTTTTTAGACACAGGAGACCATAAGTTAGTTTTTCTTGCAACTGATTTACCTTAGTTTCGCTTTTAAGCTAATCCCAATCCAAATTTACTGATTAAAATACAGATATATATTATTGGGTATACCGCATACTGTAAAAGGTTTTTAAAATAAACTTATCAGTTTGCCCATGTAGCAATAAAGTTCGGAATATTTATGCTAAGATCCAAATGTAAAAAACAAATGTAAAAAACATGCATGTGTGCCTCTTGCAATGGGCGACTGCAGTATAAAAAATATATATGCATACATCAACTAGACAAAAAAATGAAAATAAAAACATTTAGAGAAAAACCTGTGTCATCTAAAAAAGAAGAAAGCGTTTAAAATTAAAACAGTATATATTCTATATAAAATGTTGTTTTTTTTCACATAATTTTATTTTAGTGTATTGCTCTGGGAAGAGGGAGGGGAATGGTTTTGTGGGGAGCTTGTCCTGTCAGAATCATGTGTATGTATCTCAACTATTAAGTGTCTATGTTTATACTTTATGTATCCACATATGGTTGCTGTTATGGATTGTTAGTGCCATAGTGCACAAGGGGAGATGTATTAGGTGTCTGTGCTGGATCCCTTTCTGGATATAGGTGTGAGGCTATATCGAAAAAGAGTGTGAAATAAAATTAGGGTATTTAACCTATATATATATATTAAAAAACGAGAGAGATGGTGAGAAAGGGGGAACCAAAGGGTTTTTTTCTGGTTGGGGGTGTGTATTTCCTATGGTGTGAGCCAATACATTCATGTTATAAATATGTATTAAAAGGAGGTATTTTGGAGTCTGTGTTATACAGTTCATGTGCATGTATTCACGGAATCCTATTTGAGAGGAATGTGGGACCCTTAGTTTTTTTGTCATTGGAAATCCGTTGGTACAATTTTCAACATTTCTCAATGGGGATAATTGGTACGAATACCACTCATTTTGGGGAGAAGGAACCTGATTTGATGTTAATGTACTTCTAAGGTCATGTGTGTTGGTGCTGCATGTCTCCCATGTTGATGTAAATATTAATAGTTGGTTAGGAAGCAGTTAAGGTCAAGGTCTATATTCATACCCATAGGCTGTAGGGTATCCAGTAAAAATATCCACTTGGTTTCATTTTGTGAAACCTTAGTTTTTTTATTGTCGCCTCTCCAATGGCCCTTGATTTTATCAATTGCATAGAATGTCATGTATGCTGGGTCCCTATTGTGATAGTCTCTGAAATGCCTAGAGACACTATGTTTGTTGAACCCTTTTTTGATGTTTTTAATATGTTCCCTGATCCTAACGTGTAACTCTCTGGTTGTTCTTCCTACATACTGCTTCTGACATGGGCACTCTAACACATAGGTGACATGGGTACTGTGGCAGGTAATGAGTTCTCTGATAGTGAACTCTTTTTCATTGACAGTCGATCTGAACTTTGTTGTTTTCTAGTTGGTTTTTTTGCTAGTTCTGCAGGGTAGGCATTTGCCACATTTGAAAAACCCTTTTAGGCCTTTTCCTATTTTTATCTCCCTGGGTGGATCTATTGCATTGTGTACCAACTTATTCCTCAGGGTTGGTGCTTTCTTGTAAATGAAGACGGGTTTCTTAGGCAGTATGGAGTTGAGGACCCTATCGGATTGGAGAATGGTCCAGTGTTTTTTAATTATGGTTTCCGCATGTTTATATTGCCTATTGTATCCCGTTAGAAAGGCTACTTCCATTTTTTCGTTTTTTGTTCTTCTTTGCTGTATTCCCGTTTCGTCTATCAGTTTGTTCCTATCCATATTTCCGACTTTATATATTTTTTTTTTTAATAATCTTTATTTTTATTTATCAAAGGAAAAAAAAAAAAAAAAAACAAAAAAAACAGAGAACAAGACATGTCCAACAGGTTGCAATAGAGTGAAATCAATGACCCATCAGGGTCTGGCATGTTCGGTTTGATCATTGAACAAAGATAATACGAAAAACAAAAAAAATAAATAAAAATAATAAGAAAAACGAAAACAGAAAGAGACGTCATAGAAAATAGAACACGTCTAGCGATTTTTAGGTGGGATTGATTGAGGCAAATTCTCTTCAGCTAGTTGGTTACCAACAGCAAACAGGTACCAATTATATGGGTGAATTTTCTGGATGGGTGGGGGATATGGCGCATTTAATTCCCCCAGGGAGCAGCTCCCTTTTCAGGGACGACCCATAGAGGGTCACCTATAGCAACACATTAAAGGGTAGGTCCCCTTCCTGCAGACGGGTTGGAGAGAGGGGGGCCGTGAAGCCTCCTACTAACCTCCCTCCTCCCCCCACACATTCTGGGGCACCCAGGAGCCACCCCACCCATCCAAGCGAGCCTATAAGTACCTCCCGAAAATAGGAGACTTATCCCATGGTTGCTGTATCTTTAGGTGTATACGACCATCAATCTCGTACCCGCTTAACATTTAAACTGTAAATCATTGAAGTATAGCATATAAGTTGAGTACATTTATCATGTAATAAACGTTGAAATATTGGGGGACAGTGAAGAGAGAAGAGGAAGGAAAGAAGGTAGGGGGGGGAACAAGGGAGGGGAGCAGTCCAAACGCACCTGTTTTCCAGAAAGTAGTTGCAGCCCATTCGCCTCCAAGCACATCGCCTCTGGCAAGATAAGAGAAGCTATATGTTTAAAGGGGTGAGCCCCCTTCATCTAGGGTCTAGACTGCCTACGAGCGCAGAGGGTTGGGTCTGCTAATTCCAATAGAGCAATATCTAGGCTGGAGGGTATGTCTCTAGAGTCTGTGGTGTATTCAGACCAGGGTGTCCAAATATCAAGAAACCGCTCTCGGGACCCTCTGCATGTCGCTAACCATTCCTCAGCCTCTCGAACTGCACTCACCCCCTTGATCCAGTCCTCTCTTGTGGAGACTTTGGATTGCCTCCAATAAGTTGGGAGCAGCCGCCTTGCCACATTCAAGAGGTGAGGCAGTATATTTTTTTTATATTGTTTGAGTGGGATCGGGGGAATATGTAAGAGGAAGTGCATCGGAGAGAGAGGAACCTCTATACCTGTTATTACTTCTATTTGGTCTTTTATATCAGTCCAGAAGGGTACTATTTTAGGACAGTTCCACCATATGTGAGTGAGCGTGCCTTTATGTCCACAGCCACGCAAGCATAGATCCGACCTGGTCGGATAAATGCGGGCTAGATCTTCTGGTACCCGGTACCATCGGGACATTAGTTTGAAGTTTGTTTCTTGTACTTTGGAGTCTATGGAGGACGAATGTGTAAGATAGTATAAATGAGACAGTTGTACGTCAGTGAATTCGATCTCCAAGTCTCGCTCCCATTTTCTAATGTAAATAGGTTTAGGCAGTTGGGCAGCCGCACCTAGTAGCTTATATAGTTCTGACACCATATGGGTGACGGGTTCTTCCTGCGCAAAAAGTTGCTCAAACGGGGTCAGGGATAGAGGATCTCTAATCGTGTGACCGTGTTTCTCGAAAAAATGATGTAGTTGTCTGTATCTCCAAAAATTCATTGGTGAGCCTCGATTTTTAGCCTGTAAGTCTTCGAAGCTCAGGAGTTTACCCTCTTTCATGAATTTGCCACAACTGGCGTCTCCATCCGCCACCAAGGGCTCAAAAAAGGCCATTTGCTCACCCGGGGGGAACCATAGGAATCCACCCAAAGGAGCAAGTGGAGACACAGGAGGTGCAATTTTAAGGAGTGGGTTAATCCGATCCCAGACTGAGAGCACCTGTGCTGTCAGTGGGGAAGTCGTTTCAGATAACCCTCTGTGCTCCTTCGGCAACCATGGGGCAAAGGATAAATTCCTGCCTGCCAGGCATTTTTCAAGGGAAACCCATAGCTTTGAGTGGGTGTGGAAACGCCAGTTGAGTATCCTCTGGAGGACAATTGCTCTGTAGTACTGTCTTATGTCGGGAAGTCCTAAGCCGCCTTCAGATTTTGGGCGTCTAAGTATCCTTAGGGCCAATCTAGGTTTCCGCGCATGCCATATAAACTCAGATAACATGCTGGTCACCCTGTTGAAAAAAAGTCTAGGGAGGGGTATCGGTAGCATCTGTAGAAAAAAGAGTATCCGTGGTAGTACGTTCATTTTTATTATATTCACCCGTCCCAACCACGTAAAGGCAGTTCGTGTCCAGTGTGATAGGTCTTTCTTAATCGCCGTGAGCAGCGGGGGGAAGTTAGTCACATACAGGGTATCAAACCTATTTGTCAGTTGTATTCCTAAATAACGCAGGGATGAGTCTGTCCAGGTAAAGGGGAATGCAGCTCGCAGGGATGTGGATAGGTGAGAAGGCAAATGAATGGGCAGGATTTCTGATTTAGAGTAGTTTATTTTAAAGTTGGAGAGAGATCCGAAATGCTTAAGTTCCTTCATCAGGTTAGGCAGTGAAATCAGGGGGTCCGAAAGATGGAATAAAACGTCATCGGCATAAGCCGAGAGCTTATGCTCAGTGTTGCCAACCTGTAAGCCTTTGATGTCTCTACTATTCCGCACAGTGCGGAGCAACGGCTCTAGCACCAGGGCGAACAGCAGGGGCGAGAGGGGACACCCCTGTCTCGTGCCATTCCTGATTGGGAAGCTGGGTGAGAACGTTCCGTTTACCTTCACCTGTGCACAAGGTGTAGAATATAAAGCCATGATCAAGGATATCATCCTCGGCCCAAGCCCTAGGGATCTGACTACCGCCTCTAGATATGACCAGTCGACACGGTCAAACACCTTTTCCGCGTCTGTCGATAGAATGATATAGGGTTGGGGGTCTGAGCGGGTACGGGCCCAGTGTATTAGCTGAATTGCCCTGAGGGAGTTATCCCGCGCCTCCCTTCCTATGATGAAACCTGTTTGGTCAGGGTGAATGATCCCAGGCAGAAGGTGTTTAAGTCTGTTGGCTAGGATCTTTGCCAGAATTTTAATGTCCAAATTGAGAAGGGAAATGGGGCGGTAACTTTGGGGGACAGTGGGGTCCTTGCCCTCCTTCGGGATCACAGTAATATGAGCCAGCAGGGCCTCCGATGGGATGGTCCCGCCTCCTGCTATGGAGTTGAAATATTTGCACATGGGAGCTACTAGCTGTGGGAAGAAGGCTTTGTAGTAAGCCTTAGTAAAACCATCTGGGCCAGGGCTTTTCCCATTGGGCAAGGACTCCACTGTCGCTCCCAGCTCAGTCGGGGTTATCGGCGATTCTAAGTCGGAGCATTGTTCCTCTGTAAGGGACGGGACACCTGCCGATGCAAGGTATTCCCGTATTGTTTTCTTTTTAGTGTCACGGGAATCAAGTGGAAGCTCAGGGTTTATATTATACAAATTAGCATAGTAATCTCTGAAGCCCTCAGCAATCTTAGAAGGCTGTACTAGCAAGCCCCCTGTGGGTGAGTGTAGCTTCGGTATGCATGTCTGCGCTTGTTTTTTTCTGAGTGCTCTAGCGAGCCTGCGACCACACTTGTTTCCTTGTTCATAAAATTTGTGGGATATGTATCTAAATTGTTTACGGGATTGGCGATCTAAGAGACGTAGGAACAACTCCCTCAGTTCAGTAAGTTTCTTCAGTGCCTCAGCACCCCCTGAAGCCTTGTGTTGGAGTTCAGCCTTCTGGAGAGCTGAATGTACTCTTTGGAAGTCTGCTCGAAGCATTTTCTTAAGTTTAGCCCCTTTAGAAATCAGTTCCCCTCTGACCACTGCCTTATGGGCTTCCCAAACCACTCTCTCTCCAGTGTCGTCTGTGAGATTTTCTCTAAAATAGTGGGTTAATGTGCTAGAGATCTCTGTCACCACTACCTCGTCGTCTAGTAGATTTTCGTTTAGTCTCCATGTCCAGGCCCTCTGAGAACCAGAGGGTAGTGTAATGCCAAGTGTGATTGGTGCATGATCAGAGATGGTGATATTGCCAATGGACGCTGTTTGCAAAAGTTGTAGGGCGTTTGGGTCTACGTAAATATGATCTATTCGTGTGTATACGTCGTGTACCTTGGAGTAGTAGCTAAAGTCTCTATCTGTTGGGTGCAACGTTCTCCAGCTATCCATCAGTCGATGAGATTGGAGTGTCTTACGGAAGTGTTTGAGAAACGTATATGAATGTGGGGGTCTCGCATGGGATGTATCAATCAAGGGGTCTGGACTAATGTTAAAGTCCCCTCCTACGATCAGAAGGCCGTCTTTAAATTCGGCCAATTGATCCAGGGTCGTGTCAATAAAAGCGAGCTGGTTGGTGTTGGGTGCGTAGATTGTCGCGAACGTGTAGGTGAGATCTGCAATTTTGCCTTTCAAAAATACGTATCTACCCAAAGGGTCGGTTTTATAGTCGGTGGGCTGAAAGGGGCATGATTTGTGTATGGCAATGGCTGTACCTCTAGACTTGGACACTGGGGAGTTGCTAAGGAACCACTGATTAAATAGGTGAGTGGGTAATTTAGGGAGCGATTGGGGTGTGAAGTGGGTCTCTTGTAGGAAGACCACCTGAGTCTTCAATCGTTTCAACTCCCCCCATAGTTTGTTACGTTTGAATGGGGAGCAAAGACCTCGAACATTATATGAGCTTACCTGTAAAGTAGCCATATGTAGGTCTGGGAACGGTCATACCAGTCCGGTAGGCGGTGTGCTTGGTGCGAAAGTCGATGCGACGGATCCCTCCTGGGAAAGGGAGAGAGGGAAGAGAGGGAGGGAAGGCGGGGGTAAGTAGAGAAGAAAGACAAAGATATGAGAAACCAGAGATAAACATATAACGAACAACATATCCAAAGCCATTTGGACTTGTATAACATCTAGGGGTCATGTTCTTAATCCCGTCCCCTATAGGGGGGGGATCAGGCCACTAACCCTGGGTCCCAAAAGGGGGATAAAACCTAGGGATAAAAAAAAAGAAAAACCACGAAGGTTGGCCTATGTGGGGGAACGTGAGCCAACAAGGGGGAGGTTGAGAGGGCACCACCACGTCCGTGTACCGCACCTAATAATGTGCAGCACAGGGAGGGAATTCAGATGAATTAAATTGGATAATGTCCCCAGTTAAGTGAGCTTGAGCAATGTCCATGGCAAATAGTGAACGTGCTCCTTGCATGTATCAGTTAAATCCGGCCAGGTAGTTGTATCAAACCGGAGTTAGATATTTAAAATGATAGAATGGGACTGGGTCAAAAGCATCTCAGCTATTCAAGTAGTATCGAATTCGAGAGGCAAGAAGGTATTGTAAGGGAGAGTGAAAAACAGGGTCTACATGGTGGGACGGGCCAAGGCAGTCCATCAGTCTCTCCGACTTTATATTTTAATGCCACTAGGTCCTTCCTTTTGTATCCCTTTTCTACAAACTTATTTATTAGGATGTCCGTTTGTTTCTCGTAATCGTGTTTATTGGAACAGTTCCTATATAATCGCATGAACTGGCCTTTAGGTATATTTCCCAGCTATCGTGGGTGGTGGCAACTACTGGTTGGGATATACCCATTTCTGTCCGTGGCTTTGAAATATGTTCTTGTTTTCAGATGTCCGTTATCCTTATATATTTGTAGATCCAGATAATCCACGGTTTCTTTGTCCCAGTTTCCAGAGAAGGTGAGTCCGTAGGCATTGCCCTGATCTCGTCAAAGAAATTCTGTAGTTCTTCTACCGTGCCCCCCCATATAATGACGATGTCATCTATATACCTCCGGTATAATTTCAGATGTCTTCTTTCGATACTGTAGATCTGTTCCTCCTCCCATTTGTTGAGAAGTAGATTTGCTACACTGGGGGCATATTTAGCCCCCATAGCTACTCCTTTCGTCTGGGAGTAGAAATCACCTTTGTGCCAAAAGTAGTTGTGGCTCATGGCCAGTTTTAGCCCCTCCAATATATAATTGATTTGTGTTTCCCTTAGGTCTGTTAGCGTATGTAAGGCCCATTCCACACCACTCAGACTGTCCTCCTGTACGATGTTGGTGTACAGGGAATTTATGTCGATGATTACTAGGATATCATTTTCATTTATTTCGAAGTTCTTTAGTTCCCCAATTAACTGTTTGCTGTCTCTCAGGAACGATTTTCCTTGTTTGACTAGGGGTTGCAAGTAGCCATCCAGATACGCTCCCAATCTGGAGAACAGTGAATCGATGCCACTGATTATCGGTCTGCCAGGGGGGTTCTGTTGGTCTTTGTGAATCTTGGGTACGTAATATATAATTGGAGTTTTTGCTGTTTCTGGGGTTAAATATTTGGCTTCCTTTTTTGTTAGGATTCCCATTTTTTCTCCTTTTTTGACGTAGGTCTTCAGTTTTTTTCTATATTCTGTTTTTGGGTTGCCCTTCAGTTTTTTATATGTATTGGGTATCTCCAGCAGCTTCTTCATTTCTGACTCGTAGTCTTTTTTGTTTAATATAACCAGGCCCCCTCCTTTATCGGCCGGTCGAATGACTATGTTTTTCTTCCCCTCTATTTCTTTAATGGCATTCCATATGTTTGTTTTTATCTTTTTCGGTTTCAGTTTCCTAAGATCTTGTTCAACCATCTTTTTGAAGGTCATCAGGCTCTCGTTTTGTTGTACGTTAGGATTGAAGGTTGAATTATTTCTTAGTCCTGAGTGTTGGAATAACGGGGGGTCTTCACCTGTTTGGATGTTACTGTTGTTATTCCCTTTCATTAAATAAAATTTTTTGATATTAAGTTTTCTTACAAATTTCTGGAGGTCTATATATACTTCGAAGGGGTCAAGGTTTTTATCAGGAGCATATTTTAGACCTAAATCCAGTACCCTCATTTCTTCTTCATTAAAGATGGCTTCACTTAAGTTAAAAATCCCTGTTCCTAATATTCTCTTCTTCTTTTTCTTCTTGATTCCTCCTCTCTTCCCACGTGCTCTTCTCCTTTTTCCCATCTCTGTGGTCTGTATGTGTGGTCTGTTCTTTCTTCCCGTTGGGTTTCTTCTTGTGTTCTGTTCCTCGGGCCCATGTATGCGTTTCTGGTGATTCTCGGGTTCCAACTCCGTTGGGGGTCTCCGTTGCTCCGATTTCTGATGGGGAACCTGAAGGGTTGCCATCCCCTTTGTCCTCCTTGGGGACCGTGGTTCCCCCTGTATGGGGACCGTCTGTCCCTGAAGGCCGGAGGTCTCCCTCTGTATTCCCTGGGAAAAAAACTTCGTCTATGTGGTGGTTCTTCATAGGGAGTGTAATGTTGTTCATTTCTTAGAGGGGAGTACCTATTGTTGTATCTTGGTGTTCACAATATATTAGAGGCATTATTTTGTTGTTGTGATCTATTTTCCTCTCTGGCTTGATCTCTATAGTACCTGCGTTCCGGGCTAGGTCCTTCTCTTCTAGTTCTTAATATTGGTAACTCTTCTGGTCTTGCCCGTGGTGTTCTAATTTCTGTGGGTCTTGTCTCTTGCCATATTGTAGTATCTTCCGTTACTGAACTTTCCCTGGACTCATCCTTAATGGAGATGTTGTGGTTGTCCTCTATATAATTGTCGTCTATTTGCCATTTATATACCTGCTGGTTTTTGTAGTCCAGCACATCTCTTCTGAACTTTTTCTGTTTTTTCTGCTGTATTTCTTTATCGTATTTTGCCATGGCCTCTTGTAGCTTATTCTCTTTTTCTTTGTATTCCCTGGATTCCAAGAAGGGTGTAAGTTGGTCTCTTATTTGTAATATTTCTGTTTCTTTATTCTTTAATTTATGTCGTCTCTGCGTTACTATTAGTCCAAGCAACGCGGTTTCGCTGTCATTAAAGAATCGATACCAATCCTCCATCAGTGCCTTGTCGTTGACTGCGTCATTAGGTGAGATATCCCACCTCAAGCGCCTTGGGGTGATTTTCTCTGCAATGTACATCTCAATAGTAGCTATATCCCACCACACTCTTATTTGCTTTTCAATATTGTGTTTCAGGTGTTTAAATAAGCTATCAATGTCTTGCCGATTGGCTACTTGTTCTTGGTTGAAGACTTCAGTGAGATTAATGTTTCTATTATTTAGGTATCTAAAGATATCCATTGCTGCAGGTTTCTGTTTAGCTCTAGGTTAAACAGTGAATGGTAAAAAGAGTAATAAACCCGCGCAGTGGAAATGGAGATCTGTAGGTGAAGTCTATGGAACTGCTGCCGCCCAACAAGCAGTCACCATAAATGGGGACAGCTGAGTAGATTGCTGTGGTAGAAGGGTCTGGCGCTGTTCCTATAACTAAGTGATAATTCCCTACCTGCGTATTTTTATATTTATATATCTCTAGTTCAAAACAAGGCATACAGGTATAAGTTCCTAGGTATAAACAAGACGTGCAGGTGTCAAATAGTAATATCCTTAAACTTTTTTAAAAAATATATATATTGCACAGTTTTAAACAAGCTATAAATATGTGTATAAAAATGATAAACAAGCTTTAAATATATAAAAATTCTAGTGGTGGTGTCGAATCTTCATATGCGGTGTTGCTGATTAATATTCCAAATGACATAAAGTGTGGGGGAAGGGGGGGGGGGGGTGAAAGTGGGGAAGGGAAGGGGAGGGAGGGGGAAAGGGAGAGGTGTGGGAGATCAACCCTGGTAAAGGAACTGAAAACTGGTCAGAAATCACTTCTACTAAAGTGCAAACGTGCTAATAAAGTTCAAATAAAGTCCTTATTGTGTAATAAACTTGTTATCCTTAATAGTATAATATCTTGGTATATATCTTGTGCAGTATCTTGGTGCATGTGATGTTGTGAAAGATCCTTGCTCTGAAAGTGCAGCCACTCACCGGATCACTTCACCCCTGCAGGGGTATCAGGCAATTACAGTTTTGCGCCACTGTACGGCAATCACTGGCAGACTCAGGATCGTGGTGTATCATATAAAAAGAGAGAAGGAGTGCCCATAGCGTAAAATCGTTTTTTAAAAAATGTATTAAACAAATGGAGAGGTACTCACAATTTCACAGTGTAAATCAAGCGAAATAATAAAGACGTCACGGTTAGCCTTCAGCGCTGGTAAGTAGGTAATGTTGGGAAGCACAGATTAGGCCACGCCCTACGCGTTTCGTCGTTAGGACGTCTACGGGAGCGTGACCTGTACTGTGTCTTCCCACCCTTATATAGTGTGCGGTGTCCCCTTGTTAATTTTTCGTTTGGCATCCATTTTGCCTGAGATTCCGTGGACCGGAAGTTCGCCCGCGGCCATTTTGCCTATGTTATGCAGACCGAAGCCCGACTTCCTGTTAGTATATCAGTGTTTGGTGTTTCTAAGGGGCGGTTTGTTTTGGTTATTGTGTGGCCATTTTGCCTGGGATTTTGGCAGACAGTAGACTATATTCAATGTCTCTGTGTGCATACTATCTGAGAACCGGCAGCCATTATGCCTATGATTTTTTAGACACAGGAGACCATAAGTTAGTTTTTCTTGCAACTGATTTACCTTAGTTTCGCTTTTAAGCTAATCCCAATCCAAATTTACTGATTAAAATACAGATATATATTATTGGGTATACCGCATACTGTAAAAGGTTTTTAAAATAAACTTATCAGTTTGCCCATGTAGCAATAAAGTTCGGAATATTTATGCTAAGATCCAAATGTAAAAAACAAATGTAAAAAACAGGCATGTGTGCCTCTTGCAATGGGCGACTGCAGTATAAAAAATATATATGCATACATCAACTAGACAAAAAAAATGAAAATAAAAACATTTAGAGAAAAACCTGTGTCATCTAAAAAAGAAGAAAGCGTTTAAAATTAAAACAGTATATATTCTATATAAAATGTCGTTTTTTTTCACATAATTTTATTTTAGTGTATTGCTCTGGGAAGAGGGAGGGGAATGGTTTTGTGGGGAGCTTGTCCTGTCAGAATCATGTGTATGTATCTCAACTATTAAGTGTCTATGTTTATACTTTATGTATCCACATATGGTTGCTGTTATGGATTGTTAGTGCCATAGTGCACAAGGGGAGATGTATTAGGTGTCTGTGCTGGATCCCTTTCTGGATATAGGTGTGAGGCTATATCGAAAAAGAGTGTGAAATAAAATTAGGGTATTTAACCTATATATATATATATTAAAAAACGAGAGAGATGGTGAGAAATTAGAACACCACGGGCAAGACCAGAAGAGTTACCAATATTAAGAACTAGAAGAGAAGGACCTAGCCCGGAACGCAGGTACTATAGAGATCAAGCCAGAGAGGAAAATAGATCACAACAACAAAATAATGCCTCTAATATATTGAGAACACCAAGATACAACAATAGGTACTCCCCTCTAAGAAATGAACAACATTACACTCCCTATGAAGAACCACCACATAGACGAAGTTTTTTTCCCAGGGAATACAGAGGGAGACCTCCGGCCTTCAGGGACAGACGGTCCCCATACAGGGGGAACCACGGTCCCCAAGGAGGACAAAGGGGATGGCAACCCCTCAGGTTCCCCATCAGAAATCGGAGCAACGGAGACCCCCAACGGAGTTGGAACCCGAGAATCACCAGAAACGCATACATGGGCCCGAGGAACAGAACACAAGAAGAAACCCAACGGGAAGAAAGAACAGACCACACATACAGACCACAGAGATGGGAAAGAGGAGAAGAGCACGTGGGAAGAGAGGAGGAATCAAGAAGAAAAAGAAGAAGAGAATATTAGGAACAGGGATTTTTAACTTAAGTGAAGCCATCTTTAATGAAGAAGAAATGAGGGTACTGGATTTAGGTCTAAAATATGCTCCTGATAAAAACCTTGACCCCTTCGAAGTATATATATAGACCTCCAGAAATTTGTAAGAAAACTTAATATCAAAAAATTTTATTTAATGAAAGGGAATAACAACAGTAACATCCAAACAGGTGAAGACCCCCCGTTATTCCAACACTCAGGACTAAGAAATAATTCAACCTTCAATCCTAACGTACAACAAAACGAGAGCCTGATGACCTTCAAAAAGATGGTTGAACAAGATCTTAGGAAACTGAAACCGAAAAAGATAAAAACAAACATATGGAATGCCATAGAAATAGAGGGGAAGAAAAACATAGTCATTCGACCGGCCGATAAAGGAGGGGGCCTGGTTATATTAAACAAAAAAGACTACGAGTCAGAAATGAAGAAGCTGCTGGAGATACCCAATACATATAAAAAACTGAAGGGCAACCCAAAAACAGGAGAAAAAATGGGAATCCTAACAAAAAAGGAAGCCAAATATTTAACCCCAGAAACAGCAAAAACTCCAATTATATATTACGTACCCAAGATTCACAAAGACCAACAGAACCCCCCTGGCAGACCGATAATCAGTGGCATCGATTCACTGTTCTCCAGATTGGGAGCGTATCTGGATGGCTACTTGCAACCCCTAGTCAAACAAGGAAAATCGTTCCTGAGAGACAGCAAACAGTTAATTGGGGAACTAAAGAACTTCGAAATAAATGAAAATGATATCCTAGTAATCATCGACATAAATTCCCTGTACACCAACATCGTACAGGAGGACGGTCTGAGTGGTGTGGAATGGGCCTTACATACGCTAACAGACCTAAGGGAAACACAAATCAATTATATATTGGAGGGGCTAAAACTGGCCATGAGCCACAACTACTTTTGGCACAAAGGTGATTTCTACTCCCAGACGAAAGGAGTAGCTATGGGGGCTAAATATGCCCCCAGTGTAGCAAATCTACTTCTCAACAAATGGGAGGAGGAACAGATCTACAGTATCGAAAGAAGACATCTGAAATTATACCGGAGGTATATAGATGACATCGTCATTATATGGGGGGGCACGGTAGAAGAACTACAGAATTTCTTTGACGAGATCAGCGGCAATGCCTACGGACTCACCTTCTCTGGAAACTGGGACAAAGAAACCGTGGATTATCTGGATCTACAAATATATAAGGATAACGGACATCTGAAAACAAGAACATATTTCAAAGCCACGGACAGAAATGGGTATATCCCAACCAGTAGTTGCCACCACCCACGATAGCTGGGAAATATACCTAAAGGCCAGTTCATGCGATTATATAGGAACTGTTCCAATAAACACGATTACGAGAAACAAACGGACATCCTAATAAATAAGTTTGTAGAAAAGGGATACAAAAGGAAGGACCTAGTGGCATTAAAATATAAAGTCGGAAATATGGATAGGAACAAACTGATAGACGAAACGGGAATACAGCAAAGAAGAACAAAAAACGAAAAAATGGAAGTAGCCTTTCTAACGGGATACAATAGGCAATATAAACATGCGGAAACCATAATTAAAAAACACTGGACCATTCTCCAATCCGATAGGGTCCTCAACTCCATACTGCCTAAGAAACCCGTCTTCATTTACAAGAAAGCACCAACCCCGAGGAATAAGTTGGTACACAACGCAATAGATCCACCCAGGGAGATAAAAATAGGAAAAGGCCTAAAAGGGTTTTTCAAATGTGGCAAATGCCTACCCTGCAGAACTAGCAAAAAAACTAACAAGAAAACAACAAAGTTCAGATCGACTGTCAATGAAAAAGAGTTCACTATCAGAGAACTCATTACCTGCCACAGTACCCATGTCACCTATGTGTTAGAGTGCCCATGTCGGAAGCAGTATGTAGGAAGAACAACCAGAGAGTTACACGTTAGGATCAGGGAACATATTAAAAACATCAAAAAAGGGTTCAACAAACATAGTGTCTCTAGGCATTTCAGAGACTATCACAATAGGGACCCAGCATACATGACATTCTATGCAATTGATAAAATCAAGGGCCATTGGAGAGGCGACAATAAAAAAACTAAGGTTTCACAAAATGAAACCAAGTGGATATTTTTACTGGATACCCTACAGCCTATGGGTATGAATATAGACCTTGACCTTAACTGCTTCCTAACCAACTATTAATATTTACATCAACATGGGAGACATGCAGCACCAACACACATGACCTTAGAAGTACATTAACATCAAATCAGGTTCCTTCTCCCCAAAATGAGTGGTATTCGTACCAATTATCCCCATTGAGAAATGTTGAAAATTGTACCAACGGATTTCCAATGACAAAAAAACTAAGGGTCCCACATTCCTCTCAAATAGGATTCCGTGAATACATGCACATGAACTGTATAACACAGACTCCAAAATACCTCCTTTTAATACATATTTATAACATGAATGTATTGGCTCACACCATAGGAAATACACACCCCCAACCAGAAAAAAAACCCTTGGTTCCCCCTTTCTCACCATCTCTCTCGTTTTTAAATATATATATAGGTTAAATACCCTAATTTTATTTCACACTCTTTTTCGATATAGCCTCACACCTATATCCAGAAAGGGATACAGCACAGACACCTAATACATCTCCCCTTGTGCACTATGGCACTAACAATCCATAACAGCAACCATATGTGGATACATAAAGTATAAACATAGACACTTAATAGTTGAGATACATACACATGATTCTGACAGGACAAGCTCCCCACAAAACCATTCCCCTCCCTCTTCCCAGAGCAATACACTAAAATAAAATTATGTGAAAAAAAACAACATTTTATATAGAATATATACTGTTTTAATTTTAAACGCTTTCTTCTTTTTTAGATGACACAGGTTTTTCTCTAAATGTTTTTATTTTCATTTTTTTGTCTAGTTGATGTATGCATATATATTTTTTATACTGCAGTCGCCCATTGCAAGAGGCACACATGCCGGTTTTTTACATTTGTTTTTTACATTTGGATCTTAGCATAAATATTCCGAACTTTATTGCTACATGGGCAAACTGATAAGTTTATTTTAAAAACCTTTTACAGTATGCGGTATACCCAATAATATATATCTGTATTTTAATCAGTAAATTTGGATTGGGATTAGCTTAAAAGCGAAACTAAGGTAAATCAGTTGCAAGAAAAACTAACTTATGGTCTCCTGTGTCTAAAAAATCATAGGCATAATGGCTGCCGGTTCTCAGATAGTATGCACACAGAGACATTGAATATAGTCTACTGTCTGCCAAAATCCCAGGCAAAATGGCCACACAATAACCAAAACAAACCGCCCCTTAGAAACACCAAACACTGATATACTAACAGGAAGTCGGGCTTCGGTCTGCATAACATAGGCAAAATGGCCGCGGGCGAACTTCCGGTCCGCGGAATCTCAGGCAAAATGGATGCCAAACGAAAAATTAACAAGGGGACACCGCACACTATATAAGGGTGGGAAGACACAGTACAGGTCATGCTCCCGTAGACGTCCTAACGACAAAACGCGTAGGGCGTGGCCTAATCTGTGCTTCCCAACATTACCTACTTACCAGCGCTGAAGGCTAACCGTGACGTCTTTATTATTTCGCTTGATTTACACTGTGAAATTGTGAGTACCTCTCCATTTCTTTAATAAATTTTTTAAAAAACGATTTTACGCTATGGGCACTCCTTCTCTCTTTTTATATGATACACCACGATCCTGAGTCTGCCAGTGATTGCCGTACAGTGGCGCAAAACTGTAATTGCCTGATACCCCTGCAGGGGTGAAGTGATCCGGTGAATGGCTGCACTTTCAGAGCAAGGATCTTTCACAACATCACATGCACCAAGATACTGCACAAGATATATACCAAGATATTATACTATTAAGGATAACAAGTTTATTACACAATAAGGACTTTATTTGAACTTTATTAGCACGTTTGCACTTTAGTAGAAGTGATTTCTGACCAGTTTTCAGTTCCTTTACCAGGGTTGATCTCCCACACCTCTCCCTTTCCCCTTCCCTCCCCTTCCCTTCCCCACTTTCACCCCCCCCCCCCCTTCCCCCACACTTTATGTCATTTGGAATATTAATCAGCAACACCGCATATGAAGATTCAACACCACCACTAGAATTTTTATATATTTAAAGCTTGTTTATCATTTTTATACACATATTTATAGCTTGTTTAAAACCGTGCAATATATATATTTTTTAACAATTTTTTAAGGATATCACTATTTGACACCTGCACGTCTTGTTTATACCTAGGAACTTATACCTGTATGCCTTGTTTTGAACTAGAGATATATAAATATAAAAATACGCAGGTAGGGAATTATCACTTAGTTATAGGAACAGCGCCAGACCCTTCTACCACACCAATCTACTCAGCTGTCCCCATTAATGGTGACTGCTTGTTGGGCGGCAGCAGTTCCATAGACTTCACCTACAGATCTCCATTTCCACTGCGCGGGTTTATTACTCTTTTTACACTTGTCTTTGTACTCCTCACCTGGTTGCCGCCACACACGCTTGACACCATCTAAACCAAAAAAGTTTATCTTGGCCACAGGACATGGTTCCAGTCATCCAGTCTTCAGCAAACTGCTTGCTGGCTTTCTTGTTCATCATCTTTAGAAGAGGCTTCCTCCTGGGATGACAGCCATGCAGACCATTTTGATGCAGTGCGCGGCGTATGGTCTGAACACTGACAGGCTGACCCCCCACCCCTTCAACCTCTGCAGCAATGCTGGCAACACTCATATGTCTATTTCCCAAAGACAACCTCTGGATATGATGCTGAGCACATGCACTCAACCTCTTTGGTCAATCATGGCGAGGCCTGTTCTGAGTGCAGCCTGTCCTGTTAAACCACTGTATGGTCTTGGCCACCGTGCTGCAGCTCAGTTTCAGGGTCTTGGCAATCTTGTTATAGCCCAGGCCATCTTTATGTAGAGCAACAATTTTTTTTTCAGATCCTCAGATTCAGTTCTTCGCCATGAGGTGCTATATTGAACTTCCAGTGAGAGCGATAACACCAAATTTAACACACCTGCTCCCCATTCACACCTGAGACCTTGTAACACTAACGAGTCACATGACACCGAGGAGGGAAAATGGCTAATTGGGCCCAATTTGGACATTTTCTCGTAGGGGTGTACTCACTTTTGTTGCCAGCGGTTTAGACATTAATGGCAGTGTGTTGAGTTATTTTGAAGGGACAGCAAATTTACACTGTTATACGAGCTGTAAACTCACTAATTTTCTTCAGTGTTGTCACATGAAAAGATATAATAAAATATTTATAAAAATGTGAGGGGTGTACTCACTTTTGGGAGATATTGTGTGTGTATATATATATATATATATATATTTTTATTTATTAATATATTAATGATATGATAAAATAATTGTCACGTTAACATTCAAATATCAATATATGGAGATACATTTTGATGAAAAATAGATTTAAAAAAAACAAAAAAAACTTATTCAAATATAGGACATCAACATTATATATATATATATATATATATATATATATATATAAAACTAAGAGTATTAACAGAGTAAATCAAACTAAAACAACTGACACATATAAAACAAGGCACACACATTCAAACCATGACAGAAAGGGTTTTTGGGGATAGGAGAATAGCTGAAAACTGTCAGGAAATCATTCCATAATAGTATAGATATCCAGCTCTTCATTCAAACCATGGGAAGAGAGAGAGAGAATTGGATTTATAAATCCACAGGGTTTCTCTTTTACATAATAACATAAATCTCTCATTGTCTGTAAGAGACCCTTTTGATATATGTTCAATAGTTAACACCATCAAAACCTTATAGTTATTCTCAAGTAAACGAGAGAAATCACATGATATGCTATTTTAATCTCTTTTTATAATGGACCTACGATGTTCGCCCACTTGGATACGTAGTGCACGTATCGTTCAGCCCACATAGAACAGATTGCAAGGACATTTCAAAACGTACATCAAGAACTGAGCTGAACACGTAATAATTTGTTTTATAGAATAGATATTTCCAAAACTATCCGATATAGAGGAATAACCATGTGGGATAGATTGGCAAGTAAAACAGCCCCTCTTCTTACATTGAAAAATTCCCACCTGCTTATCGAAGTAACCTCGCATGTCTATTGGTTTGCTGGACATTGATTTGGGAATACTAGGGGCCACCATGTTTTTTAGGGTGCGGGCCCTTCTGAAGACCACTTGGGGTGCATCCGGAGGGTGGAGACCTAGATTGGGATCAGACTGAAAAATATACCAGTGTCTCCTCATGACACTGGCGATTGATCTAAAGTTACTATTAAAACCTGTATTAAATCTAATACCCTGTTGTGCAACGGTACTGGTGATCTTAGAGAGGCGATGCTCCAAGCTATTTTCAAACGCCTTTGTGAGAAGGTCCTCAGGATAGCCTTCTTCCCTAAATTTATCAATCAATGTCCCACTTTGAAGTGTGTAATCTTGGAGTTTAAAGCAATTTCTCTTTAGTCTAAGGAACTGGCCTTTCAGTATGTTCTTTTTCCATGCCGGGTGGTGGCAACTGGCAACTATCATAATGAAGATAAGAGTTGCCACCAACCAGCTTGGAGTGGTTCCTGGTGTAAATAGAACCTGCATCATGCAACAGTTTAAGGTCCAAAAAGACCAAACGATCTGGGTCGATGACATGTGTAAAACTTAAACTCAGATTATTACTGTTACAATGGGCAACAAAGGACATGAAAAGATCCTTGTCCCCATCCCATATTAGAAGAAACTGGCACCCATTGCCGTGCCCTTGGTCTGCAGATAGAATTTCTCCTGGAACACAAAATAGTTGTGCTCCAAGTAGAACTTCATGCCCTCCACCAAGAACTGGGCTTGATGGGAATTAATGTGTGATTCAGTACTAAGAAAATTATTTAAAGCCCTCATGCCAACCTTGTGTGGAATGGAGGTGTAAAGTGAACACACGTCAAGCGATGCCCACAGGTAATGACTTTCCCACCTATAGTCCCGAAGGACTACTATGATATGACCTGAATCCCTAATATAGGAGGGAAGTTGTTGAACAATAGGCTGTAAAAAACAGTCAATGTACTGAGACAATTTACTTGTGAAACTGTTAGTACCTCCCACAATAGGTCTCCCGTATCATTATCTGAAAACAGCCTATAGGATTCATCTACGTAATCTTTGTGATTCTGTATGACAAGGCTACCACCCTTATCTGCTTGTTTTATTGTAATTCTGGGATGATTCTCCAGGGAGCGTAGGTAGGGCCTGACATTCAGCATGAGTCAGGTTAGGCTTAGGACAGGATCGACTATCACATACTGTATGTGAATTAAAGCCCTATACACAAGGACAGAATTGAGCACGTTCTACCGGTGGATCAAAGTAGGCCTCTAGGGGTTGAATGTCAATGTGCCCCTCCTCCCAAAGTTCCCATAGGCTCTGGAGGGTAAGGAATTCATCGGCAGTCTCAAAGGGTGAATTATCCTAGTCAACCTGATCCTTGGAAGTGTTCTTGGCATAATGGCGCTTAACAGTTAAATTTATAATAAACCGATTCAGGTCCTTAAACTAAAAATGTATTAGCGGGGGCACAAGGGGCAAAGCTTAGGCCCTTCCAGAGCAAAGACAGTTCGGCTTCATCAAGGGTGTGTGTGTGGACAAGCTATACATTTTATTGGTACTATAAATATAATTATAAATATAAGGGAAGGATCTTTCAATGCTCCTTTCTGTCTTTCTTTTGGACTCTGATGTCATCTTCCCCCATGTCTACCTCAGTATGTTTTTTTTTTCCTTCTAGAGGGGTAGTGGGGGACTTCTCTAAAAAGGAGAATCCGTTGGCCTCAGAGTCAAAATTCCCAGACCAATGTACCAGGGCTGAGTTGGGCCCTCTACAGTAATGTCTGATCCTGGGGCATCCAAGATGGAACACAAAGGGAATAAATATGTTGGCTATGGGGATAGGGAAATAATCTTTATCTACAATGGATGAGCCAGAATTAGGAGGACAAGAACATGTATCAGATATTGAAAGAATAGGTGGTCTATCTATATCAACTCCTATAGTATGGAGTGTGGGGCCATTACTCGATTGTGTGGTTTTAGGATGAGACGAGGGCAAGTACCTGGATATGGAGCATATTTGCTGGGACCCAACCAGACCCACATTGGTATTGTGAAAAGAAACTGTGGTTACATGAGAATGAGTATTATCTTGGGTAATTCGAGAGGGAAAGTGACTGAATTTACAGTCCTATTGTCATTAGTATGGGACTGTCTATTATTATTGCTGTGTGTTTCTATTGTGGGAATTATTAGGTCGAATGGAATCTTTCTTCCATCTATTAGTTCTATGGGGGGCCAGACCCGAAGAGTCCTTCCATTGGAAAATGTTACCCTCTTTGTAGTCTCTCAGATTACGCCCGAACTTCCCAAGCTTTTTATGTACCAATGTATCCTTACATAGTTACATAGTAGATGAGGTTGAAAAAAGACACAAGTCCAACCTATTTGTGTGATTATATGTCAGTATTACATTGTATATCCCTGTACAGTATGTTGTGGTCATTCAGGTGCGTATCGAATAGTTTTTTTTAAACTATCGATGCTCCCCGCTGAGACCACCGCCTGTGGAAAGGAATTCCACATCCTTGCCACTCTTACGGTAAAGAACCCTCTACGTAGTTTAAGGTTAAACTTCTTTTCTTCTAATTTTAATGAGTAGCCACATGTCTTGTTAAACTCCCTTCCACGAAAAAGTTTTATCCCTATTGTGGGGTCACCAGTATGGTATTTGTAAATTGAAATCATATCCCCTCTTCTCCAGAGAGAATAAGTTCAGTGTTAAGTACCTTTCCTCATAACTAATATCCTCCAGGCTCTTTATTAGCTTTGTTGCCGTTCTTTGTACTCGCTCCATTATCAGTACATCCTTCCTGAGGACTGGTGCCCAGAACTGGACAGCATACTCTAGGTGCAGCCGGACCACAGTCTTGTAGAGTGGGAGAATTATCATTTTATCTCTGGAGTTGATCCCCTTTTTAATGCATGCCAATATTCTGTTTGATTTGTTAGGCTCAGCAATGGCATGCAATGCCAAGCTGCTGCTATCTACTAGGACCCCAGGTCCTTTTCCATCCTAGATTTCCCAGGAGGTTCTCCCCCAGTATATATAAATAAATAAAAAACAGCGCTCGCAAATGAATTTAAATTAAATAATATTCAAAATCTAGCTATCGTGTTGCAGCTGCTGGGTGAAAGTGCTGGCACTTTAATAATAAGTAAAACGAGAACCTGCGCTGGCAACTCACCAAGTAAATAATTGTAGAATATGAAAAGATCGAATAATAAATGCACCATGCAAAAAATTGTAAATATGAGAAAATATAAAAAATAAAATAAAAAATGCACAATTGGTGGGTGCTATGTGAAATTGTGCGCAAAAACACTGACAAGCTGGGTGACTAAAAGTAATAAAAAGCAAATCAATAAATACACAAATAATGTGGTCTAAGTGGATTTGTCCAAAAACACACTCTTAAACGCTATGCGACTACGAGGCGATAAAATATCACTATACTGATACAGAAAATATATATAATCCCATATATTCGTGATCACAAATATCAATAAAGTGAACCTCTATGAAGGTTAAACACCAGATAATAAGTGAAGCAAGAAAATTATATCAAGGATTGCTAATGACAGAAAGTCTATTAAATCAAAATGTTCCTTCACAAAAGGACAATCAGCAGACTTCAAGCTTTTCCATCCATATGATAGGTCTGGGCAAGAAGGTAGGCTGATGCTGGTGATGATTGAGAGGAAACTTTTGGGACCACAAAGCTCGCGTTCCACCAAAAGAAAGGAGAAAACATATAGTATAAAACCTATGACACCGTGAGATCACCTGCGCATATAAGCGCTACTCGCGGAACCGATGTGCAGAGCAGGCATTCAAATATTTGGTCGGTGTTCGCTGCTAGACGGCGTGCGTTCCACCAACTCCAGGAAGTGATGTCACTGGTTCTCGGGTTTACAGGCGTAAGCAGGATGTTGCGTCGACGTGTTTCGCCCCTCCCCCAGGGCGTTATCAAAGACTTTGATACACATTATTTGTGTATTTATTGATTTGCTTTTTATTACTTTTAGTCACCCAGCTTGTCAGTGTTTTTGTGCACAATTTCACATAGCACCCACCAATTGTGCATTTTTTATTTTATTTTTTATATTTTCTCATATTTACAATTTTTTGCATGGTGCATTTATTATTCGATCTTTTCATATTCTACAATTATTTACTTGGTGAGTTGCCAGCGCAGGTTCTCGTTCCCCCAGTATATAGATTGCATACATATTTTTGCCACCCAAATGCATTATTTTAAATTTTTATACATTAAAACTCATTTGCCATGTAGTTGCCCACCCCATTAATTTGTTCAGATCTTTTTGCAAGGTTTCCACATCCTGCGGAGAAGTTATTGCCCTGCTTAGCTTAGTATCATCTGCAAATACAGAGATTGAACTTTTTACCTCTTCCTCCAGGTCGTTTATGAACAAATTAAATATGATTGGTCCCAGCACAGAACCCTGGGGGACTGTCAGGGCTGGCTCAACCCTTCCTTCTCTGAGGTGGCCGCTCAGCTGGTTAATTGCCAGTTCTCATTCCTGCCTTCGCCTTGGTCCAGGGCCGGACTGGCCTACCGGGATACCGGGATATATCCCGGTAGGCTGGCTGCACTGTAGTACTGCTGGGGCCGCTCACTGCCTGTGTCAGCATCAGCACTAAAGAGCAGCAGCGGCGGCCGCCGCTGCTGCACTATGCCAGCTGTGTGTGTCACTCACTGACTCACTCTCTGTGTGTGTCTCCGCTCTCCGGGGCCGCTCACTGCCTGGCTGTGTCCTGACTGAGTGACTCCTGACCTAAAGATCAGCAGCGGTGGCCGCCGCTGCAGCACTATGCCATGGCTGCCTGACTGTGTCTGTGTCACTCGTCTCGTCACTGTCTCCTCCGTTCGCGCCGGCGCCGCCCACCACACTCATCAACATGCCGCCTCAGCCTCGCTCTGTCTGTGTGCTTGAGGGGGAGGAGCAGGCAGGAGAACGCCGTGCTGCTCCATTCTGCCTCGTCCCGTGCGGCGCCAGCCAGCACCGCCCACTATCTGCACGAGGAGAGGATTTCAGTGAATGGCCGGCAGTGCAGCTGCTACAACACAAGAATCAAGGTCTCTCTCTCTCTCTCTCTCTCTCTCTCTCTCTCTCTCTCTCTCTCTCTCTCTCTCTCTCTCTCTCTCTCTCTCTCTCTCTCCCTCTCCAAGTGCCATGTAACTTTGAAAAGCTATATACCATGTATACCAAATGCTGCCACTGTGCCCATAGATTGCCAACACTGTGCCATACCCATCAATTGCCACCACTGTACCATCAAACACAGCCGCCCACTGTACCCATAAATTGCCACCACTATACCCATCAATTGCAGCCACTGTACCATCAAACGCAGCCACTGTACCATCAAACGCAGCCACTGTACCCATAAATTGCCACCACTGTGCCCATTAAACGCTACCACTGTACCATCACACGGAGCCACTGTACCATCAAATGCAGCCACTGTACCCATCAATTGCAGCCACTGTGCCCATTAAACGCTGCCACTGTACCATCAAACGCAGCCACTGTACCCATAAATTGCCACCACTGTGCCCATTAAACGCTACCACTGTACCATCACACGCAGCCACTGTACCATCAAATGCAGCCACTGTACCCATCAATTGCAGCCACTGTGCCCATTAAACGCTGCCACTGTACCATCAAACGCAGCCACTGTACCATCAAACGCAGCCACTGTACCCATAAATTGCCACCACTGTGCCCATTAAATGCTACCACTGTACCATCACACGCAGCCACTGTACCATCAAACGCAGCCACTGTACCCATAAATTGCCACCACTGTGCCCATTAAACGATGCCACTGTACCATCAAACGCAGCCACTGTACCATCAAACGCAGCCACTGTACCCATCAATTGCAGCCACTGTGCCCATCAAACGCAGCCACTGTGCCATCAAACGCAGCCAATGTACCCATAAATTGCCACCACTGTGCCCATTAAACGCTGCCACTGTACCATCAAATGCAGCCATGGTACCCATCAATTGCAGCCACTGTACCCATCAATTGCAGCCACTGTGCCCATCAAACGCAGCCACTGTACCATCAAACGCAGCCACTGTACCCATAAATGGCCACCACTTTGCCCATTAAACGCTGACACTGTGCCCATCAAATGCAGCCACTGTACCCATAAATTGCTGCCACTGTGCCCCATCAAACGCAGCCACTGTACCCATCAATTGCAGCCACTGTGCCCGTTAAATGCAGCCACTGTACCATCAAACGCAGCCACTGTACCATCAAACGCAGCCACTGTACCCATAAATTGCCACCACTGTGCCCATTAAACGCTGCCACTGTGCCCATCAAACGCAGCCACTGTACCCATAAATGGCCACCACTTTGCCCATTAAACGCTGACACTGTGCCCATCAAATGCAGCCACTGTACCCATAAATTGCTGCCACTGTGCCCCATCAAACGCAGCCACTGTACCCATCAATTGCAGCCACTGTGCCCGTTAAATGCAGCAACTGTACCATCAAACGCAGCCACTGTACCATCAAACGCAGCCACTGTACCCATAAATTGCCACCACTGTGCCCATTAAACGCTGCCACTGTGCCCATCAAACGCAGCCACTGTACCCATAAATTGCCACCACTGAGCCCATTAAACGCTGCCACTGTACCATCAAATGCAGCCACTGTACCATCAAACGCAGCCACTGTACCCATAAATTGCCACCACTGTGCCCATTAAACGCTGCCACTGTACCATCAAACGCAGCCACTGTACCATCAAACGCAGCCACTGTATCCATCAATTGCAGCCACTGTACCCATAAATTGCTGCCACTGTGCCCCATCAAACGCAGCCACTGTACCCCATCAATTGCAGCCACTGTACCCCATCAATTTCAGCCACTGTGCCCGTTAAACGCTGCCACTGTACCATCAAACGCAGCCACTGTACCCCATCAATTGCAGCCACTGTGCCCGTTAAACGCTGCCACTGTACCATCAAACGCAGCCACTGTACCCATCAATTGCCACCACTGTGCCCATTAAACACTTTTACCACTTTTAACTGTAATTTGCTTATATATATATAAAGCCCTATGTGCTTTTATATGTGTCTTATTTATATATAATGCACTCTTTAAATGTGGTTTTCCATTTTATGAACAAGAAAATAATGACGTTATGCTGTTGGGCTGGTATAATAATGCTATGGGGCTGGTATGACATTTTTTCCAGGGCTGGTTTTCATTCCCAGTCCGGCCCTGCCTTGGTCACATCACAAGAAACCATCTCCTGCGTTCCTGTTTAACCACTTGCCTACCAGGCACTAATACCCCCTTCCTGCCCAAGCAATTTTTCAGCTTTCAGCGCTGTCGCACTTTGAATGAAAATAGGCGAAGGCCATGAATTCAGAAGATACAGTCAATCCACTTATTGGTAATATTATTTTTCAGATTGGATGAGCAAGATCACCGCATGGATCAGTTTGCCATGGCGTTGCAAACGCTCCTGAGCTCACCTGGAATCCCCCACTGTGGCTGCTCCGGTACAACCTGAGTTGCAGGCCGTCCCTGCTGCTGCGCCAGTCTCTGTGCAGGCAGCCGCCTTGGGTATTACTTCTATAAGAGGTATGTCTGGTTCCTCCCCACTTCCCCAGCGATTTGGGGGCGATCCAGTTCAATGCAGAGGGTTTCTCAACCAAGTTGAGATATACTTTGAGATGCTGCACCAGGCATTTCCCATGGACAGAAGCAAAGTAGGGTTCCTGATATCTTTGCTTTCTGAGAAAGCCTTGGCCTGGGCTAACCCTCTATGGGAGACGCAAAAACCTGTTGTCTTGAGTTACCCAGAAGAAAAAAAGGGGGGTTCGACAAGAAGCCCCTGGTCAGACTTTAAGGTACAGCAAACCAAAGGGATTGTATTCAAAGTAACAATATGATAAACTTTAAACTTTTAAACCCTTTTTTTCTTTTGACAATTAACCATACGGATGTGGCTATAGGAGTGTTTCCTTTTATATTTTGTTGAGTTACCTAGAGTTTGTGGCCTCCTTTAAAAGGGTATTTGACATTCCCGCACGCTACGCTTCTGCTGCCAAGTGCCTCATGTCCATCAAACAGAGTATGAGAACTGTTGCCGACTACGCCATTGAGTCCCGTACTCTGGCAGCAGAAGTTGCATGGAACAATGAGGCCCTCGTGGCTGCTTTTTCTCATGGTCTCTCGGATTCCATCAAGGATGAAATAGCAGCCCGAGATATACCCACTGAGCTGATTTCGTTTGCCATCCTCATTGATTCCATACTCAGAGAAAGACTTTCTTTTAAGGAGCGCTTGCGGAAGCCTCCTGTACGTTTGCCTCCGAGCTTTGCAGTCCCACCCGTGCCTCTCTCACCTCCCATGCCTCCTGGTACCGAGTCGGTCAGTGAAGATGAACCCATGCACTTGGGCTTCACGCATCTCTCTGCAGATGAGAGAGCCTTTAGGAGGAGGGAGAGATTGTGCCTTTATTGTGGCCAGGCAGGTCACTTTTTGAAATCTTGTCCTACCCGTCCTGGGAGAACCCGCACCTTGAGGTCCTGTCTTGGACCGGTGGTGTTGTGTCGTCCCCAGTTATCCAGAAGGAAAGCCCCTGGTTTCGGTCACCCTTTCTTGGGCTAAGTCGTCTATCGAGATACAGGCTCTATTCAACTCTGGGGCTGCATGCCTGTTCATTGATGCTGCCTTTGTATCAAAGCACTCGATTCCACTGCAGCTCTGTGACACTCCACTTGCCCTTGAGGGTCTTGACTGGAGACCTCTACAGCCTGCCCATGTGACTCATGAGATGGTTCTGTTGTTCATGGCTGTAGGGCTCTTCACAGTGAGATAATCCAATTCCAAGTGATTTCCTCTCCTAAGTTTCCACTGGTTATCCTTGGTTACAGAGGCACAACCCCTCTTTTGATTGGCTGAGGTTCTCTCCTGGTCACCACAATGCAGTGAAACATGCTTCCGGAAGGTAGCCAAGGTCCTGTGTACCTCTTCATTCACGGAGTACCATTATTTTAGCGATGTCTTTGACAAAGGTCAAGCCGGTAGTTTGCCTCCACACCGGCCGTATGATTGCGCAATTGACCTTTACCCTTTTTTGGTCTTGGAGGATAAAGCCATGGAGGAGCATGTTGCAGACGCACTTTCTCAGGGTTACATTGGCAAATCCTTATCTGCTGCTGGTGCTGGTTTCTTCTTTGTGAAGAAGAGGAGCTGTGAACTGAGACCTTGTATTGATTATAGGGGTCTCAATCGTTTCACGATTAAGAATGCCTACCTGATCCCATTGATTACAGAGTTATTTGACTGCCTCAAGGGAGCAATGGTTTTTATTAAGCTTGATCTGAGAGGGGCTTACAACTCATGAGGATTAGGGAGGGCAACGAGTGGAAAACTGCGTTTAATACCAGAACAGGCCATTATGAGTAACTTGTAATGCCTTTTGGCCTTTGTAATACCTTTGTAACTCCCGGCAGTTTTCCAGGAATCTATTAACGATGTCCTCCGAGATTTGTTGCAGTTATGTGTGGTGGTTTATCTCGATGATATCCTCATATTTTCCAAGTCCCTGGAGAGCCACCACACAGATGTCTATCATGTTCTTCAGAAATTAAGAGAGAACAATCTCTATTGTAAACTGGAGAAGTGTGAATTCCATCGGGAACAGGTTACATTCATGTAATTTCCATTGCTGGTTTTTCAATGGACCCAGAGAAAATTTCGGCAGTCCTACAGTGGCCTCGACCCTTGAGGTTACATCCTCTGCAGCGTTTCCTGGGTTTTGCCAAATATTATCGGAAGTTTATTCGTAACTTCTCGTCTCTGGTCAAGTCCCTGACCAATATGACCAGAAAGAAAGGTAACCCACAGAATTGGTCTCCGGAGTCCATTAAGGCCTTTGAAAGTCTCAAGGCTGCCTTTGTTTCTGCTCCTGTGTCAGCACATCCTGATCCTACGTTACCTTTTAAACTTGAGATTGATGCTTCTGAGACTGGTGTTGGCGCCCTTCTGTCTCAACATCCTACCTCTGAGAGTGCTATGCATCCTTGTGGCTACTTTTCCAAGAAATTGTTACCTGCCTAGTGCAATTATGAGATTGGTGACACAGAGCTGTTGGCAATCATTTTAGCCCTGAAAGAATGGAGACATCTCCTCGAAGGTACCACTGTGCTGGTTCTCAGTCTTACTGACCATAAGAATCTCACATTCTTGTCTGAGGCTAAACGCCTCTCTCCCAGTAGGGTGCGATGGGCTCTTTTCTTGTCAAGTTTCATTGTCTCATTCTTACCCAGTACTAAAAATGTAAGGGCTGACGCCTTGTCACAACAATTTTCCTCCACTTCAAAGTTGGAGTCGGTTCCGGTTCCTATGATTCCTTCTGATTGTATTCTGGCTACGGTTCGCACCAGTCTTACTTCTCCTTTGGGTGACAAAATTCTTGCTGCTCAGGTCAATGCTCCTCCTGAGAAACCTTGTGACCACTGCTTTGTCCCAAAGTGTCTCCATACTGCCATGCTCCAGACTTACCATTCTCCCAAGGCAGCTGGCCACCCTGGTAAGAATCCATTCATTTGGGCCATTTACCAACAATTCTGGTGGCCTAGTCTACATGCTGATGTAACTGCCTTCGTAGCTGCCTGTTCCATGTGTGCTCAGAGTAAGACTCCACAACACCTTCCAGTGGGCTTCCTACAACCCATACCCAATGGCGAGAGGACCTGGACCCACCTGTCTATGGATTTCATTGTGGAGTTGCCCAACTCCCAAGGCAACACAGTTATCCTTATGGTGGTTGACCGGTTCTTAAGGATGTGTCATTGTATTCTGCCACGTACACACGAGCGGACTTTACGGCAGACTGCCCGGCGGACTTTTTAACGGACTTTACGACGGACTTTCTGAATGAACGGACTTGCCTACACACAATCAACCAAAGTCCGTCGAATTCGTACGTGATGACGTACGACCGGACTAAAACAAGGAAGTTCATAGCCAGTAGCCAATAGCTGCCCTAGCGTGGCTTTTTGTCCGTCGAACTAGCATAAAGACGAGCGGACTTTTCGACCGGACTCGAGTCCGTCGGATAGATTTGAAACATGTTTCAAATCTAAGCCCGTCCAACTTTTGAGAAAACAAAGCCCACTGGAGCCTACACACGATCGAATTGTCCGACAAAATCCCGTCCGCTGGGCAAAATCTGCCGTAAAGTCTGCTCGTGTGTACGTGGCATTCCATTTAAGAAGTTGCCCACTTCTAAGGAACTGGCTTCTATTTTTGCTCAGGAGATCTTTTGCTTACATGGGCTACCCAAGGTGATTGTCTTGGACAGGGGTAGTCAGTTTGTGCCCCGGTTCTGGCGAGCCTTTTGTGCACAGCTGGGAATTCAGCTTGCTTTCTCCTCTGCGTATCACCTGCAGTCTAATGGGGCCACAGAACGAGCCAATCAGTCCTTGGAGCAATTCCTACATTGCTATATTTCTGACCATCACAACTGGTCAGACCTATTACCATGGGCAGAGTTTGGTCACAACAGTGCCTTGAATTCTGCTTCCCGATTGTCTCCGTTTATGGTGAATTATGGTTTCCAACCTTCCATGTTGCCTGACTCATTTGTTCCGCAGAGTATTCCTGTGCTAGAGGAGCATCTCGTGGTCTTCGTTCCACTTGGGCACAAGTCCAGAAGGTGTTGCGTCATACTATTGATAGGTACAGACTCCATGCTGACCACAGACGCTTGCCTGCACCTTCCTAGAAGGTTGGGGACAGGGTCTGGTTGTCATCTCGCAACCTCTGACTTTGCGTTCCCTCACTGGTTCACAGGTTGAGAACCATGAGGAGTATGAGGTACTATTCATTGTTGACTCCGGTAGGTTCTGTGGGCGCATACAGTACCTGGTGCATTGGAAGGGGTACGGTCCAGAGGAACGCTCCTGGGTCTCATCCTCGGACATACATGCTCCTGCCCTCCTCCGTGATTTCTATAGACGTTTTCCCCTCAAGCCCAATGGTCCTCTGAGAGGGAGGGGTTGTTGAGGGGGGTACTGTCAGGGCTGGCTCAGCCCTTCCTTCTCTGAGCTGGCCGCTCAGCTGTCGGCTAATTGCCAGCTCTCATCTCTCTCCACAGTTAACCAGCTGTTTTGGATCTGCTCGTCAGTCCCGCCTACTTAAAGATCTCCAGCTCACTTAATTCCTGCCTTCGACTTGGTCACATCACAAGAAACCATCTCCTGTGTTCCTGTTTAAAGACTGGCTTTGCTGACATTCCTTCTGGCTCCTTATCCTGCTTGCTGTTCCTCTACTTGGATCCATGACTTCTGGCCTGGCTGATTACCCGATCTGGTTACTGAACTCTGGCTTGGCTGACTACCCAATCTGGTTACTATACTCTGGCTATGCTTTGACTACGCTTACTCTATTTACCTTTTTATTTTTATTAATATACAAGTGTGATTTTACTGTACTTCTGTCTCGGTCTGGTTCATGGTTTCTGACAGGGACCCCACTACCCACCCCTGACCATTCCAAGTACTTCCCATTTATCACCATGCTCTGAAATCGCCCTTGTAGCCAGTTTTTAATCCATGTACTCACCCTATAGTCCATGCCAACAGACCTCATTTTGTACAGTAAACGTTTATGGGGAACTGTGTCAAATGCTTTTGCAAAATCCAGAAACACCACGTCTACGGGCCTTCTTTTATCTAGATGCTAACTCACCTCCTCATAGAAGGTTAATAGGATTGGTTTGGCAAGAATGATTCTTCATGAATCCATGCTGATTACTGCTAATGATATCATTCTCATTACTAAAATCTTGTATATAGTCCCTTATCATCCCCTCTAAAAGCTTACATACTATTGAGGTTAGGCTAACTAGTCTGTAATTCACTTGGATGCAGTTTGGGCCCTTTTTAAAATATTTGTTCTATATTGTCTCTTCTCCAATCAGTTGGTACCATTCCAGTCAGTAGACTTTCAGTAAAAATTAGGAACAATGGTCTGCCAATTACTTGACTGAGTTCCCTAATTATCCTCGGATGCTAGCCATCTGATCCCAGTGATTTATTAATGTTAAGTTTCCTAAGTCTCATTTTAGTTCTGTCCTCTGTTAACCATGGAGGTGTTTTCTGTGATGTGTCATGAGGATAAACACTGCAGTTTTGGTTACTGAAGCCCCCCGATCCCTCGTGAAGACTGAGGAGAAGAATAAATTCAATACCTTTGCCATCACTCTATCCTTTGTAACCAGATGTCCTTCCTCATTCTTTACGGGGCCAATATGGTCTGTCCTCCCTTTTTTACTGTTTACATACTTAAAGAATTTCTTGGTATGTTCCTTTCGTGTGCTATCTTAGCCGCCCTAATTGCACCCTTACATTTTTTGTTGCATTCTTATTGCATTCTTTATAAAGTCTGAATGCTGATGATGATCCCTCAACCTAGTATTTTTTTGAAGGACTTTGCTTTTATATGCATTTTTATATTGGAGTTAAGTTATCCAGGACTTTTGTTCGCTCTTTTAAAATGTAATTACCCAATAGGATACATTGGCTAATGTCCTTATTTCATATGCTCTTAAAGCAAACCCATCTCTCCTCCATGTTCCTTGTTCCTAAGATTTTATCCCAATTCATGCCTTCTAGCAAAGTTCATAGTTTAGGGACGTTGGCTCTTTTGAAATTTAGTGTCTTTGTATTCCCCCTATTTTTCCTATTTGTGTAATTTATACTGGAGCCAATTGATCTGTGATTGCCATTTCCTAAATTGCCCCGTATTTCCATATCGGTGATCAGGTCTGTATTGTTGGTAATCAGTAGGTCCAGTAACGCTTTATTTCTAGTTGGTGCGTCTACCATCTGAACCATGAAATTTTCCTGCAAGACATTTAGGAACTGGCGAGCCTTAGACGAATGGGTGGTTCCCTCCTATCCTCAATTTCTTAAAGCTCTCATTAAGATCTTGATACCATTTGTCAAAAAGACAGGAGGTGGCAAAATTAGATAGTTTTCTCAAGATCCCCTACTAATTTCATAGCCTTTTCTAGCTTTCTATCTCTCTGTTTATTAAGCTGGATCCACTTGTTGGTACAAAATTAGGAGAATAGATGCCAATCCTTGTTAAAGTCTTCATCTAAAAAGCCACATTGTTTTTTTTTTTTTTTTTTTATTCTAAGGCCCCTCGGGGTAATCTTTAATTCCAAATATTTCTCCAAAAAATGATTTGTCCCATCATTGGGTACACTCATTTTGTCGAGCATGTTGTAAGGTTTAAAAAAAAGGGGGTTGCCGCCACCCCCTATTCAGGCACCCAGCCCCTTTTAGGACACCAGGCACCTGAATTACAGCAGCGGGGTGTTTTTTTGAAGCACCTGATTAGAGCCATAGGCTCTAATATGTTTCAAAAAAGGTAGGCTTGGAATGCAGAGCATTGTGCTTGGAACCTATCCAGGTGTGAATATTTGCTTTTCTAACACTGAACCGCCTCTCCACCAATCATGTAGCATGGGTCTGATACCCATCACCTGATTGGCTGAAAGGACAGGCGCTGCTATTGGACACCTAGCAGGAAGTAAGAAGAGACACACGGAGGACACAGCTCGCCTGACCCGCCAACAAGATAGGGTAAGTTCCGGTCAGGCAGCGGGTGGGGTCACAGTAGCCGCGTTTGATGGGGCACAGAGCCCATTTGATGGGGCACAGTGGCCGCATTTGATGGGGCACAGTGAGGCTGCAATTGATGTTTTTTTCGGTACTTTTCAGAAAGTTTCAGTTTGTTTGCGCCCCCCCAAAAAAGTTGAGCACCAGCTGCCACTGCCCGGAGGGATGGATGGCTGTGGCATATCCTGGTGCTGTGAAAGGACAATGAGACGTACACGGAAGGTGTATATGGAACTCCCACTCTCAAACTGTCAGATGCCAAACAAGGAAAGGTGGAGGGGGAACAGAGTGCTTCCTTTGGGACTATAGGTGGAAAAGTAGTTACCTGTGGGCATCGCTTGACGTGTGTTCACTTTACACCTCCATTCCACACGAGGTTGGCATAAAAACTTTAAATAATTTTCTAGGTGCTGAATCACACATTAAGTCCTGACAGACCCAGTTCTTGGTGGAGGGCATAAAGTTGTGCTTAAAGCACAACTATTTTGTGTTCCAGGAGAAAATCTATCTGCAAACCAAGAGCGCCAATGGGTGCCAGGTTTGCCCAATGTTATGCAAATATTACAATGGGTCTATGGGAGGAGCAATTTGTTTGGAAATAGAATCCTTTCCCTAGGCACATAATCTACTATGGGAGGTATATCGATGATGTGCTTCTAATATGGGATGGGGGCAAGGATCTTTTCATGTCCTTTGTTGCCCATTGTAACAGTAATAATCTGGGTTTGAGTTTTACACATGTCATCAACCCAGATCGTTTGGTCTTTTTGGACCTCAAACTGTTGCATGATGCAGGTCCTATTTACATCAGGAACCACTCCAAGCTGGTTGGTGGCAACTCTTATCTTCATTATGATAGTTGCCACCACCCCGTATGGAAAAAAAATACCACCGAAGGGCCAGTTCCTTTGATTAAAGAGGAATTGCTCTAAACTCCAAGATTTTCAGCTATTCTCCTATCCCCAAAAACCCTTTCTGTCACGACAGACAGACAGACAGACATAAAGAGGATAAAATGGTTGTCATGTTAACATTCAAATATCAATAAATGAAAATACATTTTGATGAAAAATAGAAAAAACATTTTAATTTATAGGACTTCAAAATTAGTATTAACAGAGTAAATCAAACTAAAACAACTGACTATATATATATATATATATATATATATATATATATATATATATATATATATATATATATATATAATATATATATATATATATATATATATATATATATATATATATATATATATATATATATATATACACACACATACATATTAGTCCTTTCAATTGTTCTGTGGTCTCATGACTGATTTCAGCCTGCCTGCAATTGCCACTGACATTTATGTATAGATCTGTACACAAGCCACTGGTGTGTTTAGGGTTGCCACTTGTCTGGGATTCACCCGGACAGTTTGTAATCATGCGTCCAGGTTTCAGACCACCTGAAACCCGGACATATTATTCAGACCAGACTATGGCTGGCCAACAGGGTTACTGGCTGCAGATGTGTAAGCCAAGAGTGTGTGTGTTACACTCTTTTGCACTGCCCAAAGCCAGCATTAACAATTCCACTGCCCCCCCCCCAACACACACACATGGGAGAGGAGAGAGGGCTTGATCTGCACCTCTTCCACCCGCCCCTACCCCTCTGTCTGCCACACATGCCCATCCCTGGTGCTGTGGCTCAGAAAAGGAAAGTGGAGTTGGGAAATTTGAAGTATCTGGATGAGAGGTGCTGACTGCCAAGGGGTGAATGAGCTCACCATCCATCCCTGTGTGTGTGTGTGACTGAAGTCTCCCCCCTTTCTCTATCCTGTCTCTGAGTGAGTATACTAAGGTAAATCAGGGTTCTCAGAGCACTCATTACATCAGAGTTCCCCTTTACACCAAAGGCCACAGTGTTCCACCTTAGATCAGAGTCCTTTCCGTAGAGAGTTCTCAGTGTCCCCCCTTAAATCAGGGTTCCCAGAGTTCTCCCTTACATAAGAGTCTGCACAGTCCCTCCTTACAGTGTAAGGAAACTCTGTGAGTTCAGATGTAAAAGGGGAACTCTGTGAACTCTGATGTAAAGGGGGACTCTTGTGATTAATTTCATATGATTAGAAATGTTATTTAATTGGAAACTATACAGTATTTATAGCTTATACTATAAAAAAATAAATAATAATAATTGCTGTGCACCGCTAAAGTGTTTGGGTTTGACTTGAAGAAAAGGTGGCAACCCTAGGTGTGTTCCTGTTCCTTCAGGCAGGATTGTACAGTCCTGTAGGGCTCTGTCTCTCCACCCCTCCTCGATCATCGGGAACAGAGTGTGCCCTTCCTGGAAACAAGCAACTGGTAACTGGTATGTTCCTGTTCCCTCAGCCAAGATTGCATAGCCTTGCGTGTCTCTGTACCTCCATCAGGAACAGAGTGTACCTTTCCTGAGCTGAGAATTCACATCCTGAAACACTCAGTTCCCCCTCCACCTCTCCTTTTTGGCATCTGACAGTTTGAGAGTGGGAGTTCCAGCTACACCAGTGGCTCTCAGCTTCTGTCATCAGGACCCACTAACAGGCCAGATTTTAAGTATTACCTTGGGGAGATGCAGACTCGAAAATTGCAATCACCGAGCAGCAAATTATATCACCTGTGATGTATTTCAGTTATCTTGCAAACCTGGCCATTTAGTGGGTCCTGAGGACAGGCGTTGAGATCATCACCAGGGTTTGCCACAGCCATCCATCCCTCGGGGCAGGGCTTTTTTTCTCAGAGAATAGGTGCAGGAACTCCACCTTTCGGAGTTAGCCCTTGTCTCTGTTCCTACTCACCTCCGAGCACCGTTACTTGGTTCCACCCCCTACCCACTTCCCAATACTGCCCATTTTAGAAAATACAGAACCAAGTAACATTTGTGGTACTAAGTAATTTTGGATATAATTTGTTAATGATAACAAGAAAAGCAGTAAAAAAGATCCCCTGCAGCCACCAATAGACCCCCCCCAGCAACAATGGACCACCTGCAAAAAATACCCCCCTCCAGCAACAATAGACCCCCAGCAGCAACAACAGATCCACCCCCTCCCATAGACAGCATGAATAGACCCTCCAGCAGCCAGCTACAAAAAACTGCTCCTCAACAGTAAATCCCGCCCAACAACAACTGATTCCCCCCAGCAACAATAGATCACCCGCCAGCAACAACAAACAAATAGATTGCTTCCAGCGACAATATGTCCTCCAGCAGCAACAACAGACCTCCCCAGCAACAATAAACCCCTGCAAAAAAATAGCACCTCCAGTAACAATAGATCCTCCAGCAGCCCGCCATCAATAGACACTGTAACATAATCCAGCATCCCTTGCCATTACATACATTCAGTGCTGAAGGTGCCGGAACTGCGTTCCCCCCTGTTCCCGCTGAAAAAATGCCCTGCCTCCGGGTCTGCAGAGGATGACTTGCCAGCCATGAATTACTGTGCTATCAAGGCACTTTCCTCTCAATCCTTTGGCTTAAGTTTATGAATGGATACAATTGACATTAAATATTGATACTTTTTACTTCACTCATCTTGTGTTTTAATATACTGGAACAGTGCTCCTTGTGTTGGAATTTCTTTGTTTCTCATTTGGTCTTGCAAGTTTTGGAGCAGCGGCCGGATCTATACATTTTATAGACATTTGTTTTTTACAGGCACCCTTGTTCACAACTATGTGCCTGGCTCCTTGGTCAGTTGTATTTAAAAAACATCTCAGATTGGCACCTGATGCAGCCTCTCACCTTCAGCCCCCCGTTCACATAAACAAACCATATTTGCAAAAAGCAAATATATAACAAAAAAAGTGCAGGGCTATTGAAATAAACCAATGATAATAAAAAGTGATAATTAAAATAGCTGACATATTAAAGTGCATTAGTGCAAAAATCCAAAATAGTGAACCGTACAAATCAATGACAATAATTAATTGAAAAAAAGTCCAGTATATCAATAATGCACACAATATTCATATGATGATATATTTAAATAAGTGACATCAGTTCATAAGAAATCTTGGTGCGTTGTAAGGTGAATCATTCATAAATAGTGAAATAAGAACACTTGACCACGTGAGACCACCACCACAGGTAGTGTGGGAAGGATGGATGGAAGGCGCGTAATCAAACACTTGCATCAAATCATAATAATCATCAAATGCAAGTGTTTGATGCAAGTGTTTGATCACGCGCCTTCCATCCATCCTTCCCACACTATCTTCTTCAGACCAACCCTGGTCAGCCTAGGCAGTGGGACACGCATGATCACCTTCTCCAGTTTTGCCATTTCAATAGTACTACGTATCCACACCAATAACGCCCTCACGAGCGCAGGAGTAAGTCTTTTTCGTTTATATTTTGAACCACCACAGGTAAAACAGGAGGCTTACCAGAAAGCCAGTGACCACCCTTATTCAAGAGGGTCATATAAGGCTTGTTGGATCTGTGATCCGTTTGGAGACATGATTGAAGCCTGAAATGATCATCCAATGTGCTGAGCTCTCACCTCCAGAGGCCTGGAATGGTCATTCAATGTGCTGAGGTCTCACCTCCAGAGGCCTGGAACGATCATCCAATGTGCTGAGCTCTCACCTCCAGAGGCCTGGAACGATCATCCAATGTGCTGAGCTCTCACCTCCAGATGCCTGGAACGATCATCCAATGTGCTGAGCTCTCACCTCCAGAGGCCTGGAACGATCATCCAATGTGCTGAGGTCTCACCTTCAGAGGCCTGGAACGATCATTCAATGTGCTGAGGTCTCACCTCCAGAGGCCTGAAATGATCATCCAATGTGTTGAGCTCTCACCTCCAGATGATACAGGGCGATACTCCACTCCAATCCATGGTCAAAAGTGCAAGTGAGTATAAAAGAAAAAAAGGATAAACTCCAATAGTGCAAAAATGCTGCAAAGAGTGCTTTATTGAGGGGAAATTCCCTGCTGTATAAAAACGAAATGACCCACTCGAACAGTCAAGTAAAAAGTTGGAATTCCAGTCAAATAAAATCGCACCAGTGTGTGATGGCAATCGCATATGCGCAGAGCGTGTGAGCATAGCGTCTTGACGATCGTTTCGTCATAAGTGACATCATCAGGGGTACGCCCACACGCCTGCGCTAACGCTATAAATAGTCCTGAACAGGACAAAGAAGCACTGCCATTGGTTTAGGACAAATAGTCAGAAGCTGCTGTCTAAATGAATAAAAAGCCAAAGCACAACAGCAGCGGTAATTAGCTAAATTGAAGTATCCCTTAGACCATGGATGCTCAACCTGTGGCCCTCCAGCTGCTGTGGAACCTACAACTCCTATCATGCCTCTGCCTTTGGGAGTCATGCTTGTAACTGTCAATAGCTTGCAATGCCTCATGAGACTTGTGGTTCCGCAACAGCTAGAGGGCCACAGGTTGAGCACCCATGCCTTAGAGCAGGGGTCTCCAAACTTTTTAAACAAAGAGCCAGTTTACTGTCCTTCAGACTTTAGGAGGGCCGGACTGTGGCCAGTGGGAGTAATGAAGGTTTCGACATCAGTGGGAAAAAATAATGCACCATTGTTTGTTTCAGTGAGAGTAATTGCGCCCTATTATTGTGGTAGAGAAATTGTGCCCCATCATTGATGTCATAGGGCCTGATTGTTGGTGTCATTGGGAGGAATTGTGCTCCATCATTGGTATTATTGGGAGGAATTGTGCCACTTCATTGGTGTCAGTGGGGAGAATTATGCCCCAATGTTGGTGTCAGTGGATGAATAAGTGCCCCAAGGGTCGGATCAAAGCAAGCAAAGGGCCACATCTGGCCCCTGGGCCGCAGTTTGGAGTCCACTGCCTTAGACAATAGGAGCGCACATAATGAAATTATACCACACTCATGTTAATGCATAAAATTATCGCCATCTTGTGGCTAAAAAATATATAGCGTCTTTAATGTTTATATGAAAGATCTATAAAGAAAAAAGAAGGGAATTTGGAACAACGTGCTTCTATACACTGCCAGTATAAGAGAAGACATAATAATATATCTATCGTGTTCTGCCCTAATAAGGAAAACATGTTATACCATAATATCAAATCAAATCAGTGAGTACAAACAGTATGTTAGCCCATCCACAGTACAACACAATATATAATTAACCACTTCCCGCCTGCCCTATAGCGGATTGACGTCCGGGAAGTGGTTCTGTTATCCTGACTGGGCGTCATATGACGTCCAGCAGGATAACATGCCGCTGCGCACCCCCGGGGGCGCGCAACGCGGCGATCGGTGGAGCGGTGTGTCAGCCTGACACACCGCTCCACCGATCTTGGTAAAGAGCCTCCGGCGGAGGCTCTTTACCACATGATCAGCCGTGTCCAATCACGGCTGATCACGCTGTCAATGGGAAGAGCCGTTGATTGGCTCTTCCTCACGCGTGTCTGACAGACGCGAGTAGAGGAGAGCCGATCGGCGGCTCTCCTGGCAGGGGGGGTCTGCGCTGATTGTTTATCAGCGCAGCCCCCCCCCTCAGATCACCACACTGGACCACCAGGGATGCCACTAGGACCACCAGGGAAGGGGCAACATGTGGATGGCCAGGTATGTACCCCATGGCCATCCACATGTGCCCAATCTGTGCCAATCAGTGCCCACAAATGGGCACTGACTGGCACCATTATGTCCCAGATCTGCCCAGCAATGCCCCCAATGTTTTATCAGTGCCACCTGTCATTGCCCATCGGTGCCACCTGTCATTGCCCATCGGTGCCACCTGTCAGTGCTCATCAGTGCCCATCAGTGCCCATCTGTGCCCATCAGTACCCACCTATCAGTGCCCATCAGTGCCACACCTCAGTGCCACCCATAAGTACCCATCAGTGCCACCCATATGTACCAATCAATGCCACCTATGAGTGCCCATCAGTGCCGCCTATGAGTGTCCATCGGTGCCACCTATGAGTGCCCATCAGTGCCGCATACCAGTGCCACCTATCAGTGCCCATCTGTGCCACCTATCAGTGCCCATCAGTGCCCATCATCAGTGCCCGTCAGTGCCACCTCATCAGTGGCACCTCATTGGTGCCACCTCATCGGTGCCCATCAGTGCCGCCATATCAGTGCCCGTCATTGAAGGAGAAAACGTACTTATTTACAAAAAATTTTAACAGAAACAAAGAAAAACTTGTTCTTTTTCGAAATTTTCGGTCTTTTTTTATTTGTTACGCAAAAAATAAAAACCACAGAGGTGATCAAATACCACCAAAAGAAAGCTCTATTTGTGGGAACAAAATGATAAAAAATTTGTTTGGGTACAGTGTAGCATGACCGCGCAATTGTCATTCAAATTGCGACAGCACTGAAAGGTGAAAATTGGCCTGGGCGGGAAGGTGTCTAAGTGCCTGGTATTGAAGTGGTTAAGAAATATGTGATTACAAATATAAGAATAAAATTATATATGTAAAAACGTATATATATAAAAAACCCATGCATAAAAAAGGGGGAACATTAAAAAATGAAAAAATATAAATCTCAACTTGAATTTAATGGGGGGACATCAACTGTTATTAATAAAGCAGTTGATGTCCCACTCTACGTTGAGGCCCCCAGGAATATGTGACCCCAATTTAAATATCCAGTTTGTTTCAGTTCTATAGATATTACGCTTACCATTACTACCACGCCAGTGGGGTACATATTTTTCAATAGCCACAAAAGTGTTACCTTTAGGGTCACAATTATGTTTCAAAGTATAATGCTTTGAAGCATTATGCTTATCAAAACACTTTCAAATATTCGCTATGTGTTCACCCAATCTAACATGCAACATGCGAATAGTGCGCCATATATACTCTAGGCCACAAGGGCACCTGAGAAGGTAGACCACACACTTCGTGGTGCATGTAATAAATGTTCTTATAGGGTAAGTTTGACCTGTACCAGCTGATGTGGATTTGGTGATCCTTCTACCTCGAAAAGTATTGATTTTACAAACATGGCACTTGCCACACAAATAGTAACCCTTCAAGTCACCAAAAAAAGTTGGTCTGGTGGGAGGGTCTGGGACATTAGGTGCTATTGAGTTCCTTAGGTTAGGTGCCCCCCTAAAGATAACACAAGGATGATCTGACAAAAGAGGGCCTAAAACCCGATCTTTCCTAATAATGGGCCAATGTTTTTTAATAATCCTTTTGATCGCTCAATGTTGGCTAGAAAAAGTGGTAAAAAAGGACAAGCTATAATCCTCCGTATTGGCATCAGGCACCACTCTATCCCCCAAAAGTTTGTTATGATCCCTATTACCAATTTCCATTATAAGGGAGTCCAAGACCTTGCTATCATAGCTTTTAGCCAAGAATCTTGTTCTCAATACTGAGGCTTCCCTAAAATATTCAACAGGGTCAGAGAAATTCCTTTTTAAGCGTAGGAACTGCCCCTTAGGTATAGCAGTCAGCCAAGAAAAATGGTGGCAAGAATCCAAAGGAATATACTCATTCCTAATGGTATACTTGAAATAGGTGGAAGTGACTATCTTACCATTTTGTATTGAGACCTTGAGGTCCAGAAAATGGATCTGGGTGGAACTCAACTCATGGGTAAGGGAAATTCCTCTATCATTAGCATTCAACTGGGACAGAAAAGCCTGAACAGATTCAATGTCTCCATCCCAGACAAAAATTATATCATCAATGAATCTTTTCCACACAACAAGCTCTGAACGCCTGTTGTGTAGAATCACATCCTCCTCCCATTTTGACATAAAAAGATTGGCCATGCTTGGGGCAAACTTGGCTCCCATGGCCACACCTTTAACTTGAAGGAAATAGCTCCCATTGTGCCAGAAATAATTGTGGTTCATTGAAAAATCCAACAATTCTAATACATAATTGATCTGTGTGGTAGAGATGGTAGAATCTCTACGAAGAAAGTGTTGTACTGTATCATGTCCTAATTGGTGAGAAATTGACGTGTATAAAGATACAACATCTGCTGTGACCAACAGATAAGATGGTTGCCACTCTATGGTGTTTAGAATATTGATAACATGCTTAGTATCTTTTAGAAATGAAGGGGTACCCACCACCAGTGGCTGCAGATAAAAGTCAATGTATTTACCAATACGTGACGTAATGGAATCTATACCACTGATGATGGGTTGACCTGGGGGGTTAGAAAGGGTTTTAAGAACCTTTAAATTGCTTTTATTTACTTTTTGTGGCAACAAGCATAGCAGCAGGGTTACATATTTTACATAACAAGGTGCATTTTACAGTGCATGCATTATAGTAATAAGGCCTAGTACAAGTGATGTAGACATAACAATATATTTAAAAACCTCTGTTTCACGTGCTTTTTATGCTCCAAAGTGTCTCTAGGTGTACTCTTATAGGTATATCTCCATATTTTGTGTTTGTGCCACATTTATCCCCTTTTTTATTTTACCCTACCCCTCTAATCCCCTAACTACCCCACCCTCCATTGTGCACTGATCCTCCTGCCATCCCCCCCCCCCCCCCGCCCCGCCAGCATCGTACCTGTTAAACCCACAGTAAGAGGGGGACGGGGAGAGGGGAGGAGAGGAGGAGGGGAGGGGACCAGGAAACCAACCAGAAAGAAGAAGAGAAGGAGGAAATACCTTCAGCAGTCGCAAGGTGTTGTATCTATCTAGCCACCTGTGGGACTGTCCCGCCTCTTAGGCTTTTACGGCTCTAACTATACGTTCACCCCACTAATCAGTTGAAATTCAGGGGTGTTTGATCAGAGTAATTGGCGAATATTCATTTCCTGCAGCCAGGGTTTCCATAAACTAATAAACTTTCTATGATTCCCTTTTCTGATGTGAACTGTCCTCTCTGTCCAGACAAGGGAATCCATCGTTTTAATCCAGTCCTCTATAGTTGGAGATTTTCTCGAAAGCCAGGCCTGTGCTATCAGCTTTCTAGCCTGGTATAAGCATCTAACCGCAGCTGTGACTGAGTTGGTGTGGCCCGCTGTATCTCCCACCAGCCCCAGCACACATACCTTAGGATCTAACGCTAATTTAATTTTAAATCTGCGATTAATCGTCCTGACCACTTCCGTCCAATATCTTGCCAGTTTTGGACATCTCCAAACCATATGTATAAGATCCCCTATATTATTGCACCTAGGGCATTTATCATCTAGCCTGCCCCCAAATCTGAATAACCTTCTAGGGGTATAGTAAGCTCTGTGTATAAGAAGTAGGTGCGAGGCCTTCTGCGAGGGGGAGACTGATACCGACTGACCCAGCTTCAGTGTTTTTTGCCACTGGGCATCTGACAGCTTTCCCACATCCGCCTCCCATCCCGCTCTGGGCCCAGCTGCCGCACCTTGAGGTAATATTTTGTCTACTAGCTGTGTATACACAGCTCCAATCAGTCCCTTAGCGTTTGTTGCTTTAACAACTTTATTAAGGAGAGGCGTTTTACTTTGCTCCATAGGGATAGACCTGAATTGGGTACTTAACGCATGTCTTATCTGAAGATATTTGTAAAATGTATTGCTTGGGATACCAAATTCTATTCTAAGATCCATAAAGGATTTCAAATTGCTACCAGCATATAGCTGCAACAGTCTGTAGATTCCATGGTTTTCCCAGACGGGATGTTTTTCTATGGCCCTTAGTTCCCCCAAAGATTCATTAGACCATATTGGCGAATAATCCGTGATGCCCCTGTACTCCATAATCCGCTTAACTGTCTGCCAGACTTTACTTACTAATTTAGATGTTGGTAATTTTCTCTGGAGAGAACCTGCCTCAAGTGCCTCTGCCAGGCATCTATGTGGGCTGCCTTCCAACATTATTTTATTGCTACCACTTATTTCGCTACTAGATTCGCAGCCTCCCAGGTGCTGCAGTTGGGCAGCCAGAAAATATCCATACGGGTGGGGAATTGCCAGTCCTCCCTCCCAAGTGGGGCGCTGCAGCGCCTGCAGTTTAATCCTAGCCTGGCCTTTTTTCCAGAGAAGGTCCCTAAATAAGGAGTCTATTTTTATAAACCATTTTCTCCCGATCCACACCGGGGAGTTATGGAGAATATAAAGGATTTGTGGTAACCAGATCATTCTGATCAAGTTTGCACGTCCTGCCAATGACAGGGGGAGCCGGCACCAAATATCACATTTTTTTTTAAGCTTCACGAGTAGAGGGACCAGGTTATCCCTGATATAAACATTGGGGTCACTGGCCAGCTCTATTCCCAGGTATTTTATTTTGTCAGTTATTTTTAGTCCAGGGAGGCCGTCGGTGGGGGGGCTATTAATTGGGTCCAACTGTAGTAGTGCAGATTTATCCCAATTAACTACTAGGCCCGACGCTTTCCCGAATCTTTCCACCAGTCTCATCGTTCCTTCCAGAGAGGGGCCCGTATCCCCCAGGAATACCAGGACGTCGTCCGCATAAAGTGCTATTCTTTCTTCCCCGCCCCTCCTCCTGAACCCTTGTATATCCGATGCCCTCCTCATGCCCTCCGCCAACGGTTCCATCGCCAGAGCAAACAGGAGGGGGGACAGCGGACATCCCTGCCTTGTACCTCTCTCCAACGTCAGACTATCTGTATACTCATTATTGATTTTTAACTTAGCTGATGGGTGGCTATATAGGATTTTTACCCATTTAACAAAGACCGGGCCAAACCCAAATTTATCCATTATTTCCCAGAGGTAGCCCCATTCCAGGCTGTCAAAGGCCTTGGCAATATCCAGCGAAACAACTGCTCTAGGGTCCCCGTCTACTACTGGGGTCTGCAGATTCAGATATGCTCTTCTAATATTTACGCTGGTAGACCTATGGGGAATAAATCCCGTCTGGTCTGGGTGGATCAATTTGTCAATGCATTTGCTTAGCCTGGTTGCCAAAACCTTTGCAAGGATTTTAATATCCGAACAAAGCAGGGAGATTGGCCTATATGAGGCCACCTCTAGTTGATCTTTCCCTTCCTTTTGAATAAGTATAATATTAGATTCTGACATCGAAGAGGGGAGGCCTCCGTCCGCCAATGCCTCCTCTAATGTCCTCAGGAGGGTGGGGAGCAAAATCCCCCCATAGTATTTATAAATCTCCAGGGGGAGTCCGTCTGGGCCTGGGGCTTTGCGATTAGGCATAGCTGCCACCGCGCTCCTGAGTTCCTCCAGGGTGATAGGGGCCTCTAGGTTCATCTTGTCTTTTGTGGTTAGCGTTGGTAGTATAATTCCCTCCATTAACTTATCTAACCCACCATTACCTGCAAGCTGTTTTGTTTTGTACAGGGAGCTATAGAAGTCAAAGAATATGTCCCTTATTTTCCCGGGGTCCGTAACTATTTCTCCCCTGGGGGATCTAATTGCCGATATTGTTGAGGACGGGGAGTTGGCACTAGCCACCACAGCGAGCGTGCGCCCCACTCTTTCCCCCTCCTCAAAAAATCTCCGCCTCTGAAAAAGCCTTTTGTTTTCTGCCTCTCTCATTGTTACCGCTTTATATTCCTGCTGCTTCTTAACCCATGCCTCCCGTATTTCTATATTAGGACACATAACATACTGCCCTTCCAGATCTATAACCTCCCTTCTAATACGGTCCTCCTGCGTTTTTGTTTTTCGCTTTGCCCTTGCTATTTGATGAATTAGGAGTCCTCTGAGGAAGGCCTTTAGTGCATCCCATACCACCCCCCCTGCCGCCGTACCCAGATTACTCAGAATGAACTCCTTTAGGCTGGTAGAGATTTCTTCCTGGTTCCCAATTACCTCCAGCCATACTGGGTTTACTGACCAAGGCCTATGTATCTGTCTGTCCCCAGTGCACAGTAACAATTTTAGGGGTGAGTGGTCTGATAATCCCCTCGGGCCATAATCTATTTTATGTACTATAGGGAGCGCTTCCTTATTACCTATAGCTAAGTCTATTCGGGATAGTGTGCAGTGCGTCCCTGAGTAACAAGAGAACTGTCTGGCGTTTGGATTGCGGATTCTCCATAAATCACACCACCCCACTTCCTCTAGGAACTGATTGAGTCTCCCCGCCTTTACTCTCCCTATCCGAGTACCCAATGAGAATCTATCCTGCCGGCTGTCAAGAACAGTGTTAAAATCGCCGATCAAGATCAATGGAATCCCATCCTTGTTCTCCATGTATTCTAGTAATTGATATAGAATTTCCAGCTTACTAGGTGGGGGAATATATATATTTGCTATGACCAATTCTCTCCCGCCTAATAGACAATGTAAAAAAATATAGCAGCCCAGCGTGTCGATTCGCACGCTCCTGCAGGTAAACGTCACTCCTTTTTTAATCAATATGCTTACACCTCTCGAGTAGGAAGAATAGACCGCATGAAATTGCGCTTGAAATTTCCTACCTCCCAATTTTGTCTTAGTTTCATTTGTTAGATGCGTTTCCTGCAGACAGGACAGAGCGACACCCTGGGCTTCCAACTCTGATAGAACAGCGGACCTTTTATCGGGATCGCTCAGGCCTCTAACATTCCATGAACAAATGCCAATCATACTAAACATCAATAAAAAGAAAAATAAAAAAAAGGTTTTTAGCAAATATACAGGTAGCAACCGTATTGTACAAGTTACGGCACTTACCACATTTTAGCACCCACCCCGGGGCACCCAGCTTCTTAATAATTGTCCTAGCTTCGCTCTGGATCCCAGGCCTACCATCAGTATTGCGACAGTGTTTTGGGGGGTCGCGGGGGGAGGGAAGGGGGGAAAATCCCCTCTCCCTCCAATCCCCACTAACCCCCTCTACTCCCCTCCTTTCCATGTGCACAATGATATACCCCAACCCCTTATATGCATTACTACCCTCCCTCCCCCCCTGGTTCATTTTATTAATGTGTTTGGGTCCCAAATAGGGACTACGTGGCTTTTTATCCAGTGACTTTCCCTTTATCCCCCCGTGCCTATTTCGGCTCGCCCTGAGGGCTTTTGTAGTGACCCAATCTACCCAGTGCCTCCCTTTCACTCCTACTGCCAACCATTCCCACCCTTCACCCTCCTCCCACTCCCCGCCCCCCTCCCCCCACCCCCAGCAGAACCCTCAGGGAGAACCCCGAGGTGCTGAAACAAGTACAACACACAAAAAAAAAAAAACAATACGCTCCGCATCCCAGATCGTGCACCATCCCACATTTAGGACTTGCACAACCACTACATCACACTCCCCCCCCCCTCTCCGGACCACCCTAATTAGACAAAAAAAAAAAAAGAAAATACAATCAGCCCTCCCCCCTCCCATCAGTCCCCCCCCACCATCCACTTTTTAATACTACAGCATTTTAGTCTGTCCTCTTTATGCTCTTCCTTTGCAGCCCTCTTATCTTCTCAGGGTTGAATGGGCCCTTGATGGTCCTCCAACCATGCTGCGACCTTGTCAGCTGCATCAAAAAAATAAACTGACCCCAAAGCTTCCACCCTCAATCGTGCTGGATATAGTAAAGCATATGGAATTTTCTGAGCCCTTAGAGCTCGTTTAACTTCCAGGAAGCCTGCCCTTTTTTTTTGCAGATCCGGGGAAAAATCGGGGTACAGGGAGATCCTACTGCCATTATGGGAAATGTCCCCTATCGCTCTTGATTTTTGCATTAGCACCATTTTGTCCTTATAGCAGAGCAATTTCAGGATCATTGGTCTAGGGCGTCCCCCCGATGCAGTTGGTCTAGTAGGGATTCGATGCGCCCTCTCGATGGCAAAAAAGGGTGAGAATGAGTCGGGCCCAAAAAAGTCTTTAAGCAGCTTTTCCATAAAGGTTTCAGGACAAGGGCCTTCACTTCCCTCCGGAAGACCCAGGACCCGAACATTGCATCTACGCATCCTGTTCTCCATTTCATCCAATTTAATTCTATGCATTTCAAACTGCGTTTGTATGTTCTTAAATTCCCGCTGCATCGGGGACACTGTATCCTCAAGTTGGCTCAGTCTCTCCTCTATAAGGGCAGTCCTATCCAATACCTTCTGGAGCTCCTGGCTCATAGAGCGAAGTTCTACCTTGAGGCCCCCCAATTGGTCGCACAAATCCCGCAGGGACCCCTTACAGGAGTTCACCGCAGCCAGTACCTCTTTTAATGTGGGCTCTGTCTCGGTTATTTTTATAGGGGCAGTTGAGGCCCCGCTATTTTGAGGAGGTACTTTCTCCAGGGGGGCTATATCTGGGCTTTTTTTATTTGATGTATTTTTGATACCCGCCGATGTTGCTGCTGGGGCTGTTAACATTCTGCCCACACTCTTTCGCTCGCCGGGTGGCCCTGTCTGTGTTTTCTCGTGAGGGAGCTGGTTGCCTTTAACGGGGGTATGAGCAGGGGTATGTGCAAACTTTTCCAATTTTGCTGCAGCTGTTGCCGCTAGGGGTGTCGGCGCTACCGAGCCCCCCCTGTCCTTAGTAGAGTGAATTGCCTGTGCTGCTAAGTTTTCATTAGACTGTTGGGGGTCCTCTCCCTTTTTTCTGGTCATCATTGGGGTATTTAACGAGGGTGAGAGAAAAACTGCCACGCGCCCTATGAGGGGGCCGTATTAGTCCCAAAATCTCAAAAAGAAAGCTTGGTTAAACTTTTCCTTCTCTTCTTCCTTTCTCTTCCTCTACGCTCTCTTCGTCCTCTATTACCCAGGGTCTTCTTTTACACTCCTTGCTGCACTCTGCACTCCTCTTACCCCACTCCCCCTGCCTCTTACTTCTTCTACCTTATCCAAAGCTTAGGCACCGGCCGCTGTAAGAGGCATAAGGCATGGAGTATTGCAAGGTATCAGCTATCAGGCTTTGCAAGCTAAAAAAATGCTAAGAAAAGTGTCCTTTATAACCTAAGCCCCCAGGGTGCTCATACCTGACCTGTCGATGCTTCAGGACCACTCTCTCCCAAATGCGTCTGATAGGCGTTTCAACATTAGCTGAGATCCGCTTCTGTTGCTGTTGTTGTAGCTATAGCCGCGGCGGAAGCAGGAGGGGGGAAGATTAGATACAATGCTGAAGCTGAAGCAGGCACTTTTGTCTCAGGATCCCGGATCTCTGGTGACGGACTCCGGCGGCTCCCGCAGGTCTCGCGAGGTTCCCGGAGGTTGCTAGGCATCCAGCCCACGTCACCACGAAGAAGAGGGGAGCTCACCGCACAGCCCGTGTGGAATGCGGTCTAAGCTGAGACCGAGCCAGTGTCTCTCAGCGCGGTGCTACAGGAGCAGCGGTGGTAAGAAGCAGCTGTCCCGGCATCCGTCCAGTACAGGTGGCAGGCATCAAGGGCCGGGGGACAGACCAAGCCAGCAGCCGGTTAGGTGGCGGGGAGGGGAGGATCAGCGGAGACAGGGCTGAGCAGCATGCAGTCCGGAGCTAGGAGGGAGCTCTCACACACACCCTCTCACAGCGGCATCCGGTCACGCCCCCATGGAGACCACTGATCTGGTTTTAAGAACCTTACATAGTGAATAAATTACTGGCAGACTTGGGGCCAAGGACACTAAATGCTCTTTTTCCTTTTTATTCAGAATCCCCATGTCAAAACCCTTGTCTACAAGATCTTTCAATTCTCTTTTAAATTTAGTTGTGGGAACCATAAGTAATTCAGTGTAAGTGTTGGTATCTGACAAAATTCTGGTCATTTCTTGCATATAGGATGTTTTATAAAGGATCACAATTGCCCCCCCCCCCCCTGTCTGAGGGGCAAACTACTATGTCTTTCCTCTCACACAAGGTTTGTAATCCCATTTAATTGTCATGTTGTAGTTGTGCAGGCCTCAGCCTTAAACTTTCCAAATCCTTAACGACTAGATCCCTAAAAACATTAATATTAGGTGCAACATTCCATGGAGGGTTGAACAATGATGCATTTGACAAGCCTGAGTGCACTATAGCTGATGAATCTCTCACCAACTGTCTAGTGGGGTTGCTTAAAATGTACCTCTTGATATTCAATTTGCGTGTGTACTTCTGTATATCAATAAAAGTCTGAAACTTGGTCAGATTCTGAGGTGGAGCATATTTCAGTCCCTTATTAAGAATTGACAACTCTTCCCTAGAGAGATCTTTAGTACTAAGGTTGATGATACCGCTTGCATCTAAGTCCTCCTTCTTTTTGGAGTGAAGACGCCTCCCCCCTCTGCTCCCTCTCTTGCGTCCCCATTTCTTTTGTGTCCCCCTCTGGTGCCCTCCTGAAAATCCCGTTAGAAATGATTATCCTGAGGGTATTGATTATATGAAGAATGGGGGGGCAGAATGATTATTGGTAATCCTCGGTACTAAATCTCTGATATTACCAAGGGGAGCATATCTATTATGAGTGTCAACTCTGTATCGGTCCCTCACATCATAGGGGCCTTGTGAGTCCAAACCAGTGCGATGTATGGGATTCCTCTCTGTGTGACGCCAAGGTGGAGGAGATCCCCCATATGCTGATTGTTGGTTAAGGGGGGGCCGTGTTCTCCCCTACCACCACATCCTCTGCGTGCACTAGGATACTGCTGTGAGTCCACCCATCACCCCTGAGGGTTTGGGGATGCAGGACGCATGTATCCTCGAAGGTTCTGTGCTAAAGGTTGATTATAGTTACCACCTCTAGCACCAATCAATGGAGGTACAATGTTATGTCCTCCAGAATTAGGGGGAGGAATGGGGGGTACAGAGGTGGGGACAGACATAACCTGCCATTTAAAGACCACATTATCTTTGTAGTCTTTCTTATCCTTATTGTACTTCCTCTTTTTTTTTTTTGGCTTTTTGCTCCAATTCTTCTTTAATCAGCAAATTTTTCAAAGATTCTGATCTTTGTGCATATTCAGATTCATTTTTAAAGGGGATTAATTTATTCTTAGGAAGGTTGAGTTCTGAATCTAATGTGGACAACTTTCTAGATTTCTTTGCTATTAAAAATTTAAGAAAGTTAACCCCAGCCTCATTGAAGTACCATTCAGCAATTTCACTGTCCTCTTTTTGAGGATTGACCTCCCACCTCAGACTTCTGGGGACCATGTTCTCCTTAACATAATTTTCCAGGTATGCTATGTCCCACCTAGTATGAACCTCAGTAATGGTTAAGTTTTTAAGTCTTATGCCGCGTACACACGGTCGGACTTTTCGTCTACAAAAGTCCGACAGCCTGTCCGACAGACTTTTGACGGACTTTTGTCGGACTTTTGACGTACTTTTGGCGGACTTGCGGCAGACTTTCTTACGAACGGACTTGCCTATATACGATCACACAAAAGTCAGACGGATTCCTACGTGATGACGTACACCGGACTAAAATAAGGAAGTTGATAGCCAGTAGCCAATAGCTGCCCTAGCGTGGGTTTTTGCCCATCGGACTAGCATACAGACGAGCGGATTTCTGGTTCCGGCGTAGTTACAACGTAAAGATTTGAAGCATGTTTCAAATCTAAAGTCCGTCAGATTTGCGGCTGGAAAAGTCTGCTGAAGCCCACACATGATCGGATTGTCAGCCTGCTTTAGTCCGTCGGCGTCCGTCAGACTTTTGTAGACAAAAAGTCTGACCGTGTGTACGCGGCATTAGAAAACAACCCGCTATATCATCCCTAGGGATCTCATTACCATCAAACACCCCAAGGGAATCAGTGATAAGCTGGGATCTATAATCAAAACTAGTCATTATAGATGCACAAGCAGCAGATAAAGTATATCGAAAAAACAAATACATACACATACATGACATACAGCAGCTATGCACTATAACCCAGATAGTAGGCAAAAAGCAAATATATAACAAAACAACTGCAGCGCTATTGAAATAAACGAATGATAATAAAAAGTAATAAATAATATAGCTGGCATATTAAAGTGCATTAGTGCAAAAATCCAAAATAGTGAACCGTACAAATCAGTGACAATAATTAATTGAGAAAAAGTCCATTATATCAATAATGCACAAAATATTCATACAATGATATATTTAAATATATGACATCAGTTCATAAGAAATCTTGGTGCACTGATTTGATTTGATAATATCGCCATCTTGTGGCTAAAAAATATGTAGCGTCCTTAATATTTACATGAAAGATATATAAAGAAAAAAGAAGGGAATTTGGAACAACGTGCTTCTATACACTGCCAGTATAAGAGAAGACATAATAATATATCTATCGTGTTCTGCCCTAATAAGGAAAACATGTTATACCATAATATCAAATCAAATCAGTGCACCAAGATTTCTTAGGAACTGATGTCACTTATTTAAATATATCATCATATAAATATTTTGTGCATTATTGATATACTGGACTTTTTTTCAATTAATTATTGTCATTGATTTGTACAGTTCACTATTTTGAATTTTTGCACTAATGCACTTTAATATGTCAGCTATATTAATCATTACTTTGTATTATGATTCGTTTATTTCAATAGCTGCACTTTTTTTGTTATATGTTAAAGAAATGGAGCTGAATACGATTTTGGAATAAATTTATGAAGAAAGATTTTTTATTTGCAAAATTTGATAACAGAAAATAAGAAAAACATAGGATTTCATTTTTCTAATTCTCTGTAATTTTTCATTATTTTGCAAAACAATACAAAAAAATCCCCCCCCCCCGTGGTGATTAAATTCCACCAAAAGAAAGTTCTGTGTGAGAAAAATGATATAAATATGATTTGGGTCCAGTGTTGTATGACTGGGTAATTGTCATTCAAAGTGTGACAGCGCTGAGATCTGAGAATTGTCCTGGGCAGGAAGGGGGTGGGGAGTGTCTGGTAGTGAAGGGGTTAAAGTGAGGACACTCCCCCCTATTGGCGGAAACATGGAGTTTGGTATAAATTGTATTCTTAGAGCCCTTGCACACTGGGGCGGGGGGTGGCGTCGGCGGTAAAACGCCGCTATTATTAGCGGCGTTTTACCGCCGGTATGCGGCCGCTAGCGGGGCGGTTTTACCCCCGCTAGCGGCCGAGAAGGGGTTAAATACCACCGCAAAGCGCCTCTACAGAGGCGCATTGCCGGCGGTATAGCCGCGCCGTCCCATTGATTTCAATGGGCAGGAGCGGTAAAGGAGCGGTATACACACCGCTCCTTCACCGCTCCGAAGATGCTGCTGGCAGGACTTTTTTTTACCGTCCTGCCAGCGCATCGCTCCAGTGTGCAAGCCCTCGTGGCTTTCACACTGGAATGCAAGCAGCGGCACTTTCGGGGCGGTTTGCAGGCGCTATTATTAGCGCAATAGCGCCTGCAAACCGCCCCAGTGTGCAAGGGCTCTTAGTGATTTCTGTGTGTATAGTAGGAGCGTCTGATAAACACAAAGTTTGTATTTTTACATATTTTGGTTATACATATAATAATTGTATACATTGTATTTATATTTCATATACTTGTGCTCGTTTTTATTTTGGACAGATCCTGTATTTGATACATGATGTGTTTATTAAACCTTGTGGTGTAGTATATACAGGTTTATATGGGGATGTAATACTGATAATTTTCCACTAGATGGCAAATTATTTCCTCTTTGGTTGGAGAGGAAGGAAGTCTTCTGGCGGCCATATTGGTTGTGGAAAGGAAGTTCTCCGGTGGCCATTTTGGATGTGGTTTGACCTCGGATCAGCATATATGGACCTATTCCTCTCGCCTGTAGAACCAATAATATGGGAGGAGTCACACCCGGGGGGGTATAGGAGGTGGGAATACCCCCAGTGAGGTAGGTGCCCCTTTAAGCTGGGGACAATCTCTGCACAGACAATATACATTATATTGGCAAAACTATTGGGACGCCTGCCTTTACATACACATGAGCTTTAAAGTGGGGTTCCCATTTAAAAAAAAAAAAAAAATTAAAAGTCAACAGCTACAAATACTGCAGCTGCTGACTTTTAATTCGACACTTACCTGTCCCTGGGTCCAGCGATGCGGGGGATCGAAGCCTCGCTCGTCTCCCCCTCCGTTCGGTGGCGCTGGCATTGCAACTGTGGGCGTCGGGCTGTGGCTTCACAGCCGAGCACCCACTGCGCATGCGCGAGCGGCGCCGCGTGCCGTGATTGGCCGCTCAGTCATCTGGGACCTGTAATGGGTCCCAGATGATTGACAGGAGGGAGGGAGCAGAGCTGAGCCCTTCCTATGCCGAGGGTAAGTGATGTCACCAGCCCAGGCACTGAAAGAGGCAGACTACGAGGGACCCCCTAGCAACAGGCATTTAGAGGTGAGTAAAAAAAAAAAATTCCAAATGTTTTTTTATTTTTTTTTTAGGCACATTCATGCATTATTTTTTTTTTGGGTGGAACACTACTTTAATGGCATCCCAGTCTTAGTCCGTAGGGTTCAATATTGAGTTGGCCCACCCTTTGCAGCTATAACAGCTTCAACTCTTCTGGGAAGGCTGTCCACAAGGTTTAGGAATGTGTCTATGGGAATGTTTGACCATTCTTCCAGAAGTGCATTTGTGAGATCAGGCACTGATGTTGGATGAGAAGGCCTGGTTCACAGTCTGCGCTCTAATTCATCCCAAAGGTGTTCTGTCGGGTTGAGGTCAGGACTCTGTGCAGGCCAGTCAAGTTCCTCCACCCCAAACGTACTCAGCCATGTCTTTATGGACCTTGCTTTGTACACTGGTGTGTCGTCATGTTGGAACAGGAAGGGGTCATCTCCAAACTGTTCCCACAAATGTCTTGGTATGCTGACGCCTTAAGAGTTCCCTTTACTAGAACTAAGGGGCCAATCCCAACCCCTGAAAAACAACCCCACACTATAATCATCCCTCCAAATGATTTGGACCAGTGCACAAAGCAAGGTCCATAAAGACATGGAGGAGCGAGTTTGGGTTGGAGGAACTTGACTGGCACGGGGACTTCTGGGAGTTGTAGTTCTGTATTGTCTGTGTGCTGCTGTCTGGACACAGGGACTTCTGTGAAGGGGGTTCAGTGGTGGGACAGAAGAGCAGGGGGTACAGCGGTGGGGCAGATGTGAAAGGAGGTGCATTGGCGGGACAGATGAGCAGGGGGTTACAGTGTTTGGGCAGAAGAGCAGGAGATACAGAGGTGGGGCAGATGTAGAGGGGGCCACAGTGGCGATGCAGAACAGAAAGGAGGTATATTGGTGGGAGAGATGAGTAGGGGGTACTGCGGTGGGGTAGGGGGGTACAGAGGTGGGGCAGATGTGCAGAGGAGAAAGGAGGTACATCAGTGGAACACATGAGCAGTTACAGTGGTGGGGCAGAAGAGCAGGGGGAACAGAGGTGGGGCAGATGTGCAGGAGGTACAGTGGTGGGGCAGATGAGAAAGGGGGAACATAGGTTGGGCAGATGAGCAGGGGGTTACAGTGGGGGGACAGAAAAGCAGGGGGTTACAGTGGTGGGGCAGATGATAAAGGGCGTACATTGGATTGGGCAGATGAGCAGGGAGTTACAGTGGCGGGACAGAAGTGCAGGGTGGTACAGTGGTGGGGCAGATGTACAGGGGGGTAGAGAGGTGGGGCAGATGTGCAGTGTAATACAGTGGTGGGGCACATTTGCAGGGGGTTACAGTGGTGGGGCAGATGTGCAGGGGGGGTACAGTGGTGGGAGAGATGAGCAGGGGGTACAGTGGTGAAACAGATTTGCAGGAGGGACATAGATCTGAGGTGTGAAGGTGCATGAATTGGGGCTGATATGAGGTGTGAAGGTGTAGGAATTGGGGCTGATCTGAGGTGTTCAGGTGTAGGAATTTGGGCTGATCTGAGGTGTGAAGGTGCAGGAATTGGGGCTGTCCTGAGGTGTGAAGGTGTAGAAATTTGGGCTGATCTGAGGTGTGAAGGTGCAGGAATTGGGGCTGATCTGAGGTGTGAAGGTGCAGGAATTGGGGCTGATCTGAGGTGTTCAGGTGTAGGAATTTGGGCTGATCTGAGGTGTGAAGGTGCAGGAATTGGGGCTGATCTGAGGTGTTCAGGTGTAGGAATTTGGGCTGATCTGAGGTGTGAAGGTGCAGGAATTGGGGCTGATCTGAGGTGTGAAGGTTTCGGAATTGGGCTGATCTGAGGTGTTCAGGTGTAGGAATTTGGGATGATCTGAGCTGTGAAGGTGCAGGAATTGAGGCTGATCTGAGGTGTGAAGATGTAGGAATTTGGGCTGATCTGAGGTGTGAAGGTGTAGGAATTTGGGATGATCTGAGGTGTGAAGGTGCAGGAATTGAGGCTGATCTGAGCTGTAAAGGTGTAGGAATTGGGGCTGATCTGAGGTGTTCAGGTGTAGGAATTGGGGCTGATCTGAGGTGTTCAGGTGTAGGAATTGGGGCTTACCTGAGGTGTGAAGGTGCATGAATTTGGGCTGATCTGAGGTGTGAAGGTGCATGAATACGGGCTGATCTGGGGTGTTAAGGTGTATGAATATGGCTGATAATGAAGTGTGAAGGTGCATGAATTTGGGCTGATCTGAGGTGTGAAGGTGCATGAATACGGGCTGATCTGGGATGTTAAGGTGTATGAATACGGCTGATCTGAGGTGTGAAGGTGCATGAATTTGGGCTGATCTGGGGTGTGAAGGTGCATGAATTTGGGCTGATATGAGGTGTGAAGGTGTAGGAATTGGGGCTGATCTGAGGTGTTCAGGTGTAGAAATTTGGGCTGATCTGAGGTGTGAAGGTGCAGGAATTGGGGCTGACCTGAGGTGTAAAGGTGCAGGAATTGGGGCTGACCTGAGGTGTAAAGGTGCAGGAATTGGGGCTGACCTGAGGTGTGAAGGTGCAGGAATTGGGGCTGACCTGAGGTGTGAGGGTGCAGGAATTGGGGCTGACCTGAGCTGTGAAGGTGCATGAATTGGGGCTGATCTGAGGTGTTCAGGTGTAGGAATTGGGGCTGATCTGAGGTGTTCAGGTGTAGGAATTGGGGCTGATCTGAGGTGTTCAGGTGTAGGAATTTGGGATGATCTGAGCTGTGAAGGTGCAGGAATTGAGGCTGATCTGAGGTGTGAAGGTGTAGGAATTTGGGCTGATCTGAGGTGTTCAGGTGTAGGAATTTGGGATGATCTGAGGTGTGAAGGTGCAGGAATTGAGGCTGATCTGAGCTGTGAAGGTGTAGGAATTGGGGCTGATCTGAGGTGTTCAGGTGTAGGAATTGGGGCTGATCTGAGGTGTGAAGGTGCATGAATTTGGGCTGACCTGAGGTGTGTGGGTGCATGAATTTGGGCTGATCTGAGGTGTGAAGGTGCATGAATACGGGCTGATCTGGGGTGTTAAGGTGTATGAATACGGCTGATCTGAGGTGTGAAGGTGCATGAATTTGGGCTAATCTGGGGTGTGAAGGTGCATGAATATGGGCTGATCTGCGGTGTGAAGGTTCATGAATTTGAGCTGATATGAGGTGTGAAAGTGCATGAATACAGGCTGATCTGAGGTGTGAAGGTGCATGAAGGTGCTGGGGGAATCTAGGATGGAAACTGGGGGAATCTAGGATGGAAAAGGACCTGGGGGTCCTAGTAGATGATAGGCTCAGCAATGGCATGCAATGCCAAGCTGCTGCTAATAAAGCAAACAGAATATTGGCATGCATTAAAAGGGGGATCAACTCCAGAGATAAAACGATAATTCTCCTGCTCTACAAGACTCTGGTCCGGCCGCACCTGGAGTATGCTGTCCAGTTCTGGGCACCAGTCCTCAGGAAGGATGTACTGGAAATGGAGCGAGTACAAAGAAGGGCAACAAAGCTAATAAAGGGTCTGGAGGATCTTAGTTATGAGGAAAGGTTGCGAGCGCTGAACTTATTCTCTCTGGAGAAGAGACGCTTGAGAGGGGATATGATTTCAATTGACAAATACTGTACTGGTGACCCCACAATAGGGATAAAACTTTTTCGCAGAAGAGAGTTTAATAAGACTCGTGGCCACTCATTACAATTAGAAGAAAAGAGGTTTAACCTTAAACTACGTAGAGGGTTCTTTACTGTAAGAGCGGCAAGGATGTGGAATTCCCTTCCACAGGCGGTGGTCTCAGCAGGGAGCATTGATAGCTTCAAGAAACTATTAGATAATCACCTGAATGACCGCAACATACAGGGATATGTAATGTAATACTGACACATAATCACACACATAGGTTGGACTTGATGGACTTGTGTCTTTTTTTAACCTCACCTACTATGTAACTATACTATGTAATGAATTTAGGCTGATCTGGGGTGTAAAGGTGCATGAATTTAAGCTGATCTGGGGTGTGAAGGTGCATGAATTGGGGCTGTTCTGAGGTGTGAGAATGCAGGATGTTAATTTCTCACTACTACTCAAGTAGTTTACAGAATATACTTTATAAAAAATCCTTTTCGTGATTGAGAGTGAGAAGTTTACATTTTTTTGTTATAAAACCGGCATGCTCAACTTCTTTGAAAACATTTTTCAGCACACTGTTCTCAAAAGGTTGCCTTTTGAGGAAGAGAGAAAAAAAGGGGAGATAGAGTGGAGGGAGTAGAAAGAAAGAGGAAGGAGGAAAAAAAAGGGGGGCAAAGGAGGCAGGTGTGAGGGAGGAAGAAAAAAGGAGGGACTGAAGAAAAGGGGAGAGAGTGTGGGGGGGTTGTTCTGTGTGCAGAGGGCTCACTCACCAAGCATGCCCCCCTCCTCTCGGGCTGCTTCCCCATTGTTTCAGGTATCCCACCCAGCTTCTCACATACACTTCTCACAGCTCACTGCAGGTATTGCATGCAGGGGGTTGGAGTGTGGGTGGACACAAATAGGAGGTGAAGTGTGGGATTGGACAGATGGTAGTGTGAGGGAGGGGCTAGGAGAGTAGTGACAGGATGGGACACTGAGTACTTACACCCCGAGTAAGATGTCTCTTCCAGTGTCGGTGTCAGGCAGAGTCCCACTATCTGACCTTAGAAATGACTGAGGAAGTCGGAGCGAGGCAGACCAGAGATTAGAAATGACTGAGGGATTTGGAGCGAGGCAGAGCAGAGAGTAGAAGTGAGTGAGGGAGTCGGAGCGAGGCAAAGCAGAGATTAGAAATGACAGAGGGAGTCGGAGCGAAGCAGAGCAGAGATTAGAAATGAGGGAGGCAGAGCAGAGATTAGAAATGAGTGAGCAAGGCAGAGCAGAGATTAGAAATGACAGAAGGATTCGGAGCGAAGCAGAGCAGAGATTAGAAATGACTGGGGGAGTCGAAGCGAAGCAGAGCAGAGATTAGAAATGGCTAATTGAGTTGGAGCGCGGTAGAGCAAAGATTAGAAATGACAGGGAGTAGAAGCGAGGCAGAGCAGAGATTACAAATGACAGGGAGTTGGAGCGAGGAAGAGCAGAGATTAGAAATGGCTGATTGAGCTGGAGCGAGGTAGAGCAAAGATTAGAAATGACTAAGGGAGTCAGAGCGAGGCAGAACAGAGATTAGAGATGACTGAGGGAGTCAGAACAAGGCAGAGCAGAGATTCAAAATGACTAAGGGAGTCGGAGCAAGGCAGAGCAGAGATTTGAAATGACTGAGGGAGTCGGAGCAAGGCAGAGCAGAGATTCAAAATGACTAAGGGAGTCGGAGCAAGGCAGAGCAGAGATTTGAAATGACTGAGGGAGTCGGAGCAAGGCAGAGCAGAGATTCGAAATGACTGAAGGAGTCGGAGCAAAGCAGAGCAGAGATTAGAAGCGAGGAAGTCCGAGCGAGGCAGAGCAGAGATTAGAAATGACTGAGGTAGTCAGAGGGAGGCAAAGAAGAGATTAGAAATGAGTGAGGGGTGTCGGAGCGAGGCAGAGCAGAGATTGGAAATGAATGAGGAAGTCGGAGCGAGGCAAAGCAGAGATTAGAAATGATAGAGAGAGTCAGAGTGAGGCAGAGAAGACATTAGAAATGAGGGAGGCAGAGCAGAGATTAGAAATGAGTGAGCGAGGCAGAGCAGAGATTAGAAATGACAGAAGGATTCGGAGCGAAGCAGAGCAGAGATTGGAAATGATTGAGGGAGTCAGAGCGAGGCAGAGCAGAGATTAGAAATGAGTGAAGGAGTCGGAGCAAGGCAGTGTATAGATTAGAAATGACTGAGGGAGTCTGAGCGAGGCAGAGCAAAGATTGGAAATGACTGAGGGAGTCAGAGCGAGGCAGAGCAGAGATTAGAAATGATTTAGGGGAGTCGGAGCGAGGTAGAGCAAAGATTAGAAATGAGTGAGGGAGTCGGAGCGAGGCAGAGCAGAGATTAGAAATGACTGAGGGGGTCAGAGCGAGGCAGAGCAGAGATTAGAAATGACTGAAGGGGTCGGAGTGAGGCAGAGCAGAGATTAATATGGCTGATTGAGTTGGAGCGAGGCAGAGCAAAGATTAGAAATGACAGGGAGTAGAAGCGAGGCAGAGCAGAGATTAGAAATGACTGAGGGAGCCGGAGCGAGGCAGAGATTAGAAATCAGTGAGGGGTGTCGGAGGGAGGCAGAGTAGAGATTAGAAATGACTGAGGGAGTTGGAGCAAGGCAGAGCAGAGATTAGAAATGACAGAAGGATTCGGCGCGAGGCAGAGCAGAGATTAGAAATGACTGAGGGAGTCGGAGCGAAGCAGAGCAGAGATTAGAAATGGCTGATTGAGTTGGAGCGCGGTAGAGCAAAGATTAGAAATGACAGGGAGTAGAAGCGAGGTAGAGCAAAGATTAGAAATGACTAAGGGAGTCAGAGCGAGGCAGAACAGACATTAGAGATGACTGAGGGAGTCAGAACAAGGCAGAGCAGAGATTCGAAATGACTAAAGGAGTCGGAGCAAGGCAGAGCAGAGATTCAAAATGACTGAAGGAGTTGGAGCAAGGCAGAGCAGAGATTCGAAAAAAATTGAAGGAGTTGGAGCAAAGCAGAGCAGAGATTAGAAGCGAGGAAGTCCGAGCGAGGCAGAGCAGAGATTAGAAATGAATGAGGGAGTCAGAGGGAGGCAAAGAAGAGATTAGAAATGAGTGAGGGGTGTCGGAGCGAGGCAGAGCAGAGATTGGAAATGAATGAGGGAGTCGGAGCAAGGCAAAGCAGAGATTAGAAATGACAGAGGGAGTCAGAGTGAGGCAGAGAAGACATTAGAAATGAGGGAGGCAGAGCAGAGATTAGAAATGAGTGAGCGAGGCAGAGCAGAGATTAGAAATGACAGAAGGATTCGGAGCGAAGCAGAGCAGAGATTGGAAATGATTGAGGGAGCCAGAGCGAGGCAGAGCAGAGATTAGAAATGAGTGAAGGAGTCGGAGCAAGGCAGTGTAGAGATTAGAAATGACTGAGGGAGTCTGAGCGAGGCAGAGCAAAGATTGGAAATGACTGAGGGAGTCAGAGCGAGGCAGAGCAGAGATTAGAAATGATTTAGGGGAGTCGGAGCGAGGTAGAGCAAAGATTAGAAATGAGTGAGGGAGTCGGAGCGAGGCAGAGCAGAGATTAGAAATGACTGAGGGGGTCAGAGCGAGGCAGAGCAGAGATTAGAAATGACTGAAGGGGTCGGAGTGAGGCAGAGCAGAGATTAATATGGCTGATTGAGTTGGAGCGAGGCAGAGCAAAGATTAGAAATGACAGGGAGTAGAAGCGAGGCAGAGCAGAGATTAGAAATGACTGAGGGAGCCGGAGCGAGGCAGAGATTAGAAATCAGTGAGGGGTGTCGGAGGGAGGCAGAGTAGAGATTAGAAATGACTGAGGGAGTTGGAGCAAGGCAGAGCAGAGATTAGAAATGACAGAAGGATTCGGCGCGAGGCAGAGCAGAGATTAGAAATGACTGAGGGAGTCGGAGCGAAGCAGAGCAGAGATTAGAAATGGCTGATTGAGTTGGAGCGCGGTAGAGCAAAGATTAGAAATGACAGGGAGTAGAAGCGAGGTAGAGCAAAGATTAGAAATGACTAAGGGAGTCAGAGCGAGGCAGAGCAGAGATTAGAAATGACTGAAGGGGTCGGAGTGAGGCAGAGCAGAGATTAGTATGGCTGATTGAGTTGGAGCGAGGCAGAGCAAAGATTAGAAATGACAGGGAGTAGAAGCTAGGCAGAGCAGAGATTAGAAATGAGTGAAGGAGTCAGAGCAAGGCAGTGTAGAGATTAGAAATGACTGAGGGAGTCTGAGCGAGGCAGAGCAGAGATTAGAAATGACTTAGGGGAGTCGAAGCGAGGCAGGGCAAAGATTAGAAATGAGTGAGGGAGTCGGAACGAGGCAGAGCAGAGATTAGAAATGACTGAGGGGGTCAGAGCGAGGCAGAGCAGAGATTAGAAATGACTGAAGGGGTCGGAGCGAGGCAGAGCAAAGATTAGAAATGACAGGGAGTAGAAGCGAGGTAGAGCAAAGATTAGAAATGACTAAGGGAGTCAGAGCGAGGCAGAACAGAGATTAGAGATGACTGAAGGGGTCGGAGTGAGGCAGAGCAGAGATTAGAAATGGCTGATTGAGTTGGAGCGAGGCAGAGCAAAGATTAGAAATGACAAGGAGTAGAAGCAAGGCAGAGCAGAGATTAGAAATGACTGAGAGAGCCGGAGCGAGGCAGAGATTAGAAATCAGTGAGGGGTGTTGGAGCGAGGCAGAGCAGGGATTAGAAATTACTAAGGGAGTTGGAGCAAGGCAGAGCAGAGATTAGAAATGACAGGGAGTAGAAGCGAGGTAGAGCAAAGATTAGAAATGACTAAGGGAGTCAGAGCGAGGCAGAACAGAGATTAGAGATGACTGAAGGGGTCGGAGTGAGGCAGAGCAGAGATTAGAAATGACTAATTGAGTTGGAGCGCGGTAGAGCAAAGATTAGAAATGACAGGGAGTAGAAGCGAGGCAGAGCAGAGATTAGAAATGACAGGGAGTTGGAGCGAGGAAGAGCAGAGATTAGAAATGGCTGATTGAGCTGGAGCGAGGTAGAACAGAGATTCAAAATGACTAAGGGAGTCGGAGCAAGGCAGAGCAGAGATTTGAAATGACTGAGGGAGTCGGAGCAAGGCAGAGCAGAGATTCAAAATGACTAAGGGAGTCAGAGCAAGGCAGAGCAGAGATTTGAAATGACTGAGGGAGTCGGAGCAAGGCAGAGCAGAGATTCGAAATGACTGAAGGAGTCGGAGCAAAGCAGAGCAGAGATTAGAAGCGAGGAAGTCCGAGTGAGGCAGAGCAGAGATTAGAAATGACTGAGGGAGTCAGAGGGAGGCAAAGAAGAGATTAGAAATGAGTGAGGGGTGTCGGAGCGAGGCAGAGCAGAGATTGGAAATGAATGAGGAAGTCGGAGCGAGGCAAAGCAGAGATTAGAAATGATAGAGAGAGTCAGAGTGAGGCAGAGAAGACATTAGAAATGAGGGAGGCAGAGCAGAGATTAGAAATGAGTGAGCGAGGCAGAGCAGAGATTAGAAATGACAGAAGGATTCGGAGCGAAGCAGAGCAGAGATTGGAAATGATTGAGGGAGTCAGAGCGAGGCAGAGCAGAGATTAGAAATGAGTGAAGGAGTCGGAGCAAGGCAGTGTAGAGATTAGAAATGACTGAGGGAGTCTGAGCGAGGTAGAGCAAAGATTGGAAATGACTGAGGGAGTCAGAGTGAGGCAGAGCAGAGATTAGAAATGATTTAGGGGAGTCGGAGCGAGGTAGAGCAAAGATTAGAAATGAGTGAGGGAGTCGGAGCGAGGCAGAGCAGAGATTAGAAATGACTGAGGGGGTCAGAGCGAGGCAGAGCAGAGATTAGAAATGACTGAAGGGGTCGGAGTGAGGCAGAGCAGAGATTAGTATGGCTGATTGAGTTGGAGCGAGGCAGAGCAAAGATTAGAAATGACAGGGAGTAGAAGCGAGGCAGAGCAGAGATTAGAAATGACTGAGGGAGCCGGAGCGAGGCAGAGATTAGAAATCAGTGAGGGGTGTCGGAGGGAGGCAGAGTAGAGATTAGAAATGACTGAGGGAGTTGGAGCGAGGCAGAGCAGAGATTAAAAATAACAGAAGGATTCGGCGCAAGGCAGAGCAGAGATTAGAAATGACTGAGGGAGTCGGAGCGAAGCAGAGCAGAGATTAGAAATGGCTGATTGAGTTGGAGCGCGGTAGAGCAAAGATTAGAAATGACAGGGAGTAGAAGCGAGGTAGAGCAAAGATTAGAAATGACTAAGGGAGTCAGAGCGAGGCAGAGCAGAGATTAGAAATGACTGAAGGGGTCGGAGTGAGGCAGAGCAGAGATTAGTATGGCTGATTGAGTTGGAGCGAGGCAGAGCAAAGATTAGAAATGACAGGGAGTAGAAGCTAGGCAGAGCAGAGATTAGAAATGAGTGAAGGAGTCAGAGCAAGGCAGTGTAGAGATTAGAAATGACTGAGGGAGTCTGAGCGAGGCAGAGCAGAGATTAGAAATGACTTAGGGGAGTCGAAGCGAGGCAGGGCAAAGATTAGAAATGAGTGAGGGAGTCGGAACGAGGCAGAGCAGAGATTAGAAATGACTGAGGGGGTCAGAGCGAGGCAGAGCAGAGATTAGAAATGACTGAAGGGGTCGGAGCGAGGCAGAGCAAAGATTAGAAATGACAGGGAGTAGAAGCGAGGTAGAGCAAAGATTAGAAATGACTAAGGGAGTCAGAGCGAGACAGAACAGAGATTAGAGATGACTGAAGGGGTCGGAGTGAGGCAGAGCAGAGATTAGAAATGGCTGATTGAGTTGGAGCGAGGCAGAGCAAAGATTAGAAATGACAAGGAGTAGAAGCAAGGCAGAGCAGAGATTAGAAATGACTGAGAGAGCCGGAGCGAGGCAGAGATTAGAAATCAGTGAGGGGTGTTGGAGCGAGGCAGAGCAGGGATTAGAAATTACTAAGGGAGTTGGAGCAAGGCAGAGCAGAGATTAGAAATGACAGGGAGTAGAAGCGAGGTAGAGCAAAGATTAGAAATGACTAAGGGAGTCAGAGCGAGGCAGAACAGAGATTAGAGATGACTGAAGGGGTCGGAGTGAGGCAGAGCAGAGATTAGAAATGACTAATTGAGTTGGAGCGCGGTAGAGCAAAGATTAGAAATGACAGGGAGTAGAAGCGAGGCAGAGCAGAGATTAGAAATGACAGGGAGTTGGAGCGAGGAAGAGCAGAGATTAGAAATGGCTGATTGAGCTGGAGCGAGGTAGAACAGAGATTCAAAATGACTAAGGGAGTCGGAGCAAGGCAGAGCAGAGATTTGAAATGACTGAGGGAGTCGGAGCAAGGCAGAGCAGAGATTCAAAATGACTAAGGGAGTCAGAGCAAGGCAGAGCAGAGATTTGAAATGACTGAGGGAGTCGGAGCAAGGCAGAGCAGAGATTCGAAATGACTGAAGGAGTCGGAGCAAAGCAGAGCAGAGATTAGAAGCGAGGAAGTCCGAGTGAGGCAGAGCAGAGATTAGAAATGACTGAGGGAGTCAGAGGGAGGCAAAGAAGAGATTAGAAATGAGTGAGGGGTGTCGGAGCGAGGCAGAGCAGAGATTGGAAATGAATGAGGAAGTCGGAGCGAGGCAAAGCAGAGATTAGAAATGATAGAGAGAGTCAGAGTGAGGCAGAGAAGACATTAGAAATGAGGGAGGCAGAGCAGAGATTAGAAATGAGTGAGCGAGGCAGAGCAGAGATTAGAAATGACAGAAGGATTCGGAGCGAAGCAGAGCAGAGATTGGAAATGATTGAGGGAGTCAGAGCGAGGCAGAGCAGAGATTAGAAATGAGTGAAGGAGTCGGAGCAAGGCAGTGTAGAGATTAGAAATGACTGAGGGAGTCTGAGCGAGGTAGAGCAAAGATTGGAAATGACTGAGGGAGTCAGAGTGAGGCAGAGCAGAGATTAGAAATGATTTAGGGGAGTCGGAGCGAGGTAGAGCAAAGATTAGAAATGAGTGAGGGAGTCGGAGCGAGGCAGAGCAGAGATTAGAAATGACTGAGGGGGTCAGAGCGAGGCAGAGCAGAGATTAGAAATGACTGAAGGGGTCGGAGTGAGGCAGAGCAGAGATTAGTATGGCTGATTGAGTTGGAGCGAGGCAGAGCAAAGATTAGAAATGACAGGGAGTAGAAGCGAGGCAGAGCAGAGATTAGAAATGACTGAGGGAGCCGGAGCGAGGCAGAGATTAGAAATCAGTGAGGGGTGTCGGAGGGAGGCAGAGTAGAGATTAGAAATGACTGAGGGAGTTGGAGCGAGGCAGAGCAGAGATTAAAAATAACAGAAGGATTCGGCGCAAGGCAGAGCAGAGATTAGAAATGACTGAGGGAGTCGGAGCGAGGCAGAGCAGAGATTAGAAATGGCTGATTGAGTTGGAGCGCGGTAGAGCAAAGATTAGAAATGACAGGGAGTAGAAGCGAGGTAGAGCAAAGATTAGAAATGACTAAGGGAGTCAGAGCGAGGCAGAACAGACATTAGAGATGACTGAGGGAGTCAGAACAAGGCAGAGCAGAGATTCGAAATGACTAAAGGAGTCGGAGCAAGGCAGAGCAGAGATTCGAAATGACTGAGGGAGTCGGAGCAAGGCAGAGCAGAGATTCGAAAAAAATTGAAGGAGTTGGAGCAAAGCAGAGCAGAGATTAGAAGCGAGGAAGTCCGAGCGAGGCAGAGCAGAGATTAGAAATGAATGAAGGAGTCAGAGGGAGGCAAAGAAGAGATTAGAAATGAGTGAGGGGTGTCGGAGCGAGGCAGAGCAGAGATTGGAAATGAATGAGGGAGTCGGAGCGAGGCAAAGCAGAGATTAGAAATGACAGAGGGAGTCAGAGTGAGGCAGAGAAGACATTAGAAATGAGGGAGGCAGAGCAGAGATTAGAAATGAGTGAGCGAGGCAGAGCAGAGATTAGAAATGACAGAAGGATTCGGAGCGAAGCAGAGCTGAGATTGGAAATGATTGAGGGAGTCAGAGCGAGGCAGAGCAGAGATTAGAAATGACTGAAGGAGTCGGAGCAAGGCAGTGTAGAGATTAGAAATGACTGAGGGAGTCTGAGCGAGGCAGAGCAAAGATTGGAAATGACTGAGGGAGTCAGAGCGAGGCAGAGCAGAGATTAGAAATGACTGAAGGGGTCGGAGTGAGGCAGAGCAGAGATTAGTATGGCTGATTGAGTTGGAGCGAGGCAGAGCAAAGATTAGAAATGACAGGGAGTAGAAGCTAGGCAGAGCAGAGATTAGAAATGAGTGAAGGAGTCAGAGCAAGGCAGTGTAGAGATTAGAAATGACTGAGGGAGTCTGAGCGAGGCAGAGCAGAGATTAGAAATGACTTAGGGGAGTCGAAGCGAGGCAGGGCAAAGATTAGAAATGAGTGAGGGAGTCGGAACGAGGCAGAGCAGAGATTAGAAATGACTGAGGGGGTCAGAGCGAGGCAGAGCAGAGATTAGAAATGACTGAAGGGGTCGGAGTGAGGCAGAGCAGAGATTAGAAATGGCTGATTGAGTTGGAGCGAGGCAGAGCAAAGATTAGAAATGACAGGGAGTAGAAGCGAGGTAGAGCAAAGATTAGAAATGACTAAGGGAGTCAGAGCGAGGCAGAACAGAGATTAGAGATGACTGAAGGGGTCGGAGTGAGGCAGAGCAGAGATTAGAAATGGCTGATTGAGTTGGAGCGAGGCAGAGCAAAGATTAGAAATGACAGGGAGTAGAAGCAAGGCAGAGCAGAGATTAGAAATGACTGAGCGAGCCGGAGCGAGGCAGAGATTAGAAATCAGTGAGGGGTGTTGGAGCGAGGCAGAGCAGGGATTAGAAATGACTAAGGGAGTTGGAGCAAGGCAGAGCAGAGATTAGAGATGATTGAGGGAGTCAGAGCGAGGCAGAGCAGAGATTAGAAATGACTGAGGGAGTTGGAGCAAGGCAGAGCAGAGATTCGAAAAGACTGAAGGAGTCAAAGCAGAGCAGAGCTTAGAAGCGAGGGAGTCGGAGCGAGGCAAAGCAGAGATTAGAAATGACTGAGGGAGTCGGAGGAGGGCAAAGAAGAGATTAGAAATGAGTGAGGGAGTCGGAGTGAGGCAGAGATCAGGAACCAGCCATCTGCACCTCCAAAAAGGAATAAAAAAAGTGTCACAGCTCCTACCCCCTCCGTGGCCCCATTGGCAGGCAGTGAGCACTTATGGTAGCACCGGCTCTGGTGTCACCCCTCTGGTGGGTGTCACCCAGTGTGATCCATACCCCCATAGCGACGCCACTGCTGTCTGGATACTGGGACTGTAGTTCCCTATTGGCTGCTGCTTGGACATTAGGTCTGCTGGGGGTTGTAGTTCTGTATTAGTTGTGAGCTGCTGTCTGGAAACTGGGACTTCTGGAAGTTGTAGTGCTCCCCTGACATGCAGTGCAGTCTTTGCTGGAGCGGTTGGAGCCCCTGGATTGGTATTGGTGGGACTTGTTATATTTGTTCCCCATTCTGGTCCAAAGTCTGAACTTCTTTTGTCTGGAGAATCCTGTAATGTGACCCTGAGAGTGTCATAGGGCCCCGAGGGGGAGGGGTCCATCTATTATCATTCAGCATTAGTAATAATAATAATCTGCAGTATACAATGTAATAATCGGGAGTATACAATGTGATAATAATAATCATGAATATACTATACACCTTGATATGAATCTCTCCCGTCTTTGCTACATTGATGTCTCCTTCGCTCTCCTGGCCCTCTGTATGAAATCTCCCATTTCTCTTGTATCTGTATTATAAGAGTAGATTTCTCCTTCTTTTAGTATGATTGGGGGAGGTGATGTTATCTGCTTGTCTTGTGTGAAGTGTTAGCTCTTGCCCCTCTTTGTCCTTTTATCGGTTTACTGACAAACCCCTCCCCACCCCATATCCCTATACTTAGAGCAGCCTTTGGGGGTGGACACCTTGCTGTCTGGGGGCATTAGTTGTTGCCCTCAGTGTGGTATTTTAGTAGAAGTATCCTGGCACTATAACCTGCCACTTTATCTAAGGCACAAAGAAGGCAACATCTACAGGCAGTGATCCTGACAGTCTACATATGGACCTGTATTTCCCCACCAAGCCTCTCCCTTCCCAGTCTGAATTCTGTTCTGTTCTCTCCTCAGACTCCCATTCCTGCACCCCTCTCCTCCACCCCATAGATTATATATTTACCCCCACTCCTGCCCTCTCCAAATTACTGCACTTATCACCTCCTGCTAATTCTGATCCCACAGAACCTCCAGAATTCTGGGGCATATACACTAATATAAATCTCACTCCCATCTGACTTCCCTCACCCATCTCTTTCTGACATCAGGGGATATTTTCCCCAATCCTGGCCCTCCGCCATCTAACTTTCACCCCCACAAACCCAGCATCCTTGTTCTTTTGACAGGGATTGCAATCCAAACATTCTAATTTGTATCTCGCTGTTCCCAAGAACCAGTCCCCAATTCTCATGTGTCCCCTGGAATACCTGCTCTATCTGTAACAAGCCTACCTCTGTCCGTGACCTTTTCATCTCCATGTCCCTTACCCTACTTGCTGCTACTGAAACCTGCCTTCAGGAATCTGACTCTCCCTCTCCGGACCTCCACAAGACTCACTCAGGGGGGTGGAATCCTATCCCCACAAAGCACTTCTATAGTTCTTTTTTCACCTCCATCTCAATCACTCCTCTCTTTTAAATTTTGCTGTATTTATCTTTTTTCTCCTCCAGTTTCTCTAAGGATTGCTGAGATTTATCAGGCTCCTGGACGAGTGTCTGGCTTCCCAGAAAACTTCTCTGCCTGGCTACCCTATCTTTCTCTCCTCTGAAATACTCACTATAATTCCTGGTGACTTCAACAGCCTTTTTAGTGCTAACATCCCAACTACCTCCCAGGCTCCTCAGACTATGATCACCTTCTGATACAATACACATGCTCCTATTCACTCTGACGACAACACCCTTGATCTCCAACACCCCATTTATTTTTTATAATCACAATCTTATCAGATTCACAATCACCCTGTCTTCATCCGCCTATCCTTCCAACCAGCAAACACTTACCAGCAGAATACTTCAACCCTTCTCTTCTCTATTCCGCTACTGGCCACCTCTAACCCCTTTCTTACCCTAACCTGGCCACTTCTGTCTACACCAGCTCTCTCTACTCCTCACTGGAAACACCTAGTTGTTTATACCCTTACTCACCCTATGTAGGAATGTACAGATCTGGTCAAATTGTTTAATGAGACTTACATATCCCTATTTTTCTTTCAGCGATGGCGTCTGCTGATCTGAGGAAGGACCTGGAATGTTCCATCTGTCTGAAAATTTATAAATATCCTGTAACCTTAAAATGTGGACACAGCTTCTGCCGGGACTGTATTGGTCGTGTGCTGGATACACAGGAGAGGTCTGGAGGTTATTCCTGTCCTGAATGTAGAAGAATATTCAAAAAACATCCAGTCCTTCAGAAGAACATTACTCTGTGTAAGATATCAGAGACCCTCCAGACTACACAGGGTGATCAGGACAAAACCGGGATCTTCTGCGCTCACTGTATTCACATTCCTGTACCTGCTGTGAAATTATGTCTGCATTGTGAAGCTTCTCTGTGTGACAATCACCTGAGAGTCCACAGCAAGTCACCAGAACACATCTTATGTGACCCCACCACTTCCTTGGAGAACAGGAAATGCTCGATCCATAAGAAGGTCCTGGAGTATTACTGCTCTGAGGACTCCACCTGTATCTGTGTGTCCTGTAGGCTGGATGGAGAACATCAGGGACACCAGGTGGAGACCCTGGATGAGACCTCGGAGAAGAAGAAGAAGAAACTGAGGAAAGTTCTGCAGAAACTGATGAGAGAGAGGGAGAAGACTGATAAAAGAGTCCAGAGTCTGCAGGAACACAGGAGGAAAGTACAAGGAAAAGCAGATGGTGAAACAGAGAGAGTCACTGCCCTGTTCAGAGACCTCAGGAGACGTCTGGAAGATCTGGAGAAGAAAGTCCTGAGGGAGATCTCCATGAAGGCAATGCTGATCTTCATCTCTGTGTCTGATGTGATCCGGGAGCTAAAAAAAAAGGAGGAGGAGCTGTCCAGGAAGATGGGTGACATTGAGAAGCTGTGTAACATGACAGATCCACTGACTGTCCTACAGGAATCAGACACAAGTGACTTGTGTGATACTGAGGATGGAGATTATGAGGACAGAGAGAGATATGATGTTGTCCTCCATGATGGAGGGGATCTGGATGTGGCTGGAATCTCATACACATTACACACAGGTTTATCTGATATCATGTCTGGGGTAAATGTACAGACATGTACAGGCACACATGTCTATCCACCTTCTAATACAAAGGGCAACGGTCACATTAATGCTGAACCATCCAGGAAACGCCTCAAACTCACCCCCACCGTACAACGCTCCCACCACCAGGCTGGAGGACCAAACATTGGGGCTTTACAGCAAACATGGGGGGTGTTGGGTTTTACAGACATATTACTGGATGTGAGTACAGCTGGTAATGATCTACGTATATCAGATGACAGGAAAACTGCATCCAGGTCAGATAAGTGCCAGAATCACCCAGAAACATCAGAGAGATTTGAGTGTCCTCAGGTGATAAGCAGTCAGAGTTTCTCCTCAGGGACACATTACTGGGAGGTGGATGTCGGGGGTGCAGTGTACTGGAGAGTCGGGATGTGTTACCCCAGTATAGACAGGGGGGGAGATCAGTCAGTGATTGGATATAATAAGAAGTCCTGGTGTTTGGAGGGGAAGTGGATGTGTTCTAACCAGTACTCTGTAATACATGACAGTAATAGGGTCCCATTACCCGCCGATGTCCCCAGTAACAGAGTCAGGATAGATCTGGATTATGAGGCCGGGCGGATCTCCTTTTATGATCTGTGTGACCCGATCCGACACTTGCACACCTTCATCACCACCTTCACTGAGCCCCTCCATGCTGGGGTATGGTTAAGGGGAGGTATGAGCTGTGTAAAGATCTTAGGGGAATCTGATGTAAGAAATCTGCCCAGAGACTGGTGACATCACAGGGTGGAGAATCTGGTGAAATATTCAGCCAATAGAAAAAAGCAGAGGACAAGAAACAACGCTGATTTATGTATAAAGCTGCAGGTTCCGGGGCCGCCATCTTCATCTTAAACCTCACTCCTCTACCTAGTGTGGCACTGACCAGGAACAGGCATGCAGGAGGACAGAGTGTTCAGACTTCACTGGCTGCATACTTGTTCTGGGTCAGTGACACACTAGGTAGTGTATTAGGAATGGGGAGACAGCCCTGCAACCTTCACCTTTATAGTGTATCTATAGCAGAAATTGTTTTTTTTTTTTTCAGTTTTGCATGGTGTGGGGAAGGATTAGAACCTCTGTCATGTTTTTAGTAATTGCTGTAGCTCCGTTAGAGAGATTCCTGTCTCACTTCCTGTCCTGGTGACAACGTCTTACCAGACAGGAAGTGAGGGGAACTCTCCAACAGTAACTTGAAAAAAAAATAATTTTCTTTAGCAGAGTAGGGGAAGGCTAGAACCCCTGTCAGAGTTTATTTTCTGTCTGTGTCCCTGTTGTAGATCTTCCTTCATTTCCTGCCTAATAAAATGTTGTCACCAGGACAGGAAGTGAGGGGAAATATCTCTAATAAAGCCCCAGATAGCAGTAAAAAGGGTTCTAATCCTCCCCCACTCCATTCAAAACTAGAACAATTGGTTTTGTTTAGACACCTCTGTGATCCTTACTGCCGGTTCACACTGAGGCAGCACGACTTGCATCGCGACTGCCTCAGGCGACCTGCACACGACAGCAGCGGCGACTTTCAAAATGACTTCTATATAGAAGTCAATGCAAGTCGCCTCAAGTTGCCCCAAAAGTAGTACAGGAACCTTTTGACTTGAGTCGCTCCTGTTAGAACGGTTCCATTATACAGAACAGTCGTCCCAGTGTGAACCGGCTTTTATGGAGCCGAGCAATTGTTACATTTCTTCTATGGCCCTATTCATCTGTTAAAGAGAAATAATTATCATATGATTTACTAATGCTAAAATGACATGACTAAGTGCTTATGTGCTAATGTTAGGTTATTTCTATTGAAACGGGTTCTCTGTCTAGAATTACTTTACAGAAAGATGTTATTAGAACAAATTGTTGTTCTCTGGATCCTTGGAAGGTCTTGTTGGGGAACATAGAGACAGTTGGTCTCCTTCTACAATGAGGGATTTGGGAAAATGGAGGTGGGACAAGCTGATAAGGTGTTCAGAGATAACAGAAATGAATGTCTCTTGTAATGAATGATGTGCTGCTTGTACAAATTCTTCAGTGAATGATTTCATCTGTAAAATGTTGATGTTTGGTACGGTCCTCCATGACAACTGTCCAGGATCAGAGGGTAAAAGCCTCCCGTTTGATGAAGAGGTCAGATCCTTGGTCCACCTGCCTTGTCTTCATCTCTCTGCTTTCTAATCTTTACTTTTACTTTGTAACTCTTCTCTTCTAAATAAACTTCCAGAACCTTCACCAGGATCAGAGGTTGTTATTTCTATATCACATTCTACAAGAACTTTGTAATACCGATAGAACACATCCATCCATTGGGACACACAAGGCTTCCTATGGTCAAGATTGTCCTACAAAGATCATTTTCTATATATAATGTAACAGGGTGGGAGATATATTTGTCCCAGGTTCATGCTGTACACTGATTGCTGTGCTGTGTAGTGAGCCTATTTGGGCTCAATGAGGGGTAACAATAGAGGTTTTTTTTTTACAATAGATTTTTATTGAAGGAATTTTCTTAACAATACAGATTGACATTGTCACGATAGTAATTGTGACTAACTTCTTTGCAATAGTTTTTAAGAATATTCTTATACAAATACAGTAATTGATAGTCTGTACCAGCCTACCCCTATTGGGTTAACAATAGAGGTTTTACCACGTGATAAGCTGTGACCAATCACAGCTGATCATCACATGAACCAGGAAGTGCCGGTACACGGCATTCCTCGGTTCCCGCTGACAGGGAGAGCCCATCTGCGGCTCTCCCTGTCAGAGGGGGGGGTCTGTGCTGATAATCAGCAAACTGATTATCAGCACAGCCCCCATCAAATGTACCAATAAGCTGCCAATCGGTGCCCAGTAAGTGCCCCATCATAACCCCCTGCCAGTGCCCAGCATTAACACCTGTCAGTACCTGCCCAATCAGTGCCATCTATTAGTGTCCGTCAGTGCCCATCCGCTCTACATATCAGTGCCGACTCATCAGTGCCCGTCAGTGAAGGAGAAAACAAAATTTTATAACAGAAACAAAGAAAATCTTTTTATTTTTCAAAAATGTCAGTCTTTTTTAGTTTGTTTAGCAAAAAATAAAAACCGCAGAGGTGATCAAATACCACCAAAAGAAAGCTCTATTTGTGGGAACAAAATGATAAAAATGTAGTTTGGGTAGAGTGTAGCATGACTGCGAAATTGTCATTCAAAGTGCGACAGCTCTGGAAGCTCAAAATTGTCCTGGTATTGAAGTGGTATAAGTACTATTGCTCTAGCTTTCCAGAGGTAATGGACGTATATAAAATTTTCTGGGATGTGGACACGGTTTAAAGTTTCCTGGCAAACCCTATGGATTATTTAGGTGTGTTCTCTCTTTAAATATATGCACTTAACAGGCCTCCTGGATTCCTTTACCAAATAGCCCAGCTTCAAAGGAGTAAAACATTCATCACAGGTTCTATAAGCTTTTTTTTGGACAAACAATGACAGTACAAAACATGAGCAAAATATCGAAGAAAGGGCATGCACTACATAGATGTCATAACAAAGGCACCAGAGCGAAATTAGCACACAGAGTATCGATTATCCACATACAACAAAACATCATATAGAGTAGTGGTTCTCAACTTTTCTAGTGCCATGACCCCTTGATAAAATTTCCCAAGTTGTGGGGACCCCTAACAGTAAAATTATTTTTGTAGCCTGGGTTGTCAGCACCCAAGCACCCAAAGTAATTTGCACCGCTAACCCATGGACATTTAGCGCTCCCTGAGTCCCTTCCACTCGTACAGTATTACAACTCCTTATGGTACATTTTAGGATGTATCACTCTCTGTTTTGTTCTCCTTTCTTCCCCTTTTATCTCTCTCTATCCTAATTTCTTGGTTTTTTTCCCCATCCCTCTCTCAAGCCATCTTTCTTGTTCTTTCTCTTAATCTTTCTCTCTTTTTCTTTGTTCCTCCCCCTCTTTTCCTCTCCTTTCCATGCATTCTCTATTTTTATTCCTTCTCTTACTCCTTTTTTGGGGGGGCAGAGGGAATGAGATGAGTGGCAGTGCTGGGGGGAGTTCTGATCAGCCAACTTAGGTGCTCTTGATCAAGGTCATCTGCTGATCTGAGAACTGTAGTGGGGCCTTTTAATGGCAACTAATCACAGGTAGTGTTATTCACTGTGTCTCCGACTTTGTGGTGTCTCGTAGCAGTGACACCTATGCCAAAATCAGGAGATAGGGTCTCCTCCAGCCCCTCCCACTTCACATTCCTCACCAGTCAGCTCACCTCTAGTCTCTGCCCCCAACCATGCTGTGAACTGAGTGGACGGCTGCAAAGAGGCTGAGTGGGCGGCCACGGGCTTCAGGAACAGCCCAGCTGGATGGCCACAGGCTCCAGGGAAAGCCCTGCTGGGCAGCTCCTAAAAGAGAGCGGTGTGGGCTTCAGGAACAGCCCAGGATTTAGTGACCCCTGGCAAATCATCATTCGACCCCCAGGTTGAGAACCACTGATATAGAGGGAGCAAAATATGCATAAGAAGAGTTAAATTAGGAGTTTAAACTGATAGGTATCCCTAATTCTGCACTACCCCATAGTGCCCGCAGGTAAAACAACCAGCATCTCTAAGAAAAGGGGGGGGGGGGAGTATCCCGGTGTAGTATGCCCTGTGTAAACATTTCAGCTGAATAAATCGGTCCTTGGCTGAGATCATAGAAGGAATAAATGATGAGACACAATCCTCCCAGGCCTCATCCCCCAAAGAAGGAATGTGTACTCTCCATCTGCTCAGCGAACTGGTAGGCTTAACCACTTAAGGACCGAGCCTCTTTCTGAGATTTGGTGTTTACAAGTTAAAAACAGTTTTTTTTGCTAGAAAATTACTTAGGACCCCCAAACATTATATATTTTTTCTAACACCCTAGAGAATAAAATGGCGGTCATTGCAATACTTTCTGTCACACCGTATTTGCGCAGTGGTCTTACAAGCGCACTTTTTGGGGAAAAAATACACTTTTTTGAATTAAAAAATAAGACAACAGTAAAGTTAGCCCAATTTTTTTTATATTGTAAAAGATAATGTTACGGCGAGTAAATTGATACCCAACATGTCACGCTTCAAAATTGCGTCTGCTCGTGGGATGGCGAGAAACTTTTACTCTTAAAAATCTCCATAGGTGATGTTTAAAACATTCTACAGGTTGCATGTTTTGAGTTACAGAGGAGGTCTAGGGCTAGAATTGTTGCTCTCGCTCTACTGATCGCGGCGATACCACACATTTTCATATGTGGGCGCTACTCACGTATGCGTTTGCTTCTGAACCCAAGCTCGGCGTGACAGGGTGCATTTTTAAAACTTTTTTTTTTTTCTTATTTATTTTACCTTTTTTATTTTTACTCCGTTCTTTTAAGAAGAAAAATTTCGTCACTTTTATTCCTATTACAAGGAATGTAAATATCCCTTGTAATAGAAAAAAAAGCATGACAGGACCTCTTAAATATGAGATCTGGGGTCAAAAGCACCTCAGATCTCATATTTACACTAAAATGCAATAAGAAAAAAAAATTGTCATTTGAAAAAAAAAAAAATGTTCCTTTAAGAGCTATGGGCGGAAGTAACGTTTTGACGTCACTTTCGCCCTGCAATGATATGGAGACGGGTGGAGGCCATCTTCCCCTCACTCATCTACATATCAAGTCAGCAAGGGGGGGGGACTGGAGGGAGGGCCTCTCCCGCCACCGATAAAAGTGATCTTGTGGCGAATCCGCTGCAGAGACCACTTTTATCTGAAAGAGGACCGCCCGCTGAAGAAGAGGATACCGGAGTTATGGCAGCTAGCTGCTGCCATAACAACGATTCTCCTCTTCAAATTAACGATGTAAAACAACGGTGGGCGGTCCGTAAGTGGTTAATGTCATAGGTCACTGTCAGATATAGGTACAGGGAAGAAAGGGGCTTCCCCATCACCCCAGAGATCAGAAGACGCTCTATTTTATCGGATTCAAGAACCACCGGGTTAGGAAACTGAGTCTTAAGGGCATTCCTCAACTGCCAATACCTAAATTGAAATGATCTGGGGAGATATGTGTCACGCACCTTATCTAAGGCCAAGATGCTGAGAGAGGCTCCCCTTGCGGCTGAGCGTAATATACCCCTGAAGGTGGTATAGAGGGTATAATGCTCAAAGAAGCACAGGTCGCCAGCAGGGAGTGCAGGACTTGAGCAGATGATCAGTTGTAGGCTACTTAAGTATGTAGCTGGAATGCTGGAGTTAGTCCTTAAAATGCGGTGACTGGATACGGTGCGTAGGGTATCCGGAGAACTCGAAAAAGGCATGGCTGAGGTTCCAACACTGTTAATCAGCTGAAACTGCTTTAACCTCCCTGACGATATTCCCGAGTGTGGCTCGGGGTGGATTTTCGGTACCAAAAGCGGTAACCCCGAGCCACACTCAGGATCGCCTTGCAGGATCTAGGTACCGCTTACTTACCTTGTCCCCAGGATCCTGCGATGTCCTCCCGCTGTGTGTGGCGGCTATGTCTCCGCTCGATTCATCACAGAGCCGAGGTCCGTTCCCTGCGAGCGTTGCTACGCACGGGGACGGAGAACGGCGCAAATTTCAAAAAGTAAAACACACACTATACATACAGTACACTGTAATCTTACAGATTATATTACTGTATTAAATAATTTCACATCCCTTTTGTCCCTAGTGGTTTGTCCAATGCCCTGCATGCAGTTATATTATAAATACTGTTCTTTCTGCCTGGAAACTGGAGATTGTCCATAGCAACCAAAACCGTCCCTTTACATCAAAACTGATTTTAGACCAGCTAGAAAACAGCGATAATAAATTAGAATCACTTGCAGAATTGAGCGATAGTGATTTGTGGGGAAATCCGTCATCAAACACTGAAAGTAATGACAGCGACAATTCTGCAACTGAGCAAATTTCAGTGTTTTTGATTTGATTACATTATTGAATAATTTTTATTATTATTATTTGTTATAATTATTTATAGTTAATTATATTATTATTTATTATTTCGTGTTTCAAACTTTATCATACCCCGGGATGTCTACTAGACTCTTGTTCGGACAGATTTAAGTGTGTTATTCCTAACAATTACAGGCCTACAATATAAAACGCCAAATTTCCATGCAAAAGAATTGTACCTCTTTGAGTATCAAAAATCTGAAATAATCATACCGCCAGGGAGGTTAAAAGACGTTGGTGTGGCAATCTGGGGTCATTCACGGGTAAACAGGTGGGTTCAAGCAGAAGCAAGTCCGTAGGGTAAGCCGGGGTCATACACAGGGAAACAGGTGGGTTCAGGCAGAAGCAAGTCCATAGGGTAAGCCGGGGTCATACACAGGTAACAGGTGGTTTCAGGTAGAAGCAAAGCCCTTGAGACAGGCCAGGGTCATACACAGGCAAGCAGGCAGGTTTAGGCAGAAGAGTAGTCCTTGGGATAAGCCGAGGTCCGAGCCAGGAGAAGATCTAAGTAAGTCAAGGAACAATCCGGGTCACAGCAAGATAACAGGAAACAGATGCAGGTTCAGAAAGTCAGGGAGAGCTAAAGACAATCCAGCAATGATAGAAAATCCTGGGCAGCCTTTTATAGGCCATCAGAGAATTGCATCTGTCACGCTATGCGCGTGCCACCGTACATGCGCAGTCCCGTTCCATCGTGCATCCAAATGCGCCAAACCGCAAGTCTACCGTGCATGTGCGTGGGAACCCGTCGATGCCGTCTGTTAACAGCCCTGCCATGGACATCATTGTTATTTCCCTGACAATATGTCTGTCGCAACTCCTGAAATGACATTACCCCATCACCCGTCATCACATTTTTCAGTGTAAGGATTCCCTTGTTGGCCTACACTGCAGGGTCAGGGAGTTTATATAAATGAGGAAGCAGGGGGTTACCCCAAAGTGACATATGTGGAGAGGCACAGGACAGTTTCTGGCCTGCTAATCTAGAGCACTGCCATCATAGTTTTAATAGGGCCCGTCACAGAAGGGTGAGCCTTACAACCCTGAAACACGAAATTAGAGTGAAGCCCAAAAGGGCCGCCTCCAGATTTACCACAGGATTTTGCTTAGGTTGGGAGAACCACCACCGCACAGTGACAAGTACTGCTGCCCAGTAATAGAGCAGGAAATTGGGAAGTGCCAGACCACCGCTAGATAACGGAAGGTAGAGAATCCGCTTTGCCACTCTTAGGGATCATCCATCCCAAATAAAGGAGGTCACGACTCTCTCGAGGTGCCGAAAGAAGGTCTATAAGCTTCAAAGGATAAAACATTTGTCACAGCGTCTATAAGTTTCAAAGGGTTTTTTGAAATCTCATAACAGGGCCATAAGAACAGAAGTCTGGGAAGCCTTAGCGATAGATAGATAGATAGATAGATAGATAGATAGATAGATAGATAGATAGATAGATAGATAGATAGATAGATAGATAGATAGATAGATAATCTCACAAAAGTAAGTACACCCCTCACATTTCTGTAAATATTTTATTCTATCTTTTCATGTGACAACACTGAAGAAATTACACTTTGCTACAATGTAAAGTAGTGACTGTACAGCTTGTATAACAGTGTAAATGTAAATAACAGTGTAAATATTTTGCTGTCCCCTCAAAATAACTTAACACACAGCCATTATTGTCTAAACCGTTGGCAACAAAAGTGAGTACACCCCTAAGTGAAAATGTCCAAATTGAGCCCAATTAACCATTTTCCCTCCCCGGTGTCGTGTGACTTGTTAGTGTTACAAGGTCTCAGGTGTGAATGGGGAGCAGGTGTGTAAATTTGGTGTTATCGCTCTCACTCTCTCATACTGGTCACTGGAAGTTCGACATGGCACCTCATGGTAAAGAACTCTAGGATCTAAAAAAAAGAATTGTTGCTCTACATAAAGATGGCCTAGGCTATAAGAAGATTGCCAAGACCCTGAAACTGAGCTGCAGCATGATGGTCAAGACCATACAGCGGTATAACAGGACAGGTTCCATTCAGAACAGGCCTCACCATGGTCCACCAAAGAAGTTGAGTGCACATGCTCAGCGTCATATGCAGAGGTTGTCTTTGGGAAATAGACATATGAGTGCTGCCAGCATTGCTGCAGAGGTTGAAGGAGTGGGGGGGTCAGACTGTCAGTGCTCAGACCATACGCCTTACACTGCATCAAATTGGTCTGCATGGCTGTCGTCCCAGAAGGAAGCCTCTTCTAAAGATGATGCACAAGAAAGCCCGCAAACAGTTTGCTGAAGACAAGTAGACTAAGGACATGGATTACTGGAACCATGTCCTGTGGTCTGATGAGACCAAGTTAAACTTATTTGGTTCAGATGGTGCCAAGCGTGTGTGGCGGCAGCCAGGTGAGGAGTACAAAGACAAGTGTGTCTTGTCTACAGTCAAGCATGGTGGTGGGAGTGTCATCGTCTGTGCATGAGTGCTGCCGCAACTGGGGAGCTACAGTTTATTGAGAGAACCATGAATGTCAACATTTACTGTGACATACTGAAGCAGTGTATGATCCCCTCCCTTCAGAGACTGGGCTGCAGGGCAGTATTCCAACATGATAACGACCCCAAACACACCTCCAAGACCACCACTGCCTTGCTAAAGAAGCTGAGGGTAAAGGTGATGTACTGGCCATGTCTCCAGACCTAAACTCTATTGAGCATGGGGCATCCTCAAACAGAAGGTGGAGGAGGGCAACGCCTCTAACATCCACCAGCTCTGTGATGTCATCATGGAGGAGTGGAAGAGGACTCCCCTCCCTTCAGAGACTGGGCTGCAGGGCAGTATTCCAACATGATAACGACCCCAAACACACCTCCAAGACCACCACTGCCTTGCTAAAGAAGCTGAGGGTAAAGGTGATGTACTGGCCATGTCTCCAGACCTAAACCCTATTGAGCATGGGACATCCTCAAACAGAAGGTGGAGGAGGGCAACGCCTCTAACATCCACCAGCTCTGTGATGTCATCATGGAGGAGTGGAAGAGGACTCCAGTGGCAACCTGTGAAGCTCTGGTGACCTCCATGCCCAAGTGGGTTAAGGCAGTGCTGGAAAATAATGGTGGCCACGCAAAATGTTAACACTTCGGGCCCAATTTGGACATTTTCACTTAGGGGTGTACTGACTTGTTGCCAGCGGTTTAGACATTAATGGCTGTGTGTTGAGTTATTTGAGGGGACAGCAAATTTACAATGTTATACAAGCTGTACACTCATTACTTTACATTGTAGCAAAGTGTCATTTCTTCAGTGTTGTCACATGAAAAGATAGAAGAAAATATTTACAAAAATGTGAGGTGTGTACTCACTTTTGTGAGATACTGTAGATAGATAGATCAATCACCACTGGTCACTAATGATGGGGGGCATTTCATCGCTGCCCTCCAACATAAGGGGGCACTTACTACTGACCAGGAGAGGACTGGACTGGGGACAGAGGGACATTTGCCCCCTGGGTCTGTATTATTACAATATTGAGTGGAGATCCTTCACCATTCAGACATTGATCAGAGAAGGACCTGCAGTCATTGACACATGGTGACCATGATATGTGTTTGGGTTAGATGGATTTGTAATGGAGATACACCAGATTTATTTACACTGCCGGGGGGGGGGGGGGCATGTACCAAATAGATGATGAAAAATACAGTTCAGTGAGCAGAGCTCTTTAGTAATGCTAAAGGACAATATTAAAAATTCAGAGTTCCTTTAAACACCATGCCTGGGGGTGCCCTGATCCTGCCGGTGCAGAGGATCATCTGCACAATGTATACAACCAGCTACAAGAACACCGACATTTACACGGAAAAAATTGAGCACCCCCTCCTAAACCATACCAGCTTACATGCCCTCAATATGTGGGTGCCCTCAATATGTGGGTGTGCTTTGTCCCAGGATCCCAGAAGGGATCCTAGGACAAAGCACCTTGTACCATGCTGATGAAGGACAAGGCACAGTACCCCCCATGTTGAGGACATGTGGCCTGGTATGGAATGGTTCAGGAAGTCTCCCTTTCTTAGCCAACTTGGCTGCATGCTCAGATAAGTGCTGGTCGAGATTTTTGGGGAGACCACACTTCATTCTACTTGTCAATTTTCCACTCACACCGCTTACTGGTGCCCCAATTCAGAACTCCCCCCACTACCAGGGAAGGCCTGGAATGTTTTCTAGGCACGGTATCCTGAGGTTGATGGTTACAGCATTCAATATTTACTAGCGTTCACTGCCTTTTGCCACTCTCAGCTTAATCTGGCCCATGGCACCATTAGGACATATTTAGCAGGTATTCAGCACTTTTTGTCCCTACGGGATCCCAGCAGGCCATGCATTTTTTCAGCACACCCCATTAAAGCTATCCTCAAAGGGATTCAGAAGAGTAGCCCTCCTGCTGTAGCTAGCAGGCTGCCCATCACGGGGCAGATATTCCGAGGCATGTCGGATTCACTTGCCAGGTCTCCCTTTGGGTTGCTGCCTAGCTTAGTGCTTAAGGCAGCTATGTATCTGGCATTTTATGGTTTCTTGAGGCCTGGGGAGTATACCTCTTCTGGGCTAGGATCCCGTATTCTGTTGGCCAATCAGTTAGTCAGGTTCCCCGACTACTTTCAGTTGCGTTTGCATACTTGCAAGACGCAGCAGCTGGGAGTTGGCACCGTCATTAGGTTCTTCAAGACCAACAATGCATGGTGCCCGGTTTTGGTCTTAGACCAGTTTGTAAGGGCAACAGCGGGCAGGCCCAGGGACAGTCCACTATTGCCTTTCCCTAGTGCTCCCCTCTCTGCAGCTCATTTCGTGCATCATTGCAGCACCCTTCTTGCCAATTTGGGTTTGGACCCCAAGGCGTATTCGGGCCACTCGTTCAGAATTGGGGCAGCTTCTGCAGCCTCCCGCCAAGGGGTCCCGGTTCATTTGATAAAAAAGTTAGGTAGATGGAAGTCATACTGCTTCTCTACATATATCCCAGATCCACTGGTTGAGATGTCACAGGCGTTTGTTGTTTTGACTGATTGAATGTTACATTTCAGTTTGTAATACATTTTTTGATAGCTTCATCCTACTGTCTTTATTTTTGCCCCCTTTTAGGCATACTGACCACGTGACCATGGCACACCCCAGGTCTATTTTCTGTAGCTTCTTCCTTTTCCTATAACAATCCATAAGGAGACTCTGAGTACAAATGTAAGGCTGAACGCAGGTCAGCCTGTGTTTGTGGGAGGAGTCAGGCTGCATAAAGCCTCCCCTCCGTTTCTCCTTCCCTGACCACGGTGGCTCACGTATCCCACCCACCCATTCCCCTTCTTTCTTTTACTTTCCTTTTAAATTATACTTGGGTATGCCCCCTTTTAGGCATACTGTCCACATGACCACGGCACACCCCAGGTCTATTTTCCGTAGCTTCTTCCTTTTCCTAAAATAATCCATAAGCAGTCTCTGAGTACAAAAAGATGTTTCTCGCATACTGCATAGGCATACTAACAATTACACTCAAACACACATTATGCTACTCATCTTGAGTGTGGGCCACTACACGTGTGAGACATTTTTGCTGTCTAGATGCATAGATGGGCCCAAAACCTGATGAGCACCTTCAAGCTTTCAAGAGGCATAATCAATGCATCTGATTTTCTCACTATCTGTCACATTTCTTGAGGCCCGGAGCCTTGCAGTGCAAGGACAGGAGAAACACCCACAAAAGGACCACATTTTGCAAATTAAACCCTCCAATGTATTTAATTAAAGGTATGGTGAGTCTTTTGAAGATCATATTTTTTGCCACAGGTTTTTGGAAAACTAAGACAGAAAATTAAAATGTATATATTTTTATACATACTTAGAATTACCAAAATACTCTCTTCTATTCTTCCTGAGTATGGGTATGGGTATGTGTGAGACCTTTTTGCAGTCTAACTGCATTGAGGCGTCCAAAATCCAAGGAGTACCCTTATGCTATCAAGGGGCATAAGATACATTACATTATATTAATTTCTTTACCACCTATCACATGTTTGGAGTCCCTGGAGAAACAGAACAGGGCAGCAGTCAGGGGCACTGTTGATGGCTTACACTTGTCTGGTGACTCTGTACGGATGTGGTGACAATCTGCAAAGCTGTTGCTGGTTGCACTGGTCTGGTGTCACTGGGACTGATGTTGCCACAATTAGGAACACTGTTGCTGGCCTACACTGGGACTAGTTTTGCGGCAACCAGGAACATTGTTGCTGCCTGCATTGGTCTGGTGATATTGGGACTGTTGTGGCAGCAATCAGGAACACTGTGTCAGGACTGGGCTCTCAGCCCTCTCTTCTCAGTGCTCAGGTTGCTCAGCTGTCAAGTAAATTGCCAGTACTCATAGTTTAACAGTGGCTCACCTGGTGATCGTTTCCTGCTTTTCAGTCCAGCCTACAGCCAGTCCTTTCTGGCTATTTAAACTGCCTGGTTCATTCCTCCCGTGCCTTCGCCTTGGTCAAACATATCTAGAGACTCTCTGCTGTGTTCCTGTTGAAGACTAGGTGGGAAGATGCAAGCATTCTGAGAGCTGTGGCTGTTATACACCCTAATGTTCGTTATCCTGTATTACCTGTAAATTCACTACAGGATATAGCTATTTTATACTTGATAGGCTTCACTATTTGCTGCCTTATTCTTTCATTGGGTGTTGCTGACCTATTGATCGGATGACCACATTCACTACGCAATTGGAGTTCATGATCTTGGTGGCTTCATGTGAGCAGTGCCTGATGCAAGTTGAATTCCATTACTGGAACATCATATATCCACTATCAGTGTTTGCAGAGCGAAGCTGTGATTCTTTGGTATTGATTAACACATGCCCATCTAATATTACTTTCTGGTAAGCAGATTGGATATACACTGGGTGTGGTGTGCTTTTCAATACACACTGAAGCTGGTGAAGGGTTCCTTTTCATCTTTCCCTCTTTCCCTTCTTGAAAAGACTTATTATTTGATTAGTGCTGCATGTGGACTTTTATTTTCTGTTGAAGACTTGCCTGGCTGATGTCCCTTCTGGCTCCTGATCCTGTCTGCTGCCTCCGACTATGCTGATCTCTGGCTTCCTGATTCACTGGCTTATTCTGACTATCCGCTTTGGCTACCATACCATGGCTATGTTTTGACTAAATTTACTGATTTGTACTATTTTTACCATTATATTAAAAGGAGTGATTTTTACTGCATTTTCTGTCTCCGTCTGATTCATGGTTCTGACACAATGTTTTTAATTTACACTGGACTAATGACACTGGGACTTGTGTGATGGTGATCAGGAACACTGTTGCTGTCTTACACTGGTAAGTTGATATTGGCCCTGGTGTGGTGGCAATCAGAAACACCTTTTCTGTCTGCACTGGTCTGGTGTGGAGGTGATCAGGGACACTGTGGCTTCTTGTACTGGTATGGTGGTGACCAGGAACATTGACTGGCTGCATTGGTAAGGTGACACAATACTGGTGTGGCAGTGATCAGGGATACTGGCCGGCTGCACTGCTATACTAACACTGTACTGGGGTGGCTATTGATCAAGGACACTGGTTGGGTGCACTTATATGGTAAACTCTACTGGGGTGGCTAGTAATTAGAGACACTGGTTGGCTGCTTTGTTGACAGTATACCTATTTTCTCCAACATGTGAAAAAAAAAAACAATTGCAGATTACTATGAAAACACAGTTTCCTCTAAAAATCAATCGTTTTTGAGAGGAAACAGTGCTGGCTGGAAATATGCAGCTCTTGTTTACATGTGTGATTTCCATGCTTGGTCACAGCAATCACATGGTACAATACCAATTCCACTGGCCCTGTACCCAACTCTGTGTTCTGCTGTGTCCAATGAACAAACTACTGCTAAATCCCCTGACCCCACTCTGTGGGTCTCCTGGCATTTCTCTGTGAAACTGAGACCAAAAACAGATTTTAGTGATCAACTCAACAAGACTCATGAGAGGAAACAGTGCTGGCTGGAAATATGCAGCTCTTGTTTACATGTGTGATTTCCATGCTTGGTCTCAGCAAGTACATGGTACAGTACCAATTCCACTGGCCCTGTACCCAGCTCTGTGATCTGCTGTATCCAATGAACAAACTACTCTGTGGGTCTCGTGGCATTTCTCTGTGAAACTGAGACAAAAACTGATTTTAGTGAACTCTGCAAGACTCCTGAAGAAATTAATGAAAGGTCAATGAAACCTGTTGAGTCTTTTCTTATTACATATTCCGCCACAATATGTAATAATATAAGATTGCAAAATCTGCAATTGATTGCAGTGAAGATAATAATATACAGATGTAGCGATATGAGCTGGGACATGTTATTGGGTAGATTTTTAAGGATATGTCTGGTGAGCTTGGCTATTTTAAATTGTGTACAATAAAGTTATGTTTATATTGAATTATACAGTATAGGAGTGTTAAATGGTACCACTTAAAAATAACAGGTAAGCAAAGTGTTGTAATTGGTTGACAATGATAAATGGACCAGGGTACTAACCCTTCCCTGCTCTTCCTAAAGCAAAAAAAGACGTGTTATATTCTAAGAAAAGAGTTAGAAACATGTTGGATGATCTACTTTAGTTGCCAAAAAAGAAATGTGACCTGGCCACTACTGCAATGACAAAACTCCATCCCTTATATACATATAAAAAATATTTAAAAAAAAGACTTTAAATGAGGGATGTCACTGCAGACAGATATTGCATAGAGTATACGTGTAAATTTTATTGATCAAATACAGGTACATTTGAACATTCCATAATATGGGGATACACAATGCGTTTGTAGCTAGTAATAAACCATATGCAAAAGAGCTGCCATATATAAAAATACACATACATAACATAATACTGAATAAAATCTCGGTACATAGATAATATATATTATATATGGGCCAATAAATTGGGTAGATATTGGGCCTACCTTGTCAGAGCACTCTAAAAAAACTCACGTTTCATGGCTCTTTACCATTCGTCAGGAGTTAGGTGCAAGGATATAGGTATAAATACAAAAGATTTGGGTTAATGAATGCTACCCTTTAAACAAGGGAGAGAAAGCTGTTAGGGAGCAAGGGATCTGTACTCACAAGTCAGCTGTGAACTGTGCCCAGCTGATATCAAGGTAGGAGGAGTCCCAGACTAATTGTCTGTCCCGGGGCTGAGGCGGGGTGTCCTGCCCTGACCAAAAAGAGAGCCCAAAGACAGGCCAAATCGACATGACACATTTCCCATGTTAAGTGCAAGCATGAATGAAAGAAATGACAAAACTCCATCCCTAATATACATAAGAAAACAGAGGAGAAAAATAGTGGGACTTAAATGAGGGATGTCACTGCAGACAGATATTGCATAGAGTATACATGTAAATTTTATCGATCAAATATAGGTACATTTGAACATTTCATAATATGGGGATACACAATGCATTTGTAGCTTGTAATAAACCATATGCAAAAGAGCTGCCATATATAAGAATACGCATACATAACATAAAACTGGATAAAATCTCGGTACATAGACATGTGCAATTTGTTTAGTTCCAAATTCGTTCTTTAACGAATTTAGACAAATTCGTTAATTCGGAAATATCCCAATTTCCTAATAATCGGAAATATCCCAATTTCTGAATATTCGGAAATTCAAAATCTCGGAAATTCGAAATCTCAGAAATTCGAAATCTCGGAAATCCGAAAATAAGAATGAAAATCTGAAGATTCAAAAACCCGAAAATTTGAAAATCTGAAACAATTACTAACTAATAATAACTTAACTATTACTAACTATTAAATTGTAGGTATTGGAATTTCCTTTCAAATTTGGCTGTTAGTGAACGTAACGAATACGAATTTATCTGAAGTTACGATTTTTCCATAATAATGAATGCCGCATCTAAACAAATGGAATGTAACAAATTAATAATAATAAATAACAATAATAATAATATTAATAATAATAAAAATGTATTATTATTTATTATTATTTTGTTTCATTCCATTTGTTTAGATGCGGCATCTTTTGTTCACTAACAGCCAAATTTGAAAGGAAATTCTAATTTTCAAATTTTTGAATCTACGAATTTTCAAATTTTTTTTCAAATAGATATTGGGCCTACCTCGTCAGAGCACCTAAAAAGAGATCTGTACTCAAAAGTCGGCTGTGAACTGTGCCCAGCTGATATCATGGTAGGAGGAGTCCCAGACATATTGTCTTTTGTATTTATAGCTATATCCTTGTACCTGACCAATGGTAAAGGGCCATGAAACGCGTAGAGGTTTTTTTAGGGTGCTCTGACAAGGTCGGCCCAATATCTACCCAATTTATTGGCCCGTGTTTAATATATATTATCTATGAACTGAGATTTTATTCAGTCTTATGTTATGTATGTGTATTCTTATATGGCAGCTCTTTTGCATATGGTCACGAGCACCGCACCCCCACTGTGCAGCGGGTGCGCGCAGCTGCTATCCCGACCCTGCAAGCCGACGTATAGCTACGATGGCTCACGCAGGGGAGCCAACCTGCCGCAGTATAACTGCGGCGATTGGTCGGGAAGTGGTTAAAACTGCTCACGGCTGTAATGTATTGTCGGGTCCTGGCAATATAGAAAAATCATAGAAAAAAACGGCATGGGTCCGTCCCCCCCAGTCCATTACCAGGCCCTTTGGATCTGGTATGATTATTAAGGGGAACCCCGTACCAAAATTTTAAAAAAAATTCTGTGGAGGTCCTCCCAAAATCCATACCAGGCCCTTCAAGTCTGGTATGGATAATAAGGGAAACCCTGCGCCAAAATATTAAAAAAAAAAAAAGGCGTGTGGGCCCCCCCCAAAATCGATACCAGACCCTTATCCAAGCACGGAACCTGGCAGGCCGCAGGAAAAGGGGGGTACGAGAGAGCACCCCCCCCTCCTGAACCGTACCAGGCCACATGCCCTCAACATGCCCACCCTATGTGAATGGGTATCGGGTACATTGTACCGCTACACATTCACCAAAAAAAGTGTCAAAAAAGTAAAAATGACAGCAGACAGTTTTTGACAATTCCTTTATTAAAAAAAAAAAAGTCCCGCAATGTAAATCCATCTTCGATCACAGAGCCAACGACCCGAGTTCGTCATGTGATGTCACGTAACGTCAGAGGGGGCGGGGTCACCCGTTTACATCACCGGGTGGCCCTGTCCTCAGCTATATAACAGCTGTCATGGCAAAAAGTCTGCAATCCCTGGGACGCCTCCCATCGAGGCAGAGTTTTTCAGGTTTTTTTTCCCCATTTGTCGGCGCTGTGATCAAATATGGATCAATTTTTTTTTTAATAAAGGAATTGTCCCAAACTGTTTTACTTTTTTGACACTTTTTTGGTGAATGTGTAGGGGTACAATGTACCTGATACCTATTCACATGGGGGGGCGGGATCTGGGGGTCCCCTTATTAAAGGGGGCTTCCAGATTCCGATAAGCCCCCCCGCCTATAGACCCCCACAACCACCGGGCAAGGGTTGTGGGGAAGAGGCCCTTGTCCCCATCAACATGGGGACAAGGTGTTTTGGGGGGGACCCCAAAACACTCTCCCCATGTTGAAGGCACGTGGCCAAGTACGGTTCAGGAGGCCGTTTTTTTCAATGATTTTTATCTATATTGCTGGGATCCGACAATACATTACAGCCGTGAGCAGTTTTAAATGACATTTTATCCTTTACAAATGTAATTTTGCTGCTCTTATTCATAAAACTATGTAAGGCTGCTATGTAAGCAGCCTAACATAGTGTGGGGAGTGGACTCAGCCCCCTGAGCCATGATTGGCCAAAGGCACCCTGCCTTTAGCCAATCATGGCTCTCACAGTAGAGCGCGCTGTGATTGGCCAAAGCATGCAGGTCAGGTGCATGCTTTGGCCAATCAGCAGCTGTCAATGCACTGTGCACTGACGGTCTCACTGTTCATTATGGGGCGCTCCGCGGGTGCTCAAATTTCCCACAAATGCCCCATAATGTTCTAAATTCGACAAACGGGCGAACACCCAATGGTCGAGTCGAACATACGTTCGACTCGAACATCGGGCTCATCCCTATTATTCGCCCAGTGCACTTGTCTGAATACGCCCAGCCTCTGAATGTTTAGGTTGCAGTAAGAAGTTTGATCTGCATGGACTTGTCTTGGACATCACCAATCAAACAAAAGATCAGATTATCTGGGGACCAAACATATATCATAAGGCCGATGAATAGTGCTGTTACTGTCTGGCAGAGGAGAGATGTCAATATCTGAGGGATCCTCATCAGATTTTAGGTGAAAGTTTTGCAGGATAGTGGTAATAAATAGGAAGAGTTCCATTCTTGCCATTCCTTCTCCAAGGCACATTCTCTTCCCTGTGGGCAGAGGAAACACAAGGCAATCATGATATTGACTGATATGAGAAACAAGATCCCTAACACCTATTTATCCACTCCTACTGTTTACCTGTAGAAAATGGTATGAAAGCCTCCTTCTTCCGAAATCCACCCTTCTCATCTAGGAAATTATTTGGGTTGAATTTGTGAGGGTTCTGAAAGTGTTTTGGATCCTTCAGGACAGAAGTCAGAAGTGGAAAAATGGTGGTGCCCTTCAAGAAGATAAAAGATTACGAAAATATTCTAGATAATAATACTAATAATAATAATAATTATACTATTAATAATAATAAATAATAATAATATAATAAAAAAAATATAAAAGTTTTCAGGTGAGTTAAATAAAACGAAGACCTCCCATAAAAATAAAAGAAAATACCGTATATACGCGAGTATAAGTCGAGCTTTTCAGCACATTTTTTTGTGCTGAAAGTGCCCCCTTCGACCTATACTCGAGTCAAGCACTTTTCTGCAGCAAAAAATTTCATTTTCCGAACTGAATTTGGGGCCCCGTATCTCAGGGCCACTTTGTGCTAGGAACCCCAAATTTGGTGTGCAAACCCAGTGGACCACAACATATCCAAAGCTGGGGTTCCTAGCACTAATTGGCCCCGAGATATGGGGCCCCAAAATCGGTTTGGAAAATGTCATTCTCTGCTGCAGAAAAGTGCTTGACATTTTCTGAACCGATTTTTGGGGCCCTGTATCTCGGGGACACTTGGTGCTAGAAACCCCAGCTTTAGATATGTTATGGTGCTAGTTCCACTGAGTTTGTACACCAAATTTGGGGTTCCTAGCACTAAGTGGCCCCGAGATACGGGGCCCCACAATCGGTCAACTGTGTCCATCTGCAGCAATGTCATTTCGGGGCCATTTGGGTTCAGAGACCCCAAATTTTGGCTGCAGCTAGGGGGCATCTAGGAACCCTTAACTACCAAGTTTGAAGTTCGGGGGACCTATGGCTGCAAATGGGCACAGTGAGGCATGCAAATGGGCACAGTGAGGCTGCAAATGGGCATTGTTGACCATCTTTTTCACTTACAGTAGCTGTGCATTTCTCACTCTTGTCTTATACTCGGGTCACTAAGTTTTTCCCATTTTTTTGTGGTAAATTAGGGCCTCGACTTATACTCGGAACGACTTATACTCGAGTATATACGGTATGTATTTTAGCTGAACACCAGTATTTAAAAAGAAATACAGTGCCTTGAAAAAATATTCATACCACTTGAAATTTTCCACATTTTTTCAAGTTACAACCAAAAACGTAAATGTATTTTATTGGGATTGTATGTGATAGACCAACAAAAAGTGGCACATAATTGTGAAGTGGAAGGAAAATGATAAATGTTTTTCAAATTTTTTTTAACAAATAAATATGTGAAAGCATGCATTTGTTTTTATCCCTGTGTCAATAATTTGTAGAACCACCTTTCGCTGCAATTACAGCTCCAAGTCTTTTTTGGGGATGTTCCTACCAGCTTTGCACATCTAGAGAGTGAAATTTTTGCCCATTCTTCTTTGCAAAATTGCTCAAGCTCTGTCAGATTGGATGGGGAGCATCTGTGAACAGCAATTTTCAAATCTTACCTCAGATTCTCAATTGGTTTTAGGTCTGGATTTTGCCTGGGCCATTCTAACACATGAATATGGTGGACGGCCATGTCTTGGTAGGTTTGCAGTTGTGCCATAATCTTTCCATTTTCACATGATGGAATGAACAGTGCTTCGTGAGATGTTCAAAGCTTGGATATTTTTTTATAACCTAACCCTCCTTTAAACTTCTCTACAACTTTATCCCTGACCTGTCTGGTGTGGTCTTCTAACTGAGGGCTTCACAGAACAGCTGTATTTATACTGAGATACAATTACACACTAGACATGTGCACACTGAAATATTTTGTTTCGGAATTTCGTTTTCATCTGAAAAATAAATTTATTTCGTTACTCCTGAAATTCGTTTTTATTTATTTCGTTTTTCAATAAAAATTGCAATCGTCCGAAAATCCAAATTAAGGTCGAATCTGTCATTGAAGACTTATGGTGTCTGTCGAATATTCTAAGAAGATTCGACGGAGCAGCTAAACTGTACGACACTGTATAGTTTACCTGCTCCGTCGAATCTTCTTAGAACTTTCAACAGACACCATAAGCCAAAGTACGTGTGTACTTAGTTCTAGCTATTTTACTGCTCCTCCTCTTTGGTTACAATCAGCCAATAACATTCATCATCATCAATATTTGTATTTATCTTTTCTCCCCTACGTCGAATCTTTTCTCCCCTACGTCGAATCTTTTCCCTCTATGTCGAATCTTTTCTCTCTATGTAGAATAATCTTGGACTAATAGAGTTAAGCTTAGGCACATTCGACCACAGGTTTGATGGACACAGATTGTTATTGTCATCATCATGTCAAATCTCCTATCTAAATCGAACTGTTGTAGCAACGAAAACGAAAATAAAGCATTTGTTTATGTCGGATCTTTCGTTTTTCGGATTCTGCATTTTCGTTATCGTTTATTAAAACGATAACGAAAATACCTAAAATTCAGACGAAAATGCATTCAGACAAAAACGAATGTCATCATGCCCCAGTGAACCCCATCATGGTTTTTACATACTGCTGGTTCATCTGCAGGTTCTTCCTGGTGTGCTCCCTGGTATACTTCCTGGATCATGGTATCTGACATCACATCTACCTAGAAAGGTCTGCTGTAACACCACTGACCACCTGGTATGCTGCCATCTACAGGAGACTTGACAGATGTACTTGTATAATCGTATTACATGTAAGTGCAATATATAATATTCATTATTATTATGTTTGCAAGCTACCACAGTGCAGATCCCAGATCTTTGACTACCATAAAATTCAAACCCCACAAGGTTACACACAGTGCAGTTTGAAATACAAAGATATAACTTTTTTTAACCTTGGGGATGGTGTAACCTCGGAACACGATAGTCTTAGCAGTTGCATGTGGTACACACATGGGCAAGACATCTGTAATCCTTTGTGTTTCATGGATCACAGCATCTGTATATGGCATCTTGCTTCGATCCTCCACGTATGGACAGCGGTTGTGGCCAATCACATGGTCAATTTCTTCTTGCACTTTAGCTGCACTTTAGCTGAGTAAAAAGGATTCATTGTTTATTGAAAGCTTTTTTTAAAACTTTTTGCTCACCAAAAACATGCAGCAATAGGTGTGACTACCTTTGACTTCAAACCAGCATCATTTCTTACACTTGCACACTTTGTAGACTTGCACAAAGTCAGGGATTTGGTAGGATTAGGCCGGGTACACACTGGTGCGACACGACACTCGTCCTACTTTGGATCCGAATTTGACCTGCGACTTGAAGTCAGAAACGCATCCGACTTCAATGAACAGGGTTCCGACTTTACCAGGCACTGTCTGGTATGAATCTTAAGGGGGAACACCACGCCAAATTTTAAATAAAAAACCGACATGGGTTCCCCCTCTAAGAGCATACCAGGCCCTTCGGTCTGGTATGGATTTTAAGGGGAACCCCCTACGCCGAAAAAACGGCAAGGGGGTCCCCCCCAAAGTCATTACCAGACCTTATCCGAGCACGCAGCCCGGCCGGTCAGGAAAGGGGGTGGGGACGAGCGAGCGCCCCCCCCCTCCTGAACCATACCAGGCCGCATGCCCTCAACATGGGGGGGTGGGTGCTTTGGGGCAGGGGGGTGCCCATGTTGATGAGGACAAGGGCCTTTTCCCGACAAGACTGGCTGTCCTCCCCACCCTATGTGAATAAGTATGGAGTACATTGTACCGGGGCATGATGGGGCGCTGATGTCATATCACCCGGTGCCCACACCCCATGCCTATATAAGTCGTTGCGGACCGCGCATACAGCATTACAAAGGGAGAGAGCATCGTTTCAACATCGGAAGAAGAGATGAGGGAAGAAGACGACAGAGAAGACCGGGCCACCACTAGCAACAGAGCGGGCAAAAGAGCAGAAGATAGCGGAGGAGCCTGGAAGAAGATACCGGAGAGCGGGAGAAGAGGCCGGAGAGAGCGGAGAAGTTGGAAGAGACCCCCGGAGCTGCCTAATAAATTACTTTAAAAACCTGTCCAATGTGTTTTTTTATTGATACTTTTTTCCCCCAGGTGAATGGGTAGGGGTATGATGTACCCCATACTCATTCACATAGGGTGGGGGGCCAGGATCTGAGGGTCCCCTTATTAAAGGGGGCTCCCGGATTCCGATAAGCCCCCGCCCGCAGACCCCGACAAACAACAGCCAGGGTTGTCAGGAAGAGGCCCTTGTCCTCATCAACATAGGGACAAGGTGCTTTGGGTTGGGGGGGTCGCAGGGCGCCCCCCTGCCCCAAAGCACCCACCCCCCATGTTGAGGGCATGCAACCTGGTACGGTTCAGGAGGGGGCGCTCACTCGTCCCCACCCCCTTTCCTGACCAGCCGGGCTGCGTGCTCGGATAAGGGTCTGGTATGGATTTTGGGGGACCCCCACGACATTTTTCAGTGTAGGGGGTTCCCCTTAAAATCCATACCAGACCCAAGGGCCTGGTATGCTCTTGGAGGGGGAACCCATGCTGGTTTTTCATTTAAAATTCTGCGTGGAATTCCCCCTCAAGATCATCAGAGCACAAGTTGCATGCCAAAGTCGGATCAGGCAAGACGGCGTTCCAGCTTTGATCCAACTTCAATGATATTCAATGGGCTGAAGTGGGATCAAAGTCGGACCAAAGTAGTGCAGGGAGCATTTTCAAAGTCGGACCGACATGTGTCGGACCAATTAAGACGGCTCCCATAGGGAAACATTGATTTTCACACGTCATGCGACATGAGCTCCCAATGTCGGAGTGTTTGTCGCACCAGTGTGAACCAGGCCTTAGAGTAACGTGTATAATTAACAGTTATACCAAGCAGGTGTTAATTATCATCAATTTCATATGGTGGCTGAATCATTCATTAACTGAAGCAGAAACAGCTGTGTAGGAGGTTTAAGACTGGATGAAAAACAGCCAAACTGCTACTAAGGTAAGGTTATGGAAGACAATTTCATGTGACAGATCATATACCATGGCAAGACTGAGCACAGCAACAAGACACATGGTAGTTTTACTGCATCAACAAGGTCTCTACCAGGCAAATATAAGAGAAAACAAGGCGCCTAGGCCTAGTGCATTATCCTTGATACATGTTTTTATCAGGTAAAAAGAAGGTGAAGGTACTCACAAACCAGTACTTGTGCCATGGTTAAAACATAAAAAACATCCGCTCATGTCCGTGTGGGAAGATCCACTATACTTTTAGACACATCGGCTAACGCGTTTCGAGGTAACCCTCTTCCTCAGAGCCTCGTCTAGATGTACAGGTATGGAACTTAACAGGATCTTGATCTGCAGTAGTCTTGTCCAGTGCTGCTTTCCCTGGGATCCTCTGTATGTTCCTCAGGAGTACCCTGAGCCCACCCAGTTGTGTGGCAATAGCAAATTAATATTCGCTATTGCCTTCCTGATTCCCCTTCCAGCCAAACAGGAAGCTAGTTCTGAGACCCGAGGAGGAGAAGCAACTGTATTGGCCGCCGAACAAAGCGAAGGAGGGAAGCCACCAAGGAGGAAGCTGCCATGAAGCCCGAGACACAGGGTGAAGCCGCCGAGGAGGACCCAGATGGGGTAAGTGTTGGGCCGACCGACTGGGAGGTGGGTGGTGGTGGTATAAGTAGTGGGGGGGCGACCGACTGGGATGTCTTGTTTGCCGCCCCCCCCAAAAAAATATACAGCACCAGCCGCCATTGCCTGCAATGATTAACAGACTTTATGTTGCCCTGGCATAACGCCTTACCCAAAGAGTCATAGCTTCCATTCTGGAGCAAGAAATGTTTCAGGGTTTCTATTCCAATCTGTTCAGCATTTTCAAAGCAAAAGGTGGCATTCACTCAATTCTTTCCTTTATGTTAAAACGTTCAATTTGGAATTTACAATACCTGATCAATCTTTGCTTCCCTCCTTCCGTAAGGATTTCTGGCCTTGGGTGACATCAAGAATGCCTGTCTTCATGTCACTATCTTTATTTGCACATTGACCCTTCTTGTGTTTGCTTTGGGCATGCAACACTACCAGTTTATTGCCCTTTCTTTTGGGTTGCCCACAGCACCTCAAGTTTTCACCAAGGTGCTGGCTTGTTCTAGTCTTACTACACTCACAGGGTATTTCTGTTCTGGGCTTCCTGGACATCTTTTTACTGTAAGAATAATCAGCACAGACTTTAACAGCCAATGTCCATTGAACTGTTCAGACTCTCCAAAGGTTTAATTGGTCCTAAAGCTTCAGAAATCAGCACTGGAACCAACCCATTGCTTGGAATATCTCGTTCTAGATACTGCTCAGTCCAGGGTTCTCCTTCAGGAGAAACTCCTTATTCTCCATTCCCAGGATCAGACGCTGTAGTGCAGGAATCATCCTACTTTCTGCTTTTGCATGAGAGTTCTTGGTTTAATGATGGCCTCCTTCAGGGCAGTCTCCTTCACCCAATTTCACTCCACACTGTTGCTCAATATCCTTGCAATGTGGACACAAATCTGCAATATCTGTACAATCAGATGTGCCTGACACTCAAGATCAGACTACCCCTGAATTAGTAGCTCATAAACCCTGCCTTGGATTCAGGAAAATTCTTCCTCCCACTGGCCTGGAGGAACCTTTCTATGAATGCTAGCCTGACAGGTTGGGGGGGAGTCCTGGACACCATTATGGCACAAGGGACTTGGTCGCCATTGGATGCATGTCTCCCAGTCAGCTACCTCAAGTGATTTAGTTGTTCCTTCAATGCTTAGTATCTCGACTGTACAGTCAACCCACCAGCTTCTAATTGGACAACACCAATAGTGGCATACAGCAATCACCAAGGAGGAATTAGAATTCTCAAAGAGAAGCAGATCGGATTCTGACTTGGATTGAACTTCAGATTCTAGCACTGTTTGCCATGCACAGTTCAGCCATAGAAAAATTGGCACGTGGGCTTCCTAAATGAACAACATCTGGAAATGGGTGAATAGTTTTTTCACCCACAGGTATTTCAGATACTATTTTGCAGGTGTGGAATATGAGATATGGACCTCTAGGCTCTTGGGTTCAACAGGAAATGGCAAATTTGCCTGCAAGTCCAGGGTTTCACTGGTTATACCAGTGAATGATTTAATCACTCTGTGGTATTAATTCAAACTGATCTATGCTTTTCCTCCTCTAATGCTCCTCATTCGAGAGGAAGGGCATTCCAGTGATGCTCATAACACCAGGTGGATGTGGCATTCTGACTTCATCAGACTCCTGGACAGACTCTCTTGAAGGCTGTCCCAGACTTTCCAGATCTCTTGTCCCAAGAACCATTTTATCACCCTGCTTCACGATCACTGGGTATAACAACATGGCTGTTGAAGCCCAGGTCCTAGGGGTTATGGTTTACATGAAGCTGTTATTCATATACTCCTGAAAGCTAAAATTCACATTTTGCAAGGTCTATCATTACACTTGGAAAGTGTAGGAACCTTCTTTTTTTTGTGTTTTACAGAGACAAGGTTATCTTAATGTCTAGGGCCTCTTTTCTCTCTAATGTGGTGCCTTCCTTCCATCTTAACCAGAACATAGTAATTTCATTACTTTCTTTCCTGCTACAGTATATCCATATGCGCTTTTCCTCTATTGTTTTTCTGTAGTATGAGCTGTTTGAGTTAATCTCTCAGCCACATAGTTTCCCTCTTTGTTATTGTTGAGGGCCCTCATTAGGGGTCAACCTGGCTCTTGCTCCACCATTTCTAGGAAGGTTAACATCTCGCCATTCAAGCCTGTCGACTCAATGATAAGGTTCAACATTTACCTGTTAAGGCACATTCTACTAGTTCAACAGATGCCTCTTGAGCATTTCAGCATCAGGCATCTGTTTCCCAGATTCGAAAGGCTGGTCTTCTACTCACACGTTCTCTCAGTTTATCCAGATTGAAATTTAGGCCCCTGCTGATGCAAACTTCAGGAAAGGTACTTCAGGAGCTCTTTGAGCCACAAGTAGTCCCCAGTTTTACTATGTGCTTTGTGGGCATGTTAGCGATATGTCTGCTGTGTTGCCCACCCCTCCGTTGCCTTACTTTGTGATATACCAGTCTCTCAGTATTCCTTGTGATCCTGTGCCCCTTAATGAATAATTAAGAAAACTGAATCTTTGACTCACTCCTTTTGTTGGCATTCATTATGAAGCACAGGTCCCACCCCTTTGTCTTAGGGTCACTCCTACTACTGCTTTTATTATAAAACTGAATAACAATGGGAGTGGGAGGGGTTATAACACCTGTTCAACAATTTTTTTCCTGCCAGTGTCCAACGCCTCTGAAGTTGGCACCATAACCCAGTGTCTTAGAATTCCTTGAGACCCTGTGTCCCTTAAAAAAAAATCAAAGAAAGGAATTTTATGGTATGTTAAAAAAAATTATTTTCAAAAGATTTAAACAAGTTCCACTCAATGTAAAATAGGTGATGTGGTCATTCGCTCTTAAGCTGGGACCCTCTTTATAGCCTACTAAGTAATTAGACAACTTTAGTATTATATTTTTGTTTATTTTCATTTATGTTACACAATCTGAATCATTGTGTGCAAGAGGAGGAGACTTTCTTTAGGGAATGAAGGAATTGTTTAATAGGTACTGGTGCACGCTCACTGCACCCCTTTTCTGTCCATCTAGGCTGCATGCCTGGATAAGTTTTTTTTTTTAGGATGACCACATAGCATTCCCACATCTTGTACCCTAGAGCATTTGTGGAGGTCTCTGTGGGAATATTGGAATCTGGAAATCTCCTTTAGAATTAGAGGCCTCTGATATCCAACTCCCGCTCGGTGAATGAGTATGGGGTACACAGCTACTTGTATGGGGTATTACTGCTACTCATTCACAAAAAGTGTCAATAGTAAATAAATACACCTACACCATGAGAAAGTCCCATATTTGAGATAAAATAATGGAAAAAACAATGGGGTTGATTTACTAAAACTGGAGAGTACACAATCTGATGTAACTATGTGTAGAAACCAATCAACTTCCTTTTTTTTTTGTCAAAGCTTAATTGAACAAGCTGAAGTTAGAGGCACAGCTGCACCACATGTTGCTTTCTCCGGTTTTAATAAATAAGCCCCAATGTCTTCTGATGTAAACCTAATGTCAATCACAATGACGTTTATTTATAACGATTAATGCTGACTGATGTTTTTGACCCAACGATGTTCAACCCCCGCTACTACCATCGTAAATAGTAGATTCCTTCAGGCTGCTGTAGGCTAACAAGCCGTCTGGGCATGCTAAGTGAAGTGATTGACCAAATCTGGTCATGACCATGTCTAATCATTGACATCACCCAAGACCTCTGTTGGCCAGGTTGTTTACAAGCAGAAGCCATGGAGGGACTATATTTTTATGATGGTATTGCGACCGCTACAAAATGACAGATTTCTGGCTGATGTTTATTTACAAACAAACATCAGCTGAAGGTTTGAGCGGGTGAACTGGCAAAATGTGACCAGTTTTTTCACTTATTCACTGAACTGTGAACAAATGACCAGAAGCAAATCCCTATTGATGACCTTCACAAGACCCCGGAACAAATGAATATTATAACCTAAATTGTAGATAATTGAGGATACCCTACCACTAGTAATAAAGGAAAAATATTAACCCAAACAAGAGGCTGACTGCAATCTGTAGTGAAGAATTTGGCTTACTGCGAAGTTTTAGTGTTGTAAACTATAGGGATATATTGGAAGAATGCAAAGATAGAAGGTATGGAAACTCTAGTTTATTAAAGGGGGAAGAACTGTCATGTTTTATATTAGTAGATTTATTTTGTATCCCAGTGTTTTAAGAAACTAAAATAGCTTCAGATTCATTAGTGTCTATTCCCTTTCTGCAGCTTCTCCACAGTAAATCTGTATATTGGAGAGAATGCTTCATTGTAAAAGACTTCTTGGGTGGCTGTGTAATAAAGGCAGCTAAGGACACTGTTATAGTATACTTAGGACCCCTGTCAATGGGCATTGTTTTCCTGCATTTGACATGCGTTTGGAATGTGCATCAAATACAAGTAATAAGTCATCAAAATGTTATTGATTATAATTAGCCATACACATTGCAGTTCAGAGGCTGAATTTGACTTGTTTTGTGTTACGATGAAGGCAAAGCAGGTCAAATGCAGTCATTTCTTCTGTTCTACATTTAACCACATGCATTTGTTTTCAAACCGAAAGAACGCCCTTCAACGTGAACCCTTATTGATGCTAATGCCAAAAGAGATTGTTTCTAGGTTCTTTAAACTGATGTACAGTTGTCTTATTTATATACAGCGCATCCGGAAAGTATTCAGAGCGCATTACTTTTTCCACATTTTGTTATGTTACAGCCTTATTCCTAAATGGATTAAATTCATTATTTGGGATAAGACATCAAGTACTGATCACTTCCTATACAGTACATGGATTCCAGTGATCAACAATACTAATTGTATTATGCTTTGCCATTAGTTTTTATCCTATGTCTTTTTGGAACCCTTTATTTTTTGTGTTTGTGTAAAAAAAATATATATTTTTTTTAAATAAACTTTGTATATTTCTTTGATATAGGCACCGCTATAATCCCAATCATCCCACTATTGTCTAGTTCAATCTTTGTTTCATCAGGGCAGAAAATTCTATTTCCTTCAGGTGGGCTGTCATGTGCCTTTTATTGGGGAGTGGCTTCCTTCTGGCCACTCTACCATACAGGCCTGATAGCTGTAGTGCTGCAGAGATGGTTGCTCTCCTGGAAAGTTCTCCTCTCTCCACAGGGAAATGCTGGAGCTCTGTCAGAGTGACCATCGGGTTCTTGGTCACCTTCCTGACTAAGGCCCTTCTCCCCTGTTTGCTCGGTTTGGCTGGCTGGCCCGCTCTAGGAAGAGTCCTGGTGGTTCCAAACTTCTTCCGTTTATGGCTGATGGAAGCCACTGTGCTCATTGGGACCTTCAATGCTGCAAACTTTTTTCTGTACCCTTCCCCAGATCTGTGCCTTGATACAATCCTGTCTCTGAGGTCTACAGACGATTCCTTGGACTTAATGTCTTGGTTTATGCTCTGACATGCACTGTTAACTGTGAGACCTTATATACCTGTAGACAGGTGTGTGCCTTTCCAAATCATGTCCAATCAACTGAATTTACCACAGGTGGACTCCAATCAAGTTGCAGAAACATCTCAAGGATGATCAGTGGAAACAGGATGCACCTGAGCTACATTTTAAGTGTCATTGCAAAGTCTGTAAATAATGATGTACATGTGATTTTTTTTTAATACATTTGCAAAGATTTCAAACAAACTTCTTTCATGTTGTTATTATGGGGTATTCTTTGTAGAATTTTGAGGAAAATAATGAATTTAATCCATTTTGGAATAAGGCTGTAACATAACAAAATGTGGAAAAAGTGAAGCGCTGTGAATACTTTCCAGAAGCACTGTAAGTGTGGAATCCCAGTTAACTGACTGAAACCTGGTTATTTAATTTTGGGTTTATACTTATAACTGAACTAACATAAACCCATTATGATGTAGCCTATTTTGTCAAATGTACCAAAAAATTAAAAAGTACCATCATTTCCATTAAAGTAGAAACAGGATTTTTCAAGAGAAAAAAAGTCTTTGGTCACACTTACCTAAAATGTCTGGGTACTTTAGCAAAATCCGTAAGCCGTGTCTTATTGTCGTACTTGTTGTTTCTGTCCCAGCTAAGAAAATATTTATCACGGTGACAGATAGGTTTTGAAAGACAAACTCAGAGTTAGGGTTATCCTTCTCCTAAGAGCACAAAATAAATGATTTAAAAACTAGATATAGTTATACTCTTAACTTTCTGTACAATGGTAAAAAAAACTAAATTTCTGCCTTAGGTTGGTGTGACTTCAGCCAGTTTGAGAAGCACTGGGTCCTAGTTAAAGAACCATTTTGAGATATAATTAAAGATTCACAAAAATGGGAGGGAAGTACTCACTTTTGTGAGATACTGTATATACAGTGCCTTGGAAAAGTATTCACCCCCCTTGGCATTTTTCGTGTTTTATTGCCTCACAACCTGGAATTAACATAGATTGTTTGAGGATTTACATCATTTAATTTACAGAACATGCCCACGAGTTTGGAGATTTTTTTTTTATTGTGAAGCAAACAACAAATAGGACAAAATAACAGAAAAAGTCAATGTGCATAACTATTCACCCCCCTAAAGTCAATACTTTGTAGAGCCACCTTTTGCAGCTATCACAGCTCCAAGTCACTTTGGATAAGTCTCTATGAGCTTGTCACATCTTACAACTGGGATTTTTGCCCATTCCTCCTTGCAAAACTGCTCCAGCTCCTTCAAGTTGGATGGTTTGCGCTTGTGAAAGTAATCTTTAAGTCTGACCACAAATTTTCTATTGGATTGAGGTCTGGACTTTGACTAGGCCATTCCAACACATTTACATGTTTCCCCTTAAACCACTCAAGTGTTGCTTTAGCAGTGTGGGGTCATTGTACTGCTGGAAGGTGAACCTCCATCCTAGCCTCAAATCACACACAGAGTGGTACAGGTTTTGCTCAAGAATATCCCTGTATTTAGCATCATCCATCTTTCCCTCAACTCTGACCAATTTCCCAATCCCGACTGCTGAAAACATCCCCACAGCATGATGCTGCCACCACCATGTTTTACTGTGGGGATGGTGTTCTTTGGGTGATGTGATGTTTCGGGTTTGCGCCAGACATAGCATTTTCTTTGATGGCCAAAAAGTTCAATTTCAGTCTCATCAGACCAGAGCACCTTCCTCCATACATTTTGGGAGTCTCCCACATGCCTTTTCGCAAACTCAAAATGTGCCATTTTGTTTTTTTGCTGAAAGTAATGGCTTTCTTCTGGCCACTCTGCCATAAAGGCCAACTCTATGGAGCGTACGGCTTATTGTCATCCTATGTACAGATATACCAGTCTCTGCTGTGGAACTCTGCAGCTCCTCCAGGGTTACCTTAGGTCTCTGTGTTGCCTCTCTGATTAATGCCCTCCTTGCCCGGTCCGTGAGTTTTGGTGTGCGGCTGTCTCTTGGCAGGTTTGCTGTTGTACCATGTTCTTTCCATTTGGTTATGATAGATTTGATGGTGCTCCTAGGGATCATCAAAGATTTGGATATTAAGACGAGAAGCTGAGGGTAAAGGTGATGGACTGACCAAGCATGTCTCCAGACCTAAACCCTATTGAGAATCTGTGGGGCATCCTAAATAGAAGGTGGAGGAGCGCAAGGTCTCTAATATCCACCAGCCCTGTGATGTCATCATGGAGGAGTGGAAGAGGATTCCAGTGGCAACATGTGAAGCTCTGGTGAACTCCATTCCCAAGAGAGTTAAGGCAGTGCTGGAAAATAATGGTAGCCATAAAAAATATTGACATTTTGGGCCCAATTTGGACATTTTCACTTACTGGCACTTTTGCTGCCAGTGGTTTAGACATTAATGGCTGTGTGTTGAGTTATTTTGAGGGACAGCAAATGTCCACTGTTATACAAGCTGTACACTCAGTAATTTACATTGTAGCAAAGTGTAATTTCTTCAGTGTTGTCAGATGAAAAGATATAATAAAATATTTACAAAAATGTGAAGGGTGTACTCACTTTTGTGAGATATATATATCATTTTTTATTTATTTTTTACCCCGATATATGCTTGATTCCCTACATGTACTCTAGAAATGGACAGGTCCTTTACAAACTCAAAGTATTGTGACTGAACTCTTACTTGCCTGCTCCATTTTTATAAGGAAGCAATCTATGTAATCCCTGGGACAGTTTTGGTCCAGTGTCTTCTGATGCTCTTTAACTTTATCCATCACAAATTCATTCAGAGTGAAGAAATTCTGAATCACTTTATGATGTGGCCCCGGCAACTGATGCATAATTTTTGGAAAAGAATTCAGCAGCTATTTTTGGAAAGGAAAATAAAAAGTATATCAGATATACTCAACAACTGCAATATTTACATTTAAGAAACAGTAACTTCTAATACTAATATCTACTACCCCTCCCGACAATGATGCGATCTACTTACCTTTCTAGAAAGATGACATTGTCTTTGTTCTGGCATTTTAAACAGGGACATCATCCACGTCCTAGACTGAGATGTTGGCACAGAGATCACACAGTCATATAAATATCAGTGCTTATGTGTCATGAGTCGAGACATGGGCCCTACTCCATTGAGAAGCTGCTTCCTCTGCAAGTTGAATTTAAGAGGCAGCTGGTATTTTGTCAGGGACTTCCTTACATGAATATTGGCAGGCTACCCCCCAGTCAATTAATGGATACTGGCAGTTGCAGAGATGGGTAGGTGCCAGGTGACAAGGCTAGATGCATGAGAGAGACAAACCATCACAGATAGAGACACAGACCCATCTTATCAGAGTGGCTGCTCCCACTGCAACTGGAATCCAAGAGGTACAGTAGCTGCTATTCCACCAGGGACCCGTTCATGTGAGCTTGGGTTTGGCTCAAGACTAAACCCAGATCCATAGATACTTGCAGTCGCTGAAGAGGGTGTGTGTCAGGTTATGAGGAACTGGAGCGGGAGAGAAGCATCAGCACAGAGTAGCTGGGAGCAGAGATTCAGGCTGATGGTGTAGCAGAGGCTGGAGGCTCCTGGGCAAACAAGGGTACAGGTGAAGCAAAGGTTCCGACTGGGTGCAGCAGAAGCTGCGGGTGCAGAAGAAGAAAAGTAGAGGTTTAAAAGCAATTTCAGACTGGATGCAACGGAAACTGCAGTTGCAGTGTAGGATGAGACTGTGGGTGCAATAGAGACTGAGGTTGTGAAGGTTCAGACTACAGATGTGACAGAGTACAGGTGCAGTACAGGCTGAGACTGAGTATAGTGGAGGCTAAAGCTATGGAGGTTCAGAGTGTGAATGCAGTGCAGACTGAGAGTGCAACAGAGACTGAGAATGTAGGAAGGGTTTAGTAGCATCTGACCAATGTGAATCTTGATTGGTTAGGAGTTCCAAAGGCTTCTTGAGATCAGCACCTTTATGGGTCAGGGCAGGGATTACCAATAACAGTTTGTGAGCTCAAGGAATGATTGAGTTTCCTTTAGGCTGGCAGGACATGGCCAATTTACAATGGCTGTCACGTTCCTTGGGTCCATATGGAGTTAGTCCTTAGAGACAATGTCCCCAATTAATGGCACTTCCTGCTTCTCAAATATGCAGTTTTTCAACTTTAGTGTAGAGCTTATTTTCCTGTAGCCATTGCAATTGTTCGTGGAGGTCATATAACTAGACAAGAATGACATTAAATACACCACACACACATATAGAGAAGGGGTCTGATGGTGTTTAGATCCTGGTAGTCTTAGGATTCCATCTTCCTTTTAAATGTAGATAAAAAGGTTCCAGCCGGTGAGGTGGATTTGCGAATGAACTCTTTTTGTACATTTTCCAATATATATATATATATATATATATATATATATATATATATATATATATATATATATATATATATATATATATATATATATATATATCAGTACCTATATTCCGAAATGGTCTGTGTCTCAGGCATCAGAAGTGGGTAGCTTCTTCCTTGAGGAGGGGGAGACACAGGCATAGGATCAATGGCACAGTCACAGGATGTGCGAGCTGGCAAGGTGTCAGAAGCACTTGGTAAAGATGTCAGAGAAATCAATATAGGAAAATGAAACATGTGAAATGGGAATGGCAAGGGAAGTATGAAAAGTTAAAAGGAAGCGTGTCATCAACCATTTAGGCTGCTATTACTGATCTTCTAAAGCAGAACTCCTGCTGAGAACTGCATCTGAGCACCACAAAACAAAAACGCTTTTAAATTCATTTGTAATGGGACCGAGCCGGCAGCTTGAGCAGATGGTTGTGTGAGAGGCGAGCTCCGCATTCCGGGTCATATCCAGTGGCTCAAAGCAACTTCTCAACAGCAAATTTATTTTGGCTGTGGTGGGAGGCACTCAAGCTGGGAACTGAGCCACCATGTTGGGCAAACTTAAAGACCGGGAGGGTCGACGAAAATTAACAGATTTCTTCATCCTAGCCTCAGACAGAGGAGGACAAGATGGCGCTGGACAAGCAGATGCAGAGCAAGTGGAGGCAGCGGCGGCTCAGAGAAGAGGGAGAGGGACAGCTCTCACACCACAGCCTTAGAAGCAGGTATGGATGGCATTACAACACCCATCAGCAGCCCACTAAAACAAAAGAGGCATCTGCAGGAGGCAGGGGAGCATAGAGAGGTCTCTGTACATGAAGGGGAGAAAATGGGGCAGTCAGCTGCACATGAGGCACACCTTACTGCTTTTCCCACAACTGAGCAACCTGTAATTGACAGAGGGGCCTTGCAACATGACATGGCGTCATTTATGCACTCCACCCGTAAAGAGTTAGAGGTCATTAGTGACAGGATGGACTATATCGAGAACAAGATGGGGGACTTTACTTAGGCACACAATAAACCTGTTGATTCTTAGTTAGAGCTGGAGGAGGAGCTTTAATCCCTAAAGCTTAAAGTTGCGGACCTGTAGGACAGGTCTAGGGGAAATATTATTACATTTAGAGGAATCCCGGAATCCATTAAACCTCCTGACCTACGCTCCATACCTGCAAAAGATTATATTAGAGCTCATACCCTCTTTTTCTCCTAGTGATGTTCTTATTGAAAGAGCACACCGACTACCTAAGCCGGCCCACCTACCAGAAAGAATACCAATGGACGTGATAGCAAGGATTCATTCTTTTCAGGTTAAAGACCAGCTGATGCGCTTCTCTCAGCAACGCCCGGCTCTACCAAAAACTGACTTATCCCAGGCCACCATGTCAGCATGCAATAACCTCATCCCTACTACTAAGATTGTGCTTAACCATAAGATCACCTATAGATGGGGTTTTCTGGCTAAACTTTTAATCGATTGGAATGGTAAATGCTTTACAGTGTCCTCCCTGGAAAAAGGGTTGGACCTGCTTCGCAGATGGGGTCTCCTACATGAGATCGGTGAGCAAAGATCTGACCCGCACCGAAACTCAAGGAGCTCTTCACACCGTCAACAGTCGCAGGACTAACACCTGTTCCCTTTACCCACAGTTCTTTATTGGTGACACTCAACCTTTACTATTCAAAGAGCCTTAAGATGGGATTTAACTTCTGGATCTATTTGAGATATTTTCCAGAATACGGCAGACCACAAGTATTCCCCTGATGCCTTATTACTGGGTTTTCTTGTATTCTAACCACTTACTTGGTGGTTACCCATGCTAGGTTTCCGTTTATTTTTTCAGCTAATGGCTCCTCTAAAAGGAAAAGTGTATCAATAGCAGTTAAGGATTCAATTGCCTTTAAACTGATTTATCTTTGCACTGACTAACAAGGTTGGTTTATTATCATTGTCGCTGAGTTCAAAAAGGTAGTTCTTACATTAGTGAATGTTTATATACCCAACAAAAGGCCTACAAAATTCCTCCACAAGGTGCTTAAATTGGCTACACAAACGCAACATTATGCTGTGCAGTGATTTCAATATGGTTATTGACACAGCAAGAGATACATCTTCTGGTGCTATGAGGAAATGGCAGGATCTGGGACCTCTCTGTATTAAGGGGGATCTCTATGATCTGTGGCGTTGCCTCCATACCACAAAAAAAGATTTTACATTTTTTTCACCTGTGTACAATAGCTATTCTAGAATAGATTTTTTTCCTTACTGATAAAGATGGGAAGGAGATGGGAGAGTAAAAAAGAAAGAATTTTTTTTCTTCAACAGTACACAGGATAGTCAGGGTAATAAGGCAGGAAAAACTCCTCACCAACCAATTTAAACAGCGTCAACGGCAACATTAACTTACCTCCCTTAAACACTATAAGCAGAATACTGTTTATCATAACCCACAAGACAAAGCCATTGCATTTGGCGAGTATTACGCTTCCCTGTACAATCTTAGTAATGACCTTGAGACCCACTAACTGACAGATTTGGAAATAACAAACTTTCTCTCGCCTCAATCTTCCCTCAGTCGACTTGGAGACCCTCCAGAAACTAAACAGGCTGATAGAGATAAATGAAATTACAGAGGTAATTAAATCCCTACCTATGCATAATTCTCCCGGGATGGATATTTTTTCCGCTGAGTGCTATAAATGCTTCTTGGAGATCTTAGTACCCTATCTTAGAGATGTCTTTAATAAAGCAGCAACATCTAGCTACTCACCCCCCCCCCCCCCCCGAGATGCTGCAAGCTGTTATCGTAATGCTCCCAAAACCAGGGAAAGACCCATTCATTCCCCAAAATTTTCTACCTATTTTCCTATGAAATTCTGACTTACTACTAAATGTATGCGAACATTCTAGCCAATCGGTTACTTGATGTTACCTCCTTATTGTTAGGTATGGATCAAGTCGAATTAATAAAAGGCCGCCAAGCCCCTGATGGCAAGAGGAGAATGGTTGACCTTCGTTATGTGGAACTAAAACGTGAACCCTGTGTATTTATAGCTTTAGATGCTGAAAAGCTTTTGACAGGGTCCATTGGGGCTATTTAGCAGAGACCTTAACAAAATTTGGCCTCTCGGGCTTCATTAAACCTGCAATAATGTCCCTTTATACAAAACCCTCGTACAGGGTATAAACTTCAAGGATGCTCTCCAAAGAGTTCAGCTTAACAAATGGAACCCAGCAGGGTTCCCCCTCTCCCCACTCATTTTCTCCTTGGCCATTGAACCCTTAGTAGAGTCTATTCAATCTAAATAGGGGTGTACTCACTTTTGTTGCCAGCGGTTTAGACATTAATGGCTGTGTGTAGAGTTATTTTGAGGGGACAGCAAATTTACACTGTTATACAAGCTGTACACTGACTACTTTACATTGTAGCAAAGTGTCATTTCGTCAGTGTTGTCACATGAAAAGATGTAGTAAAATATTTACAAAAATGTGAGGGGTGTACTACACTTTTGTGAGATACTGTATGCATCATAATCTGATTACCCCGGACTACCCTACCATTCAAGGAATAGGAGCCTGGTCAGCATTAATTAGATCTAGCCATCCTGATGAGTATTCTCGCACCATAGATGTGCCATTAAAGGCTTATGAATATCTGATACCTGATTTATCTGTAAAACACTGGTCTACTAGAGGTATAAACTTTCTTACTGAAACTAGAGGTGTGCAGGAAGGCGCTATAGCAGTGTATAGACTACACCAGATCACACATTATCATAACACCAATCCCCTTAACAAAAAAGAAGTCAAAATTTGGGACGTTATCATGAATAACAGCATTGTACACGTTAGGGGCATCTCGCTCTTCTTTAAGTCCTGTAACTATTATCCACTACTCAATAAGATTTCAACCATGGTAACATGGGAGACAGATTTGAATCAAACATTTACATTGAAACAATGGCAATGTGCCATTGCGGCCAATAAGAGAGCATTTTCATGTATTGACCACTGGAACAACACCCAGAAGGTCATCCACAGATGGTATATGACCCCCATGAGATTGCATACATTTTACCCAAATGCTTCAGAACTATGAGGAAATGCCAGCACAGGGGCAACTTATTACACACTCTTTGGAGCTGCCATAATCTTAACCATTTCTGGAAAAAGATTTCCCAACTTAAATCGGAGGTGTCCAGTACACACTTCTCCCTTTCTCCTGTGCTGGCACTACTCAGCCTAGGTTCAGAAATGTTCCCTCCAGCCATTCGGACTGTAGTCCTACATATTCTGTTTGCAGCCTGCATAGCCATAGTATAGGAGTGGAAATCCACAATTGCACCCACAGTAGAATCAGTAATTGCTAGGGTAAATACGCAATGCCACTTTGAGAAGGTGATTGCCTACAAAGACCATAAGGCACATATTTACCATAAAAAATGGGACACATGGAGGAACTACTCTAAGGCCTCACCACACATATAATTGAAAGTAACATTGGAATGCCAACATACTCTCAGGGAATAGGAGAAGGATTAACACTCCCACAGAATGTAATGTTAAACTGTTCAAATACTGTTGTTTCTGTTAATGATAGTGGCTTATCTCCCTTAAGGAAGGCTTTCCTTAAGGTCCCTGTTTGATATAGGGCAGGGCCTGGTCACAGTTTGAGCCCATCTGGGGTGGCAGGCTCTTTCCCCATATAGGGGGTCCTATAAAACCTCTATATCAAAATGTGTGTGTATTTTGTATTAATACTGCTGTAGAAATTGAAGCATGTCAGTTTTGTTTCATTGCATTAACGTTCTCTTCAGTTCATACAACAAATCTGTACACATTGAGAATATGTTTTTCATATCTTTCCTATTTTTCAAGAAAAATTATTGTTATAAAAAAAATATATATTTTAATATTCAAAGCAAATTCACCCATCTATCCATCCATGTCTCCATGCTTTATTTTGCTGAGAAATCACTCTAAAAGAGAAGTACAGCCAACGTCACAGAGCCGGTCCAGGCTCAGGCAAGATCGCGACAATGAAGTCAGAATCCGCCCACAAGCATGGACCAGCACCCGGCTTAGCCTTTCAGCGAGCCGCTAAGAGGCTGAGCCAGCCACTCCCCAGCTCTCTGCTGAAGGAGCTGTGGAACTGAGCAATCGGCAGTGTTTGAGCGATCGGTTCTCAGTGTTAGAGGCATCGGGGTCAGATGTGGCATCGGACCCCTCCTCCCCTCCTGAAGATTCCTGGGATGTATGACATTATTTGTCTATTCCTGGAAACCAGGAATATAATACACATTGATTCTATTGATTTACTAAAACTAGCAGCATAAGGATTAAAAATAGTAAACATTTATGGGAGTGTAAAGTTTTGCTTTAGGAAAACACTAAGAAAGAAGGGAGAGGGAAAAGGGAAGAAAGGAAAGGGGAGGAAAGGAAGTCAGTAAATAGGATTGCCTATTTCAGAAATAAATTTAGGCTGCCATTGCTTGCTTGATTGCTTGATTTTTCTGACTATAGAAGAGGTATGAAGTATAAATAAATGATTTTCAATTAAAGAAATAGCCTTCATTAGAGAATATGTAAGCTGCCATTGCTGGCCTCCTTCAAAAGTCCTTGCTCTTCTGGCTACCCTCATTACAGCTCCCCTTTAGGAAAAAAGGAATTTAGCAAGTGAGCACAGAATAGTTGTTTTACCTGACCAACAAACGAGTTTCTTATTCTGAATGCATTTTTCAACATTGCAAAGAGACCAAGAAAGTTCTTGTCCTCATAATCAAAACGTTGACCAAAGATAATGGAACAGATCACATTTGATACTGCCAAGGTCACCAGGTATGTAGGGTCGAAGGGTGAACCTAGAAAAAAAAATGCCTTCTGTGAATCAAGTAAACAATTATGCAACTGATTCATGAAAACTAGTGAAAAGAAATGAACGCAAAAGTGGAGATGTTGTGCTGTCCTTAGTGACCAATAATAATAAAGATGACACTTGAATGGCCATCTCCAAAAAGCCAGCATGTCAGTATTACTGTATGATTGGCTCAAAACCTTTTCATTTTGATAAATGCTCTAAAGCCTGAAGCCAAACAGTTCACAGAATATTCAGTGGAGCATTTCAAACCCACCTGCTTTTTTTCTAAACTCCTCTATAAGGCAACGAGACTCCTCCTGGATCCGTTCTTCAACACTTCTCTTCCCCATCCCGAAGTTCCTAAGTGTAGTAAGAGAGAAGCGTCGCAGCTGTCTCCAGCACTCCCCATTACTAAGCATCACCCCTGTTGACAAAAACATTTTTAAAAAAAAAACCAATTTTTTAATAATCATTGTATACATGTATGTAAAGCCAAATCGTTTTTTTTTTTTTTGTATCTCGGGTGGAGTAGATAAGAACTAAATAAATAAAATAAACAGTGGGGGTTATTTACTAAAGGCAAATTCACTTTGTACTACAAGTGCACTAAAAGTGCACTTGGAAATGCACTGAGGGGGACATGCAAGGAAAATAAAAAACAGAATTTTAGCATGCACATGATTGGATGATAAAATCAGCAGAGCTTCCTCTCATTTCAGATCTTCCCCTCAAATCTACAGCGACTGCACTTCCAAGTGGACTTGTAGTGCAAAGTGGATTTGCCTTTCGTAAATAACCCCCATTGTTTATCTCCCATTGATTTGTCCCATTGATTGAAGGTATTTCTGTTCACTTTCTAATTCAAAGGCACAGCAGTAAGTGACTGGATATCTCTGATGGCATATACATACTGTATATACCCCCTGTAACATAGATCAGAAATATTAGATTTTTGTGAAATAATAAAAAAAAATCTAAAAGAACATTTGTTATATCATGAAAACTAACCAATAAACAGTGCAAAAATAAGTTAGCTGATATGCAGAATGGATTAGTGAGTTCCTGGGCCCACACCAAGGGTCTGGAGATAAAAAAAATGTGTATATTAAAATACATATAAATACATTAATAGTTAAGTAAGGAATAAGGGTAAATTATTAATGTACAAGAGTTTTTAAGGGATCTATCACTCTTTTGTGGTAAGTAAGATGTAATCCATGAGGACCATGTTTTCTCAAATTTGTCTATATCATCACAAACAAGTTTTTCATTGGACAGAAACCAATTCATTTTGTTCCTGACCGAAGCGGAATTTGAATTAGAAGACCACAATTCTTTTGCGAAGGTTTGTTTAGCAGCAGTGAATAAAAATGTCAAAAGACGGAATTGGGTATTGGTAACATTTTTTGGTTTGAGATTTAATATGGCTTCTAGAGGGTTTTTGGAAAAAAAAAAAATCCAAAAAAGATAAAAATCATTAAATAGTGTGTATATCAGACCAAAATTGTTTTAATTTAGGACATTCCCACCATATATGTAAAAAGTTTTCAATATCTAAAAAACCTCTAAAAAATTTATTTGAGATAGTTGGTTTAAACTTGGCTAAACGTTTGGGAACCAAATACCATTTCATGAGTAATTTGTAATTGGATTCTATTGTGGCAGTATTAATAGAACAGTGGGAAATAGTATACCAGATTTGTTTTCATCCTTCTTCTGTTATAGTTTTTCCAAGATAAATTTCCCATTTTGTCTTATATGAATGTGGTTTTGATTTATCAAGTACAAATCTGCTAATCCTATGAGGATATGATCCTTAGCAGTAGGATCATGTTTACAAAGATGTTCAAGGAGAGTGAAAGTTTTTAGATTGTGCGAAGATCTTATAATTTGATATATAAATAGTTTTATTAGAAAGTATCTGGGAAGTTCTTGATGAGGTAATTTGTGAGTTTGTTTCATAGACGAAAGATTTAATACTCCAGAGGGAGTTATTAGATCGTAGATTTTATACATTTTTTTCGAAGCCCACCATTTGAATTGGAGGGGTTTATGGAATCCTGGTAAAAACATCAGGTTACGTACGATTGGTAATAGGGGAGCATAAGAGGACATTAAATGACTTCTATATTTGCATTAATTCTAAATTAACATGAAATGATTGATGATGGGGTTATCAACATGTTTTCTAATTTTTTTAGGAATCCATAGAATAGTTTCAATGGATATAGAGTCTATTTGGGAGGCTTCCAAGGAAATCCAGAGGGGAGGGTATGAACAGTTATGGTAACTCATAAGATGAGATATTTGAGCAGCTGAATAATAAGCGGAAATATTAGGAACAGATAGCTAATCCTCCATTTTTTTTGTTTGGAAAAGTTTCTGTTTTTATTCAGGGTTTTACAATTTTGCCATATAAAGGAAAATACTACATTTTGAATTGATCTTAGAATATGGGAAGGAATATTAATAGGAAGTACTCTAAATAAATAAAGTAATTTTGGTAAAAACAAAATTTGATAGATGCTATGCGTCCTAACCATAAAATTTGATAGTGTTTCCTTTTCTTAAGAAGATATTTTATGTGACGTTTAATCAGAGCTTTTTTTCAGCGGGAACGTGGGGGAACGCAGTTCCGGCACCTCCAGCACTGAATGTATCTAATGGCAAGGGGTGCTGGGGTGTCCAGGAGAGTCTACTGGTGCTGGCTGCTGGGGGATCTATTGTTGCTGGAGGGGATCTGATTTTGTGTGGTGGCCTATTGTTGCTGGGGAGGTCTATTGTTGCTGGTGGGGGATCTATTGTTGCTGGGGGAGGTTATGTTGCTGGGGGGTCAACTGCTGCTGGAAGGGATCTGCTGCTAATGGAGGGGTCTATTGTTTCTGGCTGCTGGAGAGTCTATTGATGCTGGCCGCTGGGAGATCTGGTCTTGCTGCCAGGGTGATATTTTGTTGCAGGGGTCCTATGTTACTGGGGGGTATATTGCTGCTGGCTGCAGGGGATCTATTGAACTGCTTTTCTTGTTATCGTTACCAATTTTTATACAAATTACTTTAGCATAGCATGACATATTCGTACTTGGCTTTGTATTCTCTAAATGAGACGGTGCTGGGAGGTGGGTAGGGGATGGAACCAAGAGATGTTGCTTGTAGGTGGGTAGGGGGCAGAGACAAGAAGTAACTCAGAAGGTGGGAGTTCCAGCACCTATTCTCTGTGAAAAAAAGCCCTGCGTATAATAGACCGAAAATTAGCATTATAAAGGGAATCATAAGAAGTGGTAAGTTTAATGCCCAAATAAGACAAGGCTAAGTATTCCCAGGGAAAAGGAAAATATGTTTTAATATGAAAAACATTGGTATTTGACATAATAATCCTCAATTGATGGAAGGAAGGAAATTGCATAATCTAGAGGTTGCTTAAGAATTGTTTCTCAGCCGGGAGAACAGAATTCATTGTATTTTGTACCAGGATATAACAAGTGTTGAAATAAAATGTTCATTTGTATTTTATGCAACAACTACACCAGCCAGTGAGTAGATGGCAGTGTTATTAAGTGTGTAGCTGCATCTATGGTTAAACTCTTTATCTTTCCTCTGTTGATAAAGTTTCCTTTTCCTGTCTGAAGCATGAAAGCCCATGTGGACTGTGCACTGTCAGTTCTGTAAGGCTATATACAGAATTTCTAACAGGTTATGGGCCCAGCCATAGCCCAGAGAAAAGCTGAGAACCCAGTCATAGTCCAGTCATAGCCAGCTACAGCAAATAGTGCAAGATACAGCAACAGAAATAAGAATGCAACAGAATATAAAATAAAATGGCCAGTAACACAGCGTCAACAAAGATTTCAGCTACAAATCTGACAAACCAGAGCTATCATAGTTACATAGTTATACAGTAGGCGAGGTTGAAAAAAGACACAAGTCCATCAAGTCCAACCCATGTGTGTGATTATGTGTCAGTATTACATTATGTATCCCTGTATGTTGCAGTCATTCAGGTGCTTATCTAATAGTTTCTTGAAGCTATCGATGCTCCCCGCTGGGACCACCGCCTGTGGAAGGGAATTCCACATCCTTGCCGCTCTTACAGTAAAGAACCCTGTACGTAGTTTAAGGTTAAACCTCTTTTCTTCTAATTTTAATGAGTGGCCGCGAGTCTTGTTAAACTCTCTTGTGCGAAAAAGTTTTATTTCTATTGTAGGGTCACCAGTACGGTATTTGTATATCGAAATCATATCCCCTCTCAAGCATCTCTTCTCCAGGGAGAATACGTTCAGTGCTCGCAACCTTTCCTAATAACTAAGATCCTCCAGACTCTTTATTAGCTTTGTTGCCCTTCTTTGTACCCGCTCCATTTCCAGTACATCCTTCCTGAGGACTGGTGCCCAGAACTGGACAGCATACTCCAGGTGCGGCCGCACCAGAGTCTTGTAGAGTGGGAGAATTATCGTTTTATCTCTGGAGTTGATCCCCTTTTTAATGCATGCCAATATACTGTTTGCTTTGTTAGCAGCAGCTTGGCATTGCATGCCATTGCTGAGCCTATCATCTACTAGGACCCCCAGGTCCTTTTCCATCCTAGATTCCCCCAGAGGTTCTCCCCCCAGTGTATAGATTGCATTCATATTTTTGCCACCCAAATGCATTATTTTACATTTTTCTACATTGAACCTCATTTGCCATGTAGTTGCCCACCCCATTAATTTGTTCAGATCTTTTTGAAAGGTTTCCACATCCTGAGGAGAAGTTATTGCCCTGCTTAGCTTAGTATCGTCTGCAAATACAGAGATTGAACTGCTTATCCCATCCTCCAGGTCGTTTATGAACAAATTAAATAGGATAGGTCCCAGCACAGAACCCTGGGGAACCCCACTACCCACCCCTGACCATTCCGAGTACTCCCCATTTATCACCACCCTCTGAACTCGCCCTTGTAGCCAGTTTTCAATCCATGTACTCACCCTATGGTCCATGTCAACGGACCTTATTTTGTAAAGTAAACGTTTATGGGGAACTGTGTCAAATGCTTTTGCAAAATCCAGATACATCACTTCTACGGGCCTTCCTTTATCTAGATGGCAACTCACCTCCTCATAGAAGGTTAGTAGATTGGTTTGGCAAGAACGATTCTTCATGAATCCATGCTGATTACTGCTAATGATACCATTCTTATTACTAAAATCGTGTATATAGTCCCTTATCATCCCCTTCAAGAGTTTACATACTATTGATGTTAGGCTAACTGGTCTGTAATTCCCAGGGATGTATTTTGGGCCCTTTTTAAATATTGGTGCTACATTGGCTTTTCTCCAATCAGCTGGTACCATTCCAGTCAGTAGACTGTCTGTAAAAATTAGGAACAACGGTCTGGCAATCACTTTACTGAGTTCCCTAAGTACCCTCGGATGCAAGCCATCTGGTCCCGGTGATTTATTAATGTTAAGTTTCTCAAGTCTAATTTTAATTCTGTCCTCTGTTAACCATGGAGGTGCTTCCTGTGTTGTGTCAGTCCTGGAAATTCAAGAAGAAAATGTTGCTAATAAGAGAAGGTATGTGGAAATGTATAAATGAAGTCAAGCCAGAACACCCTTTAGATGAGTGGATACAGAAAGATCAGAAAGCCTAGAGCACAATCTCCCTTAGCATAGAAAATGATCAAATCATACATACAGTGCCTTGAAAAAGGTATTCACACCCCTTGAAATTTTCCACATTTTGTCATGTTACAACCAAAAACGTAGATGTATTTTATTGGGATTTTATGTGATAGACAACACAAAGTGTCCTCCAAAACCAGCAAGAGTCCAAGATTTAAAGATGCTAGACACTACTGAATTTCCCACCTCTTCAACGGATTCATAGGAAGAAAGGAGAAGTGGAAGAACTTTTTTCTTTCTCCTTTTATTTTTCTCTTTATTTTCTTTTCATTTGTTGGTTATCCCTTTTTAACTGACCTCAGTTTCATTCAACTCACTCCACGTTTATCATCAGATGTCTACGGCTCAGCAACAACGAGCCCTTTCAAACTCCTATAGGCAGCTTTAGTCTATGCAATAAGAAAGAAGGAAGAGAAAAGGTGCAATGTAAGCCTTTCTCCACTAGATGGCCCTATCACTCCAAAATAACAACACCAAATCAACTTTAAAGTGGGGTTCCACCCAAAAAACAAAAATACCTGGAAAAATTCTAAAAAACAAAACAAAAAAACATTTGGATTTTTTTTTTTTTCACTTACCTCTAAATGCCTGTTGCTAGGTGGTTCCTCGTAGTCTGCCTGTTCCTTTGCCTGGGCAGGTGACATCACTTCCCCCCCAGGCACAGGAAGGGCTCCGCTCTGCTCCCTCCCTCCTGTCAATCATCTGGGACCCATTACAGGTCCCAGGTGATTGAGCAGCCAATCATGGCGCGCTGCGCCGCTCGCACATGCGCAGTGGGTGCCAGGCTGTGAAGCCACAGCCCGGCGCCCACAGTTCAAATGCCGGCGCCGACGAGTGGAGGGGGGGACGAGCGGGGCTTCGATCCCCCGCATCGCTGGACCCAGGGACAGGTAAGTGTCCAATTAAAAGTCAGCAGCTGCAGTATTTGTAGCTGCTGACTTTTAATTTTTTTTTTTTTGACGCCCCCCCTGGGTGGAACTCCTCTTTAATATCATATCCTGATTGCAATTTTATTATACCATCAGGTGAAGATTGCTGTACATATTCCCTAATATGACGTACACATCTAATCCTCCTACCATTGGTATAAAACCATACTTAAATGACATTAACTACTTTAATCTCCCAGCTAAGGGTTTTGTAGGGAGCAAAGTCTTATTGTTTGTATTTTTGGGTTTAATGTCTCCTCTAAAAAGTTAACATTCTCTGTTCAAAACTACATAACAATAACAAAGACAGTGCCTATACAAAAGAGCATGAATCCTCATGTATCCTGCATGATAATATATATGTTCTGTACGCTAACTTTTTCTTTTTCTTTAACCAAAGAGACTAGCTTTTCTTATATGCACCTATAGAACTGTTTTTGGAACCTTTTCTCCTTTCTGCGTTGCCAGGACTCTGAAGCTCTAAAACGCTCCACTACTTTCCAAGACAATTTCCACTACTGTCCAGCTCAGTATTGAGTAATCTAAAGAAACTACACATTGATAACAGAGAAATTTTTTTTTGGACATGCAAGAGAAAAAGAATACCTCACTTTACTAGATCAAACAGCATATAGAGCAGGCATATGCAATTAGCGGACCTCCAGCTGTTGCTAAACTACAAGTCCCATCATCCCTCTGCCTCTGGGTGTCATGCTTCTGGCTGTCAGAGTCTTGCTATGCCTCATGGGACTTGTAGTTCTGCAACAGCTGGAGGTCCGCTAATTGCATATCCCTGATATAGAGGAACGATCACATTACATTTTTCCCCACTAGATGGAGTGCTTATACCGTATATTCCTTTAAAGGACTTTGATATTAAGTGTTGCGAAATAGATCCTAACCCATGTTATATTGTTATAGAATGATGCAATAGGCCCATACAATACCGTTACAGGATGCAAATGTATACATAAAAGCTCTAAATGCTAAAATATTGGACACCTGTACCCACTTTTTACCAGGGGCAGATCTAACACACTATGGAATCTAACAGACGCTTTAACACTAAACTCAAAGCCTTTTCAATGTTAGGGCTATACGCCTCAAATGTTTATATGTTTAAGCTTCTCCCTTCTTATTGAGATGCACTTTTTATATTAGCCACAGCTTATTGGATGAGTTCTCATGTTATATACTGTAGACAAATACATTATGTTAGATATTGTTCAAAAGTGATGGTTCAGTTTTTGCATATCACTATACCAGATTTTCATTTCAATGGTCCCAGAGAACTATCTCACAACCTTAATACATGACCCCCAGGCCTTTCAGTCCCACACGAGAAGTACCCTACACTAAATACAAGTTATTGTTATTTTTAATAACTAACAATTATTGTTATGTTTGCACACCACTAACGTGCCCCCCACTTTCCCCCCTGAGTACTACTTAGTGCCAGAAAACTAGACACTAACTAGCTCTTGTGTTGCGTTTGTTACAATATGATTTTTTTCATTAATCAGACATAAGATACATGGGACATAACATTACAATAGTGGTTGGTCATAGAGATATTGTCAGTTTTTTGGCTTGAGTAGATTTCTCAAACAAATGCGGTTTCATAAAATGGGGTTAGATACCATTGTTGTATTTCAGTGTGAACAGGCTATTGTCTCTATAGCTACAGTACACAAGTAAGAGATTTACTTGTTTGAGGTTTTTTCAGCTCTCAAACTGAAAGAATGACTGTTAGATTACTGTCAGGTGTTGGCTCGATTAGACAATGGGTACGTACGGTAGATACAGTTTTCAACAGTCCATTGTCTACACAGCTACAGTAAACAGATATGTTTTCTGTTGTTTGGTAACTATGGTAAACAGCCTGGCACATAAAAAGGGGGATTCAGGCATAAGCTAGGTACACACACACACACACCATCATGCTGTAACATCAGAAGCCACCCATGATAGAAGAACAGTGCCTGATGCTCCCGAAAAATCGTTGCCAATGGAGATCACGAACATACAGTAACAGAAGATAAGTAACCTTTAAGTGTATTTGTACTATTATAGACCATAGGCTGTTCAGTTTGCTAGGCATTTTGCTTGTTATAGATATCTGTCAGTCTTGTATTGTATTACTAATATTGTAATAGTTTTGTATGTACAGCATCTTTGTATAGTAAAAGCACATTTACAGACTGCAGAAATCTCAGCTTCCTTGCTTATACCACAGAGTAACCTTGCTAGACAGACACAAGCAAAACAGCTCTCCACCTGTTAGGTGGACCTCAGAGCTAATACTCCACCCCACAAACCCTAAACCCTTTGTCTTCTCCTTCCCATCCTATCCCCCCCTCCCCTCAATTATCTATTATCACATCCTATTATCCCAATCCCCCCTTTCCCCCCTACACAGTCCCTAACCCCATAACCTCTGACAACGTTATAAGACTTAACGTATCTTTACCCAACTATAAAACAGTTGAAACATGGCTTACTCATTCTTAGGAAAATCACCAACTGTTATCTCACATAACATAAACGGCCTAAACATACCCGAAAAAAGGTCAAAATTATTGAAAGAACTAAAAAAGGTCAGACCATCAATTGTATTCCTCCAAGAAACACACTTCAAAAGCAAACAATTCCCTAGACTCACAGATAACATCTTCATGACGGCATATCATGCCACCAATCCTCAGGCCAAAACAAAAGGTGTATCCATTTTAATTAATAAAGACTCTCCTTTTGAATTAAAGCAACAACTCACAGACACGGAAGGTCACTATATCTTCCTAAAAGGTACATGGGAAGGTTTCCCTGTTACTTTAGGTAATGTCAACACTGCACACGTTCCGTTTTGTCGCAAAATTATTGAAGAGCTTAAATGGTTTGCAGAAGGATGTACCATTCTAGGAAGGGATTTCAACATCCCACTCTCTCCACTTAAAGAGAAACAAAAGGGGGGGTTTTCCGGCGCTCCGCAACATGTGATGTCTAAGGTAAATAGTACAATGGTAGCTATAATAGCACATTAAAATAAGGCAGGTAAATTCTAGAATGAGGAGGCAGCCATCCTCAGAGGGTGTCCATTACCTCTGTTGATAATCAATGTTGAAAAAAGGAGGGGTGTGGGGGCGCCAACTGTGGTAGCTTGTTTATGCAAAAATAAAAGTTAGTGTAACAATTACACTTACTGGTTCGCAGGGTGGAGGTGTTTTTTTGAGATGGAAAAGTGTCCTGGGATGTGCTGTTATCTTGTTTCCGGCTCAGATTTCATTCCTTCAGGCGTCTGGGTGTGGAGTCTGTACACAGGCTGAACTGCTGCATCCAGTGCATGGAAATCTCCACGCTGACCACTTTGGAGTGCAGAAGAGGAAATGACGTCACTGATGCACGGCAAACGTCCAGGCTGGTGTTGGGGATAATGCAGGGATAGTACAGGCTACGCGCTCGGAGCTCACAGCTCCTTCTACTGGCCTTTTTGCTCCCTGGAGGAGAGCAGCTTGAATATATAGTGGAGGCAATTAGGCTAATTAGGTTAATTAGGTTAAGGTGTATGGGCCGGAGGTCTGTGGCTGTGGAACCACAACAGCCAGCAGACCCACAATCTCCCAAAAAGCACAAAAAAGTTGAAAGTAAAGTATGAAGAATTAAAAATATGATGAATTGGGGGTAAGTTTAATAAATATAAGGATAATAATAGTAAGTGGAATTAGAGTTAAAACATTTATTTAGAAGATGAAAAAAATGTGGATAAAAAAAACAAAAAACAAAAAATAAATGAAATAAAAATAAATATAAACTAAAAAATAAAATGAAAAATAAAAATAAAAATGGGAAAAAACAATGAAAAATAGAAATAAAAATAAATAAATAAATAGAATAAATAAAAAAATAAAAATAAAAATAAGTATAAAAATAAAAATAAATGTAAAATTAAAATAAAAAATAAAAAATGAGATTAAAAAGCACTGTGATACACATTATGAGGATGAGCTCAGGGGGACATGAGGGAAGGGGGGGGGGCGGGGGGAAAGGGGGTGAAGTTGTTATATAAAACGATGGAGTTGCTATCTGGGTCCATGAGGGGACAGCGGTCCCTTCGGTGACTGGATGATATGACAGCAAAGGACCATGGGGGTATTTTTATCTTGTAAGAAACTTCTACATGGTTTGTATAGTGATGGGCAAGGTGTATATATATATATATACACACACATATATATACACACATACATACATACATACATATATATATATATATACATATATACGTATATACACATACATACACATACACATAATAAGAAAGTGAAGAATGAATGTATGATTGGAGAGGGGAAGGGGGGGGAGGAAAGTAAACTACAACAAAGAATGTGTTTCTAATTCTTCATTGAGTCCCCCTGGCGAGAGAGTACCCAATGAATATATCCAGTAGGCCTCCTGCTGACACAGGCGTTTAAAACGTTCCGCAGCAGGAAGACCTCTGGGCATGGCCTCGATGACCCAGACTCTGAGGCCCATGGTAGATTTTTGGTGTTCCTTCAAAAAATGAAGAGGGACACTGTGTTTGTCCCAGCCAATTTTCTCCACTTAAAGACACCTCCACAGGACAGACCTCTGTAGCCTACAAAACCCTCAAACGAATAAAAACACTCTTACAGTCTCTATCATTTGTAGACACATGGAGATCCACACACCTAACAGAGAAAGATTTTTCCTTTTTCTCCCCACCACACAAACGTTATTCACGAATCGACCTTTGAATCGATTTTTGTATCCCAAAGAGACTTAACAAACCTGTCCGCAGCCGAGATAGGCATCATCTCTCTCTTTGATCATGCCCCTACAGGCATCACACTGACATTTAACCCACCCAAACAATCCACCTTCAACTGGAGACTTGACTTAATGCTTCACTCCTGACTGACCAAAATATAAAAGACAAAATCCATAGTACTATCAACAACTACTTTGAAAACAACATCGACACTGACACAAACCTATTAAACAACTGGGAAACACATAAGAGTGTCGTAAGAGGGGAGCAAGGAAAAAAAAGGAGAGAGAAGAAGAAATATACAGACTATCGCAGAAACTCCCGAAAGGTAATCTTAGATTTAAAAATTAAAAAAGCCCTCTTTTTCAAAAAAAGTATTTTCTATGAACAAGGAGATAAAAGTGGGAAACTGGTCAAAGCCTTCAGAGAGGCAACACTAGCAGGTCATATACACTCCAGAAAGATAAGGAAGGAATCCCCAATCATAAATCCACAGACATAGCCAAGCTATTTCATACATTCTATTTTAAATTATATAACCTACCAGAACAACACAAACCTTGGCCCCTAACACTCTAGAAACAAGCTGCGATCCAAGAATTCCTAAGAAATAGCAAAATCCCATCTCTTACACAGGCAGATTCAAAAAAATTGGAAGAACCCATAAATATGACTGAAATACTAGAGGCCATCAAAAATCTGAAATCAGGGAAAAGCCCAGGTCCCAACGGCTTCACTTCTCAGTACTACAAAACCTATACTCGCCTACTTACTAAACCTCTCTTATCTGCTTTCAACTACTTAGCAACAAATAAACACAACTCAAATTCCCTTCTTATGGCTCATATAGCAGTAGTGCCCAAACCCGATAAAGATCATACAGAATGTGCAAACTGCAGGCCCATCTCACTCTTGAACGTTGATTTAAAGCTACTAGCAAAAATTTTAGCCAACAGATTAAAACCCCTTTTAACTAAAATCATAGGACCAGAACAAGTAGGGTTTATGCCAGGACGAGAGGCCAGAGATAATATTACAAAAGCACTGAACCTCATCCACTTTGCCCAGAACTCTAAAACAAAAGGACTTTCATTATCTACTGACGCCGAAAAGCAGAGCCTTGATTCTGAAGATGATGGTCCTTCCCAGGTTACTATATCTATTCAATGCACTCCCCATTAGACTGTCAGATATTTTTTTTAGTAAACTCCTTAAAATTCAGAGGCCCTTCCTATGGGCGGGCAAAAAAACCTAGAATAAATTTTAGATTATTAACACAACCTAAAAACAGAGGAGGTATAGGTCTACCAGACTTCAAAAATATCACCAAGCCTCTCACATCACCAGAATCATAGATTTGCATTGCCATGGGAATAAGGACTGGGTCCTTCTAGAACAAAAAAAACACTCACTGTATGGTTGACTCGAAGGTTAAATCATTTGAAACTCTACAATCAGAGTGGGACGAATTATTCCCTGGCCTATGGTTCTACATACAACTGAAGGACTTCTTGGTAAATAGCAAACATAACTCAAAATACTGCCTCCCTATGACGCACCTAGAAAACTTATAGTATGTTTCAAGAGGTCTCAAGTGACAAACACCACTTCTATAGCATATTCATGGCTGAACCAAACTCCTCATACAGACAACTGTAAGCACAAAGAGAAGTGGGAATGAGACTTGGGAACTAAAATAACCGAAAAACAATGGGAAAAGGCAAGTATTCTGACGCACAAATGCTCATTAAGCTCCAAATACCAAGAGATCTCCTACAAAATATTTACCCAATGGTATATTACACCACAGAAGACCAGGAGAAGGTTTGCTGCAACACCAGACACCTGTTGGCGATGTAACAACCACTTAGGCACGTTCTTGCATATGTGGTGAGAATGCCCCCCAATCCTTGCCTTTTGGGAAGAAATTAAAAAGTGGATCAAACACATCACTGAAACCAAAAAAGAACTTAATGCAGCTGCCTGTCTGATTAACATTAACCCTCTTACCTTGAGTAAGTACAAGAAATCACTTACCAGTAGGGATGAGCCGAACACCCCCCGGTTCGGTTTGCACCAGAACCCGCGAACGGACCGCAAGTTCGCACGAACGTTAGAACCCCATTGACGTCTATGGGACTCGAACGTTCGAAATCAAAAGTGCTAATTTTAAAGGCTAATTTGCATGGTATTGTCCTAAAAAGGGTGTGGGGACCCGGGTCCTACCCCAGGGGACATGTATCAATGCAAAAAAAACTTTTAAAAACGGCCGTTTTTTCGGGAGCAGTGATTTTAATGATGCTTAAAGTAAAAAAAAAAAAGTGAAATATTCCTTTAAATATCGTACCTGGGGGGTGTCTATAGTATGCCTGTAAAGTGACGCGTGTTTCCCATGTTTAGAACAGTCCCTGCACCAAATGTCATTTTTAAAGGAAAAAATCTCATTTAAAACTGCTTGCGGGTTTAATGTCATGTCGGGTCCTGCCAATATGGATGAAAATCAGTGAGACAAACGGCATGGGTACCCCCCAGTCCATTACCAGGCCCTTTGGGTCTTGTATGGATATTAAGGGGAACCCCGCACCCAAATTAAAATAAGGAAAGGTCCCTATATACTCTGAACAGCAGTATACAGGCGGTGCAAACAAGACAGGGACTGTAGGTTTGTTGTTAAGTAGAATCTGTTTGTAATTTTGAACATTTTTAACGTGTTTAGCTCCAGCCAAAAAATCTTTTCTAAGCTTTTTGGAAAACATAGGGAAGGGTTATCACCCCTGTGACATTTGTTTTGCGTCTTTCCTCCTCTTCAGAAGATTTCACCTCACTTTTTTGTCCCAATGAAAAATGTTTTTTGAAAATTTGGGTTTTTTTGTGGAACAAGGATTGGAAAGCATCAGTGGAAAGGAGAAATTGTTTTCCCATATTAACTCTTACATGAGAGAATTTCCCTTCCTAGGGGTAGATTTCATCTCACTTCCTGTTGTCTCCTTCCGTTTGCAAGTAGGAGTCGTTTGTAAGTTAGATGTTTGAAAGTAGGGTCCTGCCCTATATACTCAGCAGAAATTTGGGCCTTAGGTGTTGCTGTGGCCAAAACACTGTAAGCCCTCACAGGGCCCTGCTGTGAAATATTAGATCAAGAATTGTAATTACATGCCCCTGTTGAACAGGAGCTGAAAAATTAGGCCTTAGGCACTGGTGCTGGTGCCACAACACTGCAACCCCTCACAGACACTCTAGTTGGAACGCAGGAACGAGCCCTGCTGCAAAGTATTGCATCAAAAATTGTAATTACACGCCCCTGTTAGACAGGGGCAGAAAAATTGGGCCTTAGGCACCGGTGCTGGTGCCACAACACTGCAACCCCTCACAGACACTCTAGTTGGAATGCAGGAACGAGTCGTGCTGCAAAGTATTACATCAAAAATTGTAATTACACGCCCCTGTTATACAGGGGCTGAAAAATTGTGCCTTAGGCACTGGTGGTGGCGCCCAGAACCAAAAATGTTCTTACAAGCTATCAGCGTGATGATTGAGGAGGAAGAGGATAATTACTCAGGGATAGTCACTCAGCATCAGCATAGGCAGTCTTTGAAGGGATCTGAAAAAAATTATTCAGTTACATCAGCATCAGGTGCTTGGTAGCTGGTGGTGATCCAAGACTGATTCATTTTTATGAAGGTCAGCCGATCGACCGAGTCAGTGGACAGACGCACCCTGTGATCGGTTACCACGCCTCCAGCAGCACTGAATGTGCGTTCCGAAAGAACGCTGGATGCAGGACAGGCCAGTAGCTCAATTGCATACTGTGCAAGCTCTGGCCAGTGATCCATCCTCAAGACCCAGTAACCCAGAGGATTTTCGGTGGGAAAGGTGTCCAAGTCTGATCTTGCCCCTAGGTATTCCTGCACCATGTAAAACAGACGCTGGCGATGGTTGCTGGAACCGATCATACCTTGGGGCTGCGGACCAAAAAATTGTCTGAACGCATCGGTCAGACGGCCACCTTCTCCACCGCTCCTTCTTTGACTGACCGAAGCCTCAGCAACACGTTGTCCAGAAACAGGAGTTTGTAACCTCCCAGTCTCTGGGAACGCGTTGCACAGACCTTTCTGCAAGGCCTCCCGAAGATGTTTCATCCTCTGCTCCCTCTGCGATGGCAAGATAAGGTCCGCAACCTTACCCTTGTAACGTGGATCAAGGAGGGTTGCCAGCCAGTATTGGTCCTTCTCCTTGATACCACGAATACGAGGATCCTTACGCAGGCTTTGCAGGATCAGGGAGGCCATGCAGCGTAGGTTTGCTGAGGCATTCGGTCCGGAGTCCTCTGGGTCACTAAGGACAACAACGTCCGCAGCCACCTCCTCCCAGCCACGTACAAGTCCATGTGTTCCTTGGGACTGATCCCTTAAAGACTGCTGATGCTGAGTGCCAGGCTCCACCTCCATACTGACACAATCTTCCTCCTCCTCCTCCTCCTCCTCCTCGTCCTCTTCCTGTGTGATCGGCGGGCACGCAGGAACACTGTCTGGATAAAGGGGGCCTTGAGAGCTAAGGAAGTCCTCCTCTTCCTGCCTCTGTTCTGCCTCAAGTGCCCTGTCCATTATTCCACGCAGCGTGTGCTCCAACAGGTGGACAAGGGGGACAGTGTCACTGATGCATGCACTGTCAGTGCTCACCATCCTCGTGGCCTCCTCGAATGGTGACAGGACAGTGCATGCATCCCTGATCATGGCCCACTGGCGTGGGGAAAAAAAACCAAGGTCCCCTGACCCTGTCCTGGTGCCATAGTCGCACAGGTACTCATTTATGGCCCTCTGCTGCGTGTGCAGCCGCTGCAGCATGGCCAATGTCGAGTTCCACCTGGTGGGCATGTCACAGATTAGGCGGTTCTTGGGCAGGTTAAACTCCTTTTGGAGGTCCGTCAGCCGAGCACTGGCATTATATGACCGGCGGAAATGCACACAGACTTTCCTGGCCTGCCTCAGGACATCCTGTAAGCCCGGGTACCTGCCCAAGAACCGCTGCACCACCAAGTTAAGGACGTGAGCCAAACAGGGCACATGGGTCAGTTGTCCCTGTCGGAGGGCAGAGAGGAGGTTGGTGCCATTGTCGCAAACCACCATTCCTGCCTTAAGTTGGCGTGGCGTCAACCACCTCTGAACCTGCCCCTGCAGAGCTAACAGAACCTCTGCCCCAGTGTGGCTCCTGTCCCCCAAGCACACCAGCTCAAGCACCGCATGGCATCTTTTGGCCTGCGTACTTGCGTAGCCCCTTGAACGCCTACGGAGCACCGCTGGTTCCGAGGAAGAGGCCATGGAGGAAGAAGAAGAGGAGGGGGTGGAGGAGAGAGGTGTGTCACAATCAGCATTTTGGAGGCGTGGTGGCGGAACAACCTCCAACACTACTGCACCTTGTCCTGCATCCTTCCCAGCTGCCAGCAGAGTCACCCAATGCGCCGTGAAACTTAAGTAACGTCCCTGTCCATGCCTGCTGGACCATGAGTCAGCGGTAATATGCACCTTACCGCTGACCGCCCTGTCCAGCGAGGCATGGACATTGCCTTCCACATGCCGGTAGAGAGCTGGAATCGCCTTCCGTGAGAAAAAGTGGCGTTTGGGTACCTGCCACTGAGGAACCGCACATTCCACAAACTCACGGAAGGGGGCAGAGTCTACCAACTGAAAAGGCAGCAGTTGAAGTGCTAGCAATTTTGCCAAGCTAGCATTCAACCGCTGGGCATGTGGATGGCTGGGAGCAAACTTCTTTCGGCGGTGCAGCAGCTGGGGCAGGGAAATTTGCCTGGTACAATCTGGCGTCGGTGTACCAAAAGCAGATTGCCCACAAGTACTTGGCTGTGACACACCTAATTCTACACCTTCATTCCTCTCACTGCAGGTCTCAGAGAGGACTGAAGGTCTAGTGGGGTTGGAAATCTCAGCTGATGAGGAGCAAGGAGAGATCCTCTTTGTTCTTTGGTGTGGGTCTTTTAGGTATGCTTGCCAACGAACTGCATGGCAGGTCAACATATGTCTGGTCAAGCATGTGGTACCCAAGCGGGAGATGTTTTGGCCACGCGAGATACGCTTGAGACATATGTTGCAAATAGCAGCGGTGCGATCTGATGCACTCGTCTCAAAAAAGGCCCACACCAAAGAACTTTTTGAATAACGCGCAGAGACTGCAGCGCCCTGCACATGTGGAGCTTTGGGGTGTGATGCAGTCAATGTGCTGCCCTTAGGCTGGCCCCTGGAGGGCATCCTGCCTCGTTGGTGATGTGCCGCCTCCTCCTCCTCCTCCTCCTCCTCTCTCCTATCAGGCACCCACGTTGAGTCAGTGACCTCATCATCCCCTCCCTCCTCATCACTGGAGCAAACCTGGCAGTATGCTGCAGCAGGGGGAGCATGACTGCCAGATTGCTGTCCTTCTTGGGCACCCCCTCTGTCCGTGCTCATGTTACTGCCTTCATCGAGCTCAGTATCATCATCAGAGCCTTCCAAACGCTGGGCATCCTCCTGGAGCATGTACCCAACACTGTGGTCAAACAGTTCGAGGGAATCCTCATGAGGACATGGTGGAGCTAGGGAAGGAGTCACTGATGACATTGAGCTGAGGGAAGAGGCCGCTGCTTTGCCAGACAAAGCACCCTGGGCATGGGTGAGAGAGGATGAGGAGGATGAGGACGGCTTGGTCATCCACTCGACCAAGTTTTCCGCATGTTGCGGCTCAACACGGCCAGCTGCCGAAAAAAAGGCCAAGCGTGTCCCATGGCCACGTGCTGATGAGGATGCACCGTCTCCACGACCAGCACTAGACACAGAGCCTGCTTGCCCTCTCTTATTGGCTTGTGACTGTCTGCCTCTCCTTCTTGGCCTTCCAGACATACTAATTGCCTGTAGCTGCACTAAGCTGGGATAGAACACCTGTAATTTTCTTCAGGTAGCTTTATATACTGTAACCAGACAAGCCTGCCTGTCAGTAGGAAGATAACAGGAACGGATCTAGCTGAACACTGTGAGCAGGACGCACTGCACTAAATGTAAATAGCAGGAACGGATCTAGCTGAACACTGTGAGCAGGACGCACTGACTGCACTAAATGTAAATAGCAGGGACGGATATAGCTGAACACTGTGAGCAGGACGCACTGACTGCACTAAATGTAAATAGCAGGAACAGATCTAGCTGAACACTGTGAGCAGGACGCACTGCACTAAATGTAAATAGCAGGAACGGATCTAGCTGAACACTGTGAGCAGGACGCACTGCACTAAATGTAAATAGCAGGAACGGATCTAGCTGAACACTGCGAGCAGGACGCACTGACTGCACTAAATGTAAATAGCAGGAACGGATCTAGCTGAACACTGTGAGCAGGACGCACTGCACTAAATGTAAATAGCAGGAACGGATCTAGCTGAACACTGTGAGCAGGACGCACTGCACTAAATGTAAATAGCAGGAACGGATCTAGCTGAACACTGTGAGCAGGACGCACTGCACTAAATGTAAATAGCAGGAACGGATCTAGCTGAACACTGTGAGCAGGACGCACTGCACTAAATGTAAATAGCAGGAACGGATCTAGCTGAACACTGTGAGCAGGACGCACTGCACTAAATGTAAATAGCAGGAACGGATCTAGCTGAACACTGTGAGCAGGACGCACTGCACTAAATGTAAATAGCAGGAACGGATCTAGCTGAACACTGTGAGCAGGACGCACTGCACTAAATGTAAATAGCAGGAACGGATCTAGCTGAACACTGTGAGCAGGACGCACTGCACTAAATGTAAATAGCAGGAACGGATCTAGCTGAACACTGTGAGCAGGACGCACTGCACTAAATGTAAATAGCAGGAACGGATCTAGCTGAACACTGTGAGCAGGACGCACTGACTGCACTAAATGTAAATAGCAGGAACGGATCTAGCTGAACACTGTGAGCAGGACGCACAGCACTAAATGTAAATAGCAGGAACGGATCTATCTGAACACTGTGAGCAGGACGCACTGCACTAAATGTAAATAGCAGGAACGGATCTAGCTGAACACTGTGAGCAGGACGCACTGACTGCACTAAATGTAAATAGCAGGAACGGATCTAGCTGAACACTGTGAGCAGGACGCACTGCACTAAATGTAAATAGCAGGAACGGATCTAGCTGAACACTGTGAGCAGGACGCACTGCACTAAATGTAAATAGCAGGAACGGATCTAGCTGAACACTGTGAGCAGGACGCACTGACTGCACTAAATGTAAATAGCAGGAACGGATCTAGCTGAACACTGTGAGCAGGACGCACTGCACTAAATGTAAATAGCAGGAACGGATCTAGCTGAACACTGTGAGCAGGACGCACTGCACTAAATGTAAATAGCAGGAACGGATCTAGCTGAACACTGTGAGCAGGACGCACTGCACTAAATGTAAATAGCAGGAACGGATCTAGCTGAACACTGTGAGCAGGACGCACTGCACTAAATGTAAATAGCAGGAACGGATCTAGCTGAACACTGTGAGCAGGACGCACTGCACTAAATGTAAATAGCAGGAACGGATCTAGCTGAACACTGTGAGCAGGACGCACTGACTGCACTAAATGTAAATAGCAGGAACGGATCTAGCTGAACACTGTGAGCAGGACACACTGACTGCACTAAATGTAAATAGCAGGAACGGATCTAGCTGAACACTGTGAGCAGGACGCACTGACTGCACTAAATGTAAATAGCAGGAACGGATCTAGCTGAACACTGTGAGCAGGACGCACTGCACTAAATGTAAATAGCAGGAACGGATCTAGCTGAACACTGTGAGCAGGACGCACTGCACTAAATGTAAATAGCAGGAACGGATCTAGCTGAACACTGTGAGCAGGACGCACTGCACTAAATGTAAATACCAGGAACGGATCTAGCTGAACACTGTGAGCAGGACGCACTGACTGCACTAAATGTAAATAGCAGGAACGGATCTAGCTGAACACTGTGAGCAGGACGCACTGCACTAAATGTAAATAGCAGGAACGGATCTAGCTGAACACTGTGAGCAGGACGCACTGCACTAAATGTAAATAGCAGGAACGGATCTAGCTGAACACTGTGAGCAGGACGCACTGACTGCACTAAATGTAAATAGCAGGAACGGATCTAGCTGAACACTGTGAGCAGGACACACTGACTGCACTAAATGTAAATAGCAGGAACGGATCTAGCTGAACACTGTGAGCAGGACGCACTGACTGCACTAAATGTAAATAGCAGGAACGGATCTAGCTGAACACTGTGAGCAGGACGCACTGCACTAAATGTAAATAGCAGGAACGGATCTAGCTGAACACTGTGAGCAGGACGCACTGCACTAAATGTAAATAGCAGGAACGGATCTAGCTGAACACTGTGAGCAGGACGCACTGACTGCACTAAATGTAAATAGCAGGAACGGATCTAGCTGAACACTGTGAGCAGGACGCACTGCACTAAATGTAAATAGCAGGAACAGATCTAGCTGAACACTGTGAGCAGGACGCACTGCACTAAATGTAAATAGCAGGAACGGATCTAGCTGAACACTGTGAGCAGGACGCACTGCACTAAATGTAAATAGCAGGAACGGATCTAGCTGAACACTGTGAGCAGGACGCACTGCACTAAATGCAAATAGCAGGAACGGATCTAGCTGAACACTGTGAGCAGGACGCACTGCACTAAATGTAAATAGCAGGAACGGATCTAGCTGAACACTGTGAGCAGGACGCACTGCACTAAATGTAAATAGCAGGAACGGATCTAGCTGAACACTGTGAGCAGGACACACTGCACTAAATGTAAATAGCAGGAACGGATCTAGCTGAACACTGTGAGCAGGACGCACTGACTGCACTAAATGTAAATAGCAGGAACGGATCTAGCTGAACACTGTGAGCAGGACGCACTGCACTAAATGTAAATAGCAGGAACGGATCTAGCTGAACACTGTGAGCAGGACGCACTGCACTAAATGTAAATAGCAGGAACGGATCTAGCTGAACACTGTGAGCAGGACGCACTGCACTAAATGTAAATAGCAGGAACGGATCTAGCTGAACACTGTGAGCAGGACGCACTGCACTAAATGTAAATAGCAGGAACGGATCTAGCTGAACACTGTGAGCAGGACGCACTGCACTAAATGTAAATAGCAGGAACGGATCTAGCTGAACACTGTGAGCAGGACACACTGACTGCACTAAATGTAAATAGCAGGAACGGATCTAGCTGAACACTGTGAGCAGGACGCACTGACTGCACTAAATGTAAATAGCAGGAACGGATCTAGCTGAACACTGTGAGCAGGACGCACTGCACTAAATGTAAATAGCAGGAACGGATCTAGCTGAACACTGTGAGCAGGACGCACTGCACTAAATGTAAATAGCAGGAACGGATCTAGCTGAACACTGTGAGCAGGACGCACTGACTGCACTAAATGTAAATAGCAGGAACAGATCTAGCTGAACACTGTGAGCAGGACGCACTGCACTAAATGTAAAGAGCAGGAACGGATCTAGCTGAACACTGTGAGCAGGACGCACTGCACTAAATGTAAAGAGCAGGAACAGATCTAGCTGAACACTGTGAGCAGGACGCACTGCACTAAATGTAAAGAGCAGGAACAGATCTAGCCTAATCTAGCTCTCAAATCAAATGACACTGTCTGTCTCTCTCTCTATCAGCACACCGGAACACACTACACAGGGCCGCCGTGCAGGCGGCCTTATATAGTGTGGGGCGTGTACTAAATCCCCTGAGCCATAATTGGCCAAAGCCACCCTGGCTTTGGCCAATTACAGCTCTCTCTACTGACGGCGCTGTGATTGGCCAAGCATGCGGGTCATAGTGCATGCTTGGCCAATCATCAGCCAGCAAAGCACTGCGATGCCGCAGTGAATTATGGGCCGTGACGCGCCACACGAATTTGGTGCGAACGGCCCATAACGTTCGCAATTCGACGGACGGTCGAACAGCCGATGTTCGAGTCGAACATGGGTTCGACTCGAACACGAAGCTCATCCCTAATCAGGATAATATCAATCCAGTAAGTTTAATACCAAAATTAATATCCTTAAGCCGAAAAAATAAATTATTCTGGAAATAAATGCATTAATTATTTTACACTAACTCCATACCTTAGGCAATCACGTATTAAAATTCAGTAAATGCAATCAACTATTAAAACATAAAAGTTCAAAAAATACATGTTTGGATACTAGCCCATATGATACTATTAATTACATTCTGTCCTCATTATGCAACTGATGGACCAATCATGTTTGTTTAAACAATAATAAAATATCATACATAATACCACTAAAAAAACATAGAAAAACATAAAACCCAATTCTTTAGGCTATGTTTCCACTACTGTGTCCCCAAAGTCGCGCAATTCCTCCGCGATTTCACAGAGATTCCTTGCATGACCATACATACAGCTACCCACGCCGTTGATCTTCTGTGATACCTTACCCGGAAATACCGCTCTCAGTGGTAATAAGGTATATAAGGACTCAACGATCTAGAATACATGCTTATATTATTTTAATACATTGTAAGTGTACATCTATATGGGATCACTTTGTTTTTTGAATAAAAGTATTTTAATTTACTGGATTACGCTATGGGCACTTCCATTTCTTCGCTCGTTATGAGCTTAATTTAGATGGAAGTATGCAGAGTGCACTGACAGCTATCCAAATATCCATTCACGGATCCAGTCCTATTTGAGTGAACTAAGTCCGCTGATATTAAACCAGTGAAAGGCACGCTGTTAACCCATCACCTTCTGTAGATGAATTACCTATAGGGGATTCTCATGAAAGCAATGTGGTGAAGGATTTATCTGGGATTTTGATCAGCAGAGAGTTGGTGTTCAACATTCTTTATAAACGGATCAGCTACCACCCCACACCCTGCTGTACACAATTAAGACACAAGTGGAACTTTTCATTTTTATTTATATTTTATTTCACATATGAACTTCTTAAGCGCTGCTAATGTTTAAAAGACTTTGGTTTTTTTAACATATATTTAATATATTTTTAATATCAATGCCAAAATTTCACAATTTCTGCCAGGGGATGCAAACTTTTAAGCACAACTGTATGATAAAGGGAAAAAATCAGATATCAGCCATCAAAACATTGAACCATTTGACCTCAACAGAGATGTTACAATAGCGCCCTTATATATAGTGGTGGCAGAGAAGCAGATATGCATTTAACATTGACACTGTGATGATTTTTTAAGTTTCTGGATAAATTACAACCCTGAACATATTCTTTTATAGGGGTAAGATACTTTTAAGCGATACTTATGTATCCACAATGCTATATCTGCATAAATGCATGTATTTCACATGCATTTAGGTTGATACATCCCTGCATATGGCATAACAATGGTGTATTATTATGGATAATAAACATGTGTTAATGTTTTACTTTCTTTATTAGAGATCATTCTACTATTGTGAACAACCCATGATATGTTATAATCTACTTGTCGGTCCTGAAGAAGCAGGAAAAACCTGCAGACCATTTATTTACTTTATTTTTTTTTTTAGTAAATTTGCAATAAAATGTGATTGTTTTATATATTGGTTATTTATGATTTGTGGTAACCAATAGTATAACTTAAAGTCCCATATCAGAAATGTTCAATAGTTGCTATATACTTACAGTGATAGCCGCTAGCTACCGGGTCCCGTGCCAAGCAACCTCCCTGCTGCCTAATGAAAAAAGGAGTGTGCTAGAAGTAGAATTGCAGAGTTTTGTAAGAGTGGGTAAATTTCCAGGCTTGGTTGTCAGCCAAGTCTGGGTGTGTTTAGTTCTGGGTTGGGAGTGACTTGAGTGAGCTAGTGACTCACAGGCAGCATCACCCAGACATTCCACTTCTTTCCAGAGCCTTCTAGAATATTCTGGAAAGGAAGGAGGAGAGGAGAGAACAGGAGAGGTGGAGCTTTTTGGGGTGTTCTGGGGAGCCTTGACCAATCTCCAATTGCAGGCCTCCTCAAATACCCAGGGTCATCCCAGCTGGGGGGTATTTGGTGATCAGGTGGAAGATGGAGATGGAGTGTTAGGCTGTCGGGGCCTTTGGGGGAGCTCCCCAGTTTGAGGGGTGGCCTTGGGCCTGGGCTCGGGTGCAGACGGGACCCTCTTACAACCCACGGAGGTATCCTGATCAGGAGGCACAGGAGGAGGAAGAGAGGACAGCGGGAGAACACTGCTGGGCAAGTCTCCAGGAGTTCCACAGAGGCAATCAAGAGGGCTGGTGAGTGACACACAGTCTGGAAGACTGGGGAGGCACGCCTAAGAGAATTGGGATGAGCAGTCTGGGATATGTGCAGAGCCATTCAGAAGGATTGTGGTGGCACGGGCAGTGGAGAGGGGCAGCTGCAGCCCAGATGACTGGCAGTACCTGAAGAGGTGGTGCTGGGAGCAGTAGCCACGTGGACAGCTAGCACTGGGACTTCCTAAATTTTTCTACACTAAAGAAGCCCACGGTCCCTGCCTGCAAAGCGCATCTGCTTTAGGCCTACAAATCAGTGCTAGCTGGTCCAGGAAGGGCAAGCAAGTGATGTGCTGGAGGAAGAGAGGATATTGTCTATACCGTGAGTGTATATAGTTCAGCCCCAACATTGACTTTCAATCATCTGGGCATCTCATGATTTCCCTATCCCTATCCAAGTTAATTCCCCTCAATAAAAATACAAAAAAACAAGTACAAGGACTGTTTTATATCTCTGGATGCTTAAAATTGTGTGCCTGGCTGGGCAGGGTGACAGACAGACATCAACACTCAGCAGCCCATACGAGGGTACCGCTACAGGAGGTTACTTGCTCAGTACAGGAGTCATTCAGAGAACACTTTGCATTTTCTCAATTAATTCAAAGCATCCTCTGATTGGGCAAAACAGAGATTATGACATTACAGACCCTCCTCTCCACCTCATTCAATCAGAGATCACTTTATATCCATTGAGAAAATGCAAAACCTTCTCTGAATGGTGCGCATGTCAAGTGCATCCCAAGTTCACAGGTGTACTGCTATTTTTCTTCATGGATTCTTGATGAAAAAAATTAATGGGAATTTTCTGCATATTTACTACTTACCCTTCTGACAGATGATGCGTCAAGTCTTTTCTCTTGCCCGATATCCACCACTTCTAGACCTGATGGACACATGGGGGTTGATTTCCTAAAACTGGAGAATGCAAAATCTGGTGTAGCTGCTCTGCATAGAAACCAATCAGCTTCCAGGTTATTTGTCAAAGTTTAATTAAACAAGCTGATTGGCTACCATGCATCAGATTTTAGACTCTCCAGTTTTTGGAACTCAACCTCATGGTCTCCTCGCTGCACATTGTGGTTCCTTTCATCAGCCACTGTGTCACTACTGTGTCTGGTAGTGGCCAGCAGAAGGAAACACAACTTCTACAATGAGACTAGGTATCTGCTACATCTAAATATGTCATATACCAATGATGCCAGTTTGACTCCACAATCCTCCGTAAGGCTCGATTCACACCTATGCATGTTGCTTTTGAGCGTTTTTGGAGTTTTTTTTTTCATGCTTGCCACGTTTTTGAGCAGCGTTTTTGCCGCGTTTTTGTCGCGTTTTTGCCGCAATTTGCCTTTTGCGGTTTTTTTTTGTTTTTTTTTACAGTCTAAAAAAAAACAAAACAAAAAAAACGGCAAAAACGCATCAAAAACGCATCAAAAACGCTGCAAAAACGGTGCACTTGCGTTTTTGATGCTTGTCCATTGAATTCTATTACATGCAAAATGCTGCATTTTGCATGAAAAAAAGTCCCCGACCCTTTCCAAAAATGCAGAGATACAAAAAGGCATTGATGTGAACATGTTCCATAGGAACCCATGTTAAAAAATTCCCATGCATTTCTGCAAAATGCAAAATGCATCAAAAAACGCGCTAGTGTGAATGCAGCCTGAGGGGGGAAGCCAAATTTCAAATTCTTCCCAGAGATACCTTTTCTTGTCTAAGACAGGAATTTCCCTCACTTTGGAAGATTTCCTCTGACTTCTTCTTGTGAAGTTAAGGGCAACATCTCTAATGATACAAAGACAGCAAATAAATAACCTGGCAGGATTTAAACCCTTCCTTACTTTATCCAAAATAATAAAAAACAATTAGCTATACAAAGACTTCTTTACATATTGAAGATAACAGGTGTGAAGTTCAGAGTAGGTAAAGCAATAACAAATAGTGTTTTCTTGTTTTAGCTTGCGAAGATCCATGGAGATGTGTTTACTGTCCACTTGGGAAGAAATGCAGTGGTGGTTCTTCATGGATATGATGCTGTTAAGGAGGCTCTAGTAGACAACTCAGATATTTTCGGTGACAGAGCAAAACTTCCTGCAGGACAACTTGTATTTAAAGACTATGGTATGTAATACCTCTAATCAAATGTAAACCCTTCCTAAAAGAGCTATGGGAGCTACCAAAGCTGACCTCCTTCTGAAAATGCTAGCTGGCTGTTTTGCTGATCTAGTGCAATACTTTGCATTTCATTGGCCTGAAACAAGTATTGAGCAACTCACAGTTTTGAAGCATGAGCAGCAGCAGTGGCAACCTCCATGCTTCTCTCACAAACATTTTTAATACTGCGCTTGAATTCAGAAATGGTCGGCACAATAATTTACTTTAGCTACTGGTAAATAATTAAGTGCAAGAAGACAATTCCCCAAAAAGAGTCTCCAAAGCGGGAAGGGGGAGCAGGGAAAAAATGGACCATCTCAGTACCCTGAATAGATTAGACATCAGATAAAACATAAGAATTTTATTGATACATAGTTAAAATATAATGGGGTATCTAGATACAATAATTGCAACTATAAACATTTTTTTACATATCGATTACATTACACTGGAACTCAAATACACTCCATGATGGTAAATAGGAGTTTTGAATTTCCTCAGTGCATGATGATCCTCTACATGTTTTGCAGCAATAGACCGCTACTTCAGGAGGAACACAACATAAAATCTATAGATAAGGTGATAAAATTTACATGTTAAGCACCAGTCTTTAATGCTTGTAAACAAACAGAAAAAGTGTTGTTAGAGTAAGTCTGATATCCTCCTGTCCAATGCCAAACCTTTTTCTGGGGTTGTGCCAGTAGAGATCGCAGTCCCATTCACTACCAAAGGAAATCCATCTTTTGTTAGTTGAGGGCATAGGTCAGCAGCACTCTGCCCTGTTGCAAGCTCTTCTGCAGGGTTGCTGTCAGTGGAGACTGTGGTCCCATCCACAGACACCACCTCCAGCTTCAGTTGTGAGGTGCCAATTGCATTCTGTTCCAGGAGCTCCTGCAGAGTTGATTGTTGCAGGCAGAGGTCAATAGTGCCATACTCTGAAGTATACTCATACTCTAGCTCTTCTGCTGCACACTCACAGGGTTGTTACTCCTCAGCAGAAAAGTCTATTGAATCCCCAGTCTTTGGAACTAGTGTCTGGGGATAGAGGTTCACCATATCCTGTCCATGGAACCCAGAAGATGTTATCAGTGCTGGGCAGAGGCTAGCAGAGCTCTGCTCTGTTGTCAGCACTTCAGCTTTGGGGACAGCAATCTCCGGAGTTTCCGCTGCCGATTCTGGGGCATGCTGCTGAACGTGTTCTAGCAGTTCTCTGTATGCCCTTTTCAGGTGTTGTTCTTTCCTTAGCAAGTATTCCAGATCAGGTTTAAGCTCTGAGACCCCTGCAAGACCAAACACAGCCTCTCTGTATTCTCAAAAGTCTTCAAGCGTAGGTTCCCCTTCATCACCAAACACGAAACCATCTGTAAGGCTCTCTCACAACAATCCAGGGCCGCCAAAGTCATATCCCTCCAGAGAGCATTCTGTTGTCTCCCCTAAATATTCCTACTCTGCGCGCCATTGCAGAACCCATTATCAATTGTCCAGCTCTATCTCCTGCTGGACCAGCCTGTCCAACTCAGTCACCCATTGCTCCTGGGGCTGCTCTCCCAAGAATTTCATCCGCAACTCCCGTTGGTCACTGGCCTGTTCCCCTGGGATTGGATAGCACTTGCCCTTGTACATACCAGCAACCTGGAGATCTCCAGTTCAGAGCTCCACCTGAATCTGCTGCCTGCGCTCCAGGTATTGATTTGCAGAAACAGTCCTGGGGTATACTGAAAGGGTGATCCGCAGGACCCCCTCGAATGCTGATGCCAGATCCATATATCCGCTGGGGCGACCAAAGACTGCTATCACGATCTTGGATCCCGGTGGTGGTTTGGACGTGTTAACAACAAGAAAGCACTTATTCCACCGCTGCCACCAATGTGACGAACCCCGTACTCCTGGGAAGTATGTCTGCCCGTATTAGCTTTCCTTGCCCGGTACCAGCACGATCCAAGATCCCTCACAGCACCCAGTCACTAGCCGTAACTCAGTGTAGGTGAATAACAGCATAAGACTTTATTTGAAGCACAGACACAAGGATTTACTGTAACTCTGGAGAGAATTCCCCTCTCCTTGTTGGCATAGAGACACAGGGTGGGATAAACATTACATCCAATCACATCATGCACAGGTACATTTGAACTTATTAACACATCTATAAACAGAAATTGGGCATGCAGCCAACTTTGTTAGTGGTACAGAAACCTTTACCCTTTCAACAACTATTTAAAACAGTAACTGGCTGTGCAGACCACTTCATGACCACATGGAGAGACCTGATCACAGTTAAAATGTCCAATATCAGTGTTCTAATCATAGTGTAGACAACCTGGCTGGTTCAGGGATAAAATTAAATGCTGCGTCCAATGTGGTTGTAGTGAATCTGGTTAGATCAGACCAGACTGAGCTTATCAGGTCACCCTGTGCCCCTAATAGACACAGGGTAACTTACACATAAGAGGGGCCAGGGGAGCTGAACCAGGAGTTTCCTGACCCCCTCTAAGATAAGCTGGGTTCCATGGCCCCCCTGTCCAAAGTGACTACCGTCAGAGGGAAGTGAAAACTTTTCAATCGCCTACCAGTGAAAGCCCAAAAGAGGTCAAGGCTGTCCTGTGGTGGACATGGGGTACTGGATAGGTGGTAAGTTTACTAGGGCTGATTAGCCACTAGAAGAGAAAGTTTATTATACAAAGGTTTATATTAGTACATATATACGCCCGTTGGCGTGGTGTCTGATGCCGAGTTGGGGACTATATCTAGCAGGCATTGCCTGCTGCATGATGCGGTGGATGGTCGCCTAGGGGGGAAATCTGTGGAAGCTGAATTACAGGTAGAGCAGGGGAGTTATATTTACTGGTGGACCTGCCTGTATGTGGAGGTTATTCCTCCATGTCTGGCCATTACAAATTGTTTGCTGGAGTGGTTTCAGTGGTTACTGCCATTGCTATTTAATTTAATTTTTTAATGGGGGTTATTTTTTCCTCCTAGGTCATGGTTGATTCTACTATCCACATGCCAATAAGCTCTACATTCTAAACTTAACAGGAACTTTTTGTTCTCTAGCTCACCTTTCCGCTGCCTATGTTTTGGAGCTGTCCGTATGTGTGTGGGGGTATTTTTTGCCTCTTCCCCCCCCCCCCCCGTTACAGACATTAAACCTTTGGCCTAACAGGTTAGTTATTGAGACTACACATTTACCTTTTTTACATATTAACCTCCCTGACGGTATTCCAGAGTGTGGCTCGGGGTGGAGTTTCAGTACCAAAAGCGGTAACCCCGAGCCACACTCGGGATCGCATCGGAGGATCCAGGTACAGTTACTTACCTTGTTCCCAGGATCCTGCGATGTCTACCTGCAGTGTGCGGCAGCTGTGTCTCCGCTCCATGTATCACAGTGCCGAGCTCCGTTCCCTGCAAGCGCTGCGCCATATTCAAAAAGTGAAACACACACAATACATACAGTACACTGTAATCTTACAGATTACATTACTGTATCAAATAATTTCACATCCCTTTTGTCACTAGTGGTTTGTCCAGTGCCCTACATGCAGTTTTATATTATAAATACTGTTCTTTCTGCCTGGAAATTGGAGATTGTCTATAGCAACCAAAACCGTCTCTTTACATCAAAAACAGTTTTAGACCAGCTAGAAAACAGCAATAATAAATTAGAATCACTTGCAGAATTGAGCGATAGTGATTTGTGGGGAAATTCATCATTAAACACTGAAAGTAATGACAGTGACAATTCTGCAACTGAGCAAATTTCAGTGTTTTTGATTTGATTACATTATTGAATCATTTTTAATATTATTATATTATTATTTGTTATAATTATTTATAGTTATTTGTTTTATCATAATTTATAATTTTGTGTTTCAAACTTGATCATACCCGGGATGTCTACTAGACTCTTGTTTGGACAGATTTAAGTGTGTTGTTCCTAAGAATTACAAGTCTACAATATAAAACACTAAATTTCCATGCAAAATAATTGTACCGCTTTGAGCATCAAAAATCTGAAATAATCATACCGCCAGGGAGGTTAAGCCATGTATGGATTTGTACTAATATAAACTCTTGTATAATAAACTTTCTCTTCTAGTGGCGAATCAGCCCTAGTAAACTTACCACCTATCCAGTCCCCCATGTTCACCACAGGCAAGTATCGGGGATACTGCTGCTGTGTGTTATCACCTGTATATACTGTTCCATTGTCTGTGCGCAATACAATTTGCATTTTGCCAAACTTTTTGCTTACTTGAGCCAAATACTGGTCAAGTTTCTATGGCATTTCACTTAATCACCCTAAAAGTGAGAAAATACCTCTTCTTTTTTGGAGTCAATTTTTCCATTGGACCGCAAAAATCTGAATGAATTAAATACAGAGGTTTCTTAGCTCTGCTGTTACTCTTCTCTGGATAGGTTTTTCTTGTCATTTTCCCTTTAATACAGCTGGTGCATTTCATTGTTTGATTACATGGACTCGTTTTTATTCCACTTGAATAGTCATTCTCTATTATGTCAGGGCTTCTGTGCCCACATCATCTGAGCCATGTGTGAATGCAGTTTGAATGTTTCTCCTCCTTGGCAGTATTAATCACCTCATCGCAGTTCAGCTGATACAGTCCATCTGTAATTTTAGCCTTTGCAAGTAAGATATCCCTTTTGTGATGATACAACTGTCATCTTGGAAGGTTATTACATGGCCTTTTTCTGTGAGCTTCTTCACTGACAAAAGATTCGTTTCAAGAGCAGCAACATAAAGGACATTTTTCTGATGACACTCTCAGAAATAGGACAGTAAAGAAAATGATCTCCTGTTCCTTCTGATTCCATTATTTACCCCTTAGCTGTGGTGATTTTTTTTCTGTTTTACTCTGGTGATGGTGAATAAAGAAATGTCTGTAATTTGTCATATGACTCATAGCGCCTGAATCAACACACCATCCCTGCAAAGATGAGGTGCGATTTTGAATTGAAAAACATATTCATTATCTGTAGAAAAATTAGTTTCTTCCTTCACACTTTTGCAGTTTAGTTTGCTCTTGCATTCTAGCTTTCCAGATTCTGCAATCTGCTTTTGAATGAACTTGTTTCTTTCACACAAAACATTCACATGTTTCTTGCTTTATGTTTCTGTTTTTATTACTATTTTTCGTCTTTAAAGCAGACTCTGCTACGGAAGCGCCATCCCTATTAATGCTTTCTGTTTTACACTTATATTCTTCCACAAGTTTGCCCTTAACATATTCCAATGTCAGTTCATCATCTAGACATGCATCAAGTGCTGTGACAAGCTTTTCATAACTTTCTGGTAAACCACTGAGTAATAGTGCTGCAACATGAAAATCTTGTATTTCTTCTCCTATACCTCTCAAGTAGGGATGAGCTTCGTGTTCGAGTCGAACCCATGTTCGACTCGAACATCGGCTGTTCGACCGTCCGTCGAATTGCGAACGTTATGGGCCGTTCGCGCCAAATTCGTGTGGCGCGTCACGGCCCATAATTCACTGCGGCATCGCAGTGCATTGCTGGCTGATGATTGGCCAAGCATGCACTATGACCCGCATGCTTGGCCAATCACAGCGCCGTCAGTAGAGAGAGCTGTAATTGGCCAAAGCCAGGGTGGCTTTGGCCAATTATGGCTCAGGGGATTTAGTACACGCCCCACACTATATAAGGCCGCCTGCACGGCGGCCCTGTGTAGTGTGTTCCGGTGTGCTGAGAGATAGAGAGAGAGACAGACAGTGTCATTTGATTTGAGAGCTAGATTAGGCTAGATCTGTTCCTGCTCTTTACATTTAGTGCAGTGCGTCCTGCTCACAGTGTTCAGCTAGATCTGTTCCTGCTCTTTACATTTAGTGCAGTGCGTCCTGCTCACAGTGTTCAGCTAGATCCGTTCCTGCTCTTTACATTTAGTGCAGTGCGTCCTGCTCACAGTGTTCAGCTAGATCTGTTCCTGCTATTTACATTTAGTGCAGTCAGTGCGTCCTGCTCACAGTGTTCAGCTAGATCCGTTCCTGCTATTTACATTTAGTGCAGTCAGTGCGTCCTGCTCACAGTGTTCAGCTAGATCCGTTCCTGGTATTTACATTTAGTGCAGTGCGTCCTGCTCACAGTGTTCAGCTAGATCCGTTCCTGCTATTTACATTTAGTGCAGTGCGTCCTGCTCACAGTGTTCAGCTAGATCCGTTCCTGCTATTTACATTTAGTGCAGTGCGTCCTGCTCACAGTGTTCAGCTAGATCCGTTCCTGCTATTTACATTTAGTGCAGTCAGTGCGTCCTGCTCACAGTGTTCAGCTAGATCCGTTCCTGCTATTTACATTTAGTGCAGTCAGTGTGTCCTGCTCACAGTGTTCAGCTAGATCCGTTCCTGCTATTTACATTTAGTGCAGTCAGTGCGTCCTGCTCACAGTGTTCAGCTAGATCCGTTCCTGCTATTTACATTTAGTGCAGTGCGTCCTGCTCACAGTGTTCAGCTAGATCCGTTCCTGCTATTTACATTTAGTGCAGTGCGTCCTGCTCACAGTGTTCAGCTAGATCCGTTCCTGCTATTTACATTTAGTGCAGTGCGTCCTGCTCACAGTGTTCAGCTAGATCCGTTCCTGCTATTTACATTTAGTGCAGTCAGTGCGTCCTGCTCACAGTGTTCAGCTAGATCCGTTCCTGCTATTTACATTTAGTGCAGTGCGTCCTGCTCACAGTGTTCAGCTAGATCCGTTCCTGCTATTTACATTTAGTGCAGTGCGTCCTGCTCACAGTGTTCAGCTAGATCCGTTCCTGCTATTTACATTTAGTGCAGTCGGTGCGTCCTGCTCACAGTGTTCAGCTAGATCCGTTCCTGCTATTTACATTTAGTGCAGTGCGTCCTGCTCACAGTGTTCAGCTAGATCCGTTCCTGCTATTTACATTTAGTGCAGTGCGTCCTGCTCACAGTGTTCAGCTAGATCCGTTCCTGCTATTTACATTTAGTGCAGTGCGTCCTGCTCACAGTGTTCAGCTAGATCCGTTCCTGCTATTTACATTTAGTGCAGTGCGTCCTGCTCACAGTGTTCAGCTAGATCCGTTCCTGCTATTTACATTTAGTGCAGTGCGTCCTGCTCACAGTGTTCAGCTAGATCCGTTCCTGCTATTTACATTTAGTGCAGTGCGTCCTGCTCACAGTGTTCAGCTAGATCCGTTCCTGCTATTTACATTTAGTGCAGTGCGTCCTGCTCACAGTGTTCAGCTAGATCCGTTCCTGCTATTTACATTTAGTGCAGTGCGTCCTGCTCACAGTGTTCAGCTAGATCCGTTCCTGCTATTTACATTTAGTGCAGTGCGTCCTGCTCACAGTGTTCAGCTAGATCTGTTCCTGCTATTTACATTTAGTGCAGTCAGTGCGTCCTGCTCACAGTGTTCAGCTAGATCCGTTCCTGCTATTTACATTTAGTGCAGTGCGTCCTGCTCACAGTGTTCAGCTAGATCCGTTCCTGCTATTTACATTTAGTGCAGTGCGTCCTGCTCACAGTGTTCAGCTAGATCTGTTCCTGCTATTTACATTTAGTGCAGTCAGTGCGTCCTGCTCACAGTGTTCAGCTAGATCTGTTCCTGCTATTTACATTTAGTGCAGTCAGTGCGTCCTGCTCACAGTGTTCAGCTAGATCCGTTCCTGCTATTTACATTTAGTGCAGTGCGTCCTGCTCACAGTGTTCAGCTAGATCTGTTCCTGCTATTTACATTTAGTGCAGTGCGTCCTGCTCACAGTGTTCAGCTAGATCTGTTCCTGCTATTTACATTTAGTGCAGTCAGTGCGTCCTGCTCACAGTGTTCAGCTAGATCCGTTCCTGCTATTTACATTTAGTGCAGTGCGTCCTGCTCACAGTGTTCAGCTAGATCTGTTCCTGCTATTTACATTTAGTGCAGTCAGTGCGTCCTGCTCACAGTGTTCAGCTAGATCCGTTCCTGCTATTTACATTTAGTGCAGTGCGTCCTGCTCACAGTGTTCAGCTAGATCTGTTCCTGCTATTTACATTTAGTGCAGTGCGTCCTGCTCACAGTGTTCAGCTAGATCCGTTCCTGCTATTTACATTTAGTGCAGTCAGTGCGTCCTGCTCACAGTGTTCAGCTAGATCCGTTCCTGCTATTTACATTTAGTGCAGTGCGTCCTGCTCACAGTGTTCAGCTAGATCCGTTCCTGTTATCTTCCTACTGACAGGCAGGCTTGTCTGGTTACAGTATATAAAGCTACCTGAAGAAAATTACAGGTGTTCTATCCCAGCTTAGTGCAGCTACAGGCCATTAGTATGTCTGGAAGGCCAAGAAGGAGAGGCAGACAGTCACAAGCCAATAAGAGAGGGCAAGCAGGCTCTGTGTCTAGTGCTGGTCGTGGAGATGGTGCATCCTCATCAGCACGTGGCCATGGGACACGCTTGGCCTTTTTTTCGGCAGCTGGCCGTGTTGAGCCGCAACATGCGGAAAACTTGGTCGAGTGGATGACCAAGCCGTCCTCATCCTCCTCATCCTCTCTCACCCATGCCCAGGGTGCTTTGTCTGGCAAAGCAGCGGCCTCTTCCCTCAGCTCAATGTCATCAGTGACTCCTTCCCTAGCTCCACCATGTCCTCATGAGGATTCCCTCGAACTGTTTGACCACAGTGTTGGGTACATGCTCCAGGAGGATGCCCAGCGTTTGGAAGGCTCTGATGATGATACTGAGCTCGATGAAGGCAGTAACATGAGCACGGACAGAGGGGGTGCCCAAGAAGGACAGCAATCTGGCAGTCATGCTCCCCCTGCTGCAGCATACTGCCAGGTTTGCTCCAGTGATGAGGAGGGAGGGGATGATGAGGTCACTGACTCAACGTGGGTGCCTGATAGGAGAGAGGAGGAGGAGGAGGAGGAGGAGGCGGCACATCACCAACGAGGCAGGATGCCCTCCAGGGGCCAGCCTAAGGGCAGCACATTGACTGCATCACACCCCAAAGCTCCACATGTGCAGGGCGCTGCAGTCTCTGCGCGTTATTCAAAAAGTTCTTTGGTGTGGGCCTTTTTTGAGACGAGTGCATCAGATCGCACCGCTGCTATTTGCAACATATGTCTCAAGCGTATCTCGCGTGGCCAAAACATCTCCCGCTTGGGTACCACATGCTTGACCAGACATATGTTGACCTGCCATGCAGTTCGTTGGCAAGCATATCTAAAAGACCCACACCAAAGAACAAAGAGGATCTCTCCTTGCTCCTCATCAGCTGAGATTTCCAACCCCACTAGACCTTCAGTCCTCTCTGAGACCTGCAGTGAGAGGAATGAAGGTGTAGAATTAGGTGTGTCACAGCCAAGTACTTGTGGGCAATCTGCTTTTGGTACACCGACGCCAGATTGTACCAGGCAAATTTCCCTGCCCCAGCTACTGCACCGCCGAAAGAAGTTTGCTCCCAGCCATCCACATGCCCAGCGGTTGAATGCTAGCTTGGCAAAATTGCTAGCACTTCAACTGCTGCCTTTTCAGTTGGTAGACTCTGCCCCCTTCCGTGAGTTTGTGGAATGTGCGGTTCCTCAGTGGCAGGTACCCAAACGCCACTTTTTCTCACGGAAGGCGATTCCAGCTCTCTACCGGCATGTGGAAGGCAATGTCCATGCCTCGCTGGACAGGGCGGTCAGCGGTAAGGTGCATATTACCGCTGACTCATGGTCCAGCAGGCATGGACAGGGACGTTACTTAAGTTTCACGGCGCATTGGGTGACTCTGCTGGCAGCTGGGAAGGATGCAGGACAAGGTGCAGTAGTGTTGGAGGTTGTTCCGCCACCACGCCTCCAAAATGCTGATTGTGACACACCTCTCTCCTCCACCCCCTCCTCTTCTTCTTCCTCCATGGCCTCTTCCTCGGAACCAGCGGTGCTCCGTAGGCGTTCAAGGGGCTACGCAAGTACGCAGGCCAAAAGATGCCATGCGGTGCTTGAGCTGGTGTGCTTGGGGGACAGGAGCCACACTGGGGCAGAGGTTCTGTCAGCTCTGCAGGGGCAGGTTCAGAGGTGGTTGACGCCACGCCAACTTAAGGCAGGAATGGTGGTTTGCGACAATGGCACCAACCTCCTCTCTGCCCTCCGACAGGGACAACTGACCCATGTGCCCTGTTTGGCTCACGTCCTTAACTTGGTGGTGCAGCGGTTCTTGGGCAGGTACCCGGGCTTACAGGATGTCCTGAGGCAGGCCAGGAAAGTCTGTGTGCATTTCCGCCGGTCATATAATGCCAGTGCTCGGCTGACGGACCTCCAAAAGGAGTTTAACCTGCCCAAGAACCGCCTAATCTGTGACATGCCCACCAGGTGGAACTCGACATTGGCCATGCTGCAGCGGCTGCACACGCAGCAGAGGGCCATAAATGAGTACCTGTGCGACTATGGCACCAGGACAGGGTCAGGGGACCTTGGTTTTTTTTCCCCACGCCAGTGGGCCATGATCAGGGATGCATGCACTGTCCTGTCACCATTCGAGGAGGCCACGAGGATGGTGAGCACTGACAGTGCATGCATCAGTGACACTGTCCCCCTTGTCCACCTGTTGGAGCACACGCTGCGTGGAATAATGGACAGGGCACTTGAGGCAGAACAGAGGCAGGAAGAGGAGGACTTCCTTAGCTCTCAAGGCCCCCTTTATCCAGACAGTGTTCCTGCGTGCCCGCCGATCACACAGGAAGAGGACGAGGAGGAGGAGGAGGAGGAGGAGGAAGATTGTGTCAGTATGGAGGTGGAGCCTGGCACTCAGCATCAGCAGTCTTTAAGGGATCAGTCCCAAGGAACACATGGACTTGTACGTGGCTGGGAGGAGGTGGCTGCGGACGTTGTTGTCCTTAGTGACCCAGAGGACTCCGGACCGAATGCCTCAGCAAACCTACGCTGCATGGCCTCCCTGATCCTGCAAAGCCTGCGTAAGGATCCTCGTATTCGTGGTATCAAGGAGAAGGACCAATACTGGCTGGCAACCCTCCTTGATCCACGTTACAAGGGTAAGGTTGCGGACCTTATCTTGCCATCGCAGAGGGAGCAGAGGATGAAACATCTTCGGGAGGCCTTGCAGAAAGGTCTGTGCAACGCGTTCCCAGAGACTGGGAGGTTACAAACTCCTGTTTCTGGACAACGTGTTGCTGAGGCTTCGGTCAGTCAAAGAAGGAGCGGTGGAGAAGGTGGCCGTCTGACCGATGCGTTCAGACAATTTTTTGGTCCGCAGCCCCAAGGTATGATCGGTTCCAGCAACCATCGCCAGCGTCTGTTTTACATGGTGCAGGAATACCTAGGGGCAAGATCAGACTTGGACACCTTTCCCACCGAAAATCCTCTGGGTTACTGGGTCTTGAGGATGGATCACTGGCCAGAGCTTGCACAGTATGCAATTGAGCTACTGGCCTGTCCTGCATCCAGCGTTCTTTCGGAACGCACATTCAGTGCTGCTGGAGGCGTGGTAACCGATCACAGGGTGCGTCTGTCCACTGACTCGGTCGATCGGCTGACCTTCATAAAAATGAATCAGTCTTGGATCACCACCAGCTACCAAGCACCTGATGCTGATGTAACTGAATAATTTTTTTCAGATCCCTTCAAAGACTGCCTATGCTGATGCTGAGTGACTATCCCTGAGTAATTATCCTCTTCCTCCTCAATCATCACGCTGATAGCTTGTAAGAACATTTTTGGTTCTGGGCGCCACCACCAGTGCCTAAGGCACAATTTTTCAGCCCCTGTATAACAGGGGCGTGTAATTACAATTTTTGATGTAATACTTTGCAGCACGGCTCGTTCCTGCATTCCAACTAGAGTGTCTGTGAGGGGTTGCAGTGTTGTGGCACCAGCACCGGTGCCTAAGGCCCAATTTTTCTGCCCCTGTCTAACAGGGGCGTGTAATTACAATTTTTGATGCAATACTTTGCAGCAGGGCTCGTTCCTGCGTTCCAACTAGAGTGTCTGTGAGGGGTTGCAGTGTTGTGGCACCAGCACCAGTGCCTAAGGCCTAATTTTTCAGCTCCTGTTCAACAGGGGCATGTAATTACAATTCTTGATCTAATATTTCACAGCAGGGCCCTGTGAGGGCTTACAGTGTTTTGGCCACAGCAACACCTAAGGCCCAAATTTCTGCTGAGTATATAGGGCAGGACCCTACTTTCAAACATCTAACTTACAAACGACTCCTACTTGCAAACGGAAGGAGACAACAGGAAGTGAGATGAAATCTACCCCTAGGAAGGGAAATTCTCTCATGTAAGAGTTAATATGGGAAAACAATTTCTCCTTTCCACTGATGCTTTCCAATCCTTGTTCCACAAAAAAACCCAAATTTTCAAAAAACATTTTTCATTGGGACAAAAAAGTGAGGTGAAATCTTCTGAAGAGGAGGAAAGACGCAAAACAAATGTCACAGGGGTGATAACCCTTCCCTATGTTTTCCAAAAAGCTTAGAAAAGATTTTTTGGCTGGAGCTAAACACGTTAAAAATGTTCAAAATTACAAACAGATTCTACTTAACAACAAACCTACAGTCCCTGTCTTGTTTGCACCGCCTGTATACTGCTGTTCAGAGTATATAGGGACCTTTCCTTATTTTAATTTGGGTGCGGGGTTCCCCTTAATATCCATACAAGACCCAAAGGGCCTGGTAATGGACTGGGGGGTACCCATGCCGTTTGTCTCACTGATTTTCATCCATATTGGCAGGACCCGACATGACATTAAACCCGCAAGCAGTTTTAAATGAGATTTTTTCCTTTAAAAATGACATTTGGTGCAGGGACTGTTCTAAACATGGGAAACACGCGTCACTTTACAGGCATACTATAGACACCCCCCAGGTACGATATTTAAAGGAATATTTCACTTTTTTTTTTTTACTTTAAGCATCATTAAAATCACTGCTCCCGAAAAAACGGCCGTTTTTAAAAGTTTTTTTTGCATTGATACATGTCCCCTGGGGTAGGACCCGGGTCCCCACACCCTTTTTAGGACAATACCATGCAAATTAGCCTTTAAAATGAGCACTTTTGATTTCGAACGTTCGAGTCCCATAGACGTCAATGGGGTTCTAACGTTCGTGCGAACTTGCGGTCCGTTCGCGGGTTCTGGTGCGAACCGAACCGGGGGGTGTTCGGCTCATCCCTAATCCTGATATCGAGTGAATACTAGTGGGGGTATTCAATTACAATAAACTCAAATATAGTTCCGATTATTGCACTCATTTGCATACTGAGAGCAGCTGGCTCCACACATTGAACGATCAATCACGCTTACGATCAGCCTAGGTTTTTTATCACTCATCGGGTAACCATGATTCAATACTAATCCATCCATTGTAGATGGAAATTGGTATTGGAGGTGTATTTTAACCACTTGCTTACAGGGCACTTAAACCCCCCTCCTATCGAGACCAATTTTCAGCTTTCATTGCTGACGCACTTTGAATGACAATTGCGCGATCATACAACACTGTACCCAAATGAAATTTTTATCATTTTTCCCCCACAAATAGAGCTTTCTTTTGGTGGTATTTGATCACCTCTGCGCTTTTTATTTTTTGTTAAAAAAATTTAAAAATACAGAATTTAAATTTTTTTTTTTTATATATTTTGTTATAAAATTTTAAAAAAGGTCATTTTTCTCCTTCATTGATGTACGCTGATGAGGTGGCACTGATGGGCACTGATAGGTGGCAGTGATAGGCACTGATGGGTGGCAGTGATGGGCACTGATTGGTGGCAATAATGGGCACTGATTGGTGGCAATAATGGGCACTGATCTGGTACATCGATAGGCAATTCTGCTAGGTGGCACAGATTGGCACCACTGGTGGGCATTGATAGGTGGCACTTGTGGGTATTGATAGGTGGCACTGGTAGGCATTGATAGGTGGCACTCATGGGCATTGATACGTGGCACTGGTGGGCACTGTGGGCACTGTCAATTAGCAATGTCAGATGGCACTGGCAGGGGGTACTGGTGGCACAATTGAGGCATCATTGCCTACTCCTCTTCGGGACCGATATCCCTTGCTGATGAGCCGGTGATCAGCTTTTTTTTCTCCTCGCACTGTCAGCGCGAGGAGGAAAAAAAAAATGATCACAGAGCTTTTGTTTTGATCATGTGATCAGCTGTCATTGGCTGATCCCTTACTTGGATCGGTGATCACCCGAGTCTCAGTGACTCGGTAAACACAGCGCGCCCCACGCGCGCCCTGTAGGGCGCGCGCGGGGCGCGTGCACAGGGGAGGCCATCATATGACGGCCTCCCGGGAATTCAGGTCCGCACTGTAGCCGTCATTCGGCTATAGCACGGATATCAAGTGGTTAAAGTTGGGTAATTTTTAATATTTATGATAATAGACACTTATTGCTTTGTTATTGGCATAAGGACGGTGAATGGCCATGTGGTGTCATGAGTAAAGATACGAGCATGAAAGGGTCAATTACCGTCGTTAATACATGTATAAAAGCTGAGAGCTGTGCTGTGTGGTCACGCCCTCTGACGCATGACCATACAGCTACCCACGCTGTTGATCTTCTGTGATACCTTACCCGGGAATACCGCTCTCAGCGGTAATAAGGTATATCGGGACTCAACGATCTATGATACGTGCTTATATTATTTTAATACATTGTAAGTGTACATCTATATGGGATCACTTTGTTTTTTAAATAAAAGTATTTTAAATCACTGGATTACGCTATGGGCACTTCTATTTCTTCGCTCGTTATGAGCTTAATTTAGATGGAAGTATGCAGAGTGCCCTGACAGCTATCCAAATATCCATTCATGGATCCAGTCCTATTTGAGTGAACTAATGCCTCGTACACACGAGCGGACATTACGGCGGACTTTGCCCGGCGGACTGTATTTCGTCGGACAATTCGATGTGTGTGGGCTCCAGCGGACTTTGTTTTCTCAAAAGTTGGACGGACTTAGATTTGAAACTTGTTTAAAATTTATCCGTTGAAATCGAGTCCGGTCGAAAAGTCCGCCGTCTGTATGCTAGTTCGACGGACAAAAAGCCACGCTAGGGCAGCTATTGGCTACTGGCTATGAACTTCCTTGTTTTAGTCCGGTCGTACGTCATCACGTACGAATTCGACGGACTTTGGTGGATTGTGTGTAGGCAAGTCCGTTCATTCAGAAAGTCCGTCGGAAAGTACGTCGAAAAGTCCGCCGGGCAAAGTCCGCCGTAATGTCCGCTCGTGTGTACGCGGCATAAGTCCGTCGATATTAAACCAGTGAAAGGCACGCTGTTAACCCATCACCTTCTGGTAAGTGAATTACCTATAGGGGATTCCCATAAAAGCATGTGGTGAAGGATTTATCTGGGATTTTGATCAGCAGAGAGTTGGTGTTCAACATTCTTTATAAACAGATTAGCTACCACCAGGGGCATTGCTAGGTGGCAAAAAGACCATAGGCTTAAGCCCAAAGTCCAAGGCCGGGAATGAGGGGGGGGGGGGGGTATGTGGCGCTGGCTTTTTTAAAACACAGGTCACTGTGAGCAGGGACTTAGGTAGAAATGCACCTACATCCTTGGTGTCACTGAAAGAAAAAAAAGTCCCTGCCCATTGAAGGTGTCTGGAAGAAAAAAATTGTCCCTGCGTCCATCATATGTGATGTGCACCAGTAAATTTAAGAGGGTGGGGTGGTAGGAAGCTGGCAGTGAGGTACAGGGGGGATGATGATGACTGGGGTACAGGGGGATGATGATGACTGGGGTACAGGGAAATGATGAAAGGGGGGTGCATATGGCAGGGGGTACAGGGGGATGATGACGGGGGGTGCATATGGCAGGGGGTACAGGGGGATGATGATGACAGGGGGTGCATATGGCAGGGGGGGTGATAATGACAGGGGGTACAGGGGGGATGATGACAGGGGGGTGCATATGGCAGGTGGTACAGGGGGATGATGACAGGGGGTACAAGGGGTGCATATGGCAGGGGGTACAGGGGGATAATGATGACTGAGGGTACAGGGAGATAATGACTGGGGGATGCATATGGCAGGGGGTACAGGGGGATGATGACTGGGGGTGCATATAGCAGGGGGTACAGGGGGGTGATGATGGCAGGGGTACAGGGGGATGCATATGGCAGGGGGTACAGGGGGATGATGACTGGGGGTGCATATAGCAGGGGGTACAGGGGGGGTGATGATGGCAGGGGTACAGGGGGATGCATATGACAGGGGATACAGGGGGATGCATGTGGCAGGGGGTACACGGGGATGCATATGGCTAGGGGGTACAGGGGGATGATGATGACTGGGGGTATAGGGGGATGCATATGGCAGGGGGTATAGGGGGATGCATATGACTGGGGGTACAGGGGGGGTGATGATGACTGGGGGTACAGGGGGGTGCATATGGCAGGGGGTACAGGGGGATGATGATGACTGGGGGATGCATATGGCAGGGGATACAGTGGAATGCATATGACAGGGGGTACAGGGGGGTGATGGTGACAGGGGGTACAGGGGGTGCATATGGCAGGGGATACAGAGAGATGCATATGGCAGGGGGTACAGGGGAATGATGATGACTGGGGGATGCATATGGCAGGGGGTACAGGGGGATGATGATGACGACTGGGGGATGCATATGGCAGGGGATACAGGGGAATGCATATGACAGGAGGTACAGGGGGATGATGACAGGGGGATGTATATGGCAGGGGGTACAGGGGGATTATGATGACAGGGGGTACAGGGGGATGATGATGACAGGTGGGTGCATATAGAAGGGCATACAGGGGGATGCATATGGCAGGGGACACAGGGGGTGCATATGACTGGGGGTACAGGGGGATGCATATGGCAGGGGACACAGGGGGATGCATATGGCAGGGGGTACAGGGGGGTGATGATGACAGGGGGTACAGGGGGTACAGGGGAATGCATATGACAGGAGGTACGGGGGGTGATGATGACAGGGGGTACAGGGGGATGCATATGGCAGGGAATACAGGGGGATGCATATGACAGGGGGTACAGGGGGATGATGACAGGGGGTTGCATATGGCAGGGGGTACAGGGGGATGATGATGACGGGGTACAGGGAGATGATGATGGCAGGGGGTACAGAGGGATGATGATGACAGGGGGTACAGGGGGGTGCATATGACAGGGGGTACAGGGGGGAGGATGATGACAGGGGGATGATTATGACTGGGGGATGCATATGGCAGGGGGTAGAGGGGGATGATGATGACAGGGGGTGCATATGGAGGGGGTACAGGGGGATGATGATGACAGGGGGATGATTATGACTGGGGGTTGCATATGGCAGGGGGTAGAGGGGGATGATGATGACAGGGGGTGCATATGGAGGGGGTACAGGGGGATGATGATGACAGGGGGTAAAGGGAGATGATGATGACAGGGGGTAAAGGGGGTTGATGATAAAAAGTTTGATGACGGGAATCAGAGGTAGGGGGGTGGGCTGCCAGGAACAGGGAAATAATGAGGGGCATGATGATGATGATGACAGACAGGGGACAGTAGATGGCATCATATCATCAGGGTTCCTTTTTTGCCCAGAAATAGAGCTTTCTTTTGGTGGTATTTGACCACCTCTGCGTTTTTTATTCTTTGCGCTATAAACAAACAAAGAGCGACAATTTTGAAAAAAAAATAACTTTTTTTTTACATTTTGCTATAATACATATCCAAAAAAATATATATAAAAAAACAAATGTATTCATCAGTTTAGGCCGATATGTATTCTTCTACATATTTTTGGCAAAAAAAAATCGCAATAGGCGTATATTAATTGGTTTGCGTTAAATTTATAGCGTCTACAATATTGGGGATAGATTTATGGCATTTTTACTATTTTTTGGGACCATTGACATTTATACAGCGATCAGTGCTATAAATAGCCACTGATTACTGTGTAAATTTCACTGACAGGGAAGGGGTTAACACTAGAGGGCAATCAATGGGGTTAAATGTGTTCCCTCAGCATGTTATAACTTTAGGGGGGATGGGCTACCAGGGACATGACAGAGATCACTGTTCCCAATCACTGGGAACAGTAGTCCCTTGTCAGAATGGGGAATCGCCTTGTTTACAAAGGCAGTTCCCCGTTCTGCCTCTGTATAAGGCGATCGCGGGTCCCCAGTGGACATCGAGTCCGCCCGACCCGCGGGGACACGCCCCCTATTGTGCCTGCGCAAGCTGACGTACAGCTACAGTGATTTGTGCAGTAGAGCCGACTTGCCACAGTATAATGACGGCGGCTGGTCAGCTAGTGGTTAAACTAAATGTGTAAGAAAACAAGTGAAAATTCATAAACCAGCATCTAGCCAGTGAAAGTTCAAATAAATGTGCAAAAATGCATATATAAAGTTCCAAATGCAAAATTTCTTTCCCAAGTGCTGCTGTGCTGACAATTCATAAAGTGCTGAAATGATTGATATCCACACAGGTGACAACATGCTCCAAACCCTCCCTTTGTGGTTAGACTCACCAGATCCAATGGACCCCTCAAGCAATACTGCATTGTGGGTCAAACAGGCTTAGTCTGGTGAGCAGGGTGATGAGACCCCAACTTCAGGATACCATCCTTCTGGTAATGTTTCAAACTTGGACATAATAAAGAGCCCACATAGTATAGATCATCTTGTTTGTTCAGTAGAAATCAAGCTCACAAAGTTCCATAGTAAAAAACAAGGATGTAGCATCAAAAGACAGTCTGCTAGTTCCAGGAAGCAGCAGGTTCTCCCACAACCATATCTACATTTCAACATAGGACGTGATGTCACTGCGGTGTCGTAGTCTGTAACTGATGAATTTTGCCCCTCCCACAGGGCTTTATGTGGGGTCCATTGGGTGTGGTGAGTCTAATCACAAAGGGGGGGGGGGGGGTGTTGGAGCATGTTGTCACCTGTGTGGATATCAATAATTTCAGCACTTTATGAATTGTCAGCACCACAGCACTTTGGAAAGAAATTTTGCATTTGGAACCTTATATATGCATTTGTGCACATTTATTTGAACTTTCACTGGCTACATGCTGGCTTATGAATTTTCACTTGTTTTCTTACACATTTAGGGCACAAAACTTGTATATATGTTTTTATACACTGTATATATGTTGTTTTGCACATTTATTTGAACTTTCTCTGTTTACATGCTTGTTTATGAATCTAATTTTTTATTTCATTTTTTTTTTGGCAAATTTCGTTCAAGCCTAGCACTTGGCAAAGCAATTTCGTAGTTGGAGTTTTATATATGCATTTTTTCACATTTTGATTTTCACTGGCTACATGCTTGTTTATGGAATTTCACAAATTTATTGTGTTTTTTTGCACATTTTGTCTATATTAGCACTAGCACTTTAGTATTACCCAATTAAGCTTGTTTAAGCTGCAGTATTCCCATTTTCTTTCACATTTTTGACTTACTGTATGTCATGAACAGCAGCAGCAAGTTTATCACTAATTACCATATACGGTTGATTTACTGTTTATTAATTTTCAGTGATTGGCACCATAGATTGTAGACTCTATAACAATTCACGAAGACCAAATAATATACACAAATTTGGGTTATTTTTACCAAAGATATGTGACAGTATACATTTTGGCCAAAATTTATGAAGAAAAATTACTAATTTGCCAAATTTTATAACAGAAATGAAGAAAAATGCAATTTTTTTGACAAGATTTTCGGTCTTTTTTTCATTTATAGCGCAAAAAATAAAAAACCCAGCAGTGATTAAACACACCAAAGGAAAGCTCTGTGTGAAAAAAAGGACAAGAATTTCATATGGGTACAGTGCTGTTGACTGAGTAATTGTCATTCAAAATATGAGAGCGCTGAAATCTTAAAATTGATCTGGTTAGGAAGGGGGTTTAAGTGGTCAAAGGTTAATTTCCCACATCTGTGACTTTTTAAATTGCAATCGGTGTCTGCGTATAAGTAGTCAATGGGTTTGTTTTCTCTCATGTGGATGCACTGAGCAGGCTAGAACCTGAGCCATGGGGAGCAAAAAAGAACTGTCAAAAGACCTGCTAACCTGCTAAGGTAATGTAACTTTATAAAGATGGAAAAGGATATAAAAAGATATCCAGAGCCTTGAATATGCCAGTCAGTACTGTTCAATCACTTATTAAGAAGTTGAAAATTCAGGGATTTCTTGATACCAAGCCAAGGCCATCTTTATAAAGTTCCATTACCTTGTTACTCAGGTCTTTTCTGCTCCCCATGGCTCAATATTTATTTACTATTCTGCACAGCCTATTATATGTTATAATCTCCTTGTCGGTCCTGAAGAAGCAGGAACAACCCACCATGTGTGTTGTTGATCTATTTCAAGGACATATATGTATTTTGCTCTTTTTTTAATTATCTTATTTATTAATATGTGTGGAGCATTTATGGTCATTTTTAGTAAATTTGTATAAAAAATGTGATTGTTTTATATATTGGTGTCTTTATTATTTGTGGTAACAAGAAGTATAAGTTAAATTCCCATATCAGAGGTGTTCAATAGTTGCTATATACTTACGGGATGATACTCTGGTTATACCACAATTGCTCTTTGGCGGTACACCATACCCTATTCTACCCAATTACTCACTATCACTGTAGTCGCCTACTTCAATAATCTTCATCTTCCTCTTGGATCTTTCAGGTAAGACACATACATGTTTACCTTGGTCCAAGCTTGATCAATGTAACTATGAAAAAATATCCATATCTAAACTTCAGCTTTACGTATCTTATTCCCACCTGTACTGGCTCTGTTTTTGATCATAAGACACAAAGTGATGAAAATACTTAATGTGTTGCACTTTCAAGAACCAATCCTAAAGTAAGAACACATGAGGAGCTGCTTCATTTGGTACCCCTTATCTCAGTGGTCATGTGCCTGCTGCACCCCCTGTAGCTGCTCCCTCTCACCTTTATGAACGACTTAGGCAGATCTTTCATGTTCAGCTGCAGTACATTTCCCAATAAAGGAAGAGGAGAAGGCCCTGGAGGCAGGTTCTCATACTTTTTATTTCTGTTTCTCAACATGAAGAATATCAAACAGGCGACACAGAGAGCCAGGATCAGTGTGCTAGAATCCATTGGCCTTGAAATTTGCTACCAATTGCTCTGCAACATAAAAAAAACATAAAAACACACACAAAAACTGTATTAACAATGAGCCTCACCCAATACTGTTTACATGCAACAGAAAGTTCTTCCGTTTCATTTCATCTAGACATATGTGGTTCATTTCGTAATGAATCGAAACGTATACGAATCTCAAAACAACAATAGTAACAAATTTCAATGAATCTGAAATTCATTATAACGAAAAAACAAAATTAATTTGTTTTACTTGGATCTTTGAAGCGTCCGAAGTAATGAATGATTCAAATTGATTTCTGAATAGCTTGTTGTCAAGGAGGGAGCGGTCACCGCATCCTTAACAACTATGACTCATCTGCTGTCAGCGGGGTAGCGGGGTGGGGGTCTGGTCCAATCCATGCCAGGCCCATCGGGGGACCCCACGCCATAAAAATTTGTGGGGTCCCCAATAATCCATACCAGCCCCTTAGGTCTGATATAAATTTTAAGCCCAAAATTCAAACTAGACTCTTATCCGAGCATGCAGCCCAGCAGGCCAGGTAAGGGGGGGGCGAGTGAGGGCCCCCCTTTTGAACCACACCAGGCCACATGCCTGGTTCCCCCTCCGATAAAGCACCTTGTCCCCATGTTTATGAGGACAAGGGCCTCTTCCCCACAACCCTGGCCCCGGGATCCCTGCCCCCCCCCAATTGAATGGGGTACTTAGTACCCCTACTCAGTCACCAAAAAATATGTCAAAATAAAATAAAAACCCAGAGTTTTTGGCAAGTCCTTTATTAAAAATAAAAAATCTAAAGTCCCTCCCTTAAAGCACCTTGTCCCCATGTTTATGAGGACAAGGGCCTCTTCCCCACAACCCTGGCCCCTGGATCCCTGCCCCCCCAATGAATGGGGTACTTAGTACCCCTACACAGTCACCAAAAAAAATGTCAAAATAAAATAAAACCCAGAGTTTTTGACAAGTCCTTTATTAAAAATAAAAAAAATCTAAAGTCCCCTGAAGTAGATCCAATGCCAATCACAATGAATGCCGATCCACATGAAAAAAAGCCAGCTGAGCATGACGTGCCCCATCGAAAGACACTTGCCAAATGACAGGTAAATATGGGGCGGGGTCTTTTGGTGACGTCTTCGTGAGTGACAGGACTAGAGATGGGGAGGCGTGGAAAAAAAATTGAAAATCGTGAAAGAATCCCCTGATCTCCTGACATGTGAATTGGATGCGGGGAAAGCCACATCCAATTCGCAATAGTGTGAACCCAGCCTTAATGAAAGATTTATCATACTTTATGTAAAGTCCTAAATTATTGCAAGTTCTCTCAGCTGAAGACAAGCAAATCCTGGAATACAATTCAAATAACACTGTACTTCTCAATGTAGTTCTCAAACAAGAGAAATATGCATGTCTGTCACTAGGGGGCGCTGCAGGGGAAATGTTTCAGTTTATTTTGCTTATGGACTCCATCTTGTACCTCCTATAGTTGGGTGATTGTTGGGATACAATAGTTAATAGTTTCTGTCCTCTCAGACCATAATTGACAAGTAAGAGGGTGAATTTGTGCGACAAATTAGTTTATCTTTTTAACCTTTAAATAATTTCTATTTATGCTCTCCACCATCACAGTATAATGTTAACCTATAGTCTGATCAGTAAATTGTGTTTTCTTTTTCTTCTCTTGGTAAAATGGTGAGACCAACATTTAGAGTTTGGAAATATTAACACAATGCAATTTATGCTGAGAGCAAAGCTGTAATTTGCAGATATTGTGAGAAGAAACATTCTTTTCCAAATGTTACAAGGATGACAAAACACATCTTGGCATGCCAAAGGTGCCCTAAAGACACTAAAGAATACTTTATGAAATTAAATGATGAGGACCATTATAAAAGAGCAAGTAGCTTTTCCCTCCAGAGTTCTCATCCAGAAACACTCTTTCTGCTGCTTCTGGATCATAACAAAGTGTCTCTTCAGCAGAAGCATCTTCAGGTAAGGAAGTGTTAGATAAAATGACACCTGAATATCAGGAGAACATTGATTATGCTCTTGCTTCTTGATCAGCATCATCAATAACTGAAAATGCACATTGGCAGAGAGCCTTTAAATTGTTGTGAGTGCCCGAATTCATCGCTCATACTGAATTTCAACAGCTGTGCTCCCTCCATAAATTGCCTAGACATTTACTCTCTACCCTCTACCAACTAATTCATGCATTAACACACAACGATTTGCCACGGTATACCAGGGTGTGGTCAGTGGAACTGGGAAAAAAAGAGTTCTTGAGAGCAGATTGGCAGACCTCCTTCCATTTTACACACAAGTCTTCCATCTCATGCTACTCTCAGGAAAAAAAATTCAAGATCCTCCCCCGATGGTGCAAAGACCCATTGACACTACATAAAATATTTCCATCCATTTCCTGTCCACTTGTTGACGATGTCGTTCGGCTGTAGGTAAGTACTTACACATCTGGTGCGAATGTGAGGAGATAAATAGGAAAGAATATCTCCGCGCTACCAGGACAACAATAAACAACGGAACACTAGCTGCAACAGACACTGAAATGGTCAAACCACACCAACAATAAGTAAATGAAAATCAATATATGGTGTCACGCTCTAGTGAAAAAATTAGTATCATAAATAAAGTGCCAAATTAGTTAAAGTGCTATATAAAGTGACATTGCATGTGCAAAATTGCATAAAATGCATAAAGTTGCTAAATAATCATATACCTTCAAGTTGCAAAAAAATGCATATAAAGTGGCATCGCATGTGCAAAATTGCATAGAGATGCATAAAATTGCTACATAATCACATAACCTTCAAATTATCAAAAATAATCAAATGACAAAAAACAGCATTAGGGTAATTAGTCTTAGGTCCCCTAACCCCCCTAATAAAGGTTTAACCCCTTGATCACCCCCTGTCATCAGTGATCACTGTATAAGTGTCACGGGTGATGCAGGTTAGCTAGTTTATTTTTTATAGGATCAGGGCACCCGTCGTATTTTACCTAAATAAAGGTTTAACCCCCTGATCACCCGGCGGGTGATCAAAGTTAGGTTTTAGCGTCAGATAGGGTCTACGTCGCCCCAGGCTGCGTCAGATTAGTGCCAGTAGCGCTAACACCCACGCACGCACCATACACCTCCCTTAGTAGTATATAGGGTGACCAAATTTCCAAACTGCCATTCAGGGACACCCCCCCTGCACCCACGCCCCCCCAAAAAATCAACGGGGCAGCGCTGCTATACCGCCGGCAAAATGCCCCTGTGGCGGCGTTTTGCGGGTGGATTTAACCCCTTTTCGGCCGATAGCGGGGGGTTAAAACCGCGCCGCTAGCTAAAAATAGCGCCGCTTTACCGCTGACGCCCAGGGCGGCACAGTGTGAGAGGGGTCTAATACCAAGGTGGTCACCCTATTTGGAATAGATAGCCAGACTTTCCGCCACACAGAAATACATATGTGAAAAAAAAAAAGAAAAAAAAAAAGGAAATTTTATTGTTAAGAACATACAGTATCAGATTCCTAGAAGGAACATTGTTAAAAGCAATATATGATTCATTGCAAGCATGCATGTTCTCATAGAATAGTATTAGTAAGTGAGTAGTGTACAAACCTGGAAGTTTGGCTGGTGGCTCGGGTCGCGGCCCTCGTAGGCGGGAGGAGGCTCAGGAGGAGAGAAGTTGGGCTGCTGGCCTGGCAATGAGCTGCAGGCATCGGAAGTAGTCGGCCCCGGGACTGGCACTGGGCACAGACTGCCATGGTGGATCCTGGCTTACCAGCAGTGCCAGCGGGATGGACAGGAGGACAGTGGGATGGACAGGGGGGGCAGTGGGATGGACAGGGGGACCGTGGGATGGACAGGGGGACAGTGGGATGAACAGAGGGACAGTGGGATGGACAGGGGGACAGTGGGAAGGAGAGGGGGACTGTGGGATGGACAGGGGAACCGTGGGATGGACAGGGGGACCGTGGGATGGACAGTGGGACAGTGGGATGGACAGGGGGACCATGGGATGGACAGGGGGACAGTGGAATGGAGAGGGGGACAGTGGGATGGACAGGGGGACAGTGGGATGGACAGGGGGACCGTGGGATGGACAGGGGGACCGTGAGATGGACAGGGGGACCGTGAGATGGACAGGGGGACCGTGGGATGGACAGGGGAACCGTGGGATGGACAGGGGAACCGTGGCATGGACAGGAGGACCGTGGGATGGACAGTGGGATGGACATGGGGACAGTGGGATGGACAGGGGGACAGTGGGATGGACAGGGGGACAGTAATGGACTGTACAGTACCTGACCGCGAGATTGTGTTTCCAGCGCGATCCCATCGCACTAGTTCTCGGTGACAGGGTTCTGTGCATGTTGCGCTGGCTCGCTCATCGGGAAAGGAAAACTTTTTTTTCCTTTCGCGATGAGCGACAGGCAGTGCTGACAGCTGTCTGGTATGACTCATGAGGGAGAACGCCGCGACAAATTAAAAAAAAAAAACGGCGTGGGTTCCCCCCCAGGGGCATACCAGGCCCTTAGGTCTGGTATGGATTGTAAGTGGAACCCCCCCTACGCCGAAAAATCGGCGTGGGGTCCCCCAAAAATCCATACCAGACCCTTATCCGAGCACGCAGCCTGGCCGGTTAGAAAAGGGGGTGGGGACGAGCGAGCACCCCCCCTCCTGGACCGTACCAGGCCGCATGCCCTCAACATGGGGGGGTGGGTGCACCTTGTCCCCATGTTGATGAGGACAAGGGCCTCTTCCCAACAACCCTGGCCGTTGGTTGTCGGGGTCTGCGGGCAGAGGGCTTATCGGAATCCGGGAGCCCCCTTTAATAAGGGGGCCCCCAGATCCCGGCCCCCCCACCCTATGTCAGTGAGTATGGGGTACATGGTACCCCTACCCATTCACCTAGGGAAAAAAGTGTCAATAAAAAAACACAATACACAGGTTTTAAAAGTAATTTATTAGACAGCTCCGGGTGTCTTCTTCCGACTTTGGGGTCTTCTTCCGACTTCGGGGGTCTTCTTCTGACTTCTGGGGTCTTCTTCCGACTTCTCCGCTCTCGACACAGGCACATCGAGCCCATAGTGCCCTTCCTGCTGCATTCGCTAATCCTAATTGGGAGCCCACCACTTCTGCAGCACCCGTACTTCCCCCATTCACTGGCCAACCCCGAATTCAGGTGGAAACAGTTGATTTTACGTCACTTGATTTTTATTAGCTGTCGATCTTTCACCGAAGATCTCTATAGATCTATTGTGGACCAAAGCAATTTGTATGCTGGTCAATTCATTGCTGCTAATCCCCAGCTGACCCTTGCTAGAGATTGGGAACCAATTATGGTTTCCTCGGGGTGACCCTGGATTTGATCGGCTCTACAAAATTTGGCCCCTCGTAAACCACTTCAACCAACAGTTTGCAGCCTTGTTTACTCCCGATCAGGTTGTCTGCGTTGATGAGTCCCTGATTAAGTTTTCTGCCCGCTTGTCTATCAAACAGTATCTTCCCAGCAAGCGTGCCAGATATGGGGTCAAGATGTATAAGCTCTGTGACAGGGCAACAGGCTATACATATAGTTTTATGTTTTACGAGGGAAAAGATAGTCACGTAAAGCCGGAGTGAGGTAGATTGAGCGCACTCTAGGTGAGGATGCAGCTTATAAACCAGCACATAAATTATTTAAATAAAGTCCATTGGGCAATGTCCATAAAGCTGGAGAACTGCCCAGACTACATAGGGAGCACTGGTAAGATTGTGTGGGACTTGGTGTCACCCTTATTCGGAAAGGGGTACCATTTGTATATGGACAATTATTACACGAGCGTGCCACTTTTTAGTCACCTTTTTGATTATGGAATTGGCGCATGTGGCACTGTGCGATCTAATCGCTGGGGCTTCCTCTGTGTCCACAAATACAACGTTAATATGGGAGGGGGTGGACCTAAACGACCAGTTGTTGGTGCCATACCTAACTGCCTGTAAGGCCAGATGCTGGTACAAAAAAGTGTCTGTATATTTATTTCAATTGACTCTACTGAACGCTTTTGTGCTATACAAAGCTTCAGGACAGACTGGATCCTTCCTTAAATTCCAGGAAGAGATCGTCACAGCCCTTCTGTTTCCAGAAGGTGCTTTGGCCCACCTTTCCAATGCAAATGCAGTGAGCCAGGTGCATGAAAGGCATTTCCTTATGTCCTCCTTGGTACCCTTACCCAAAGTGACACCCGCTTTTATTGTCCCTCCTATCCTGACCAACCTGGTCTCTGCATCAGTGACTGTTTCAAACGCTACCACACACTAGTTGAGTATTAGTGTAGGGTACAGCACCACACAGTCCTAGGCACACGTACACAGGGTCTCGAAAGATGTGATGGCCATCACATTTTGAGAGACCCTAATCTGCAACGTTCAGTTTATAGTTTTCTTTACAGTTTTTATAAAAGTGAAAAAAAAAAAAAACACACAAAAACACAAAAAAAATATAAAATAAAAATCCAAAAATAGCAGTGGTTGTATTTTTCTTCTCTCTCTCTCACTATTGTTCTCTCTCTTATGTTCGCTCTCTACTGTCCGCTCTACTGTTCACTCACTATTGTTCTATTTCTATTGTTTTCTCTCTGTTTTATTTTTACTATGTTTTATTGTATTTACTTTGCAGGTATTGTATGTTATACTGCAATGTTTGTTTTATTGTTAACCATCATTTGTTTAGCAGGTGCGCCATTCAGCTGCAGCATGGGTTTATTTATCTTGACAGCAACAGCGTTTGCTCCCACAATACATAAAGCCGTGATTCCAGCGCTGTCAGAGGTGATTTCACCACCACAGTTAAAAAAAAAAAGAGCATATATGCCGAAGCATGGGGGCAGGGGTGGAGGAGCAATTTTCTCCTAACATTAGGGGCGGATTGCCCCAATGCTTTCGGCATATATCTTTTTAGGCACAGATTGCAATGTTTTATTTTCACTATGTTTTATTGTAATTGCTTTGCAGGTATGGTAAGTCTTACTGTTATACTGTAATGTTACTTTGTTTTATTGTTAACCATCATTTGCTTAGCAGGTACGCCATTCAGCTGCAGCACGGGTTTATTTATCTTGACAGCAACAGCGTTTGCTTCAAGCTTTCTAAAGGCATAAAATTGTGATTTTACTCCTCACTACCTATCACAGTTACGGAGGCCCTGAAATGTCCAGAAAGCACAACCCCCCCCCCCCCCCCAAATGACCCCATTTTGGAAAGTAGACACCCCAAGGTATTTGCTAAGAGGCATGGTGAGTATTTTGCAGATCTCATTTATTTTTGAAAATGAAGAAAGTAAAGAAAAATATATATATATTGTGACAAAAAGCGAGATCTGCAAAATTCTCAAAATGCCTCTCAGCAGATAGCTTGGGGTGTCTACTTTCCAAAATTGGGTCTTTTGGGGGGGGGGGGTTGTGCTATCTGGGCATTTCATGGACTCCGAAACTGTGATAGGCAGTGAGGAGTGAAATCAAAAATGTACGCCCTTAGAAAGCCTGAAGGCGGTGATTGGTTTTCAGGGTCCTGTATGCGGTTAGACTGCCAAAAGGTTCCACACATGTGGTATCCCCATACTCAAGAAAAGCAACAGAATGTATTTTGGGGTGTAATTCCACACATAACCATGCCATGTTTGAACAATATATCATTTAGTGACAAATTTGTGTAAAAAAAAAAAATAAGTAATTTTCCCGCAACTTGTGGCAAAATATAAAATAGTCCATGGATTCAACATGCCTCTCAGCAAATAGCTTGGGGTGTCTTCTTTCCAAAATGGGGTCATTTGGGGGGTTTTGTGCTATCTTGACATTTCATGGCCTCCGAAACTGTGATAGGTAGTGAGGAAGTGAAATCACCCTTTTACGCCCTTAGAAATAAAGGCGGTGATTGGTTTTCGGGGTCCTGTACACGGCTAGGCTCCCAAAAAGTCTCACACATGTGGTATCCCCATACTCAGGAGAGGCAGCGGAATGTATTTTGGGGTATAATATCACATATGCTCATGGCATGTTTGAGCAATAGATCATTAAGTGACAACTTTGTGCAAAGAAAAAAAAAATGTAATTTTCCCGCAACTTGTGGCAAAATATAAAATATTCCATGGACTTAACATGCCTATCAGCAAATAGCTTGGGGTATCTACTTTCCAAAACGGGGTCATTTGGGGGGGGGGGGGGGGTTGTGCTATCTTGGCATTTTATGGCCTTCGAAACTGTGATAGGTAGTGGGGAGTGAAATCAAAAATTTACACCCTTAGAAATCCTGAAGGCGGTGCTTGGTTTTCGGGGTCCTGTACGCGACTAGGCTCCAAAAAAGTCTTACACATGAGGTGTACTCAGGAGAAGCAGCAGAATGTATTTTGGGGTGTATTTCCACATATAACCATGCCATGTGTGAGAAATACATCATTTAGTGACAACTTTGTGTAATTTTTTCAATCAATTGTGACAAGAAAAATAAATATTCAATGGGCTCAATATGCCTCTCAGCAATTTCCTTTGGGTGTCTACTTTCCAAAATGGAGTCATTTGGGGGGGTTTGTACTGCCCTGCCATTTTAGCACCTCAAGAAATGAGATAGGCAGTCATAAACTAAAAGCTGCGTAAATTCCAGAAAATGTACCCTAGTTTGTAGACGCTATTACTTTTGTGCCAATAAATATACGCTTATTGACATTTTTTTTTACCAAAGACATGTGGCTGAATACATTTTGGCCTACATGTATGACTAAAATTGAGTTCATTATTTTTTTTTTATAACAGAAAGTAGAAAATATCATTTTTTTTCAAAATTTTCGGTCTTTTTCCGTTTATATCGCAAAAAATAAAAATCGCAGAGGCAATCAAATACCAACAAAATAAAGCACTATTTGTGGAAAAAAAAAGGACACAAATTTTGTTTGGGTACAACATTGCATGACCGCGCAATTACCAGTTAAAGCAGTGCAGTGCCAAATTGTAAAAAGTGCTCTGGTCATTGAGCTGCCAAATCCTCCGGGGCTGAAGTGTTTAAACACTGCATTTCACCTTCCCAGTGTAACAAAACAATTTCAGTTTGTAAAACTACTCCACACTAATCTTTTTTTTTGTTTTTTCCAAAATTTCCATTTTCCTATGGTTTCAAAATTTCCAGAAATGTTACATCTCTAGACAGGAAACTTACCGAATGACTGGTAAACATGGGGCGGAGTCAACTGGTGATGTCACCGTGTGACCCTGCCTTAATGTTTACCTGTCATTAAGCAACGGGACACTCACTGAATGACAGGTAAACAAGGAGCCAAGGTCAGCCAGTGACATCAGAGACAAAAAAAAAGTAAAAAACAAAAATATAAAATAAATAAATTTACAAAAACTGTAACTTAAAAAAAATAAAAACAAATGGGCAGACTCGATGGACCACTTGGTCTTTTTTTGTCGTCACTTTTCTATGCTTCTAAACCAAACAAATTGGACTTTATATGGTGCTCAAGGATCTACTACACAACTTTATATGAAAACATATCATTTGCTTTATTTAGAAACATCATAAAAACAATGATAATATAAAAAAAGCTTTTCTGTCTAGCTTGACCTATTTCACTAATTCCGTCTAAAGCTCAAACTCCTTGGAGCCAAAAAGTATATACACACTTTACAACAAAAATTAGGGTATCGAAAGTGAAGAGCTTAGGTTTCTCAATCCATTTTGTGGGTATTAAACCACTTCATCAGGAGAGAGAGAGTGGCAAGATATATATCTATATATTAAATATAGATTTGGAATCATACACAAATAAAACAAGGCAGGCTAGGAGGAAAACGCAAACACAAGAGTGTAATCATTAAACTGGAACATTATGTCAAACTGAATGGTATTGCAAACCAACCTGGCAGGGTAAGGGTCCTCTTTGTTTACTGTTCTGACTACATGCCATCTAAGGCCAAAAGTGGTAATGAGTAAAAAACATGACCTGTGCCAGAGGTAAGTCTATTAAAACATTTATACCTATGTATCAACAAACGCTATATAAGAAAAATCTATGGAAATTCCTAGTAAAACCAATGCATACCTAAGGCCTCATGTACACTGCTGCTGGTAAACGAACGTTCAGAGGCAGTTGGCTGCTTTTTTCAGCTGCCCCTAAACTCTTCCAATATTAACTTATGTGTACATGTACACAGGTTAATTTAATGTCGTTTTTAGGCAGTTGCCTTTAGAGGCTTTTCTTTGAAGGCAAAAAAGTTTTCGAAGTTTCCGACGTTTCAGATGCCAAACGCAGCTAAACGCGGCTAAACGCGGCTAAACGCGGTACCAGAGTTTAGCCTCATTTCGTTTACAGGCATTTTTCATTTTTGGCTATTTTGGAAAAAAAAAAAAATAATAATTATTTTCAAACGCTTCTAAACTCAAACGCGGCTAAACGCGGCATGTAAACGCGGCAAAACGGACGTTTTAAACGTGGGTTTTTATCTGTCAAGTTAAATCATTTAGGAGAGGTTGTAAAAACGTTCCATGTACATTAAGCCTTAATTGCCTCTGTTAGGTTTGCTTTTTACTAGGAATTGTCAACATGCAGACAGGACAAAAAAGTGACATCTGTCCTGTTCCAATTTAGGAGGCTGCATGAGCAGAGAGTGCATTGTGAAAAGAACCCTAAAGCAGCTAATTGATGAACACTGGTATTGGCCGGCCGAGTGGTATTGTCTCATTACCCCTGTGCAATAGAGATTAAAGTGATTTTCTGGGGTCCCCCGCCGGCGCTCCTGGCTCCTCCTCTTCTCAAGTGCCCCCACGGAGAGCCGCTTTCCATGGGGGCACCCATTGACACAGACAGTAGGACTCCGCCCCACCCCCCCGGGTCACTGGACTTGATTGACAGCAGTGGGAGCTAATGGATCCTGCTGCTATCAATCCATCCAATGAGGACCCAAGACAGCGGCTGGAGCTGCTGTGCTTGTCCCCATTGCTGGAACGATTGGGTTCAGATAAGAAAAAGGGGGGGGGGGTCTGAGGGGCTGTTGCAGCACAAAAAGTTTTTCACCTTAATGCATAGAATGCATCAAAAAGGAGAAGTCCAGCCTGAGCTTTTTAGGCTGGGCTTCTCCTCTGGGTCACAGGAGTGCAATTTGCTTTGCACTCCTGTGACCCGTTTTCAGCGGAGCGCGGTCTGAAGTTCACTCTCCGCTGGCGTCACTGCCATCAGTCGAGGCAACCCGTCTGGATCTGCCAGCTGCCTTGATTGATGGCAGTCTCAGCCAGCTGCTGAGATGGCTGCTCCCTGCCCCTCCACAGCTCAGCGCTCCAATGAGCGTGGAGGGTCAGAGCAGGAGAGGGGAGGGTAGAGAACCGAGCCATTGGCGGTGTTCGGTGACTCTGTTCTCAGTGCAGAGATGCCAGGGGACAGCTGCATCAGTCTGATGCTCCATCCACCGAGGTAAGTTTGAATATGGGAAAAACCCAAAACCCATACTTTTCTTTTAAGGTGAAAAACCATGCGGGTTTACAACCCCTTTAAGCATATCCCAGCTGGAAGCAGTGTGGTGCCTGAATGAAGTGGCAATCTTACTGGTGTAGCACTACCCCTTAGGAACCGCTTTTCTTCCACTCCACAGGTGGAAGGAAAGAAAATCACTCGATTTCCCCATCAACACAGTGTTGTAGGGTAACATGTCTCCTGCAGCACTATTGTGTTCTGCCAGCAAGGGGGGGGGGGGGGGGCAGCAGAACACGTTAATTAATTAATGATAGTGGGTATAGCCACCGGTAGTAATTGCATGTAAAATCAACCAGGCTGGTTGTACCCAAGTCAATAAATGTATCGACTTGGGTACAATCAGCCTGACCATATATGGATCTATGGAATCTCTGCTGAATCTTGGGCCCTGCTGAACCGGTCGAATTGTGATTCATGTATGGGCGGCTTAAGTCTGCATTAGTCCTGATAACCTAGTACAGCCTTTCTCAACCTTTTAACTTTGAAGGAACCCATGAAATCATTTTCAGAACTCGATAAACCCCTGCTAAAAATGATTAGGTCTACAGCTCAATGGTACATTAGCGCCCCCCCCCCCCCTCCTGAACCATACCAGGCCACATGCCCTCAACATGGGGAGGTGGGTGCTTTCGGGCAGGGGGGGTCTGCGCCACCTTTTGATGTCACATGAAGGGGGTGGGGTCACTCAGTTACATCACTGGGTGGCCCTGCCCTTGCCTATATAACAGCTGTCAAAGTAAAAAGACAGTAGTCACCAGGAGGCCTCTCATCTTATTTTACATTTTTTCTATTTTTTGTGTCTGTCGGGTGGCGTGATTGAAGATGGATGGACATTTTTTTTTCTTTTTTAATAAAGATATTTATAATGTACAGGAGGCTTCCGCAAGCACTCCTTAAAAGAGAGTCTTTCTGAGTCTGGAGTCAATGAGGATGGCAAACGTGATCAACTTCTCCAGCTCAGTGGGTATATCTCGGGCTGTTATCTCATCCTTCATAGTATCCGAGAAAAAGCAGCCACGAGGGCCTCATTGTTCCAAGCAACCTCTGCTGCCAGAGTATGGAATTCAATGACGTAATCGGCAACAGTTCTCGTACTCTGTTTGATGGACATGAGGCTCTTGGCAGCAGAAGCGGAGTGTGCGGGAACATCAAATACCCTTTTAAAAGAAGCCACAAACTCAGGGTAACTCAAGACAACAGGTTTTTGCGTCTCCCATAGTGGCTTCTGTCCGTGGGAAAAGCCTGGGGCAGCATCTCAAAGTATATCTCAACCTGATTGAGAAACCCTCTGCATTGGACTGGATCGCCCCCAAATCGATGAGGAAGTGGAGCGGAACCAGACATACTTCTTAAAGAGGTACTACTCGAGGCAGGTGCCTGCACAGAGACTGGAGCAGCAGCAGGGACGGCCTGCAATACAGGTTGTACCGGAGCAGCCACAGTGGGAGCCACAGTGGGAGATTACAGGTGAGCCGTGGGACTCAGAAGCATTTGTAACGCCATGGAAAACTGATCCATGCGGTGATCCTGCTCATCTGGAAAAAATATTACCAACAAGTGGATTGACTGCATCTTCTGAATTCATGGCCTGGTCAGAAACCATGAATCATACCGAGACAGAAGTACAGTAAATCACACTTCTTAAAGTAAATAGAACAAACGTAGTCAAAACATAGCCAAAATTCGGTAACCGGAACGGATAGTCAGGCAAGCCAGAAAGTCAGGAAGCCAGGGAACAGCGTAGTGGAACAGCAAGCAGGATCCAGAAGGAATGTCAGCCAAGCAAGTCTTTAACAGGAACACAGGAGATGATCTCTGTGATGTTGACCAAGGCGAAGGCAGAGATCATCTTGGCTGGACGGTTTAAGTAGGCAGGACTGACGAGCAGGATATCATCAACAGGTGAGTCACTGTGGAGAGATAGGAGCTGGCAATTAGCCGACAGCTAAGCAGCCTGCTCAGAGAAGAAAGGGCTGAGCTCCACCTGATATCCCCTAAAGAAGATAGTCCACAATTGAAATGTGTCGGAAAAATCGGTGGCAAACAACTATCTGCCTATATATGGTGAATATTTTATGTATAGATAAAATGTTATCGTTTTGTATTAATAAACCTTTCTTCTTTTAAAAAGTGTTTGTAATAATATTTTTTGGTTTCAACAAAGTCCCGTGGGAGATGCATGTTTTGAATAATATTTTGGGATGGATCAGCCCTTAACCCATGATATACTCACCTTTACCTTCACTATTGAACTCTCCTGGAGTCTGGAATAGCAGTTCTCCCTACTGGCTCCTCTGGTTCCTACTGCTGATCCCTAGTCATTGCAGAATACAGTAGTGATGTTGGGGGTCTGTTTGAGTAACCATGCTTTTTTACACATTCCAAAGTGTGGGATAGGATTGGTGCTGGGAGACCAGAGAAGTCATTTTCCTCACAGGGTACTGCAGATGTATTTTTTTTTTTTTAACCCCCTGATAGGGTAACTTTAACCCAATTGCTTGCTGTCGCTTTATAAAGCTAGATGTGTTGCTCAGCTGTGCTACATATAATTTCAAGCAGTGGCATTTGATCAGTAAACAGATAAAACAAATGGTTTCCAAACTGGGACATGTTTAAAAACATTCCAGTTTATCAATGGAGCAGTACACATTCTCGAAAGACTATCCTGGCACAAGCTTCTTTTAGGAGAAACAATAGCAGTCAGATAAGGTGTTCAAATCTATCCAGTTGCTTAAAGCATATCTAAACCTGAAAACAAAAATGTAATTTATTGCAGTTTACCAGTCCTTAGATGTGGTGGCTGCATTAGTCTTTTTTAATGCTAAGTGCACTTTCTGCAAGTACACAAATATGCCTGTTAATCCTTCTAGAAATCCAATGTCCCTATAACTTCCTTTGAACTGAACTCTCAAACAATGTCCTCAGCTTTCTCAGTTATCTATGAGCTACAAGCAACATATTTGGATATGCTCTAAAAGAGAAGTATGACCAAAGATTTTTTGGCCATACTTCTCTTCTTTGTCACAGGAGACCTACCTTTGCACTCCCGTAACCCAGAGTCAACTGACAGTGGGCCATTGCCTGCTATCAGTTGATGAGGAAGAGCCGCTACAGGCTCTGTAAGGATCCCAACAGTATTCTCAGGATTCACCCAGCTGCCTGTTTGACAGCTGGCTCTGCCCCTAAGCAGGAGACTGAGAGTCGGAGCCAGCCACTCCCCCTCCCCCCACCTCCAACCAGGTGCTCCAGTGAGCACTGGAGGAACAGAATGTAAAGCGGTGATTGAAAGTCCAAGTGGGCGAATTAGGACCTGTCCAGCAACAACCAAAATTAAGTCCATGGAGTTGGGTGTCCAATCCTGTCAGAACCTCTATTATACTATAATAATTTACATCAGGGTCTTTGCTGGTTTCACCATAAGGGGTTGCTTACACGTGTTGGGAGGTACAAATGGAGTCACTGGAAATCTTCAAGCAATTTCAGTTGTACACTTATCATAGTTGCCAACATTCCCCAAATGTTTTTAGGGACACTTTTTTTGCAGAAAGCCAGCTCCGGGGGGAGAAGTATGTTAATTAGGGGCATGTCATCCTTTTTGTGGGCATGGTCAGTGTCTAAAAGTCTATGCCCGCTGCGGCAAAGATGGGCGTGGCTTAAATTATGCTAAATATTGGGTTGTGGTTAAATAGAGTCTTTACCTTTAAAGTCCCCCTTTACCATCAGAGCCCCCCTTTACAATCAGAGCAGTCTCGTCAATGCAATGTCATCAGAGCAGTCTCATCAAAGCAGTCTTCCCAGTGCAATGTCATCAGAGCGGTCTCACCAGTGCAATGTGATCAGAGCAAGACCCACCTGGCTTGTCACACAAAGACTTCTCCATGGGGGTGTTCTCCTAGGTCTTAGTGTGGCTCAGCCTCACAACAGGAAATCTGCTCTTCCTTCAGATATAACACAAATACAGCCAGGGGACTCGTGTTCCCCCTCCCCCTCCTCCAAGCACTTTGTAAACTTTCAGAGGAGTGTGGAAACTGGAAGCACTATAAAGTTCACCTCCCCAGCCAAGCTGCATACCAAGACATGGTTCCTGACCTCACCGCATAGTATATGCTGCAGCCGGCTCCAGTGATCAGCCAGGCTGCGTCTCCAGGTGCTGCTGCATCTGCCATGCCCCGATTTCCATCCCACTGTCTGGGACATTGGCGTATTTTCAGGATTTTCCCCAGGACATTCCCAGACCGGGACATGGGTCTAATTTCTGGGAATGTCCTGGGAAAATCGGGACTGTTGGCAACTATAACTTATGTTTCTTACTTTGTGTGGGCATTAACACTTTCAAGCCAAAGACCACTTGACACTTAGAGCCCCACACACGCTTACCTAAGACCGTGTATTTTCAGCCAGCGGCTAGGTCTGTTCCGATCTGCCTTGACTCAAGACTCCATAGCATTTTGAGAAAGTAACAATTATTATGTACTCAACTCCACCAGCTTGTCTCAAATCTTTACTCCACAACTTTTTAATATGTTCCACCCTTGGGCAAACAGGGAAGCAAATTATATTATATAATAATTTCACCCTCATAATAAAGCACATATAGTAGGTGCAAGAATGGGCATACTGTCCTCCAAGGCAAGTGCCATAGTGCACATTCCTTCTCTCTAGTCACAAGACTTATATAATATGCTCCTACACCCCCCCCCCCCCCATGGTTGCAGTTTAATAGTGGGCAGGAGCAATGTATAATTTTTGTCACTAGGGGCTTTCTGAAAATGCTTGCACTTGCCTCGGAGGAGTAAAAGATTTCAGAGCAACTTAACTGCCTACCTTTGTGCAATGTAAAGTGTATTTGTAGGATGTTAGTATAATGGGGTACATGACATTTGGGAAATAGGGTAGCTTTCTAGACAGACAAAACACCTTCTTGTGTTGGGTTGCAGTGTGTAGACTATGAGTAAGAATTAGTAATGTATATCTGGAACCAAGACAGAGTTATTCTCCAAAACAATAAGCACAGACCCCATGGACAAAGAGATTAACACCTGGAAGACCAATGCATAAGGTGTCGTTTTTGGTGGACACGTGAGGAACATGGCTGCAGCGACAAGCATAATCTACCTGTGAATAGGGATTTTGCAAGAAAAAGGTCCATTTAGGGCCCCCTGGAAGTTAGGATATAACAAAGTTTAGGGATGTGGTCAATGAAGTTACAAGCATGAAGAGACTCTGTCGCGTACTGTATGTTATACTGTACTGTGTGCCCCATACTGCATGATTCTGCTCAAAGGTAAATGTGAGGGTCTGCTGCATCAGGACTACTGTGGACTTTTGCTTTGTTGTAGCTGGGTATGGTACCATATAAGGGCAACTTAAAGCCTGGTTCGAAACCCACACCTTCTAAATGCTGGGTCAGTATAGAGAAATTCATCTTACTAAATAGAGACCTACCCTCCTTTTTAATTGCAGCTGCAAAACATCAAAAATATACATAGGCAGCAACAATCCAGGCATCCCTAGAGGCCTAGACCTCTATACTATAGAAGAGACCTCACAACAATTCCCCTAGGGCTATTGCTATACCCTTAAAGACATATGAATATTGAATACCTTCGCTTTCAATCAGTTCAGGGTCCCAATCAGGACTTCTAACTCTAGAAGAGATGCTAAACATCAAAGGGCACTAACACCTTATATAGAGCAGTGCAAATAAAAGATTTCCAAAAAGACCATCCTTCCTCATCATACACCAATGTCAATTACACCATTTGGTCAATCTATAATAATATAAAGCCTTCTATAAAAGGCATTACTTGGTTTTACAAATATTTAAACTATCAACACTCCAAAATAAAACCTCCGCAGCTTATTAAATGGGAAAAAGAACTACAGATGGAATACTCACTGACAGACTGGAGCAGGACACTTTCCACAACCCTAAGCTCTTCCCACTGTACAATACACTGGGAAAACACTATAAAGATTCTTTATAGATATTACATGACACATACCAAACTTAAAAGCATGCCTCAGGATGCCCCTTATGTTGGCACCAGTGTGGGAAAGTTGACTATATGTACCACACCTTATGGGCATGCAAAGGCTTGAAAAGCTTTTGAAACTCAGTGTTCAACTTAATTTCACAAATAACCGGAATACTCACTACACCACGCCACTTCCTATCCCTTCTTGAAATGCATCTAGACCGCTTCCCCAAACAATATTTACTGATGGTCTCATGCATACTAATAACAGCTAGATTGACAATAGCAAGCAAATGGAAACAGACATACTCCTGGCTGAATGTCTCTGAAGTTATACAGAGTTAACAGCCAATGTATATGCGAAAAACATATAACGGGTCTCAATCATTCCATGCAAGCATTTGAGCAAAAATGGATGGCATGGGTCACGTTCTACAATCTAGACCATATCTGATATTTTTACAAAGGGAAATCTACCCTCCTCCAAGAGTCCAAATAATAAATCTGCTGATGGATCTCCTCCACCCCTAGAGGAAGTATTGCTCAGGAATATGTGACACTAGTAATGATATTATATTAAAGCTACCAGATTTACCTTTTACCTAACTTTCTGGTATATAATTTAATAATGAAGTGTTAATCGCATTGCAGTAATTTGCAGTTCCATTCTACAGAAGAAAAGGATAAACAGAATATAACAGAGCGGGATCTTGCAGTTACATTCAACAGTCTAGCATGTTCTACGTACCTTAAAACACGCTAGACTGTTGAATGTAACTGCAAGATCCTGCTCTGTTATATTCTGTTTATCCTTTTCTTCTGTAGAATGGAACTGCAAATTACTGCTTTGTTATATTTTATCTGCTCTTTTATTTGTTTAATGAAAAATGTAATAAAAAATATTAAAAAGTAAAAAAATATAAAAAATCTAATTTCTTCATCAATTTAGGCCAATATGTATTCTGCTACATATTTTTGGTAAAAAAAAATTCTAATAAGCGTATATTGATTGGTTTGCGCAAAATGTATTTATCTATCTACAAACTATGGGATAGATTTATGGCATTTTTGTTTTTTAATTTTTTTTACTAGTAATGTCTGCAATCATAGATTTTTAGCGGGACTGCAACATTGCGGCGGAAAAAATCGGACACTGTGGGGGTTATTTACGGTTATTTACGAAAGGCAAATCCACTTTGCACTACAAGTGCAAACTACAAGTGCAAAGTGCACTTGAAATTGCACTAAAAGTGCACTTGGAAGTGCAGTCGCTGTAGATCCGAGGGGAACATACAAGGAAAATAAAAAACAGCATTTTAGCTTGCACATGATTGGATGATAAAATCAACAGAGCTTCCCCTCATTTCAGATCGACCCCTCAGATTTACAGCGACTGCACTTCCAAGTGCACTTTCAGTGCAATTTCAAGTGCACTTTGGACTTGTTGTTTGCACTTGTAGTGCAAAGTGGATTTGCCTTTTGTAAATAACCCCCTAATGCCGCATACACACGACCGGATTTTCCGGCAGAAAAGGTCCGACAGAATCATTCCATCGGATATTCCGATCGTGTGCGGGCTTCATCGGACTTTCACCTTCGAAAATTCTGACGGACCTAGAAATAGAACATGTTTTAAGTCTTTCCGACGGAATCAATTCCTATCGGGAAAACCGTTCGTCTGTATGCTATTCCGACTGACCAAAAACAACGAAAGGGCAGCTATTGGCTACTGGCTGTTGAACTTCCTTTTTCTAGTCCCGCCGTACGTCATCGCGTTCTAAACGATTGGACTTTGGTGTGATCGTGTGTAGGCAAGTCCGTTTCAGTGGAACTCCGTCGGAACTCCGTCGAAAAAACTGTCCAAGTTTATTCTGCCGGAAAGTGTACCCAGCATAAGTGACACTTTTGACACTTTTTTGGGATCCAGTGACATTATTACAGTGATCAGTGCTAAAAATATGCACTGTACTCCTGCTCTGATGAACCCTCTGGGGAAGTATCCTGAGGATACGTGACCGTGCTGAAGGTTCAGATTGGGTGACATGGAAAACAAACAAACCCAATGTCACCCAATCCGAACCTTTCAACGCGGTCATGTATCCTCAGGATGGATGTTCGTGGCACGTTATACGTGCCATGACATCCCGCAGGGTTATGTCACCGGCGCTAAGTCACATGATCAGAGCCTGATGGCACGTACATGTGTTCTTTGCTGTCGTCTGTGCGTGACGCGTCATCACGCCATGCACGTGCGGGATTTGGAGATCCCCGATTGGCGGGAGAGGTCAGCTACCAGAATATGCCTTCCATTTTCGCTGGCTTTTCCATGCGGTGTTTGCCGCACTGAATGTGGCTCATTGCCACATATATTCAATGAAAAATTGGGCTATTGGTCAAATTTTCTATGCCACTTTCTCATTGGACGTTTAGGCTCAGACTTGGAATGCCAAACAGCAGCTGATCTCTCTCCATCCTATCACCAGCCAGGCCACTCCCTGATTCCATTGATCGATTTTGGGTGGTTGTATAATTTTTAGATTATTTATATATTTATGCAGTGTGGGAGAACAGTTTGATGCTCCTGTAGAAGTCCAATTAGGACGAAACGGGTCGATCAAGGCTCACTATTCCCTACACTTTATTTCATTCTATGTGAACACGTTTTTACTATCTGTATATTGGTTTGTTCCAATAAACCTACCCTTTTGACCTGCACCATTGGAGCACTCCATTCTTTCTTCCTCATATTCTTTTGATTGGATATGAGATTTGGATGCTCACCACTTGATGTATCGTTCCCTCCGGTTGGTGGATACTACTGAAGCTGTTCCAGCCAAGGGGAGATGTCCTTTGAGATCCGGGACTCCCACCTTCTCCCAGGAGAGCCATCCATCTGGATCTCTAAGCCTGTTTGATTCAGTGTCACTGGCATCGGAATCCACCTGCTCTGGTAAGAGTGTTTAACCTCTTTTCACTTCAAGATTTCCATGCAGATGAATTATACATCGGAAGATTTTTTCACTTGCACTGGATTCCATATTTATTGCACTGTGGGACTTTATTACTTATGTTGTCTATATTCACATTATAGTGGGTCACTACCCACAAGTAGGGATGAGCTTCGAGTTCGAGTCGAACTCATGTTCGACTCGAACATTGGCTGTTTGCAAGTTCGCCGAACAGCGAACAATTTGGGGTGTTCGCGGCAAATTCGAATGCCGCGGAACACCCTTTAAAAGTCTATGGGAAAAATCAAAAGTGCTAATTTTAAAGGCTTATATGCAAGTTATTGTCATAAAAAGTGTTTGGGGACCTAGGTCCTGCCCCAGGGGACATGGATCAATGCAAAAAAAAGTTTTAAAAACGGCCGTTTTTTCAGAAGCAGTGATTTTAATAATGCTTAAAGTCAAACAATAAAAGTGTAATATCCCTTTAAATTTCGTACCTGGGGGGTGTCTATAGTATGCCTGTAAAGGGGCGCATGTTTCCCGTGTTTAGAACAGTCTGACAGCAAAATGACATTTCAAAGGAAAAAAAGCCATTTAAAACTACCCGCGGCTATTGCATTGCCGACAATACACATAGAAGTTCATTGATAAAAACGGCATGGGAATTCCCCACAGGGAAACCCCGAACCAAAATTAAAAAAAAAAAAATGACGTGGGGTTCCCCCTAAATTCCATACCAGACCCTTCAGGTCTGGTATGGATTTTAAGGGGAACCCCGCGCCAAAAAAATAAAAAATAAACGGCGTGGGGTCCCCCCAAAAATCCATACCAGACCCTTATCCGAGCACGCAACCTGGCAGGCCGCAGGAAAAGAGGGGGGGACGAGAGAGCGGCCCCCCCCTCCTGAACCGTACCAGGCCACATGCCCTCAACATTGGGAGGGTGCTTTGGGGTAGCCCCCCAAAACACCTTGTCCCCATGTTGATGAGGACAAGGGCCTCATCCCCACAACCCTGGCCGGTGGTTGTGGGGGTCTGCGGGCGGGGGGCTTATCGGAATCTGGAAGCCCCCTTTAACAAGGGGACCCCCAGATCCCGGCCCCCCCCCTGTGTGAAATGGTAAGGGGGTACTTACCCCTACCATTTCACTAAAAAAGTGTCAAAATAGTTAAAAATGACAAGAGACAGTTTTTGACAATTCCTTTATTTAAATGCTTCTTCTATCTTCCTTCATCTTCTTCTTCTTCTGGCTCTTCTGGTTCTTCCTCCAGCGTTCTCATCCAGCATCTCCTCTGCGGCGTCTTCTATCTTCTTCTCCTCGGGCCGCTCCGCACCCATGGCATTGGGGGGAGGCTCCCGCTCTTCTCTTCATCTTCTTCTTCATCCTCTTCTCTTCTTCTCTTCTTCTCTTCTTAATTTTCTTCTCCGGGCCACTCCGCATCCATGCATGGAGGGAGGCTCCCGCTGTGTGACGGCGTCTCCTCATCTGACGGTTCTTAAATAACGGGGGGCGGGGCCACCCGGTGACCCTGCCCCCTCTGACGCACGGTGACTTGACGGGACTTCCCTGTGACGTCACGGGGAATGCCACAGGGAAGTCCCGTCATGTCCCGTGCGTCAGAGGGGGCGGGGTCACCGGGTGGCCCCGCCCCCCGTTATTTAAGAACCGTCAGATGAGGAGACGCCGTCACACAGCGGGAGCCTCCCTCCATGCATGGATGCAGAGCGGCCCGGAGAAGAAAATTAAGAAGAGAAGAAGGAAGAAGAGAAGAAGAGAAGAGGATGAAGAAGAAGATGAAGAGAAGAGCGGGAGCCTCCCCCCAATGCCATGGGTGCTGAGCGGCCCGAGGAGAAGAAGATAGAAGACGCCGCGGAGGAGATGCTGGACGAGAACGCCGGAGGAAGAACCAGAAGAGCCAGAAGAACCAGAAGAAGAAGAAGATGAAGGAAGATAGAAGAAGCATTTAAATAAAGGAATTGTCAAAAACTGTCTCTTGTCATTTTTAACTATTTTGACACTTTTTTAGTGAAATGGTAGGGGTAAGTACCCCCTTACCATTTCACACAGGGGGGGGGGCGGGATCTGGGGGTCCCCTTGTTAAAAGGGGGCTTCCAGATTCCGATAAGCCCCCCGCCCGCAGACCCCCACAACCACCGGCCAGGGTTGTGGGGATGAGGCCCTTGTCCTCATCAACATGGGGACAAGGTGTTTTGGGGGGCTACCCCAAAGCACCCTCCCAATGTTGAGGGCATGTGGCCTGGTACGGTTCAGGAGGGGGGCCGCACTCTCATCCCCCCCTCTTTTCCTGCGGCCTGCCAGGTTGCGTGCTCGGATAAGGGTCTGGTATGGATCTTTGGGGGGACCCCACGCCGTTTTTTTTTTTTTTTTGGGCGCGGGGTTCCCCTTAAAATCCATACCAGACCTTAAGGGTCTGGTATGGAATTTAGGGGGAACCCCACGTCATTTTTTTTTTAAATTTTGGCCGGGGTTCCCCTTAATATCCATACCAGACCTGAAGGGCCTGGTATGGAATTTAGGGGGACTCCCACATCATTTTTTTTTTTTTAATTTTGGTTCGGGGTTTCCCTGTGTGGAATTCCCATGCCGTTTTTATCAATGAACTTCTATGTGTATTGTCGGCAATGCAATAGCCGCGGGTAGTTTTAAATGGCTTTTTTTCCTTTGAAATGTCATTTTGCTGTCAGACTGTTCTAAACATGGGAAACATGCGCCCCTTTACAGGCATACTATAGACACCCCCCAGGTACGAAATTTAAAGGGATATTACACTTTTATTGTTTGACTTTAAGCATTATTAAAATCACTGCTCCTGAAAAAACGGCCGTTTTTAAAACTTTTTTTTGCATTGATCCATGTCCCCTGGGGCAGGACCCGGGTCCCCAAACACTTTTTATGACAATAACTTGCATATAAGCCTTTAAAATTAGCACTTTTGATTATTCATGTTCGTGTCCCATAGACTTTAACGGTGTTCGCGTGTTCGAGCGAACTTTTTTCCTGTTCGCATGTTCTGGTGCAAACCGAACAGGGGGGTGTTCGGCATCCCTACCCACAAGTTATTGAACTATATTTACCGACACACATGTTTTTTGGTTATATTTTGTTTTAGCGCTACATTTTTACACTATCCTATTTAAATATTTGTCACATTTTTGTGTAGCAGCGTTTTTTCTTTTTTTCTTTTCACTGGTTAGCGCAGTTATATTATTATTTTCATTACATATACACACCTTTTTGAAAGGCCCCAGAGGCTACAACACCTAAGCAAGAGGCACCACTAATCAAACACTGCCATGAAGACCAAGGAACTCTCCAAACAAGTAAGGGACAATGTTGTTGAGAAGTACAAGTCAGGGTTAGGTTATAAAAATACATCCAAATCTTTGATGATCCCTAGGAGCACCATCAAATCTATCATAAGCAAATGGAAAGAACATGGCACAACAGGTGGCTCTACAAAGTGTTGACTTTAGGGGGGTGAATAGTTATGCACATTGACTTTTTCTGTTATTTTGTCCTATTTGTTGTTTGCTTTACAATAATAAAAAAAAAATCTTTAAAAGTTGTGGGCATGTTCTGTGAATTAAATGATGCAAATCCTCAAACAATCCATGTTCATTCCAGGTTGTGAGGCAACAAAACACGAAAAATGCCAAGGGGGTGAATACTTTTGTAAGGCACTGTACACGTCATAGAAGTCAACCACAGGCAAACATTTTGTATCTTCCTCTCTCTCCTCACCTCGGCTGCTCGCTTTACCCAAAATAACCTTTCTGTGTTATTACATGATCGGACCTCCCCTGTTGCGTAAATGTCTTCACTCTTCAGCAAAGCATGCAGTATAAAAGGCTCCCTCTTATAATACAGTACTGCCATTGTGTGCCTACAGCTCGGTCAGTGGTATTCTTAACGCAGAAAAGTCCCTTCTATTGCTTTCTCTCCATCGTCAAATTTCAAAATCTCCAAATTCCTTTTTTTTTCTTTTGTTTTTTTAGGCTTTTTGCTACTGCTGTGATCTGACTTTGTAGACATGTGCACTGCCAAAAAATGTGTTTTGTTAATCGGATAATTCGTTATGATCAACATTCGTTATTTCGATAATTCGTAACTTCACTAACAGACAAGTTTGAAAAGAAATTCCAATACCTATAGTTTAATAGTTTATAACTATTATTATAATTTGTATTATTATTGCTAATAATTAATAATAATAATAAAAAAACTATAATAATGGTTAATAATTTAACTATAAAATAGAAAAATATGAAAAACAAAATTATCCAAATGTTTTTCGTTCTTTTGGATTTTCGAATGTTCGGATTTTCGATCTTATTTTCAGATTTTCGTTTTTATTTTCAGATTTTTGTTCTTTCTGATTTTGGGATTTTTGTTCTTGTTTTCAGATTTTCGTTCTTTTTGATTTTCGTTCTTTTAGAAAATTTGTTTTTGAAAAAAATTGACAAATTTGTCAAATTTCGACGAAAAACAAATTTGGAACGAAACAAATTGCACATGTCTATGACTTTCTGTTAGAGGGGGGCTACATTTGTTCTCCATGGTCAGACAATATCTAGGAACGTAGCCACCTTCTTTTGCACACTCCTGAGATGGACCATGGCATGTGTAGTGTGCAGAGGGCACTGCGCTGCTCATTTTAAACAAACAGAAGTGAGGTAGGAAAAGGAGAGGTTCAGGAACTCACAGAGGATGTTACAAGGAGGCAAAAAACACAGCAAGAAATGATTCCATGAAAAAAAAAATGATTACAGGGCCATTAAGCATTGGATATGTATGGATTCATTTTAGAGATTAAGGATATCATTTAGTGACACTTTAACCCTTTTTTTTGCCATTTCCATAATTAATACGGCATTGGCTTTGGGGGCTTTTCACACTCCTGGTGGTTGTCAGATAGAAGCGGCTGTGTTTGACTCTTTGGAGAAGAAGAGGACAGGGGTGGTGATGAGGATGAAACCAAAGGAGCCACCCTGCACCCGAGCGAGCAATGGAGGAGGTCAGGTCAGTGACAGCTTCAACCTCCAGTCAGGCCACACAAATTCTGTGGGGGGGAGGTCACTAATTTAAGGGGGTGCGAATACACTAAAGTAAGGGGGGACACTGATATAAAGGTTCTACCTCATATCAGTAACGCCCCCACCTTATTGTATATTTTTTCTAGAAGGTGGTTTGTGGTCACCCGAGGCCCCCTCCACATCAGTTTTTCCAATGTACCCCCTTAAGTCAGTGTCCTCAGAGCTCCCCTTTACATCAGAGTCTGCAGGATTCCCCCTTGCAGCGGGGGAACTCTGCAGACCCTCATTTTAAGGGGAACTCTGATGTAAAGGGGAGCTCTGCGGACTCTGATGTAAGGGGGGCTCTGGGGACCAGAGACCAGCTTATATCAGAGTTCTAATTTACACTAGAGTCTGCAGCATTCCCCCCCTACATCATGGTCTGCAGCATTGCCCTTTACTTTAGAGTTCCCCTTTACATAAGGGTCTGCAGAGTTCCCCCTTGCACTGTAAGGGGGGATCCTGCAAACACTGATGTAAGGGGGAGCTCTGTGGACCCTTGTGTAAAGGGGGCTTTGATGACAAGAGACCCCCTTACATCAGAGTTCCCCTTTACATCAGGGTCTGCAGAGTTCCCCCTTACATCAGGGTTCAAAGTGTTCCCCCTTACACTGTAATTAGGATCTTAGTGCAGTTCTGACTGGGAGATCACAGACATTTTCCTGTGCTTGCGGGCTTTTTAAAAGCATAAAATATGGGAAAACGTTCATGCATTTTAGAGTTGTACTTTGTACAGTTGTGTTTGTTTTTATTTTGCCTTTACATGCTTTAAGTGCATGAATGTGAAGTATTGTGTAAGTGTAACACTTCCAGGACTTTATTACCTCTCACAGAGATCATATTACTCCCCTTGACAATGCCTTAATTTACTTTTCTCTCCAGAAGAACAAAGACATGTTTGTTCAGGCATCATCTGGGGTCATCATCTGCTTCCAGCACTGAGGTGCTGGCTCTGAGATGACACAATCGTATAAATCATTGTGCATGAACACAGCTTACCCCACTGCTGCAGCCTCTTATCTTGTGGTTTGCCATAAAATTAGGTTGCAGTCCAATCACTAGAGGAGAGGAGACCGAGGAAATGTTTCCTTCTGCTGCAGCAGACTGATGATATCATCTCAAGCCTAGGCAAAGCGGAGCTAAAGGACAGCTTTTTTGACAGTGGGTACTGTTGCTGTATATTGTGACATGTCAGGGATGTATTTAGGCAGATGCGTAAAGTTAGTGAAAGGTCCCACTTTACATTTATAATATATTATTATTATTCTCATTAACAATTGCAGTACAACCAGAAATTAAAATGTAACATGTTTTTTTCCATGCTTGATAGGGCATATTCACAAATCTTTACAATAATAATTATTATTATTATTAGTGATAGTAGTAGTAATACAAATTACAATAAGAATTGTTTTGTTGTATTGTATTTTTTATTAATATTATTATTATTCGGCAAAGAACAGTTGGAAAACTTCAGTAGCTTTTATCAGTCAAATAGATTTTACTATTCACTATTCAAATAATTCAAGATTGTTGATTGGTTGATACTACATCACACACTTATGTCACAGTTGCTACACAACATCCAGTCAAATTTTACTTAACGTAAATCAGTACATTGAGGCTACTTTTGCATGTTGTGGTGCGTTAATATACATTACATTGCACATTAACAATGACCTGCGTTGAGGTAACCCATTAATTTTGTATGGGTTACCAACACACCCCAATAATTGTAAAAGGGTACATGACCCTTTTTTACAATGTAATGCACCACAATGTAATCCATCTGCATTGTAGTGTGCTTCTCTGCTGCATTGCAGGTGCCAAAGGTGTGCACAGGGGGTGTGCCTGGGCACACCCTAATCACTACGTGTGAATTCATTCCATGTTGCACCTTTTCCCCCAGCAGTGTTGCTGGCTTTCCTCCTCCCCTCTCCCCCTGGTTGCTGTGGGGGATGTTTCAGAATGGAGAACGGGGGGAAGGGGCTAGTAAATATGCAGATTACCTGTAAATAAATAAGAAGTATGTGGCGCTAAGTATAGTGACATAAAAATTAATAAATAAATAGTAACACAATAACTTCAAGCTGCTATCACCCTTTGATGAAGTCACGTGAGCAGTGACGCAACGCGTCAGGGAGGAGCCAGGTGTCGTCACTTCCGGTCGCGGCCGAGACCGGAAGTACTCTGTTGTTATCTAGAAACACAATTTTTAAACTGTAAGTTACTGCTGTTTGTTTTAAATAAACTTTTTTGAAATTACTACACGACGGAGCCCTCCCTTTGTATTGCATGTCCCCACCGCATGGGCTAAAGCCCGAAGTCACCTTCCAAAAACCGGCCAGCTTTGTGAGGGTCGTTGGAAGTCGATCGATTGCTGTGATCTGTTTATCCCATTTTGAAGGCTTGATTTGACTCGTAGGGGTCTCGAATAGAGGTGAGAGGCTGGGGGAAACGTGTGGCGCACCACGGATTGTGTTAAGGATTGGAGGAAGCTGACACTGATCAATTATTATTTTTCCCTTGCACTTTGTTGCTTTATTTGCATGAACTATTATATGGAGGTTTACTCCCTCCGCACTGGAGTTTAATTGCATTTTTTTGGACTTTGCACTTTATTTCACCATATGCACTTTATGAGAAGATTTGATGTTTATAAGAATTTTTTGTATCTTTGTTTACATTAGTTTAACTATTTGCACTTTAATTACCTACACCATTTTGAATATTCTATGTTGTAGTGAAGAGTTGTCATGTTTATGCACCCACATACCGGCTGCAGCATATATCTAATAGCAGCTGGAAGTTATTGTGTAAGTATTTATTTATTAATTTTTTATGTCAATTTAGTTAGCGCCACATACTTCTTATTTATTTACTTTTTTTCTGTGTGGGATCACTTTTATGTGTTGGCGGCTTCTCTTACCCTTTAATTACTGTTATTCTAGTTTATCTGGTTTTGCGCATTAGTTCCCCCTTCTCTTTTATGTAGATTACTTTTCTAAATGAACACAGTGAACACACTCATCGTATTCATTCATAACTGAAGCATGGTAAATTGTGTTGCTTTAATTTGCAAGCATAGTAACCTGTGTTTCTTATGCTTCAGTTTGTGAATAAGAAGCATCTCAGCACAGAGCATTTCCCATTCATTCACTGTCCAGTACAGCTGAGTCTGCAGAGAAAATCATGTGTGTTTGAGCTTTGGGGTGCACACCCTAATGCAGGGGTCAGGAACCTTTTTGGCTGAGAGAGCCATGAACGCCACATATTTTAAAATGTAATTCTGTAAGAGCCATACAATACGTTTAAAACTAAATACAAGTAAATGTGTGCATTTTATGTAAGACCAACACTTTTAAAGTATAATAAGTCTCTGAATTCTTTTTAATAACGTTGTTATGCTGTTGCTAACCAATGATGAATAAAGTACTTCTTACCATTAATGCGACTTCTGGTGCTGCATGGTTTTGCTGATGGCTTTGTAGTCTGGTTGATACGTGGTGAGGACATCTCCCCACTGTAATATCCACATCTCCCCACTGCAATATCCACCATCTCCCCCACTGCAATATCCACCATCTCCCCCACTGTAATATCCACCATCTCCCCCACTGTAATATCCACATCTCCCCCACTGTAATATCCACATCTCCCCCACTGTAATATCCACATCTCCCCCACTGTAATATCCACATCTCCCCCACTGTAATATCCACATCTCCCCTACGATTGTCTGTTTGCTTACCACTACACAAGCAGGCAGATCCATGAGCAGTTGAGGCAGGTGATGATGACGTCAGTGCACCGCACCAGGTGTACCAAGATGGCCGCCGCTCTAGAGCTAGGCCGAAGCCGCGGCCTTTCCTATCGGCTCCTATTGGCACACCACACAATCCACGGATTGAGAGGCGAGAGCCAGAGGCAGATATCAAAAGAGTCACATCTGGCTCGCGAGCCATAGGTTTCCGACCCCTGCCCTAATGCAATAGGCTGAGCACACCTCTGGCAGGTGCATTTACCATTACCCTAAAAGTGTATTTGGGTGTTTTCAAAAATGTATGTTTTGTATGTAATATACAACTTAATTTATAGAGGTCTGTGGTCAGGAGTATGTATTTTACAGCCTAGCATATATAGTGCAGGGGTCAGAATAAGTAACATACTGTACAACACAGTGACCAGAATGCAGTAGAGGAGTAAATTACATACTACCACTTACATTGCTGGTCCCTGGAGAAACAAATGCCATAGTGTTGGTGATCAGTAGGATGATATAATGCCCCAGCATCAGCGATTAGTGGGAGGAAAGAATGCCCCAAAATTGTTGGTTAGTGGGTGGGAAAAAAAGCACCAGTGATCAATAGGAAGAAAAAAATACCCCAACCTCCATGTTTAGTCAAAGAACTATTGCCCCAGCATTAAATTTCATTGGGAGGAAAAAATGCCTCGGTATTGGTGCTAGGTGAGAGGAAGCAATGCACCAGTGGTGGTAGTCAAAGGTAGTTAGAATTCCCCAGTGTTGGTGGTCAGTATGATGAGCAAAAAATGCTCTAGTGTTGGTCAAAAGTGTGAAGAGAAATATCTAATTACTTATAGTCAGTGAGAGTAAAAAATGCCCCAGCATCTGTGATAAGTGAGAGGAAGAATTCCCCATTGTTGATGTCATTAGGAAGACTATCTAGGGCCCCCAACATTTGTGTCAGTTGGAAAAATGGCCCAGTACTGGTGTTCCATGTTGATTGATCTGAAGATGCTGGTTTCAGTACTAGGCAGGGATCATTGGGCAGGCGATCAGCCCACCACAATGTGGCAGGTGTTTGCAGTGCAAAATACCACCCACTGGTATGGCACATAATAGGGCCTTTGATGAATGAGCATGCAATGAAAAGGCTTTGCATCGAAAAGTAACCTTTTGTTGTGAATCCTTCTCATTGTAGGGCCTAGGACAGCAAATATTTTGCCTAAGGTCAAATTACAAATAGTAAAAAAAAGAAACTAAAAATGTTTTAAATCAAAAATTAGGTAACATAGCGCTATAACACACACTGGTTACAAAATTAATACAAATAATAACACCCAGTGTCCACACATGAATTTAAATAATCAATAATGTCCCCAAAACAATTCTGCATAAATAATTCTTCATGTGTTGGATTCTCCTCCCCATTCCATGTGAATTTGTGAGGGCCGCTCCCTATGGATCACAGACTCACCATAATGCATCCCATTTTCACGATCGACAAATTGTCCTTCAGCCAGGTCATCTACTCCTCCTCCTCCTTCTGATGGACAGGCTTAGTGGGCAAAGGAAAGAGAAAGCTCCAATAGTGTAATATTGCTAAAACACCTTTATTACTCAGTCTCTGTCAAAAATACTACTCACAAGCAGCATACTTTGAAAACCATATCATGGTGATGGGGACAAGAGCCTCGTCCCCACAACCCTGGCCCGGTGGTTGTGGGGGTCTGCGGGCAGGGGGCTTATCGGAATCCGGAAGTCCCCTTTAACAAGGGGGCCCCCAGATCCCAGCCCCCCTATGTGAATGGGTATGGGGTACATTGTACATACCCCTACCCATTCACCAAAAAAGTGTCAAAAAGTAAAAACCACAAAAGACAGTTTTTGATAATTACTTTATTAAAAAAGAAAAAAAAATTGTTTCCCTCCAATGTCCATCTATCTTCAATCACGCCACCCGACAGACCCGTAACATAGAAAAAATAAATAAAATGGGCAGGAAAAATAGAAAAAAATAAAAAAGCTCCGTCTCCATGGGAGGCCTCCCGTCAACTGCTGTCTTTTCGCATTGATAGCTGTTATATAGGCAAGGGCGGGGCCACCCACTGACTTAACTGGATGACCCTGCCCCCCTCTGGTGGCACATGAGGTCAGAAGGGGCCGGGTCACTCGGTTACTTCACTGGGTGGCCGCGCCCTTGCCTATATAACAGCTGTCACAGCCAAGAGACAGCAGTTGGCGGGATGCCTCCCATCTTATATATTTTTCGTGTCTGTCTGGCTGCATGATTGAAGATGGATGGACATCGCGGGACACTTTTTTTTTTTTAATAAAGGAATTTAAAAAAAAAACTGTCTTTTGTGGTTTTTACTTTTTGACAACTTTTTTGGTGAATGGGTAGGGGTACAGGGATCTAGGGGCCCCGTTGTTAAAGCGGGCTTCCAGAGTGTGCTGCTATTTTTTGAGAGTTTTGAGAAATAATAAGCTTTGCTACCAGGATTTATTCAAGAATTTGAAAAATGTGAAGTTTGCACTTTTGTTTTTATATAGTTTACTTTAAGTGAACCAATACTGCTCCTATAGGTCATAGCATAGTTGTGAGCATACAAAGTTACAGACACTTTTTAATACTGTTTTAACTATGCAGGTACCATAACTGCTTTTATATTTTTAGAAATGATTTTTCTTACCTTTTTTATCTGGTTATTTGAAAAAGATGAGAAAAGATTTTCCCAAATGTGTAGATTATTTATGATCCATGTCTATGAGTAGCAGAGAGTTCAAACACTGATATCCAGGCCCGGACTGGGACAAAAAAATACGCCCGGGCATTTTAGACTGAGTAGCCCCTTTTTTTTTATCCATTTGCCGACCGACTGCAGTACACATACTGTACTGTTTGTTGGTAAAGTATTAACCACTTACCATCATTATACTGCGGCGAGGTGGCTTGATCCCTCGAATCGCCGTAGGTGTACGTCGGCGCAGGATCTCGCTTTTGTGGGGGCAGGGGAGCCAATCAGTGGGTCCGGCAGACTCGATGTCCGCCAGCCACCCACGATCGTTCCCCGCAGTTACAGAACAGGAATCTGCCTGTGCAAACAATGCAAATCTCTGTTCTGACAGGGGGATCACACAGATCCTGTCTTTCTGAAGACAGATCTGTGTGTTTTCCCAGGCAGCCCATCCCCCATACAGTTAGAAAACACCTGCAGGGAACACATTTAACCCCCTGATCGTCCCTGATGTTAACCCCTTCTCTGCCAGTGTCATTAGTATAATAGTGTATATTTTTAGCACCGATTACTGTAATAATGTCACTGGTTCCCAAAAAAGTGTCAAAAATGCCAGTTAGGTGTCCCATCTGTCTGCCGCAATGTCGCAGTCCCACTAAAAATCACTGATCGCCGCCATTACAAGTAAAAAAAAAGAAAATGATAAAAATGCCATAAATCTATCCCCTATTTTGTAGACATGATAACTTTTGCGCAAACCAATCAATATACGCTTATTGCGATTTTTTTTTTTTTTTTACCAAACATATGTAGCAGAATACATATCGACCTAAACTGATTAATACATTTTTTTGGGGGGAAATGTTTTCTAGCAGAAAGTAGAAAACATTTTTTTTTTTTCAAAATTGTCACTTTTTTTTGTTTATACCGCAAAAAAATAAAAACCGCAGAGGTGATTAAATACCACCAAAAGAAGGCTCTATTTGTGTTTGGGTACAGCGTCGCACGACCGCAGTTGTTAAAGTGACGAAGTGCTGTATCGCAAAAAATGGCCTGGTCAATCCTTCCGGGGCTGAAGTGGTTAAAGAAGTCTCAGTTAGAAATTTTTCATCTAAATGCAGAGCATACAGAGAACAGGGTTACACCATCTGCCTTCCTAAAATGGCATACTTCTTCAAATATTTGGCACTTTTTCTCTTGATTGGAGGAAGTTGTCCTCTGATCAGAAAACAGACCCTCTGGTACTATTGTGCTGTTACACTAGTTGTGTAAAATGTAATGCTATGCATTATTATGTTAATGTTTATATAATTGGATATTATACTGCCATCTTGTGGTTATTTTGCTTATAGCATCATCCTTTTCTGTTTATTATCTGTGTCCCCTCCCACATTATGATGTACTTCCTTTTCCTGTTCCTTCACTCTGTCTTGTGAGAACAGAGATGGCCACTTCTGTATAGGCCGCATGCAATCTGCTCGCATCCTGGAACACATTTCATAGTTACATAGTAGGTGAGGTTGAAAAAAGACACAAGTCCAACCTATGTGTGTGATTATATGTTAGTATTACATTGTATATCCCTGTATGTTGTGGTCGTTTCGGTGCTTATCTAATAGTCTTTTGAAACCATCGATGCTCCCCACTGAAACCACCGCCTGTGGAAGAGAATTCCACATCCTTGCCGCTCTTACAGTAAAGAACCCTCTATGCAGTCTAAGGTTAAACTTCTTTTCTTCTAATCTTAATGAGTGGCCACGTGTCTTATTAAACTCCCTTCCACGGAAAAGTTTTATCACTATTTTGAGGTCACCAGTATGGTGTTTGTAAATTAAAATCAAATCCCCTCTCAAGTGTCTCTTCTCCAGAGAGAATAAGTTCAGTTCTCGTAACCTTTCTTCATAACTAATATCCTCCAGACCCTTTATTAGCTTTGTTACCCTTCCTTGTACTCGCTCCATTTCCAGTACATCCTTCCTGAGGACTTGTCCCCAGAACTGGACAGCATATTCCAGGTGAGGCCGGACCAGAGTCTTGTAGAGTGGGAGAATTATCGCTTTTTCTCTGGAGTTAATCCCCTTCTTAATGCCAATATTCTGTTTGCTTTGTTAGCAGCAGCTTGGCATTGCATGCCATTTCTGAGCCTGTCATCTACTAGGACCCCCAGGTCCTTTTCCATCCTTGATTCCCCAGAGGTCCCCCCCCCCAGTGAGTAGATTGCATTCTTATTTTTGCCACTTGATTTCATTGATGATGATTTTGATGATGTCCGCAGTCTCTGATCAACTTCTGAGGTAGAACTCGAACAGGAAGAGGTGGAGCCTAAAGAGGAAGGGGTGGATTTTAAACAGGAAGGTGTGGGACACATTTAGATGGGGAGGGGCAATTTTAGTCTTGCCTAGGGCAGCACAAAAACAAAATACACCACTGCAGCCAAGCCATGTAACTACTTGGCATATTATCCCTGTCTTAGGTGAACCCAGGGTGGGGGCCATGTTCCCTTCCATGGGGTTTCATGTATCTCAAAATTCTTGAAGAGAATCTTGTAAAGAGATCTGCTGGATAGCACAAGATGCCTAAAAGTTAAGGAGCACCACTGACATTAAAGTGAGTGCTTGGCATGCTGAGCAAGATCCGATATTCTGTGTTTGAGAAGTTTACTCCATTAAATAAATGGTGTCTATGTATCATTTATTACTTTGGCTTATGCCCTCATTGTACCAACATTCCTACTAGTCTCAACATCTAGTTATAAACACATGGAACTTTAACAGTACACGGCTTTCAATCCAATAAAATTCAATTCAATATTTTATTTTTTACCATCAATAAAAAAAAAAATCATTCCCCTGGGAATATTTGTCACACTAAGGTTTATTGCATAGGAGTCACCATGCATGACATTATACATGTTGATGGCACGTTTAACATTGTAAATAACTCTTTCCTACAAAGCAACTTTCTAGGCGGTTCATGAACAACATTCACTTCTTCAGGAGAGCATCAGTTTGTGGTAAATACTTACCACAAATTGTCTTTTATTAGATACGAATTACTATTTATGAATTACAACACATCAGGTCCAACACCACACTCAATACTCTCCTCCTTCTGCCCAGTTACCACCAATGAAGTTGATAAACTCCTCTCCATGGCCCACCTTACCACATGTCCCCTCAAAATTACTGCGACCACCTTCACTCTATCCTAAACTCCCTAACCCACATCTTCAAACTCTCCCTCTCCTCCGTCACCTTTCCTTCCCTGCTCAAACATGCACTGGTTACCCCATACTTAAAAAACCCTCATTAGACCCCACCTGTTTGAATAACTTAAGACCCATCTCCCTGCTCTCATTTGCCTCCAAGCTCATCAAACGCCTTGTCCGTGACCGAATGACCTACTAACTGCTAAAACCAATGGTCATTACTTCATACTCATACTCTTAGACCTCTCTGCTGCCTTCGACACAGTTGACCACCTGCTCCTCCTCAGCAAACTACACTCCCTTGGCCTCTGTGATTCTGCTTTATCCTGGATCTCCTCCTACCTATCTCAGCGCACTTTCAGTGTCACTTACAACTCCATCTCCTCCGCTCCTCTTCCTCTTTCTGTTGGGGAACCCCAAGGCTCTGTCCTTGGGCCCATCCTATTCTCGCTCTATACCTCTTCCCTGGGCCAGTTGATAACCTCCCATGGCTTCCAATACCACCTCTAAGCCGATGACACCCAGATCTATCTCTCCACTCCTCAATCTCCTCACGGATCTCAAACTTACTGAATGACATCTCGGTATGGATGTCACACCACTTTCTCAAACTCAATCTTTCTAAAACTGAGCTTGCAATATTTCCTCTTCCCGGTCCCTCCCCATGACTTTACCATTAAGATCAACAGCACAACCATTGGTCCCTCCAAGCATGCCAGGGTGCTGGGTTTAATCCTTGACTCTGACCTCTCCTTCCCCCACATTCAATCACTGGCTAAATCCTGCCGCCTTAACCTCACAACATCTCCAGAATTCAATCCTTTCTGACTAATGACACCACAAAGCAACTTATTCACTCCTTGATTATTTCCCACCTTGACTACTGCAACTCTCTCCTTGATGGCCTACCCTTACACAGGCTATCCCCCCTTCAGTCTATTATGAATGCTGCTGCTAGACTAACACACCTTACTAACCGATCCGTGACTGCTGGCCCTCTCTGCCAATCCCTTTACTGGCTTCCCCTACCCCACCGTATAAAATTCAAAATGCTAACCACAACATAAAAGGCCATCCACAACATCGCCCCCAGCTACATCACCAACCTCATCTGCAGATATTGCTCAAATCGTCCCTGCCGCTCCACCCAGGACCTCCTGCTCTCTAGCTCCCTTGTTACCTCCTCTCATGCTCGTCTTCAGGACTTCTCCAGAGCCTCTCCCATCCTCTGGAATTCCCTGCCCCAGTATATCCGATCAGCCCCTAATCTGTCCACTTTTAGGAGATCCCTGAAAACTCACTCATTCAGGGAAGCCTATCCCACTTCCACCTAACAACCCCATCAAATCATTCCCCGCATCTATTACCTTTTGTACCACCACCCCCATCCCTTTAGAATGTAAGCTCTATGAGCAGGGCCCTCCTGGCCCTTCTGTATTGAACTGTATTGTAATTTTGCTATCCCCTTTACATTGTAAAGCGCTGCGTAAACTGTTGGTGCTATATAAATCGTGAATAATAATAATAATACTATTGATGGTAAAAAATAAATAACCATTTGAGAAGTTTTATGCAAAAATTAGCAATAAAGTTTATCTACACCCAAAACAATTTTTGTAGTTTTGGATGGAATAGGAAAACATTAGAACCTCTGTTGGGTTTTCCTGCTATCCAGAGCTCCGTTTGAGTTCCCTTCACTTTCTGTTCAGGGAAAACATTTTACCAGCCAGGAAGTGTGGGAAAATCTGCACTGGGGAAACAGACAGCGATGACAAAATGAAAGAGTTCTAGCATTACCTGTTAACTTAAAAAAATAATAATAAAATCATTACTTCTGTCTGTGTTGTTGTTAGAGAGATTTCTCCTCACTTTCTGTTCTGGGGACATCCTTTTTTAATGACAGGATGTGAAGGAAGTTCTCCAACAGAGCCTCTGACTAAGGATAACCTGGGGTTCTATCATCCCCAATTTGTCCAAAATTAGGAAAAAAGATTTGGCTATAGATTTACGTTAGGTGAGGTATGTGCTCCTTGTCAGGGTACTCACCAAGGCCAAGATGCTGAGAGCAGCTCCCCTTGCAGCTGAGCCACTCTACCCCTGAAGGTGGTACAGAGGGTATAGGGCACAGAGAGGCACGGGTTACCAGCAGGTAGGCAGGTCTTGAGTGGAGATCTCCAGTAGAGCAGAGATGCCATGCAGGAGTAGACTTGACACCAAACTGGAGTAGGAAGTCCGGCCAGGGCTCTAACCCAAAAGACCCAAGGTAAAGAATCCTTTAAACAAGCCGGGGTCATGCACAGGAAGCAGGTAAGTAGAGAAGTCCTTTAGGCAAGCCGGGGTCAAAGTGCTGGAGAGGATCAGAGCAGGTCAGGGTCAATCCGGGTCACAACAGGTAAACACAGGTTAGCAGAACTTGAGACAGGAACACATTAAGCTTAGAGACAAACCAGCAATTAGACAAGAGGCTGGTCAGCCTTTTATAGGCCAGCAAGGTGGTGTCACGTTAATACACGCTTCAGCGCCATCACGCTGTATCACGCACACGTGTGCGCAGTACTGCTGTATCAGAGCGCTATTCTACCGCGCAGGCGCACAGGAAAGTGCCGATACTGGCATGTCCAGCTCTTGCTATTTTTTTGACACTCCTTATCTCCAGTGGTTCTAGCAAATCGGTACTGTGCAAAGCAAAGTGAGAGATGGTTGCAGGATGGAGGTTAATTATAAGTAAGGTATGCAGCAGCCATACAAAAGTGTCTACATTAAAACATAAAACTGAGGCGTCAGAATTAAGTGGACTCTTGGAGCATGAAGTACAAGCTATCTTGGGATGACCAGTGGTACCAATGGGCGAAAGATTGTCTGCAGATCATTAGATGCCACTGCTTCTGGTAGTGTGAGAGATCGCTTAGGCTCAGAAGACACAGCAAGTGTGTAATGTGTCCACCCTTCCTTCATATATGGCCCTCCATCTCCACCTTTAAAGTCACCCACTCTCCGAGAGTAGAGTCTTACACAATAATGAGAATGAACAAGCCCAAAATAACTACTTTATATGCAAGATGGATGGAAACCTTTAACCATTAGGCTTTAACTGTGCTGTAATCCAATGGTTCTGAGTTGTCCAAAAGAACATAAAGCACATTTATACGACTACCAAAAAGAACCCAATTCAAAGAAAATCTCAGTTACGAATAGGATGAATAATAATATATTGTAATTTGTCCTATAACATACAGATAGTTTAAAACTGGTTATTCTTATTGCAGCTACTAAATGTTTTTCCATAACTTTTCCGCCATCTGCCTAGACTTCATCAAAAAGCATCAAAGGATCTCTTCTCTTTTGTAATGGAGAAGGTCAAGGAGCATCAAGAAACCCTGGACCAGAACTGTCCTAGAGATTTTATTGACTGGTCTTCTAATAAAGATGAAAGAGGTAACATTTTCTCAGTTACAAATCACATGCCACCAGGCTTTTTATACAGAAATGGAGATGATGAAGTTTCTCTGTTTCCCATAGAAATTTATCAGCTTATTTCTGGAAAAATGCAATGGTCAAAAAAAGCTGGCTTGGCTGCTGAGGCTCAATTTCACACAGCCAGATGTCCCGACAAAGCTATTGCCAGAGGAGAGTACACAAAGGAGCCCCACATGTAAAGAATGGAGCTGTAATACACAGGGAGAAAAGTGGAGTTGGTAAAGGTAAGTATAAAAAAAAAATCCAAACTGGAATTCTGCTTACAGCTGACCTTGACCTTGGACCTTGGTTACATATATTACAAATAATAAACAAATAATCACCATAAAAATGCAGGAACATTAATCAAACATAAAACAATATTATAAAACATAAACAAAAATTTGTACTATGCAGTAAGATTACTTTAGGAAAAGTCCTCCAACCGAGTCACCAGGCCCCTCTCCAGACCAGCACTCTGCATGATCCTTCCATGATGGGTCCTCCCCTGGGATCTCCTCAGTTGTCCAGCTTCTTCTCTCAGGATAGACAGCCCAGGACCATTCCTCTGCCGCTGTGGTAGGCCCCAGACAGGCTTCTGGGCCCACCCACACGCTGCAGCGACGTGGGCCTCTGGAACGGAGGACCACGAGGTGGTATTCCTAATGCATACCTGTCGGCCAGGAGGGCCAGCAGGTGGCTGAAAATGAACTCCTAAACATGGCGTCTGTCCCATAAATACCCCCTTCCAGAATGCAACTTGGAGGACCACCTCGACCGAGTTGTCTCCGGGACAGAGGAGCACTCATACGCTTCAACACATTGCCTTTCCAACACCGGCCCATGGGGACAACGACACCCACCGGCGCAGTGTGGAACTACACGCAACTCAGCCAAGCTGGAACAGAGGCAAATCTAACTTCACCTAACAAGTAACCCACTAAATTTACCTATCAGTAGTAGATTAAAAATCTACCAGCGCTACACTTATTACACTAAAGCCCCAAACACACAATCAATCAGTATAATAAGAATAAAATATTGATAAGTGTGTGGAGCACTGTCAAAGCATGCGAAATGACATGGGATCGGTCAAAAATTAACCATATCCCCCAGAAGAATCGAGAGAGTTTATAATGTTAGTTTTTCCTTGATATATTTTTTTCACTTGAAACTTTGTCAGGCTGTTATTTTATTATAGCTGCACTTACCTTGTATATATATCTACTTTGAGTTCTGGTATTAGACTTTTTAGTGCTGGCAGCTCGTCTTTTTCGCTATATTTCATATATAGCGCAAAAATATTTTTTTTTCTAGCGCAGCTTTAGCCCTTTTGGGCTTCTTTTTCAAAGTGCCATAAATAGCCACTGATTACTTCATAAATGCCACTGGCAGGGAAGGGGTTAAAACTAGGGGGCGATCAAGGGGTTAACTGTGTTCCCTGAGTGTGTTCTCACTGTAGTGGGGATGGGCTCACTGGGACATGACAGAGATCGCTGTTCCCGATCACTGGGCACAGAAGATCTCTGACATGTCACTAGGCAGAACGGGGAATTGCCTTGTTTACATAGGCAGTTCCCCGTTCTGCCTCTCCTCACCGCGACTCACAGCCCCGCTAGCCTTTCTGTACAGACCGATGCACACCTATGGCGATTTGCGCAGAACAGCCGACCTGCCTAAGTATGACGGCGGCTGGTCGGCAAGAGGTTAAACAGAGCAGGTAAGTATAATATGTTATATTTAAAAAATAAAATGTGATCCTTTACAATCAAAGGAGTCTTTCTTGGTCCTGAAATGTTTTTATGTACTTTAGTCATGGTGATGTATACACAGGGGTCTTCAATGGGAGAAAAGAGTGATTCTACTGCTGAGGGGTCTGCTGGCAGATCGATGCTGAAACACAGACTTTGGGGGTTAAACCTTTCGAGAAACATAATATGCTTTGAAAAGTTTTTTTTCTCTATCTTATCTTCTTAACATTTGGTAGTCATATCCCCCAAAAATCTGAGAAGTATTTTTTTTTTTCTTATCTCATGGACGAAATGTGAGAAATAACATATATATCATAGCATAAACACATACCATATACACTGCATATATAATTTGAGGAAAATATGCTTATAAAATACTTTACCATTTCCCAATAAAAAAAAAAAATATATATATGTCCCCAAATTTAATTTTAAAAATCTGGTCACCTTAGCCTAGGATGGCAGGGCACCTGCTCCTCCCTCCTCCTTCCTTCGTTCTAGAAGCTGATTGGAGAACAGACTGATTGGAGACTGCACTGTCCACTGTTAACACTTTCCTTTGAAGACTGGAAGTTCAGAGAAGAGCCAGCAGCAAGTTGTAAACTGCAAGTGCTCGTGGAGGAATTTTAACATGTACAGTATTGTGAAAAGTTTTAGGCAGATGTAAGGAAATGTTATAAAGTAAAGAATGTTTTAAAAAAATTGTATAATTTAATTGTTTATTTTTATCAATTTACAGAATGCAAAGTGAGCAAAAAAAAAAATTGAAATCAAATCAATATTTGGTGCGACTTGGCTTCTTCAAACCCACATTAATTCTTAAACCCCATACACACGATCAGACTTTCCGACGGGAAATGTTGGATGTCAGGCTGTTGGTGGAAAATCTGACCGTATGTATGCTCCATTGGACAATTGTTGTCGGACTTTCCGCCAACAAATGTTGGCTAGCAGGTTCTCAAATTTTCCACGGGCAAATGTTTGTTGTCGGATTTTCCGAGCGTGTGTACACAAGTCCGTCGGACAAAAGTCCAAAGTACAAACACGCATGCTCGGAAGCAGAAGTGGTCGGTCTTGTAAACTAGTGTTCGTAATGGAGAATTAACATTCATGACGTGGAAAATTATAAAATCTCCAAATGTAGCGCACATTCTATTTTTCTTAAATGGGATAATAATGAAGCTGCTTTGCTAGTGATACTGATGGAGTTATCGCAAACCATGTTTCAAAGGCTTTTTTTCTTCTAGTGATATCAAGAATAATATTTTTATCGTTTTTTTTTTATTTGGGCAAGTTACCACAACACTATTATCTCGTAGTTTTTAAGATCAAAGATACAACTATGTTGGTGTCCCTTGTCAATTTTAAATTTTTTTTTTTAAATGTAACTGCCTACTCCCAAACTGTCATTTGAAGTAAAACACATAGCCAAGTATTATTCTACACAATTTTTTTATTGTGCATTAAAAAAAGAAAACAAACAAAATTAGACATGCTATCTGCCAAAAGAACTTAACCAAAAAGTGCATTCTATGCATCCAAAAATATACAAAATCAAATCATTATTCAACCAAAAAATAATGTCAAAGCAATAACTCCAAGGCCAATAATAAATAACACGTTATCTCCTCCGATTCCGCAACATGTCTGGTTGACGAACGGCCGTTCAGAAAAGCACGAAATGAAAAGTGCGAACTGAAAAGCGCTAAATGAAAAACGCGAAAAGAAAAGCGTGAATCAACACTCACCAAACTTCTACTAACACATAATTAGCAGAAGGAGCCCAAAGGGTGGCGCTAAAGAGCTGAAAAACCACGTAATACGTCTAGTACGTCACTACGTTCTCAATTGTTGGCAAACAATTGTGTGGCCGTGCGCATGCAAAACAAGTTTGAGCCAATACCCTTCGGACAAAATTCTATGGTTTTGTTGGCCAACAATCCGATCGTGTGTACGGGGCTTTACAATTGTACAAAGTCATGCATTTTGTAGGATTAGAGTCAGGTGTATGATTAACCAATTATACCAAGCAGGTTGCTAATGATCATCAGTTGCATATGTATGTTAAAACACAGTCATTAACTTAAACAGAATCATCTGTGTAGGAGAGGACTTAAAACCAGGAGAGGAACAGTCAAACTCTGCTACTAAGGTGAGTTTGTGGAGACAGTTTCATCTCACAGGTCATACACCATGGCAAAACCGAGCACAGCAACAAGACACAAGGACTCGCAACAGCAAGGTCTCTCCCAGGCATAGGTGTGCGCAGCCTATTGCATTAGTGTGTGCACCCCAAAGCTCAAACACACACGCCTTTCTCTGCAGCCTCAGCTGCACAGGACAGGGAATGAATGGGAAGTGATCAGTGCTGAGGGGCTTCCTGTTCATTCACAAACTGAAGCATAGTAAACACTCTTTCCCCCACTCTCCATCCTGAAACATCCCGTGCAGCAGCTGAGGGGAGAGGAGAGAAGAGGAGGGAAGCCAGCAGCACTGCAGGGGGGCAACATGGGGGGGGACACCCAGGGATTAGGGGGAGTCGGACACTGCACAGAGTGATTAGGGCGTGCCCAAGCACACCTGGCATACCCCCTGCACACCTATGCTCCCAGGCAAAGACTTCAAAGCAGACTAGGGTTTTAAGATGTGCTGTTCAAGCTCTTTTGAAGAAGCACAAAGAAACAGGCAATGTTGAGGACTGTAGATGCAGGGTTCGTCCAAGGAAACTCAATGCAGCAGATGAAAGACACATCATACTTACTTCCCTTTGACATTGGAAGATGTCCAGCAGTGCCATCAGCACAGAACTGGTGGAAACCAGTGGGGCCAGTCTAGCCGGAAGTGGCCTTCATGGAAGTATTGTGGCCAAAAGGCCATGCCTTCGACATGGAAACAAGCAGGAAATGCATGAAAACATAAGAACTGGGGTGTTGAAAAATGGCAGCTGGTGCTCTGGACTGATGAGTCAAAATGCGAAATATTTGGTGGTAGCAGGAGGCAGTTTGTTCTCCGAAGGGCTGAGAGCGGTACAATAATGAGTGTCTGCAGGTAACATTGAAGCATGGTGGAGGTTCCTTGCAAGTTCAGGGCTGCATTTCTGCAAATGGAGTTGGAGATTTGATCAGGATCAATGGTGCCCTCGATGCTGAAAAATACAGGCAGATATTTATCCATCATGTTATATCATCAGGGAGGCATGTGATTGGCCCCAAATGTATTCTGCAGCAGGACACTGACCCCAAACATAGAGTCAATGTCATTAGGAACTATATTCAGTGTAAAGAAGAACAAGAAGTCCTGGAAGTGATATCTTGGCTCCCACAGAGCCCTGATCTCAACATCATCGAGTCTGTCTGGCATTACATGTAGAGACAGAAGGATTTGAGGCAACCCACATCCACAGAAGAGCTGTGATTAGTTCTCCAAAGCGTTTGGAACAACCTACCTGCCAAGTTCCTTCAAAAACTGTGTGCAAGTGTGCCTAGAAGAATTGATGCTGTTTTGAAGCCAAAGGGCGGTCACACCAAATATTGATTTAATTTGAATTTCTCTTCCATTGATTTACTTTCCATTTTGTTCAACTATAAACTATTACGGTAACACTTTTTTTTCTTTTCTGAAAGCATTCTTAATGTATAGGATTTTTTCTCACCTGCCTAAATCTTTTGCACAGTAGTGTAGTGTACTGGGATATGTGTATTTTATTGTTCTCAATGTGTTAAACTAAAAAATACTAAGGGATTTATTCTACTTCAATTGTGTCTACCACCAACTGTGCAGCAATCTTCTGTTTGTCTGCCTCCTAACAACTCAACTCCACTTAACAGCTCTGCACAGTGACCACATGCACCTCTACTACATTTACTGTATAATTAACCATGTTAATGCCGGTGACTTGAGTGGCAGGCATACAATGTCAGTATTAGGCTTCATGTACACTGCCGCTGGTAAGCAGACGTTCAGAGGCAGTTGGATGCTTTTTTCAGCTGCCCCTGAACTCATCCAATGTTATCTTATGTGTACATGTACACAGGTTCGTTTAATGTCGTTTTTAGGCAGTTGCGTTTAGAGGCTTTTCTTTGAAGGCAAAAAAAATGAGTTCAGACGCCATAATTCTAGACGTCAAATGCGGTACCGGCGTTTAGCCGCATTTCGTTTACAGGCGTTTTTCATTCTTGGCTATTTTGAAAAAAAAAAAAAAAATTATATATCTATATTATTATTATATATATATATATATATATATATATATATACTGTATATCGGCACAGTGGTGTAGTGCATAGCACTTTCGCCTAGCAGTAAAAAGGGTCGCTTTTTCGAATCCCAACCACGACACTACCTGCCTGGAGTTTGCATGTTCTCCCTGTGCCTGCGTGGGTTTCCTCCGAGTACTCCGGTTTCCTCCCACACTCCAAAGACATGCTGGTAGGTTAATTGGATCCTGTCTAAATTGTCCATAGTATGTATGAATGCGAGTTAAGGACCTTAGATTGTAAGCTCCTTGAGGGTAGGGGCTGATGTGAATGTACAATGTATATGTAAAGCGCTGCGTAAATTGACGGCGCTATATAAGTAACTGAAATTAAAAAAATAAATAAATATATATATATATATATATATTTTTTTTTTTCAAACGCCTCTAAACGCAAACACAGCACGTAAACGCGCCAAGACGGATGTTTTAAACGTGGGTTATTATCTGTCAAGTTAAATCATTCAGGAGAGGTTGTAAAAAACGTCCCCTGTACATTAAGCCTTAGGGGAGGGAAAGTGAGCAGATTACAAGTATGCTGCTTGTCTGGCTGAAGACCTTTATACAAAGGGGGAGGTCCAGTCGCACAGAGAGGTATCCTGAAAAACAAGTTATTTCAGTCAAAGCCAGCAGACGGGAAGAGCAGATTTGAGAGGAAAATACCAGGTATGTGCAGTGGAAAAGAAAAATCTGATTTTGGTGAATGTCTGCCTGTCCTTACCTTTTATGAGAGATATGGTACAGATGTCAGTTCTGTCCTGTGAATCGTTTTCCTAGGTGCAGCTCAGATAAGTTGTAGATGGGCTACAAATTTAACACTATACGCCATATAGAAGCTGATGGTCATAAAGCAAAATACCTGCATGCCTCAGATAGAAGCCTTTGTTTCTTAACCCCTTTCATGACCAGGGTCAAAACAAATATCCCACCTTGCTTTAACGTGTTTCTCCAGAGCAATTGCACCTAAATCGGACCCAAAAAAAAACCGCACAGGACCCTTTTCAAAACCGGCCCGCACATGTGTGAGCCGGCTCCATTAAAAGACGGTCACATTCACATCTTATGCTAATTGGATGCAGTTAAGGCTGGCTTCACACTATGTGTGGCCGCAAGACAAAGCAGGGGGTCCGGTGCGTTACCGCTCACCATTTCGGATCAGAATTTTTGGCTGAATTCGGACCTGAAACAGAGCCAAAGATGCACAGGACCCTTTTCCAGTGCGCTTGGCAGCCACCCTGGACATGTGTGAACCAGCTCCATAGAGAGCTGGTCAGTCTCCTGTCATGCGAATTGAATGCGGAGAAATCCGCATCCAATTCGCAATAGTGTGAACCAGTGGCAGCTGGTGGTATATTTTTGTTGGGGGGGGGCAAAACTATGTGCCCAGAGCCCACCCTTTTTTGAAGCCAACTAGAACTTCAGGCTCTAAACATGTGCTTCGAAGAAAAAAAAAATTGTAATCCATGCGTCTGGCGTCCTACATGTAGATTAGGGGCCGGGTGCATGGAGTAGGGGGGCGGCCCACAGATGTCTTTTACATTTTCAAAATAAAATAATTTTTTGTGACCCTCTACTACCATTTGCTGAGTCACATTACCACCCCACGTTCCCATGAATCTATACTGCTTTTACTTTCTGGCTGTTATCCCTTGTGTCTGGGAAACATGGGATGCTAGTGTTTTTCCTTACTTTTGCGTTTCTCTTCCATCTTGCGATCTTCCTATGCTCCATTTCCACTCTTTATGATCTCCGGCATCACCATTCAATTTGCAGTGTGCACAAGTTTTCAGCTATAGAATCCTCCCTTGTTGCTATCCAAGGGCAAAACCCTGAAGAAGACCACACTGGTCGGTCCACTTGGCAAAACGCATAATACAATATCTACTTGGATTTACTGTATTATAAAACTTTGTACATGTTCAATGTTTTTTGTATTTTTAATGCTCAGTGATGCCCGCTACTCCGATAGAGGTGACATTTTAGCTTTTTCAATAAATGTTTGTTTTAGTGTAGCACCCTCTAGGTAAGTGCTAGAGTAGGATTTTTTTGCAGGGTAGGCAAATTTAGGCTGGCCTGGCTGGAAGCCAGGCCTGTTTGTTTTGATCTGATCTGGGCTGGCAGTGGCTCAGGTAGCAGCTGGTGACTCACATGCAGCATCACTGAGACCTCTCTCTTCTTTCTAGAAGGTTCTGGGAGAAGAGGCGGAGGGGTGAAGCTGCCTGGGGTGTTTTAGGGAGCCCTGACCAATCCCCAACCTGGATTGGCATGGGGCAGGCCTCCTTAAATACCCAGGGTCAGCCCATCTGGGGAGGAGACAGGGCCCTTCAAGAAATGGTGGAGGTGTCCTGGACAGGAATCACAGGAGGAGCAAGAGAGGACAGCAGGAGAGAGCATTACCAGGTAAGTCTCCAGGGAGAGGAACAACTAGTTGCAGCCAGGAGGGCTGGTGGGTGACCTGCACAGAGGACTTGGAGCATGCAGTCTGGGATGGGTGCAGAGTTATCAGAGTGAACTAAGGTGTCATAGGCAGTGGAGAAGGGCAGCTGCAGCCAGGAGGCCTGGCAGGGCCTGAAGATGGATTAATGGGCTTAGTAACCAAAGTTAGGGCAGCTAACACCAGGAACTTTCTATTGCTACACTAAAGGGGCCCGTGGTCCGTGCCTGCAAAAGGCAGTTGGTAAGGCTTCGTAGAGCCAGTGTCAGGCCTAACCATGCGGTTCTAGCTGTGCCTGGAAGCTCAAGTAAGTGAAGTGCTGGAAGAGCTGAGGAGTAATAGTCTGCAGCAAGAGTTGTGCTGGAGGAAGAGAAGCGTGTATATACCGAAGTGTATATAAGTTGTCCTGATTATTTCACTGGGCATCCCATACTTCCTCTACCCCATCCAAGTTCAATCCCCTCAATAAAATACAAAAAACAAAGCTTATGAACTATTCATTGCCTTGGAGAGGTGAATGCCGGGCTGGGCAGGGTGACAGGTGGGCCACATCACTTAGCAGCCCCTACGGGGGTACTGCTATATATATATTCATTACTGTGTATGACTATTTAAAATATCTGGGTGTCAAAAAGTCCCACTGCTCCTCACCATTTCCCCTTTCCTTTGTGGACCATGTTGTACAGGAATTGAGGCTAACACCCACTATTGGTTATTGTTGGCTGTATATGGGCTATTGAACTAAGTATAGACATGTTTGTTATTTTTTTATTTTATTTTTTTAAAGCTGAACCTTTAATATCACTTTAAGGAAACAATGTTGGGGCAGTATTTAGTTTTAATTTTTCACAAAGCAATAGTATCAGGTTGTGAAAGCAATGGCTGACCATTGCATGATCCTGTAGAGAAGCTGCACAGGAAAATAGGCATTTGTTCTGCTTAAAAAGTTTTTGCTGTTAGCAGCCCACGATACTTCTAAAAGCTTGGCTTGGTACACTGTTTACAATGCTGCTTAAAGTTACATACTCAAGCTGTCTTCTTAACTACATTAATTGTATGTATTCTTAACTCAGAAAAGTCCCTTCTATTGCTCTCATCCTCCTCCAAATACTTTTTTGTAAACATGTACAACAAATAAGTGCGCAATCCTAACAATATTAAATAATTTGCTTAAAAGTGAAGTGTCCAAAATCGTATTAGCAAGAAAACAAATACATTTACAAATACATGCTTTTCTGTGATGTTATCTCTTATGCCCCGTACACACGGTCGGATTTTCCGATGGAAAATGTCCGATCGGAGCGTGTTGTCGGAAATTCCAACCGTGTGTGGGCTCCATCGGACATTTTCCATCGAATTTTCCGACACACAAAGTTGGAGAGCAGGAGATAAAATTTTCCGACAACAAAATCCGTTGTCGGAAATTCCGATCGTGTGTACATAAATCCGACGAACAAAGTGCCAGGCATGCTCAGAATAAATAAAGAGATGAAAGCTATTGGCCACTGCCCCGTTTATAGTCCCGACGTACGTGTTTTACGTCACCGCGTTTAGAACGATCGGATTTTCTGACAACTTTGAGCGACCGTGTGTAGACAAAACAAGTTTGAGCCAACATCCGTCGGAAAAAATCCTAGGATTTTGTTGTCGGAATGTCCGAACAAAGTCCGACCGTGTGTACGCCCTATTAGACAAAAGGAATCATAAGTCTCTTACCTGAAGGGATGGATCCCAGATGATAGGGGTCAAACCTGCCGTTGTAATTGAAACCAACTGCGATGTTCCACTCCTCTAGCTTCATCAAGAAGGCTCCCAGTATTCACTTTGCCTGGATATGGAAATGTTTATCTTATACCTTAAAATTAAAACAATAGAAGATACTCAAACAAACACAGCCGCGGACCTCGTCCTGCAGACTGTTGCATGGTGACGTCACAGAATGCAGCTCAGGAGACTTTTTCAATAAAGAAATCCATCCCTTCTGGTAAGGGGCTTATGATTTCTTTTGTCTAATGCCCTGTACACACGATCCGAAAATCGGATGACTGTTTTTTTTTTATTGCATGCTAGTCGTATATATATCGAACCTGAAGAGTTTACTAAAGTAACAAAAATTCTCGTATGACAGAATAAAAAAATCGGAAGTGATGTCACGTGTTGTAGTGTATTTTCGGACGACAACTGTTCTGATTGAACTAAAATCGTATGATCTGGTATCATACGAGAAAGATTTTCATGTTTGTCTGATCGGATAATATCGGATGAACTGTCATGATCGGCTCCCGAAAGCTCTGTACTAACGATCCGATTATCGTACAATTGTGTGGAAAGCAGTATTTTTTGTCCGATTTTCAGATCGTCTGTACGGGTCATAAGCAATAACATCACAGAAAAGCATGGATATTCATGAATCTATATAAGCAGAACCTATGGTCAACAAATCAAGTGGTTATAGCTATGAATCAAAGAAGATTTTTATTTTTGCCCTCACCTTGCCAGATTCATCTGGCCAGCCATACACAGGTTCAGCCTCTTTCCTGTGACGAAGCCCCTCTGTTTGGTTGTAAAACTTCCATACAAGGGAGACCCTCCCCCCCCAGGTCCAGATACTGGGGGGCTGGGATACTGGTCTATGGATGCAGGTAAAACCGTTCTGCCTTGTGGTTGGTTGGGACTGATCCAGTCTCTCCTCCCTGGTGAGTTGTGGCCCCACACACACATTCTTTGTTAGTCTGGCTTTGGGTATGTTGGTTACCCTTGCAAAGATGTTGGAATGTTGTTGTCTGAGCTGCCCCCTTTCCAAGATGGCTCCTTGTTGGCTTCCTGTGGCTGGACTGCGCTTTCAGTTGGCAGGGTGCAGCAAGATAATGTTGGGGTAACTGCTGGCCTGCTGTAGTAGCGGCCGGGATCCCCAGGCGGCTGCCTGGGTGTGGATTGATGGCCACCCATTCAGGAATTGAGCCTCTCCCATCCCCCTTAGAGTCAGTCAGGGAGGGGTACTGCACAGAGCAGGTAAGCTTTCCATGGGCTGTCATGGTGTGTATGAATCATTAGGCTGTTAATATACAAGCTGCAAAATTAGGTTAAGGTTAAACTGCTGCGTATAGTTCTGTCTGTTTCATTTGCTTCACAGGTTTTGTTTCTCTGTCTGTAGGACTACTAATGCATGACTGCTGAGGTGCAATAAGCCCAGGTCCCATACCATAACTTACCATAGCAACTTATAACGCCTTACCCCTTCTTCCCATCCAATAAAGACCACTTACAACCATTAATGTTGGAAAGGGCAAGGCCACAGCTTTTATTAACTCAAAACATAACATTAACAATTTAACCGTGCCCTTCACAGTTGCACTGTGAGCACACAATTCCAAATGTAAAAGGGAGATGAAGGAGGGGCCTGTCCTTACCATAAGTGCCGGACCGGCCATCTATCTCCCAATTACCATCAAGGGCATAACTAATAATCCATGTTTGCTGGCAAGGTCACCAAAACCGCAGCAAGCTGTGACATACCAACCAGAAAATAGGGTGGGAGGGTGGGCAGCTCTTCCTTGCTTCCGTCCGAAAAGGCCCAGAATCCCCTGGGGTGCCAAAATCTTGAGCTCAGGCCCAACCCCTGTCCCGTCCTGCACCAATCCCGAGTGACCCCAATAGTCACCTTAACTCCTCCCTGGCCATGCCCCCATCAGTCAGGGCTCTCTTTCCCGAAGGGTTCAAGAGGCCTTCATGAACATTACTTATACAGGTGTTTGCTGCAAAGTTGAGTCTTTCCTATTAACTCAGCAATGCCTGGCTTTACAGATTTGGGATCACTGTGTCAATGCTCTAATGCTTGGATTTGCTGTTTTTAACCTTTACAAGGCAGTCGCCTAGTGTAGGTGATTTTTGCCAGGTATATTAACCCTTCATTGCGCTGCTTATGATGCTTCAGTATGGATGCCACTTCTATGAATTTATGTTGTTGCTATGCGTTTAAGGTTTGCTTTTGGGTGCAATGTGTTTAATGATTGCTATGCATTAACCTATTATGTCTAAATGCCAGCGTGAAAAAATTCAGTGTTCTGCTTAAGTTACAGTGCTTTAAGTAATTGGTTTACTACACTACTATCTGTAATTGTTCCTGTCTAAGGGTTTAACCTGTCCATCAGTGACAGGTCCTGTTTGGCTTTAAAAACTGCCATACATTCAAAGTGCAGCCAGAAGGGGCAGACTAAAGGAAATCACAATAAGGACCATCCTGGGCAGATTGGGGAGTGTGGTGAACTGACGTGCCCGCCAATATACTATGCCAAGTTGCTAATCAGGCGGCAGTAAACACAAAGGCAGATGTGTTCACTTAAGTGCAAACTGACTGGGTGGATCTCTAGTCGCTAACGCTCAGGTACTAAGCTAATCAAACAGCTGAGTTTGTTTAAAGGGTACCTCCTACCTCAAAATCAGCAGGCCAATGAGCATTCATCAGATTGGCCAGATGTCTCTTCATGCTAATAGAGGATGCAAGATCCCCTCTGTAAAGCCCAACTTTTACTGCAGAGGCAGTTGGCCAAGCCAAGTAATCTTCATCAGACTACCCAGAAGTGCCAGCGGATGATGCAACAGCCTTCACAGAGGCATGGGAACAGCAATATGGATTTGGAAATTAAGGTTTATACTACCATTAGGGAATATGGTGTGGCCTGCATTGGGGTTCACTTCAGTAGCCAAGGCTATTTGGTTCTCAGATGACTAGTTGAAGGCAAACTTGGCCAGTAATACGCTTCTGTGGTGCTTGATCCATGAGTGAAATTGGAGTGACCAGCAAGGCAGTACAACCACTATGGAGGCAGCAGGCTGTTCCTCCTCCTATTCTGTGAGGATAGTCAAGCCCTATGGCTTAACCCACTGATTGCGTATACCTCTTCTAAGTCGAATGGAATGTGATTTAAGATTGAATCAGTGATGATCAGGGACTAATCTCTTAGGCTAGTTGCCTAGGCCCAGAACAAAAAGTGGTGACAGGGCCTGAGAAGCGCTAGAGAAGTGATTGGAAGATCCATAATAGCCTAAGCCCAAGTGTGCTCCTCTCGAGGAGCAGCAAAGTTCCTTTTCACTCAAATGTGATCAGTAGGTGTTATATTGCAGAAATTAGGGATGAGCCGAACCCCCCCCCGGTTCGGTTCGCACCAGAACCCGCGAACGGACCGAAAGTTCGCACGAACGTTAGAACCCCATTGACGTCTATGGGACTCAAACGTTCGAAATCAAAAGTGCTCATTTTAAAGCCTAATTTGCATGGTATTGTCCTAAAAAGGGTTTGGGGACCCGGGTCCTACCCCAGGGGACATGTATCAATGCAAAAAAAACTTTTAAAAACGGCCGTTTTTTCGGGAGCAGTGATTTTAATGATGCTTAAAGTAAAAAAAAAAAAAGTGAAATATTCCTTTAAATATCGTACCTGGGGGGTGTCTATAGTATGCCTGTAAAGTGACGCGTGTTTCCCGTGTTTAGAACAGTCCCTGCACCAAATGTCATTTTTAAAAGGAAAAAATCTCATTTAAAACTGCTTGCGGGTTTCATTAGACCATATTGGCGAATATTCCGTGATGCCCCTGTACTCCATAATCCGCTTGACTGTCTGCCAGACTTTACTTACTAATTTAGGTGTTGGTAATTTTCTCTGGAGAGAGCCTGCCTCGAGTGCATCTGCCAGACATCTATGTGGGCTGTCCTCCAGCATTATTTTATTGCTAGCGCTTAATTCGCTACTGGATTCGCAGCCCCCCAAGTGCTGCAATTGAGCAGCCAAAAAGTATCCATACGGGTGGGGAATTGCTAACCCTCCCTCCCAGGTAGGGCGCTGCAGCGCCTGCAGTTTAATCCTGGCCTGGCCTTTCTTCCAGAGAAGGTCCCTAAATAAGGAGTCTATTTTTATAAACCATTTTCTCCCGATCCACACCGGGGAGTTGTGAAGAATATAAAGGATTTGTGGTAACCAGATCATTCTGATCAAGTTTGCACGCCCTGCCAACGACAGGGGGAGCCGGCACCAGATGTCACATTTTTTTTTAAGCTTCGCGAGTAAAGGGACCAGGTTATCCCGAATATAAACATTGGGATCGCTGGCCAGCTCTATTCCCAGGTACTTTATTTTATCAGTTATTTTTAGCCCAGAAAGGCCGTCGGGAGGGGGGCTATTAATTGAGTCCATCTGTAGCAGTGCAGATTTATCCCAATTAACTACTAGGCCCAACACTTTCCCAAATCTTTCCACCAATCTCATCATTCCTTCCAGAGAGGGGCCCGTGTCCCCCAGGAATACCAGAACGTCATCCGCGTAAAGTGCGATTCTTTCTTCCCCACCCCTCCTCCTGAACCCCTGTATATCCGATGCCCTCCTCATGACCTCCGCCAATGGTTCCATCGCCAGGGCAAACAGGAGGGGGGACAGCGGACACCCCTGCCTTGTGCCCCTCTCCAATGTCAGACTGTCTGTATACTCATTATTGATCTTTAACTTAGCTGATGGGTGGCTGTATAGAATTTTTACCCATTTAACAAAGACCGGGCCAAACCCAAATTTATCCATTATTTCCCAAAGGTAGCCCCATTCCAGGCTGTCAAAGGCTTTAGCAATATCCAGTGAGACAACTGCTCTAGGGTCCCCATCTACTACTGGGGTCTGCAGGTTCAAGTATGCTCTTCTGATATTTACACTGGTAGACCTATGGGGGATAAATCCCGTCTGGTCTGGGTGGATCAATTTGTCAATGCATTTGCTCAGCCTGGTTGCCAAAACCTTTGCAAGGATTTTAATATCCGAACAAAGCAGGGAGATTGGCCTATATGAGGCCACCTCTAGTTGGTCTTTCCCTTCCTTTTGAATAAGTATAATATTAGACTCTGACATTGAAGAGGGGAGGCCGCCGTTCGCCAACGCCTCCTCTAGTGTCCTCAGAAGGGTGGGGAGCAGAGTCTCCCCGTAGTATTTATAGATCTCCAGGGGGAGTCCGTCTGGGCCTGGAGCTTTACGATTAGGCATAGCCGCCACCGCGCTCCTAAGTTCCTCCAGGGTTATAGGGGCCTCTAAGTTCATCTTATCTATTGTGGTTAGAGTTGGTAGTGTAATTCCCTCCATTAATTTATCTAGCGCGCCATTACCTGCAAGCTGTTTCGTTTTGTACAGGGAACTATAGAAGTCAAAGAATATCTCCCTTATCTTCCCAGGATCCGTAACTATTTCCCCCTTTGGGGATCTGATCGCAGAGATTGTTGAGGACGGGGAGTTGGTGCTAGCCACCATGGCGTGCGTGCGCCCCACTCTTTCCCCCTCCTCAAAAAATCTCCGCCTCTGAAAAAGCCTTTTATTTTCTGCCTTTCTCATTGTTACCGCTTTATATTCCTGCTGCTTCTTAATCCATGCCTCCCTTAGTTCTATATTGGGACACAGAACATACTGCCCTTCCAGGTCTATAACCTCCCTTCTGATGCGGTCCTCCTGCGTTTTTGTTTTTCGCTTTGCCCTATTTGCTGAATTAGGAGCCCTCTAAGAAAGGCCTTTAGTGCATCCCACACCACCCCCCCTGCCGCCGTGCCCAGGTTACTCAAGATGAACTCCTTTAAGCTGGTAGAGATTTCTTCCTGGTTCCCAATTACCTCTAACCATACTGGGCTTACTGACCAAGGCCTATATATCTGTCTGTCCCCGGTGCACAACAGCAATTTTAAGGGCGAGTGGTCTGATAATCCCCTTGGGCCATAGTCTATTTTATGTACTATAGGGAGCGCTTCCTTATTACCTATGGCTAGGTCTATTCGGGATAATGTGCAGTGCGTCCCTGAGTAGCAAGAGAACTGTCTGGCGTTTGGATTGCGGATTCTCCATAAATCGCACCACCCCACTTCCTCTAGAAACTGCTTAAGCCTCCCCACCGTTACTCTCCCTATCCGGGTACCCAATGAGAATCTATCCTGCTGGCTATCAAGAACAGTGTTAAAATCGCCAATCAGAATCAGTGGAATCCCTGCCTTATTCTCCATGTATTCTAGTAAATGGTATAGAATTTCCAACTTGCTAGGAGGGGGAATATATATATTTGCTATGACCAGTTCTCTCCCATCTAATAAGCAGTGCAAGAAAATATAGCAGCCCAGCGTGTCGATCCGCGCACTCCTGCAGGTAAACGTCACCCCTTTTTTAATCAATATACTTACACCTCTCGAATAGGAGGAGTAAACCGCGTGAAATTGCGCTTGAAATTTCCTACCCCCCAATTTTGTCTTAGTTTCATTTGTTAGATGCGTCTCCTGCAGGCAAAACAGAGCGACACCCTGGGCCTCCAACTCTGATAGGACAGCAGACCTTTTATCGGGATCGCCCAGGCCCCTGACGTTCCATGAGCATATACCAATCGTACTAAGCATCAGTAAAAAGAAAAATAAAGAAAAGGTTTTTAGCAGGAATACAGGTAGCAACCATATTGTTCAATGTACAACGCGTACCACATTTTAGCTCCCGCCCCGGGGCACCCAGCTTCTTAATATTTATCCTAGCTCCGCTCTGAATCCTAAGCCTACCATCAGTGTTGCGACAGTGTTTTGGGGGGGTGTGGAGGGAGGGGAGAGGGGGAAAACCCCTCACCCTCCAGTCCCCACAAACCCCCTCTACTCCTATTCTTTCCATGTGCGTGGAGATATAACCCAAACCCTTATTTAAATTACTACCCTCCCGAGGCGCATGCGCGGCCGGCGATGAAGATGGACGCTCACTAAAGTAGCTCCGGACCCGCTCCTTCCATTTCTGGACCCTGCTACACAATGCTAGCCTCACAAGATCCAGGATCCACTGGAAAAGACCCCGGAACTCCCCGGGCACCTCATGGGGAAAATAGGATCCCAGCGACAAGGATACCAGGGGTTCGTCCCGCCTCCGACTTCCCGGCCGGCTCAAAGCATGGAGCGGTTCCTGTATAGGCCGCAATCCCCGGCCTCAATTAGCCAGACGGCTACAGCGCTCGCCGTGGAACGAACAGCAGATACGGGGACCACTGCACCGGATCGCTCCCCACACAGTCCCCTATCCCAAGAGACACCTTCCTCTGCACAGCAACAAAGAAGGGAGACTCCACATGGGAACTACAGGGAAACAGGAGAACATGCTGCAGACCTCCTTGCTGACCATCCTGCATTACTCACAGGTACTTCCACCCCCACCCCTCCACCCCCAGACAGCTCAATCACAGTTACAGTCTCGGTGCTTGACTCAAAATTACAGTCCCTGCTGCAAGATCTGACCCGTAACTTTACAGTAGCAGTAGGGAAATTGGCTCAGGAGCTACGAGGGGAAATTGATCAACTTGGCGATCGAACAGATACTTTAGAATCCAAATTTGATGAACTGGTGAAATACGTGCACGTGCTTGAAGAAGATAACGTGTCACTCAAACAAAGCATGTTCCAGGTCCAATCACAGCAGGAGGACCTGGAGAACAGGGAGAGACGCCAAAATGTGAGAATCCGCGGTATTCCAGAAACAGTCCCTGATAAAGAAATACGTCCCTATCTCCTAGGACTGTTTGTCACTATGGCTCCACATATTCCGGATATAGACTGGAGACTAGACAGGGCTCATAGGTCCCTAGCCCCGAAACCACCCCCAGGCACCAACCCAAGAGATGTAATTGCTCGCTTCCATTATTATGAAAGCAAAGAAGCTCTCATGATGGCCACGCGAAATAAACATCGCATTGAATATAAAGGAGCTAAACTCCAAATATACAGTGACCTATCTCCCATCATTCTCGCCAAAAGACGTGACCTACGGCCGGTGACCATGCACCTACAACAACACCAAGTTGCCTACAGATGGGGTTTCCCCTTCCGCCTCTCAGCCTCGAAGGATGGCACTCAATATTCAATGCGAGCCTTACACGAATGTGAGGCCTTTGTCCGTAACTTGGGTTTGCCGCCCATCCCTGAAGAAGATCTGCCCCCGCCACCATTAAACATGGTCCCCGGCCCCCTTCAACCACTCACAGCGATCTGGACCCCGGTTCGTCGGAGACGTCAAAGAAATCTTTCAACCCCTCAACGCCCTGCCTCAACTAGACTGCCTACCTGAACTCACCCCACATAAGGAGAGACAGCTCTTCAACGTTCCATCCCTGTTTCTTTTTATGCCGTCTTCCTCGATAACCCGAGGGTTTGGTGACGGCATTACCCTGGTGTCCGCAGAGAGAGACCTCCGCATTCCAGTCCTTGATGGCCTAGGTTAACGGCAATTGTTACAGTCTTGGACTTCAAACCCCCAGCCGTGAAGGCCCCTTCCCTCTCACTCCGTTTTTTCTCTTTTTTTATTTTTTCTCCCCCAGAATCTAAAGTTTAAAGTTGGCATACACACTTTTCTTTTCCTTTTGGGGGGAGCGGGAACCATCGCTGACCGACATGCTCCTCTACAGGTCTTTGGCTGCTAGCCAAGTCCTCCTGAAGATTTTTTCATCTTCAGGCTTACAAAAAATTTTTCTTTTATTGTTATTATTATTTTTCTCTGGACTTTTTTTTGTAGTCCATATCCTTTCTTTGTCTTTTTCTTTCAAACATAGGCCCTTTTTTGGCCTGAATACATACTTGACTTTTGCTGGTTATTGTGTTAATATATATCTGCTCACTGTCTATATGCTAACCGAGAGATGTGCAAAGATTTTACAGATTAATTTACACGAGTTAAACATACTGCTGCTTAATACTAGGATTTCATTAGCTGTAAACTACTTGTCCTCCTTATGGCTCTGAAGGTCTTCTCATGTAACGTGAAGGGTTTGAACTCCATTCACAAACGCTGGCTAGCCTTGAAGGAATTCAAAGCCTCTGGAGCCGATGTGGTCATGATTCAGGAGACACATTTCCGACCGGGAGGCTCCTTTAAGTTCGCCTCTAAATTATTTCCCACCTCATTTGTAGCCTCCGACCCATCTGGGAAGGCAGGGGTAGCAATTCTGTTCAAGAATTCATGCCCTATAAAAGTAATTGATTCCAAATTAGACCCCCAGGGACGATATGTTATCCTGAACTGTGTCCATCTGAAAACGAAACTTAAGATTGTTAACATATATGCACCCAACTCTGGACAGATAGGTTTCCTCACTAAGGTTCTTGAGGAGGTACAAAGCTCCCCCCACCCATTCACGATCATAGGAGGAGACTTCAACATGTGTATGTCCGCTAACAAAGATAGACTAAACCTCTTCCAAAATACCCCCCCAAATCAAGCTTATAGATTATCTACCTCTTTCCGCAAATTAATCCGCACCCATAACCTGTTTGACTCTTGGAGAGTAAAACACCCCGCTGGTAAACAATTCACTTTTTACTCCCCCCCGCACAAAGGGTACTCTCGCCTAGATTATTTCCTACTCACTGCACCCCTGCTATCCCACTTAGTCGCCTCTGAAATTGGCCCAATTACATGGTCTGACCATGCACCCATAACTTTAGATATATCCCTACATGCAGCATCCCCTAAATCATGTCATTGGAGACTTAATGAATCTCTCCTGAAAAACGAAAGCATTAAACAAAGTCTTCAATCAAAATTGATTGAATATTTCGAGTTAAATGAGGGCTCTGTCTCAGACACCTCCATGTTGTGGGAAGCCCACAAGGCCTTCTTTAGGGGTGAGTGCATCTCTGCCGGATCGCATAGGAAGCGTGACTCGCTCCAACAAAAATCTGAATTATTGACCCAACTGCGGTCGGCCGAGGCACACTTACTTCAAGCCCCCACAACCTCCCGTTTAAAGGAGGTGATAAACATCCGTAACAAAATTAAATCCTTAAATATGCATAAAATCTCCAAGGCCATTCTATGGTCAAGACAGAAGTTTTACGAATATGCTGACAAACCCCACAGAATGTTAGTGAACAAGCTGAAACCGCGTCCAAGCCTCTCTATCCCTGACCATTTAACACAACCGGATGGAACCCCCACTTACTGCCCCCAAAACATGTCTAAGGTCTTTGGAGATTTTTACAACAAATTATACAATTGTCTTAGCTCGGACCCACATACCCAATTCACACAAAAGAAATTTGACTCATTTATCTCATCTTTGAAACTCCCACAAATATCACCTGATCAGCGCGCCTCATTAAACGCCCCCATAACCACTGAAGAATTAAGCGAAGTGACTAAACTACTCCCCCTACACAAATCCCCAGGTCCAGATGGACTCCCCTACTCCTACTACAAAACCTTCCTCCCTATACTATCTCCACACATGTTAAATCTATATGCCTCATTACTAAAAGGTACAACACCCCATCCCCAATTTCTTCATGCTCACATCATAGTTATACCAAAACCAGATAAAGACCCTTCTATCCCTGACAACTATCGCCCTATAGCCCTGCTAAATTCCGATTACAAAATCTTCACCAAAATTCTAGCGAACAGACTCTCAAAAATCTTACCATCTCTGATAAATAGAGATCAGGTTGGATTTGTCCCCCTGAGACACGCAGGGGACAATACTAGACGCACCATAGATCTTGTCGACCTACTAACCAAAACTAAAACCCCGGCAGTAATACTTAGTTTAGATGCACAGAAAGCATTTGACCGCCTTAGCTGGCCTTTCATGTTTGCGATTCTGACCAAATATGGCTTCTCAGGTCCCTTTATACAGGCCCTTAGATCCTTATATTCACACCCTACCTCCCAAGTACAACTTGCATCCTTCCTATCTTCCACGTTCCCCCTCAGTAACGGTACTAGACAGGGTTGCCCTCTATCACCCCTACTTTTTATACTCAGTTTAGAACCCCTAGCTACAACAATTCGCGTAAGCCCCTCCATTACAGGAGTACGTCTACGTCAGTCAGAATATAAACTATCCCTCTTTGCAGACGATATTCTTTTAACACTTACTCAACCACACACGTCCCTACCCTCGCTACATAAAATCCTAAACGCATTCAGTGAAATATCTGGGTTTAAAATCAACACCACCAAAACAGAAGCCCTCCCCATAAATATTACATCAACTAATCTGACCATCCTTAAACAGAAATACAATTATCATTGGAGCTCTACATCCTTAAAATATTTAGGTGTCCGAATTACAGCATCATATTCCTCATTATATCAGGCGAATTTCCCCCCCCTATTCCAAGAAATTAACCGCTTGCTGAATCATTGGACCACTTTGCCCATCTCCCTCCTGGGACGTATAAATATTCTTAAAATGTCTATCCTCCCTAAACTACTGTACTTGTTTGAGACACTCCCAGTGGCAATACCAATGTCTCAATTGAAAAATCTTCAAAGGAGAAGTCTCCGTTTTATCTGGAACAACGCCTCACATAGGGTGGCGGGCTCGGTGGTCATGGCACGCAAGCTTAAAGGGGGCCTAGGTGCCCCTGACTTCATAAAATACTATCACGCTTCTCATTTAAGGGTTCTCACCTCGTGGACCAACAGAACTGCCCCAAATAGATGGGCGGACATTGAGATGAGCATAACATCCCCAGTACACCCGTGTTACATGCTCTGGCCGTCCACGGACAAATATATGCCCCAGCTGAGATCCCTATGCCTAGCCCCAATGCTCTTCACACTGGCAATATGGAAGAAATGCTCCACTAAATACGCCCTTTCATCCACACGCTCACCCCTCACCAATATCCTTTTTAATCCAGACATACCAGATAGTCTGTCCTATGAACGCATGTTGCCCTGGACTAAGGCCGGGATTTTTCAGCTGCGACATCTAGTCAATCCAGCCACGAGACACTTGTTATCCTTTGGGGACCTTCATAAACAACACCAATTACCTAAAACAATATATTACTCATATCTCCAAATCAGACACTTCTTTTCTATCAAAAACCCCACACTATCTCTAGATAAACCAACCCAATTTGAATTGCTTTGCGCTACAGGCCCTCATGAACCCCAATTGATATCCACAATCTACAAAATACTCCATGAGGCCACCCCCTTAAAAATAGATACACACTACTATATGAAGAAATGGTCACAGATTCTCCAACACGACATATCTATCCTAGACTGGGATAAGATTTGGACCTCCATTTCCAAGAGTTCCAGATGCATTTCTCACAAAGAAATTGGCTACAAAGTACTTATGTTTTGGTATAAAACTCCAGAAAGACTACATGCGGGAGACCCGTCTAAATCCCGACTGTGTTGGAGATGTAACAAGAAAATAGGCTCCCATTTTCATATCTTTTGGGAATGCTCTCTGGTTATACAATTCTGGGAGCAGATCCAAAAAATACTAGAGAAGCTGGTGGAAATCCTCGTTCCCCTGGATCCCATATATTATTTACTAGGTCTTCCCTACCAAGGCCTCCACAGAGCAAAGCAGAGACTGATGTCATACGTATTATTAGCAGCTAAGAAAACTATCCCTAAACTTTGGTTATCCACTTCCCCTCCCACCCTACCGCATACTCTAACCATCTTAAAGGATATACGTAGAATGGAACATCTAACTGCCATAGTTGAAGATTCCATACAGAAATTTTCTCTCATTTGGCAACCATGGGATGTCTATGATAATAACAGTATGACAAAAGAAATGAGCTGAAAAGGCGGATATATATAGTAATGCACGTTTTCTATTCTCTCGAGCTAATAAGTATTTTACTCTTTTGATTATGGAATTCTTCCTAAACAAAACTTCCATTTCCTGTAGGACAAGTAATGTATTCACAGTAACACCGCTTAATTAGTAACCAAAGGTCCTTACCATGTGTTATTTTCAATCTTAAAATTATAATGTAAAGTTACCCTAAAATCCCTGATAAGGTTATGCACTCTTGATAGACAGTATTGAAGCCTTCTGTTCTCTTTTTCTTTTATTTTCTTTATTCTGAATGTGACTTTAATGGTATTATAATTGTCATGCAAAAATGTTAAATAAACAATTTAAAAAAAATAAATAAATTACTACCCTCCCTCCCCCCCTGATTCGTTTTATTAATGTGTTTGGGTCCCACATGGGGACTACGTGACTCTTTATCCAGTGACTTTCCCTTTAACCCCCCCATGCCTATTTCGGCTCGCCCTGAGGGCTTTTGTTGTGACCCAATCTACCCAGTGCCTCCCTATCACACCTACTACCATCCATACCCTCCCTACAACCACCTCCCGCTCCCCACCCCCCCTCCTCCCACCCACAACAGTATCCCCAGGGAGAACCCCGAGGTGCTGAGACAAGTATAACAAAAAAAAACAAAACAATACACTCCACAACCCAGATCGTGCACCATCCCACATTTAGGACTTACACAACCTCTACATCCCACTCTCCCCCCCACCTCCGGCCCTCCCTGAATAACAAAAGAATAACAGTAAGCCCTCCCCCAGCCCCACAGTCCCCTCCCACCATCCATTTTTTTTTATACTACAACATTTTAATTTGTCCTCTTTATACTCTTCTTTTGCAGCCCTCTTATCTTCTCAGGGTTGTATGGTCCCTTGATGGTCCTCCAACCATGCTGCGGCCTTATCAGCTGCATCAAAAAAGTAAACTGACCCCGAAGCTTCCACCCTCAGTCGTGCTGGGTATAGTAAGGCATATGGAATTTTGTGGGACCGCAGGGCTCGTTTCACCTCCAGAAAGCCTGCCCTTTTTTTTGCAGATCCGGGGAGAAATCGGGGTACAGTGAGATCCTACTGCCATTATGGGAGATATCCCCTATCTCTCTTGATTTTTGCATTAACACCACTTTGTCCTTATAGCAGAGCAGCTTCAGAATCATTGGTCTAGGGCGTCCCCCCGATGCAGTTGGTCTAGTAGGAATTCGATGCGCCCTCTCGATGGCAAAGAAGGGTGAGAATGAATCGGGCCCGAAGAAGCCTTTAAACAGCTTTTCCATAAAGATTTCAGGATAGGGGCCTTCGCTTCCCTCAGGGAGACCCAGAACCCGAACATTGCATCTACGCATCCTGTTCTCCATTTCATCCAATTTATTTCTATACATTTCAAACTGCATTTGTATATTCTTAAATTCCCGCTGCATCGGGAACACTGTGTCCTCAAGTTGGCTCAATCTCTCTTCTAGAAGGGCAGTCCTCTCCAATACCTTCTGAAGCTCCTGGCTCATAGAGCGAAGTTCTACCTTGAGGCCCCCCAGTTGGTCACACAGGTCACACAGGGACCCCTTGCAGGAATTCACCGCGGCTAGTACCTCTTTTAATGTAGGTTCTGGTTCAGTTATTTTTATAGGAGCAGCTGAAGCACCGCTATTTTGAGAAATTGCTTTCTCCAGGGGGGCTGTCTCTGGGCTTTTTTTGTTTGATGCATTTTTGGTACCAGCCGGTGTTGCAGCTGGGGCTGTAAACATTCTGCCCACGCTTTTACGCTCACCAGGTGGCCCTGTCTGTGTTTTCTCATGGGGAAGCTGATTGCCTTTAACGGGGGTATGTGCAGGGGTATGTGCAAACTTTTCCAATTTTGCTGCAGCTGTTGCCGCAAGGGGTGTCGGCGCTGCCGAGCCCCCCCTGTCCTTGGCAGAGCGAATTGCCTGTGCTGCTAAATTTTCATTAGAATGTTGGGGGTCCTCTCCCTTTTTTCTGGTCATCATTGGGAGTATTTGGTGAGGGTGAAGGAAGAAGAGGAAAACGTAGTTCCAATGGCGACTTGTCCCTTAGCTACAATGTAGTATAACCAAAGGTTACCACGAGTCCCCTACTGCAGCACGCCCTATGTGGGGGCCGTAACAGTCCCAGAACCTCAGAAAAAAGCTTGGTTAGACTTTCCTTCTTTCCTTCCTTTCCCTTCCTATTCACCCTCTTCGTCCTCTGCTTTTCCCAAGAGCTTCTTTACACTCCTTGCTGCACTCTGCACTTCTCTTTCCCCACTCCCCCTGCCTCTTACTTCTTCAACATTATCCAAGGCTTAGATACCGGGCACTGTAAGAGGTGTAAGGCATGGAATATTGCAGGGTATAAGCTGACAGTCTTGCAAACTACAAAATACTGAAACAGTGTCCTTTATGAACTAAGCCCACAGGGCGCTCATACCTGACCTTTCGGTACTTCAGAGCAGCTCTCTCCCAAGTGCATCTGGTGGGCGTTTATCATTAGCTGAGGTCTGCTACTGTTGCTGTAGCTGTGGCTGCGGCTGAGGCAGGAGGGGGGAGGTTGGATTCGATACTGGAACTGCAGCAGGGCACTTTGACTGAGGCTCCCAAATCTCTGGCGCCGAACTCCAGCGGCTCCCGCAGGTCTCGCGAGGTTCCCGGGGGTTGCTAGGCATCCAACCCACGCCGCCACGGAGGAGGGGGAGCTCACCGCGCGGCCCGTATGGAGCAGGGCCCGAACCAGTGTCCTTCAGCGCGGTGCTACAGGAGCGGCGGGGATGAGGAGCAGCTAACCTGATCCCGGCAGCCGACCGAAGCGGGTGGCAGGCATCAAAGGCCGGGAGGCGGATCTAGCCAGCAGCCGTCTAGATGGTATGGAGGGGAGGGTCAGTGGAGACAGGGCTGAGCGGCATGCAGGCCGGAGCTAGGAGGGAGCTCTCACACACACCCTCTCACAGCGGCATCCGGTCATGCCCCCCTTCGCCAATATGGTCTAATGAATCCCTGGGGGAATTAAGGGCCCATAGAAAAGCACCCCGTTTGGGAAAACCACGGAATCTATAGATTGATGCAGCTATATAATGGTAGCAACCTGAAATCCTTCATGGACCTCAGAATGGAATTTGGTATCCCAAGCAACACATTCTATAAATATCTTCAGATAAGGCATGCGTTGAGTACCCAATTTAGGTCTTCCCCTATGGAGCAAAGTAAAACGCCTCTCCTTAATAAAGTTGTTAAAGCAACAAATGCTAAGGGATACTACCTAAAATACTACCTCAAAGTGCGGCAGCTGGGCCCAGAGCAGGATGGGAGGCGGATGTGGGAAAGCTGTCAGATGCCCAGTGGCGAAAAACACTGAAGCTGGGTCAGTCGGTATCCGTCTCCCCCTCGCAGAAGGCCTCACACCTACTCCTTGTACACAGAGCTTACTACACCCCTAGAAGATTATATAGATTTGGGGGCAGGCCAGATGACAAATGCCCTAGGTGTAACAATACAGGGGATCTTATACATATGGTCTGGAGATGTCCAAAATTGGTAAGATATTGGACAGAAGTGGTCAGGACAATCAATCGCAGATTTAAAATTAAACTAGCGTTAGACCCTAAGGTATGTGTGCTGGGGCTGGTGGGAGATACCGCGGGTCACATTAACTCAGTTACAGCAGCAGTTAGATGCTTATACCAGGCTAGAAAGCTGATAGCACAGTCCTGGCTCTCGAGAAAATCTCCAACTATAGAGGACTGGATTAAAACGATGGACTCCCTGGTCTGGACAGAGAGGACAGTTTATATTAGAAAAGGGAACTATAGAAAATTTATTGGTCTATGGAAACCCTGGCTGCAGGAACTGAATACCCGCCAATTACTTTGAATCAAATACCTTTGAACTTTAACTGCTTAGTGGGGCGAATGCATAGCTAGTGCCGTAAAAGCCTAAGCGGTGGGATGGACCCCATTGGGGGCTAGATAGATATAACATGTTGCGACTTTTGGAGGTACTTCTTCTTTCTCTTCCTCTTCCTACTTTTTTCCTGTTTTCCTCTCCATCCTCCTCTTCCTCTCTCCTCGTCCCTCTCTCGCTGCGACCTCAACAGGTGTGGCGGTTTTGGGACGGGGGGGGGGGGGGGGGGAAGGGGACGGCAGGGGGACCAGTGCACAATGGAGGGTGGGTTAGTCAGGGGCTAGAGGGGTAGGGTAAAAAAGGGGATAAACGTGGCACAACACAAAATATTGATATGTACCTACAAGGGCACACTTAAAAACACTTTAGAGCATAAAAAGCACGCGAAACAGGGGTTTTAAATATATTTTTATATTGTCTGTACTAGGCCTTATTACTGGTAATACATGCACTCTAAATGCACTTTGTTATGTAAAATATGTAACCTTGTTGTTATTCTTATTGCCACAAAAGGTAAATAAAAGCAATCTAAAAAAAAAAAAACTGCTTGCGGGTTTAAGGTCATGTCGGGTCATGGCAATATGGATGAAAATCAGTGAGACAAACGGCATGGGTACCCCCCAGTCCATTACCAGGCCCTTTGGGTCTTGTATGGATATTAAGGGGAACCCCGCACCCAAATTAAAATAAGGAAAGGTGTGGGGCCACCAGGCCCTATATACTCTGAACAGCAGTATACAGGCGGTGCAAACAAGACAGGGACTGTAGGTTTGTTGTTAAGTAGAATCTGTTTGTAATTTTGAACGGGTACATTTTTAACGTGTTTAGCTCCAGCCAAAAAATATTTTTTAAGCTTTTTGGAAAACATAGGGAAGGGTTATCACCCCTGTGACATTTGTTTTGCTGTCTTTCCTCCTCTTCAGAAGATTTCACCTCACTTTTTTGTCCCAATGAAAAATGTTTTTTGAAAATTTGGGTTTTTTTGTGGAACAAGGATTGGAAAGCATCAGTGGAAAGGAGAAATTGTTTTCCCATATTAACTCTTACAGGAGAGAATTTCCCTTCCTAGGGGTAGATTTCATCTCACTTCCTGTTGTCTCCTTCCGTTTGCAAGTAGGAGTCGTTTGTAAGTTAGATGTTTGAAAGTAGGGTCCTGCCCTATATACTCAGCAGAAATTTGGGCCTTAGGTGTTGCTGTGGCCACAACACTGTAAGCCCTCACAGGGCCCTGCTGTGAAATATTAGATCAAGAATTGTAATTACATGCCCCTGTTGAACAGGAGCTGAAAAATTAGGCCTTAAGCACTGGTGCTGGTGCCACAACACTGCAACCCCTCACAGACACTCTAGTTGGAACGCAGGAACGAGCCCTGCTGCAAAGTATTGCATCAAAAATTGTAATTACACGCCCCTGTTAGACAGGGGCAGAAAAATTGGGCCTTAGGCACTGGTGCTGGTGCCACAACACTGCAACCCCTCACAGACACTCTAGTTGGAACGCAGGAACGAGCCCTGCTGCAAAGTATTGCATCAAAAATTGTAATTGCACGCCCCTGTTAGACAGGGGCAGAAAAATTGGGCCTTAGGCACTTGTGCTGGTGCCACAACACTGCAACCCCTCACAGACACTCTAGTTGGAATGCAGGAACGAGCCCTGCTGCAAAGTATTACATCAAAAATTGTAATTACACGCCCCTGTTAAACAGGGGCTGAAAAATTGTGCCTTAGGCACTGGTGGTGGCGCCCAGAACCAAAAATGTTCTTACAAGCTATCAGCGTGATGATTGAGGAGGAAGAGGATAATTACTCAGGGATAGTCACTCAGCATCAGCATAGGCAGTCTTTGAAGGGATCTGAGATTTAAAAAAAAATTATTCGGTTACATCAGCATCAGGTGCTTGGTAGCTGGTGGTGATCCAAGACTGATTCATTTTTATGAAGGTCAGCCGATCGACCGAGTCGGTGGACAGACGCACCCTGTGATCGGTTACCACGCCTCCAGCAGCACTGAATGTGCGTTCCGAAAGAACGCTGGATGCAGGACAGGCCAGTAGCTCAATTGCATACTGTGCAAGCTCTGGCCAGTGATCCATCCTCAAGACCCAGTAACCCAGAGGATTTTCGGTGGGAAAGGTGTCCAAGTCTGATCTTGCCCCTAGGTATTCCTGCACCATGTAAAACAGACGCTGGCGATGGTTGCTGGAACCGATCATACCTTGGGGCTGCGGACCAAAAAATTGTCTGAACGCATCGGTCAGACGGCCACCTTCTCCACCGCTCCTTCTTTGACTGACCGAAGCCTCAGCAACACGTTGTCCAGAAACAGGAGTTTGTAACCTCCCAGTCTCTGGGAACGCGTTGCACAGACCTTTCTGCAAGGTCTCCCGAAGATGTTTCATCCTCTGCTCCCTCTGCGATGGCAAGATAAGGTCCGCAACCTTACCCTTGTAACGTGGATCAAGGAGGGTTGCCAGCCAGTATTGGTCCTTCTCCTTGATACCACGAATACGAGGATCCTTACGCAGGCTTTGCAGGATCAGGGAGGCCATGCAGCGTAGGTTTGCTGAGGCATTCGGTCCGGAGTCCTCTGGGTCACTAAGGACGACAACGTCCGCAGCCACCTCCTCCCAGCCACGTACAAGTCCATGTGTTCCTTGGGACTGATCCCTTAAAGACTGCTGCTGATGCTGAGTGCCAGGCTCCACCTCCACACTGACACAATCTTCCTCCTCCTCCTCCTCCTCCTCGTTCTCTTCCTGTGTGATCGGCAGGCACGCAGGAACACTGTCTGGATAAAGGGGGCCTTGAGAGCTAAGGAAGTCCTCCTCTTCCTGCCTCTGTTCTGCCTCAAGTGCCCTGTCCATTATTCCACGCAGCGTGTGCTCCAACAGGTGGACAAGGGGGACAGTGTCACTGATGCATGCACTGTCAGTGCTCACCATCCTCGTGGCCTCCTCGAATGGTGACAGGACAGTGCATGCATCCCTGATCATGGCCCACTGGCGTGGGGAAAAAAAACCAAGCTCCCCTGACCCTGTCCTGGTGCCATAGTCGCACAGGTACTCATTGATGGCCCTCTGCTGCGTGTGCAGCCGCTGCAGCATGGCCAACGTTGAGTTCCACCTGGTGGGCATGTCACAGATTAGGCGGTTCTTGGGCAGGTTAAACTCCTTTTGGAGGTCCGTCAGCCGAGCACTGGCATTATATGACCGGCGGAAATGCACACAGACTTTCCTGGCCTGCCTCAGGACATCCTGTAAGCCCGGGTACCTACCCAAGAACCGCTGCACCACCAAGTTAAGGACGTGAGCCAAACAGGGCACATGGGTCAGTTGTCCCTGTCGGAGGGCAGAGAGGAGGTTGGTGCCATTGTCGCAAACCACCATTCCTGCCTTAAGTTGGCATGGCGTCAACTACCTCTGAACCTGCCCCTGCAGAGCTGACAGAACCTCTGCCCCAGTGTGGCTCCTGTCCCCCAAGCACACCAGCTCAAGCACCGCATGGCATCTTTTGGCCTGCGTACTTGCGTAGCCCCTTGAACGCCTACGGAGCACCGCTGGTTCCGAGGAAGAGGCCATGGAGGAAGAAGAAGAGGAGGGGGTGGAGGAGAGAGGTGTGTCACAATCAGCATTTTGGAGGCGTGGTGGCGGAACAACCTCCAACACTACTGCACCTTGTCCTGCATCCTTCCCAGCTGCCAGCAGAGTCACCCAATGCGCCGTGAAACTTAGGTAACGTCCCTGTCCATGCCTGCTGGACCATGAGTCAGCGGTAATATGCACCTTACCGCTGACCGCCCTGTCCAGCGAGGCATGGACATTGCCTTCCACATGCCGGTAGAGAGCCGGAATCGCCTTCCGTGAGAAAAAGTGGCGTTTGGGTACCTGCCACTGAGGAACTGCACATTCCACAAACTCACGGAAGGGGGCAGAGTCTACCAACTGAAAAGGCAGCAGTTGAAGTGCTAGCAATTTTGCCAAGCTAGCATTCAACCGCTGGGCATGTGGATGGCTGGGAGCAAACTTCTTTTGGCGGTGCAGCAGCTGGGGCAGGGAAATTTGCCTGGTACAATCTGACGTCGGTGTACCAAAAGCAGATTGCCCACAAGTACTTGGCTGTGACACACCTAATTCTACACCTTCATTCCTCTCACTGCAGGTCTCAGAGAGGACTGGAGGTCTAGTGGGGTTGGAAATCTCAGCTGATGAGGAGCAAGGAGAGATCCTCTTTGTTCTTTGGTGTGGGTCTTTTAGATACGCTTGCCAACGAACTGCATGGCAGGTCAACATATGTCTGGTCAAGCATGTGGTACCCAAGCGGGAGATGTTTTGGCCACGCGAGATACGCTTGAGACATATGTTGCAAATAGCAGCGGTGCGATCTGATGCACTCGTCTCAAAAAAGGCCCACACCAAAGAACTTTTTGAATAACGCGCAGAGACTGCAGCGCCCTGCACATGTGGAGCTTTGGGGTGTGATGCAGTCAATGTGCTGCCCTTAGGCTGGCCCCTGGAGGGCATCCTGCCTCGTTGGTGATGTGCCGCCTTCTCCTCCTCCTCCTCCTCCTCTCTCCTATCAGGCACCCACGTTGAGTCAGTGACCTCATCATCCCCTCCCTCCTCATCACTGGAGCAAACCTGGCAGTATGCTGCAGCAGGGGGAGCATGACTGCCAGATTGCTGTCCTTCTTGGGCACCCCCTCTGTCCGTGCTCATGTTACTGCCTTCATCGAGCTCAGTATCATCATCAGAGCCTTCCAAACGCTGGGCATCCTCCTGGAGCATGTACCCAACACTGTGGTCAAACAGTTCGAGGGAATCCTCAGGAGGACATGGTGGAGCTAGGGAAGGAGTCACTGATGACATTGAGCTGAGGGAGGAGGCCGCTGCTTTGCCAGACAAAGCACCCTGGGTGAGAGGATGAGGAGAATGAGGACGGCTTGGTCATCCACTTGACCAAGTCTTCCGCATGTTGCGGCTCAACACGGCCAGCTGCCGAAAAAAAGGCCAAGCGTGTCCCGTGGCCACGTGCTGATGAGGATGCACCGTCTCCACGACCAGCACTAGACACAGAGCCTGCTTGCCCTCTCTTATTGGCTTGTGACTGTCTGCCTCTCCTTCTTGGCCTTCCAGACATACTAATGGCCTGTAGCTGCACTAAGCTGGGATAGAACACCTGTAATTTTCTTCAGGTAGCTTTATATACTGTAACCAGACAAGCCTGCCTGTCAGTAGGAAGATAACAGGAACGGATCTAGCTGAACGCTGTGAGCAGGACGCACTGTACTAAATGTAAATAGTCTAGCTGCCTGACCGTGGTACTAATAGGATCAAATAGAACACCTGTAATTTTCTTCAGGTAGCTTTATATACTGTAACCAGACAAGCCTGCCTGTCAGTAGGAAGATAACAGGAACGGATCTAGCTGAACGCTGTGAGCAGGACGCACTGTACTAAATGTAAATAGTCTAGCTGCCTGACCGTGGTACTAATAGGATCAAATAGAACACCTGTAATTTTCTTCAGGTAGCTTTATATACTGTAACTAGACAAGCCTGCCTGTCAGTAGGAAGATAACAGGAACGGATCTAGCTGAACACTGTGAGCAGGACGCACTGTACTAAATGTAAATAGTCTAGCTGCCTGACCGTGGTACTAATAGGATCAAATAGAACACCTGTAATTTTCTTCAGGTAGCTTTATATACTGTAACCAGACAAGCCTGCCTGTCAGTAGGAAGATAACAGGAACGGATCTAGCTGAACACTGTGAGCAGGACGCACTGTACTAAATGTAAATAGTCTAGCTGCCTGACCGTGGTACTAATAGGATCAAATAGAACACCTGTAATTTTCTTCAGGTAGCTTTATATACTGTAACCAGACAAGCCTGCCTGTCAGTAGGAAGATAACAGGAACGGATCTAGCTGAACACTGTGAGCAGGACGCACTGCACTAAATGTAAATAGTCTAGAAGATAACAGGAACGGATCTAGCTGAACACTGTGAGCAGGACGCACTGCACTAAATGTAAATAGTCTAGAAGATAACAGGAACGGATCTAGCTGAACACTGAGCAGGACGCACTGCACTAAATGTAAATAGTCTAGAAGATAACAGGAACGGATCTAGCTGAACACTGTGAGCAGGACGCACTGCACTAAATGTAAATAGTCTAGAAGATAACAGGAACGGATCTAGCTAAACTGAATACAGTGTATATATATATATGCAACACCTGGGATGCATATATATACACAATACACTGTAAGTGCAGCTAAACTGACTGACTGTTCTGCCTAATCTATCTAACTCAAATCAAATGACACTGTCAGAGAACCGTCACTAACGCTCGTTCCAGGGTGCCAGCCGGACGTACGATAAGAACGAGCGAGCCCCGGACTAGGCACGCACGTAATGCGATCGTACGAACGAGGGCACGTCAGCGCGTGCACGCTCGCACACTAACGAATCACGGCGCAAGGCGCCCTATTTAAACGATCAGCAGACTAGCATCAATGCTGGATTGTCTCAGCTCGTTCCTGAACCCTTGCTGTTGCCTTGTTTACTTGACCCTGATCTTGAACCTCTGCTTGCCTTGACTACCCCCCCCCTCGGATCACCCCTACATCTCTGCCTGCCTTGCTTCCTGTATTGAACCCGGCTTGGACTCTTGACTACGGCTCTGTCTCCTGATTCGGTACCCCGCTGCCAGTTTGTTGCCAACCTCCGCCAGTCCCTGACCACGTCTCTGCCTGCCGATTGTGTACCTCGTTGCCAGTACGTTGCCAACTCCTGCCTGCCTTGACCCTGCAAGTTCCTCTGCTGGACCTCTCTTGCATCCATCCGGGGATCAGCACCTCAGCTTCCTTCCGAAGACTTCTGGGTTCCTGATCCTGCCAGCAGGCACCTGCACCCTTCCGCCGCCCTAGCAACCCTGTCTCAACCTCCAGGGACGCTAGGACCGGGACCGTGCAAGAGGCCGCCCTCGTCATTTCAGACTCCGCTGTAAGGTACGTGACAGTACAATCCAGCCAGAAATGGAGTCTGAAAGGGGGGCCTCAGCTATGGACGCTCTGTGTCAACAGATCGCAAATCTCACTCAAGCAGTTCAGGGCCTGCAAGATGGCTACCAACGACTTGAACAGCGAGTGGAGTCTCTCTCTCCAAGTACCTCAGCACCTCTGACCACAGCACCTGCATCATCAACTCCAGTTTCTACACCCACAGTAGTGGTGCCACCCCCAGAACCACGAGTTCCTGCTCCGGAGAAATTTATGGGTGACCGCAGCAAATTCCGTGCTTTCAGGAATGCCTGCCATTTGTACTTCTTGCTTCAGCCCCGCACCTTTTCTTTGGAAAGTACCAAGGTGGGGTTCATCATTTCATTACTGCAGGGAGAACCTCAGACCTGGGCTCATCATTTACTGGAACAAGCCAGTCCCTTGCTGGGTACCATGGACTCTTTTTTGGATGAAATGGCCAAACTGTATGATGATCCCCAGCGTACTACCACAGCAGAGGCCAGCCTCCACACCCTCCAGCAGGGTCGTAGGCCCGTGGAGGACTATGTTACAGACTTTAAACGATGGAGTACCGACACACATTGGAACGACGCCGCTCTCCGTTTTCAGTTCCGTTTAGGGCTTTCGGAGGCACTCAAGGATGAACTAGCTCGTGTGGGGATCCCTGATTCCCTCGAAGAACTAATTCAACTGTCCATTCAGATCGATCGCCGGCTGAGGGAGCGAAGATCCGAAAGGACCAGCCAGTATCGGCCCATGTGGATGCTACCCAGGGTACCCAGTCGCCTACCTACCTCCACACCCCCACTATCTGCTTCTACCACTGAACCTCCAGAACCAATGCAGTTGGGTTTGCTTCGTGCACCCTTGACTCCGGAAGAAAAACAACGCCGTCGTATGAATAATCTCTGTCTCTACTGCGGGGGAGCCGGTCATTACGCCAATATGTGTCCCAACAAGACCCGTAAGTGTGACTCACCTCTTCTTGATCGATATGCATTAACTCTAGCAAGAACGACTCACATTGCTGTTCCTGTCTCTCTACAGCTTCCAGAAGGGGTGCTTCAGATCCAGGCCATAATTGACTCCGGTGCCTGCAGTTGCTTCATTGACCGTGCCTTTGCCCTGCAACACAACATTCCGCTGCGACCGAAGCAACATAAACTATTCATCCGATTAGCTGATGGGTCCAATATCAAATCTGGGCCTATCATCCAAGAAACCCAACCTTTGCCTGCCAACATCTTACCCAATCACCAAGAACTGTTGTGCCTGGACGTTATATCCTCACCACTTTTTCCGATCATTTTAGGAATGCCATGGTTGCAAGCACACAACCCACAGATAGACTGGACAACCGGCCAGGTAGTCTTTCAGTCCTCCTACTGTCTCAAGAACTGTCTCCAGGTCCTCCACCACACAGCTCCAGTTATTGGGTGTCTCAAACCAGTATCCGAATCCCAAGACCTTGTCCCATCCGTGTACCATGATTTCTTGGATGTTTTCGACAAGCAGAAAGCTGATACTCTTCCCCCGCACCGGGCCTACGATTGCCCGATTGAACTTTTACCAGGGGCTGAAATCCCATTTGGGAGGATCTTTCCTCTGTCAGAGCCTGAACTCGCAGTCCTAAAAGACTATGTGAATGAGAACCTCAAGAAGGGGTTCATCCGTCACTCAACATCACCAGCCGGGGCAGGAATATTCTTTGTTGAAAAGAAAGACCATTCGCTCCGTCCATGTGTGGATTACAGAGAGCTAAACCGGATCACCGTTAAAAATCGCTACCCCTTGCCTCTGATTCCAGAATTGCTCCAGAGACTCCGCTCTGCAAGAATATTCACCAAGTTAGATTTACGAGGTGCTTACAATCTGATCAGAATCAGGGAAGGAGACGAGTGGAAAACGGCCTTCCGGACTCGTTTTGGCCACTTTGAATACCTCGTCATGCCCTTCGGATTATGCAATGCTCCAGCAACCTTCCAGCATTTTGTGAATAATATTTTCAGAGACTTTCTAGATCTATTCATGATTGTCTACCTAGACGATATCCTAGTTTTCTCAGCCTCCTTAGATCTTCACCGTGTCCATGTGAAACAAGTCCTTCTGAGGCTAAGACAAAATGGACTCTATGCCAAGGCCGAGAAATGCGAATTTGAACGGCAGACCATCCACTTCCTCGGACTGGTGATTTCTACAGGAGGTATGGCAATGGATCCTCAAAAAGTCGCAGCTATAACGTCCTGGCCACCTCCCACTGATAAGAAAGGGGTACAACGGTTCGTCGGCTTCTCTAACTTCTACAGAAAATTCATTAAAAACTTCTCCGGTATCATCATGCCCATCACCCAGCTCACCAAGAAACAGAACCGTTTTCAATGGACAGAGGCAGCCCAAGCTGCTTTCGACAAGTTAAAGGGACTTTTTACCTCAGCTCCGTTATTAAAGCACCCTGACCCCGCTCTTCCATACATCCTGGAGGTGGACGCCTCAGAAAGCGCCGTAGGGGCCATCCTGTCCCAGCGCCAAGGACCCAAGGCTCTAATGCACCCTGTGGCCTTCTTCTCAAAGAAGTTGGGACCTTCAGAAAGGAACTATGATGTGGGGGACCGAGAACTATTGGCAATCAAATTGGCTTTAGAAGAGTGGCGGTACCTCTTGGAAGGAGCAACACACCCAATACTGATCTTCACGGATCACAAAAATTTGGAATACCTCAGGACCGCCAAACGCCTCAGGCCCAGACAAGCAAGGTGGGCTCTTTTCTTCTCACGCTTTAACTTCCACATAACCTACCGGCCCGGCTCCAAGAATGTGAAACCTGACGCGTTATCGCGTATGTTTACAGAAGTTGAAGTCCCACCTCAAACTGATACTATCCTGCAGGCTGGAAATTTTCTACTTATTCAAACCGACCTAATGTCACAGATCCGTCAAGCATCCAGGGAAGTCTCTCTGTCTCCAGATACAGACCTTCAGGAGAACGATGGGCTCTATTGGCGGGGTAATAAAATTTTCATACCACACAATTTACGTGCTACCATCCTACAGGTGTGTCATGACTACCCACTGGCCGGCCATTTTGGGGGATACAAAACCATGGATTTGATCCAGAGACATTTCTGGTGGCCTAATTTAGCAAAAGACTGCAGGAAATATGTTAGCTCATGTTCAATCTGTCTCAGGAACAAGAACAGCAAGAACAAAGCGTGGGGACTATTGAGACCTCTACCCATTCCTGAGAGACCCTGGGATAAAATCGCAATGGACTTTATCGTAGAGCTCCCTCCATCAGAGGGGTTCTCATCTATTTTTGTAGTGGTAGACCGCCTCTCCAGGATGTCACACTTCATCCCTATGAAAGGGACCCCATCAGCAACTGAAACTGCTGAAGTCTTCGTTAAAGAGGTTGTTAGACTGCATGGAATCCCTAGTGACATCGTCTCGGATCGAGGAGTACAGTTTACTTCAAAATTTTGGAAAGCACTGTGCGAAGCGCTGGGCATCAAACTCAACTTTTCTTCGGCCTATCATCCCCAGTCCAACGGACAGACTGAGCGTACCAACCAAACGCTGGAGCAATATCTGCGTTGCTTCACCTCCTTCTCCCAAGAAGATTGGGCCTCACTTCTGCCGCTGGCAGAATTTGCATTTAACAACTCTGCTCATACCGCCACCAACCAATCACCCTTCTTCTCCAACTACGGGTTTCATCCTTCCTTCTTGCCTACATTGATTCCGGACTCTCCTTTGCCTGCAGTTCAGGACAGATTAAATTTCTTTGCTATCAATAACCAAGTGTTAAAGGATACCATTGCCAAAGCACAAGAGGTTAATAAGAGATTCTTTGACAGGAAGAGGAGAGGAGAACTAGATTTGAAGGTTGGTGATCGTGTGTGGCTGTCAACTTTGAATCTAAAACTTACCTGTCCATCCAGGAAATTGGGACCTAAATACCTAGGACCCTTTCCGGTCAAGAGAAAAATTAATCCAGTGGCTTATGAGCTCGAACTTCCCGATTCATTTAAAATTCACCCTGTGTTTCATACCTCTTTGTTGAAGCCTGATGTGGTCAATCCCTTTCCTGGTCGTGAAAGAGGGCCCCCAGAGGCCATAATGGTAGACGGGGAAGAAGAGTTTGAAATTGAGACCATTGTAGATTGCAGGAGAAGGCGGGGACAAAATCAATATTTAATTAAATGGAAGGGTTTTGGTCCAGAAGAAAACTCCTGGGAACCGGAAACGAACCTCCATGCCCCAAGACTCATACAAGCTTTCCATCGTGCTCATCCAGAAAGGAGGTCTCAGGTGGGCATCCGGAGGCTGCCCGTAAGGAGGGGGCAATGTCAGAGAACCGTCACTAACGCTCGTTCCAGGGTGCCAGCCGGACGTACGATAAGAACGAGCGAGCCCCGGACTAGGCACGCACGTAATGCGATCGTACGAACGAGGGCACGTCAGCGCGTGCACGCTCGCACACTAACGAATCACGGCGCAAGGCGCCCTATTTAAACGATCAGCAGACTAGCATCAATGCTGGATTGTCTCAGCTCGTTCCTGAACCCTTGCTGTTGCCTTGTTTACTTGACCCTGATCTTGAACCTCTGCTTGCCTTGACTACCCCCCCCCTCGGATCACCCCTACATCTCTGCCTGCCTTGCTTCCTGTATTGAACCCGGCTTGGACTCTTGACTACGGCTCTGTCTCCTGATTCGGTACCCCGCTGCCAGTTTGTTGCCAACCTCCGCCAGTCCCTGACCACGTCTCTGCCTGCCGATTGTGTACCTCGTTGCCAGTACGTTGCCAACTCCTGCCTGCCTTGACCCTGCAAGTTCCTCTGCTGGACCTCTCTTGCATCCATCCGGGGATCAGCACCTCAGCTTCCTTCCGAAGACTTCTGGGTTCCTGATCCTGCCAGCAGGCACCTGCACCCTTCCGCCGCCCTAGCAACCCTGTCTCAACCTCCAGGGACGCTAGGACCGGGACCGTGCAAGAGGCCGCCCTCGTCATTTCAGACTCCGCTGTAAGGTACGTGACAGACACTGTCTCTCTCTCTCTCTCTATCTCTCAGCACACCGGAACACACACTACACAGGGCCGCCGTGCAGGCGGCCTTATATAGTGTGGGGCGTGTACTAAATCCCCTGAGCCATAATTGGCCAAAGCCACCCTGGCTTTGGCCAATTACAGCTCTCTCTACTGACGGCGCTGTGATTGGCCAAGCATGCGGGTCATAGTGCATGCTTGGCCAATCATCAGCCAGCAATGCACTGCGATGCCGCAGTGAATTATGGGCCATGACGCGCCACACGAATTTGGCGCGAACGCCCCATATCGTTCGCAATTCGACGGACGGTCGAACAGCCGATGTTCGAGTCGAACATGGGTTCGACTCGAACACGAAGCTCATCCCTAGCAGAAATTAATGCAAATTTGGGCAGGAGGGTCAGGATCAGTGGGGCCTGTGCAGTACTTGTCTTTGTGATGTGCCTGCAACAAAACCTTGGGACAACAATGGAAGATTCCTGGTGTGCTGGCGAGTTGTACTTTGTGCAGTAAGAAAATCAATAGAGATTTCTTTCCACTCTTCCAACTCCTCTAATTACCACTATGGTTTTAAGGGCTTTAAGCAAATGTTACCAAATCTTGTCCAACAGGAACCATTGGTCCATTGTTCTTAGTCGGAAAGCAAATTTAGGCAAGATATGGAACGAAGGATCAAGATAAAAAAAAAAAAAAAGTCATATGGAGTCATTGAGAACTCACTCAAACCATCAGATAAAGCAGCTACAGTTTCTCTAGATCTAGCTGATGTGTACATACGCACTTCGGTAGTGGTACGCCCAGGCTTCTGAGAGTTTCAATTTGGGTTCGTTCAACAACCTTTTGACCTTTCCACATACTCAAGACATTTTTTCCAGAACGTTGGTTCCAGGAGTGGCCATCTTGCAGAAGCAAGGGCTGCAGGTTCCTTATGCGAACAACAGCTGCGGGAGGCTCAACATCCTCCAGGTCCTGGCAAACCCTGATTAAGAGGGAAGGCCAACTAATCTCATTATAGTAATGGCATTTTAGACGTTCAGTAGAATACTGTAGAGTTGCCCTCATGGAGGGTGACAGTATTGGGTCTTATGTAGAGGCAAGTCCTAGCTCTATCCCATCTGTTTGTATCCCATGGTCATAAATGTGCGAGAAGTAGTCTGCAGTAATCCATGCAGTCGGTTGGACACACTGGAAGATTGAGAACATCATAAACTGGCCTTCTAAGGTAATGAAAGATTTTCTTTCTATTCCAGGGAAGATTACCCCACATATGGGACTAGTCCCAATAATAGTGGTGAAGGATAGTTAATCTTATCAACTTCCAGGCATACCAATCATCAAAGTCTATTCACTTTCTTAGTATTCACCTCAGTGACCTCCTAGCTTAGTGTCTAACATCAGGGGTACAGTGATTCCCAAGTAGGGAAGTCGTTTGGGCAACACAGCCTAGGAGGCCTCAGTTATGCTCCAAACAGACGGCAATAGGTAATCTCCTATCATCATGGCAAGAGGTATCTCCCATTCAGGTTTGCCAACAGTAAAACCTGTCTCATCTCACTGCTCTGTATTCTGGCTTCCTAGAACTTCCTGTCAGATACAGTAAAATACAAAGCCTTGGATGTCAAGGGTGATTCTTTAGACCAACATATGGTTCAATGAATCTCAACTTGACAGTAAACTCAATGGTCAGGAAGGGCAGTTCTGGAGCTTTCCAGAAGTGAAAGCAGTGGATCTACTAACATCCAGCTTGGTCGGTAGGTTAGCCTATATAGCCACCAGACTCGTTGGTCTCCAAGCTCCTCATCAGGATCATACTACATAGTTAGGCAGGTTGAGAAAAGACACAAGTCCATCTAGTTTAACCAGGATCCCTAGTCATACAGCTGGGATAAGGGTTATAATAAACTGGTGACCTTACAGGCCGTGGTGTCCTCAAAGTACACTCTTTGGCCCAAGATCCTCCTATTCTATTCTTCCTGAGATCTCAGACCTTACACAGCAGAGCCAAGTGTATCTAAATTCAGCTACATTGGATCTAGCAACTGGGAGACCTAGTTAGGAAGGATCATTGATGGGTCTCACCACTATTATTTGAAACCTTGTGGAAACCAGGGGAACCTGCGGCAAACTCCAGGTATACTAGAACATGGGAAATCTCACAGAATTTAAGGATAGAATCCTCTGCTCCTGGCTGCAAAGATTAAGATGTCTGCAAGTAATATAAGATAAGGGATTGAACAGTAGTCAAGTCTTGGTCAGGTCCTCGATTCCTGAAATCCAGTGACCACAGCACATCTGGGGGAACCAATACCGAAAGGCCGGTACAGATTATTCTTTCCCCTTAGAACTTGCAGTGCAACTAGTGTTGGGAAGGTTGTCTCACTCCTCCATTCTTCTGAACAAGACTACCTCAATAGGTTCAGTGACACTAAAGCAGTATTTCTAAATGATATCACATCTGGGAGAATTATTTAAGAGATCCAAGCGTCAAAGGGTAAACTACCTCATTGCTACCATAATCAAACAAAATAGCTCTGGTTTCTTCCTCTCCAGCACCAGACGAGAGTCTGCATCCTTGCTTCTGGGTCAAGACATCACCCTTCTGCCATGTCCAAACTGAAATATCTGCGTCACCACAAGCTGGAGTAATGGACTCTATGTGGAAGAAATACATGGAAGTGGCCCTTCTCTAGAAGGTCAGACAGTGGCCTCTTCAGGCCTGGCAGTATCAGAAAAAGACTTTTCACTGTCCAGTAGGACAATGGCATTATCTCGGGTCAGAGTAGCCTAAGGGGCTTATAGGACGAAGGTAAATTCATCAATCTAGTGCAGAGCTCACTTTATCAGATGGGTGGTGTGCTCATGGGCAAAATTCAGAGGTCCAGAATTTTACAGGATACCAACCAGGTTCATATACTACAAACCATTTTTTGCCTATTGCAAAGTCAATCAAGCAACATTGGAAGCAGGAGTTGACTTCAGTTCCAAACAAAACGAGTGATATGTTTATTCATATGGCCCTCCCTTATAGGTTCTGTTGGCGTGCTACATCCCATTCATGTATGCTGTCATGCTCGTGTCAGGAAAATGGAAAATTGTATACTTACCTGATGGTAATTTTCCTTTCCTGATGCAAAGCATGACAGCATACACAACTATATTCAAATGCGAAACCCACAAGAATAATAAACAAACAACTTAGAATTTACAAATAAACATTTCTGACATTTAACTACTTAAAGACCACCCACCGCAGATATACTGTGGCAGGGCGGCTCTATTGCGCGAAACGACATACCTGTACTTCAGTTCATGCAGTAGATAGTGGGGGCACACACGCTGATTGGCCAGAGGGGGAGCCAATCAACACCCGCCGATCGTTCCCCAGAGAGGCAGAATGGAGATCTGCCTATGTAAACAAGGCAGATCGCTGTTCTGACAGGGAGGAACACAGTGATCTTGTGTTCCTGCTAAGCAGTGGCGTCTCCAGCTTTCATATTTAGGGGGGGCACATGGGGGGACAGGGACAAAAATAGGGGGGCAATATAAAATGCAAATTTATATATATATATATATATATATATATATATATATATAAAATATATATAGATAGATAGATATATCTATCTATCCTGGGGCCCTTTACCCCTTTACTACGATCCCACAATGGCCCTTTCACATGTTCTGCAGTGAGCTCCCTTCCTACTGTATTGGGCCCCCCCACAGGGTGACAGAGAACAAGAGATATATGTCACCAGCATACCAAGAAAATATAAGGGTCCAAAGCAGTGGGAGAACTATCAGGGTTGCAAAGGTTGTCTTGCCACCGGGCCCTGGTGTTCTGCCACTGTGGGGTTCCCCAGCCTCCTCTTGCTGTCCTGCCCCTGCCCTCAGTCTGTTTTTTCAGTAACTGAGAGTCCTGGTGGAGTCCTTCTTGCAACTCGCTCTTCTCCCTGCCAATGAGGATGCAGGGGAAGGAGCAGATCGGGCGGCCGTGGTTGTGTGAGCGCTCGCATTATGCAGTGTCAGCGAGCAGAGGGAGGGGGGAGGAATCACCCACTGGGGACCTTCTCCCTCTCAATAGAGACTGTGTTACCCCAGCGGTGGCCCGAGTAAGATGCGGCACATCCGATATGAATACAAACAAAAAGAAATTGCCTTTTTGTAAAAAAAAAAAAAAAAAAATTTTTTTTTTGGGGGGGGGGGCACATGGTGGGGCCCAGCATAATGTTGGGGGGGTCAGGGCCCCCTCTGGCCCCCCTCTAGGGTCGCCATTGCTGCTAAGCAGTAACATGGATCTCTGTGTTCTTCCAATCAGTCCATCCCCCACATAGTTAGAAAGCATCCCCTAGGGACACATTTAGCCCTTTGATCGCCCCTGATGGAAACCCCTTCCCTGCCAGTGTCATTAGTACAGTGACAGTGCATATTTTTAGCACTGGTCACTGAATTTGTGTCACTGGTTCCCAAAAAACTGTCAAAAATGTCAGGTCACCGATTTGTCCACCGCAATGTCGCAGTCCCGCAGAAAAAAAAAAACGCTAATTGGCGCCATTACTAGTAAAAAAATAAATAACAATGCCATAAAAATATCCCATAGTTTGCAGACGCTATAACTTTTGCACAAACCAATCAATATACGCTAATTGGGATTTTTTTTTTAACAAAAATATGCAACAGAATACATATTGGTCTAAATTGATGACGAAATTAGATTTTTTACATTTTTTTTTTATTGGGTGTGTTTTATAGCAGAAAGTAAAAAATATTTAGTTTTTTTTTTTCAAAATTGTCACTTTTTGTTTATAGAGTAAAAAATAAAAACCGCAAATGTGATCAAATACCACCAAAGCAGGTAAGTATGGCATGCTTCTTATTTTAATAATAAAAAGAAAAGAGCAATGAGTGGTACCATCCACTAAATGTGACAATTAGGGAGAACAAGGAACAATCGTGGCAAAAATCCCAACCGCAAATGCTCCTGGCTCTTTGCCAAGATTTGGTACATGAACTTCTTTTAGAGGGTTTTTGGAGCAGAGAGAGACCCATTCAAATGAATGGTTCTGCTCAAAAAAAAGGTTAACTAGACAAAAAAAAAAAGCGAGTGGCTGCAGCTGTCACCACAGATCGCTCAGGTGTTAATAGACCCTTAAAAAGGGGCTGGGGGAGCTGCTTGGCAAAGGTTTTTTAGCCTAATGCGGAGAATGGCTTTAGAACTACTTTAAATGGCTCTAAAAACTTCCTCTGAGGCAAATGCTAGCATTTTCCGCAATACCCTAGTGACATCAAGTTTACAGTGTTCCTGGCCACTAATGCGCTGCAAGCCAAAGGGTAGGAGTACATTATACGTGTGGTCATTAGAGAGATAGAATGTGCACTATGGCACGTGCCTTGGAGGACACAATGGGGGTTATTTACGAAAGGCAAAGTGCACTTGAAATTGCACTGAAAATGCACTTGGAAGTGCAGTCGCTGTAGATCTGAGGGGAAGATCTGAAATGAGGGGAAGCTCTGCTGATTTTATCATCCAATCATGTGCAAGCTAAAATGCTGTTTTTTATTTTCCTTGCATGTCCCCCTCAGATCTACAGCGACTGCACTTGCAAGTGCACTTGTAGTTTGCACTTGTAGTGCAAAGTGAATTTGCCTTTCGTAAATAACCCCTTATGCCCATTCTTGTATCTACTAAATGCAATTTATTATGGGCATAAAATAAGGAGCGGGTTATAAGAAAAAAAAAAACGGGGGGGGCGTGGTTTGCCTTGAGAGAAGATGGCTGCTTGATCCTCTGGCTCCCTCTCACCACAGCCTACAATTCGCTGTTAACGGGGTTCCCGGACGACATCTACCCCTCAATAATGGGAACATCTTCCCGTGGAACATCACACAGCAGATCCCGATCCCCGAGAGACCTCGCTAACCGCTCAAATCAAACAATCCCGGAGATCTTCCGATCCCAGCGGATCACAATGGCGTCTCATCCACCCGCCGCACCCTCGCCCCAACCTCCTGCCGATATCATCCTAACTCCAACAGATCTTAACCGTTCGCTGCAGGAATCGTCCCTGCTCTCTCACCGACAACCGAGCTTCCTGGACCTGCAGGCAGTGGCGGCTGACATAAAAGACACCCTGTTCTCCGCGATCAATGACCTGCGTCATGAACTACAGGCCATCACAGGCCGCATACAGCGTGTGGAAGACCAAACTGCCCGCCAACACTCCGCAGTGAGGATCATACACAAAACGGTAGACTTTCACACAATGCAATTAAGAGATCTTCAACGTCATGTTGAAGATCTCGATAACAGGGGCCGAAGACATAACCTGCGGGTAAGAGGTATACCCGAATCCGTTGAACAGGATCGAATTCTCCCCGTAGTGACAGGACTTTTTAACCACCTGCTAGACCGACCAGAGCCCACACCAATCACTATGGAGCGCATACATAGAGCGCTGCGCCCAAAAGGGAGAGACACTGATCCTCCAAGGGACATTATCTGTCATGTGAATGATTTTTCTGTCAAGGAAGAACTACTACAAAAAGCCCGCGAAAAAACTACACTGGAATATGATGGCTACCCCATCCATATATATCAAGACCTCTCTGCTATCACACTGCGACACCGCAAGGACCTACGCCCCCTGCTGGAGGTCTTGAGAGCGAAAGGCATACGCTATCGTTGGAAGTTCCCTTTCGGCCTCTCTGCCTCACACCAAGGCCGCATTGGCCGAATTGGATGCTTTCTGCCGTACGCTAGATATTCCGTATACCCCCGTCCCCAACTGGTATGCGGAATTCGACCTACAACCGTCAAATCGAATCCCTCAGGCAGAAGAACCGATGGACGCGCTCAATTCCAGCTTCCGGAGGAGACGTTCACCCTCAGCCGCCAGAACCGACGCCTCTTCAAACCCTCGTCTCCCACCATCCAGCCCCATGACGGCTCCCCTGCCTCGCCGAGCCCGCCGAGACCGCTAAGACCTTCACCCCTTCAGGAAAGAGACACTCACTGCATCTCCCACCCGTACTGTGAGCCGCTGCGAAGACCGATTACCCTGATTTACCGAACGACATATACCGGAACTTCGATTCCCACGTAGATGCCACCACCGGAGAAACAGACGAATCCCGACGACAGAAGGTGACATTGCACCAAGACTTTCTCCTTCACCTGAATGACTGTCATCTACTCAACACTTCCAAGACCTGCTTTACTCCTCTGAACTCATCCGACGGACGAAACACCGCTTCTCTACACGCCAAAACCCATCTACGGAGACGTATGTAGCACCGGCTCTGCCTACATGAACTTTAGTGCACCATAACATGCCTCATTTCACATAAAGGGTTAATATTCCAGTAACGCCATACACACAGACATCCTACACTTAGGATATCCCACTGATGGCACAGAGAAATACACGATCACCACTCTCCCATCCCACCCTATCAGATCTCATGACACAACTGACACCTCGTCTTACAATACACCTATACCAACACCACCTTCACAACCTACACAGACAGATGGGGTTAAACATAACATACCCGGCAGAGACACATATACCCTAGCTACACATTGCTTCCCGTTCCAACATACAACTGGGAGGTTAACGGATCTAATACCTACCACACAAAACATACAACGAACTACACTAGCCACAGCTAGTTAGAGATTTGTCGGTCTTATCATTTTCACCTGCTACCTTTTCCAATATACCCCCTGGGAGACACATTAACAGATGATATACTATATTACACTCGTTTTATTGCCAAACTGATATCAACTCTTGTAGATTAATGGAAATGTAAGTACATAGATAGGTATACCTTTATCCACTGCACTTGCCATCGTATTCTCTGTGGTCAATTGTATATATGGTTATAGAATGTATGCTCTCTCTATGACTGACGCTTAACATACAATCCCCTTTAATCAACATGCATCAGACATATCAAGACAATACTGTACTCTCATTAATCAACCACTCTAATACTCTTCGCAAACGGATGACGAATAAACCACAGACACTACGTAGAATATGTTATATTTGGTTAAACAACTTTTATGTTCATACACTTTGTATGCATTTTATTGGTTATAAGCATTTGGTATAACTGACTACATACACATGATTTTCTTATGCGATATATCGGTACTGCATAAATGTCACAAACAAAATGGTCACCCATTGTCTCAATCTAGATAGATATAAATAATTGTTACATGATGCCTTATATGCAAGTACCCCTCTCTTAACTCCGCACACAAACTTGCTAGTTCACAGGTATCTCAAGTAGAGTCACACCCTGTACGACCATCACCTTACTTAACGACCTAAGAACTTCTACCTACTGCATTTATCACACCCGCTCTCTACATAGGAGCCAACACATATCTGCGATCGCTCCATATACACTACACACAATACCACCCATTGCCACACATGTACCCCCAGTTTCATGACATATGGCTGCTGGTGAGATGGACCAACATGGTCGAATCTATTTCTCTTCTCTTTTTCTTTTTTTATCTCTCTTAAAACTCCATTTCTCTCACTTGACAAACCAACCCCCACACAGTGGTCAAAATATTTTACCTAACCTCTACACACCTTTTTATAAGACTACAACCACTGAATTTTACCGGTGAATACATAATTGTGGCTTGGAACACTGTCTAGGTGCCCAGTACGCCACACAGTACCGGCCCCTATACCTATCCCCTCTGTAAATCCTCCCTTACCTCAACACCCAGATCCTATCCCACCCCACACCCATCCTCCTGCCACAGCCCACACCACGCTGTAAGAATACATAGCAATTACCGTTAACATGTCACCGCAAACGATAACAAACGATAAACCAGTTCTCAAAATAGTATCCCTTAATGTTCAGGGACTCAATACACCAGAAAAACGTTCCAAGCTCCTCCTTACCATGCACAGACTGAAAGCTAATATCATATTTTTACAGGAAACACACTTCCGTTCCAATAATATTCCGAAACTATGCAATGCTCAGTACCCAACAGTGTTACATGCCACAAACCCTCTACACAAAACGAAAGGAGTCTCGATTCTCATTGCAAAAAACTGCCCCTTCCAGATCAAAGACTCGCTTCTAGACGCAGAAGGCAGATATCTCCATAACAAAACAATAACATTAGCGAACATATACGCACCAAACAAGAACCAAGTCCCTTTCTTTAGGTCTGTAACTAATGCTCTCACGACCTTCAAAGATGGCACTCTTGTATTGGGTGGCGACTTTAATGTCCCACTAAACCCCATCCAAGACACATCAACAGGAACCTCAACACTCTCCTATAAGGCCCTCAGAGAAATCAAATCCCTACTTACAAAACTACTACTTCATGACACATGGCGTACGGTTAACCCAGATACAAAAGATTACACCTTCTATTCTCCTCCGCACGCCAGATATTCCAGATTAGACTACATTTTTCTATCACAATTTGACCTGCACCAAATACATCAAACATCCATTGAACCCATGACTATCTCGGACCACCACCCTGTCTCTTTATCACTCCAATTCCCTGACACAACACCACACTCGAGAATTTGGAGGTTGGATCCCTCTTTACTCACCGACCCTCCGTCACGGTGGCAATAGACTCCACCTTACAAAACTTCTTTAAAGAAAATAACCCAGAAGACACATCCCCACTAATTAACTGGGAAGCACACAAAAGCGTTATTAGGGGTACCTTTCTCGCAGCTGCTGCAAAACGAAACAAAGAGAGAAGACAACAACACTCAGATCTGATAGACAAGATCAGAAAACTTGAAAGAGCACACAAACAATCACTAGCACACACCACTTTCACTGACCTATTGCAAGCCAGAAAGGATCTTCTGGAACTGCTAGACAAACAAATACAACGAAAATATATCCTATCTAAGAGAAAATTTTACGAATTCGGCAACAAAGCAAGCAAAATGCTAGCCAGGGCACTGCAAACATCTAAAGCTAACACGACAATCCATCATGTCATAGACCCCGCAGGCAATAAACTAAACAAAACCCCAGACATTGCCCGACAATTTGTTAAATACTACAGTAAACTATATAACCTAGACAAGCCCAATCTCCCCCCTGGCGACCCCACCCGCGCTCAAATGATATCCGAATTTTTAAAACAATACAGCCCAAACCCCATATCGGAATCCATAGCCCAGGAATTAAACACCCCACTTTCCCGTACTGAAGTTGAGCTGGCCCTAAAACAGATGAAAACGGGCAAAAGCCCTGGCCCAGATGGCCTCACTGCGGGCTACTACAAAACATACGCAGAATTACTTATACCCGCCTTCTTGCAAGCTTTCAATTCTTTCGCACAACCAATCAAACCTCCGAGAGACCTCCTTTCAGCCCACATAGCTGTAATTCCCAAACCTGACAAAGATCACTCCTTAGTCACCAACTACAGACCTATTTCTCTTCTCAATGTTGACCTCAAATGGTTTGCAAAAACCTTAGCAAATCGACTCTTACCATTAATCCCCCAGCTAATTGGCCTTGATCAAGTAGGTTTTGTCCCCGGAAGAGAAGCGAGGGATAACACGCTCAAAACGCTCAATATCCACCATTGGCTTACATCCACCAAAAATAAAGGATTTATGCTTTCCCTTGATGCGGAGAAGGCATTCGACAGGGTGGCATGGGACTATATGCAAGAAACACTTAAAACTATAGGCCTTCCCCAAACGATGCTAAATTACATTGCAGCTTTGTACTCCAGTCCCACTGCAAAAGTTAAAGTTAACGGCCACCTGTCGGATGCCTTCTCCGTGTCGGATGGAACACGTCAGGGCTGCACACTCTCCCCTTTAATATTTATTCTTTCCCTTGAACCTCTTCTTCGTCGCCTTAACTCCAATCCAGACATCAAAGGAATACAAATTAAACACCGCACATATAAACTTGCCGCGTTCGCGGATGACATCCTTCTATTCCTCACAGACCCACTTACCACGATCCCAAACCTGCTTAAAGATTTCAGAACCTTCAATACTCTATCCAATCTCCAAATCAATTTCTCTAAATCCAATGCCCTGAACATCACACTGCCCCCAGATATTTGTCAACAATGCCAACTCAATTTCCCATTCACCTGGCAGAAACTTGCACTCCCGTACTTAGGCATCCAGGTACCGACCTCTCTAAACAATTTATACACCCTGAACCATGCCCCACTCCTCCAAAAAATACAAGCAGACTTAAAGAAATGGTCCTCCGGTTACTTCTCCTGGTTTGGTAGGGCAGCTATTGTTAAAATGAACACATTGCCCAAAATCCTATACCTCCTACAAACAATTCCGATCAAACTACCATCCGAATTCTTCGCTATCTATCGAAAAGCCTGCACGACGTTTATATGGGGTAAGACGCAACCGCGACTGAGCTTCTCAAGATTGACCGAACCCAAATCACTAGGAGGCATAGGTACTCCTGACGTACGCAAGTACCAACAGGCCTGCCACCTGGCTAGAATCGTTGATTGGAACGTACACTCCGAACATAAAGATTGGGTCCACTTAGAACAAACATTCTCGACAGTGCCCATCCAAAACACACCGTGGATTAAATCCCACGCATCGCTCTCTGAATACTCACAACACCCACTCATCAGCCCTACACTGATCTCTTTCAGGAACGCCTGTAACAAACACAACATTTCCTCAGTAAACGGTCCGATGACACCTCTTAGACAAAACCCTGACTTCTCCCCGGGAATACATGCCTCATTCCTGACATCTATATGGCCCCACCAAAATGTCAGAGCAGAACATTTCTTTGAGGGAAATCACATCCTATCACAATCAGCTTTAGCTTCCATACTAAAAATAGACGCCTTCCCTTTTTGGACGTACGTTCAAATACGCAATTTCCTCAACAAACCAAACCCCAAACCGAACTGGTCCAGAACCACAACCCCATTTGAAAATCTATGTCTAAGCAAAAGCACCCAAAGGCACCTGATCTCACAAATATACACCCTCCTCTTCAATGAGCACAACACGACCACATATTGGACCAATAGACAGTGGGAACGAGACCTATCAATGCAACTAAGCGCTCAAGAATGGACTAACGTCCACACTTTAATCCACAAAGGTTCGATGAACGTGCAAGTCCAAGAATCAGCATATAAACTATTCTCTAGATGGTATAGAACTCCACTACTATTGCACCGCTTCAATCCAACAATTCCCCAAACGTGTTGGAGATGTAATGCAGACACGGGTTCACTCTTACATGTATGGTGGTCTTGCTCCAAAATCCAACCTTTCTGGAAAGAAGTGCACAACCTCATCACACGTATCACTACCTACACCCTTGACCTCAACCCCGCAATGTTCCTTCTACATCATTCTTCCTCTCACATACCAGCTTACCATCGTTCTCTAACCATGCATTTGGTGAACTCTGCAAGAATGTGCATACCCCCTAAATGGCGCTCAACTGAACCACCTACCATAAAAGAGTGGTTCAATCGTATACACCATACACAAGTAATGGAAGATCTCATCCACCAATCCAATGACACTCAAACAAGGTTCACCAAAACATGGACCTCTTGGATACACTTTACCACAACGGATGTATACAAACAATACTTAACCTGAACACCTTCACTGGGCTGTGGCAGGAAATAGGTACCTTCCAATCCCTCTACCCCTCTGGATTCCTAGACTTCACCCTCCATGCTTTCGCATATCCCCCTCACCACAAACCTCTTGCTCCCCTCCTTTTCTCCTCTCCCCCCACTCCCCCACCCCAATACCACTCAATACCCCCCCGTACTCATGACCTAGACTGTTAATTATCACACCATCCAATTGTCCTACCATTCCGAATTCCCCCACCTAACTACCTCGTAGGCCTCCTACGTATCCCATCCCAACCCTAGCCGGTGCCCCGGCAACAAACGTCATACCTACACATACTAACGATTATGCTGGATTCCCCCTGAACTAATCCTAATGCAATACCCAATGAGATATAGTGATGTACTTATACTTTCTTTCATACAAATTACTACATCTGTTGCTAATAAGAACACACATGGCCATCCCCAGATTTCCTGTGACAAAAGTTATACCCATTGGCTTTTTATATTTCTCAAGCTTAACTATCTGTAACATTACTGTTAAAATCTTACTACCAAAGCGGCTGCGTCCGCAATACTGCATTTACAAACAATTTCTTACGATTTTTCTGTAACATGCTGATTCTTGTTTGAAAATTCCAATAAAAACTTGATTGAAAAAAAAAAAAAAAAAAAAAAACGGTTGCAGCCCAAAGGCAAAATTCTTGGTTCCTTTGTTTACATAAATGGTATTTACCAAGGAATTCATTGGTAAACACACATATTTGTATTTATTACAGGTACTTATATAGCGCCGTCAATTTTCACAGCGCTTTACACACACACACACACATATACACTATATTGCCAAATGTATTGGGACACCTGCCTTTACACGTACATGAACTTTGGTGGCATCCCAGTCTTAAGGCCTGTACACACGATCAGAAAATCGGAAGTAAAATTTTGTCCAATGAACAATCTGCCGATTTTCTGATCGTTAGCATGGTGCTTTCGACAGCCAATTACAAATTTTTGGATGACAAAAACTGGTTGTGCAGGCTCTAAAATTTTTGTCGGATGCAAACGTCTGATTTTCATTTAATTAGTACAGTTTTCGGTCGAAAAAAAAAAATCGTAAGAGCAAGACTAGGCATGCTCAGAAAAGGAAGAATACATACAAAATAGTTCAACACATTACGTCACTTCTGACGTTGAATTCTGTTGTACGAGAATTTTCGTATGGTGAGTAACCCCTTCACTTTCGATATGAGACTAGCAGCATACAAAAAACAGACGAAAATTTGTCCACTAATCTGATTGTGTGTACCCAGCTTACGTCCATAGGGTTCAATATTGAGTTGGCCCACCCTTTGCAGCTATAACAGCTTCAACTCTTCTGGGAAGGCTGTCCACAAGGTTTAGGAGTGTGTCTATGGGAATGTTTGACCATTCTTCCAGAAGCGCATTTGTGAGGTCAGGCACTGATGTTGGATGAGAAGGCCTGCCTAGCTCACAGTCTCCACTCTAATTCATCCCAAAGGTGTTCTATCAGATTGAGGTCAGGACTCTGTGCAGGACAATCAAGTTCCTCCACCCCAAACTCGCTCATCCATGTCTATATGGACCTTGCTTTGTGCACTGGTGCGCAGTCCTGTTGGAACAGGAAGTGGCCATCCCCAAACTGTTCCCACAAAGTTGGGAGCATGAAATTGTCCAAAATGTCTTGGTATGCTGACGCCTTAGGTTAAGAGTTCCCTTCACTGGAACTAAGTGGCCAAGCCCAACCCCTGAAAAACAACCCCACATCATAATTCCCCCCTCCACCAAATGATTTGGACCAAAGCACAAGCAAGGTCCCAATGATTTTGGTAATATAGAAAACACATTGCTCTGCGGAAACACGTGGGACTGCCATTCAATCTCATTGGCACCCCCCGCATGTACAATAGCAGTGCGTGTGTGGGTGCAGAAACCGCAGGGGAATTGCATGGCCTTTTTGACCATTTCCCTGCGGCCGCATTTTTTAAAAGGTGCATGCACTTTTTTTTGCGGAAATGCAGGCACAGCAGCCTATTGGAATTAATAGGCTGCGGTGCCGACGCAAACGCAATCCGCAAACACGTAAAGGTGTACTAGGGTTGGACAGGAGCTAATTGACCAACCAGCATGTCTTTGGAGTGTGGGAGGAAACCTGAGTACCTGGAGGAAACCATGTAAACTCCATGCAGGTAGTGCTGTGGTTGGGATCTGAACCAATGACCCCAATGCTGCTAGGCGGAAGTGCTCACCCCTTAGCCACTGCGCTGCCCACAGCCTGCTGTCTGCAAAAGCTGCCAGGTTGGCTGGAAAAGTGTGTGATGGAACATGTATCGTTCCATAGATTTTTAAACGCTTGCTTACCTTAGAAGGTATGTGTGGCAGCACATGAAAAATACCTTTGCAGAACCCTGTGAGGAAGGATACCTCTCCAGGAGGCAGTTTGCTGAAACCACTACATAACTTTAAACTATGAAACATATAGATAATTTTACACGTTACATTGTTCTGACCCCTGCACTTGATAAGTTATGTTGCACATTGCATAATGCTGACCTGTGTTCACAATGGTGTACACTACATAGTCCTGACCCCTACAATCATTACACTATTGTGTACATTACATAATGCTGATTCCTGCACCTTTCTTCCCCCCAACCCAACAAAAGCAAATGTAGGAGACCACAAATAGGAAACCCATTTCAGGGAACTAGATTCCATCACCACTATGTGAATAAGCCTAGGCCTGCACTGATCTTAAAGTCTCTTCACTCCACCTGATGTCCATCATGTGATTAACAGCACATTGATTTCAGAGTGCTGTTAATGAGAACATTCCCAGCACAGGGTTGTTGTACACAGGTTGGAAGTCTCAATATGGTCTTCCTTTGGAACATTTGCTATAGCTCTTGCTCAGTTAGGGCACTTTCACACTGGGGCAGAGCGTTGGTAGTAAAGCGCCGCTAGTGTTAGCGGCGCTTCTCAAAGGGTTAAAAGCGCCTGAAAAGCGCCACTGCAAAAGCGCTTTGCAGGTGCTTTGGCAGCGCCGGCCATTGATTTCAATGGCAGGAGCAGTGAATTCACCTCTCCCGCAACGCCCCAAAGATGCTGCTTGCAGGACTTTTTTTTCTCGTCCTGCAAGCGCATCGCCCCAGTGTGAAAGCCGGTGGCTTGAGAGGCGCCAGTGTGAAAATAGCCTTACTGTTAGGTGCTGCACTGTGCAAGTGCCCACAGTCTGACAGGTCATTGTCCACATCATGTACCCATAGCACACAATGGGGTTGATTTACTAAGGCCCCTTTCACACTGGGGCGGTGGGGGTGTCGGTGGTACAACAGCGCTATTTTTAGCGCTGCTGTACCGTCGTTCTTGCAGCTGTATTCGGCCGCTAGCGGTGCGGTTTTACCCCCGCTGGCGGCCGAAAAAGGGTTAAAATCCCTCGTACAGCGCGGCTATATCCGCGGGATTGCCGCGGTATAGCCGTGCTGTCCCATTGATTTCAATGGGCAGGAGCGATGAATACACCGCTCCTTCCCCGCTCCAAAGAAGCGGTTTGCAGGACTTTTTTCACCGTCCTGTCAGCGCACCGCTTCAGTGTGAAAGCCCTCCAGCTTTCACACTTAACAAACAGCGGAGGCTGTTTAGGGGCAGTTTGCAGGCGGTATTTTTAGCGCAATACCGCCTGCAAACCGCCCCAGTGTGAAAGGGGTCTAAAGGCAAATCCACTTTGCACTGCAAGTGCAGTCACTTTACATCTGAGGGGAACATCTGAAATGAGGGGAAGCTCTGTTGATTTTATCATCCAATCATGTGCAAGCAAAAATGCTGTTTTTTTTCCTTGCATGTCCCCCTCAGATCTACAACGACTGCACTTCCAAGTGCACTTGTAGTGCAAAGTGGATTTGCCTTTAGTAAAACAACCCCAATGTTCTTGACTAAGGGATGTGTCTATAAGTGAGGCTACCGTGAAAACCTTATACTTCTATCTTACTCCCCTTTTACCCACCATTGACCAAACGACACTACTCTTATTTGGAGTCGAATGGCCATAGCAGCCTTTTATTACAACAAAATAAAATACAAAAATACTTTTGTGAACAAATAACTTAATGCATAATATACATTCTTATAAACATTTTATAAACATTTTACCAACTTGAACCTTCCTAAATAACCTTTTTTGGTCTAGAGATCCTTGAAGGCAAATATCAATGTTTTTTTACCACCAACTAGTTGTATCGGTATACCCATAAACGGCCCCCCGCCGTGTAATTACGAAAGCTCGGGGACAAACAGCTACCTCCTTCCAGATACAACTTGCTCCACCATTGTTAACCATACCAGGGAAAAGGACGCCCATACCTCCGTAGGGCCCAACCCCCCTTAAAACTCCAATTATTTTTCCAGCCCCGCCTTCAAGGACCCCATAGACCTGCCGCTGCTACGACAATCAAAATCCCAACCATCCCATTCTTACCTCTTAAACAATAACAAGAACATAACCATCCCATATCCCCCCCTTACTACCCGTAACTGTCTCCATAAATGAAAAGGGAGGGAGGGTGGGAATTCTTCTAACGGCCGTTCCTCTCTCACACTGACCCTGAATAACTCCGCCCCCCACTTTTATCTAAACTCCCCCCACAGCACTTCCTATCCTAATTACCCTATCATAAACACTCCGCCTCACTGCCCCACCCAAGTCATGCTGGCCCTCCCCCTAGAGTTCCTCTGTCTCCGGGCCATTACTTGACTAAGGGATGTGTCTATAAGTGAGGCTACCGTGAAAACCTTATACTTCTATCTTACTCCCCTTTTACCCACCATTGACCAAACGACACTACTCTTATTTGGAGTCGAATGGCCATAGCAGCCTTTTATTACAACAAAATAAAATACAAAAATACTTTTGTGAACAAATAACTTAATGCATAATATACATTCTTATAAACATTTTATAAACATTTTACCAACTTGAACCTTCCTAAATAACCTTTTTTGGTCTAGAGATCCTTGAAGGCAAATATCAATGTTTTTTTACCACCAACTAGTTGTATCGGTATACCCATAAACGGCCCCCCGCCGTGTAATTACGAAAGCTCGGGGACAAACAGCTACCTCCTTCCAGATACAACTTGCTCCACCATTGTTAACCATACCAGGGAAAAGGACGCCCATACCTCCGTAGGGCCCAACCCCCCTTAAAACTCCAATTATTTTTCCAGCCCCGCCTTCAAGGACCCCATAGACCTGCCGCCACAGCACACGCACGTGACACCTTACGTGCGTGTCGCCCTCCAGACCCGAAACGCCCGGTGTACACCGTCTTGCAGAGCCAATTGCCACAGGTCAAGGCCAATTGCATTCAGGTGCACACCATCCGCTCGCAAAAAACGCCAGGTTTCTTCCTCCAGATCCCGATGACGCACTGCCAAACCGCCATTACGAACGAAAAATTTTGCCACGGCTTTATTGACCTTTATTCTCGCTCTGTTCAGTCCTGCCACAGAGCGAGCCAAACGCCAAGCCGTCCTGGCCACAATATCCGACCAAATGAAAATGGTATCTGGAAAAAATGATTGTAACCGAAGCAAATCGAACTTAATGTCCCGTATAAGCTCTCTCGCACATCGAATCCCCAGATCGTTACCCCCCGCATGAATCACAACCACGTCAGGATTGCGATCCATACTCGCAAACTTATGCATCTCGGGTACTACCCTAGACCAGAGCATGCCCGGAATCCCGATCCAACGTACTACCCCCTCCCCTTCTGTCAGCCCCAACAACCTGCCCCCCCTCCTAACATCAGCCCTCCTGGCTCCCCAATACACATAGGAGTGTCCCAGGATCCACACCAAACAGGAGTCCGAATCTGAAAAACATTGAAAACAAACAGAAGGAAGACAAGGAGAAAAAACAAACATCACCCTACATACCCTGGCAGCCGAACAACCCCTGGCTTTCTGAACTTAAATGCTGTCTATCATTACTATTTTGTAATCATCACCAGCAGCCCTACCCAACCCTGCAGGATTATATCACTAAAGTAAGTGAGGACGAACATACAACTTAAACCTAGATGATTCCCACCTACCAATACTTTTTACCACCTGCTCATCCAATCCCCACCGAACTGCCTCCGTAGCTGCTCCAATGCGAAATGAGTGAGAAGAGTAATTCTCCACATTTAAACCCGCAGCCTCCAAACATTTTTTAAAAACCGCCTGAAACTGGAAACGCGAGACCGCCCTACCATCCTCATGCTGGAAGAAGACCCCCCTTACACTGGGCCTAATTGCAAGAAACTCACCCACTGCCGCAACCGGACATACAGGGGAACCCGGGATGCTGTGTAACTCCACCCACTTCCCCTTCCCTAATTGATCCGTCTTGGACCTTTTCAAATATACCCCCAACGTGTCCCCCCGTAACCAAACATCCTGTACTTCCAACCCACCATCCCCCTTTTTATTCTTACTCACCATCTCACCTACCCGAAAAGCTCCGAAAAAAGCCATTACAAAAATGGCCCGAAACAAAACCCTTTCGAAATGTGAAAAACAAACATCCCCCAACTGCCCAACTACCTCCCTTAAAACCTCAAAAGAAACAGGGCGTCGTTTGTCGGCAGCCGTTCGACCAGCGCGATAACCACGCATAGCACGCCGAACCATGAATACCTTTGTCACATCCCTTTGCCCAGCCAACTGGAACATGAAGGCCAGTCCCGACAGCTTACTAGACATAGAAGAAACAGACACTCCCCTCTCAAAGTTCCTGCCTATGAAATAGAGCAGCATCTGAATCCTCCCTTCGTCTTGGGAAATGTCCCCCACTTCACCTATCAGAGCCTCCCATTCCTTCCAGACCTTACTGTACACGGCCCGAGTGGCTGCGGATATCGATCGATGTATCAACCGTTGAGCGATGGCAATGCGATGCTCCACAACCTCTCGGGACAAGGAATCCCGGACACATCCGCTCCCGGCACCAGTTGACGAAACCTGTCCCACTGGAAACGAGACAACGCATCAGCCACAGAATTGTCCACCCCCGGAACATGAATTGCAGACACACAACAATTAATACACAAACAGCATAACACCAGGTGCCGCAGTAAACGCACAACTGGGGGGGAAGATGCAGTGTTATTGTTAATGGCCTGTACGACCCCCAAGTTATCACAGTGAAAACGCACCCTACGGTTCGCAAAGTCTGAGCCCCAAAGCTCCACTGCCAGCACAATCGGAAACAATTCCAATACCGCTAAGTTGCGTATCAAGCCAGCCTCCTTCCAACTCACCGGCCATTCCCCAGCACTCCACTTCCCCTGATAAAAAACCCCAAAACCGCCTGACCCTGCTGCGCCAGTAAACAGTTCCAAATCGAAGTTTGAAACTACCGCATCCATCCACAAAGAGCGGCCATTGTAGGTAGCCAAAAAGGTATCCCATACCTTCAAATCCTCTTTATGATCCCTACTTAACCGAATATAATGATGTGGGGCCCGGACTCCGGCCGTAGCGGCGGCAAGGCGCCTGCAAAAAACCCGCCCCATAGGCATGATGCGGCAGGCAAAATTCAATTTGCCTAGCAGCGATTGTAAAGACCGAAGCTGTATCTTCTTTGCCCGGTACGCCACGGCCACTTCCCGTTTTAAACCCTCCAATTTGTCTACTGGCAATCTGCATTCCATAGCCACCGTGTCTATCACAATCCCCAAAAAACTCAAAACAGTAACTGGGCCCTCCGTCTTGTCAGTAGCCAACGGAACCCCGAAAGACTCAAAAAGCTGCTGAATTGTAGCTAACAATGACGCACACACCAAGCTACCCGCAGGCCCTATACATAGAAAATCATCCAAATAATGGATGACGGATGACCAGCCTGAAACATCCCGCACCGCCCATTCTAAAAAGGAACTAAATTGTTCAAACAATGAACATGAAATCGCACACCCCATGGGCAAGCACCTGTCAACAAAAAATTTGCCTTGCCAGCGACACCCCAACAAGCGGCAGCAATCTGGATGAACCGGCAAGAGGCGAAAAGCCGCCTCAATGTCCGTTTTTGCCAACAATGCGCCCCTTCCAAAACGTTGAACCCACACGACCGCCGTGTCAAAAGATGTGTAAGATACCTTACACAAATCAGGGTCGATTGAATCATTAACTGATCCCCCTCGCGGGTACGACAAATGGTGAATGAGCCGAAATTTGTTCGGCTCCTTCTTAGGGACCACACCTAACGGGGAAACAACCAAATCAGGTATTGGGGTGGTCTCAAACGGGCCCGCCATGCGCCCCAATGAAACCTCTTTTAACAATTTCTCCGTAACAATGCCGGAGTGTTCCCTGGCCGACCTCAAATTATCCGCCATAGGCGGAACCACTAGAAGCCGGCTACTCAACCTAAAACCGACCGTAAATCCCAACTCTAATAACTCAGCTGCTTTCTGATCAGGGTACCGCCTTAAAAAAGGAGCCATCCTTTTTACCCTCACTGGTGTCATCCCTTTTTCCAGCCTCTGCCGCTTTTCCGCGGCCTTGTTTAAAACACCTGGATTGTGAGTGTGACCCTCCACATGTTGAACACTCATGCCGGAATCGACATTTTGCCCCAAATTTGCAGTTACCGGCATTGAATTGCCAGCAGAAACCCATGCGACCGCTGGCCGGTTGTCCGGAACTAGCCGAACCCCCGGCCCCACCCTGAAAGGGAGACGAAGAGCCTCTTGGAGATGACATTAACTTCATCCAAAGACTAATGTCCTTGTGGTCCCACCTTAATGCAGGGCGCACTGCCTTCCTCTGCCGGAATTGTTCATCGTAGCGCAACCAGGCTGTACCGCCGTACACCCTTTGCGCCTCGCCAATGGAGTCCAGGTAGCAGAAAAGAGCAGAGCAATGCTCGGGCGACTTTTCCCCAATAACGCTTGCCAGAATTGCAAACGCTTGTAGCCAATTTGGGAAAATGCGCGGGATTAAACGATAACGCCGCTTCTCCTCCTCCTCTTTTTTGCTCTCGTCCGGCTTAACTTTGTCCAAGTTAAACTTCTCCAAGGGCAACAAGGAGAAAATTTCGACGTACTCACCCTTCCAAATCCGCTCTTTCACTTCTGTCTTTAAATGAGCGCCCAAGGGCCCCTCAAAACAGACGTATACTTCACATTTGGCAGAATCCGCCAAACGCACCCCATCCAATCCCGCTGTCCCCTTACTCGCCGTCGCCGCATCCCCAGCCTTCGCTGCAGCACTGGCCACTATCGTCGCTGGCGGCGTGACAGGAATCTCCGTCCCCACCCCAGCAACCAACGAGCTGGCCGCTGCAACCGATGCCGTACCCACCATCACCACGTCCTGTGGTGCGGCCGCGTGGGCCGTAGCCCACACCGCCACAGGAGAAGCGCCCACCACCGGGTGCTGACCAGCCTCACAGCGCGCCAGCACCTCCCGCAAACCAGCCAGCAATGTCTGCACCACCCCCACGTCTTGTGACCCCAGTGACGTGGAACCCCCACTTTGCCCTAAACTACTTAGCACACCCTGCGCCCCTGACACCCCTACCGCATCACCAATAACAGACCCCCTTTTACTAACATTAGAAGAAGACACAGACAACACAGACGGGTGCTCACCTGGCTGCCGCTGCCTCACGGGACATCCAGCCGCAATCCCCGCTGCACGCGCCGGCTCTTGTAGTTCATCCTCCGCACGATCCTCCAGCTCACCCTCAGACAGGCTGTCCTGGGAACTCCCGGCCTCTCTCCGCTCCACAGTCGCAGGCCGCACAGCAGGATTCACCGCCGCCGTTGAGCGCAACGCAGAGACGTCCTCCCTGCGCGCCGCACCAGCACTTGTCTCCTCATGGCACTGAAGCTGAGCCCTGGGCCGGGCAGGGGGAGCCCGCCTGGCCGTAGATCCGGACTGTGACTCATCTAAGTCCCCACGAACCTGCGGGACACCCGCCGAGCCTCTCTTTCTTCCCCTCCCATCAGGAATACGGGCCCTGGCCGTTCCCGCCACATAGCCATCACCCGCCGAGGCATCTCTCCCTCGCCGGGCTCCCCTCTGGCCAGGCTGAGAGCCCGCCGCGGCAGCCGCCATGCGTCTCATACTGTCTGCAGGGGGGGCGGTACCTGACACTTTCGCGCCGCACGTCTCCCGCACCGCTCGAGTTCCACGACTGTCCCCGCTTGCCGCCGCAACCGCTGACTTGCGCTTGGCCGGCGGGGTCCGCACTTCTCTTGCCCGACTCCCTGAGCGATCCGGTTCAGGGCTAAAACGCTCCGGCGGCCTGGACCGCCTAGCACGTGTGCGGCCCGGAGAAGGGGGGCTGGTGGGTAAAGCAGAGGAGGACTGGCTGGGGCCCTGTAACAAACTGGCAACCGAAGCCTGCAGCCATCCCGTGCCTCTAGCCGCCGCCTCCTCCCTGAGCTGAGACAGAAGCGTCTCCAAGTCACCCATGCTGTACGCGGAGACCGTGCCTATTCTTAATTCTTCTAACGGCCGTTCCTCTCTCACACTGACCCTGAATAACTCCGCCCCCCACTTTTATCTAAACTCCCCCCACAGCACTTCCTATCCTAATTACCCTATCATAAACACTCCGCCTCACTGCCCCACCCAAGTCATGCTGGCCCTCCCCCTAGAGTTCCTCTGTCTCCGGGCCATTACTTTCTGGCAAAAAAACAGCTGTAGTGGCTGACCATTTGCATATACTAGATAGACTTTCTCAACCAGGGTTCCTCCCAAGGTGTTCCTTGAGCAATAGCATTATGAACTCTTACCTATAATGACCACCAATGCAGGGTGGGAATTTTCCACTGACTACCAATATATATATATTTCATTGTAATTTGCACTGCAATGACAATAAAGTATCCATCTACTCATTTCTCCACTAACCACTAATGTTAGCGGACACCACAATTTTTGCTGTGCCTCTGTAATCATTATTCATCTCATTTCAAGAGTATTACTTAAAATATTTTTGTTGTCTAGAGCAGGGGGTGTTAAAAAGCATCTGGTGGTGTACCACATTTATTCTTTTATTTAAAACTTTCTACAATTCATTGATTACTCAATGAATGCACGCTGTATTCTTTATGACACCTTGTCTCCTGACATGGAAGTTGGACGACTTCTGATCCGACTTTGCCCTACGACTTCATATCTGACTTGCATGCAACTTCAATGAACGGGATCGGACTTTGATCTGACTATACCAGGCCCTTTGAGTCTGGTATGAATCTTAAGGGGGCAACCCCATGCCAAAATAAAAAAAAAATGGCGTGGGGCCCCCCCAAGGCCATATCAGATCCTTTCCTGACCTGTCGGGCCACGTGCTCAGATAAGGGTCTAGTATGGATTCTGAGGGGAACCCCACGCCGTTTTTTTTTTCAAGTTTGGTGTGGGCATTCCCCTTAAAATCAATACCAGACCAAATGGTCTGGTATGATCCTGTGGGGGACCCCACATCGTCTTTTTTTTATTGTGGCGTGGGGTTCCCCTTCAAGATCCTCAGAACACAAGTCGCATGCCAAGTCGGATCAGTTAAGATGATGATCCGATTTGGATGCGACTTACATTCAAATCAATGGGCTGAATTTTTGCCCAAGTCGGACCAAAGTAGTACAGGAAACTTTTTCAAGGTCGGACCAGTTAAGATGGCTCTCATAGAGAACCATTGATTTATACAGGTCATGCGACATGTGCTCCCAAAGCCAGAGCGTATGTCGCACCAGTGTGAACCGGGCCATAGGAGTTCAGCAGCAGCAAAATGTGTTCTTGCATTAGGGTTGCCACATCATCCCTTTAATCCAGGACACACATTAATTACACAGGTTCTGTGGCTGATTAAGGTGGTAATTAATCTCACTTGGTGCCTTATCTGCATTAAATCAGCCTCAGAACCTGTGTAATTAACCACTTCAGCCCCGGAAGGATTTACCCCCTTCCTGACCAGAGCACTTTTTACAATTCGGCACTGCGTCGCTTTAACTGCTAATTGCGCGGTCATGCAATGCTCTACCCAAACGAAATTTGCGTCCTTTTCTTCCCACAAATAGAGCTTTCTTTTGATGGTATTTGATCACCTCTGCCGTTTTTATTTTTTGCGCTATAAACGGAAAAAGACTGAAAATTTTGAAAAAAATGATATTTTCTACTTTTTGTTATAAAAAAAATCCAATAAACTAAATTTTAGTCATACATTTAGGCCAAAATGTATTCGGCCACATGTCTTTGGTAAAAAAAATGTCAATAAGCGTATATTTATTGGTTTGCGCAAAAGTTATAGCGTCTACAAACTAGGGTACATTTTCTGGAATTTACACAGCTTTTAGTTTATGACTGCCTATGTCATTTCTTGAGGTGCTAAAATGGCAGGGCAGTACAAAACCCCCCCAAATGACCCCATTTTGGAAAGTAGACACCCCAAGGAAATTGCTGAGAGGCATGTTGAACCCATTGAATATTTTTTTTTTTTGTCCCAAGTGATTGAATAATGACAAAAAAAAAAAAAAAAAAAAAAATTTACAAAAAGTTGTCACTAAATGATATATTGCTCACACAGGCCATGGGCATATGTGGAATTGCACCCCAAAATACATTCAGCTGCTTCTCCTGAGTACGGGGATACCACATGTGTGGCACTTTTTGGGAGCCTAGCCGCGTACGGGGCCCCGAAAACCCAGCACCACCTTCAGGATTTCTAAGGGCATACATTTTTGATTTTACTCCTCACTACCTATCACAGTTTTGAAGGCCATAAAATGCCAAGATGGCACAAACCCCCCCCAAATTACCCCATTTTGGAAAGTAGACACCCCAAGCTATTTGCTGAGAGGCATGGTGAGTATTTTGCAGCTCTCATTTGTTTTTGAAAATGAAGAAAGACCAGAAAAAAAAATTTTTTTTTCTTTTTTCAATTTTCAAAACTTTGTGACAAAAAGTGAGGTCTGCAAAATACTCACTATACCTCTCAGCAAATAGCTTGGGGTGTCTACTTTCCAAAATGGGGTAATTTGGGGGGGGTTTGTGCCACCTGGGCATTCCATGGCCTCCGAAACTGTGATAGGCAGTGAAGAGTGAAATCAAAAATTTACGGCCTTAGAAAGCCTGAAGGCGGTGCTTGGTTTTCGGGGTCCCGTGCGCGGCTAGGCTCCCAAAAAGTCCCACACATGTGGTATCCCCGTACTCAGGAGAAGCAACAGAATTTATTTTGGGGTGTAATTTCACATATTCCCATGGCACGTTTGAGCAATATAACATTTAGTGACAACTTTGTGCAAAAAAAAAAAAAAAAAAAAAAATTTGTCTCTTTCCCGCTACTTGTGTCACAATATAAAATATTCCATGGACTCGACATGCCTCTCAGCAAATAGCTTGGGGTGTCTACTTTCCAAAATGGGGTCATTTGGGGGGGGTTTGAACTGTCCTGGCATTTTATGCACAACATTTAGAAGCTTATGTCACACATCACCCACTCTTCTAACCACTTGAAGACAAAGCCCTTTCTGACACTTTTTGATTACATGAAAAAATTATTTTTTTTTGCAAGAAAATTACTTTGAACCCCCAAACATTATATATTATTTTAAAGCAAATGCCCTACAGATTAAAATGGTGGGTGTTTCATTTTTTTTTTTCACACAGTATTTGCGCAGCGATTTTCAAACGCATTTTTTGGGGAAAAAACACACTTTTTTAAATTTTAATGCACTAAAACACACTATATTGCCCAAATGTTTGATGAAATAAAAAAGATGATCTTAGGCCGAGTACATGGATACCGAACATGACATGCTTTAAAATTGCGCACAAACGTGCAGTGGCAACAAAATTAATACATTTTTAAAAGCCTTTAAAAGCCTTTACAGGTTACCACTTTAGATTTACAGAGGAGGTCTACTGCTAAAATTACTGCCCTCGATCTGACCTTCGCGGTGATACCTCACATGCATGGTGCAATTGCTGTTTACATTTGACGCCAGACCGCCGCTTGCGTTCGCCTTAGCGCGAGAGCAGGGGGGACAGGGGTGCTTTTTATTTATTTATTTTTTTTCTTTATTATTTTTTTGCTTTTTTATCTTATTTTTAAACTGTTCCATTCATTTTTTTTTTTTAAATCATTTTTATTGTTATCTCAGGGAATGTAAATATCCCCTATGATAGCAATAGGTAGTGACAGGTACTCTTTTTTGAAAAAATTGGGGTCTATTAGACCCTAGATCTCTCCTCTGCCCTCAAAGCATCTGACCACACCAAGATCGGTGTGATAAAATGCTCCCCCAATTTCCCAATGGCGCTATTTACATCCGGCGAAATCTAAGTCATAAAATGCTCGTAGCTTCCGGTTTCTTAGGCCATAGAGATGTTTGGAGCCACTCTGGTCTCTGATCAGCTCTATGGTCAGCTGGCTGAATCACCGGCTGCATTCTCAGGTTCCCTGTTGAGACAGGAGAGCCAGAGAAAAACACGGAAGACGGTGGGGGGGGGGGCATTCCCTCCCACTGCTTGTAAAAGCAGTCTAGAGGCTAATTAGCCGCTAGGATTGCTTTTACATGAAAGCCGACCGCTGGCTAAAAAGAATGATACCAAGATGATACCTAAACCTGCAGGCATCATTCTGGTATAACCACTCAAAGTCGTGAATGGCGTACCTGAAGACAAAAAAATGGTTAACAATAAAGCACAGTAAACGGTAAAGTATAAAAAATTGCATACCTGAAAAGCAAACATGATAAAACATAATAACAATAAAACATTGCAGAATAGAATACAGTAAAAAAGAGCAGAACAATAGAGAGAGAGAACAATAAAACGACAACTATTTTTTTTTATTTTTGTTTGTGTTTTTTTTTTTTTTTTTACACTTTTTTTTTGTAACTGTAACTTTTATAACTGTAACCGCTTCCAGGTTCGGGTCTCTCAAAATGCGATGGCATCTTGGGAGACCCTGTGAAAGTGTGCCTAGTCTGTGCAATGCTGTACCCTACGCTAATACTCAACTAGTGAATGGTAGCGTTCAAAACATTCACCAATGCAAAGACCAGGATTGTCAGGACAGGAGGGACAATAATAGCGGGTGTCACGCCTATATCCGCGCTTGCTGCAGACACAACATCTTTTTTGGGGGGGTTCGTTGGGTAGGGGTACTCGGGAGGACATAAAGAAAATGCCTCTCATGCAGCCGACTGCATTTGGTTGGGGATGTGAATGGGGGAAGTACGGGCGCTGCAGAAGCGGTGGGTTCCCAATTAGGATTGGCGAATGCAGCAGGAAGGGCACTATGGGCACGACGGGCCTGTGTTTGTCTTTTTGGTGGCAGCGGGACACTACTTGTGCTTGCCACCTCACCAGCTTGAACTGCACTTATGGGACTCGCCACGTCACCAAGTGTTACTGCAGTGCTGGTTTGACTACGACCGGGGTGTACTAGGCCGCTGGTGCTTGCCAGTTCACCAAAACGCTACAAAAAAAAGTGACAATGATCGATCGATACTGCACTTGGGTGGGCTGGACTGGGCTGGGCCGGGCGGAGGGGCAAAACGCAGGTGCTAGCAGGTATCTGGGCTGATCCCGCTAACACTGCGTTTTTGGGAACCCTAAACTGCTGGGGACGCCAGTATAGATCTGATCGGATCAGATATTGATGCGTTCAGATACTATACCACTAAGGGAGGTGTACGGTGCGTGTACGGTGCGTGCATGGGTGTTCGCGGTACTGGTGCTAATCTGACGCTGCCTAGGGCGACGCATATCACCGCCGGGCGATCAGGGGGCTAAACCTTTTTTCGGTAATAAACGGCGGGTGCCCTGACACTATAAAAAATAAACAAACTAACCAGCGTCACCCGTAACGGTTATACGGTGATCAGTGGTAAAAGGGTTAACTAGGGGGCCATCAAGGGGTTAAAACATTTATTAGATAGTATATGGGGGTCCCTGTCGCTATAAAACACTGACGGCGAACCTAAATATTTACGTCCCTAACTAGCGTCACCAGCGACACTAATACAGCGATCAGAAAAATGATCGCTTAGCGACACTGGCGACAGGGGGTGATCAAGGGGTTAAAACTTTATTAGGGGGGGGGTAAGGGGGGTACCCTAGACCTACAGGGGGCTAAACTTTTATTTGGTAATAAACGGCGGGTGCCCTGACACTATAAAAAATAAACAAACTAACCAGCGTCACCCGTAACGGTTATACGGTGATCAGTGGTGAAAGGGTTAACTAGGGGGCAATCAAGGGGTTAAAACATTTATTAGGTAGTATATGGGGGTCCCTGACGCTATAAAACGCTGACGGCGAACCTCAATATTTACGTCCCTAACTAGCGTCACCAGCGACACTAATACAGCGATCAGAAAAATGATCGCTTAGCGACACTGGTGACGGGGGGTGATCAAGGGGTTAAAACTTTATTAGGGGGGGTAAGGGGGGTACCCTAGACCTACAGGGGGGTAACAGTCACTACCCTAACACTGCTAACTGTCACAAACTGACACTATGCAGTAATCAGGAAAAAAAAAACAAAAAAAAAAAAAACCTGCTTAGTGTCAGTTTGTGACGGGGGGGGGGGTGATTGGGGGGGGATCGGGGGGGGGATCGGGGGTGTAAGGTATGCCTGGCATGTTCTACTGTGTGTGTGTGAGTGTTGGTGCACTTACATGTCATCTCCCCTCGGCGCTGGAACGGAAACTCCCGAGCCGAGGAGAGATGACATCACATCCTCTGCCTCTGTGTACTATACAGAGGCAGGGGATGTTTCTCATTGGCTGGGAGCGATCGCGAGGGGGGGGCCACGATCGGATGGCCTCCCCCTCGTCTCCCATCGCTTCCAACCAAATGCCGACCGCAGCTGGCACCGGGGGGGGGTCCGATCGGACCCCCCACCCGCGGGAAGGCAATCACGTTTCAGGTACGTGATTTTGCCTGCCCGTGCCGCTCTGCTCACGTATATAGGCGTGAGGCGGTCGGCAAGTGGTTAATATGTGTCCTGGATTAAAGGGATGATGTGGCAACCCTATCTTGCATGCATGTTCAAGCATGTTAACACACGTTCACATGCCTGGCATTAATGCATTCTATTGACCACAATGTTAATTTATTCCGGCCAGAATGTATTAACAGGTGAATGCATATAAAGGCGCCCAGGGTTAACGCACATTTAGCCGCTTTTGAGCGTTTTTATGCTCAAAAGCTCCACTTCTGAATGCTACTTTGGTGGGGCTTTTTCTGCCTCTAAGCAGACCTCCAGCTGTTGCAGAACTACAAGTCCCATGAGGCATAGTAAGGCTCTGACAGCAACAAGCATGACACCCAGAGGCATGATGGGACTTGTAGTTTTGCAACAGCTGGAGGTCCGCTAATTGCATATCCCTGCCATATATTAACCACTTTACAACCACCCTATAGCAGTTTTACTGCTACGCGGTGGCCACTGTTCGCAGGATCACGTATATATACACGTGATCCCGCACTTCTGGGTAGCAGGCACGAATGCCCAATGCCTGCTCGCACCCACTGATCATTTGTTACAGAGGCAGAACGGCAGTCTGCCTATGTAAACAAGGCAGATTGCCGCTCTGTCAGTAAGGAAGGCATGGATCCTGTGTTCCTGCAAATCAGTGACATGGATCCATGCCTTCTCCTAGTAAAAGCACCTCCCCCACTGTACATAAACACAGGATAGGAACACAGTTAACCTTTTGATCGCCCCTGATGTTAACCCCTTCCCAGCCAGTGTCATGTATTAGTGTCACTGGTCCCAAAAAGTGACAAAAGTGTCAGTTAGTGTTTGATTTGTCCGCCGCAATATCACAGTCCCGCTATAAGTCGCTGATCACCACCATTACTAGTAAAAAAATTAAAAATAAATAAAAATTCCATAAATATATCCCATAGTTTGTAGACGCTATAACTTTTGCGCAAACCAATCAATATACACTTACTGAGATTTTCTTTTACCAAAAATATATAGCAGAATACATATTGGCTTAAACTGATGAAGATATTTGATTTTTTTACATGTTTTTCTTGGATATGTTTTATAGCAGAAAAGTAAAAAATATTGTGTTTTTTTTTCAAAACTGTCAGTCTTTTTTGGTTTATAGCGAAAAAAAAACAAAACAAAAAAACGCAGAGATGACCAAATACCACCAAAAGAAAGCTCTATTTGTGGGGAAAAAACAATGGTCTGGTCATGAAGGGGGGTAAATTTTCTGGTGCTGAAATGGGTAATTATAGTTACACTGTAGATATAAGGCTCCATGCACACTGGACATTAAAATAACGTTATAAAAACGCCAGTAGCTTTGCAGTGAGTCTTTCAACATTTTTTAATGTTTTTGCAATAGCGTTTATTAGCGTTTTTCTGCGTTAGCGTTTTTATTAATATTTTTTTTTATTTTTTATTTTTTCAATGGATCAAAAACGTTAAAAAACGCTGGTGAGCCACGGTTTTGAGCGTTTATCGACGTTTATCAGCGTTTGACCGTTTAGCATTTTTTGTGGTCAGAAAAACGACTCCTAAACATGATTTTATGGTGTTTAGAAAACAGCCCAATGCTGTATCCTGGCCTAGGCCAACAAGGCCCAGGCCTAGGGCAGCACTTTGCAGGGGGGCAGCACGGAAAGAGTCCCCGCCGGCTTGCGATACACTATTAGTGTAGCACCAGTTTTATGGGGCGGACTGGGTTGAGAGGCAAATTAGTCTAGCGCCCCCATAAAGCGGCCTCACTGCTTCCGGTATGCGGGCGGCTGGCATTCCACAACTGGGGGGGGGGGGGGGGGGCGCCGCTTCTAATTTTGACTGTCCTATCATCCTGGACCACAAACCTTCCTCACTGTGCTATCTGTTTTCTGCTGCACCATTGGCATGGTTATATCTTCTTAGTCCTCTCCATAAAATTATCAGAAATTTGTGCTTAAAGTAGAACTATAGGCAACACTTTTTTTTCATTTTGGATAGAGTAAGGGAGGGTTATAACCCCTGTCAGTTTATTTTTTACCATCCCTGTCCCATTGCAGAGATTTCCCTTCACTTCCTGCTCCATAACCAAAATTTCAGGGCGGGTCTTAAACAGCAAGGGATGTGGCCTTGACATGAAGGGGTGGGTCATATTTAAATTAGGGGGTGCACGAGTTTAGTCAGGCCTAGGGCAGCACAAAACCTAAATACACTACTGAAACAGCCCATAAACTCCACTGCTGATAAAAGTTCAAAAACGTTCATGTGTGCATGGACACATAGGATAACATAGGGGAGTTTATGGGCTGTTAAAAAAAAAACGCCCAAACTCCAAAAAACTGCCGTTTATGAGCTCTACTGTGCATGGAGCCTAATCATTTTTAGTAGGGCATCTCCAAGATCTGAAAATTATTTCACTGGTTCCTCCAGAGTAAAAAGGTTGAGAAAGCCTGTCCATGGTTATCAGGATCAATGCTGTCTGAGGCCTTATTCACACTTGTGCAGGTTCCAGTTTGCATATTGCAGGTGCATTTTACTTTTTGCAATACACATCTTTAAACCATTGAAGTCTATGGAACCAAAAACCAGAAAAAAAAACCCTGGTCCTTAAAATGTACAGATGTGAACTACATCCATAGGAAACCATGTTAAATGGACTGTATTGTGTTTTTGCAAAACTGAAAATGCACTAAAAAATGTATAGGTGTTAACCAGGCCTTGGGGTCCCGTCACATGGGCTTGCTCCCTACTCAGCGATACCTAGCTCAGAGCAGAATGGGATGGAAGTCACCATTGTGACATCCATGCCTGTTCAGTTTTTGTCTGCATTTTGACAGTGGACTGTGGAGGACCCATGTTGGATCTATGGGCTGTCCGTTTACATCAGGCTACCTCCATTCAGTCACGGTTAGGACCTAGAGTTGCCACCTCATCCCTTTAAACCCGAACACCTTTGAATTACACAGGTTCTGAGGCTAATTAAATGCAGATAAGGCACCAAGTGAGTTTAGTAACCACCTTAATCAGCCACAGAACCTGTGTAATTAATATGTGTTCGGGTTTAAAGGGATGAGGTGGCAACCATATTAGGACCAGAACAATAAAAATGGATGCAATCCTTTTCTCTTTTTATTTTCAGACCTGGACAGATTCAGCTGTAGCCCACTGAGCACAGCTTTGAAATCGTGTGAGTTCATCTGAACTTGCACGATTTCAAAGCTGCATTTCAGTCCGACTTCGGAGGCAACTTGAAAGACATCTGTGCGGGTTTCCTGCACAGATGTCTATTCAAATCGTCCCCCAAGTTGGCATCGTACCGATTGGGATGCTCCTATTGCCGGCAATAGGCTCCAATTTGACATGTAATTTGACCTTTCAAATCGTGCCAATGTGAACGGGGGCTTAGGCAGATCTACCTGCCTGTAGACCTGCATAGAGCTTTGATCAGTTCCACCTGAAAATCAACGGGTGGACCTAGTCAGAAACCCCGTGTGAAAGGATCCTAGTAGCAGCATAGTTGCAGAACATTGAGAACCCTCCCTGATTTGCTCTGTTGAAAAGCTAACTGAACCAGAGTCCTCAATACAATTATGAAAATAATAAGTTCAGCAGGCCTGCAGTCACCATGTACAAATTGTTCTTGTCCCAGATCACCATGCTCTGTAAAACATTGCATGAAGAATGTGGATTTCCAGACATAAACAGTTTAATCTCTGCCCTCTGAACCTTGCATCTGATTGAGTCAGACTGCTGAAACAGTGTTGCGTGATGTCCATTGTTAATATAGTTTGTTATGTTTTTTTACATTGCAGGGTTATTGGCAGCAAATTCCAAGATCACTGCATTTCATGGATTCTAGCACGCTGATCCTGGCTTTCTGTGTCACCTGTCTTATATTATTCTTTATGAGGAATAGAAATAAAAACGATTGGCACCTGCCTCCAGGGCCCACCCCTCTTCCTTTTTTGGGAAATGTACTGCAGCTGAACATGAAAGATCTGATCAAGTCCTTCAAAAAGGTGAGTGTGCGGGAGCAACTATGGGGGGGGGCAGAAGGTACATGACCACTGAGATAAGAGGGACTAAATCCAGCTGTTCCATGTGTTCACATTGGAGGCAATTCTGAAAAGTGCAATGAGTTAAAGTGTTTGTTAAGCCTTTTTTTTAAAAACTGCCAGCCGCTCTATTAGAGGCTGGTATAGCACACTGTGTAAACATGCCCCTGATTTCGAGGGACTGTCCCTGATTTGGAACAATGTCCCTCATTTGTCCCTCATTTTGGTCTGATCTATATAATTGTATAAAAAATGCACTTTTTATCTTTCAAAAAGTGTTTCCCAGCGCAAAACCTTTCATCCAAATTCTAATTTGCTGCATTTGTAAATTCCAAAAGCCAATATAAAGGAATAGTAGTGGTAAAAAGCACTTGTGGGTTTATTCAATCTTTTGTTTTTGTACAATTCTCCTTTAAGGGGGTGTGCCAAGGGGTGTCCCTCTGACATCAGACGGGGAGATCACATGGCCGCTCGGCTCCTCCCGCAGAAGCCCTGTCTCGGAGCTGTAAAGCGGCCGTGAGTCACGTGACCGGCCTGAAGACAGCTCTAAATATCTATTTAGAATGCTCGCTTTTAGAAAGGATTTACACAGTGTTGTATGCCAGCCTCTAATAGAGAAGCTGGCAGTGACAATTTTAGGTTTTTTATTTTCAATAATAGCGGCAGGCGGAGCGGAGACAGAGAGGGTGCTGGCAGGAAGGAGGGGGGTGAGGGGGGAGAGAGAAGAGCAGAGCAGGGTATGACGGAGGGACGCACTTTGAGCACAGTGATCAGGGCTGAGTAGCCCTGGTTATCGTGGTCAGTTTAGAGAAGACATACAGGAAGTGGAAGGTTCAGGTATTTTTTTTTTTTTTTTTTACAGTTTAGAGGGGGGCAGATTACACAGCACAAGCACTGTGCTTTTTAATCTGCTTTAAAGGACAAGGATCTGTATTTTTTTTTTTTTTTTGGGTTGACAAACACTTTAAGTATTTTCATCACTGTGTGTTTTTGAATCAAAATGGAGCCAGCACCACTTGCCGACTGCGGCACGCCGATGTATGTCGGCAGAATGGCATGGGTGCACAGATGGGCATACCTGTACGTCCCTCCGTCATTGCGGGCGCGCCGGTGGGTCCTGCAGACTCGATGTCCGCCGGTGGCCCCGCGATCATGACACAGGGAGGAAGAACAGGGAGATGCCTATGTAAACAAGGCATTTCCCTGTTCTGCCTAGCAACATGACAGGGATCCACTGCTCCCAGTGATCGGGAGCAGTGATCTCTGTCATGTTTTAGTGAGCCCATCCCCCCTACAGTTAGAACACACCTAGGGAACGCATTTAACCCCTTGATCGCCCCCTAGTGTTTAATCCCTTCCCTGTCAGTGACATTCACACAGTAATCAATGCATTTTTATAGCACTGATCGCTGTATAAATGTCAATGGTCCCAAAATAGTTTCAAAAGTGTCCAATGTGTCCGCCATAATGTCGCAGTCACAAGAAAAATCGCAGATCGCTGCCATTACTAATAAAAAGAAATAATAAAAATGCCATAAATCTATCCCCTATTTTGTATACGCTATAACTTTTGTGCAAACCAATCAATATACGCATTTTGTGATATTTTTTTTTTTTTTTACCAAAAATATGTAGAAGAATACATATCGGCCTAAACTGAGGAAGAAATTCGTTTTTTTATATATTTTTTGGGAGTATTTATTATAGCAAAAAGTAAAAAATATTGCTTTTTTTTTCAAAATTGCCCTTCTTTTTTTGTTTATAGCGCAAAAAAATAAAAACCGCAGAGGTGATAAAATACCACCAAAAGAAAGCTCTATTTGTGGGAAAAAAAGGACTTCAATTTTGTTTGGGTGCAACATCGCACAACCGCGCATTTGTCAGTTAAAGCGACAGTGCCATATCGCAAAAAATGCTCTGGTCAGGAAGGGGGTAAATCCTTCCGAGGGCTGAAGTGGTTAAACCCAAAAGCAAATATATTGCAGCTTACCAGTTCCTAAATGTGATGGCTGCATTTGTTTTTCTTTTTAGGCTTTTTTATTCTATTTTCACCTGGAGATCCATCCAGCAAGTCAGTTGTTTTTCAAAAGCACACACTCTCCAGTAGAATGCATCAGTTTAAAACAGGGGTCGGCAACCTGTCCATCGTGAGTAATTGATGGGTAGCTCTCATCCCCTCAGCATACCTCCCAACAGTTTGAGATGGGAATGAGGGACAACTACTAGCAAATGTATGTAGGCATAGAACACTCCCCCTGCCACACCCCCTTAAAGGAGAATTAACCCAAAAAAAAGGTTAATTAAGTGCTTTTTTTTACCACTACTATTCCTTTATATTGGCTTTTAAAATGTAAAAATGCAGCAATTTAGAAATTGGATGAAAGGTTTTAGCACTGGGAAACACTTTTTGGAAGATAAAAAGTACATTTTATATACATCTATATGGATCAGACCAAAATGAGGGACAAATGAGGAGGAATGAGGGACAGAGGGACATTGCTCCAAATCAGGGACAGTCCCTCGAAATCAGGAACAGTTGGGAGGTATGCCCATAGTGATGACCCGCTGTCAGAATTTCTCCCTACAGCAGAGCCATGCTGTATGGCTACACATGTACACCGGCCCCTGCGATCCTCCCCTCACATCCATCCCACCCATTTTCTAAGTCCCATACAGACTTTCAGGGTAGATGTGATGGGCAGATTATAGAGAAAGCAGCGCACCAGGTCAGAAAGGTAAGCTACTACAAGAGCTACTTAAAGGGAAGGGCAAAACGATAATTTAAAAAATCGCATTCTACTGCAGGAGCAGATGAAAGGGGGCATTGGCAGCTGGGCACAGGGAACATGTCAGGATCTACACTGAGTTATATATGTTATCAGCCACTGTCTGAATTCTGCACTGCATACTGCTGACTTGTGTACCGCTGACCTGTGAACTATGCACTATGTATGGCCTTGCTAGGTTAGCTCCCTTAATGCCCCGTTCACACTTGAACAATGCTACTGTTAGTATTTTTAGCTTTTTGTAGTTGCACCATTCATTTGAATGGGCTTCCCTCCGCTCCAAAAATGCTCTAAAAGAAGCTCATAAACCAAAGTTTGGACATAAGCCAAGCACATTTTGTCATACATGAAAAATGCACAGCTGCTACCCACATTTGGGGTGCCATTAGGAAATAATAGCACCACAAGCGCATTACACGTTTGCAATAAAGCTGTTTTCTGCCTGCGTTTCTGCTACATCCACATGTGAATGGTCCTTAAAAGTAGGGCACTGTGCCCAGTGATCTTTGATAGAGTTTCCATCTCACAACTTATAGGACTTAAAGGATCTGCTACTAACTGATTGGTGCCAGATACCACAACATACCTTCAGAGGTCTAGTGGTGGCCATGCCACGACGATTCAGAGTTGTTTTGGTAACAAAAGAGGCTGTTTTGGCACCAAAAGGGGGACCTTCTCATTAGTAAGTGGGTCATCATAATGGTATGGCTGGTCAGTGTGTGTTTTTGGGGTTATTTGCTGCTAAATAACTGTCTTTGTGGAAGAAAACATTTTACAACTTTGTTTTCTAAAATGTAACACTTTGATGAAAACATTGCAATGATTTAAGAGTCCTTTCACAATATGGTGTAGCAGTAATGTGCTAATAATTCTGGAATTGCTGCACTTCTCTCTTCTGTCACTAGATGGCCGGGTATCTGGTGACATTGGATAAGACAAGGGCATAGCAAGGACATATTATGAATGAATGGGGTGTCTGAGCCAATAGGTAGGGATTTTATTGGGTCCCTTGGCCTGCTGGGAGAGCCTATTTATTTGGGTGGAGTCAGGTGATCGGGGTTCTGTGCCACCTGGACGGCTGTCTGGGTGGACGTGTGTCATGTCGCCCCAGTCTGCTAGGCCATAAGCTTTAGGCCTATCCCGGGGACATCTGGCTAGGCTGTCTGAGGGCCTATCCAGAAGCAGGATAGCAGCGTAGGGTTAGGACTGTGGCTTGTAGTCCAATCAGAAGTAACGGTTCTGTCAGCCGGGGAACCAGTTGCGGTCAGAGGTAAGGGGAAACTGTCGCCACTAAGGGGCCATCCACCTTGTTACCGGAGACAACTGTGAGTAAGCTGATGCTAGTACTAGAGCAGATTTCTTGCCAGCCGGGGACAGTGAAGTAGTGGGAAGACTTCAGCAAATGCCAAGTCAGGGACTCAGCGGGACAGCAGAGGTGACGCTTGTGGAGCATAAGTGAGTTCCAAGCCAGGGACCTAACGTGTCCGCGGGGGTGAAACTTGAGGAGTATCTGTGAGTGCCAAGCAAGGGACCCAGCAAGGAAGCCGGGGTGACGCTTGAGGAAGATACTGAGTGCTAAAGTGGAAGAGCTCAGGGGATCCAGTGGCTATTGCATCTGAAGTCTACTGAGAGAGACTGGGAGCTCATTAAGTGAAGACTCACAGTGAGTGTGGGGTAAGGAGAACTGTTCGTGTTGCAAATAGTTGCATACCATTACCGTTACTAACAACTACAAGATTGTTGCCATAGAAGACAGCGATCCTACCTATACAGAAGTTGTGTCTGGCTGGAGGCCTTCATCTGTTTAGCTGTTTGCCTATAGAAGTCTTGGAGTCTGCTAATTAACATTGCATCTATCTAAGGGTGTCCTGGCAGTAACCCTCTCTCCCCCAGTTCTGTTTAAGAGACAAATCTCTTTTGCATTCAAAAAGTGTCTGGCACCCACCTGTTCATCTTGCAATACACCCACCATGCCTTGTAACCCATTCTACACTGAAGGATGTCAGCTCTCCCTGACTCTGGAGGTTACTATTAGGCCTAAAGAGGCCCGGGACTTTGCTACACATACAGTATGTGAATAGGTAAGTAGGCCTATCTAAAACTGAAACTCAACCGATGAAAAACACATCCAATAATGATCAGACCAAAAATGTGTGTTAGTACACAAATACATAACGATGTAGCCAGTATCAACTAAATCAGAGACCATCTTCCCTTTTAAAGGCTCCTCTACATATTGCAGACAGCAGGTGTGAAGTTCAGAGTAGGTATATAAATTACAAATAGTGTTTTCTTGTTTCGGCCACAGCTTGCAAAGATCCATGGAGATGTGTTTACTGTCCACTTGGGGAGCAGGACAATAGTGGTCCTACATGGATATGATGCTGTGAAGGAGGCTCTAGTGGACAATGCAGATGTTTTTGGTGACAGAGCAAAAGTTCCGGGAGCACAACTTGTGTTTAAAGACTATGGTATGTGACATCTCTAATCATATTTAAACCTTTCCTAAGAAAACAATGGGAGCCACTAAAAGCTAACCCCCTTCTGAAAATTCCAGTTATGCCGATCCCCTTCAATAATTTGTAATTCACTGACATGAAACAGGTACTGAGCATCTTAAAGCTTTGAAGCAAGAGTATCAGAATAATAGCCTGTCAACTACCATTCACTGAAAGCAGTGGCAGTCTCTGTTTCTCACAAAAATGTTCTGATATCTCATGATATGCATGGATGCCTTCAGAAATAACATAAAGCTGAACTTCAGGTAAAAATGAATTTGTTGGACTAGTAACAGTACAATTAAAAAAAAAAACAAACAAAAAAAACAGCTTTGCTTTAACCCAAAGTTTTCTGCAATCATTTCTTTTAACTACTAGATGTCCCCAGTCATTTAACCCACTTTCTCTGAGCTTAGATTGTCATGGACCCACCCCTGCACTAACATTATTACATCAGCACTGTTCAGTGCAGCAGTAAGGACCATACCCCGCTGCTGCTGGAGGACAGGCAGAGAGTTTTGGAAAAAAATATACACTATATTGTCAAAAGTATTGGGACTCCTGCCTTTATATGCACATAAACTTTAAAGGCATCCCAGTCTTCGTTCATAGGGTTCGATATTGAGTTGGCCCACCCTTTGCAGCAATAACAGCTTCAACTCTTCTGGGAAGGCTGTCCATAAATTCTGCAGTGTTTAGCGATATACTGTCAGCCTAGATTCAGCCAAATGCAGCAAAGTTGATAGTTACATAGTAGGTGAGGTTGAAAAAAGACACAAGTCCATCAAGTCCAATCTATGTGTGTGATTATATGTCAGTATTACATTGTATATCCCTGTATGTTGTGGTCGTTCAGGTGCTTATCTAATAGTTTCTTGAAACTATCAATGCTCCCCGCTGAGACCACCACCTGTGGAAGGGAATTCCACATCCTTGCCGCTCTTTTTGCGCTCCCTTCTCCGAAAAAGTTTTATCCCTATTGTGGGGTCACCAGTATGGTATATGTATATTGAAATCATATCCCCTCTCAAGCGTCTCTTCTCCAGAGAGAATAATGTCAGTACTCGCAACCTTTCCTCATAACTAAGATCCTCCAGACCCTTTATTAGCTTTGTTGCCCTTCTTTGTACTCGCTCCATTTCCAGTACATCCTTCCTGAGGACTGGTGCCCAGAACTGGACAGCATACTCTAGAAGCAGCCGGACCAGAGTCTTGTAGAGCGAGGAATAATAGTTTTATCTCTGGAGTTGATCCCCCTTTTAATGCATGCCAATATTCTGTTTGCTTTGTTAGCAACAGCTTGGCATTGTATGCCATTACTGAGACTATAATCTACTAGGACCCCCAGGTCCTTTTCCATCCTAGATTCCCCCATTAGTTCTCCCCCCAGTGTATAGATTGCATTCATATTTTTGCCACCCAAATGCATTATTTTACATTTTTCTACATTAAACCTCATTTTCCATGTAGTTGCCCACCCCATTAATTTGTTCAGATCTTTTTGCAAGGTTTCCACATCCTGCGGAGAAGTTATTGCCCTGCTTAGTTTAGTATCATCCGCAAATACAGAGATTGAACTGTTTACCCCATCCTCTAGGTCGTTTATGAACAAATTAAATAAGATTGGTCCCAGCACAGAACCCTGGGGGACCCCACTACCCACCCCTGACGATTCCAAGTACTCCCCATTTACCACCACCCTCTGAACTCTCCCTTGTAGCCAGTTTTCAATCCATGTACTCACCCTATGGTCCATGCCAACGGACCTTATTTTGTACAGTGAAGGTTTATGGGGAACTGTGTCAAATGCTTTTGCAAAATCCAGATACACCATGTCTATGGGCCTTCCTTTATCTAGCTGACAACTCACCTCCTCATAGAAGGTTAGTAGATTGGTTTGGCATGAACGATTCTTCATAAATCCATGCTGATTACTGCTAATGATACCGTTCTCATTACTAAAATCTTGTATATAGTCTCCTATCATCCCCTCCAAGAGTTTACATACTATTGATGTTAGGCTAACTGGTCTGTAATTTCCAGGGATGTATTTTGGGCACTTTTTAAATATTGGTGCTACATTGGCTTTTCTCCAATAAGCTGGTACCATTCCAGTCAGTAGACTGTAAGTAAAAATTAGGAACAATGGTCTGGCAATTACTTGACTGAGTTCCCTAAGTACCCTCGGCTGCAAGCCATCTGGTCCCAGTGATTTATTAATGTTAAGTTTCCCAAGTCTAATTTTAATTCTGTCCTCTGTTAACCATGGAGGTGCTTCCTGTGATGTGTCATGAGGATAAACACTGGAGTTTTGGTTACTGAAGCCCCCCGATTCCCTCGTGAAGACTGAGGAGAAGAATAAATTCAATACCTTCGCCATCTCCCCATCCTTTGTAACCAGATGTCCTTCCTCATTCTTTATGGGGCCAATATGGTCTGTCCTCCCTTTTTTACTGTTTACATACGTAAAGAATTTCTTGGGATTTTTTTTTGCTCTTCTCCGCTATGTGTCTTTCATGTTCTATCTTAGACATCCTTACTGCACCCTTACATTTCTTGTTGCATTCTTTATAAAATCTGAATGCTGATGAAGATCCCTCAACCTTGTATTTTTTGAAGGCCTTCTCTTTTGCTTTTATATGCATGTTTACATTGCAGTTAAGCCATCCAGGACTTTTGTGTGCTCTTTTAAATTTATTACCCAATGGGATGCATTAGCTAATTCCCTTATTTAATATGCTCCTAAAGCAAACCCATCTCTCCTCCGTGTTCTTTGTTCCTAAGATTTTATCCCAATTTATGCCTCCTAGCAAGGTTCGTAGTTTAGGGAAGTTGGCTCTTTTGAAATTCAGTGTCTTTGTATTCCCCTTATGTTTCCTATTTGTGTGATTTATACTGAAGCCAATTGACCTGGATTGCTGTTACCTAAATTGCCCCATATTTCCACATCCATGATCAGGTCTGTATTGTTGGTAATCAGTAGATCTAGTAACTCTTTATTTCTAGTTGGTGGGTCTACCATCTGACCCATAAAATTGTCCTGCAAGACATTTAGGAACTGGCGAGCCTTAGATGAATGTGAGGTTCCCTCCGCCCAGTCTATATCTGGATAGTTGAAATCCCCCATTATGATAACACTTCCCATCCTTGCTGCTAATCCAAATTGTGATAGGAGATCTGTCTCCCCTTCCTCCCTCAGGTTAGGGGGCCTATAGCATACTCCCAGTATTATTTTCCCCTTAGCTTCATCTCTTTGGAGCTCTAGCCATAGGGATTCTACCTCCTCCCTAGCTCCCTTAGTAATGTCATCTCTCACATTCATTTGTACATTATTCTTGATATACAGACATACCCCTCCCCCTTTTTTACCCTCTCTATCCTTGCGATAAAGGGTCTACTCCCTGAATGCCAATCATGAGAGCTGTTGAACCAGGTCTCTGAGATTCCCACAAAATCCAAATCCTCCTCGTACAACAGTATCTCTAGTTCTCCCATCATGTCCGCCAGGCTCCTGGCATTGGTGAACATGCCACGTAGTTTAGACTGGTCGCATATTATCTTCTTATTGGGTGTTCCGAGATTGCAACTAGGACTTGCTACTATACTTACCTTGAGTTTATGTGCTTTGGTCAACCTACCACTAATGCCCCCAATACTACCCTCTGGAATATGTTCCGACTTGACTATCTCTACCTCTGGACCCCCCCCCCCCCCCATCGCCTATTTTTAAAACCCCTCTAACTTTTTGGCCATCTTCATTCCCAGCTAATCTGCACCCTCCTCATTTAGGTGCAGTCTGTCCCTTCTATAGTACCAGTTATCAACTGTGAAGTCGGCCCAGTCCTCCAGGAACCCAAACCCCTCCTTACTATACCAGCTCTTCAGCCACTTGTTTACTTCCCTAATCTCCCTCTGCCTTTCTGGTGTGGCTCGATGTACCGGTAGTATTCCTGAGAATACTACCTTTTGGAGATCCTTTTCCTCAATTTAGCTCCTAAGTCCCTAAAATCGTTCTTTAGGACACTCCATCTGCCTCTGACATTGTCATTGGTGCCAATGTGCACCATGACAGCTGGGTCTTCCCCAGCCTCTCCCAGTAATCTGTCCACAAGATCAGTGATGTGCTGAACCCGAGCGCCCGGTAGATAACATACTGTTTGGTGCTTTAGGTCTTTGTGACAGATTGCCCTCTCTGTGTTTCTAAGAATTGAGTCCCCTACCACCAGAATCTGTCTTTCCTTTCCCTTCCCCCCCCCCCACTCTCACTGGAGGAGGTCTTCCCCCAGCAGATAGGAGAGTCCCTCAGCTCCAGTAGTGCTGGTCCCTGACTGGTTTCACCAATGTCACTCAATGGAGTGTACTTATTGGGATGCTCTAGCCCTGGATCGGCCTCCCTGGCACTTCCCCCTCTACCCTTCCTGACTGTCACCCATCTACTCTTTGCTAGTGCCTGCACCTCTTTGTCTCCACCTGCCTTTGTGCTGGCCCCTGCCGGCACCTGCCATGTACGTTTCTGGCTCTCCTTTAGTATGGAGGGACTTCTTAGTGCTGACAGTTGCTTCCCCAGATTCAGAACCTAGGCTTTCAGGGAAACAATGCGCTTACATTTTGCACAGCAGTATTCACCCTCGATCGGATGATCAAGGAACGCATACATGCCGCAAGATGTACAACGAGTTGCCTCTCCACACCTGTTGGGCATCGTACCTATTAAATTTAATGAGGATTGGGGATTATACCCTGTCCAAATTGCCTAAAAACTAGCTTCCTGACACAGGTACTCAACAAGACAATACACAGGTACTCAACAAGACAATACACAGGTACTCAACAAGACAATACACAGGTACTCAACAAGACAATACACAGGTACTCAACAAGACAATACACAAGTACTCGCAGACCTACGTGCACTCACAGACCTACGTGCACTCGCAATATACAGTACACACACAATACACTAACGATCCACACACTACTCAGACAACACTCAGGTACTCGCACTACACAGGTGCTATGACCCCTGTAATTACCTACTTTATCTAAAATGGAAAAAAAAAGTTTTGGCTTTGCATACAGTATTGTACAGGTATACTTCAATATAATAATTATTTAAAAATGCTAGTTTTTGTCAACAGGGGTGATGCTTAGTAATGGGGAGCGCTGGAAACAGCTTCGGCGCTTCTCCCTTGCTACAATGAGGAACTTCGGGATGGGGAAGAGAAGTGTTGAAGAGCGGATCCAGGAGGAGTCTCGTTGTCTTATAGAGGCGTTTAGAAGAAAAGCAGGTGGGTTTGAAATGTATAAAACCTGTTTAGCTTCAGACTTTAGAGTGATTATCTGAAAGATCTGATTTGAGCCAAGCATGCAATATTGACAAGCTGGTTGTTAAAATATGGCCAATCAGGTTTAACTTGTTCCTCTTATTGGTCACTATGTACAACAACTTCATTTCTTTTCTCTAGTTTTTAACAAATCATCCCCATTAATGGTTCACTTGATTTATGGAAGGAATTTTATTTCATTTTCCTCTAGGTTCACCTTTTGACCCTACATACCTGGTGACTTTGGCGGTGTCAAATGTGATCTGTTCCATTGTCTTTGGTCAACGTTTTGATTATGAGGACAAGAAATTTCTTGGTCTTCTTGCAATGTTAAAAGATGCATTCAGAATAAGAAACTCAATTGCTGGACAGGTAAAACAACTATTCTGTGATATAACAACTATTCTACTCACTAACTAGATTCTTGTCTGCCTAAAGGATAGCTGTAATAAGGATAGCCAGTAGGGATGAGCTTCGTGTTCGAGTCGAACCCATGTTCGACTCGAACATCGGCTGTTCGACCGTCCGTCGAATTGCGAACGATATGGGCCGTTCGCGCCAAATTCGTGTGGCGCGTCACGGCCCATAATTCACTGCGGCATCGCAGTGCATTGCTGGCTGATGATTGGCCAAGCATGCACTATGACCCGCATGCTTGGCCAATCACAGCGCCGTCAGTAGAGAGAGCTGTAATTGGCCAAAGCCAGGGTGGCTTTGGCCAATTATGGCTCAGGGGATTTAGTACACACCCCACACTATATAAGGCCGCCTGCACGGCGGCCCTGTGTAGTGTGTGTTCCGGTGTGCTGAGAGATAGAGAGAGAGAGAGACAGTGTCATTTGATTTGAGTTAGATAGATTAGGCAGAACAGTCAGTCAGTTAGCTGCACTTACAGTGTATTGTGTATATATATGCATCCCAGGTGTTGCATATATATATATACACTGTATTCAGTTTAGCTAGATCCGTTCCTGTTATCTTCTATCTAGACTATTTAGTGCAGTGTGTCCTGCTCACAGTGTTCAGCTAGATCCGTTCCTGCTATTTACATTCAGTGCAGTGCGTCCTGCTCACAGGGTTCAGCTAGATCCGTTCCTGCTATTTACATTCAGTGCAGTGCGTCCTGCTCACAGTGTTCAGCTAGATCCGTTCCTGCTATTTACATTCAGTGCAGTGCGTCCTGCTCACAGTGTTCAGCTAGATCCGTTCCTGCTATTTACATTCAGTGCAGTGCGTCCTGCTCACAGTGTTCAGCTAGATCCGTTCCTGCTATTTACATTCAGTGCAGTGCGTCCTGCTCACAGTGTTCAGCTAGATCCGTTCCTGCTATTTACATTCAGTGCAGTGCGTCCTGCTCACAGTGTTCAGCTAGATCCGTTCCTGGTATTTACATTTAGTGCAGTGCGTCCTGCTCACAGTGTTCAGCTAGATCCGTTCCTGGTATTTACATTTAGTGCAGTGCGTCCTGCTCACAGTGTTCAGCTAGATCCGTTCCTGCTATTTACATTCAGTGCAGTGCGTCCTGCTCACAGTGTTCAGCTAGATCCGTTCCTGCTATATACATTTAGTGCAGTACGTCCTGCTCACAGTGTTCAGCTAGATCCGTTCCTGTTATCTTCCTACTGACAGGCAGGCTTGTCTGGTTACAGTATATAAAGCTACCTGAAGAAAATTACAGGTGTTCTTTTTGATCCTATTAGTACCACGGTCAGGCAGCTAGACTATTTACATTTAGTACAGTGTGTCCTGCTCACAGTGTTCAGCTAGATCCGTTCCTGTTATCTTCCTACTGACAGGCAGGCTTGTCTGGTTACAGTATATAAAGCTACCTGAAGAAAATTACAGGTGTTCTTTTTGATCCTATTAGTACCACGGTCAGGCAGCTAGACTATTTACATTTAGTACAGTGTGTCCTGCTCACAGTGTTCAGCTAGATCCGTTCCTGTTATCTTCCTACTGACAGGCAGGCTTGTCTGGTTACAGTATATAAAGCTACCTTAAGAAAATTACAGGTGTTCTTTTTGATCCTATTAGTACCACGGTCAGGCAGCTAGACTATTTACATTTAGTACAGTGCGTCCTGCTCACAGTGTTCAGCTAGATCCGTTCCTGCTATATACATTTAGTGCAGTACGTCCTGCTCACAGTGTTCAGCTAGATCCGTTCCTGTTATCTTCCTACTGACAGGCAGGCTTGTCTGGTTACAGTATATAAAGCTACCTGAAGAAAATTACAGGTGTTCTATCCCAGCTTAGTGCAGCTACAGGCCATTAGTATGTCTGGAAGGCCAAGAAGGAGAGGCAGACAGTCACAAGCCAATAAGAGAGGGCAAGCAGGCTCTGTGTCTAGTGCTGGTCGTGGAGACGGTGCATCCTCATCAGCACGTGGCCATGGGACACGCTTGGCCTTTTTTTCGGCAGCTGGCCGTGTTGAGCCGCAACATGCGGAAGACTTGGTCGAGTGGATGACCAAGCCGTCCTCATCCTCCTCATCCTCTCTCACCCATGCCCAGGGTGCTTTGTCTGGCAAAGCAGCGGCCTCTTCCCTCAGCTCAATGTCATCAGTGACTCCTTCCCTAGCTCCACCATGTCCTCATGAGGATTCCCTCGAACTGTTTGACCACAGTGTTGGGTACATGCTCCAGGAGGATGCCCAGCGTTTGGAAGGCTCTGATGATGATACTGAGCTCAATGAAGGCAGTAACATGAGCACGGACAGAGGGGGTGCCCAAGAAGGACAGCAATCTGGCAGTCATGCTCCCCCTGCTGCAGCATACTGCCAGGTTTGCTCCAGTGATGAGGAGGGAGGGGATGATGAGGTCACTGACTCAACGTGGGTGCCTGATAGGAGAGAGGAGGAGGAGGAGGAGGAGGAGGTGGCACATCACCAACTAGGCAGGATGCCCTCCAGGGGCCAGCCTAAGGGCAGCACATTGACTGCATCACACCCCAAAGCTCCACATGTGCAGGGCGCTGCAGTCTCTGCGCGTTATTCAAAAAGTTCTTTGGTGTGGGCCTTTTTTGAGACGAGTGCATCAGATCGCACCGCTGCTATTTGCAACATATGTCTCAAGCGTATCTCGCGTGGCCAAAACATCTCCCGCTTGGGTACCACATGCTTGACCAGACATATGTTGACCTGCCATGCAGTTCGTTGGCAAGCGTATCTGAAAGACCCACACCAAAGAACAAAGAGGATCTCTCCTTGCTCCTCATCAGCTGAGATTTCCAACCCCACTAGACCTTCAGTCCTCTCTGAGACCTGCAGTGAGAGGAATGAAGGTGTAGAATTAGGTGTGTCACAGCCAAGTACTTGTGGGCAATCTGCTTTTGGTACACCGACGTCAGATTGTACCAGGCAAATTTCCCTGCCCCAGCTGCTGCACCGCCGAAAGAAGTTTGCTCCCAGCCATCCACATGCCCAGCGGTTGAATGCTAGCTTGGCAAAATTGCTAGCACTTCAACTGCTGCCTTTTCAGTTGGTAGACTCTGCCCCCTTCCGTGAGTTTGTGGAATGTGCGGTTCCTCAGTGGCAGGTACCCAAACGCCACTTTTTCTCACGGAAGGCGATTCCGGCTCTCTACCGGCATGTGGAAGGCAATGTCCATGCCTCGCTGGACAGGGCGGTCAGCGGTAAGGTGCATATTACCGCTGACTCATGGTCCAGCAGGCATGGACAGGGACGTTACTTAAGTTTCACGGCGCATTGGGTGACTCTGCTGGCAGCTGGGAAGGATGCAGGACAAGGTGCAGTAGTGTTGGAGGTTGTTCCGCCACCACGCCTCCAAAATGCTGATTGTGACACACCTCTCTCCTCCACCCCCTCCTCTTCTTCTTCCTCCATGGCCTCTTCCTCGGAACCAGCGGTGCTCCGTAGGCGTTCAAGGGGCTACGCAAGTACGCAGGCCAAAAGATGCCATGCGGTGCTTGAGCTGGTGTGCTTGGGGGACAGGAGCCACACTGGGGCAGAGGTTCTGTCAGCTCTGCAGGGGCAGGTTCAGAGGTGGTTGACGCCACGCCAACTTAAGGCAGGAATGGTGGTTTGCGACAATGGCACCAACCTCCTCTCTGCCCTCCGACAGGGACAACTGACCCATGTGCCCTGTTTGGCTCACGTCCTTAACTTGGTGGTGCAGCGGTTCTTGGGCAGGTACCCGGGCTTACAGGATGTCCTGAGGCAGGCCAGGAAAGTCTGTGTGCATTTCCGCCGGTCATATAATGCCAGTGCTCGGCTGACGGACCTCCAAAAGGAGTTTAACCTGCCCAAGAACCGCCTAATCTGTGACATGCCCACCAGGTGGAACTCGACGTTGGCCATGCTGCAGCGGCTGCACACGCAGCAGAGGGCCATCAATGAGTACCTGTGCGACTATGGCACCAGGACAGGGTCAGGGGACCTTGGTTTTTTTTCCCCACGCCAGTGGGCCATGATCAGGGATGCATGCACTGTCCTGTCACCATTCGAGGAGGCCACGAGGATGGTGAGCACTGACAGTGCATGCATCAGTGACACTGTCCCCCTTGTCCACCTGTTGGAGCACACGCTGCGTGGAATAATGGACAGGGCACTTGAGGCAGAACAGAGGCAGGAAGAGGAGGACTTCCTTAGCTCTCAAGGCCCCCTTTATCCAGACAGTGTTCCTGCGTGCCCGCCGATCACACAGGAAGAGGACGAGGAGGAGGAGGAGGAGGAAGATTGTGTCAGTATGGAGGTGGAGCCTGGCACTCAGCATCAGCAGTCTTTAAGGGATCAGTCCCAAGGAACACATGGACTTGTACGTGGCTGGGAGGAGGTGGCTGCGGACGTTGTTGTCCTTAGTGACCCAGAGGACTCCGGACCGAATGCCTCAGCAAACCTACGCTGCATGGCCTCCCTGATCCTGCAAAGCCTGCGTAAGGATCCTCGTATTCGTGGTTTCAAGGAGAAGGACCAATACTGGCTGGCAACCCTCCTTGATCCACGTTACAAGGGTAAGGTTGCGGACCTTATCTTGCCATCGCAGAGGGAGCAGAGGATGAAACATCTTCGGGAGGCCTTGCAGAAAGGTCTGTGCAACGCATTCCCAGAGACTGGGAGGTTACAAACTCCTGTTTCTGGACAACGTGTTGCTGAGGCTTCGGTCAGTCAAAGAAGGAGCGGTGGAGAAGGTGGCCGTCTGACCGATGCGTTCAGACAATTTTTTGGTCCGCAGCCCCAAGGTATGATCGGTTCCAGCAACCATCGCCAGCGTCTGTTTTACATGGTGCAGGAATACCTAGGGGCAAGATCAGACTTGGACACCTTTCCCACCGAAAATCCTCTGGGTTACTGGGTCTTGAGGATGGATCACTGGCCAGAGCTTGCACAGTATGCAATTGAGCTACTGGCCTGTCCTGCATCCAGCGTTCTTTCGGAACGTACATTCAGTGCTGCTGGAGGCGTGGTAACCGATCACAGGGTGCGTCTGTCCACTGACTCGGTCGATCGGCTGACCTTCATAAAAATGAATCAGTCTTGGATCACCACCAGCTACCAAGCACCTGATGCTGATGTAACTGAATAATTTTTTTCAGATCCCTTCAAAGACTGCCTATGCTGATGCTGAGTGATTATCCCTGAGTAATTATCCTCTTCCTCCTCAATCATCACGCTGATAGCTTGTAAGAACATTTTTGGTTCTGGGCGCCACCACCAGTGCCTAAGGCACAATTTTTCAGCCCCTGTCTAACAGGGGCGTGTAATTACAATTTTTGATGTAATACTTTGCAGCACGGCTCGTTCCTGCATTCCAACTAGAGTGTCTGTGAGGGGTTGCAGTGTTGTGGCACCAGCACCAGTGCCTAAGGCCCAATTTTTCTGCCCCTGTCTAACAGGGGCGTGTAATTACAATTTTTGATGCAATACTTTGCAGCAGTGCTCGTTCCTGCGTTCCAACTAGAGTGTCTGTGAGGGGTTGCAGTGTTGTGGCACCAGCACCAGTGCCTAAGGCCCAATTTTTCTGCCCCTGTCTAACAGGGGCGTGTAATTACAATTTTTGATGCAATACTTTGCAGCAGTGCTCGTTCCTGCGTTCCAACTAGAGTGTCTGTGAGGGGTTGCAGTGTTGTGGCACCAGCACCAGTGCCTAAGGCCCAATTTTTCTGCCCCTGTCTAACAGGGGCGTGTAATTACAATTTTTGATGCAATACTTTGCAGCAGTGCTCGTTCCTGCGTTCCAACTAGAGTGTCTGTGAGGGGTTGCAGTGTTGTGGCACCAGCACCAGTGCCTAAGGCCCAATTTTTCTGCCCCTGTCTAACAGGGGCGTGTAATTACAATTTTTGATGCAATACTTTGCAGCAGGGCTCGTTCCTGCGTTCCAACTAGAGTGTCTGTGAGGGGTTGCAGTGTTGTGGCACCAGCACCAGTGCCTAAGGCCTAATTTTTCAGCTCCTGTTCAACAGGGGCATGTAATTACAATTCTTGATCTAATATTTCACAGCAGGGCCCTGTGAGGGCTTACAGTGTTTTGGCCACAGCAACACCTAAGGCCCAAATTTCTGCTGAGTATATAGGGCAGGACCCTACTTTCAAACATCTAACTTACAAACGACTCCTACTTGCAAACGGAAGGAGACAACAGGAAGTGAGATGAAATCTACCCATAGGAAGGGAAATTCTCTCATGTAAGAGTTAATATGGGAAAACAATTTCTCCTTTCCACTGATGCTTTCCAATCCTTGTTCCACAAAAAAACCCAAATTTTCAAAAAACATTTTTCATTGGGACAAAAAAGTGAGGTGAAATCTTCTGAAGAGGAGGAAAGACGCAAAACAAATGTCACAGGGGTGATAACCCTTCCCTATGTTTTCCAAAAAGCTTAGAAAAGATTTTTTGGCTGGAGCTAAACACATTAAAAATGTTCAAAATTACAAACAGATTCTACTTAACAACAAACCTACAGTCCCTGTCTTGTTTGCACCGCCTGTATACTGCTGTTCAGAGTATATAGGGACCTTTCCTTATTTTAATTTGGGTGCGGGGTTCCCCTTAATATCCATACAAGACCCAAAGGGCCTGGTAATGGACTGGGGGGTACCCATGCCGTTTGTCTCACTGATTTTCATCCATATTGCCAGGACCCGACATGACATTAAACCCGCAAGCAGTTTTAAATGAGATTTTTTCCTTTAAAAATGACATTTGGTGCAGGGACTGTTCTAAACATGGGAAACACGCGTCACTTTACAGGCATACTATAGACACCCCCCAGGTACGATATTTAAAGGAATATTTCACTTTTTTTTTTTTACTTTAAGCATCATTAAAATCACTGCTCCCGAAAAAACGGCCGTTTTTAAAAGTTTTTTTTGCATTGATACATGTCCCCTGGGGTAGGACCCGGGTCCCCAAACCCTTTTTAGGACAATACCATGCAAATTAGCCTTTAAAATGAGCACTTTTGATTTCGAACGTTCGAGTCCCATAGACGTCAATGGGGTTCTAACGTTCGTGCGAACTTGCGGTCCGTTCGCGGGTTCTGGTGCGAACCGAACCGGGGGGTGTTCGGCTCATCCCTAATAGCCAGAAAAGCAAGCATTTTTAAATGAGGCTAGCAATGGCAACCTACATTTTTCTGCATTAAGGTAAAAAAACCTTTAGACTTTAGCACCACTGTATGTCTGTAGAGTCTTTAACCAGTTAATGAAGAGTTTCTTTTTTAGCTTCAGATCTTCCTGTGGCCAGTTTTTGCCTTCCACCTCTTTCCTTTCATCTTTTTCCTTCTTCCTTAACTGAGAAATTACATAATCTACCCACATTGCAGGACATTTCTGGGGACTATATCCTTCTTTCGAGCTTTTTTTTTTTTTGCTATTTGGGTTTTTTATTTTTTTATTTTATTTTTTTTTTCAACAATAATTTTTTTTAGCCTTAACAGATAAGAACATTACAAAATCGGACCATGGACTATGATATGTCACCTAGTCAAAGAGGTTGAGACAAATAGGTTTCGTAGTACAAGGTGATATCAGCAAAAGCTACAGGAAATAAAGCTTTATGTACACAAAAGCCTGACATAAGTAAACAAAAGAGTAAGTGAAGAGTTACAATAAACCAATGACAACATTCGTGTTCAGCTATCAGTGAAGGTTGGATTGTTATCCAATCAGCCCACATTTTCCATGCTCTTTCAAATTTGGGAAAATAATTAGCTCTTATGGCCAGCGAGCGTTCATAAGTATAGTGAAGATTAATCAGGGCAATGAGTTCTGTCACATTGGGTGGTGGGGGAACGTTCAATGCTTAAGTTAAACAGTGCTAGGGTAGGGTCAGGTGGAGTTAGCATGCCTGCTAAGTTATAGAATAAATGGAACGTTTATAGCCAAAAGCTAGTAAGGGTCTTGCATTGCCATAAAATATGAAGAAGGTTGCCTACTTGCCCGCAACCTCTCCAATAGGGAAGAACTTTCGAACACTGCAAAAGTTCGGACCCGAATAACGAACCCCATTAAAGTCAATAGGACATGAACTTCAAAAATCAAAAGTGCCCATTTTGAAGGCTTATATGCAAGTAATTGGGCATACAATGGTTATAGGGGTCCAGGTCCTGCCGTGGGGGACATGTATCAATAAAACAAACAAAATTTTGTGAAAAACATAATTTTTAAATAAGCAGTGATTTTTTTGATTTTTAAAATGAAAGCCTAAAAAATGAAAAATTCCTTCCAATATAGTGCCTGGGGGTCCCATTAGTCTACCTGTAATGTGGCAGATCTGTACCATGTCTAGAATCTGCTGCAGTAATAATTGCATTTATAAAGCCAAAAAAAAATAATTTTCCCTGCAAGCTGCCTTTATTTTGCTCAACAACAACTGGGGAGCCAGTGTGTATGATGAGGCCACAATTTAGTGCACTGGGAACAAGATTCAAGATTTTTTGGATACATTCTGGTGTCACTTTGACTTTGTATAGAGGTAACGGGTGTGTAAAAATTGATCTTTGGGTGTCAGTGGCACCTTCCCACCGTAACCCTATAGAGGTACTCTTGATGAAGGCAAAGAAAATTGCAATGATATGCATATTGTTGCTGTTTTTGCCACATTTTATTTGCCTGAGACACAGTTTGCAGATAGCAACAGTGCGATCTGCTGCAGATGTGCTGAAAAAGGCCCAGACAGCTGAGCTTTGGGGAGTGGGCCGGGAGATAACAGCTGCAGAATGTGATGGAATAGGGTGGCTGCTCTCTACTCCTTCTTGATGTCAGCCGCCTTGGGATTGTGCAGCCTCACCTTCAGTTTCCTCCTCTGCTCCATCTGGCACCCAAGTCGCATCAGTGACATCATCATGATCATCATCATTATCCTCTCCATCTCCTCCATCTTCATCATTACCACTGGAGACAACTTGGCAATATGCTACAGCTTGGGGAACATGAATGCCAATTTGTCTACCAGTGTTCCTCCCTCTCTCTAGGCTCATGTTCCTGTCATCCTCAACCTCAGAACCAACATCTGAATCCAGTAATGGCTGGGCATCATCAAGGCGCAAGTGGCTGACGCTGTGGTAAAATAATTCAGCTGACTCCTCAATGGCTGATGTTAGGGCTATGGCAGGAATAGATGTGGACAAGGAGGCACGTTTATCCACTCTGGCAACTGCAGGGGACTGCACATTTGTCTCTGCTTGCCTGACAGAGGATGAGGAAGGTTTTGTAAGCCAGTCCACCACCTCCTCTGCATGCTGTGGCTGGATAGCACGGGCAAACTCACTAAACAGAGGAAATGATGCCCTGCCTGAGGACTGACCAAGTCCACCTTTGCCTGTGGACACATTTGTTGTTGGCCCCCTTACAGTGCAAAGGGAACGTCTGCCTTTCCTTGTTGTCCTCCCAGACATTATTGGGAGGGAGGGAGCAGTGCTTTTTTTTTTTTTTTTTTTTTTTTTTGTTTAATTAGTGTTTATTAAAAGAATATAGTATACAGAGTATACAAGAGGGATCATACATATCTGCAATTGGGCCTTAAAATAACATAATACAACATACAGTAGCCGACATTTGAGGAGAGGTAACTATTATACATGTCCACTATCCAGCTATGGTGTCATAAACTTTACACATGGTCGGTTGCAGTTTCATCTCCAGTTAATCCGGTTGTCAGACTACTGGAGTTGTCGGCTGGCAGGTGGCAAAATTACCATAGTAAGGGTCCTCACGTAAACATGAAACACTTGCAAAATTCACAAAATGATAAGCAAGAAGAGAAAGTATAAAAGAGAGAGAGGGGGGGGGGGGAAGCAAGGGTAAGTGTGGAAGGGAAAGGGAGGGTAAGGGGGAAGGGGGGGATACCCGCCTCTGTAGTCTAGTATAGTCAAGATGTATCATATCAATGACTTATTTTGTGACATAATATTCACATATACGGATGTATATTTGAAGGCAAACCAGCAGGACCATATTTTCTGCACCAAGTCAGACTTATTCCTAAGGGAATAAGTAAGATCTTCCATGTAGTACGTATGATCTACTTCCGTTAGCCATTGGCGTAAGGAGGGTATGTCGGTTGCTTCCAATAGCGGGGAATAAGTGCCTTTGCTGCGTTAAGCAAGTGAGGCGTTATAGATTTTTTATATGCTCCTACTGGTGAGCCTGTGCAATGGAGTAATTTAACCCATGGGTCATTGAGGATTTCAGTTCCTTGAATCTCTTTCGCCCAATGCAAGATAGTCAACCAGTATGGGCGAATTAGTGGGCAATACCACCAAATATGTGCATGTGTAGCTCGTTCGCCACACCCTCTCCAACATAGAGGTGATGTTTCAGAGAACATTTTGTGTAGTACCTCTGGGGTGTAGTGCCATCTCGTCAGTAATTTATAATTCAATTCCGCTGTTTTGGAAGCCGTGGAGGAGGTGTGAGCCATTAGAAGAATAGTGGACTTCTGATATTTCTTTATTAAGGTCTTTCTCCCAATTGGCTAGGAAAGTAGGGTTACTTGTGGTGGTTAACACCTGTAAAGCATGGTAAAAATAGGAGATGGGTCTCTCAACTGGTTGGTCCTCCGAAAAGGCAGATTCTATAGATGTTAAATCTGAAGTATTATGGATAGGTTTCGGGAGAGAGTGAACAAACGCTGCCAATTGGCGGTATCTCCAGTGTTCCAAGGGTGTAGCTGTAGAGCTAGAAAGTAATGTGACTATAGGTACAATGCCTGTTTGAGTGGTAACTTGGTGAAGTAGAGGTGGATTTCCCAGATTCCAGGCATGAGTTCTAGGATCCATGTTTCCAGGGGGGAAATAGTTATGGCCGGTCAGTGGCATAAGAGGGGGGTTGTATGACCATTTGTGTGTCTTACACAGCGAGTCCCACACCATCAAAGTCGAGTGCGTGAGTGGTGAAGAAGTCAAGGATAGAGTCCTATATTTCTTAGGGATCCATATTTGGGTAAAAAGTTCTGAGCCACTGAGTGCTATTTCCAGGTTAACCCATCATTTTGAGTCTTTATGATACTTCCAATCCGAAATCCTGTTCAATACTATTGCCCAAAAATATTGCTTAATGTTAGGTAGGGCCAAGCCCCCTTGCCTTTTAGGTCTGCCAAGAGGAGACCTAGCCAGTCTGGGTCACCTTCTGTTCTATACATATTTGCCTATCAGTGATGTGATCGGTGTAAAGAAACCAGCAGGTATTCCATACGGTATCATTTGGAGCAAGAACAGCAGCCTGGGTAGTATGTTCATCTTCACAACGCTAATCCTCCCCAACCAAGAGTGTGACATTTGGGACCATTTTTGCAGGTCCGTCCTAATTGTATTGAGGAGAGGCACAAAGTTAGTACGAAATAGAAAAGCCGGATCGGGGGTGAGGTATTTCATCTTATTTCTTTGTCAACTAAAAGGAAAAGATTGTTTCAATTGAGTTGCGGTCTCGTCTGACACTGAGATATTTAGAATTTCCGATTTGGTCATATTAATCTTAAAGTTGGAGATGGCGCTAAATTTTGAGAATGCTGACATGAGGTTAGGTAAAAAGATCCCAGGTTGCTGTATATAAAACAAAATGTCATCCACATATGTGGCATATTTGTGTTCTACGTTCCCTATGGTAACCCCGTGAATGCATGGATTATGTCTAACCGTCGATAGGAAAGGTTCCAATGATAAGGCAAATAAAATGGGAGAGAGGGGGAAGCCTTGACGGGTACCATTAAAGAGTGTAAAGGGGTCACTTAAGGTACTATTGATATGTATTTGGGCCGTGGGGAGGTTATATAAGACTGATATGTGGGACAGAAGGGAGGGGCCAATTCCTAGATGGGATAGTGTTGCCATAAGGTACTCCCAGTCTACCCTATCAAACGCTTTTTCTGCGTCTGTTGATAATAGAAGGGTGGGCTGGGAGGAACCTCCTACATAGGCCATCAGAGATAAAGTGTGAAGAGAGTTATCTCATGCTTCCCTTCCTGGGATAAATCATGTCTGGTCCCTAGAAACCCAACGTGGGATTAGGGGGGAAGTATATTCGCAATGACCTTAGCGTACAACTTGGCATCTATATTCAATCGAGAAATGGGGTGATAACTACCGCAGATACTAGGGTCTTTTCGCGATTTGGGGATCACAGTAATGTGTGCATGGAGGGTTTATGGACGTAGGCTCCCCCCCCCCCCAAAGAGATCGCATTTGCATAGGAAGCAAGATAAGGCAATAGGATATCTGCAAAAGATCTATAGTATGCAACTGTAAGACCATCTGGCCCAGGTGCCTTGCCATTAGCCATAGCCTTTAATGCAATGTGAAACTCTGAGATGGTGAATTCTCCCTCCAGGGCAGCTAAGGTATCAGGTGGCAGTCTGGGGAGGTCGGCCTGTGCTAAATAGTCACGAATAAGGGTTGTCCTGGTGTCTTGATCTACCCTATTTTGTTGGACACAGTATAAACGTTGGTAAAACGCTCTAAATGCTTTAGCTATATCCGGTGTTTTTGTGTGCCAAAAGTCTTCCCAGTTTGTTACCCCATTCGTGGAATCGCTGTGCTACTATGTGGAAGTGTCGCTTCTGTTCTACGTGAAAGGGGGCTTTCAATTCCTCTCTCTTCAATGTTAGAGTGTGAAGTACTGCCTGGGACAGACTAGCTTTGTGCTGCTGCTCAAGAGCACTTATGACTCGAATAAGCTCAGTTTGTTGGTGTATGCGTTCTCTCTTTTTTCTAGTCCCTAGCTCAATAAGTTTACCATGAATGTGAGCCTTATGCGCTTCCCAGAGTATACCTGGTGAGATGTCCGGGTGCATATTTTCTTTGAAGTAGGTGGCCAATAGGGATGAGCCGAACACCCCCCTGTTCGGTTTGCACCAGAACATGCGAACAGGAAAAAAGTTTGCGCGAACACCGTTAAAGTCTATGGGACACGAACATAAATAATCAAAAGTGCTAATTTTAAAGGCTTATATGCAAGTTATTGTCATAAAAAGTGTTTGGGGACCCGGGTCCTGCCCCAGGGGACATGGATCAATGCAAAAAAAAGTTTTAAAAATGGCTGTTTTTTCAGGAGCAGTGATTTTAATAATGCTTAAAGTCAAACAATAAAAGTGTAATATCCCTTTAAATTTCATACCTGGGGGGTGTCTATAGAATGCCTGTAAAGGGGCGCATGTTTCCCGTGTTTAGAACAGTCTGACAGCAAAATTACATTTAGAAGGAAAAAACACATTTAAAACTACCCGCGGCTATTGCATTGCTGACAATACACATAGAAGTTCATTGATAAAAACGGCATGGGAATTCCCCACAGGAAAACCCCGAACCAAAATTAAAAAAAAAAAATGATGTGGGAGTCCCCCTAAATTCCATACCAGGCCCTTCAGGTCTGGTATGGATTTTAAGGGGAACCCCGCGCCAAAAAAAAATAAAACGGCGTGGGGGCCCCCCCAAAATCCATACCAGACCCTTATCCGAGCACGCAACCTGGCAGGCCGCAGGAAAAGAGGGGGGGACGAGAGTGCGGCCCCCCCCTTCTGAACCGTACCAGGCCACATGCCCTCAACATTGGGAGGGTGCTTTGGGGTAGCCCCCCAAAACACCTCGTCCCCATGTTGATGAGGACAAGGGCCTCATCCCCACAACCCTGGTCGGTGGTTGTGGGGGTCTGCGGGCGGGGGGCTTATTGGAATCTGGAAGCCCCCTTTAACAAGGGGACCCCCAGATCCCGGCCCCCCCCCCTGTGTGAAATGGTAAGGGGGTACTTACCTCTACCATTTCACTAAAAAACTGTTAAAAATGATAAAAATGACAAGAGACAGTTTTTGACAATTCCTTTATTTTAAATTCTTCCCTTCTTCCCTTCTTCCCGACGTCTCCTCGTCTGACGCACAGGACTTCCCTGTGGCGTCACAGGGAAGTCCCGTCAAGTCACCGTGCGTCAGAGGGGGCCACCCGGTGACCCCGCCCCGCGTCATTTAAGAACCGTCAGACGAGGAGACACCGTCACACAGCGGGAGCCTCCCTCCATGCCAGCATGGGTGCGGAGCGGCCCGGAGAAGAGGATGAAGAAGATGAAGAGAAGAGCGGGAGCCTCCCTCCATGCCATGGGTGCGGAGTGGCCCGAGGAGAAGATAGAAGACGCCGCGGAGGAGATGCTGGACGAGAACGCCGGAGGAAGAACCAGAAGAAGAAGAAGATGAAGGAAGATAGAAGAAAGAAGAAGCATTTAAATAAAGGAATTGTCAAAAACTGTCTCTTGTCATTTTTAACATTTTTGACAGTTTTTTAGTGAAATGGTAGGGGTAAGTACCCCCTTATCATTTCACACAGGGGGGGCGGGATGTGGGGGTCTCCTTGTTAAAGGGGGCTTCCAGATTCCGATAAGCCCCCCGCCCGCAGACCCCCACAACCACCGGCCAGGGTTGTGGGGATGAGGCCCTTGTCCTCATCAACATGGGGACAAGGTGTTTTGGGGGGCTACCCCAAAGCACCCTCCCAATGTTGAGGGCATGTGGCCTGGTACTGTTCAGGAGGGGGGCCGCACTCTCGTCCCCCCCTCTTTTCCTGCGGCCTGCCAGGTTGCGTGCTCGGATAAGGGTCTGGTATGGATTTTTGGGGGGACCCCACGCCGTTTTTTTGTGTTTTTTTTTGGCGCGGGGTTCCCCTTAAAATCCATACCAGACCTGAAGGGTCTGGTATGGAATTTAGGGGGAACCCCACATTTTTTTTTTTTTTTTTTATTTTGGTTCGGGGTTTCCCTGTGGGGAATTACCATGCCGTTTTTATCAATGAACTTCTATGTGTATTGTCGGCAATGCAATAGCCGCGGGTAGTTTTAAATGTGTTTTTTTTCCTTCCAAATGTCATTTTGCTGTCAGACTGTTCTAACATGGGAAACATACGCCCTTTTACAGGCATACTATAGACACCCCCCAGGTACGAAATTTAAAGGGATATTACACTTTTATTGTTTGACTTTAAGCATTATTAAAATCACTGCTCCTGAAAAAACTGCCGTTTTTAAAACTTTTTCTTGCATTGATCCATGTCCCCTGGGGCAGGACCCAGGTCCCCAAACACTTTTTTGACACTAACTTGCATATAAGCCTTTAAAATTAGCACTTTTGATTTCTCCCATAGACTTTTAAAGGGTGTTCTGCGGCATTCGAATTTGCCGCGAACACCCCAAATTGTTCGCTGTTCGGCGAACTTGCGAACAGCCAATGTTCGAGTCGAACATGAGTTCGACTCGAACTCGAAGCTCATCCCTAGTGGCCAAATTGTCTCCAATTTTCCAAGTTTCCAATTTGTAGTCTTAAGGGGCATAGAGGGAATTTTTAATTTAAGTACAATCGGGGCATGATCAGATATGGGTAAGATATGAATGTCAGCATTCATGGGGAGTGAAAGATGGTGGTCTATGAAAAAGAGATCAATTCTAGAATAGGTTTGGTGTACTTGGGGGGGGAGGGGTATAATCTCTCGACCGCGGATGCATAATCTTCCATATATCCATTAACTGGACATCATGTAAACGTTTACGTATGAATGACAGATGTTTATGCGGAATACTAGATTTCCCCTGGGATGTGTCTATAGAAGGTTCTAATGGAGTATTAAAGTCCCCCGCAAGGAGAATGCATCCGTGGGCGAAGTCTTTCAACTTTTTGAGAGTGGACGCGATGAAGCCTGCTTGGTCACGGTTGGGAGCATACAAAGTTGCTAAAGTACATGGCATACCACCCAGGCTACCTCTCAGGAACAGAAAACGTCCATTAGAGTCATTTTAACATAGAATTCAGCTTGAATGAGATTCCCCTGTGGATCCCAATGGCCACCCCTTTGGCTTTGTGAATATCCGATAAGCTATAGTACCATGTGGGATATTGTGGGGAAAAAAGTTTTACAGATGTGGTGTGCGTGAGGTGGGTCTCCTGCAGAAAAACGACGTCCCTCTGCAGTCGACCCAGCTCTCTGTACAAATTGTGTCTCTTACCTGGGGCATGAAGCCCTCTCACATTTAGGGATATTAAGTTCACGGTAGCCATGGGGACCAGCAGAGAAACCCCACGTACAATAGTTTTCCTGAGGAACAGGACCTGAGGCAGGGAGGGGAGAGGTAAAAGTAAAGGGGGGGAGGGAAGGGGAAGGAAAGAGAGAGGAGGAAGAAAGAGTGGAAGATGTGGAGAAAAAATAAACGGTTAACAAACTGCAGCAAGTAGTTCACAGACCACGCTGACATATGGTCAGCATGCGCACGCATGTGTCTGCGGTGCATATAGGGGAGAATCGTGCAGACCAACACCCACACACCCCCTGCCCACAGAAGGGCAGGGGTATGAGGGCGCAGGGCTACCCGATGCCCCCTAAAAGGGGCGCGAGGAGTCACGGGCATCAGATCACGACCACCCGGCACCAACCCGATGTGAACGTGGGTACATAGAATTGCACTTAGCTTAAACAGTGTACTTTAAGAAACTTAAAACCAAAAACCTGGTGTCCAAAACTCAAAACAGAAGACTCAGGACAAGTCTGTTCATCTGATAGCAATTAGAGTCTCCCAGGGAGGCATTCAAAGTAAAACTTGCTTAGCACCCAAACTGGCAGCGAAGCCGGGAACCATTATAAGGGAAGGCATATACTTGCGGTCAGAAGGAGTCAGGCAATCCAAACCAGAGGTGTAGAAGACAGTGAAAGGTATGGGCCTTCAGCAGCGACAACTGGGGGGATGTGTCGGAAGCTAGGGAGCGGTTTTTGCGGTCCACCTTCTGCCATCTTGGTTCGAAGGTGTTGGGAAGAGGCGGAATGCCGTCTTGTCAGCCAGGGAGTTCCGGTGGGAAGATGTTACCATCCATACAGAATTTTTCCAAGTCTTCTGGGAACCGGAGAACCGCTGTTTTCCCATGCTTGTGTGCAATTAAGGCCGCTGGAAAGCCCCATCGGTAGTTGATGGAAGCAGCTCGCAGCTTCTCAGTCAGGGGTCGCAGAGCCCTGCGATGCTCCAGTGTCTCTCATGCCAAGTCCGGAAAGAAAGATAAGGATGCACCGACAAAATCTAGGGATGCGACATCCCTGGACTTCCTCATAATTGGCTCCTTTTCATCATAATAGTGGACCCTGCAGATCACATCCTGTGGGGTATCTGATGATAGGTTACGGGGTCGGAGGGCTCTGTGTACTCTGTCTATTTTTAGAGGAAAGTCCGCTGCCTGGCCTAACAGGCCGTTAAAAATACCATGTACTGATGGGAGCAGATCTTCATCCCCGGTCGCCTCTGGAAGGCCACGGATGCGGATATTGTTCCGCCGATTTCTGTTTTCCTGATCTTCGATCTTATAGAAGGCTATCCTGTGTGCAATAGTGAGAGAGCGAGTGGATGCCTGCAAGTTCCTAATGGCGGCAGCATGTCTGTCTAGGCGTTCAGACTTTTCCACTCGGTCTAGTACCAGAGAAAGATCTGCGCACACTGCAGATACCTCCTAATCGCATGTTCAAGTCCCAGGAGCATGGAGACCAGCACTGTTTTGGTAGGGAGTCCGCTCACAACAGCTGTGACCTCGGAGTGTCTGGAGGTATTTCCCTTGCCCTCTGAGCCGGCTGATGAGGCAGGCGAGCGGCGTCTGTGCTCAGGCCTGTGACAAGAGGCGGAGCCTGAACCAGAACTCAAGCCTCATGGCGAGCGGCCTAGGCCATCCATGTCCATCAGTTCGTCTGGTTCCGCCGCCAGGAACTGTTTAATGGAGCCCGCAGAGGTGCTTTTCTGCAGTAGGGACTTATCAGTCCTCTTACGCATCCTCTCCGGCTTTATAGCAGTATTTAGTGGTGGAATAAGTGCCTTAATTATCGGGTCGGTGTCAGAGCTCAGGAGAGATGCGTCCTCACCACTGCATGCCGAAACCACCATTCCCCCCCCCAGGGCAGTGCTTATAAGCAAATGTAAAGAAGTTGAAATCTTTAAGTAGATGCACTTTAATCAATGTAAAGAGATTTTTGGTGCACTTTAATTTGAGTACTCGCACTACACAGACACACTCCACGGATGCAATATAATGCACCAAACATACAGTGATGCACAGAACTACATGGCGTTAAACTGGCAGTAACGCATACAGAAGTAAATGCCGTTAAAATGGCAGTAACGCACAGAACTATATGGTGTTAAGCTGGCAGTAATGCACACAGAACTATATGGCATTAAACTGGCAGTAATGCACAGAAGTAAAGGGCATTAAACTGGCAGTAATGCACAAAACTATATGGAGTTAAACTGGCAGTAATGCACACAGAAGTAAATGGTGTTAAACTGGCAGTAACACAATCAAATAGACGGTGATCAACCATCACTACACTGACGCTATCTGAACTGTCCCTACTCTAGCTATACATTAATGTAAAGATTACTGACACGGTCTCACTACACTGAAACTATCTGAGCTGTCCCTACTCTACACTAATGTATGTATGAATGACACGGTTTCACTATATTACAGTGAAACTATCTGGGCTGTCCCTACTCTATCTGCACACTATGCAAAGCTGAATGATGGTCCTCCTCACTACACTCACACTATCCCTAGACTGACACTGAACTAATATTCTACACTGACAATTGAAGAAAAATAGCACAGTATAGCACATTAACCATAGGTGTGCGCAGCCTCTTGCATTAGGGTGTGCACCCCAAAGCTCAAATACATATGCATGTGTATATGTACAGATGGTGTCAGTAGGGCAGTGGACAGTGTCAGTAGTTTTATTTTTATTCTTTTTAAAGTATTTTATTTTGTAACATTTTTTTTTGGGATGAAATATCAGTGGTCTAAACAGGGGGGAATATGCACCACACAAGGCTATTAGGGTTTTCCCAGGCACACCTGGCACACCCTGTGCGCACGCCTATGACACTAACTAATAGCACTGAACAGAGCCCTGTTCTATCTTTCCATGCCAAAATCACACTGAAAATGGCTGCCACTGAAAGAATACTTTTATACTATGGGGCGGGAATGAGCCATGATTGGATAAAGTCATGATGACAGTGCTCTGTGCCCTGATTGGCTGAAGCTTTCACTGCTTCAGCCAATCAGGGCTTGATATTCACTGTTCAGGGCTGTGGTCGGTTTGGGGGGCATCCGAACAGCAAAAGTTCAGCCCGAACCATTCACCCATTCCTACTTTCCGACACAATGAAGATTGACTGAGGAATAATTTTGCTAATCTGTATCACATAGAGATATTTTTTGGTTTAACTCTGAGTGGGTAAAGCAGTGAGAGATGTTACGTATGTGTGTATTGTATGGCCTTCAACCATTGGGTGTCAGAGAGGGTGGATTATAGATCTGCCTCCCAACATTACATAGGTAGAGTTTTAAGGAAGGTCTCTTTATGTTGAAAGAGTGAGTAAAATAAGAAAATGCCTTTGGCTTTAGGGTCAGTGTAAAGCCGCCAAGCTTTAGGATGGACAAATAATGAAGGTTTAGTTGTTGTTGTTTTCAAAAGTGTGAGATACACAAATATTGGAAGTAGCCAGAGTTGGATATGGTGTAGGACTGTGTCAAATCTGAGAATGATTTAGGCTTGCTATCACTGAGAAGCCTCTCCTCCCAGCATAATCCTGCCTCACGCCAGGTCTTAATTTGTAAATTTGGAATGAGAATGTCTAGCATGGAAATTGGGGTTAAAATTGTCGTCATTGTGTTTATTAAACACTGAGCTTTGGGTATATGCTCGCCAAGCCAGTAAAGCTGCTGTAATGGTGGGAGGAAAATGTGAAAGAGGCAGGAGAGACCATAGATCAGCTATGAGAAGTGATTTGAAATATTTGGTTGTACAAGTGTAGAGTCTATATCCAGCCAAAGGACTTTCGAGGTGGGATGAAACCAGTGTTTTAGTTGAGTAAGAACAGATGAGTGAAAGTATTCCTTAATATCCATGAAGCCTTTACCTCCAGCCTTTCTGTGTTTAATTGGGTGGTTATAGGGGCACCTTGCACGTTTGTTTTGCCAAATTAAGTTTTTGTTGAGGAGTCGAGATGTTCAGGTTTTAATAAGTATTGGAAAAGTCCTAAATATATATAAAATTTGAGGTAGAATCATCATATTGAATGTGGCTAATCTGCCCATCCAAGTGAGTTCGCAAAAAGAAAATTTCTGGAGTTCGCTAGATAGTTTTGTGAGGGGCTTTTAGTTGGCTATGCTAAGTTTGAAGAGGAGGAAGTTAGGATAATACCTAAATATGGGATACCATTGTCCTCCCAGGAGTATAGTAAATGCTTAGTGAGATATTCCCAAGTAGATTTTGGGATACCTAAGTCTAGTATGTGTGATGTAGAATGGTTAACTTTGTAGTATGAAACTTTGCTAAAGGACTTCAGTACTTCGTGTGCAATCATCAGGGACTCGATCGGGTTGGTAAGGGTCAAGATGACATTGTCAGTAAAAAGATATTGATGATGTGGGAGTGGTTATAGAATTGAAATTCCGAGATATCGGGGTGTGATCTGATTAACTCGGCCAGTGGTTTGATCATTAGATTAAAAATGGATGGAGACAAGGGGCAGCCTTGCCTTGTTCCATTAGAAATCAAAAAAGATTTGGAGAGAAGGCTGGAGGAGTAGACTCCGGCAGATGGAGTAGAATAATAAAGTCAGGATGGCGGGTAGTATATTTCCATATAAATATACTCTCAATGGACTTGGTCTAAAGCCTTCTCCACATCTATGTGTAGCGCACCCCATAAGGAGCCGCAAGTAGATTAGGATCCCCCAGCCTGCACAGCCAGGCATACAGAACTTCCACAGGCACTCAGAGTCAGAACAGTCTGTGACTTTGTTTTTTTGTTTTATTGAGGGATATAACTTGGATAGGGATTGGAGTTTATCTGATGCCCATATGAATTCACCAACAAACTTCAGGGACAACTCTTCCTATACAGTCTATTGAAAAGATTAAAAATGCAGCGCTAGTGTGTAACAAAGTGTGAAAGTGAAGTATCACCTCACGTGCAAATATAAAGCTGATAGTAACTTGTAGGTCAGATATCAACGTGAACAATATACAACAACAAAAGGACAAACAAATCAGGAAAGTTTGTCACAGGTAGGTGAAAATGTCCATATAAGACAGCAAAAAAAAAAAAAAACTGCAACTAAAACTGTCTGTGATAAACCAAAAAAATAGGAGATTCTTCAGTAAAATGAAATAAAGTCCTATGTGTAGATGATGCCTGTAGATGATAGTAAATCAACCACTATATGTGACAGGAATAACCTCTTCATAAGATATTTGCCGCATCAAGATGGAAATATTGAAGGAATGGGTACGCTCATAGGCGTGCGCACAGGGTGTGCCAGGTGTGCCTGGGCACACCCTAATCACCCCGTGCTGTGTCCAGAGATTTGCCCCAAAATGCTGCATCTAAGAGAGTGTGTGGCCCACGCTGCCTGTGAAACAGTTTCACAGGCAGCAGAGCGTGAGAATTGCCAGAGCTGATCAGTGTATGGAATTGTCAGATAATGACACTGCATGCAGGAAGTGAGACCAGCTGTCTTAATGTCAGGGTGATGTCGGGGGTGGGCGGGACAGAACGGCCATCAAACACCAGCCAATGGGATGGGGTCTGGGCGGGCCGCTACATGTGGCCCCGCCCCCTCTCTGAAGCAGCTCAAACATTGGCTTGTGTTTATAGCGCTTGGTCCCGCCCACTCCCGACATCGTGGCTGAGTTGTAAGTCATCACAACTCAGCCGCGATGTCGGGGGTGGGCGGGATCAAGCGGCAACACCAGCCAATGATTGGGCTGCTTCAGAGAGGGGGCGGAGCCAGAGAAATGTAGCGGCCCGCCCAGACCCATCCTATTGGATGGTGTTTGGTAACTGTTCAGTCCCGCCCACCACCAGCATCACCGCTGACTTTTAACAGCTGTGTCTCTCCCTACATGCAGTGTCATTATCTGACAGTTTCATACACTGAACAGCTCTGGCAAGTCTCACCATCTGCTGAATGTGAAACTCCTCCTCTCCCCTATCTGTGCCACCCAATGCTGCCAATCAGTGCCAATCAATTCTGCCAATCAGTGCCAACCAATGCTGCCTATCAGTGCCAACCAATGCTGCCAATCAGTGCGAACCAATGCTGCCAATCAGTGCCAACCAATGCTGCCAATCAGTGCCAACCAATGCTGCCTATCAGTGCCAACCAATGCTGCCAATCAGTGCCAACCAATGCTGCCAATCAGTGCCAACCAATGCTGCCAATTAGTGCCAACCAATGCTGCCTATCAGTGCCAAACAGTACTGCCTATCAGTGCCAACCACTGTTGCCTATCAGTGCCAACCACTGTTGTCTATCAGTGCCACTGCTGCTTATCAGTGCCAACCAATGCTGCCTATCTGTGCCAGTGCTGCTTATCAGTGCAAACCAATGTTGCCTATCAATGCCAACCAGTTCTGCCTATCTGTGCCAGTGCTGCTTATCAGTGCCAACCAATTCTGCCTATCAGTGCCAACCAGTGCTGCCTATCAGTGCAAACCAGTGCTGCCTATCAGTGCCAACCAATGCTGTAAATCAGTGCCAACCAATGCTGTCAATCAGTGCCAACCAATGCTGCCTATCAGTGCTGCCAATCAGTGCCCATCAGTGCTGCATATCAGTGCCCATCAGTGCTGCCTATCAGTGCCAATCAGTGCTGACAATTAGTGCCCATCAGTGCTGCCAGTCAGTGCCCATCAGTGCTGCCAATCAGTGCCAACCAATGCTGCCTATCAGTGCCAACGAATGCTGCCAATCAGTGCCAACAAATGCTGCCAATCAGTGCAAACCAATGCTGCCTATCAGTGCCAACCAGTACTGCCTATCCGTGCCAGTGCTGCTTATCAGTGCCAACCAATTCTGCCTATCAGTGCCAACCAATTCAAACCAGTGCTGCCTATCAGTGCAAACCAGTGCTGCTTATCAATGCCAACCAATGCTGCCTATCAGTGCCAGTGCTGCCTATCAGTGCCAACCAGTACTGCCTATCTGTGCCAGTGCTGCTTATCAGTGCCAACCAATTCTGCCTATCAGTGCAAACCAGTGCTGCCTATCAGTGCCAACCAGTGCTGCCTATCAGTGCCAACCAATGCTGTAAATCAGTGCCAACCAATGCTGCCTATCAGTGCTGCATATCAGTGCCCATCTGTGCTGCCTATCAGTGCCCATAAGTGCTGCCCATCAGTGCTGCCAATCAGTGCACAGCAGTGCTGTATATCAGTGCCCATCAGTGCTGCCTATCAGTACCAATCAGTGCTGACAATTAGTGCCCATCAGTGCTGCCTATCAGTGCCACCTACCAGTGCCCATCAGTGCTGCCAGTCAGTGCCCATCAGTGCTGCCTATCAGTGCAGCCTATCAGTGCCCATCAGTGCTTCCAATCAGTGCTGCCTATCAGTGCCAATCAGTGTAGATCAGTGCTGCCAATCAGTGCTGCGAATCAGAGCCTATCTGTGCCCATAAGTGCTACCAATAAGAGCCCATCAGTGATGCATATAAGTGCCCATCAGTGCCACCTATCAGTGCCCATTAGTGCCAATCAGTGCTGCCTATCAGTGCCACCTATCAGTGCACATCAGTGCTACCAATTAGTGCCCATCAACGCTGCCAATCAGTGCAGCCTATTAGTGCCCATCAGTGCTGCCTTAGCAGGGATGGTGGAAACCCCTCTACAGATAATTGCAATACAAATTACCTTCGAGTGCAACAACTTTTTAGTTGGGAGGTTCACACCATTATAGCACTTTGGATTTTTTATTTTTTAGAGTGTTACACTTAATTGTATATGTTTTAGTTACAGTTATAATATGAATTATTGCACTTGAAGTTAATTTCCCACCACCCCTGCTAAGTCCATGTCTTTATGGACCTTGCTTTGTGCACTGGGGAGCAGTCATGTTGGAAGGGGTCATCCCCAAACTGTTCCCTCAAAGTTGAGAGCATGAAATTGTCCAAAATGTCTTGGTATGCTGACGCCTTAAGAGCTCCCTTTACTGGAACTAAGGGGCCGAGCCCAACCCCTGAAAAACAACTCCACACCATAATCCCCCCTCCACCAAATGATTTGGACCAGTGCACAAAGCAAGGTCCATAAAGACATGGATGAGCGAGTTTGGGGTGGAGGAACTTGACTGACCTGCACAGAGTCCTGACCTCAACCCGATAGAACACCTTTGGGATGAATTCGAGTGGAGACTGCGAGCCAGGCCTTCTCATCCAACATCAGTGCCTGACCTCACAAATGCCCTTCTGGAAGAATGATCAAACATTCCCATATACACACACTCCTAAACCTTGTGGACAGCCTTCCTAGAAGAGTTGAAGCTTTTATAGCTGCAAAGGGCGGAGCCAACTCAATATTGAACCCTATGGACTAAGACGGCATTAAAGTTCATGTGCGTGTAAAGGCAGGTGTCCCAATACTTTTGACTATATATATATATGTATGTGTGCTTGAGCTTTTGGGTGCACACCCTAATGCAATAGGCTGCGCACGCCTATGGGTACGCTTACCATGAGAAGTGGACACACTCACCATACGGCGGTGGGTCAATCAGGTGTTTGGATTCAACAATCCGGCAGATATTTGATGGAAGGAGCTGGTGTGGAGATGCGCCTCAATACTTCCGTCAAAATCCGTGGTAAGCAAATGGTGTAGCTAGGACAGCCTGGCTAAAGAACTTGGACTCCTATCCGATGGTCACACTTGATAAGATGTATGAACTCCAAATGGTGTCACATCAAACCATAAAAAAGGAAAGAAGAGAAGGGCCCCCACATAGTGTGTAAATCCAAAAATAAAAATTTATTAAAACAGCAAAAGCTTAACAGTACAATCCACCTAGTCGGGTGGGTACAAGGAGTGATCACATAAAAAGTAAAGGATAAAAAACAGTATCGCGTGGTGTCAGAAAACACAAAGGCTCAGCAACCCGACATGTTTCGGACGAAAGTCCTTCAACTGTTTCGTCCGAAACATGTCAGACGAAATATCTTATGAAGAGGTTATTCCTGTCACATATAGTGGTTGATTTACTATCATCTACAGGCATCATCTACACATGGGACTTTATTTCATTTTACTGAAGAATCTCCTATTTTTTTGGTTTATCACAGACAGTTTTAGTTGCAGTTTATTTTTTTTTTTGCTGTCTTACATGGACATTTTCACCTACCTGTGACAAACTTTCCTGATTTGTTTGTCCTTTTGTTGTTGTATATTGTTCACGTTGATATCTGACCTACAAGATACTATCAGCTTTATATTTGCACATGAGGCGATACTTCACTTTCACACTTTGTTACACACTAGCGCTGCATTTTTTTATCTTTTCACTTGTTTGTGCAGTTCACTATACTGTTTATGCTAGCTGCTTTACTATTTTTTACCTACTTTTAAGTTTTATCATTAGTAGCGCGACATTGTTTCATACTTATTGCTATACAGTCTATTAACAGCTGCTCTTCTTCCTTCAGCACACACTTGCTTGCAGAACCCAGTTAGGCCATCCTGTAGTATTTTTGTAGCAAAGGCCCATTACAGGCAGGGACTCGCAGCCCTATACTTGGAGAACAGATTGGGTAACACACCTCACACTTTCCCAGCACTTCCTCTCTGTGGCCACTGCTCCCAGCACCACCTCTTCAGGCCCTGCCAGCCCTCCTGGCTGCAGCAACCCATTTTACTAGCCCTCCAGGCTAACTTCTCCCACAGTCCTCCAGACTGACACTCACCAGCCCACCTGGCTGACTCTCAGGAGATCTCCTGGACGTACTGACCTGCTCCTGCTATCCTCTCACTTGCTCCCGTGCCTCCTGGAAAGGATTCCTGCATGTGTTGTAGAGGGTCCCTCCAGCACCCTAGCCCCAGGCCCAAAGTCGCCCCCCCCAGACTAGAGGGAACCCTCAAGGGCCACCGACAGCCTCCTCAGCACTCCAACCCCATATTCCACCTGCTGGCATGACTCGTGCCTATTTATGAGTTGCCTACCCCCTTCCAGACACTTTTTGCTGGGGATTGGTCGAGGACCTCATAATATGCATAACAGCCCCCCCTAGCCTCCACTCACTATGTCTAGAACACTCTCCAATGTTCCAGAGAACAGGGGGAGGCACCATAGGAGTGATGAGTCATCCAGTCTCTGAGTCACTGATCCCTGACCCAGATTCACAACCTAGGCCTGGCTCTCAGCCAAGCCAATTTGCCTACGCTAACAACTATTCTATTTACACTAGCACACTAGCTAGAGGGTGCTACACATGGATAAGAGGAGAGAAGGTGTTTGGCGGTATGACCGCTAAAAATAGGTTGTGTACAAAGTGAGGCAATTGAGAGGGTTGGACTGATTCTGGTATTCCGTGAATTTTCAGGGTTTCTCCCTCCCTATCTTCCAAGTCAGCCAACTTCGCTTTCATCCATACGATTTCATCAGCTTGGGCAGTTTGGGCCTCAACCAGCGTGTTATAATTAACCGTGAAAACGTTTATCGATTGTTCCACATGATCTACTTAATCTCCAAGGTCCTGCAGTTTTCTTTTGGATTGGTGAATGCTTGCTAGTACATCTGCCAGCAGGGAAGCCCTCAGGGAGAGGAGCATATCCTTTTAACATTGTGTCGGATACTGGTTGACCACCTAGTGGGGAATGATACACTAGGGCCTAGATGAATTGGGGCTGGAGATCCACTTTTTCCCCCCGCTTTTCTCCGCTTGCGTGTCATTGTCTCCCTCCTCATCAGATTCTCTACTGGGTCTGGATTTTGCTGGGCATTGAAAGGTGGGAGAAGTGAAGCTGATTCCTCAACTGCTGGCACTGCTACAGTGTGAGAGAGCTGTGAAGCCACCACTAGAGGTCCAGGAGCGGCCTGAGCTGGATTGGAACTGCTGCCATCTTGGAGTAGCCTTATGATCACTGTTGGGAAGCAACCCAACAGTTTCTGTAGCTGAGGAGACTCCCATCTGCATCAAGGCATGCTGCAGGGTGTCAGGAGGCAGAGAAGATGGGCTGTCTCAATCAGGGTGAGCAGGTGACTCCGTTATATGGAGGTAGGCATGCAAATCTCCTGACTCTGGCGTCCATCTTGCTGGACAGTAACCATGCCCCCCCCCCCCCCCTTTAGAGATTAAGAAAACACAAAAAAAAACCCTAACGGGGCTTTAATGCAGCCAATGATATCAAAATGAATGGGTAATAAAAAATGGCTTTATTGATACAAAAATTGTATAAAACGAATAAGTACTGACATTAAAAGTCAGGACATGAACTGGAGTACAACATATGTCATGAAAGTGTCTTTTTTTTTCCCCAAAAATTACGTTTGAAAGACCACATCACAAATACAGTGTGACATAAAATATTGCAGTGATCGCCATTTTATTCTCTGCTAAAAAAAAATATATATATATATATATATATATATATATATATATATACACTTGGGGGTTCTAAGTAATTTTTCTAGCAAAAAATACTGATTTTAACTTGTAAGCAACAAATGTCAGAAATAGGCTTAGGCATGAAAGGGATATACAAGTGCTGCTTTAGATTACAAGCATGCTTCCGGAAAGAATTACGCTCGCAATCCAAAGTTTTACTGTACTTCTATCCCATATTTTGCTTGTCAGTGGATCAACATGGTCAGCACTTATGCTGCAATATATTTTGGGGACTGTGTGTTGCAACATTCACTTGGGAGTATATAAACCTATTCTATGAGCCCTTACTGTGAATAAATATTGACTGGGTGTGAATAAAAAATTATGATGTTCTACTTCTGAACTCTACTTGTTGCTTTCTATTTAATGCAATGGAATGGTATTCCATTTGCAGTGTTTAAGATCTTATTTTTACTGGAGATTCACACAACTTTCAATCAAGATTCATGCATTTTCATATAAGGCTCATTTAGGAATATTGATAACATATAAATCTCTACATGTTGCATTATATACATAATATACAGGGAAGGTGGGTATTGAATATATGTAGGGCTATTGCCATTGTTAGTTTGTAATATATCCTTCCCCTTCTTTAGAGCCTATTACATTTCTAAATGAAACCTGTCTCAAACTTTGACATTTCAACCAGAGTATAACACACAAGTAGAGCTGTTCAAAAACATTAGATTCAGAGATACAGACAGCTGATAAGGTATACTGTATGTATTTATTAGTTTTCTTGAAAATTAAGCTTGGCTTCACAAATTGCCACAAGCTTTCCTATTGGTCCACAGTGCATTATTATGCCTCACTGGCCAACAGGGAAGCTCAGCATTTTCACTGGTCGCGATTGGATCAGTTTAATGAACATAGTTTCACTGGGCTAAGTTTAAATTTTGTACATGTGCTCTGGCTAATATTGGGAGGAAACCAAGTAACCTATCAATATTCCTTCTACAATAAAAAAAAAACACATACTTTTTTTTCTGCCTCTTTTTTGTTTTATCTGTAGTTGGATACAAGAAGAGTAAGTGTGATTTGATTCATACTTTTTACTAAATGCACTAATTTCTGAGGTGTTGAGACTCCATGCAAGGGAGGTGTGAGGAGATGTGACGTGCCGGTCCTGGGGGAGGGGCCTGATGGCGGGGTGGTGATGGAGGAGCGGAAGACGAGGGCGGCAGGGACGGCGAGAGGTGAGCGCGCACGCCGGTCCTTTTTGAAAGCGCCGCCGAGACACAGCGGGAGGAGCGGCACGGAGCCACACGGAAAGCCAGGAAGCCGAACTGGGTGACGGTGTCACGGAGATCGTAGAAGTGAAGCACAGCGTTAGCTCCTGGTTCCCGGTCTGTTCGGAAGGTGCACTCAGCCCGCCTCTATATCGGCATCTATTCCCGGCTCCCTGACCCTGTCTGCTGCCGCCCCCCCCCCCCCCCCCTGCCCTCTACGGTTATCGAAGAGAGGAGACAAGGCAGCCCCAGGCTTCCTGATGTAGCCAGTATAAAAGGGAAAGGAGATAGACTGTCAAACTCCCCTGAAATTGCTGTCTATTGATAAGGCTTACACCACCCCCCGCCGAGGAGGAGAGGATCGGGGTGTATCTGGAGTCTGGAGGATCGAGGTAAGACCTGCTGCTGTTGAAATACAATCCCACACTCTGCGAGTGGATGCTTAAATGTAGTTTCATTGAACACTTGTTGTTGGCATAGCAGGACTGGTTAATTATTTCACCCTGGGCAATAAGGAGGTTTTTTATAGCCTGGAGAAGTGCCTAGAAGAACGTATAAATTTACAGGGGACTGTACAAGCAAGCAAGACAACGGTTCTTGTGGGGGAGGGGCGAAGATCATGAAAGGTCCGTCATATAAAACGAGCCGAAAAAGCCTAGAGACAGCCTTAATTCAAGCTCCATCCAAAAATTTTTAAAAGAAGCACAACTTAAAAGCCCAGTTCTGGAAGATAGGCAGCAAAACATGAAAGATAAAAAGAAAGATCTCTCTAAACACAAAGGAGCCCTAGGGGAAACCCCCAGAGGAGAGATGACCCTAGGCGCAGACTGTGATAAAAGCTTAGATGTAGACGCGGATGCACCCCCAACAAAAAACGAGATGCAATATATGTTTACTAAACTAGAGACCGTTATAAAGGAAGAGATCCACAATGTAAGGACAGATATGGGACCTATCTTGAGACGAGTGGAAGTAGCGGAAGAGTTATCTGAACAACACGCGGCAGAGATTATAGCTTTAAAAAATCAACTTAAAAAATTACAGTCAGACCAGCGGGAGATGCTCTATAAATTAGAGGAACAGGAAAATCAAAATAGAAGGCATAACCTGAGGATAAGGTGTCATGGTTATGCAATAGAGTTTGTCGATCAGCATACCTGTCTCCATGTGTTCATCTCTAGAGACCAGCTGACCCTCACCTGACTGCTTTTGTAACCTCTCCTCTAAGCATGGCCCCACCCCAGGCCCTATCAGGGAACCCTATATTAACCTGTGCACTGCAAGCCAGCAGTGCTGATCAACCATTGTGTGTTAGCCTCTGTGTGTACTTGCTGTGTTTCCTATGTCTGATTCCTGTTACCGACTTTGGCCTGTTCTTAACTATTCCTGTCTGCTCGTGACCCTGACCTTTGGCGTGTTCCCGACCATCCCTATTTGCCTGTGACCCTGAACCTTAGCGTGTACTCTGTTGTCCTTGTCTGCTTGTGGCCCCGACCTTGGCTTGTCCCTTACTTTCCTTGTTGTTCCAGCCTGCTGCCTCCTTCCTCTTCTTCTGTAGTCTACAGTGAGCGTGAGCTGTGAGACCCTGGGGGCCGCGACCTGGAGCCAGACTGCAGCTCAGTCCATCCTTACCATTAAAGGCTCTGGTGAACACCTGCTGGCTCTTAGACTCCGCGCCCTGGGGAATCTATGCTCTAGCTCCCAGTGGGATCTGTGTCAGTGATCCAGTAGACCTGCTTCCTGAACCTCCCAGGCAGGCCCGGACTGGGACAAAAAATAGGCCCGGGCATTTTAGACTGAGCAGCCAATTTTTCCATGGACCGGGGGGGGGGAGGGGGGGTGTATCGGTCCTCCACGCTGTAATGTGCAGTAACACTGATATAAATATAAAGGGGACTGCACTGTAATGGTTACCCCCCTTACATCAGAGTCCGCACAGAGGTCCCTTACATCAGATTACGCACTGAGCCCCCTTACATCAGAGTCCGCACTGAGGTCCCTTACATCAGATTACGCACTGAGCCCCCTTACATCAGAGTCCGCACAGAGGTCCCTTACATCAGAGTCCGCACTGAGCCCCCTTACATCAGAGTCTGCACAGAGGTCCCTTACATCAGAGTCCGCACTCAGCCCCCTTACATCAGAGTCCACACTGAGCCCCTTTACATCAGAGTCCGCACAGAGCCCCCTTACATCAGAGTCCGCACAGAGCCCCCTTACATCAGAGTCCACACTGAGCCCCCTTACATCAGAGTCCGCACAGAGCCCCCTTACATCAGAGTCCGCACAGAGCCCCCTTACATCAGAGTCCGCACTCGGCCCCCTTACATCAGATTACGCACTCAGCCCCCTTACATCAGAGTCCGCACTGAGCCCCCTTACATCAGAGTCCACACTGAGCCCCCTTACATCAGAGTCCACACTGAGCCCCCTTACATCAGAGTCCGCACTCGGCCCCCTTACATCAGATTACGCACTGAGCCCCCTTACATCAGAGTCCGCACTGAGCCCCCTTACATCAGAGTCCGCACTGAGCCCCCTTACATCAGATTCCGCACTGAGCCCCCTTACATCAGATTCCGCACTGAGCCCCCTTACATCAGAGTCCGCACTGAGCCCCCTTACATCAGAGTCCGCACTGAGCCCCCTTACATCAGAGTCCACACTGAGCCCCCTTACATCAGAGTCCGCACTGAGCCCCCTTACATCAGAGTCCGCACTGAGCCCCCTTACATCAGAGTCCGCACTGAGCCCCCTTACATCAGAGTCCGCACTGAGCCCCCACTTACTGTAAGGGGGAGCTCTGTGGACTCTAATGTAAAGGGGAACACTGATTTAAGGGGGTCTCTGCTCACCAAAGCCCCCCTCTTGTATCAGGGTCCACAGAACACCCCTTAAATTAGTTTTCTATACACATTGGAAGGCTGGAGAGAGGGTGAGCTTACTCACCCCAGGATGAGGCTCAGGAGCGGGCTGCCTGCAGCTTTTAAATCTATCTTCCTTCACCCCGTAGATGTGTGGGCGGGGCAGACGCAGGGGGTGTGGGCGGGGCAGACGCAGGGGGTGTGGGCGGGGCAGACACAGGGGGTATGGGCGGGGCAGACACAGGGGTATGGGCGGAGCAGTTAGAGTAGAGGGGCGGGAAGAGGAGGAGCAGTGGAACTGTCAGCGTTGGCTGAGCTGTGTGTGAGAGAGACACACAGCTCAGCCGCTCAGCCGCTCAGCCAATCAGCCGCTATCGTAGTTGCGCCGGAGCCCAGAGATGACACAGGCACGGCCGTATAGCGGTGGGTGAGCGGCGGCCGTGGCCTGTGTTAACCCTGTCCAGGCCGCGGGCGCCGCTTACCTCCCGCTGTGCGGCCTGATCATCAACAGGCTATGGAGCTGGAGGTCCCAGCCCACCGGGCAAATGCCGGTCTGCCCTATGGCCAGTCCGGGCCTGCTCCCAGGGTTCAATCCACAGCAGTCGGCGGTAGGGTCCACTACCTTGCGGTGCACTCCTGATCCCAACGGGATGCATCTGTCACCTGGATACAGGTGACCTGACATAAGGGCTATCCCAGAACAGAGAGGGGAGGACTTGTCCCTTATGATGAGAGAACTTTTTAACCCTCTATTAGGGAGAAATGTGGAGGATGAACTTAAATTGGATCAAGTCCACAGGATAAGAAAACCCCCATGTGTTTGGGAGGAAGCACCCAGAGATGTCATTGTAAGGTTCCATCAATATGAGGACAAGGCAAAGATTTGGAGTAAATTATGAGGGGCACAACCTGTAAAGTACAACGACGGAGAAATCCAAAAAAATCTGAATCTATCCCCCAAAACGCTTTCAAGGAGATGCCAACTGAGACCCCTGTTGGATGTGTTTAAGGGGGCCAACTTAAAGTATAGCTGGGGGTACCCATTCGCATTGAAAGTGACAAGAGGGGAGAAACGTCAGACTGAGCCAGATTGATGACTTACAAGACTTCTGTAGAGATCTAAATATTGCAGTACCTATTTTGCCAGGCAGAGTGCTTTCTTAATGGAAAATGATGTAGGGGCAAAAGAGGGGGGGGTCGTGGGGGGGGGGGTGGCGGAGGGGGGGTGGGGAGAAGAGGGGGAAGATGGGATATGATAGTGTTCTGTGCGACCCTCCTCCTCCCGCCCCCAATTCGAGGGTGGGAGTTGGAACACCATGGCCCGCTGTGAGAGTCTCACCCCATGGCACATGGGGGCGTAGGCGGAGATGGTGAAATTAGGGACGCGGCGTCCCCGTAGTCAGGTATTGACATGGGGGGAGGGAGGGGAGAGGGGGGATGGGGGGAGGAGTGGGGGAGGGGTCGGATGGGGGGTGGGGGGGTGGGAGGGTGGGAGAGGGGGGACGGGGAGGAGGGGGGGTGGATGGATCTTCCCGCAGATTTTGTATTATGTTCCTGTTAATTCCTCTCTCTTTCAAATAATGGGTGAAGGGGAGGCGAAGAGGCTGGACATAAGAGTAAGATTAAAAGGAAGGGATGACGGAAATTAACCTGCTGTCTTACAATGTTAAAGGGCTAAACTCCCCTGGGAAAAGGCGGAAAGTGTTAAAGGAGTTGCAGTCTTTTGGGGCAGATATAGTCTTCTTGCATGAGACGCATTTGGTGTTAGAGGAGGGCATTAAACTCGACCCAAGTTGGCTTTATAGTGATTCACCCATCAAGCGGGCAAAGGGAGTGAGTATCGGATTCTGAAATCGGATGAAATTTACATTACTAGAAAGGAGGGTGGACCCGGAGGGGCGGTTTTTATTTTTAAAGGTAAAATTGGGGGTAAAGACATATACATTGACCAACGTATACTGCCCGAATAGAGATCCGATAAATTATCTCTCCCAGACCCTGAGTAGGCTGATGGAATTCAGGGAGGGGGAAGTGATTCTGGCAGGTGATTTTAATCTGTCTTGATCCAGCCTTGGATAGGTCGTCTAGCACTAGAGAGGCAAGTAAAAAGTCGTTGCTGAGCCTCGGGAAAAAGTTGCATGATTGTCAACTGATGGACGTTTGGAGGGTGCATCACCCAAAGGAGATGGATTATTCTTTTTTTCTCGGCAGCGCATTGGACCTATTCAAGGCTGGACTACATGTTGGTTGACCATAGCTTATTGGGCTCTATTAAAGAGTTGAAGATAGAGATTATGACTGTCAGATCATGCACCCGTCTTGATGAAGGTAATGTTAAAGGGGCTTCAGCGGGTGCCGTAATCTTGGCGGTTAAATGAAAAACTTCTTGAGGAGGATAGGATAGTGGAGAAAATCCATCAGGAAATGGACGCGTTTTTTCTAAATAACGATAACGAAGAGACCCCGGGAGTGGTAATATGGGAGGCCTTTAAAGCCTATATAAGGGGAGTACTCCTATCTATAGGAGTGTGGGAAAAGCGAGAGAGAACCAAAAAGAAAGAAAGCTTGATTGCAACTATTCACCAACTTGAACAATCTCATAAAGCCTCTTCAGGTAATAATACGCCCCTATTACATCAACTAATAATTAAAAGAGAGGAGTTAAGGGATTTATTGGAAAAGGAAGCATATAAGGTCAGGAATAAGTTCCTAAAAGAAAGATACCAGAGGGGAAATAAGGTTGGGAAACACTTGGCAGCAATTGTGAGGAAAAAAAAAGAAGAAAACTTTATTACATAGTAGGTGAGGTTGAAAAAAGACACAAGTCCATCAAGTCCAACCTATGTGTGTGATTATGTGTCAGTATTACATTACATATCCCTGTATATTGCGGTCATTCAGGTGATTATCTAATAGTTTCTTGAAGCTATCAATGCTCCCCGCTGAGACCACCGCCTGTGGAAGGGAATTCCACATCCTTGCCGCTCTTACAGAAAAGAAAAAAATAAAAAATAAAAATGGAGATTTGAGGTACACTTCTAAGGAGATAGACGAAGAATTCAGACAATACTTCAGAACACTCTATTCGGTAGGCCAGAGGGAACAGTATGGGCAAGAGATGGAGGAGAAGGCGAGAAACTTTTTAGAGGAGGCAGGCCTTCCCAAATTGTCAGTAGACGACACAAAGGAGCTAGAAAGACTGATAACTGTAGAAGAAGTAGGCTTGGCTCTGAGATCGTCCCCTCCGGGCAAGAGCCCGGGACCGGACAGTTTCACTTCCAGCTTTTACAAAAAATGTAAAGATTCACTGCTTCCGAGGCTCTGTAATGTCTGGAACGGCCTTGGGAAACAGGGTGAAATGTGTAGAGAGGCGTTAACAGCTTCAGTGACGCTGATTCCTAAGGAGGGGAAAGACTGCACCCTGTGCTCAAGCTTTAGGCCAATCGCGCTTTTAAATGCTGATACTAAATTATATGCGAAGGTATTGGCGCTCAGGCTCAAGGGATTAATGTCCAACCTGGTCCATCCGGACCAGGTGGGATTTATCCCAGGGAGAGAGGGCCGAGATAACGGGGTGCGGTCTCTTCTCATTATAGAGGCCATAAGATCAAAGGGATCCCCAGGTCTACTTCTGTCGATAGATGCTGAGAAGGCATTCGACAGAGTAGACTGGGGATTCATGTTCAAAACGCTGGCAGTATTGGGTATAGGGCCCACTATGCTAAAATGGATTAAAATATTATATAATCAACTAACGGCATTTGTGAAAGTTAACAACGTACCCTCTGCGCCATTCACTATGAAAAACGGGACCAGACAAGGATGCCCGCTGTCTCCAGTCCTAACCTTGGAGCCTTTATTGGCTACTATCCGAAAAAATCCGGATATTAGTGGATGTTTAATAGGAAAGGAGGAACATAAATTGGCTGCCTTTGCCGGTGATGTTCTTTTTTACATCACCAAACCTAGAACCACGATCCCCAATCTATTAGCCACAATGAAGAAATTCAGCAAGATGTCAAATTACAAAATTAACATTGAGAAATCTGAAGCTCTAAAAATTAACATCAACAAGCAGGAAGTGGTTAGACTCAGAGAGGTCTTCCATTTCCCTTGGAGGGATAAAATCTAGTAACTTGGAGTTAGTCTGGCGGGCTCCATCGGGAAGATTTTTCAGTTCATACCTCACGTACTTCATACCCTTCCTAGATGAAATCCGAGCAGAAATAAAAAGAATTTCAAATCGCCCGGTCTCTTGGATAGGACGAGTCAACATAGTCAAAATGGTGCTAGCCCCTAAAGTGCTCTAAAAAAAATACAAATGCTCCCGATCCCATTACCCCAATACTTTTTCAGAACATTAATAGGTTTAATAAGTAGATATGTCTGGAAGAATAAAAAACCTAGGATAGCGAACACGGTGTTGAGTAGGGAAAAAGCACTGGGAGGGTTGGGCTTTCCGGATTTTAGAATTTACCACAAAGCTATTGTATTAGCACGGGCACTAGATTGGGCAAAGGGAAGCGTTAATAAAAGATGGGTTAACTTAGAAATGAGTTTAATGCCCCGTACACACGGTTGGATTTTCCGATGGACAATGTCCGATCGGAGCGTGTTGTCGGAAATTCTGACCGTGTGTGGGCGCCATCGGACATTTTCCATCGGATTTTCCGACACACAAAGTTGGACAGCAGGAGATAAAATTTTCCGACAACAAAATCCGTTGTCAGAAATTCCGATCGTGTGTACACAAATCCGATGGACAAAGTGCCACGCATGCTCAGAATAAATAAAGAGATGAAAGCTATTGGCCACTGCCCCGTTTATAGTCCCAACGTACGTGTTTTACGTCTCCGCGTTCAGAATGATCGGATTTTCCGACAACTTTGTGTGACCGTGTGTATGCAAGACAAGTTTGAGCCAACATCCATCGGAAAAAATCCTAGGATTTTGTTGTCGGAATGTCCGAACAAAGTCCGACCGTGTGTACGGGGCATGAGTAATGTAAGATTAAATCACATAATCTGGAACCCTCCGCAACACAGGAATTTAGGAGTAGATACACACGTTCTAACACATTTCACGTTGAAAACATGGGACCATATTCACCGCACTAGGAAGTGGGAGTATAATTCCCCCTTAATTTATTTAAAGGGGAACAAATATTTTCCCCCGGGGATTGAAGGAAATGGGAGGAAATTGGATATTGAATAGTGAAGCACAATTAAAAGACATTATTAATAGGGGGAAAATTTGCACATATCATGATTTAGTAACAAAGAGGAATTTATTGAAGGTAAATGGGTGGCGGTATGGTCAGCTCGAACACTTTCTCAAAAGTTTACCAGGTTCTTTGAGGGAAGAAGTAGACTATAGACCGTTTGAGAAACTATTCTGTAGGGATACAGTGAAGAGGAATATCTCAGCAGTATATAAAATACTGATAAATAATGGGGGGGAAATAGTACCACCCTTTATTAAAAAATGGGAAGAAGATTTAGGGGTTAGATGTGAGAAAAGATGGGTGGGGAGCATTTTGGAGGGCAACATATAGCACAGCAATAGATATGAAAACGATTGAGACCAACTATAAATGCCTGACCAGGTGGTATATGACTCCCACTAAAATAAGCAAATTTAATACTGATAGATCGCCGAAATGCTGGAGAGGTTGCGAGGCCTCGGGAACAATGGCGCATTTGTGGTGGGACTGCCCAAAAATCAAAATCTTCTGGCAGGAGGTGATCAAGTTGACTGAAGTGATAACGGGTAGGGCCATCCAGTTGGACCCATGGGTCTGTTTGTTCCATGGGGCGGAGGGACGCTTTAGAAGGTACAAAAACTCGCTGATCCCAGTGCTTCTAAACTCCGCAAATAGTGTAATTACAAAAAAATGGCAGGAAGTGGAAGGGCCTGGGATCAGGGATTGGATTTCAAGAATCAATGAAATGTACACTATGGAAAATCTCAAGGCTTGGGGTTCTGAAGAGGGGGGTCAAGAAGATAGAGGGGGCAGATGGGCTAGATGGGAAGCCTTTAAAAGATCAGAGAGCTTTGCGGAAGCCATTTTGCACTAATATATGAAGAAATATTCCCTTTTTCCATTGGTGTCGTGGAATGAGACCAGTCTGCGGGGGGGGGGGAATAGGCGGGTTGGAGTGGGGTTCACTCTGGGATTTATATGCTTGTGTACAATGTGTATATTTGGGGGATTGTTTTACCCCATCGAAAGAGGGGTTGTTTGTATATTTACAATATGAAAATTTAAATAATTAAAAAAAAAAATGCACTAAATTCTGTCCTATTTACACTTGGGGAACCCATTTTTAAAGCACTGGTATGGCCTTACTGCAGCATTTCGATATAGAACAATCACAATCTTCATCAGGGGGATCAGTGATATCTTACGACTCAGGGAAGATAAACAGAAACCAGATTGCTCTGATTTATGTTTATCTTCACATTATTTTAACATTAAAAAATCTATTTAAAGATCACATATATTAAATTTTAGCAGCTATTAGTAAGCAATTAGTATTCTAAGGATGGTGCGCTAAACCCTGGAGGGGGCGCTGGAAATAACCCAGGTATTTCTTAACTCAGCAGAGCATGCCAGGCCCAGGTACCAATTCCAAAGCATAGAAACAACATTCAGGCTCAATCTAGGGGTGTCTTTTTGAAGATTTATTGCAGTACTTGAACACAGGTTGGTAGAGGGATAAGGGTGCAAGATACTCCAAAACACACAGGACAGATGTTCAAGAAAAATCCTTCAGTAGCAACATTAAATAATGCTGGAGGTAGAAGGGACAGCCAGCTAGTCTGAGACTCTGTAAAAGCAGTCACAGTCCTTGTAGCAACCTCTGGCATCTAAACCTCAAAGCACAAGCACACCTGGAGCTCTAGGCAAAAGGTCCTACTCACAATGTCCAGAAATAGCTCACCAACCAGTTCCCCTGCAACACTCTTCAGTGAAAAGGGGCCTTTTCCAGACCAGCTTTCTAAGGTTGTATTCAGTGTTAATTTTGTCTATGAAAAATATTTTTGCCGATGAAATTAACACTATTTTAGTCTAAAATACCTAAAATAACTAAATAACTAAAATATGAACAAAACTAAAACAATTCAGATGACTAAACTAACAAGGCATTTTAGTCAAAAGACTATGACAAAAACTAAATTGAAATTTGACATCACAATTAACATTGCACTACCATATAAGAATAAGTAGGGGGCATTGGCCATGCTGCTGAAAGAAACAATTAAGAAAAAGGCTTTTATGTTTTTTTCTTAATAGTTAATGTTAGTAATATATTCAGGTAATATGTGCAATGGCATTACAGCCAACAGAGTTTACAATTTTTTTATATATTTTAAAGTCACACTTTTGTTTGTCAAAATATTTTTGTTTATTAAACTTTTTTTTTCTTATTAAGACATTGTATATCACAATGGTTAAATTTGTGTCTGTAGTGCATGTTCAAACCTTAAAATATTATTTATGATATCAGACTTTTACTCCAGGAGCATACAATGAGTTTGGCAGTTCTAGAGAAATGCTTCAATTACGCATTACGATTTAACTAAACCCATTCGATTTTAGTTGACTAAAATGTACTAGTGATTTTAGTCGACTAAAATACGACTAAAACTGAAGCAATCCAGATAACTAAAATATTTCTAAAACTAAAATGCAATTTTAGGCAAAAGTCTATGACTGAACTAAATCGAAATTTGACGTCAAAATTTACACTGGTAGTTTTCTCAATTTCTCAAATTCATAAATTTCTTTAAGTCTTGGTTCCTCCAGGCCCTCAGCCAAGCACATGCTGAGGCCTAACAGCAACAGCTCTTCCGCAACACAAGCTGCCCCCCAAGGGGAGAGGCCCCAGGAGAGAGAGCTCTGATAAGACCCTTCGAAACATCTATCTTCTCCCCAGCCACACCTTCTGGGCCTCCCTCCCAGGGATTGGCTGAAGTCAGATAAATATTCATGGCTAACCCTCCTAATTTTTTTCTGGAAGCTTCTTCCAGAGGCATTGAGGAGCAATCAAACACCAGGCTTACTGTAGGCTTAGTCCTGACCAGACCTGAAAAGTTTATTGCTGCTCAGCTGAGTACAACAGAGCCAAAAACGAAATTTAGCCAGCCTAGGGCAGGGGCGTTACAAGGATGAATCAGCTACTGTTTCTTCAATACAAATATTACAGTTGTTGCATTCATATGATATACTTTTTATTTTTATTTCCAAAAATAGCTGCTCAATTCTTTTCCAAAAATTATGCTTCGCGTGCCAGGACCACATCATCAAGTGATTCGGAATTTCTTCACTCTGAATGAGTTTGTGATGGAAAAAGTGAAAGAGCATCTGAAGACACTGGACCAAAACTGTCCTCGGGACTTCATAGATTGCTTCCTTATAAAAATGGAAGAGGCAAGTAAGAGTTTAGTCACAATTTTTGGGTTTGTAGAGGGCTTGCCACTTCATGGAGTACATTTAGGCCATAAAGCATATGTCGGAGCAAAAACACAAAAAGGCAGTACATTTCTGCAATACATGTATATCCCTCTATATTGTTTCCCTTTAAAGAGCATACAAGTACAGAAAAATATCTGTTGAAATGCACTCAGCTTGTTGTGGGCTGACAACACACAGCATAAGGCTCCATGCACACTGAAGCTCATAAACGGCCATTTTTGGGAGTTTGGATGTTCTTTTTAACAGCCCAAAAAAACTCCCCTCTGTTATCCTATGTGTCCATGCACACATGGATGTTTTTGGACGTTTATCAGCAGTGGAGTCTATGGGCTGTTGTCTGAACGCCCTAAAATCGCGCTCAGGAGCTGTATTCTGACCACAAAAACCGCTTAAAAACGCTGATGAAAGTCAATAAACTCTCAAAAACGTGACTCACCATTTTTTTTAAAGTTTTTGATCCATTGAAAAAAAAATAAAAAAATAAATGCTAAAAAACGCTAATAAATAGACATGTGCACACTGAAATATTTTGTTTCAGAATTTTGTTTTCGTCCGAAAAATAAATTTATTTAGTTAATCCCGAAATTCGTTTTTATGTATTTCGTTTTTCGTTAAAAATTGGATTCGTCCGAAAATCCAAATTAATTAAGGTCGAAACTGTCATGGAAGGCTTATGGTGTCTGTCGAATGTTCAAAAAAGATTTGACGGAGCAGCTAAACTGTACGTGTACATTTCCGATTGAATTTTCCGCCTACAAGCTCGCTGTCGTAGAATTCTAATGTATGACTAGTAATAATTTATTAATTATTTTACTAGTCAACCAACATTAGAATTTTTCTATAGCCCCTGGGCGGTTGCATTTGACCGGAAATGTACGATTGCAGCGTCGTACAGTTTAGCTGCTCTGTCAAATCTTCTTAGAGCTTTCAACAGACACCATAAGCCAAAGATTCGATGTTTGTATGTTTTTCATTGCTTTGTCGAGTCTTCGTCATTCATGTTGAATGGTCTACTCTACCCCAACAGTCAGCCAACTTTCACATTCGTTTCTCAATCTCTAAGTGCAATGGCGGGCGCGGCATCCGACGTTGTGTCAGATTTTGATATGGCATTATAATATAGTATCTATAATAATAAATCCCCCCCCCCCCCCACAAGACTAACACAATAGCAGCAGATTATTATGAAAATGTTAAGTTGAACTGTAGCTTGCTTCACTATTGTTCTGCTGCTGTGCTTATGCTTAATTGCTAAATAACTCAGGTTCTCTGACAAACGGACCAGCTAAGATTGACTGTCTTCTGAAATGATTCAGTGTGTGTGTCTCTCTCTGCTAGCAATCATAAGTGAAAGTAAGTTGGCTGTACGTGTGTACTTAGTTCTAGCTATTTTACTGCCGCTCCTGTTTGATTACAATCAGCCAATAACATTCATCATCATCATTATTTTTATTTTACTTCCCCCACCCAATTCCAGCAGCGATCTTTTCTATCTACATCGAATCTTTTTCTCTCTATGTAGAATAATCTTGGACTAATAGAGTTAAGGTTAGGCCCATTTGACCACAGGTTCGATAGACACAGATTGTTATTGTCAGCGTCATGTCGAATCTCCTATCTATATCGAACTGTTGTCACAACGAAAACGAAAATAAAGCATTTGTTTATGTCTGATCTTCGGTTTTCGTATTCTGCCCTTTTAACAAACGATAACGGAAAAACCTGAAATTCAACGAAAATGCATTCGGACGAAAACGAATGCACATGCCTACTAATAAACGCTATTGCAAAAATGTTAAAAAACTTTGAAAGACTCAAAGCAAAGCTACTGGCGTTTTTATAATGTTATTTTAATGTCCAGTGTGCATGGAGCCTAACTGTGAACAGAGTGGTGTCAGCCCTAACCAGTTGTCTTTTGCTAAATTGCTTTTGCCTAAACTCAACTACAACACTTATTATTCTGTAGTTCAAGATAAGAACTGGGAGGGCTAATTAGGCTCCTTGACATAACAAAGTAAGTGTGCAAAGGACAGCTCTGAATTTCTGACATTAATAACAGGTTTTGTTTTTTTGTTTTTTTGTTTTTTGCACTTTTCAAACAGATAACAAAACATGTTCAATGGCATCTATAACAGACTAAGAGGTAGCAAATAAAGAAGTTGATTGTTAGGGTATCATACACATTACCAACATGAACAATTTTAAGTTAATTCTGCTAATCTGTTTAGTTACTAATCAGCAGTAATCTTTTGAGGTGTACATCAGTGTTTGAATCCAGTGTATTGTAAATGAGATTTCCAACAACAAGAAGTAGGGCTATGTCAGTTCCCCCATAGTAGCCAAAAGGGGCAGCAGTTTCACTTTAAAAAGGAACTTCTGTATCTTTTTTTGCAGTGAAAGACGTAGTGATTTTTATTTTTTTTTGATAGGATGGGAGAAAGTTGGAACTTCGCTCAGGTTTTTATTACTGTCTTTTAAACTAGTTGGATCTGTTTTGTAAGTATGAAGACATTTTGCTGCTTATTAACCCCTTACCGCGCAGCCCCTGGATTCCTTTTAACAAGGTCTTTGTGCTGGGGGTGGGGACTGTGGGGGCAGGAAGAACTGGCCGATCACGTCACCACTGTGATTGGCTGTCTCAGTGGTCACATGATCAAGAGCTGGTCCTGCCAGTTCCCAATCATTAGTAGAGACTGAGAGCTGTCTTTGACAGCTCAGTCATTGTGCCTAAGACCTGGTGTTTCCCAAATTTGCTAATGTCCAACCAATCCAAGGTAGACATGTAGATTTGTTGCCATTGCAAAGAAAGTTAGTTCACACACTTTACACAATTTGTTTTGTGCTCTTAGGAGAAGGATAACCCTAACACTGAGTTCCACTTTCAAAACTTGTTTGTCACCGTGATAAATCTTTTCTTAGCCGGGACAGAAACAACAAGTACGACAATAAGAATGAGCTTAAGGATTTTGCTAAAGTACCCAGACGTTTTAGGTAAGTGTGCCCAAAGACTTTTTTTTTCTTTAAAATATCCTTTATTTTTTTTATTTTTAGTCGTGAAAGAATAGATCTTGTCTTCTAATTGCTGTAATGGAAATTGAGATGTTTTTCAAGGTTTTGGTGCATTTGACAAAATGGGCAATATTGTGGATTTAGACAATAAAAAATAAAAGACAATCAGCGCAAACTGTACCTATTAACATATGCAAGCTGAACACTAAAGGATAACACCAGCCTCAATAATCATAAAACAAATAAGTGCAGCGCAAAAATAAAAACTCATGAATAAATAATAAAAGTCCATATAATCAAGACTGATATATATGTATACTCAAAAGTCCATAAGATCAAAACTGTAATAAAATTCTTCTGGGTGCACACAGGTCAATCACTTGTCAACAGATGTAGTAAGTAAATGATGAGGATGCGCTTACCAGACCAGGAGGACCCCTTAATTACAGGGGGGGTCAAATGGAGCGTAAATGAACCAATGGCACACTGCTCGGCTAGCTGTCATCTGCTGGAGACAATCATTCGATACCCGGGACGATCCGTCATTCACAGGGAGATCAGTGTCTAAATAGCAGGATGATCGGCAGTATTCCCCCAAAAAAAGGAAGTAAAGAATCTAAGAGCGTACCCGGAACCTCATTCCTTAAATGGATCGCTCTTAGATTCTTTAATTCCTTTTTTGGGGGAATACTGCCGATCATCCTGCTATTTAGACACGGATCTCCCTGTGAATGATGGATCGTCCTGGGTATCGGATGATTGTCTCCAGCAGATGACAGCTGGCCGAGCAGTGTGCCATTGGTTCATTTACGCTCCATTTGACCCCCCCCCCCCCTGTAATTAAGGGGTCCACCTGGTCTGGTAAGCGCATCCTCATCATTTACTTACTACATCTGTTGACAAGTGATTGACCTGTGTGCACCCAGAAGAATTTTATTACAGTTTTGATCTTATGGACTTTTGAGTATACATTTATATCAGCCTTGATTATATGGACTTTTATTATTTATTTATGAGTTTTTATTTTTGCGCTGCACTTATTTGTTTTATGAATATTGTGGATTTCTGTTAGTTAAGCCATAGGGATAAAAACAAATTAATTAAGGGTTTGGTTATTTAAAGTGGATGTAAACGCTCTCCTATACCCAGTGAAGTGAACAGCCTCAGATGATACACAGGGATGAAACAAATCTCTCTATATAAGTTTTACATGTATATTTGTCGCCTTCAGCTTTCTATATTCTTTAGAATTCTTACCTCCTGTTACAGATTTTCTCTTCCTGTTCAGGACTGGGAGTGGAATCTGGGCATACAGCCTAGACCGCTTATTGGAGGAAAGGCACAGACCCTCAACTCCACATAGGCAGAGACTCTCAGAGCTGTTCTGTGAATCGAGCAGCTCCGTGCTAATCTATTTATAGAAACCTCCCAGGACACAAATTTCAGACTGATTTTATTTTTGTGTCAGAGAACTTGTCAGAAGTTATCAGGCTGATAACAGAGCTATGGAGCAGGAGAAAGCCATGGGACTCAGTGCTTTGGAGAGAGATAACAAAAAACACTATATATACAGTGGGGACAGAAAGTATTCAGACCCCTTAATTGTTTCACTCTTTGTTATATTGCAGCCATTTGCTAAAATCATTTAAGTTCATTTTTTTCCTCATTAATGTACACACAGCACCCCATATTGACAGAAAAACACAGAATTGTTAACATTTTTGCAGATTTATTAAAAAAGAAAAACTGAAATATCACATGGTCCTAAGTATTCAGACCCGTTGCTGTGACACTCATATATTTAACTCAGGTGCTGTCCGTTTCTTCTGATCATCCTTGAGATGGTTCTACAACTTCAGTTGAGTCCAGCTGTGTTTGATTATACTGATTGGACTTGATTAGGAAAGCCACACACCTGTCTATATAAGACCTTACAGCTCACAGTGCATGTCAGCGCAAATGAGAATCATGAGGTCAAGTAACTGCCCGAAGAGCTCAGAGACAGAATTGAGGCAAGGCACAGATCTGGCCAAGGTTACAAAAAAAATTCTGCTGCACTTAAGGTTCCTAAGAGCACAGTAGCCTCCATAATCCATAAATGGAAGACGTTTGGGATGACCAGAACCCTTCCTAGAGCTGGCTGTCCGGCCAAATTGAGCTTTCAGGGGAGAAGAGCCTTGGTGAGAGAGGTAAAGAAGAACCCAAAGATCACTGTGGCTGAGCTCCAGAGATGCAGTCCGGACATGGGAGAAGGTTGTAGAAAGTCAACCATCACTGCAGCTCTCCACCAGTCGGGGCTTTATGGCAGAGTGGCCCGACGGAAGCCTCTCCTCAGTGCAAGACACATGAAAGCCCGTATGGAGTTTGCTAAAAAAAACACCTGAAGGACTCCTAGATGGTGAGAAATAAGATTCCCTGGTCTGATGAGACCAAGATAGAAATTTTTGGCCTTAATTCTAAGCGGTATGTGTGGAGAAAACCAGGCACTGCTCATCACCTGTCCAATACAGTCCCAACAGTGAAGCATGGTGGCAGCATCATGCTGTGGGGGTCTTTTTCAGCTGCAGGGACAGGACGACTGGTTGCAATCAAGGGAAAGATGAATGCAGCCAAGTACATGGATATCCTGGACAAAAACCTTCTCCAGAGTGCTCAGGACCTCAGACTGGGCTGAAAGTTTACCTTCCAACAAGACAATGACCCTAAGCACACAGCTAAAATAATGGAGTGGCTTCACAACAACTCCGTGACTGTTCTTGAATGGCCCAGCCAGAGCCCTGGCTAAAACCCAATTAAGCATCTCTGCAGAGACCTAAAAATGACTGTCCACCAACGTTTACCATCCAAGCTGACAGAACTGGAGAGGATCTGCAATGAGGAATGGCAGAGGATCCCCAAATCCAGGTGTGAAAAACTTGTTGCATCTTTCCCAAAAAGACTCATGACTGTATTAGATCAAAAGGGTGCTTCTACTAAATACTGAGCAAAGGGTTTGAATACTTAGGACTATGTGATATTTCAGTTTTTCTTTTTTAATAAATCTGCAAAAATGTCAACAATTCTGTGTTTTTCTGTCAATATGGGGTGCTGTGTGTACATTAATGAGGGAAAAAATGAACTTAAATGATTTTAGCAAATGGCTGCAATATAACAAAGAGTGAAAAATTTAAGGGGGTCTGAATATTTTCCGTCCCCACTGTATATGTACCCAGGTCAAATTTCATGAATTGGGTTTACATCCACTATAACTTGGGTTCAACACTTACATGCGTAGCACTACCCCTGTAGGGGCCAATGGTAACAGTTGCCTAATAGTACAGAGCCTGCCAGTCACCCAATCCATACACTCCAGCTTCAATGAAACAGTCTAGGGCAGTGATGGCGAACCTTGGCACTCCAGATGTTTTCAAACTACATTTCCCATGATGCTCCACTACACTGCAGAGTGCATGAGCATCATGGGAAATGTAGTTCCAAAACATCTGGGGTGCCAAGGTTCGCCATCACTGGTCTAGGGGATGACTTTTTTTTGTAAATGATTGCTTGAATAACTTTACTAGGAGAGGGGTTAGGGCATGGGATACCCCAAAACCCCTTAGCACTTAGTGATTAGAGGACAGTATTTATGAGTGTTGGATGATCTAATGGCTCACAGCTCAGGACCATGAAGCAAATCTCTGTGCAGTCTAAAGCCTGATACACACTGGCCAAAGGTCCAGAGACATAGGCCGGTTCAAAAACAAAAACGTCCAACATTCGGCCTGTGTGTATGCCGACTTCTGTCAGACGAGCATGCTGGAAAACCAGCAGTCACCCAACTCCCGATCAAAGTGTTCTGGCGGGGGGCAGTCCCCCTGTCAGAACACAACAGCTCAGAAGGGGAGATTGCTATACTAACTTTGCATTGTTAGTACAGTGGCTCCGACCGGAGTTGACAGTTTCTTTTCCTTTTAACCCGCTGGGTTGAATGAAAAAAACTCATAGTATTTACCAGGCTTAAGGCCTCACAGCTAAAAACCATTAAATAAGTTTCTTTGGCATCTAGTTATTTTGTGTCGATGAACAACTGCCAGTACCCAGTGCAATCTCCAGAACACTGCACAATCACAGGGATCAGTTTAGGGTCATTACTGACAACTCTAAAGGACAGCTGACACTTTCCAGCTTCCTCCAGACATGGTCCAGTGAGTGAGACAGTCCCTCTCCAGACCAGATCCCTTGTGGTGAGGTTCTGCAATCAGCTTCTAGCAATGTCCATCCAAGTCCTCAGCCCTGACACTGCTAATGCCTCTAGAACAGCTACACAGTCCATGGGCTGCCTAAGGGCAGCAGCCCCCAGACTATGGAACCCTCCTGGGAAGAAGGAACCTAAGGCCCCTTTCACACTGGGGCGGTAGGGGGCGTCGGCGGTAAAACAGCGCTATATTTAGTGCTGTTTTACCACGGTATTCGGCCGCTAGCGGTGCGATTTTTAACCCCCCCGCTGGCGGCCGAAAAAGGGTTAAAACCCCTCGGTATAGCCGCGCTGTCCTATTGATTTCAATGGGCAGGAGCGGTTTAGGAGCGGTGAATACACCGCTCCTTCACCGCTCCAAAGAAGCGGCTGACAGGAGATTTTTTCTTCTCCTGCCAGCGCACCGCTTCAGTGTGAAAGCCCTCGGGCTTTCACTCTGAACAAACAGTGGAGGCTGTTTAGGGGTGGTTTGCAGGCGCTATTTTTAGCGCAATAACGCCTGCAAACCGCTGCAGTGTGAAAGGGGTCTAACTCTTCAGTGCTTCAGATTATTTGTCACCATTACAGCCCCCTTCTGGACATTCCTCTCCAAGGATTGTCTGGAACCTGATAAATATTCAGGCTGGTTGTTTTGAATCTCCCTCCCTAAGCTCTGGAAGCTTCTTCTAGAGGCAGGCTGGGAGTCAAACTCCCAGCCTATGAAACCCTGAACAGACTAGGCCAAACATCCACTAATCCCTTTATTACAGAAGGAGCCAAAAACTAAATTTACCTAGCATCCTACACTTGGAGGGTGCTACACATGATTAAGACAGATGTACTTCAGTTTAAAAAATCTAGAAACTATCTCCCTTTGCATCAATAAGGGTTGATGTTGATGGTCAATCTTTCAACTCAAAAACAAATGCATGCTGATAAATGTAAAACAGACCTGCAGTTCAACTCTTATAGGGTGTACACACGGTCGGACTTTGTTCAGACATTCCGACAACAAAATCCATGGATTTTTTCCGACGGATGTTGGCTCAAACTTGTCTTGCATACACACGGTCACACAAAGTTGTCGGAAAATCCGATCGTTCTGAACGCGGTGACGTAAAACACGTACGTCGGGACTATAAACGGGGCAGTGGCCAATAGCTTTCATCTCTTTATTTATTCTGAGCATGCGTGGCACTTTGTCCGTCGGATTTGTGTACACACGATCGGAATTTCCGACAACGGATTTTGTTGTCGGAAAATTTTATCTCCTGCTCTCCAACTTTGTGTGTCGGAAAATCCGATGGAAAATGTCTGATGGAGCCCACACACGGTCGGAATTTCTGACAACACGCTCCGATCGGACATTTTCCATCGGGAAAATCCGACCGTGTGTAAGGGGCATTAGACCTGTTTTACCTGCAGTTCAAATGCACCTTCATAAGACATGTTGCACCAAAGAATCACAGTGCAACACAAAGCAGGTTAATTGCAGCCTCTAAACTGCCATGTACTGTATACTGCTAATTCTATTAAATACGATTTTGATGACCTGCATTTGGTGTAGATTACAAGTGCAGGAAAACAGTTCCCATTGACATGAGCACTAAGAGTGCTGTAACAATGGGCTCAATTCACAAAGCAGTATCTACCACTTTAAGAACTGCAGTTAAATACCTCTTAGTAGTTTTTACAATTTTGTTTGCAATTCACTAAAAAACGCTACTAAAATAATGCATGAGCTTTTTTATGAAGTCATGTGGTATTTTATTAGTGAAAGCTAGCGATATTTTAATGCCGCCGTTAGCCGGCATCCTTAATGACTAGTAAAGAACATGGTTGATAAGGAGCGGGCGGCCACCGGGTATCCTTAACAACCAGTAAATATCAACTACCGTATTTATCGGTGTATAACATGCGCCAGCGTATAACACGCACCCCAAGTTTAGGAGGGAATTTTAAGGTAAAAAACTTTTAGGAGTAAAGTTTAAGGAAGAAAAACTTACATTAAAATGCCCATCAATCCAGCCTTATCGTGTCCATCTGCAGCCTTGTCAGTGTCAGTGCAGCCTTGTCAGTGCAGCTTAGCTCCAGTGTAGCCTTGCCCCAGTGCAGCCTTGCGTCAGTGCAGCCTTGCGTCAGTGCAGCCTTGCCCCAGTGCAGCCTTGCCCCAGTGCAGCCTTGTCAGTGCAGCCTTGCCCCTAGTGCAGCTTTGCCCCCAGTGCAGCCTTGTGTGATCGCCGTGATCACCGCCGACATACACAGCCGTGTGTAAATTCAAATATGGCGCAGAGACTGCAGGGACTCGTCGGAGCCGAGATACACATACCCGAGTGTCCTCGGCTTTTCTTGGCGCCGCACAGTCACGCCCAGTCCCGCCCTATGATGGATATAACACAGGTCCAATGGCGGGACTGGGCGTGACTGTGAGCAGCGCAGAGAAAAGCCTAGGACACTCGTGTATGTGTATCTCGGCTCCGATGAGTCCCTGCAGTCTCTGCGCCATATTTGAATTTACACACGGCTGTGTATATCGGCGGCGATCGCCGCAATCGCTCCGATCAACCAAAATTGGTGGGGATCGGCCTATAATATGTACTCACGATTTTCCCCTGATTTTAAGGGGAAAAAAGTGCGTGTTATATGCCGATAAATACGGTATTTACTGGCTGTTAAGAATGCCAACGAGTGCCAGTTACTTGACAACCATCTGAAATAAAATACATTCTTTAACTATTGCATGCCTGGACCATTTCCTATTTACCACCTGTATGTATTTATTTATTTTCTTTAATGAATTGACTTTAATGCCGTTTTATGTAGTATTTATCGAGCATTTTTGCATTTTGAGGTAAATACTGCATAAAGGGATAGTGAATTTACATTTTCAGCATTGTATGCGTTATTTAGGAAAAATGTGTCAGATAAATAACACATGTAATTTGCTTTAGTGAATGGAGCACAGTGTTCCTCAGCTGTGTCTGTAATGCAGCTACCCTACACAGGGCCTCTAATCCAATGTAGCATATTCTCCAAAGCACGGATTTACTGTGGGAAAGGCAAGTGCATGGAACAACTGCAGAAAGTTTAGCTAAAACAATAAAGAATCCAAAGATATTTTTGATTCACAGTTTATATCTTTCACTATAACTATAGGTAAAACGTTAGATAGATAGATAGATAGATAGATAGATAGATAGATAGATAGATAGATAGTAGGGATGAGCCGAACACCCCCCGGTTCGGTTCGCACCAGAACCCGCGAACGGACCGCAAGTTCGCACGAACGTTAGAACCCCATTGACGTCTATGGGACTCGAACGTTCGAAATCAAAAGTGCTCATTTTAAAGGCTAATTTGCATGGTATTGTCCTAAAAAGGGTGTGGGGACCCGGGTCCTACCCCAGGGGACATGTATCAATGCAAAAAAAACTTTTAAAAACGGCCGTTTTTTCGGGAGCAGTGATTTTAATGATGCTTAAAGTAAAAAAAAAAAAGTGAAATATTCCTTTAAATATCGTACCTGGGGGGTGTCTATAGTATGCCTGTAAAGTGACGCGTGTTTCCCATGTTTAGAACAGTCCCTGCACCAAATGTCATTTTTAAAGGAAAAAATCTCATTTAAAACTGCTTGCGGGTTTAATGTCATGTCGGGTCCTGCCAATATGGATGAAAATCAGTGAGACAAACGGCATGGGTACCCCCCAGTCCATTACCAGGCCCTTTGGGTCTTGTATGGATATTAAGGGGAACCCCGCACCCAAATTAAAATAAGGAAAGGTCCCTATATACTCTGAACAGCAGTATACAGGCGGTGCAAACAAGACAGGGACTGTAGGTTTGTTGTTAAGTAGAATCTCTTTGTAATTTTGAACATTTTTAACGTGTTTAGCTCCAGCCAAAAAATCTTTTCTAAGCTTTTTGGAAAACATAGGGAAGGGTTATCACCCCTGTGACATTTGTTTTGCGTCTTTCCTCCTCTTCAGAAGATTTCACCTCACTTTTTTGTCCCAATGAAAAATGTTTTTTGAAAATTTGGGTTTTTTTGTGGAACAAGGATTGGAAAGCATCAGTGGAAAGGAGAAATTGTTTTCCCATATTAACTCTTACATGAGAGAATTTCCCTTCCTAGGGGTAGATTTCATCTCACTTCCTGTTGTCTCCTTCCGTTTGCAAGTAGGAGTCGTTTGTAAGTTAGATGTTTGAAAGTAGGGTCCTGCCCTATATACTCAGCAGAAATTTGGGCCTTAGGTGTTGCTGTGGCCAAAACACTGTAAGCCCTCACAGGGCCCTGCTGTGAAATATTAGATCAAGAATTGTAATTACATGCCCCTGTTGAACAGGAGCTGAAAAATTAGGCCTTAGGCACTGGTGCTGGTGCCACAACACTGCAACCCCTCACAGACACTCTAGTTGGAATGCAGGAACGAGCCCTGCTGCAAAGTATTGCATCAAAAATTGTAATTACACGCCCCTGTTAGACAGGGGCAGAAAAATTGGGCCTTAGGCACTGGTGCTGGTGCCACAACACTGCAACCCCTCACAGACACTCTAGTTGGAACGCAGGAACGAGCCCTGCTGCAAAGTATTGCATCAAAAATTGTAATTACACGCCCCTGTCAGACAGGGGCAGAAAAATTGGGCCTTAGGCACTGGTGCTGGTGCCACAACACTGCAACCCCTCACAGACACTCTAGTTGGAACGCAGGAACGAGCCCTGCTGCAAAGTATTGCATCAAAAATTGTAATTACATGCCCCTGTTAGACAGGGGCAGAAAAATTGGGCCTTAGGCACTGGTGCTGGTGCCACAACACTGCAACCCCTCACAGACACTCTAGTTGGAATGCAGGAACGAACCCTGCTGCAAAGTATTGCATCAAAAATTGTAATTACACGCCCCTGTTAGACAGGGGCAGAAAAATTGGGCCTTAGGCACTGGTGCTGGTGCCACAACACTGCAACCCCTCACAGACACTCTAGTTGGAACGCAGGAACGAGCCCTGCTGCAAAGTATTACATCAAAAATTGGTGGTGGCGCCCAGAACCAAAAATGTTCTTACAAGCTATCAGCGTGATGATTGAGGAGGAAGAGGATAATTACTCAGGGATAGTCACTCAGCATCAGCATAGGCAGTCTTTGAAGGGATCTGAAAAAAATTATTCAGTTACATCAGCATCAGGTGCTTGGTAGCTGGTGGTGATCCAAGACTGATTCATTTTTATGAAGGTCAGCCGATCGACCGAGTCAGTGGACAGACGCACCCTGTGATCGGTTACCACGCCTCCAGCAGCACTGAATGTGCGTTCCGAAAGAACGCTGGATGCAGGACAGGCCAGTAGCTCAATTGCATACTGTGCAAGCTCTGGCCAGTGATCCATCCTCAAGACCCAGTAACCCAGAGGATTTTCGGTGGGAAAGGTGTCCAAGTCTGATCTTGCCCCTAGGTATTCCTGCACCATGTAAAACAGACGCTGGCGATGGTTGCTGGAACCGATCATACCTTGGGGCTGCGGACCAAAAAATTGTCTGAACGCATCGGTCAGACGGCCACCTTCTCCACCGCTCCTTCTTTGACTGACCGAAGCCTCAGCAACACGTTGTCCAGAAACAGGAGTTTGTAACCTCCCAGTCTCTGGGAACGCGTTGCACAGACCTTTCTGCAAGGCCTCCCGAAGATGTTTCATCCTCTGCTCCCTCTGCGATGGCAAGATAAGGTCCGCAACCTTACCCTTGTAACGTGGATCAAGGAGGGTTGCCAGCCAGTATTGGTCCTTCTCCTTGATACCACGAATACGAGGATCCTTACGCAGGCTTTGCAGGATCAGGGAGGCCATGCAGCGTAGGTTTGCTGAGGCATTCGGTCCGGAGTCCTCTGGGTCACTAAGGACAACAACGTCCGCAGCCACCTCCTCCCAGCCACGTACAAGTCCATATGTTCCTTGGGACTGATCCCTTAAAGACTGCTGATGCTGAGTGCCAGGCTCCACCTCCATACTGACACAATCTTCCTCCTCCTCCTCCTCCTCCTCCTCGTCCTCTTCCTGTGTGATCGGCGGGCACGCAGGAACACTGTCTGGATAAAGGGGGCCTTGAGAGCTAAGGAAGTCCTCCTCTTCCTGCCTCTGTTCTGCCTCAAGTGCCCTGTCCATTATTCCACGCAGCGTGTGCTCCAACAGGTGGACAAGGGGGACAGTGTCACTGATGCATGCACTGTCAGTGCTCACCATCCTCGTGGCCTCCTCGAATGGTGACAGGACAGTGCATGCATCCCTGATCATGGCCCACTGGCGTGGGGAAAAAAAACCAAGGTCCCCTGACCCTGTCCTGGTGCCATAGTCGCACAGGTACTCATTTATGGCCCTCTGCTGCGTGTGCAGCCGCTGCAGCATGGCCAATGTCGAGTTCCACCTGGTGGGCATGTCACAGATTAGGCGGTTCTTGGGCAGGTTAAACTCCTTTTGGAGGTCCGTCAGCCGAGCACTGGCATTATATGACCGGCGGAAATGCACACAGACTTTCCTGGCCTGCCTCAGGACATCCTGTAAGCCCGGGTACCTGCCCAAGAACCGCTGCACCACCAAGTTAAGGACGTGAGCCAAACAGGGCACATGGGTCAGTTGTCCCTGTCGGAGGGCAGAGAGGAGGTTGGTGCCATTGTCGCAAACCACCATTCCTGCCTTAAGTTGGCGTGGCGTCAACCACTTCTGAACCTGCCCCTGCAGAGCTGACAGAACCTCTGCCCCAGTGTGGCTCCTGTCCCCCAAGCACACCAGCTCAAGCACCGCATGGCATCTTTTGGCCTGCGTACTTGCGTAGCCCCTTGAACGCCTACGGAGCACCGCTGGTTCCGAGGAAGAGGCCATGGAGGAAGAAGAAGAGGAGGGGGTGGAGGAGAGAGGTGTGTCACAATCAGCATTTTGGAGGCGTGGTGGCGGAACAACCTCCAACACTACTGCACCTTGTCCTGCATCCTTCCCAGCTGCCAGCAGAGTCACCCAATGCGCCGTGAAACTTAAGTAACGTCCCTGTCCATGCCTGCTGGACCATGAGTCAGCGGTAATATGCACCTTACCGCTGACCGCCCTGTCCAGCGAGGCATGGACATTGCCTTCCACATGCCGGTAGAGAGCTGGAATCGCCTTCCGTGAGAAAAAGTGGCGTTTGGGTACCTGCCACTGAGGAACCGCACATTCCACAAACTCACGGAAGGGGGCAGAGTCTACCAACTGAAAAGGCAGCAGTTGAAGTGCTAGCAATTTTGCCAAGCTAGCATTCAACCGCTGGGCATGTGGATGGCTGGGAGCAAACTTCTTTCGGCGGTGCAGCAGCTGGGGCAGGGAAATTTGCCTGGTACAATCTGGCGTCGGTGTACCAAAAGCAGATTGCCCACAAGTACTTGGCTGTGACACACCTAATTCTACACCTTCATTCCTCTCACTGCAGGTCTCAGAGAGGACTGAAGGTCTAGTGGGGTTGGAAATCTCAGCTGATGAGGAGCAAGGAGAGATCCTCTTTGTTCTTTGGTGTGGGTCTTTTAGATATGCTTGCCAACGAACTGCATGGCAGGTCAACATATGTCTGGTCAAGCATGTGGTACCCAAGCGGGAGATGTTTTGGCCACGCGAGATACGCTTGAGACATATGTTGCAAATAGCAGCGGTGCGATCTGATGCACTCGTCTCAAAAAAGGCCCACACCAAAGAACTTTTTGAATAACGCGCAGAGACTGCAGCGCCCTGCACATGTGGAGCTTTGGGGTGTGATGCAGTCAATGTGCTGCCCTTAGGCTGGCCCCTGGAGGGCATCCTGCCTCGTTGGTGATGTGCCGCCTCCTCCTCCTCCTCCTCCTCCTCTCTCCTATCAGGCACCCACGTTGAGTCAGTGACCTCATCATCCCCTCCCTCCTCATCACTGGAGCAAACCTGGCAGTATGCTGCAGCAGGGGGAGCATGACTGCCAGATTGCTGTCCTTCTTGGGCACCCCCTCTGTCCGTGCTCATGTTACTGCCTTCATCGAGCTCAGTATCATCATCAGAGCCTTCCAAACGCTGGGCATCCTCCTGGAGCATGTACCCAACACTGTGGTCAAACAGTTCGAGGGAATCCTCATGAGGACATGGTGGAGCTAGGGAAGGAGTCACTGATGACATTGAGCTGAGGGAAGAGGCCGCTGCTTTGCCAGACAAAGCACCCTGGGCATGGGTGAGAGAGGATGAGGAGGATGAGGACGGCTTGGTCATCCACTCGACCAAGTTTTCTGCATGTTGCGGCTCAACACGGCCAGCTGCCGAAAAAAAGGCCAAGCGTGTCCCATGGCCACGTGCTGATGAGGATGCACCGTCTCCACGACCAGCACTAGACACAGAGCCTGCTTGCCCTCTCTTATTGGCTTGTGACTGTCTGCCTCTCCTTCTTGGCCTTCCAGACATACTAATGGCCTGTAGCTGCACTAAGCTGGGATAGAACACCTGTAATTTTCTTCAGGTAGCTTTATATACTGTAACCAGACAAGCCTGCCTGTCAGTAGGAAGATAACAGGAACGGATCTAGCTGAACACTGTGAGCAGGACGCACTGCACTAAATGTAAATAGCAGGAACGGATCTAGCTGAACACTGTGAGCAGGACGCACTGACTGCACTAAATGTAAATAGCAGGAACGGATCTAGCTGAACACTGTGAGCAGGACACACTGCACTAAATGTAAATAGCAGGAACGGATCTAGCTGAACACTGTGAGCAGGACGCACTGCACTAAATGTAAATAGCAGGAACGGATCTAGCTGAACACTGTGAGCAGGACGCACTGCACTAAATGTAAATAGCAGGAACGGATCTAGCTGAACACTGTGAGCAGGACGCACTGCACTAAATGTAAATAGCAGGAACGGATCTAGCTGAACACTGTGAGCAGGACGCACTGACTGCACTAAATGTAAATAGCAGGAACGGATCTAGCTGAACACTGTGAGCAGGACGCACTGCACTAAATGTAAATAGCAGGAACGGATCTAGCTGAACACTGTGAGCAGGACGCACTGCACTAAATGTAAATAGCAGGAACGGATCTAGCTGAACACTGTGAGCAGGATGCACTGCACTAAATGTAAATAGCAGGAACGGATCTAGCTGAACACTGTGAGCAGGACGCACTGCACTAAATGTAAATAGCAGGAACGGATCTAGCTGAACACTGTGAGCAGGACGCACTGACTGCACTAAATGTAAATAGCAGGAACGGATCTAGCTGAACACTGTGAGCAGGACGCACTGACTGCACTAAATGTAAATAGCAGGAACGGATCTAGCTGAACACTGTGAGCAGGACGCACTGCACTAAATGTAAATAGCAGGAACGGATCTAGCTGAACACTGTGAGCAGGACGCACTGCACTAAATGTAAATAGCAGGAACGGATCTAGCTGAACACTGTGAGCAGGACGCACTGCACTAAATGTAAATAGCAGGAACGGATCTAGCTGAACACTGTGAGCAGGACGCACTGACTGCACTAAATGTAAATAGCAGGAACGGATCTAGCTGAACACTGTGAGCAGGACGCACTGACTGCACTAAATGTAAATAGCAGGAACGGATCTAGCTGAACACTGTGAGCAGGACGCACTGCACTAAATGTAAATAGCAGGAACAGATCTAGCTGAACACTGTGAGCAGGACGCACTGCACTAAATGTAAATAGCAGGAACGGATCTAGCTGAACACTGTGAGCAGGACGCACTGACTGCACTAAATGTAAATAGCAGGAACGGATCTAGCTGAACACTGTGAGCAGGACGCACTGCACTAAATGTAAATAGCAGGAACGGATCTAGCTGAACACTGTGAGCAGGACGCACTGCACTAAATGTAAATAGCAGGAACGGATCTAGCTGAACACTGTGAGCAGGACGCACTGCACTAAATGTAAATAGCAGGAACGGATCTAGCTGAACACTGTGAGCAGGACGCACTGACTGCACTAAATGTAAATAGCAGGAACGGATCTAGCTGAACACTGTGAGCAGGACGCACTGACTGCACTAAATGTAAATAGCAGGAACGGATCTAGCTGAACACTGTGAGCAGGACGCACTGCACTAAATGTAAATAGCAGGAACAGATCTAGCTGAACACTGTGAGCAGGACGCACTGCACTAAATGTAAATAGCAGGAACGGATCTAGCTGAACACTGTGAGCAGGACGCACTGACTGCACTAAATGTAAATAGCAGGAACGGATCTAGCTGAACACTGTGAGCAGGACGCACTGCACTAAATGTAAATAGCAGGAACGGATCTAGCTGAACACTGTGAGCAGGACGCACTGCACTAAATGTAAATAGCAGGAACGGATCTAGCTGAACACTGTGAGCAGGACGCACTGCACTAAATGTAAATAGCAGGAACGGATCTAGCTGAACACTGTGAGCAGGACGCACTGCACTAAATGTAAATAGCAGGAACGGATCTAGCTGAACACTGTGAGCAGGACGCACTGACTGCACTAAATGTAAATAGCAGGAACGGATCTAGCTGAACACTGTGAGCAGGACGCACTGCACTAAATGTAAATAGTCTAGCTGCCTGACCGTGGTACTAATAGGATCAAATAGAACACCTGTAATATTCTTCAGGTAGCTTTATATACTGTAACCAGACAAGCCTGCCTGTCAGTAGGAAGATAACAGGAACGGATCTAGCTGAACACTGTGAGCAGGACGCACTGTACTAAATGTAAATAGTCTAGCTGCCTGACCGTGGTACTAATAGGATCAAATAGAACACCTGTAATTTTCTTCAGGTAGCTTTATATACTGTAACCAGACAAGCCTGCCTGTCAGTAGGAAGATAACAGGAACGGATCTAGCTGAACACTGTGAGCAGGACGCACTGCACTAAATGTAAATAGTCTAGAAGATAACAGGAACGGATCTAGCTGAACACTGTGAGCAGGACGCACTGCACTAAATGTAAATAGTCTAGAAGATAACAGGAACGGATCTAGCTGAACACTGTGAGCAGGACGCACTGCACTAAATGTAAATAGCAGGAACGGATCTAGCTGAACACTGTGAGCAGGACGCACTGCACTAAATGTAAATAACAGGACTGGATCTAGCTGAACACTGTGAGCAGGACGCACTGCACTAAATGTAAATAGTCTAGAAGATAACAGGAACGGATCTAGCTGAACACTGTGAGCAGGACGTACTGCACTAAATGTAAATAGCAGGAACGGATCTAGCTGAACACTGTGAGCAGGACGCACTGCACTGAATGTAAATAGCAGGAACGGATCTAGCTGAACACTGTGAGCAGGACGCACTGACTGCACTAAATGTAAATAACAGGAACGGATCTAGCTGAACACTGTGAGCAGGACGCACTGCACTAATGTAAATAGTCTAGAAGATAACAGGAACGGATCTAGCTGAACACTGTGAGCAGGACGCACTGCACTAAATGTAAATAGCAGGAACGGATCTAGCTGAACACTGTGAGCAGGACGCACTGCACTAAATGTAAATAGCAGGAACGGATCTAGCTGAACACTGTGAGCAGGACGCACTGCACTAAATGTAAATAGCAGGAACGGATCTAGCTGAACACTGTGAGCAGGACGCACTGCACTAAATGTAAATAGCAGGAACGGATCTAGCTGAACACTGTGAGCAGGACGCACTGCACTAAATGTAAATAGCAGGAACGGATCTAGCTGAACACTGTGAGCAGGACGCACTGCACTAAATGTAAATAGCAGGAACGGATCTAGCTGAACACTGTGAGCAGGACGCACTGACTGCACTAAATGTAAATAGTAGGAACGGATCTAGCTGAACACTGTGAGCAGGACGCACTGCACTAAATGTAAATAGCAGGAACAGATCTAGCTGAACACTGTGAGCAGGACGCACTGCACTAAATGTAAATAGCAGGAACGGATCTAGCTGAACACTGTGAGCAGGACGCACTGCACTAAATGTAAATAGCAGGAACGGATCTAGCTGAACACTGTGAGCAGGACGCACTGCACTAAATGTAAATAGCAGGAACGGATCTAGCTGAACACTGTGAGCAGGACGCACTGCACTAAATGTAAATAGCAGGAACGGATCTAGCTGAACACTGTGAGCAGGACGCACTGACTGCACTAAATGTAAATAGCAGGAACGGATCTAGCTGAACACTGTGAGCAGGACGCACTGCACTAAATGTAAATAGCAGGAACGGATCTAGCTGAACACTGTGAGCAGGACGCACTGCACTAAATGTAAATAGCAGGAACGGATCTAGCTGAACACTGTGAGCAGGACGCACTGCACTAAATGTAAATAGCAGGAACGGATCTAGCTGAACACTGTGAGCAGGACGCACTGCACTAAATGTAAATAGCAGGAACGGATCTAGCTGAACACTGTGAGCAGGACGCACTGACTGCACTAAATGTAAATAGCAGGAACGGATCTAGCTGAACACTGTGAGCAGGACGCACTGACTGCACTAAATGTAAATAGCAGGAACGGATCTAGCTGAACACTGTGAGCAGGACGCACTGCACTAAATGTAAATAGCAGGAACGGATCTAGCTGAACACTGTGAGCAGGACGCACTGCACTAAATGTAAATAGCAGGAACGGATCTAGCTGAACACTGTGAGCAGGACGCACTGCACTAAATGTAAATAGCAGGAACGGATCTAGCTGAACACTGTGAGCAGGACGCACTGACTGCACTAAATGTAAATAGCAGGAACGGATCTAGCTGAACACTGTGAGCAGGACGCACTGCACTAAATGTAAATAGCAGGAACAGATCTAGCTGAACACTGTGAGCAGGACGCACTGCACTAAATGTAAATAGCAGGAACGGATCTAGCTGAACACTGTGAGCAGGACGCACTGCACTAAATGTAAAGAGCAGGAACAGATCTAGCTGAACACTGTGAGCAGGACGCACTGCACTAAATGTAAAGAGCAGGAACAGATCTAGCCTAATCTAGCTCTCAAATCAAATGACACTGTCTGTCTCTCTCTCTATCAGCACACCGGAACACACTACACAGGGCCGCCGTGCAGGCGGCCTTATATAGTGTGGGGCGTGTACTAAATCCCCTGAGCCATAATTGGCCAAAGCCAACCTGGCTTTGGCCAATTACAGCTCTCTCTACTGACGGCGCTGTGATTGGCCAAGCATGCGGGTCATAGTGCATGCTTGGCCAATCATCAGCCAGCAATGCACTGCGATGCCGCAGTGAATTATGGGCCGTGACGCGCCACACGAATTTGGCGCGAACGGCCCATAACGTTCGCAATTCGACGGACGGTCGAACAGCCGATGTTCGAGTCGAACATGGGTTCGACTCGAACACGAAGCTCATCCCTAATAGATAGATAGATAGATAGATAGATAGATAGATAGATAGATAATGACTGTGTCTTTAAATCCAAAATCAGATCTGCTGCAGTTATAAATCCCCCATCAAAATTGTGGGGTATAAAATGTTTAGAGTGAAAAGTGTGACTGCGCTGATCACAAACCTATTAAATATGTATCTTACCACAAAGCACGTGAACAAATATTATATATGATACATCAAAAATTGCTGCATAAAACTACATTTCCACAATCCTGCGTAGTGATAGCAAAAAAAAAGTAAAAAGTGATGATAATAATAATAATCATGTATTCAATAGATAAAGTCCTCTTGATCCTCTGTATAAATGGAACATCCAAATCCAAGGTGCAGAAATTCACATCCGTGACTGGAAAACTTTTCACCAAATTCGTGAGACACCACCACCTTCTGAAATGGGTATTCACCAGAAACAAATAAAAATGTGCCTTTGGTTTATGCTGGGTTAACCACTCCACTCTATTTTTGAAGATTCCCAAATTGGTTACCAACGGTTACTCCTTATACTTCCACATTAATCTCGATATCCCATGGAAAGCAGACAACCATCATTGCGCAACATGTTTAAAATGTATTTAAGACAATAAAAATAGGTATATAAACTTACACTCACAAGTAAAGTGCCTTTAGACAAGCACTGAGTCTTTCCAGCAGTTAGTTTTGGGGCAAGCTAGCATCGTTTCCGTGTCCCAAGATCGGCGCGCAGTTCAAGCCTTGATCTGGTGCGGGCTGGGGCAGGAAGTGACATTGGCGTTTACCCAGAAGCCTCTGGGTAAACTGGCTTTAGCTGATTTCCGTCCTCCGGCTATAGCGCGGGCTTACTTTTCCAGGAGGGCATACATAGATGTCCTCCCGTGATCGCGCTGCCCGTGTGCCCCCTGCGGCGTGCGGGCAGCGTGCTCTGTGATCACTGAGTCCTTCATACTCAGCTGATCACATATCGGGGTAAGGGGTCAATCACAGTGGCTCTTTACCACATGATCAGCTGTGTCCAATGACAGCTGACCACCAGTGCTGCCAATTAGTGCCACCTCATTAGTGCCACCTATCAGTGCTGCCTACTAGTGCTGCCTATCAGTGCTCATCAGTGTCACCTATCAGTGCAGCCTCATCAGTGCCTCCTTATCAGTTCCCACCAGTGCCACCCCATGAGTGCCCATCAGTGCCACCCATGAGTGCCCATCAGTGCCACCTCATCATCAGTGGCCATCAGTGCAGCCTCATCAGCGCACATTGGTGAAGGAGAAAAATTACCTGTTTGCAAAATTTTATAACAAATTATGAAAACTGTTTTTTTTTTTCTTCAAAATGTTCTGTCTTTTTTTGTTTGTTTAGCAAAAAATAAAAAAACCCAGCGGTGATTAAATACCACCAAAAGAAAGCTCTATTTGTGCAAAAAAATTATAAAAATGTAATTTGGTTATAGTGTTGCATGAACGTGCAATTGTCGTCCAAAGTGTGACAACGCTGAAATGTAAAAATTGGCCTGGGCAGGAAGGGGCTAAAAGTGCTTAGTAGGCAAGTGGTTAATAAACAAGAGCTTTAATAACATCTACTCTAGACCCTTGCAAGTAAGCAAAATAACAACTCTTTACTACAAGTTATAGTAAGGCTCCTATTAGTAACACTACAATAATTTCCACGGCAAATTAGTTATCCTTATTAGAGATGCGCCAAACAGGCCCTGGATTTGGTTTGAATAGGTTCTGCCAAGATTCAAGGAAGATTGGATGCCGAACCCCACTGAAATCAATGAAAGCCACATTATTATTATACAGGATTTATATAGCGTCAACAGTTTGCGCAGTACTTTACAATGTAGGGAGACACTACACCAACAGTACAATTCATAACAAGAGGGTTAGAGCAGCCCTGCTCCTGCAAGCTTACAGCCACATCTGTCAATTTACTGTTAAAATTACCAAGGTAGGGTCAAAAATTTGCATGGGGAACAATAACAATACGAAAAAAAATTAATAATCCAGGAGCAGGGATATTTTTATTTGCTTAAAGTGTGTCAGAAACCATGAAATCAGGCTGAGACAGAAGTACAGTTAAATCACACTTGTTTAATAATACAAGTAAAAAAAACAAACTTAGTCAAAACATAGCCAAAGTTCAGTAACCGGAACGGATAGTCAGCCAAGTCGTAAGTCAGGGATCAATGTAGTGGGACAGCAAGCAGGATCTGGAGCCAGAAGGGATGTCAGCAAAGCAAGTCTTGAACAGGATCGCAGGAGATAGTTTCTGTGATGTTTGACCAAGGCGAAGGCAGAGAACCTCTGGACTGGACAGCTTAAGTAGGCAGGACTGACGAGCAGGATATCATCAACAGCTGAGTAACTGTGGAGAGATAGGAGCTGGCAATTAGCCGACAGCTGAGTGGGCAGCTCTGAGAAGGAAGGGCTGAACCCAGCCCTGACAAAGTAAAAGAATAAAAATGTCCAATTCCTTTAAAAAACATGCTGGGGGGAGGCAAAGCCAAGGTGCAGCTAATCCGAAAAGCTGCCAAGAGAGAAATGGTAGCTGCTTATCTCTGAGACAAAAAGACATCCCACCTCCTAGGGTACTGTCATAAAACTGAAGCATGGTGGGAGTAAGAGGGGTTATACTGTTGGCTCAGCTATTTTTTTATTTTTTATTTTTTTTTTTTGTGCCCAGTGTCCAATTATCCTGAAGGTGGCAGTATAACCCAGTGTCTCTGATTTCCTTCTGATTCTGTGTCCCTTAGTGAACTATTAAGAAGTTATACTTTCTCTTCAAAACAGTTGAGAGGTATTTGCCTATTATGTAGAATACATGTATCTTTAATTCACCAGAAAAACATTTAAAACCAGCCCATTGCTGCGTGTTATTGGCTAGGAACTTAGCCAGCAAGTTTCTTTAAAAAAAGCTTTGAATAAACGGTGAACCTTCTCTGCTCAGCTAAAGTGCAGGAAGAAATTGACCATGTGATTGGTCAGAACCGCTGTCCATACGTAGAGGATCGTAGCAAGATGCCATATACAGATGCCGTGATCCATGAAACACAAAGGATTACAGATGTCTTGCCCATGAGTGTACCACATGCAACTGCTGAGACTATCGTGTTCCGAGGCTACACCATCCCCAAGGTTACTTTTTTTCTTTTATATCTTTATGCTTCAAGCCGCACTGTGTGTAACCATGTAGGACAGGGATCTTCAAACTATGGCCCTCCAGCTGTTCATGGGAATTGTAGTTCCTTAACAATTGGAGGGCCATAGTTTGAAGACCCCTGATGTAGGATGTGGGTTTTGTGATAACCAAAGATCTGGTATCTATATTGTGATAGCTTGTAAACACGTAAAGCTGAACTCCAGGCAAACCATTAAATACACAGGTGAAATACATATAAGGGAATTGTTTTACCTGTCAAAGGATTTTTATTTCTGTCCTGCCAGTTCTGAGATTAATGCCATGTACACACGATCGGAAATTTGGCCAGCAAAAGACCGAAGAGAGCTTTTGGTCGGAAAATGCGACAGTGTGTATGCTCCATCGGACTTTTGCTGGCCGAATTCCAGCCAGCAAAAGATTGAGAGCATGTTCTCAATTGTTTCGGTCGGAAAAAGTTCCTATCCGAAAATGCGTAAGTCTCTAGCAATTCCGACGCGCAAAATTACTACACATGCTCGGAAACAATTCGAGGCATGCTCGGAAGCATTGAACTTCATTTTCTCGGCTCGTCGTAGTGTTGTACGTCACTGCGTTCTTGGCGGTCGAAAAAGTTCAGAGAACTTTTGTGTGACCGTGTGTATGCAAGGCAAGCTTGAGCGGAATGCCGTCGGAAAAGCCATCATATCTTTTTCCAACCAAAATCCTGATTGTGTGTACGCGACATTACACAGTACTGCCACGTGGCACAGCCCTGTCGGGCAGAGGATGAGTCCATTGTTTTCTCTGCTGCAGCTTAATAACACTTACAGGCCCCCACTCCACCCCTATCCTGTGACTGGACAGTAAATGTAGACTGCAGTGTTAATTTTGTCAACTAAAATATTTTCGTCTATAAAATGAACACTATTTTAGTCGACTAAAATACAACTATAGCAATACAGATGACTATAAAATGACTAAAAATAAAATGGCATTTTAGTAAAAGACTATGACTAAAACTAACTTGAAATTTGATGGCAAAATCAGCACTGGCAATGGCTAAATCTGTGTCTGTAGTGCATGTTCAAATCTAATACCATAAATAATAACATTCATAGATATTATTAGATTTTTAACTCCAGGAGTATAGAATGAGTTTGTAAGTTCTAGAGTAATGCTTTAATAACGCATTACAATTTAACTGGACCCATTTAATTTTAGTCAATTAAAATGATTTTAGTTGATTAAAACATACTGGAGATTTTAGTCAGCTAAAGCAGCGGTACTCAACCTCAGTGCTCAAGTACTCCCAATGGGCCATGTTTTGGGAACTTCCCTTAGCTAAAATAGCTCTCATCAATACCATGTAATTGATATTGATTTACAGCAGCTGTGCAAAGTAAAGGAAAACCTGAAAACATGGCCTGTTGGGGGTACTTGAGGACTGAGGGTGAGAACCACTGGACTAAAATACGACAAAAACTTAAAAATTCAGATGACTAAAATATGCCTAAAACTAATTAGTAATTAGTAAATAGCATTTTAGTAAAAAGACTATGACTAAAATTAATCAAAATTTGAAATTAAAATTAGCACTGGTTATATATCACAATGGCTAAATCTGGGTCTGTAGTGCATGTTCAAACCTTAATACCATAAATAATAACATATTATTCGATTTTTACTCCAGAAGTATATGAGTTTGGAAATTCTAGAGAAATCCTTGAATAATGCATTACAATTTAACTAAACCCATTACATTTTAGTTGACTAAAATGTACTGGAGATTTTAGTCAACTAAAATACAACTAAAACAATTCAGATGACTAAAATATGACTACAACTAAAACAATTCAGATATGACCAAAAAGGTGTCCCAAATGGAGACTCAGTGGATATACAGACTCCAATCACTTCAACCAATGGGACTCAACATAGATATTGATTTGAAATGTTTCATAACTGATTATTGATTTTTATAGATTTTCTTCTGTGTGATTGGCTTCACTACATATGGGGAATATCTAATTTTACTATACGTTTTTTCCCTTTTATCTATTCAGCTACGGTGGTATTTTCACCACATGTATTGGTTTTCTATAAATATCTATTTTTTTAATATAAATTTTTTTTTATAATAAAATGACTTTTTTAATATAAATATTTTTCTATAATAAAATTATTTTTCATTCACATTAGGACTTTTTCATTGCCATATGATTAGCCTCCACAAGATGGCGCTGATCAGAGAAATTTCCCTTTGTGGCATGTCAAATAAGTTAACTCGCATTTTTATGTGACGGTTTTCATTATGGAATTATGTGTGTTTTTTTTTTTTTTTTATATATACAGTACTTGTGTAAATTTCAAATGGTTGTCTAATATACAATGGTGTCGACAGAGTGTGCAGATTGGCATACCTAGAGGAAAAATTTGTGCCATAGATTTGTTCTCTCCTCCATTTTTGAGGAGTCCCACCAATAGCAACCATCCCATACATATATAAGCAAGTTGGAAGCGGCATGACGTCACTTCCTGAAGATGCCAATCACGGCGAAACGTGCGTTGGGGTGGAGGATCCGTCACTTCCGGGTCCTGTTTGTCACCCCACACCAGGCTTTACCCCCATGAGTGAGACGTGAAATGCACGCCATCACCATAGGAATAGCCAGATCCGCACACGCTGTTTACACCCAGTGCCAGGCACTTTAACATGTGAGTTCAATTCACCACTTTTTTGTCATTGGCTTTTAAATCCTATTAAAAATACTACACTATGAGACTTCTACTCTCGTCTCTTGTGGGGTCATTTTTTATGTCCTAGCTTCATCCCGAAGGGCCATTGAAGCGGATTAGCGTTGGCAGTAGGAATCAACTTGGTATTCCAAATGAGCAATTTGACCTACCCTAAAAAGTGGTCAAACTCCTGTGGTGAGTTGCCATTTTCCCATTGAGCACCCATGGTGGAAGAACTAGAAGCTTCATTTAAAAGCATTTCGGTGGTGGGTACACTATCACAAACGGACTTTTAGCTTGCTATATGTTCAATATTCCATTTTTTTTTCTTGCAGTGTTTTAGGTTTCTATGCATTTATGTTCATGATATATACTGTATATTCACTTTTATATACTGAGCGCCTACTTTTTATTTTTTATAACACTTTGGGGGTTATTTACAAAAGGCAAATCCACTTTGCACTGAAAGTGCACTTGGAAGTGCAGTCGCTCTAAATCTAAGGGGTAGATCTGAAATGAGTGGAAGCTCTGCTGATTTTATCATCCAATCATGTGCAAGCTAAAATGCAGTTTTTTATTTTCCCTGCATGTCCCCCTCAGATCTACAGCGACTTTACTTCCAAGTGCACTTGCAGTGCAAAGTGGATTTTCCTTTAGTAAATAACCCCCTTTGACTTTAATTGTATATCCCTTACCCATAGGGGGCCAATTCTAGGATTATATTTAATATACCGCTGTACAGTTGACTGCAAGAGGTTGTTACATTTCTTATGTTAAAAAAATATATTTAAAAATGGGTTAATGAATACAGAGCTACATTAATATGTAATATGTATGCTTTGATGAAGGCTTCTTAGCCGAAACGCGTCACCCATGTAACCCAATAAAGGACTTTTATTCAAGAGCATCTGAGTCGCCAGCCCTTTTCTGATTCAAGTACATTAATATGTATCTTTAATATCTGTCTGGAGCTCAGCTTTAAGTAGTTATTCCATTACTCACAGACATACCAAGAAAACTGAACAAACAGGCCAGTTTGAGTTGAATGTTTAATCAGCTCAGATAAATTATAGACAGATAATTTGTAAAAATAAATGTTCTTAACATGTGGCATGTTGTGGTTGTTTTCTGTCTGGCAAAAAAACATTTTATACTTGTCTATTTTTGTATTTCAAGATAACTGAAATTTTTTTACATGATACAAATGCACATTTCCTGTACTTAAAGGGATTTTAAAGCTTTGGTTTTCTTTGTTTTTTTTTTAAATAACAAACATGTCATACTTGCCTCCACTGTGCAGTTCATTTTGCACAGAGTGGCCCCGGTCCTCCTCTTCTGGGGTCCCTCAGCGGCGCTCCTGGCTCCTCCCCGCATTGAGTGTCCACGTTGCAGAAGCTCTCTCCTACGGAGGAAACCCGTGCTGGGCGTGTTCCCAAGTCCGGCATCTGTGTCCATTCACAAAATGCAGGATTCGGCCCCACCCCCGGCGTTGCGTTGATTGACAGCAGTGGGGGCCAATGGCTGCGCTGCTATCAATCTATCCAATCAGAACAGGAGACACTAGCTAGAGATGGCCTGCTTGTTCCTGGCCAGCGAAGGATCGGGGTCAGGTAAGTAAAACGGGGGCTAGGGGGGGGGGGGCTGCAGCATCACAGGTGGTTTTTCACCTTAATGCATAAAATGCATTAAGCTGAAAAACCATGAGGGTTTACAACCCCTTTTAAATGCATCATTTTCTACATTAGAGATGTAATACAAGGACCTGCCCGATTGGATACAATTAGTTGGTTAGATAAGGTTTGCCCCACATAGTATTGATAAATCTAAATTTGATTGTACAGAGATTATATGATCAAATTGCAGTGTGTATGGTGGGACCTAGATGTTATACAGACAGGAGCAGTGGACAGGACTAGGTGTGACCGGTGTGATTGATAAGTTACATGCTGGTGAATCAGCACTTGCAATGCTGATAGTCACTCCGCGCCCCCTCAAACATTTTTCATCCCATTGTAGTGCAAGCAGGACTACACGGAAGTGGCAATGCTACTCTCAAATCAAGCGCAGTGCAGTAGCATTGCCACCCCAACCCAGGAAGCTGCATTAGTTGGTCTTCACTGGCAGGCTTGGCGGGTATTTGTGGGATTTGTTTACAGAGAAAACTGTAAGTGTACATGCACTTATAGTTAAAGGTGAACACTCCCCACACTGCAAAAAGTTAACTGCAGAAAACTACACTACTTGCCTTATTCCTCATGCCAGTAGGCATTGCTTGAACTTTGCAACCGGTCCTTCTCTCTTCCGTGCTTCGGCTGGAGGGGGTCTTAGGTAAGTATATCTTGCTTCATCAAGTAAGCGCAGTAAAAAGCTTGGCGGGTTTGGAATTGGTAGGAAGAAGGGAGTCATATTTTCCTGGACTTGGGCTTTAACAAGCAATTATTTCTTGCAATGAGTGTGTAGAGAGGGGCTGCAAAGGTGTATTTATTTTGTAATCCCGGGGAGCTTTTGTTTCTTTTTTTGTTTTTAATGAGGGGCCACAGTTCTATTTAAGTCTGTTGAACAATCTTTTATATATTATTTTATTATTATTACCCAAATTGCTTTAATAATTTTTCATCTCCTTGAAGGGCACCACCATTTTTCCACTTCTGACCTCTGTCCTGAAGGATCCAAAACACTTTCAGAACCCGCACATATTCAACCCAAATAATTTTCTAGATGAAAAAGGCGGATTCCGGAAGAATGAAGCATTCATACCATTTTCTACAGGTAAATGGAAGAGTAAATATTTCTTGAATGAGACTTACAGTCAGCATTGTGATTGCCTTGTGTTTCTGTTGCCAACAGGGAAGAGGATCTGCCTTGGAGAAGGAATGGCAAGAATGGAGCTCTTCCTATTTATTACTGCTGTCCTGCAAAACTTTAATCTGAAATCTGATGAGGATCCTTCAGATATTGACATCTCTCCTCTGCCCAAAAGCAACAGTACCATTCATCGGCCTTTTGATATTTGTTTGGTCCCCAGATAATCTTGTCCTCTGTCTGATTGGCGATGTCCAAGACTGAGAAGTTCATTATTCGTGAGGCTTTTATTCCACAACAATGTCAGTCAAACTTCTAACTGCAACTTAAACATTCAAAGCCCGGACTCTAGTTGGCTAAGTGCACTGGGTGAATATTCTGTTTCCAGTTACACATGGAGTGTGGAAGGAAGGACCCTCTGTTCTTACTACATGGAAACCTATCATTCAATCTAAATTTTAGCAGCCTGGAATTATAAATGTCACCAGCTTGAAATTGAAATTAGATCATTCAAAATGTTTCTACTTTTTTTTTTATATAATATAACACCAAGATTAGAAGTTTTATTTTGCATTGAATAATCTAGGGAAGGATTAAGAACCATTGTCCTTTTTATAACCTACGAAACACAACACTTAATACTTATGTAGAGCTACCACTGCAGGAGCCTTTTGAATATTACTCTTTACTCTGCCTCCTCAACCCCAAGAACAGACTCAACCCCACTGGCACACCTGGCAGTAGTGTAGTGTAAATACCACAGGTTATGATGAAATTAGAAAATAAATTTTACTGTGTGCTTGCTTAAAAGAGAACAAAACAAACAGTCACAGTAATATAAAGCAGTAAGCAGGTATAATGAGGTATAACAAGACAAAAGTTAGAGAAAAGAAATCAACAAGGTCAACTTCGTCTGCTCTTATAGGACTCCTTTAAGTGAAATGGCCCCAAGAGCAGAGGTAAACACATAAAAATAGCAGGTTAAGAAATGTACTGTTAACTTCAAAAGAGCATCTGACAACCCCAAACAAATTGGGCTATATGAGTCCAGGCAGAAGGAGGGTAAAAGAATGACCTTATTTTTGTCTGTCAGGCCTCGCCCTTCCTTTGCCTTCCTCACCCCAGCATCACAGTCCCAGCAGGCCTGCTTAACTTCAATACCTGATCCAGTGCACTGAATCAACCCCCAATGTGGATCCACCTAAAATTGACTAGTGTCCTGAACTCAGATAGGGACCTTAAGATCTTGAGTTACTTTACGGTGGTGCACTTGCTGATCTCCTATAATGAGGTGCAGTGCCGGGACAAGGTCCCCCAGCGCCCAGGGCGAACTTTTAAAACTGCGCCCCCCCCCCCATAATTGTGCCTACACATGATCATTATACCTACAATTGGAGTGCAGAAGTCAGGATTGGATAATTTACAAAGTGCAAGGAGCAAAAAGAAATGTGAGTCAGGAACAGGGTTATTTTTAAAATAATAAATTGGGCCCTGCTTCTAGGGGATGCGGCTTTCACTGTGCTGGCTATTGGGTGAGGCTTAAAGGGATGTGCAGTGCAAGGGTTCAGATGCAGATTTCAGGGGTCAGTAGTGATGCAGAGTTCAGACCTTTAAGACTGTGGAAGGGGGGCATTCAGAAGATGCAAATGTTTTTAGGGCTGGGAGGGTCTACTTTAAAGTTCTTTTACTGTTTTTGTTCAGAATATCTACAATACTTTAGTGTGCATGAACTGGGGAGTGGTTCAGAAATATTAACCTGAAAAAACAAAAATTTAATATATTGCAGCTTATCAATAATTAGATGTGGTGGCTGCATTTGTTTTCTTTTTTTTTTAGGCTTTAGGCTCCCACTCTGGATAAAGGGGCACAGGGGGGCACAGCAGACATCAGCACTATCAGTCTGGGGGGAGGGGAGTGTTCTTTTATCTAACAGATTTAGATACACTAACAAATTGAAGTAAAACTCCAGTTTACACTTTATAATTTACTGTAACATATTTTGTTACCCCTTTTTAGTAAAAAGATTTTACTTAGATATATGCTGACCATTGTAAGCACCCCTCTGCCAGTGGTAAATGGTTTGTCTCTGTATCTGCAAGTGAGCTTTTTCTTTTGAAAAACAACAGACTTGCTGGCTGGATCACCAGATAAAAACAAAAGAAAGAAAGCCTAAAAAAGAAAACAAATGCAGCCATCACATCTAGGAATTGGTAACCTATAATATATATCATATATTTATTATACAATACAATAAATGTTTGTTTGTGGGTTTAATGCCACTTTAATGTCTATTCTACACTTGTGACCATGTTTCTGGTGACAGGTTTGCTATGGAGAGCAGAGAAAGTCATCACCTGACATTGCTACCATGCTGACAGGCTAGTCCTGCTGCTGGCTAGTTGACACCAGCAACTGGATCATAATTGTGACATAATGTACTTTGAGTTTGGTTTGGTAGGAGTTGGGTAATCCTGACAGTTTTATCAGTTACTATATTCCTGGTAGTTCTTAGGCCAATTTAGAACATACTGTTAATTTACAAGCCTATGGAAAACAGGATCCACCATACTACACTTCAGCACACCTCTACTTTCTGCTCGCCTATTCCAAGTGAACCTGGGAAAGAGAACGAGGAGGTCATACTCTGACATGGGGGACTCTGATTCCCAACAAGGTTTATGGCAAATAATGTGTTTGTACAGCTTGAATATCCCAGCCTTTCTCCCAGCACTGCACATACACAGAGCTCTGTACTTAAACCTCAGGACTTCTCCTGCTGACAATGTGGGGGGGGGGGGGGGCTGTAAGAGAAGCTCTGCCCTTGTACCTTTTCCTGAACTTGCACTGAGCTGTAATTTAGAGGCAGGGGATGAATGAAGCAGGACACACTGACAGAGAGTTCAGGGGAGCTGACTGCCATGTTTACACATACAGAGCACAAAGGAAAGAAACTTACATTTTGGCTGGGTTCCTTACATGGCAGAAAGGGATGGGGGCCATCTAACACTGTGCTCCATAACCACTGTATCTATCTTTGCTGCAGCTACAAGTGTCAGTCACAGATGCAGCAAAGACATGGAATGTATTTTCAGCACACTTTACACTTTGTAGAACATTGAAAACTCCCTGCATATCTCACCTTATTAAACAGGTTTACTTTTTTTTCTTTTTTACGTTTAGTGCAGAGTACAGCAGGTTTACAGCACAGCCAGATAGAGTTTAGATTTCAGAATAGATCAGGACTCACACTTGCAGAAGACAGGTCAAAAACTATCCATCCATTATCACATCTTCACTCTGCCCTGTGCTGAGCTCTGATGTCTGCAGTGCTGGGCGGGAAGCAGTGATTGGGGCTACAGTTTAGTGTTATCTTCTTGCTCCGCCCCCTGTAGAGAAACTCTTCCTGTGACAGCCCCGATGGAGCTGGCCAGACTGAGAGGAACTGGAGCCCGGCCTGGGAGAGAACGTCCCTCCAGCTTCTGAGATAGGACATGGACATCACTCAGTGACAGTCACTGTACAGATAAGGCAGCCAATGGGCGTGGGCGCATCGTTAGCCCCACTTCTGGGCAGACTGTAGCAGCAACAGAGGATGCAGCATAGAGCGGTGTGAAAGCCTGACTATTCTGTGATTCTTATTACTGTCAACCCGGCGCCCCGCCCAGGGCAGCCGCCCCTCCCGCCCCCCCCTTGTACCGGCCCTGATGAGGTGAACACAGTACATCCAAAGGGCTTGACAAGCAACCCCTTTTTGTAATCCTATGGGGTAGTAGACAAGTGTTTTCACTGCAAGGCAGAGTGTAACAACATCACAGTTCTATGTAACTAAGGGAGGCAGGGCAACAAATAAAATCAGAGTTCTGGCTTATGAAGGATTGGGCGAAGGACCACTCACCAACTCCTGTGTCTGAGGGCTGCAGGTGAAAATACTGTGGTACCGGTTCTTGCAAGTGGCTGATTGACACCTCTTTACAGGGGCATTGCACACTGATCGGGATGTCTGGGGATGCCCTCAGAGTCCTCTTTTGTTCCCAGATGTTGACTTTCTGGCTGTGGCAGACGCGATCCCCCAGGTCTAAACCCGCAGCCTCCTGTCCACACGTCCAGACTCTTCCCTGCCTCGTGGTAGTGCTTCCCTTCTACCAGAAAGCCTTTGGAGTAAAACTTCTCCCATATAGCAGTGTTTCTTGGGATGTGTAGTTCTCTGCAGGTTTATTTCAATCAAACAGTCTGTGCTGGGAACTCCATCTCCCAAGTTCTTTGCATCTCCTCCAGTCCGCCCTTGATTGGCCCACTCAACTCTGCCTATGGAGAACTAGGTGAAAAGGCAGAGTGGGCTGTCTTGCCTGTGAACAAGTCTGTGTGAAGAAAAAGGGAGTGGGGATGTCCTTTATGCAAAGTTGACAAGCTATGTCTCTGTTCATTAAGAATCCTGGCCAGCTTGGCCATGTAATAAAGATGCATAGCTTCCGCTACACTAGAATTTTTAAGCAGAGCCAATCAACACTCATACATAATTCAATAAAAACATCTGAAAATAGTGCAAAAATGCTGATGAAACTTTGGCGTGATCATATACATTTATGACACCAAAAGAATATACAGCATCTCACAAAAGTGAGTACACCCCTCACATTTTTGTAAATATTTTACTATATCTTTTCATGTGACAACACTGAAGAAATGACACTTTGCTACAATTTAGTGAGTGTACAGCTTGTAAAACCATGTAAATTTGCTGTCTCCTCAAAATAACTCAACAAACAGCCATTATTGTCTAAACCGCTGGCAACAAAAGTGAGTACACCCCTAAGTGAAAATATCCAAATTGGTCCAAAAGTGTCAATATTTTGTGTGGCCACCATTATTTTCCAGCACTGCCTTAACCCTCTTGAGCATGGAGTTCACCAGACTTTAAAAGGTTGCCACTGGAGTCCTCTTCCACTCCTCCATGATGAAATCAAAGAGCTGGTGGATATTAGAGACCTTGCGCTCCTCCACCTTCCATTTGAGGATGCCCCACAGATGCTCAAAAGGGTTTAGGTCTAGAGATATGCTTGGCCAGTTCATCACCTTTACCCTCAGCTTTTTTAGCAAGGCAGTGGTCATCTTGGAGGTGTGTTTGGGGTCGTCATTGTGTTGGAATACTGCCCTGCAGCCCAGTCTCCGAGGGGAGGGAATCATGCTCTGATTCAATATGTCACAGTACATGTTGGCATTCATGGTTCCCTCAATGAACTGTAGCTCCCCAGTGCCGGCAGCACTAATGCAGCCCCAGACCATGACACTTCCACCACAATGCTTGACTGTAGTAAAGACACACTTGTCTTTGTACTCCTCACCTGGTTGCCGCCACACACGCTTGACACCATCTAAACCAAATAAGTTTATCTTGGTCTCATCAGACCACAGGACTTGGTTCCAGTAATCCATGTCCTTAGTCTGCTTGTCTTCAGCAAACTGTTTGCAGGCTTTCTTGTGCATCATCTTTAGAAGAGGCTTCCTTCTGGGATGACAGCCATGCAGACCAATTTGATGCAGTGTGCGGCATATGGTCTGAGCACTGAAAGGTTGACCCCCCACCCCTTCAAACTCTGCAGCAATGCTGGCAGCACTTATACGTCTATTTCCCAAAGACAACCTCTGGATATGACGCTGAGCACGTGCACTCAACTTCTGTTCTGAGTGAAATCTGTCTGTTAAACCGCTGTATGGTCTTGGCCACCGTGCTGCAGCTCAGTTTCAGGATCTTGGCAATCTTCTTATAGCCTAGGCCATCTTTATGTAGAGCAAAAATTCTTTTTTTCAGATCTTCAGAGAGTTCTTTGCCATGAGGTGCCATGTTGAACTTCCAGTGACCAGTATGAGAGAGTGAGATACTACCACATTTAACACACCTGCTCCCCATTCACACCTGAGACCTTGTAACGCTAATGAGTCACATGACACCGGGGAGGGGAAATGGCTAATTGGGCCCAATTTGGAAATTTTCACTTAGGGGTGTATTTACTTTTGTTGCCAGCGGTTTAGACATTAATGGCTGTGTGTTGAGTTATTTTGAGGGGACAACAAATTTACACTGTTATACAAGCTGTACACTCACTACTTTACATTGTAGAAAAGTGTCATTTATTCAGTGTTGTCACATTAAAAGATATAATAAAATAGGGATGAGCTTGATGTTCACCGAACAGCGAATATTATGGGGTGTTCGCGGCAAATTCGAGTGCCGCGGAACACCCCATAATGCACTGCGAGATCGCAGTGCATTGATGTCTGATGATTGGCCAAAGCATGCACCTGACCTGCATGCTTTGGCCAATCACAGCGCGCTCTGCTGTAAGAGTCATAATTGGCCAAAGGCAGGGTGCCCCACACTTTATAAGGCTGTTTAGATTGCGGCCGTGTATAGTGTGTGACTGTGGATGGAGATAGATTGAGCTAGATTAGGCAGGCAGGTTAGTTAGTGGCTGCGTATTTTTTATATATTATATACACTCTGCATTTAGTGTAGACTAGATAGTCAGTGTAGACTCCATATTCAGTCAGTGCAGGCAGTGTAGTATATATAACACACTGTATTGAAGTGGTTAAGGGTAACCCCGTACCAAAATAAAAAAAAATGCCGTGGGGGTCCCCCCCAAAATCCATACCAGGTCCTTCACGTCTGGTATGGATTTTAACGGGAACTCCGTGCCAAAATAAAAAAAAAATGGCTTGGGGGTGCCCCCCCCCAAAATCCATACCAGACCCTTATCCGAGCAAGCAGCCATGGCAAGCCAGAAAAGGGGGGGGGCGAGCGACCACCCCCCCTCCTGAACCATACCAGGCCGCTTGCCCTCAACAAGAGAAGGGTGCTTTAGGGTTTCCCCAAAGCACCTTGTCCCCATGTTGATGAGGACAAGAGCCGCATTCCCACAACCCTTGCCCGGTGGTTGTGGGGGTCTGCGGGCAAGGGGGGCTTATCGACATCTGGAAGCCCACTTTAACATGGGGGCCCCCAGATCCTGCCCCCCTATGTGAATGGGTATGGGGTACATTGCACCCCTACCCATTAACCAAAAAAAGTTTTTAAAAAAGTAAAAACGACAGGAGACAGTTTTTGGCAATTCCTTTATTTAAAAAAAAAAAAGTGTCCATCCATCTTCAATCACGGCGCCCAACAAACCCGAAAAATATATTTTAAAAAAAAAGCTCCACCTCGATGGGAGGCATGCGGACGACTGCTGTCTCTTGGCTGTGACTTCTGTTATATAGGCAAGGGCGGGGTCATGTGACGTCAGAGGGGGGCGGGGTTTTTCATGACTTTAACGGTGTTCGCATGTTCGCACAAATTTTTTGTCTGTTTGCATGTTCTGGTGTTCGACTCAACCCTATAATAAAAATATTTACAAAAATGTGAGGGTTGTACTCACTTTTGTGAGATACTGTATAATAACATCTTTAGTCATTTTTTATTCACCTTAAAAAAAGTTGATATTTTGATCTCTAAAACACAACATTCTAAAACCCATACAAAGCTATAAGCAAGGTATTACATTTTCCATAAGACAAATTCTATCACACATACAATTATGGCTTCACAGTATGCCCTAAATATTGTTACTCTTCTACATTTGTTATTAGCAATTTTGCATCAAAAACACATCCATTGTTTTGTAAGAAGCCTGTCAGGTCTGTTGTATTTCTCCTAGTGCTTGACGTCCTTATTGTTCTTTGTGGGCAATAGAATAAAGTCAAGGTGGAGGTCATCTCTTAAATACCATCCTTCAGTCTTTGTGGTTGGTTTGGGCCATTTTTAGAATATGATTTTTTAGAATTATAGGTTTCTAAATTAATGTTTTTTTTACCTGTCTATGGGGTGTTTTATCAAAGTTTTTCACTCAAGATTCATACAACTTTCCTTTTTTTGCCATTACAAAATGAGTGAATCTTAGGTGAAAACATATACGACATTAATAGAAGTGGACAGAATAAAAGCTTAGGTCCTTCAGTACACATCTGTGAGCATTTATTCAAAGATCGACACAAATAAGAAGAATGTCTGAAGGGTTGCAGCACTTTTATTTAAATTCATTGCATACAGAATAATTGTGTAGCATCAGTTTCGGGTAATGACCCTTTTTAGTCCCTAAACAAATTTACACTAGTATTGGCATTTTATTTATCCACAACCCCAATTCCAAAAAAGTTAGGATGTTGTGTAAAATCTGCATAAAACCAGATCACAATGATTTGTGATTTCTATTCACAATAGAAAATATATCAAATGTTTAAACTGAGAAAATGTACCATTTTAAGGGTAAAAATTTTTTGGAAACGATGACAGCAACTCGTATCAAATAAGTTGAAACAGGACCATGTTTACTACGATGTACTGTAGCATCCTCTGCAACAACACTCTGCAAGTGTCTGGGAACTGAAGAGACCAGTTGCTGGAGTTTTAGGAGAGGAATGTTGCCCCATTCTTTCCTGATATAGGATCTAACTGCTCAACAGTTCAGAGTCTTCTTTGTCATATTGTTCGTTTCAAGATGCACCAAATATTTTCAACTGGTGAAAGGTCTTCTACTACAAAGCCATGCTGTTGTCATAGATGTGCGGAAATATGCAAGGCCTTCACTTAAAAAGACGTCGTCTGGATGGAAGCATATGCTGTTCTAAAACCTGGATATATCTTTCAGCATTGATGGTGCCTTTCCAAATGTGCAAGCCACTCATTCCATATGAACTAATGCCCCCACCATCAGAGATGCAGGCTTTTGAACTGAGCACTGATAACAAGCCAGAAGGTCCCTCTCCTCTTTAGCTCAGAGGATGCAACACCCATAAGTGCCAAAAAGAATGTCAAATTTTGATTCTTCTGACCACAGAACCGTTTTCCACTTCGCACCAGATCATTTTGAATGAGCTTTGGCAGAAAGAAGATGGTGGTATTTCTGGATTATGTTCAGATATGGCTTCTTCTTTGCATAATAGAGCTTTACCTTGCTTTTTTGGATGGCACTGCAAACTTTGTTCAGACAGTGATGTTCGGAAGTATTCCTGAGCCCATGCAGCAATGTCCATCACAGAATCATGCCTGTTTTTAATGCAGTGCCATCTGAGTGCCAGAAGATCGGGGGGCATCCAATATTATGTTTTGGCCTTGTCCCTTGCACACATAGATTTCTCTAGATTCTCAGAATCTTTTCATGATATTATCTACTGTAGATGATGATGATATATTTAAAGTCTCTGCAATTTTATGCTGAGAAACATTATTTTAAAATTGTTTGACAATTTTTAGCAGATTGTGAATCTCTGCCCATCTTTAGTTCTGAGACACTCTGACTGTCTTCAATGCTTTTTTTTTGCTTTTTTTTATGCAATCATGTTACTGACCTGTTGCCAATTAGTTGCAAAATATTCTTCCAGCTCTTCCTTGTTATTACCATTTATTTTGCCAGACTTTTGTTGTCCTGTCCTGTCCTGAGACGTGTTGCTGCCATCAATTTTAAAATGACCTTATTTTTTTACTTAAAATTGTACATTTGTTCAGTTTAAATATTTGATATGTTTTCTATTTGTAATAAAATATGGTTTTATGGGATTTTGCAAATCATTGCATTCTGTTTTTATGACGATTTTACAATGCGTCCCAACTTTTTTGAAATTGGAGTTTGTTCCATCTATCTAATCACATACACACACTTTGTTTAACAAATAGAAAATAAAACAAATACATGACAAAGGATTCACAGAGGTTGATTTAAAAAGGGTGCACAACAGAAACTCAGTTAAGCTGGCTCTGTCTGATTGAAAATATCTGATAAGTTCTGACTCATTTATTAGTATGCAAATTCCAACTTAAGATACTGAGCTTTGTTTTCAGGCTTTTTTCAACATAGGAGGAATGGAGATACAGCAAAGGGTATGAGAATGGGCAAACGGCCCCACTTGCTGTTTACATGCTATTTATAAGCTCATATTTAGTAGAGCTAATAAGACTTCCTATAGTAAGTTGGCACTCTTGTTGTTGGGTTCATGCATCATTGGATGTAGTGAAAGGGAGGGATATCAAGGTCATCAGGCGGACACCCTTCTTTTTTGGCTTTTCATTGGTGAACCCACAGGACCATCGGGACCCTGCAGGATATTCCCAAGTTTGTATCCAGGAAAAATACAAAACAAAGTTTAAAAGTGTTCATGAGGGTCTAATGTCAGAGGAGGCAGTCAGAAATTATCAGAGGTCAAAGCTGTGTGAACCATTAGAAATAAATGACAATGTACAAAGACAGACTGAGCAGAGACTAACAGTTGTGTCACAAGCGGATGGCAAGGGTCCATCATGAGGGGAAACATCACCAAAGAAAAGGACAGTAGAGGTAATAAGACTTGATGTGTTAAACCCAAATGTGGGGCACAATTGTGGGGCACATACCAACCAGGTAGGAAGAGACAGGTCCTATTTAGGATTTTTAGGAAACACAAACAGGCCACTAGAGTCACAAGCACTCATCCAAAGTGTAGACTATGCCTGCCCTTTCCTCCACCTGCTCCATTCAATAAGCTGTACTATTGCTTCCCGCAATGACTCCATGTCTGGAGAAGGTGGACCTTTCATTCATCCTCCCATTTTCCATTTATACAACTAAACTCTGCAAAATACTCACCTCTACATTCAGTAAAGTGACATTTACATCTGGCTGCTATCATCTTGTTGTTGTGAGTAAGCACGAGTGATTTGTGTGAAATGTGTCCACCTTTCTTGTGTTTATGTCTGGCTTGGTGACAATAAAGTGAACTAATATGTGTATGTCACCGGCGCAAAACCAATTTATCCCTCAAAAAAATATCCTTATTAGGGATGAGCCGAACACCCCCCGGTTCGGTTCGCACCAGAACCCGCGAACGGACCGCAAGTTCGCACGAACGTTAGAACCCCATTGACGTCTATGGGACTCGAACGTTCGAAATCAAAAGTGCTCATTTTAAAGGCTAATTTGCATGGTATTGTCCTAAAAAGGGTGTGGGGACCCGGGTCCTACCCCAGGGGACATGTATCAATGCAAAAAAAACTTTTAAAAACGGACGTTTTTTCGGGAGCAGTGATTTTAATGATGCTTAAAGTAAAAAAAAAAAAGTGAAATATTCCTTTAAATATCGTACCTGGGGGGTGTCTATAGTATGCCTGTAAAGTGACGCGTGTTTCCCATGTTTAGAACAGTCCCTGCACCAAATGTCATTTTTAAAGGAAAAAATCTCATTTAAAACTGCTTGCGGGTTTAATGTCATGTCGGGTCCTGCCAATATGGATGAAAATCAGTGAGACAAACGGCATGGGTACCCCCCAGTCCATTACCAGGCCCTTTGGGTCTTGTATGGATATTAAGGGGAACCCCGCACCCAAATTAAAATAAGGAAAGGTCCCTATATACTCTGAACAGCAGTATACAGGCGGTGCAAACAAGACAGGGACTGTAGGTTTGTTGTTAAGTAGAATCTGTTTGTAATTTTGAACATTTTTAACGTGTTTAGCTCCAGCCAAAAAATCTTTTCTAAGCTTTTTGGAAAACATAGGGAAGGGTTATCACCCCTGTGACATTTGTTTTGCGTCTTTCCTCCTCTTCAGAAGATTTCACCTCACTTTTTTGTCCCAATGAAAAATGTTTTTTGAAAATTTGGGTTTTTTTGTGGAACAAGGATTGGAAAGCATCAGTGGAAAGGAGAAATTGTTTTCCCATATTAACTCTTACATGAGAGAATTTCCCTTCCTAGGGGTAGATTTCATCTCACTTCCTGTTGTCTCCTTCCGTTTGCAAGTAGGAGTCGTTTGTAAGTTAGATGTTTGAAAGTAGGGTCCTGCCCTATATACTCAGCAGAAATTTGGGCCTTAGGTGTTGCTGTGGCCAAAACACTGTAAGCCCTCACAGGGCCCTGCTGTGAAATATTAGATCAAGAATTGTAATTACATGCCCCTGTTGAACAGGAGCTGAAAAATTAGGCCTTAGGCACTGGTGCTGGTGCCACAACACTGCAACCCCTCACAGACACTCTAGTTGGAACGCAGGAACGAGCCCTGCTGCAAAGTATTGCATCAAAAATTGTAATTACACGCCCCTGTTAGACAGGGGCAGAAAAATTGGGCCTTAGGCACTGGTGCTGGTGCCACAACACTGCAACCCCTCACAGACACTCTAGTTGGAACGCAGGAATGAGCCCTGCTGCAAAGTATTGCATCAAAAATTGTAATTACACGCCCCTGTTAGACAGGGGCAGAAAAATTGGGCCTTAGGCACTGGTGCTGGTGCCACAACACTGCAACCCCTCACAGACACTCTAGTTGGAACGCAGGAACGAGCCCTGCTGCAAAGTATTGCATCAAAAATTGTAATTACACGCCCCTGTTAGACAGGGGCAGAAAAATTGGGCCTTAGGCACTGGTGCTGGTGCCACAACACTGCAACCCCTCACAGACACTCTAGTTGGAACGCAGGAACGAGCCCTGCTGCAAAGTATTGCATCAAAAATTGTAATTACACGCCCCTGTTAGACAGGGGCAGAAAAATTGGGCCTTAGGCACAGGTGCTGGTGCCACAACACTGCAACCCCTCACAGACACTCTAGTTGGAATGCAGGAACGAGCCGTGCTGCAAAGTATTACATCAAAAATTGTAATTACACGCCCCTGTTATACAGGGGCTGAAAAATTGTGCCTTAGGCACTGGTGGTGGCGCCCAGAACCAAAAATGTTCTTACAAGCTATCAGCGTGATGATTGAGGAGGAAGAGGATAATTACTCAGGGATAGTCACTCAGCATCAGCATAGGCAGTCTTTGAAGGGATCTGAAAAAAATTATTCAGTTACATCAGCATCAGGTGCTTGGTAGCTGGTGGTGATCCAAGACTGATTCATTTTTATGAAGGTCAGCCGATCGACCGAGTCAGTGGACAGACGCACCCTGTGATCGGTTACCACGCCTCCAGCAGCACTGAATGTGCGTTCCGAAAGAACGCTGGATGCAGGACAGGCCAGTAGCTCAATTGCATACTGTGCAAGCTCTGGCCAGTGATCCATCCTCAAGACCCAGTAACCCAGAGGATTTTCGGTGGGAAAGGTGTCCAAGTCTGATCTTGCCCCTAGGTATTCCTGCACCATGTAAAACAGACGCTGGCGATGGTTGCTGGAACCGATCATACCTTGGGGCTGCGGACCAAAAAATTGTCTGAACGCATCGGTCAGACGGCCACCTTCTCCACCGCTCCTTCTTTGACTGACCGAAGCCTCAGCAACACGTTGTCCAGAAACAGGAGTTTGTAACCTCCCAGTCTCTGGGAACGCGTTGCACAGACCTTTCTGCAAGGCCTCCCGAAGATGTTTCATCCTCTGCTCCCTCTGCGATGGCAAGATAAGGTCCGCAACCTTACCCTTGTAACGTGGATCAAGGAGGGTTGCCAGCCAGTATTGGTCCTTCTCCTTGATACCACGAATACGAGGATCCTTACGCAGGCTTTGCAGGATCAGGGAGGCCATGCAGCGTAGGTTTGCTGAGGCATTCGGTCCGGAGTCCTCTGGGTCACTAAGGACAACAACGTCCGCAGCCACCTCCTCCCAGCCACGTACAAGTCCATGTGTTCCTTGGGACTGATCCCTTAAAGACTGCTGATGCTGAGTGCCAGGCTCCACCTCCATACTGACACAATCTTCCTCCTCCTCCTCCTCCTCCTCCTCGTCCTCTTCCTGTGTGATCGGCGGGCACGCAGGAACACTGTCTGGATAAAGGGGGCCTTGAGAGCTAAGGAAGTCCTCCTCTTCCTGCCTCTGTTCTGCCTCAAGTGCCCTGTCCATTATTCCACGCAGCGTGTGCTCCAACAGGTGGACAAGGGGGACAGTGTCACTGATGCATGCACTGTCAGTGCTCACCATCCTCGTGGCCTCCTCGAATGGTGACAGGACAGTGCATGCATCCCTGATCATGGCCCACTGGCGTGGGGAAAAAAAACCAAGGTCCCCTGACCCTGTCCTGGTGCCATAGTCGCACAGGTACTCATTTATGGCCCTCTGCTGCGTGTGCAGCCGCTGCAGCATGGCCAATGTCGAGTTCCACCTGGTGGGCATGTCACAGATTAGGCGGTTCTTGGGCAGGTTAAACTCCTTTTGGAGGTCCGTCAGCCGAGCACTGGCATTATATGACCGGCGGAAATGCACACAGACTTTCCTGGCCTGCCTCAGGACATCCTGTAAGCCCGGGTACCTGCCCAAGAACCGCTGCACCACCAAGTTAAGGACGTGAGCCAAACAGGGCACATGGGTCAGTTGTCCCTGTCGGAGGGCAGAGAGGAGGTTGGTGCCATTGTCGCAAACCACCATTCCTGCCTTAAGTTGGCGTGGCGTCAACCACCTCTGAACCTGCCCCTGCAGAGCTGACAGAACCTCTGCCCCAGTGTGGCTCCTGTCCCCCAAGCACACCAGCTCAAGCACCGCATGGCATCTTTTGGCCTGCGTACTTGCGTAGCCCCTTGAACGCCTACGGAGCACCGCTGGTTCCGAGGAAGAGGCCATGGAGGAAGAAGAAGAAGAGGGGGTGGAGGAGAGAGGTGTGTCACAATCAGCATTTTGGAGGCGTGGTGGCGGAACAACCTCCAACACTACTGCACCTTGTCCTGCATCCTTCCCAGCTGCCAGCAGAGTCACCCAATGCGCCGTGAAACTTAAGTAACGTCCCTGTCCATGCCTGCTGGACCATGAGTCAGCGGTAATATGCACCTTACCGCTGACCGCCCTGTCCAGCGAGGCATGGACATTGCCTTCCACATGCCGGTAGAGAGCTGGAATCGCCTTCCGTGAGAAAAAGTGGCGTTTGGGTACCTGCCACTGAGGAACCGCACATTCCACAAACTCACGGAAGGGGGCAGAGTCTACCAACTGAAAAGGCAGCAGTTGAAGTGCTAGCAATTTTGCCAAGCTAGCATTCAACCGCTGGGCATGTGGATGGCTGGGAGCAAACTTCTTTCGGCGGTGCAGCAGCTGGGGCAGGGAAATTTGCCTGGTACAATCTGGCGTCGGTGTACCAAAAGCAGATTGCCCACAAGTACTTGGCTGTGACACACCTAATTCTACACCTTCATTCCTCTCACTGCAGGTCTCAGAGAGGACTGAAGGTCTAGTGGGGTTGGAAATCTCAGCTGATGAGGAGCAAGGAGAGATCCTCTTTGTTCTTTGGTGTGGGTCTTTTAGATATGCTTGCCAACGAACTGCATGGCAGGTCAACATATGTCTGGTCAAGCATGTGGTACCCAAGCGGGAGATGTTTTGGCCACGCGAGATACGCTTGAGACATATGTTGCAAATAGCAGCGGTGCGATCTGATGCACTCGTCTCAAAAAAGGCCCACACCAAAGAACTTTTTGAATAACGCGCAGAGACTGCAGCGCCCTGCACATGTGGAGCTTTGGGGTGTGATGCAGTCAATGTGCTGCCCTTAGGCTGGCCCCTGATGTGCCGCCTCCTCCTCCTCCTCCTCCTCCTCTCTCCTATCAGGCACCCACGTTGAGTCAGTGACCTCATCATCCCCTCCCTCCTCATCACTGGAGCAAACCTGGCAGTATGCTGCAGCAGGGGGAGCATGACTGCCAGATTGCTGTCCTTCTTGGGCACCCCCTCTGTCCGTGCTCATGTTACTGCCTTCATCGAGCTCAGTATCATCATCAGAGCCTTCCAAACGCTGGGCATCCTCCTGGAGCATGTACCCAACACTGTGGTCAAACAGTTCGAGGGAATCCTCATGAGGACATGGTGGAGCTAGGGAAGGAGTCACTGATGACATTGAGCTGAGGGAAGAGGCCGCTGCTTTGCCAGACAAAGCACCCTGGGCATGGGTGAGAGAGGATGAGGAGGATGAGGACGGCTTGGTCATCCACTCGACCAAGTTTTCCGCATGTTGCGGCTCAACACGGCCAGCTGCCGAAAAAAAGGCCAAGCGTGTCCCATGGCCACGTGCTGATGAGGATGCACCGTCTCCACGACCAGCACTAGACACAGAGCCTGCTTGCCCTCTCTTATTGGCTTGTGACTGTCTGCCTCTCCTTCTTGGCCTTCCAGACATACTAATGGCCTGTAGCTGCACTAAGCTGGGATAGAACACCTGTAATTTTCTTCAGGTAGCTTTATATACTGTAACCAGACAAGCCTGCCTGTCAGTAGGAAGATAACAGGAACGGATCTAGCTGAACACTGTGAGCAGGACGCACTGCACTAAATGTAAATAGCAGGAACGGATCTAGCTGAACACTGTGAGCAGGACGCACTGACTGCACTAAATGTAAATAGCAGGAACGGATCTAGCTGAACACTGTGAGCAGGACGCACTGACTGCACTAAATGTAAATAGCAGGAACAGATCTAGCTGAACACTGTGAGCAGGACGCACTGCACTAAATGTAAATAGCAGGAACGGATCTAGCTGAACACTGTGAGCAGGACGCACTGACTGCACTAAATGTAAATAGCAGGAACGGATCTAGCTGAACACTGTGAGCAGGACGCACTGCACTAAATGTAAATAGCAGGAACGGATCTAGCTGAACACTGTGAGCAGGACGCACTGCACTAAATGTAAATAGCAGGAACGGATCTAGCTGAACACTGTGAGCAGGACGCACTGCACTAAATGTAAATAGCAGGAACGGATCTAGCTGAACACTGTGAGCAGGACGCACTGACTGCACTAAATGTAAATAGCAGGAACGGATCTAGCTGAACACTGTGAGCAGGACGCACTGCACTAAATGTAAATAGCAGGAACGGATCTAGCTGAACACTGTGAGCAGGACGCACTGCACTAAATGTAAATAGCAGGAACGGATCTAGCTGAACACTGTGAGCAGGACGCACTGCACTAAATGTAAATAGCAGGAACGGATCTAGCTGAAAACTGTGAGCAGGACGCACTGACTGCACTAAATGTAAATAGCAGGAACAGATCTAGCTGAACACTGTGAGCAGGACGCACTGCACTAAATGTAAATAGCAGGAACGGATCTAGCTGAACACTGTGAGCAGGACGCACTGCACTAAATGTAAATAGCAGGAACGGATCTAGCTGAACACTGTGAGCAGGACGCACTGACTGCACTAAATGTAAATAGCAGGAACAGATCTAGCTGAACACTGTGAGCAGGACGCACTGCACTAAATGTAAATAGCAGGAACGGATCTAGCTGAACACTGTGAGCAGGACGCACTGACTGCACTAAATGTAAATAGCAGGAACGGATCTAGCTGAACACTGTGAGCAGGACGCACTGCACTAAATGTAAATAGCAGGAACGGATCTAGCTGAACACTGTGAGCAGGACGCACTGCACTAAATGTAAATAGCAGGAACGGATCTAGCTGAACACTGTGAGCAGGACGCACTGCACTAAATGTAAATAGCAGGAACGGATCTAGCTGAACACTGTGAGCAGGACGCACTGCACTAAATGTAAATAGCAGGAACGGATCTAGCTGAACACTGTGAGCAGGACGCACTGACTGCACTAAATGTAAATAGCAGGAACGGATCTAGCTGAACACTGTGAGCAGGACGCACTGACTGCACTAAATGTAAATAGCAGGAACGGATCTAGCTGAACACTGTGAGCAGGACGCACTGCACTAAATGTAAAGAGCAGGAACGGATCTAGCTGAACACTGTGAGCAGGACGCACTGCACTAAATGTAAAGAGCAGGAACAGATCTAGCTGAACACTGTGAGCAGGACGCACTGCACTAAATGTAAAGAGCAGGAACAGATCTAGCCTAATCTAGCTCTCAAATCAAATGACACTGTCTGTCTCTCTCTCTATCAGCACACCGGAACACACTACACAGGGCCGCCGTGCAGGCGGCCTTATATAGTGTGGGGCGAGTACTAAATCCCCTGAGCCATAATTGGCCAAAGCCACCCTGGCTTTGGCCAATTACAGCTCTCTCTACTGACGGCGCTGTGATTGGCCAAGCATGCGGGTCATAGTGCATGCTTGGCCAATCATCAGCCAGCAATGCACTGCGATGCCGCAGTGAATTATGGGCCGTGAGGCGCCACACGTATTTGGCGCGAACGGCCCATAACGTTCGCAATTCGACGGACGGTCGAACAGCCGATGTTCGAGTCGAACATGGGTTCGACTCGAACACGAAGCTCATCCCTAATCCTTATAGTTTAATTTTAGAGTTGCTGCATTCAAAAAAACCTTTCATAAAAATGGGCTGGAAGTGCTAATTGGTTTGTGTGAATGCGCTACTCCCATATATACACCCCTCTCAGTATTCACATACCCTGCCTCTTAGTGTGTAAAAAAACTTAACCTAAACAATGTGGTCCTAAATTATAGGAAAACAAACAAGGCGCCTCTAAGTGTAGAAGAAAGACAAGTTTAATGCCCCAACTGGGTTTAAAAAACACTTACAAGATGGAAGGTGTAATCAGGCACTTCGTAAATGGAGCTGCATTGGAAAGGGTCACAGTGGAAGGAAGCATTCAAAGCGGATGGATGTGGTACAAGGCAGCGGCAGTGTGGAACAGAGGAAGCCGCTGTGAGGCCGGCGTCGTTAGCACGAAGGGACGGCGTAACCGGAAGTGATGTCATCCACTGGAGCAGTTCCTTAACCAGTCTGGACCGCAAACAGACTGTTTGCGGTCCAGACTGGTTAAGGAACTGCTCCAGTGGATGACATCACTTCCGGTTACGCCGTCCCTTCGTGCTAACGACGCCGGCCTCACAGCGGCTTCCTCTGTTCCACACTGCCGCTGCCTTGTACCACATCCATCCGCTTTGAATGCTTCCTTCCACTGTGACCCTTTCCAATGCAGCTCCATTTACGAAGTGCCTGATTACACCTTCCATCTTGTAAGTGTTTTTTAAACCCAGTTGGGGCATTAAACTTGTCTTTCTTCTACACTTAGAGGCGCCTTGTTTGTTTTCTTGTGTTTCTATAGACCCTGCTTCAGTCTTATTAAGCTGCAGCCCTTTGTGTTGAAGAGTACCATCCCATAACTTCCATCACTTCCACCAGCATCTCCATGCTTATTTGGGACTGCCTTACATAGAGACATTGTCTAGACTATACTAGCCCTGTGCGCCCTATAGAAATATATTTTTTAAATATTTTTTGATTTTTTATGGTCCTAAATTATATCATATACATGTGAAAAATTCACCAAAGTGAGCCAAAACCATGCATCAAAACAGAAATCAGCTGACATATATCATATATATTACAAAGTCCCCAAGAAAATGCATCCAAATCTTCTATCAATTGCCGTGATTGACGTGCTCCTGTGTTCCTTCAATATACATAAGTGACTGCGTGACACACCACCACCTTTTAGATTGGCCACTCACCAGATACTTCTCAAATAATGCACCCTTGGTTCATTCATGGGATAACCACTCCACCTTAGTAAACCTCTTCACCGGCTATACTTGGACTTTAGTATTCCTCATATAAAAATATATGGACAAAACGATCATCGCGCAATGCGTTTAAAACTATTTATTGTATAAAATCCAAAGAAAAGTGTACACTCACATTTAAAAGTGCCCTCGAGCCGGCACAAAGCTAATCCAGCAGTTAGGGACGGGTGTTTGAACTATTGCATGGTCCGCCTGTGTATAGTGTGCGACCTCCGTGTTCAGCTTGCGCTCCACCCCTCGTTCCCGTTCGCGTCCTCACCAGCCACGGACGTATCCGATCACCTGAGTGAAAAATCTCCCGGCAGCCTCTACGCGTTTCGCATCATAGTATGCGTCATCAGGAAGTGCCGGCTCGAGGGCACTTTTAAATGTGAGTGTACACTTTTCTTTTGATTTTATACAATAAATAGTTTTAAACGCATTGCGCGATGATCGTTTTGTCCATATATTTTTATATGAGGAATACTAAAGTCCAGGTATAGCCGGTGAAGAGGTTTACTAAGGTGGAGTGGTTATCCCATGAATGAACCAAAGGTGCATTATTTGAGAAGTATCTGGTGAGTGGCCAATCTAAAAGGTGGTGGTGTGTCACACAGTCACTTATGCATATTGAAGGAACACAGGAGCACGTCAATCGATAGAAGATTTGGATGCATTTTCTTGGGGACTTTGTAATATATATGATATATGTCAGCTGATTTCTGTTTTGATGCATGGTTTTGGCTCACTTTGGTGAATTTTTCACATGTATATGATATAATTTACAATAGGTTTACAATCTTTTGATTGGCTGATTGGGGGGGTGACGTGATCCAGCGCATGTGCAGCTCAGTGTCCATGCAAAAGAAGACACAGGCAGGTAAATGTTTCTTATTGCAGGAAAGGTATAGAAGTTTCTTCGGCAATAAAGAGCTGACTGCTCACATTTAATTTCTTTACATTTCAGGTTTATTCCCCTTTAAGTAGAGTTGCCCAGCTAGGAGCTCATTTGTGCCTAGAGTTCTGCTTTAAAAGGGTTTTAAACCCTCGTGTTTTTTCATCTTTATGCATCCTATACATAAAGGTGAAAAAACACCTGGCAGTGACCAGCCCCCCAGCCCCCCCGTTTTACTTACCTGAGCCCTGTAAGTAAGGGATGCGCTGTCCCTCTGCCCGGGGTTCTCGGCTCTTGATTGCATAGATTGATAGCAGTGCAGCCCTTGGCTCCCGCTGCTGTCAATCAAATCCAATGATGCGGGCGCCGAGTCATACATTCGACGGCTATGGACGCCAAATGATGAACTCAGGAGCGCGCCCACAAGGTAACCCCCCGGGAGAGCGCTTCCAACCTGGCTGTTGGTTGTCGGGGTCTGCGGGCGGGGGGCTTATCGGAATCCGGGAGCCCTCTTTAATAATGGGGCCCCCAGATCCCGGCCCCCCACCCTATGTGAATGATTATGGGGTACATCATACCCCTACCCATTCACCTAGGGAAAAAAAGTGTCAATAAAAAAAACTCTACACAGGTTTTAAAAGTAATTTATTAGGCAGCTCCGGGGGTCTTCTGCCGACTTCGGGGGTCTTCTGCTGACTTTAGGGGTCTCTCAGGCCTCTTCTCCCCATCTCCGGTGTCATCTCAGCACTCTCTGGTTCTTCTCCGGTGCCTTCTTCCTTCTGCCGGGCTCCTCCGCTATCTTCTGCTCTTTTGCCGCTCTTTTGCTAGCGGAGGAGCCCAGTCTTCAGAGATGTCTTCTTCCCTCTTCTCTTCCAGAGATGTTGACATGACGCTCTCTCCGGCTGTAATGCTGTTTGGGGACATGGGGACAAGGTGCTTTGGGGTGGGGGGGGCGCAGGGCGCCCCCCTCCCCAAAGCACCCACCCCCCATGTTGAGGGCATGCGGCCTGGTACGGTTCAGGAGGGGGGGCGCTCACTCGTCCCCACCCCCTTTCCTGACCGGCCGGGCTGCGTGCTCGGATAAGGGTCTGGTATGGATTTGGGGGGGACCCCATGCTGTTTTTTCGGCGTAGGGGTTCCCCTTAAAATCCATACCAGATCTAAGGGCCTGGTATGCCCCTGGAGGGTAACCCATGCCGGTTTTTTATTCAAAATTTGCCGTGGAGTTCCCCCTCAAGATTCATACCAAAACACAGTGCCTGGCATTGGCAGGGTTCCAAGTCGGATCCCCGCACCAGTGTGAACCCGGCTCCCAAGGTGTCAATCTCGCCGATAAAAACGGCGAGATTGACACAATATCAGACAACAATACAGAAGTTGACCAAAGAGTGGTGGTAAAGAGCTGAAAAACCACGTGATTTGGTGAAAGTTGGCTGGAAAAGTCCTGCCATCTGTATGCAATACAAACTTATGGCCAACGCCCTTTGTACAAAAATCCAAGGGAAAGTTTGTACAAAGTCCTATCGTGTGTATGGGGCTTTTCAATCACTTTAACCACATTTCTACTGGAGCAGTGTTTTATTTTTCTCTCTGATAATAAATCTGCATTTATTGTTAGAAAATTAAAGATGAACTTCAGCCCAGCGCAAATCTGGTCCAACCCCCACTCTTTCTCACTGCCATCTTTAATTATTCTGCTGTGCAGATCTCTGTTGGACCTGCAGTGTATCTACACTAACTTAGAGAATTTTCGCCCACATATTGCTGATATCTGGGATTTTAATACTTGCTGTGTCTGCTCACATGTGCAGGAATTCCCAATGCTTGTTCATGTATGTGCCACAGGCCTTTACTGACTCAGAAAACCCTGCAGCCCATCTGCACATGTGCCTGTTAAAACTCTTTTGGGATTTGTGACATGGACATCCCAAGAGGGGGTCCAATGTCATTCTCGCCAGGTGGCAGAAACAGCACTAAAAGGGTTAGAAACTTTTCTGAAAGTTAGGTAAGAGTGTCCAATTGTGAAAGATGGAAGGTGGAGAAGTAAAAAAACATGTCAAAAAATAAAGTTATACCCAAGCATTTATATTTCCCCAAAAAATTCTGCGCCCATCCCACCCCCATGTGCACACACACATGGACGTAAACACACAGTCAGTGCTAGGAAAAAAATGGCCTGGTCATGAAGGAGGTAAAATCTTCTGGAACTGAAGTGGTTAAAGCTAGACATATTGGGGATCTATTTAGTCAGTGCAACCTTATCTTTTATATTGTACCAAAAAATTGGGTAATATATTGCATTTGTGTGTCCTAAAAATAACTTCTATGTATTTTTTTACGAAAATGTTGTGCTTGAAAAACTGTTGTGCAATTATCTTGTGACATACAAATTGGAACAACCACCATTTTATTGTCCAGGGTCTCCTCATTCAGAAAATATATAATGTTTGGGGGGTTTAGCTTATCTTCATGACTAAAATGATTTTTTTAAACGTGTGCAAAAAATGTGAAAGTTAATGGGTAAAGGTCTGTTTGGAAATCCTTAATTATGAACGAAAGGGCGCTGTAGAATAAAATGGTGGCAGTTGTAATTTTTTTCAGAAAAGCAAACACTAATGCCACATACACACGAGCAGACTTTTCAGCATCAAAGGTCCGGCGGTCTTTCCGACGGACTTTCGACGGAGTTACGACGGACTTTCGAACGAAAGTCCATTGGTTTGAACGTGATGACGTACGAAGGGACTAGAATTAGGAAGTTTATAGCCAGTAGCCAATAGCTGCCCTTGTGTCCTTTTTTGTCCATCAGACTAGCATACAGACGGACGAATTTTTCAACCGGACTCGAGTCCGTCGGAAAGATTTAAAACATGTTCCAAATCTAAAGTCCGTCTGATTTTCGTTAGAAAAAGTCAGCTGAAGGTCCGATGAAGCCCACACATGTTCGGATTGTCTGACGGATTCGTTCCGTCTGACCAGTCCGGTCGAAAAGTCCGGTCGTGTGTACACGGCTTAAAATGGATTTTAGTGCACACACACACAGTATAATTCCCAATAAATGACACTTCTAAGTACCATAAAGGTGATTTAGCCATCTGAATTGCTTTTACGTAAAAGACAATACTGCAGCCATAAGCTTGTTTTAACCTCTTTATTACTGGGATATTTATAAGGGTACCTTGGTAGACAAGGGGCTAATGACAGGCTCAGAAGTTTGGATGAGTTTTGAGAAGAGTTGAACTCACCCTCTGATAAACATTGGTGTCAGGGCCATTGGCATTGGTGACAAAATTTCTGATTTGTGACACCCTTGCAATCTCCATGTCTTGTCCCTACATTACTCCATCAGATATGACACAGCACATTTTAGGTGTTTGAACTCAGTTAGACATTTCAGTCTCTTAAGGCGTACACAGCTTGTGAAAGGGGGAGGGTACAACTCTAATCTTCTTGTTATTGGAATAAAGACCTTTATACAGGGAAGGACCAGCCAACTATGAGGCTTTTTAAATACAGAAATTCTGCAATGTTCTCCAAGCACTAGCTGGCCAGGCACAACAAGGTAAGCATGGCAGGAGTAAGCTGTCAGCACAACGCTAAAAGGATTAGGAATCCTGGAATCCTGTGTAGAATTTTATGGTCACGTACTGTTAGATTTTTTAAGGATTTTGCAATTTATGCTGCAGAAATATGTTGGAGAATGTCTGTTGATCAACATCTAAATCATTAAGAAAAAAAGGGGGACAATCCCAGAAGCTTGTCTAGGTGGGCAAATGCAACAGGCATGCAGGTACACTACGGGGTTGATTTATAAAAAGAGCCAAGTTAGTTCACTATGGAAGGGTATTTTTACTTGTGTTGGGAATGTGGTGCTAAGAATACCCAATCATGTGCAAGGAAAATTACAAAAAAACATATTTTTTCTTTGCACATGATTGGGTGATTGAGGTAGGAAAGTTTCAGCTCATTTACTAAGCTAAGAGAAAATTTACTAGTAAATCAATCTTACGATGGTCAAGTGTTTGATCACCCTCCTCAGCTATTAAAATCAGGTGTTTTGGAGTGAAAGGTATTGTTAGTGCTGTAAGTTGGAAAGACATTTCAAGGCCCTTTGACATAGGTGTTCTGTTGGTCCATTTCAGGATGTACTGTATGTCTGTTTTAAGAAACATATTTTTTATTAATTCTTTTGTCACCTAGGATAAGTTCTTATCTTGATTTCTTACACAGATGCTGCTGGATAGTAACTCTCCTTGTCCAGCAACCAGCTTCCCTACATAGATTCACACAAGAAATCCCTACTTTTAGCCTCCATGCACACTGGTGTTTTTTTTAAGCTAAACAAATGTTGGAAAAAATGCTGGGAAAAAAATCCTGATAATAGCTTCTTGTAGTAGCATTGTAGCAGCGTTTTAGGACTGTTAGCATTTTATTAACATTTTTGCTAAACGCTACAAAGATTTTTTTTTTTCTGCTCCTAGACGCTGAAGCCCCAAAAACTCTAACATTCAGGCATTGTGGCAGTATACAGTGAGATCTTACAGCACCCATATGGCACAGTTTACAATGGATAATAGATAAGCACACTGTACAGTAGACATAATATTTCTGGTGGTATCTAATGATCACACAGGAAAGCCCCTGAGGAGCAAAAAGAAGGACAATTTCATATATGTAAGATTCTTTTTTTTTTTTAATCCATGATGAAGGGGAGTTTCTTCTGGCCCCAAAAATGCATAGACTGTTTTTAAGTGTAAACCATTAAATTCATTTGGACCCCTTTATCCTTTGGTCTGGATCTCCTTCCATATTTTTTTCTGGTAATGTTTTCGTCCACTCACTTTATATAAACTCACATCAAAGCCCCTTGGGTGCTTTTTTCTTAACAATTTCATTTACAACTGTCTGCACATAGTCTTGTATGGAGCTTCCAATCAGGTCCACCTGAAAAAACAAGAGGTGGACCTGATTGGAAACCCCATGTGAAATTTACTGGCATACTGTAATTTGTCAGTTGGCACTTACTTCCAAAGATGCCATAAGTTCCCTCTACATTTGGGAAGAAGATATTGGAGAACCCTCCTTTTAAAGTACATTAAAATGCACAAAAGTACATGTATTTTACATCGCAAAATGCAAAGGTGCCCTAAAGTGTTTTGTTAGCCTAAACCTTTTTATTTATATATTTTTTTAACTCTGTGGTGCCATTCAGGAGATTGTTTAACTCTGCAATACTGTCACTGGGACAGAAAATGATAGAATATCTCCTTAAAGCTGATTATACACTAGTAGATTTGTTTTAAAATGTTTGCATGAACATTCATACAGAGATTCCAATTAGTACATTTGATGACTTGACTGATGTTGTTGGACAGTACAAAAAGAAAATTAAATTTCTTTATCGGACATCATGGGACACAGAGTCTTAAGTAATTACTTAATGGGTTATAGCCCACCTTCAGGTGATGGACACTGGTTATGCCCAATCCAGGAAGTTCACCCCTATATAACTCCTCCTCCTTCCAGGAGCATATCAGTTTTTTCACCAGTGTCTAAGGTGTTGGTCACGAGTGAAGATGTGCTCTGAGGAGCTCCAGGTGGGATCCATGCTGGATTTAAATAGCCTCCATAAAGACCAGATCCATCCAAAGTGCTACTAAGGCCTAAAAGGATGGTACCTGGGGCCTCGTATCTGAAGCACGAGGTTTTGCCTGTAATGCCTCTCTTTGTAGGGCTGGACCCCAGGAAACCAGGGCTTGGTCTTGCTACATTACCTAGTGGGGTGCTTTACAAGTCCAAGGGAGTTGGAACCCTGATATCTAGGGACCCGGTCCTTGAAGGTTTGCTAAACGCAGCCCGCCGTGATGGGTGAAGGTTTGATTGTCTGTTAATTCAGCAAATCCTGCGGCGGGGATAAGGTAAGGGAAGAAACTTCGGTATTAAAAACACCTATCTATTCTTCCATTAGGGAAAAAAATGTTGTCATGCCTTAATTCTCCACTAGAGGGAATCTATGCACATATCTTACTCTGCCGTCTTCACTGTAAAGCTCAGTTTGTGTGTGGTCGCAGCAGCGTGTGCAGGGAGATTTTTATCAAGGTAAAAGTAATCTGCAAAATGTTTTCTTTCTCCCCCCTGAAGGGACCATAGGGTTAGGGGGCTATCAGTGCTGTACCCTCTTACATTACCCCCCCACCACGGGGGGGGGGGGGTGCGGAGGTCCCGCTGGTACTGCTAATTTTATTACTGTTGGTTGATTTTACTGTTGTTGGTGCCTGCTGCTGGATGGGTCTCTGCCTCCCCCCCCTCGTGTTGGGTCTGTGGACCCGAAAACGCCACGCATGTGCGTGAGAACATTTTTAAATGTAAAAAGGGGCGGAATCTTTCTCAGAGGGGGTGGGACCTAAGCGAGGTGCCATGAATGTCCACGAGGACGCATGACAGGCTAAAACAAAAACAAACTACAGCTGTGACAGTCTATCCTCGGCTGATGAGGAGGAAACAAGCAGCCTGCAACACAGGGACACAGGAGCTGTGGGACACGTGAGGGTTGCAAACTGGTATTCCTGATACAGGAAGGACATTTTTTTCCCAGCACTAGGCTGAACTTTATAGTGGCTTTAAATGTCATGACTATATTCAGCGATTAAGTGCAATTTGTATAGTGCCTCTGTTTTTGTACTTGGGACTATGCCTACCAAAAAAGACACAACAAAAAAGTAAAGGTTTCACCCCCAGGCGTTAGGATCTCGAGGCGCATTTCAACGCTGTCATCCCCGCCTGAATTACCAGTTATGGCAGGCCAGGGTGAGCCATTGGAACAAATTGATGGTGCAACTGCTTCTCACATCTCAGCCCCTGTATACGTGACTGAAGATATCCTTTCCTCCTCCCTGCAGGGTCTGCAAGGAAGATTAGCGGCTTTAATCGCATCCTTCATTCAAATGGATAGGAAGAGTGCTAGATCCCCCTCCCCCCCTTCAGAACCTTTGCAAGGGGAACAGTGGGCTCAGGATGAGGTATTACACTCCGTCGATCTGGAGGAAAAACAAACCAATGATTCCTTTGTGGAGGAAACAATGGTAGATGAACCTTTTTCAGCCTCACAATCTGAGAAATTGCTGATACAAACTCTTACAGAGATGGTTCGTTCCACTTTCATGCTGCCCCTAACGCAGTCTTCTGAAAGCTTGGTTTCTTCCTTGGGTTCCTTGAGCCCGGGTTCACACTTATGCGAATTAGATGCGGCTTACATCGCATCTAATTCGCAGGACATTTTAAAATACATTCATATGAATGCATCTGGTTCACATATGTGCGTTGCATTCGCACTGCGCATTGCACAAAAACGTGTGCGTTTTCTGGGCATTGCGGTGCGAATTACGAGCCCCTTATCTTCTATGGGAACGCATCTGCTTCGCAGATGCATTGCGTTCTGAACATGGATTTTCTACTTCTCCTCACTACACCTCCCCCTCTCCCCCCCTCTCCCTCCCCCTCTCCCTGCTCATTGATCCTGAGCTAAAACGCAGTGATTCCTTTGAACAGGAGATTTTTATCTCCCCAGTGAAACCTGAGCTTCAATTCGCACCGCACATTTGTGAAACCGGGCTGAAACTTTCTCAGCCTTTGCATGCGTTTCCTGCACAGTTTCAGGTTTTCACCTGAACCAAGATATTGTCCTGCTATCGTTTTTTCCAAAACCATGTTCCAGGAAAGAAAAGTCACTATATTGTCTTGATGTGGTGAGAGCAGTGAAAATCTATTTAAAGGCAACTGCTCAGATTCATAAGACTGATATCTTATTTATTCTGCCAGGAGTTCCTAAGAAAGGACAGGCAGCATCGAAATCCACTGTCGCTAAGTGGATTCGGCAAGTGATAATTCAAACTTAAGATTCCCCCTTTTCAAGTTAAGGCGCACTCTACCAGGGCGGTTAGTGCTTCCTGGCAGTGGCGTCTCCAGCTTTCAAATTTAGGGGGGGCACATGGGGGGACAGGGACAAAAGTAGGGGGGCAACTATAAAATGCATATATATATATATATATATATATATATATATCTATCCTGGGGCCCTTTACTACGACCCCACAACGGGCCCTTTCACATGTTCTGCAGTGAGCTCCCTTCCTACTGTATTGGGGTCCCCCAGGGTGGCAGAAAACAAGAGATATATGTCACCAACATACCAAGAAAATATAAGGATCCAAAGCAGTGGGAGAACTATCAGGGTTGCAAAGGTTTTCTTGCCTCCAGGCCCTGGTGTTCTGCCACTGTGGGGTTCCTCAGCCTCCTCTTGCTGTCCTGCCCCTGCTATTGACAGCGCTGGTCTGGCATCTCTTGGAATTTACAGGCTGGTCCTCCTGTCCTAAGGATGGGAGAAATCAGTCTGTTGTTTCAGTAACTGAGAGTCCTGGTGGAGTCCTTCCTGCAACTCGCTCTTCTCCCTGCCAATGAGGATGCAGGTAAAGGAGCAGATTGGGCGGCAGTGGTTGAGTGAACGCTCGCATTATGCAGTGTCAGCGAGCAGGGGAGGGGGGAGGAATCACCCGCAGGAGCTGACTGGGGACTCTCTCCCTCTTAGACATTGATTTTTTGTAAAAAAAAAAATGGTGGGGCACAGCATAATGTTGGGGGGGGTCAGGGCCCCCTCTGCCCCCCCCCCCTAGGGTCGCTATTGCTTCCTGGGCAGTGTGTCATCAGGCCTCCATGGCTCAGATTTGTTAGGCCGTAACTTGGTCTTCAATACATACATTCACAAAAAAATTTTATCAGCTGGATGTAAGGAGGTATGAGATATCGCCTTCGGGCACAGTGTGCTGCAGGCAGCAGTATAGGTCCTCAAGTCTGGGGGTACCCTCCGGGTTGTGTCTCCCTCCCCTCAAGTAGCATTGCTATGGGACATACCATTAAGTAATTACTTAAGGCTCTGTGTCCCATGATGTACGATAAAGAAAATAGGATTTTTATAACAGCTTACCTGTAAAATCCTTTTCTTGGAGTACATCATGGGACACAGAGGTCCCTTCCCTCTTTTTTGGGATTTAAGTATATTGCTTTGCTACAAAAACTAATGTGCTCCTGGAAGGAGGAGGGGTTATATAGGGAGTGAACTTCCTTGATTGGGAATAACCAGTGTCCATCACCTGAAGGTGGCCTATAACTCATTAAGTAATTACTTAAGGCTCTGTGTCCCACGATGTACTCCAAGAAAAGGATTTTACAGCTGTTATAAAAATCCTATTTTTCACAAATGGGTGCTCTGGTGAATCATAAGCTTAATAATAGCATGCAATGCCAAGCTGCGGTTTCCAAAGTGAGCAAAGTCCTTTCTGGTATTAAGAGAGGCTTGGACTCCAGAGAGAGAGAGAGATATCATTTTGGCCCTGTACAAATCATTTGTAAGACCTCATCTGGAAAATGCGGTTCAGTTTTGGGCTCCAGTTCTCAAAAAGGATATCGGAGGAACTGGAGAAAGTGCAGAGAAGGGCAACCAGAGCAGAGGCATGGAGAAGCTCCGCTATGAGGAAAGAATTAAGGAACTGAATTTATTCTCTCTTGAGAACAGGAGATTAAGGAGGGATATGATCAACAACATGATCTCCTTCCCGCCGAGCGTACGTACATATGTGGCCTCGGCTTTAAGGGGTTATACTGGGATGATGCCTGCAGCTGCAGGCATCATCCTGGTACCGTTTTTTAGAGCGGGCAGTCGGCTCTTCAGGAATAGCAACTGATGCGGCTAAAAGCCGTTCGGCTGTTATACCGTGGAGCAAGAGGGGACGTCCCCGCCGCCTTCCGTCACTCTTCCTGGGCCTCATGTCACATCGTCAGGACGTCACTTCCGGTTTACTCGGCTGCCAATGGCGCCGTCTAAAAAAAAAAATTACAGTATTCAGAATCGCCATTTTTGGCGATCTGAATACTTTGAAGTGCAAAGGAGGGATTTGGGGTCTTTTAGACCCCTGATCCCTCCATAAAGAGTACCTGTCACCACCGATTACTGTCACAAGGGTTGTTTACATTCCTTGTGACAGCAATAAAAGTGATCAAATTATTATTATTTTTTTAAAAGTAACAATGTAAAAAAATAAAAAGAAATAAAAGAAATAAGAAAAGAAAAATTTTTTTTTTAAAGCGCCCACAAAGCGCTTTACACGCAAGTCGCGCCCATATATGCAAACGGTGTTCAAATCACACATGTGAGGTTTTACCACGATTGTCAGAGCGAGAGCAATAATTCTAGCACTAGAACTCTTCTGTAACTCTAACCTGGTAACCATTTTTTTTTTTTAAAGCGCCGCCTATGGAGATTTTTTAGGTACCGTTGTTTGTTGCCATTCCACGAGTGTGCGCAAATTTAAAGCATGACATGTTCAGTATCCTTTTACTCGGCGTAACATCATCTTTCACAATATACAAAAAAATTGGGCTAACTTTACGGTTTAGTTTATTTTTTAATTCATGAAAGTGTCTTTTTTTTCCTAAAAAATTGCATTTGAAAGACCGCTGCGTACATACCATGTGACATAAAATTTTGCAACAATTGCCATTTTATTCTCTAGATTCTTTGCTAAAGAAATATATATATATAATGTTTGGGGGTTCTAAGTTATTTTCTAGCAAAAATTACGGATTTTAACTTGCAAGTATGGATGAGCCGAACACCCCCCTGTTCGGTTCGCACCAGAACATGCAAACAGGAAAAAAGTTTGTTCGAACACGCGAACACCGTTAAAGTCTATGGGACACGAACATGAATAATCAAAAGTGCTAATTTTAAAGGCTTATATGCAAGTTATTGTCATAAAAAGTGTAATATCCCTTTACATTTCGTAGCTGGGGGGTGTCTATAGTATGCCTGTAAAGGGGCGCATGTTTCCTGTGTTTAGAACAGTCTGACAGCAAAATTACATTTCGAAGGAAAAAACCCATTTAAAACTACTCGCGGTTATTGCATTGCCGTCCGACAATACACATAGAAGTTCATTGATAAAAACGGCATGGGAATTCCCCACAGGGGAACCCCGAACCAAAATTTAAAAAAAAAAATGACGTGGGGGTCCCCCTAAATTCCATACCAGGCCCTTCAGGTCTGGTATGGATGTTAAGGGGAACCCCGCGCCAAAAAAAATAAAATAAAAAACGGCGTGGGGTCCCCCCAAAAATCCATACCAGACCCTTATCCGAGCACGCAACCTGGCAGGCCGCAGGAAAAGTGCGCCCCCCCCTCCTGAACCATACCAGGCCACATGCCCTCAACATTGGGAGGTTGCTTTGGGGTAGCCCCCCAAAACACCTTGTCCCCATGTTGATGAGGACAAGGGCCTCATCCCCACAACCCTGACCGGTGGTTGTGGGGGTCTGCGGGCGGGGGGCTTATCGGAATCTGGAAGCCCCCTTTAACAAGGGGACCCCCAGATCCCGGCCCCCCCTGTGTGAAATTGTAAGGGGGTACTTACCCCTACCATTTCACTAAAAAACTGTCAAAAATGTTAAAAATGACAAGAGACAGTTTTTGACAATTCTTTTATTGAAATGCTTCTTCTTTCTTCTATCTTCCTTCATCTTCTTCTTCTGGTTCTTCTGGCTCTTCTGGTTCTTCCTCCGGCGTTCTCGTCCAGCATCTCCTCCGCAGCGTCTTCTATCTTCTTCTCCTCGGGCCGCTCCGCAATCATGGCATGGGGGGAGGCTCTTCTCTTCATCTTCTTCATCTTCTTCTCTTCTTCTTTTCTTCTCTTCTTCTCTTCTTCATTTTCTTCTCCGGGCCGCTCCGCATCCATGCTGGCATGGAGGGAGGCTCCCGCTGTGTGACGGCATCTCCTCGTCTGACGGTTCTTAAATAACGGGGGGCGGGGCCACCCAGTGACCCCGCCCCCCTCTGACGCACGGACATGACGGGACTTCCCTGTGGCATTCCCGTAACGTCACAGGGAAGTCCCGTCAAGTCACTGTGCGTCAGAGGGGGGCGGGGTCAACGGTTGCCCCCCCCCTTATTTAAGAACCGTCAGACGAGGAGACGCCGTCACACAGCGGGAGCCTCTCTCCATGCCAGCATGGATGCGGAGCTGCCCGGAAAAGAAGAGAAGAAGAAGAGAAGAAGAAGAGAAGAAGAAGAGAAGAAGAAGAGAAGAAGAAGAGAAGAAGAAGAGAAGAAGAAGAGGAGAAGAGGAGAAGAGAAGAAAAGAAGAAGAAGATGAAGAGAAGAGCGGGAGCCTCCCCCCATGCCATGGGTGCGGAGCGGCCCGAGAAGAAGATGATAGAAGACGCCGCGGAGGAGATGCTGGACGAGAACGCCGGAGGAAGAACCAGAAGAGCCAGAAGAACCAGAAGAAGAAGATGAAGGAAGATAGAAGAAAGAAGAAGCATTTAAATAAAAGAATTGTCAAAAACTGTCTCTTGTCATTTTTAACATTTTTGACAATTTTTTAGTGAAATGGTAGGGGTAAGTACCCCCTTACCATTTCACACAGGGGGGGGCGGGATCTGGGGGTCCCCTTGTTAAGGGACAAGGTGTTGGGGACAAGGTGTTTTGGGGGGCTACCCCAAAGCACCCTCCCAATGTTGAGGGCATGTGGCCTGGTACGGTTCAGGAGGGGGGGCTGCAATCTCGTCCCCCCTCTTTTCCTGCAGCCTGCCAGGTTGTGTGCTCGAATAAGGGTCTGGTATGGATTTTCGGGGGGACCCCACGCCGTTTTTTTTTTGACACGGGGTTCCCCTTAAAATCCATACCAGACCTGAAGGGCCTGGTATGGAATTTAGGGGGACCCCCACATCATTTTTTTTTTTTTAATTTTGGTTCGGTTTTCCCCTGTGGGGAATTCCCATGCCATTTTTATCAATGAACTTTTATGTGTATTGTCGGACGGCAATGCAATAGCCGCGAGTAGTTTTAAATGGGTTTTTTCCTTTGAAATGTCATTTTGCTGTCAGACTGTTCTAAACACAGGAAACATGTGCCCCTTTACAGGCATACTATAGACACCCCCCAGCTGCGAAATTTAAAGGGATATTACACTTTTATTGTTTGACTTTAAGCATTATTAAAATCACTGCTCCTGAAAAAATGGCCGTTTTTAAAACTTTTTTTTGCATTGATCCATGTCCCCTGGGGCAGGACCCAGGTCCCCAAACACTTTTTATGACAATAACTTGCATATAAGCCTTTAAAATTAGCACTTTTGATTTCTCCCATAGACTTTTAAAGGGTGTTCCGCGGCATTCGAATTTGCCGCGAACACCCCAAATTGTTCGCTGTTCGGCGAACTTGCGTACAACCAATGTTCGAGTCGAACAGGAGTTCGACTCGAACTCGAAGCTCATCCCTACTTGCAAGCAACAAATGTCAGAAATAGGCTTAGTCATGAAAGGGTTAAATACATAAGGGGTCCATATAGTGAAGTTGGTGTTGAGTTATTGACTTTAAGGTCATCACAAAGGACAAGGGGCACTCTTTACGTCTGGAAAAGAGATTTAATCTCCAAATACGGAAAAATTTCTTCACAGTAAGAGCTGTAAAAATGTAGAATAGACTCCCTCAAGAACTAGTTCTGTCCAGCTCAGTAGAGTATTTAAAAAAAGTCCTGGATTCTTTCCTAAATGTACATACAGTGGAACCTCGGTTTGCGAGTAACGCGGTTAATGAGCGTTTCACAAACCGAGCACTGTATTTCTAAAATTCCTAACTCGGTTTGTGAGTGTTGTCTCGCAAAACGAGCAGGATTCAGGCCAAAAGTGATGTGCAGTACCGCTTTTGGCCTGAGGTGGGGGGCGCCAGAGCCGAGCAGAGCCGAAAGTGCCGTTCGGAAATGCACGGACAGGCCCGAGGACAGTTCGGATGACCTCAGCAAACCTCGGAAAGGCTCGTGAACGGAGTCTTTCCGAGGTTTGCCAAGGTCCGCCGAAGTGTCCCTCGGGCCTTTTCGGCCGTTTTCGAGGCTCTCCGGCGTCCCCCGCCTCTGGCCGCATGCGGTATTGCAGCCCATTGAAGTCAATGCGGAACAAATTATTTTAGTTTCCATTGACTTCAATGGGAAAACTCGCTTTGATATGCGAGTACATTGGATTACGAGCATAGTCCTGGAACTGATTATGCTCGTAATCTGAGGTTCCACTGTAATATAACTGGATACTAACAATTATAGATAAAGTTGATCCAGGAAATATCCAATTGCCTCGCGGTGGAGCAGGAAATAATTTTTTCCCCTGCTGGAGCAAATTGGATGAGGCATTACTGGGGTTTTTCGCCTTCCTCTGGATCAATTGTGTGTGTATAGGATTGTGTATATAGGATTGTATGTGTGTATATATATATATATATATATATATATATATTTTTTTTTTTTTTTTTTTTTTAAGGATGTCTTTTTCTTTTATTGATTGAACTAGATGGGCTTGTGTCTTTTTTCAATCAGCGTAACTAGGTAACATTCAATTTTGGGGTGAATGGACTTTCCTAAATAACAAACACAACCACTTTTAGAAATGTGTTCATTTGAGAAAAAATTTCCCTTTCTGCTTTCTTATTTTCTTGTCACTGCCATCGAAAATGAACATCGATTTGCCCCACTAACGATTAGAAAATCAAATGAATGTTCTTAAAGCTAGAACATTTTGACTTAAATTGTACTAGTCCATGGCCAGCTATACAGATTTCCCCAGCCACACAAACAGTATAGATGGACAAACCCCCTGCCAGACTATTGTATTCTGACAGCACTGAGCACCAGCTGGCAGGATACCCAAACAGTGCCTGCAGTTGATTGGCTGCAAACACTGTTCGGATTACAATTTTTGCTCCGGCTCCTTCAACAAAAGTTGAATGAGTAATGGACTTTTGTCGAGTAGAAAAGGCCACCTTTTTTGTTAGAAATCCCAGCAGTGTATGACCAACTTTACACATTGACAATAATTACCTGTTTTATCAGAAGGGGAAGGCTAGAACCTAGAATCTTTTTGCTGTTGGTGTCATCATTGCAGATGTCCCTTTATTTCCTAAGCAATATTGTCACCAGAGGAAATTAAAGGTTTGATCAGACGTAATCAAGACTTACAATCTAATAGGGTGGGGCAGGTGGTAGAAAGGGTTGTAACTGTGGGGAATGAGCTGATGGAAGTAGTAAAAGATTAGTTGGAGGTGTGATAGGCTTCCCCGAAGAGATGAGTTTACAGGGATTACCTGAAGGCAGCCAGAGTAGGAGGTAGAGAGTTCCAGAGGATGGGAGAGGCTCTGGAGAAATCCTGGAGACGAGCATGGGAGGAGGGAACAAGGAAGCTTGAGAGTAGGAGGTCTTGAGAGGAGTGTAGAGGGCGATTTGGATGATATTTGGAGATGAGATTGGTGATGTGGCTCGGAGCAGAGTTGTGAATGGCTTTGTATGTTGTTGTTATTATTTAGATTGCTGGACGATCGGGAGCCAGTGTAGGGATTGGCAGAGAGGGGTGGCAGACACTGAGAGGTCGGTAAGGTGGATAAGTCTGGCAGCAGCATTCATGATAGACTGAAGAGGGGATAGCCTATGGAGAGGCAGGCCAATGAGAAGGGAGTTGCAATAGTCAAGTCGAGAGATAACGAGGGAGTGAATGAGGAGCTTGGTGGTTTCATTTGGTAAAAAGGGGCGAATTTTAGAGATGTTACGGAAGTGAATTCTACAAACTTTCGATAGTGATTGGATTTGGGGCTGAAAGGACAGGTCATAGTCTAGTACCCTTGCATGAGGGGAGAGATTGATGGTTATTTTGCATTTTGATGGAAAAGTCATGGAGGGGAGCACAGGCGGGGGGATATATACAAATGTAAAGCATCTGTGGTGTAGTGCTATACCCCCACTCCTTTGTGTGTAATGAAAAAAAATATGAAAAGCTAGAAATTACAATCTGAACTATAATACACCTCCCCCACTAAAGGGTGTTCATGATCTAATCCATATGCGAGTGCCTTAAATAACTGCTAGAAACTCCCCTCAGGGACTAAATGCAATAATACATGATTTAATACAACTAAATATTGGTGCACTATAAAACACCTCCTCTGAAAAATATTTAGTTTAGCACTTGTGAAACTGCAAAATACAAAGACTCTTTCCCAATCATGTAAAAGTGGTGCCACTCATGCCCCCCCTCCAGGTCTATTATTATTGTTTCCTTGATAAAATTAGCCTGGCTATTTTTGCTTTTTCATTTTTTTTCAGTTTCACTCTGTATTTTTATTCTATTGATTATTCATTTTCCATTATTTTTATTTTTATATGTTTTATTATTAAATTTATTTTCCCTATTACCTGTGTTTTTAGTATATGTATTGCATTTGTATTTTATTCTTTCACAAATCCTGTTATATACACCTTTTTGCTTTTTGATGTTTACAGCTTGTTGTGTTTATTTACTATTATCCTCACTATTATTATTATTTATTTATTTTTACTCTTTTTTTATTTATTCATTTTCCCCTCCACTTTTTCTTTTCTTGATGTTGACACTGTTTAGTTTTCCATCAGTAACACATTTGAACCAACATCTCTGTGATTTTTGCACATGTGATTACCATTCTATCTTATTGTTGCCATCACAGACTGCCAGCGGACTTTTGGATTTGGATTGTTTTGCTTCCCTGGTCACTTTGTATCAGGGGTGTTATTCCATCCCTAGTTTTCCTTCCACCCAGCACACTGTCAGTCTGCATTGTCACCAATGCCATGTGCTTTGGAGCTTGGTGGGGGGCTATTTAAATGAGCGTGGGTAGCTGAAGAAGAGGAGGAGTACTCAAAACGCCTGCTGTGATCCCACTTTTACTGGAGACCATTGTCCACTGAGTGCTGTCCTTGGGACTAAGAAAGCCAAGCAGGAGCAGCAGAGATTTCTCGCATCCAGCCCAGCTGGCCACACAGTGATCTGGACATTGTGGCTGCTCACCCATCCTTTCCTTGTGACTGTGTTGTGTGTTGAGTGGGCTCTTTCTCCACCTGGACTATATGCACTCTTTTCACATTTTATTTTGTGAGTATATAATATGATGTTTTTAACATTTCTTTTATTCCTCCAGAGGTCTACGCTGTTTTCTCAGTTCCCTTGCTTTTGTCTTCAAAAAGACACCCTTAAGACTGTTCTATTCCAGCTAGTGGAAATGGAGCACATCCTGTGTGCCTGGCTGTGTGCACACCAATCGTGGGTAAAAGAATCAATTTTATGCCACATCATTTATTCTTTTAGCTATTATTATATCTACAACTAACTCAACTCTCTGATGTACCATGAGCTTCAGATGTAGTAATTTAGCAGGGGTTCCTTGAGACTTGAAAATTAATTCAAGTGTTCCTCTGTTGAAGGGTTGTATAAGGCAGGTATAGTATATGCTAAGGAGTCATTTTTACATCTAGTGTTGTGTTGTTTTTGCATTATAGTGGTCCTGACAACTCTTCACGGCTACAATGGAACTCGGAGGAACAGGAACTCTGCTCTTGGCAGTCTGTGTCACAGCTCTCATATTCTTCATGATGTGGATTAACAGCAATAAGAGGAAGAATATGCCTCCTGGACCTACTCCTCTTCCTTTCATTGGAAACATTCTACAGGTGAACAGTAAAGAGCTGCCACAGTCACTCCTAAAGGTGAGCACAGTTTGGTACTTATAACCAGGGAGTGCTATCGGCTATATTGGATGGTCCAACTGAGAAACCTCTTGCAGCCAAATAACGCATATGTGCAGCAGCAAAGCGGTTGGGCTTAATGCCCACATGCCGCACATATGAGTCCATGAGCAGCAGACGTTTCTGTGCAGTCCTAGCACAGCGATCAAGCTATCAAAGACAGCGCTCTGTCTCTACTACTGATCAGGAGCAGACAGATCTGGCTCCCATTTATGAGACCAACAAGACAGCCATTCATAGTGGTCATGTGATCAGCCAACCTTTCCTGCCCTGTGAGCATTGAGAGCCTGTTAACAGCTTCCCACCTGGCAGTCATTCTGCTATAGTCCAGGCGGGTTTTGCCATCCTGGATGTCATATGATCTCCATGCTGCTCTCAGTTTTCTGTAAGTGGTAATGGCTCTGCAGCCTCATGATGCTTTTGGTCTTTAAAACCAAGCTCCAACTTTTTTTATAGTGTAGAGCGGGTAAAAGTCACAACCTTAGATCCCAAGTTTGTATTGCTGCCTTTGTCCTTATTTGGGAGATTTCCCTTCACTTCCTGTCACAATGAAAATAGAACAATAAATAAGAGGGTTCAGTTGTTATCTTGACTAAAAAGCAACAAAGAACAAAAAAACTTTACAGAGGCTCTAACTCTTCCATAATCTATTAAATGGATGTAATTGCATTGTTTTTTTCCCTTCACTTTCTGTCCTTGTGACAACTGGTCATCTGGACTGGAAGTGCGGGTAAAACACCCATTTCCAAACTGCCATTGCCATTCAAACTGCCAGAAGTTTTACTCTTATTCTAAAGAAAAAAAACAAGTCAAATCACATTTAAATTTACTCGCAGTTGCAATTACTGGCACCCGGTTATTTAAAGAAAAAAATAAAGCACAAAACAGAGTGGGGTCCCCCCAGTCCATACCAGACCCTTTGGATCTGGTTTGGATTTTAAGGGGAACCCCATGCCAAATTAAAAAAAAAAAGCGCAATGGGGTCCATATCAGACCCCTATCTGAGCAAGCAGCCTGGCAGGTGAGGAAGGGGGGGGGGTCGAGAGAGCACCCCCCCCTCCTGAACCATACTAGACCACATGCCCTCAACATGGGGGGGGTGCACCTCATCTTCATGTTGATGGGGACAAGGGTCTCTTCCCCACAACCCTGGCTGGCTGTTGTGAGGGTATGCGGGCAAGAGGCTTATCAGAATCTGGAAGCCCCCTGTAACAAGGGGACCCCCAGATCACACACGCCCCCTTATGTGAATGAGTATGGGGTACATAGTATCCATTCACCAAAAAAGTGAATGCTGATCATGGATGCCACGCTCCAATTAATAACAATAATGAATGCATGTTTTACCTGCAAAAAATGTGCTTTTTTTCAAACGTGAACTTAGCCTTTAAAACAGACAAACACCACCATTTTTACCTGTTCAGTTAAACCACCTGATGCCCAATCTTATAATAATGTACTCCAAGTGACAGCCTTCAAATGGGACATGAAGTTCCAGGACAATCCTAGTGTTTACCCTCCGCACAGCCATGTTTACTGACAAGTGTCTCATGTGTGGCCAACTGGCCATGTCGTTGGTGCATCCTCCATCTCAGCCCAGTGGGTACATGACTCAGCCCAGCCCTCCTTATGTTACCCAGACTCAGTGCTCAGGCCCTCCCCCAGACTCTTGCTCACCTTGCTGGATGTCCCCATTGTCCCCCCCTCAGCTGCCTCTCCGGCTCTGGTAGACAACAGTGACAGAAGGAGCACAGCCACAGCAGCAGCTTGGGCTCAAAGTCCCATTTTTCAGGCTCTGGGTACACACGGTACACGTATATAGCAGATTGCAGGCTCCACTTGGCGTCAAGGATGAGGCGGAGGAGAGGAGGCCATGGAAGACGAGGGGGCCAGGCTCTCCTCAACCGGAACCGCCACAGGAACGGCCAGAGCGGCTGCCTTCTCCCTGCTCTTCGCCTCCTCCATGGTCTGGACCTAATTTCCCGCACCGCTATGCCCGTCCTGTCCACTGCCTTTGTTGCCATTTGTTGTTACTGTTAATGGGACCTTCTGTCTCTCCTCCACCACCTCCTTTGTTTTTTCATTCTGGGACACTGTATTGTCCAGGAATGAAGGTGCCTGGGACCCAGGACAGACCTGCAAAATGCAGGATAGGTGGTCACCCTAATGGGAATACAGACATGTATGAGCTTTAAAAAGGAACTAAAGTCAATGATACTTATGTCCTTCGCTGGTGCCAGGTGCTGATTTGAGGCCATTTTCAAAAACCTGTGTAGCAGCCCCTCAAACCCCCCCCCCCAATACTTACCTGAGCTCAATCTTCCTCCAGCAATGTGCACGAGAGCCTTAGCTCTCCGGGGACTCTCCATCCTCATTGGCTAATACAGCAGTGGGAGCCATTGGCTGATAGTATGTGAATGATAGTAGTTTCTGTGGTAGTCCAGTAACTTTTTTGGCAAGTATAGGAAAGAACCAGAATGATGCTGGCTATCCCCAGTCAAGAAATGAGGTGGGCTCTATATGGCTTTTTTCAGCATCCTATGCACATTGTGATAAGCTCTGTGAAATCAGAGTGAACAGGAGAGGAGCTTGAATAACTGTACACGACTGAAAATAATGTTGACGTTAAGCTTTAGGTTTTCTAAGGCCAAAAACATAATAGTATAATGCCGCGTACACACGGTCGTACTTTTCGTCTACAAAAGTCCAACAGACGCTGATGGACTAAAGCTGGCTGGTAATCCGATCGTGTGTGGGCTTCTCCGGACTTTCAACTGACTTTTTTAGCCTCAAATCCGACGTACTTTAGATTTGAAACATGCTTCAAAACTTTACTTCGTAACTACGACGGACCCCGAAATCCGCTCGTCTGTGTGCTAGTCCGACGGACAAAAAGCCACGCTAGGGCACCTATTGGCTACTGGCTATGAACTTCCTTATTTTAGTCCGGTGTACGTCATCACGTACGAATCCGACCGACTTTTGTGTGGTCGTGTGTAGGCAAGTCCGTTCGTTAGAAAGTAGGCCGCAAGTCCGCCGCAAGTCCACCGAAAGTCTGCCGGAAGTCTGTCGGAAAGGCTGTCCGACTTTTGTAGACGAAAAGTACGACCGTGTGTACGCGGCATTACACTTTACCAGTTCTTAGATGTGGTGGCTGCATTCGTTTTCTTTTTTAAGGCTTATTTTTATTTTTTTTATCACCTGATAATCCTGCAAATAACACATTTTCTGTTTCTGGGTGAATACTGGCCCCCCTCTACTGTATCTACAGAGGAAGCCATGGTTGCCACCCAGACTGGACTTCAGATACGTCTTCACCATTTCCTTCAGGAGTCACCCTAATGCTCCCTGAACTGTCACCAGAGTGCCATAAAATTCTTGTGCAAAACCCCAATTCCCTACACACTAGCTCCAAGCTAGTGTGTAGTTTTGCACCCAGAACTTGGCCATGAGACAAAAAGGTAGATATAGTATAAAAAGACAATATTTATGCACAGTGGATACCAGATGTAAAGTGTCGGTGTGCCCTGAATACATACATGATCCTCGCAAAGAAGAGTTTCCCACACAGCCATCAGTGTAACGGAAGCTGCCCTGGTATAAATAGAGGAGGTATTTATTTAAACACACTGTTCCAATATGCAGGGCTAATCTCAATGCATACAGATTTGGGTGCTAACAGGTCACAAGGGGGCATTGACATGGCGCACGACAATGCATATTTCGTGTTCATAGGGGCCAGGAAAGGTGCAAATGGGGCAGGGATGGCAAGGAAAGAGGCCTGGAGGTAGAAAGTAAAAAAAAAGTAACAGTTGTGGTTTGTTTTCTAACTTATTGGGAGGATTTTCTGGTTTCCAAGAGTAATGTATATGGCGGAAAAACAAACCTCTGCTTTTACTAAGCATGCATTCCCATCAGCATGCAGCTGCCATGCTTTGCAAGCTCTGCTTGGACTGCAGCATTTATGCTCTCCGACTACAGCTAGGTAACCAATCAGTGTTAGATTTCATTCTTGGATTGGGGAGGTGAACCACAGTGTCTGACCATTTGCTGTGAGCAACAGATCCATGTATCTAAGTGTATTAGGGTACTGCTGTGTGGCAGCCACCACTGTCACGCTCATTGGTGACACCACTCAAGCGGATGACAGCACTGATAATGAGGCAGTGATCTACAACTCACCCTTTCACTTCTTGATTACAGCCAGAACTAAATACTGCTATTATGTGATTGTTCCTTACCTCTGGCACTAGAGAACTCTTACAGAGGATTGATTGTCCTTTGTACTGGGCTCCCAGTAGCAATTTTGGGGGACACAGTTACTGATTGGATATTGAGTTTTCCTGAGATTTGGGATTTGGGCAGCCAATTTGGTTCCAGGGATATATATATATATATCCCTTGCTGGGTCAGTCTGGTGGACCTACAGTGTGGGAAGTGGTGAGATAATAATAGTGCACACACTGGCTAGGGAGACGTGACGAACAAGGTTCCTGACAAGTAGGGACAGTTTAGGGTGACATGGGAAAAGTGTGTGTGTGTGTGCTACTCAGGCTCAATAGGGAGGGGGTATGTAAACAGTGCGTTCACAGCTGCTGACAGGGGGTGGAGCCCGTCATGGCTCCTGCAAGAGTTCAAGGAAAGAAGGGTGACCCCTGGAAGTCGCACATCTATGGTGTCCTACTACAATGACTGGAGTGGCAACCTCAGCCTGGATTTCGACCAGGCCAAGCCCCCAACATGTTTCACTCCGCTCTCCGGAGCTTATGCATGGGGAAGCTTTGGGGGCAGAGTGAAACACGTTGGGGGTATGGCCTGGTCGGAGTCCAGGATGAGGTTGCAACTGCATTCATCGTAGTAGGACACCATAGATGTGCAACTTCCTTGGGTCACCCTTCTTTCCAGAGACAGTTTAGGGATGGTCCAGAAAAACCCTGAATGCAATTGTCAGCTTGCAACTGGTTTTGAACTTTTGAAGTGCAGCGCTACATAAAATGTCATAATAAACCACTACATGTATTGGGCGATGCAAATTAACCACTTCAGCCCTGGAAGGATTTGCCCCCTTAATGACCAGGCCTTTTTTTGCGATACGGCACTGTTTTAACTGACAATTGCGCAGTCGTGCGACATTGTACCCAAACAAAATTGATGTGTTTTTTTTTTTCCCACAAATAGAGCTTTCTTTTGGTGGTATTTGATCACTTCTGCGGCTTTTATTTTTTGCGCTTTAAACAAAAAAAGCATCAATTTTGAAAAAAAAAAATATATTTTTTAACATTTTGCTATAATATCCTCCAATTTTTTTTTTTTTTTTTTAAAAACAAATGTGTTCATCAGTTTAGGCCAATATGTATTCTTCTTCATATTTTTAGTAAAAAAAAAAAGCAATATGCATATATTGATTGGTTTGCACAAAAGTTATAGTGTCTTCAAAATAGGGGACAGATTTATGAATAGGGAGCGATCAAGGGGTTAAATGTGTTCCCTCCTGTGTGTGTTTTTCTAACTGTGGGGGTAGTGTACTGAGTGGAGGAGGAGACCTATCGCTGTTCCTAATTACTAGGAACAGCAGATCTGTCTCTCCTCTCCTTTCAGAACAGGAATTTGTGTGTTTACATACTCAAATCCTGTTCTAGCTCTTGTGCCCGCGATCGCGGGTTTGCTGGCGGACATTGTCCACGCGCATCGGGTCCCTGCCATGCAGCGGGCACCTCAGGCGGTGCATGCGCCTGCTATGGCTCTTAAAGGAGCCAACGTACAGGTACGGCGATTCGCACAGGGGAGCCAACCTGCCGCCATAAATGTACGTGAACCAGTCGGGAATTGGTTAAATTTAAAAATGAACATGACTATTGAGTTTCAATGGTTGAAGTGACAGTCCTGAATGAGGGTTGAGTCTCCGCCAGGTATACAAATAAGCAGTCAGTGAACTGTTGATATTCACCTATGTACTCAGCAGATGTTTGTGCAATACTAGCATTATCAACAAGTGTGTTCCACCACGGGTGATGTAACCAAATCAGCACTCGTGAGAGATGAAAAATAGACTCCGCTCTGCCTGAGTCACTCCCAACCCAGATCAAAACGCCCCCATACTGCCAGCCAAGCCTGAAAACAACATGACAACACAACAAAAAGCAAACCACTACACTTCTAGCACACTAGAGGGTGCTACACTTACTACTTGTTGATACAGAAAGTGCAGTGTCCAAATGGTGACAAAACAGCAATGAAAAGACCGAGGCTCTAAACTCTCACTCCTTCTTTTACCCAACTTCTTTTACGTAAAATATTAAAACAGTTTTGTCTGTAAAGGCCCGTACACACGATCGGACTTTTTGACAACAAACATGCAAATTAGCTGTTTTGGAGCAACATCCAACCGTGTGTACGCTCCATCGGACAAACTTTTTCTGTTTCCATCAGACTTTTGTTGGCTGTGCGAACGGACAAACTTTCTGGCAACAAAAGTCCGATGGAGCAAAGTCCGATCGTGTGTACACAAAAGCATCAGACTTTTCTACAAACTACAGTACGCGGCCGCGAGAATGTTTCCAGCGCGAACACATCGCGCTGCTTCTTGGCGACAGGGTACTGTACATCTCGCGCTGGCTGCAATAGGAAAAACACATTTTCCTATTGCGGCAAGTGCGAGAGGGAATTCCCCTCTGGGGGCATACCAGGCCCTTAGGTCTGGTACGGATTTTAAGGGGAACCCCCTACACCGAAAAAACGGCGTGGGGGTCCCCCCAAAATCCACACCAGACCCTTATCCGAGCACGCAGCCCGGCCGGTCAGGAAACGGGGTAGGGACGAGCGAGCTCCCCCCCCAAAGCACCTTGTCCCCATGTTGATGAGGACAAGGGCCTCTTCCCGACAACCCTGGCCGTTGGTTGTCGGGGTCTGCGGGCGGGGGGCTTATCGGAATCCGTGAGCCCCCTTTAATAAGGGGGCCCCCAGATCCCAGCCCCCCACCCAATGTGAATGAGTATGGGGTACATGGTACCCCTACCCATTCACCTAGGGAAAAAAGTGTCAATAAAAAAAACACACTACACAGGTTTTAAAAGTAATTTATTAGGCAGCTCCAGGGGTCTTCTTCTGACTTCGGGGGTCTTCTTCCGACTTATAGGATGACATGACCACGCCCCTTATGACCTCACAATCCCACCATGCCCCGGGACTGTGATGTCATAGGGGGCGGGGTCACCGCCTATATAAGTCATAGCAGAGCGCCCAGACAGCATTACAGCCGGAGAGAGCATCATGTCAACATCTCTGGAAGAGAAAAGGGATGAAGACGTCTGAAAAGACCGGGCTTCTCCGCTAGCAAAAGAGCGGCAAAAGAGCAGAAGATAGTGGAGGAGCCCGGCAGAAGGAAGAAGGCACCGGAGAAGAACCAGAGAGCGCGGAAATGACATCGGAGAGAGAAGAGGCCTGAGAGACCCCCAAAGTCAGAAGAAGACCCCTGAAGTCGGAAGAAGACCCCTGGAGCTGCCTAATAAATTACTTTTAAAACCTGTGTAATGTGTTTTTTTTTTTATTGCTACTTTTTTTCCCTAGGTGAATTGGTAGGGGTACCATGTACCCCATACTCATTCACATTGGGTGGGGGGCTGGGATTCTGGGGGCCCCCTTATTAAAGGGGGCTCCTGGATTCCGATAAGCCCCCGCCCGCAGACCCCGACAACCAACGGCCAGGGTTGTCGGGAAGAGGCCCTTGTCCTCATCAACATGGGGACAAGGTGCTTTGGGGAATGGGGGGCCGCAGGGCCCCCCCTCCCCAAAGCACCCACCCCCCCATGTTGAGGGCATGCGGCCTGGCACGGCTCAGGGGGCGGGCGCTTGCTCGTCCCCACCCCCTTTCCTGACCGGCCGGGCTGCGTGCTCGGATAAGGGTCTGTTATGGATTTGGGGGGGACCCCCACGCCTTTTTTTCGGCGTAGGGCTTCCTCTTAAAATCCATACCAGATCTAAGGGCCTGGTATGCCCCTGGAGGGGAACACATGACGGTTTTTTATTTAAAATTTGGCGTGGAGTTCCCCCTCAAGATTCATACCAAACACAGTGCCTGGCATTGGCGGGGATCCAACTCAGATCCCCGCACCAGTGTGAACCCGGCTCGCAAGGTGTCAATCTCGCCAATAAAAGTGGCGAGATTGACACAATATCAGACAACAATACAGAAGTTGACCAAAGGGTGGTGGTAAAGAGCTGAAAAACCATGTGATTTAGTGAAAGTTGACTGGAAAAGTCCTGCCGTCTGTATGCAAGACAAACTTCTGGCCAATGTCCTTTGTACACAAATCCAAGGGAAAGTTTGTACAAAGTCCTGTCGTGTGTATGGGGCTTTACACTTTTATCAACTTGTAGGGATATATGAGAGGTGTTTGGTATCTGATTCAAAAATTATCTGGATTCTGGCACACTCCATGTACTAAGTGAGTTGGAAGTACATGGAGATGGAGTTTGCATGGAAAACATTTTAATATTGCTGCTGTACTCTAAACATTTATTAGAGACAAATCTATTTGAGACTGTATAATTATGGAAGGGCACTTGTAAAATATTCATAACATGAGGTGGGTCAGGCCAGGTCAACTACCATGATAATTATAGTAGAGTCATCTAATCCTATGCAATTTTCTTATTCAAATTCTTATAGCTTGCCAAGGTTCATGGAGATGTATTTACTGTCCAACTGGGGACCAGAACAATCGTCGTCCTCCATGGCTACGATACTGTGAAAGAGGCTCTAGTGGACAACGCTGATGTCTTCAGTGACAGGGGGGGTATACCCACAGTGCAAATGCTTTTTAAAAATTATGGTAAGTACAAAACAGTTCTTGATGTAATTTAGAGTACCATGGCATGGATAGAATCTATCTGGATGGCTTTAAATCTGGACTCCAGTTAAATCACTAAATCCACAGATGGTACGCATATAAGGGAGCTGTTTTATCTGTCAAAGTATTTGTATTTCTATCCATCCAGTCTTGAGATTTAAGGACTGGCAGCTGGCTCAGCATGCCACTGAGAGCCTGAGTTAGTGGCTCCCGCCCCCTCCACAGCCCACTTCTCCAGTGAGCGCTGGAGGGGCAGAGAAGAGAGACGTGACTGACAGTCGCTGGCCCTCTACTCACTGAAGAATGACATCCGACCGATCAGTGGTCTTTGAGCTGGCGGGGTCCAGATGCTGCATCCACCTACGTGAGTATGACTGTTATTTTGAAATCCCGAACTTCTCTTTTAATGCACAGTACCACACCATGACAAAAAATTTAGCATGGTCTATTTTTCGTGAGTAGAGGTGAATTAAATCTTATTGATTTTTGAATGGGCTGTCTAATGCAATTCATCTCAATGCACAAAAATGCCTTTGCTGCACTTCCTTTATTTGGGTATGCATGGGCCCTTATAGGTATAGATTAAGGAAGGGATATAGTGGTGTCCTCTTCCTTGCCCCAACCCAGTGACTTAAAGAGGAAGTAAACCCTGAGGGGTTTCACTTCCTCTTTATTTCCCTGCAAAGGTAAAGCATAATGGGCTACTATGCATCGCATAGTAGCCCATTATGTGTTACTTACCTGAAACCAAAGCCTGCAATGCCACCGCTGTCCCCACTAGCAGTGAGCATCTATCTTGACCCCTCTTCCTTTCAGGGCCGCAAACTCCGGCTCTGTGACTGGCCGGAGTCATGTGACGTCACTCCCGCGCATGCACGTGGGAGCCGCCAGTCACGGCATGACCCCTTTAGAAGCGGCACGATCTGCCCTTTCTAAAGTGTGCATGCGCCGGAGACATCGGCGCACGGCTTTATTGTAACTATCTCCTAAACCGTGGAGGTTTAGAAGATATTTCCAGCACCTACAGATATAGGCCTACCTGTAGGTAAAAGTGGATGTACGGGGTGTACAACCACTTGAACAGCAAAAAACAGAAGGAGACTGGTGAAGGCATCTCCTATCATCGTGATGGACCATTAGCATGCAGATTCCTGTATCTTCCCTCCCTGTCAGAGCGCTGTTATACTGGGACTGCAAGAAGCTGATACAAAGTCAAATTCCATTTACACTGCTTGCAGTAAAAATACATATACTGTTAACAACACCTATAATGATTACAGAGCTGTATTAATTTGTATGTTATAACTAACTTATGTTGGTCTATAGGAATTATATTCAGTAATGGGGAGCGCTGGAAAGTGTTGCGTCGTTTTACTTTGGCTACCCTGAGGAACTTTGGAATGGGGAAAAGGAGCATTGAGGAAAGAATCCAAGAAGAATCCCAATACCTCATGGAAGAGTTTAGGGAAAAGAAAGGTCAGTTAAAGGGGATGTACTGTACTGTATGTACGGTTTTGTACATATTACCTTTTAATATAGTCATAACTGAACTGCATTTACCTAGCAACAGTATATAAAGATAGTCCTAACTTGTTATCACAGTCCCCATATTATAAGACTGGCCAATGATTGATGAAAAAAAAAATGTTGGCCGGCAAAGTTGGGGCAACAGATGAATTTGTGCAGTGTTAGTCTCCTACCAGACCCAGGGTGCCCTCTTCTAGGTCACTGGACTCGTGCGCTGACAGGGACATGAGGATGTGTTCAAGTCCTCAGACGGGGATAGAAGTTGCTGTGATTTCTCTTTCAATCCTGCTGAGACAGTTTCTCTTTTCCTTCATTACAAGTTGTGGGATTGCTCTCTACTACACTCTGATCACACTAGATATCCAAATCGTACATCATATCCTCCCTGGGAAAAAATTCCCAATCTCTGAGGCAAGCTCCTGCGCAATGAGTAGTCTTTTTACTTAGCTAAGGTCTCTTGATTGTGATCAGCTATGGCAGGTTTTTTTCAGCCTGCAGCCCAGTCTCTTTTTTTTTTCTGGCCCCTCTTTTCCTCTTAACAGCCTGCAGCTACTTCCCCTTGCTATGTTATAGCATCCAATCACGGTCCTCCAGGATTGATCCAGACCTAGTCAAGATGGATGCCACCTGCACTGAAGACATTTTATAGACAAGCATCGCAAAGTGGTCTCCCTAAAGATGGCTGCTGCACACCTTCATTATAGAATATTGAGTTTACCCCTATCCACACTGCACAGATTTAATACAGCAGAAACAAAGAAAGAAGTTCCACAGCAGTTGTCAGCTACAGTCCAGGTTACAAACATTTTTTCTTTCTTGAGTTGTAAAATACTATCAATAAATGCTGTATTACATGCTGTCAGGGCTTTTTTTCAGCGGCAACGTGGGGGAACGCAGTTCCAGCACCAAATGTATGTAATAGCAAGGGATGTGCTGGAGGGTCTATTGATGCTGTCTGCTGGGGGATTTATGGTCACTGATGGGGATCTGTTTTTGTGTGAGGATCTATTATTGCTTGTGGGGATCTGTTGTTGCTGGGGGGGTGTTTTATGGTGCTTGTAGGGATCTACTGTTGAGAGAGAGGTCTATTGTTGCTAGCTGCTGAAGGGTCTATTAATGCTGACCGCTGGGAGATCTGTTGATGCTGCAGGGGGTGCAGGGTCTAATGTTACTAGGGTGGATCTTTTGTTGCTGAGGGTGGTATTTTGTTGTGGATGGTCCATTGTTTCTGTGTGGGGGGGGGGTCTATTGTTGTGTGGAGAACTATTGTTGCTGGGGGGAACTATTGTTACTGGGGTGGGGACCATTGTTGCTGGGGGAGTCTATTGTTGTGTGAGGGATCTATTGTTGCTGGGGTCGGGTCTATTATTGCTGGGAGGGGAATTTTTGTTGCTTGGGAGGACCTATTGTTGTTGGGATGGGGTCTATTATTGGTGGGAGGGGAATCTATTGTTGCTTGGGAGGATCTATTATTACTGGGGTGGAGTCTATTGTTGCTGGCTCCAGTGCATCTATTTTTACTGCTTGTTATTGGACAAGAACAAATTCCATACAAATTATTTAGCAAATGGTACTTGGGGCAGTACTGGGAGGTGGGTAGGGGTTGGAATCAAGGGATGGTGCTTGGAGGTGGGTAGGGGGCGGAGACAAGGGGGGGACTCAGAAGGGGGGAGTTCCTGCACCTATTCTCTGAGAAAAAAAGCCCTACATGCTGTTTATACTCGCTTAGTCACTATGAGATTTGTTTTCTATCTTCTGCAAAAACCTGTTTGATCCTGCTGTTCTCTATCTCCCCTTTCTGTCCAAGTTCCCAATTTAGCTAGGGATTTTGCAGAGCAGTGTTGGTAGCTCTGCACATGCTCAGTTTTTAGCGATTATGCTGAGCATTTCCTTCTTATCACATTTGAGAAGACCATGTGACTATACAGTCACAAGTGAGCGTATATGCAGTGGTAAATGACAGCTCATTCCCTCCCTCCTCCACATGCCCACTAATCAGTTAAACACAATGAGGTTGGGATATTACATGTAGATTGATGGAGGCTTCCCCTCCCTTTTATTCTAAGACACAGGCTGGAGGGGTGTGACACAGCCTGTGACTGGCAGAAATCCACCCACACCATGTAATTGGCAAGGAATAATAAAGATTTGATTTCAAATATATCCACTTCGCATCCGGGCCATTTCTGACACTTCGCTCCTACATGTCAAAAATCATCATTTTTTTTGCTATAAAATTACATAGAACCCCCAAACATTATATATGTTTTTTTAGCAGAGAGCATTGTGTGAAAGATGAAGTTACGCCAAGTAAATAGATACCTAACATGTCACGCTTCAAAATTGCACACGCTCGTGGAATGGCGCTAAACTTTGGTACTTAAAAATCCCCATAGGCGACGCTTTAAAATTTTTTACTGGTTACATGTTTTGAGTTACAGAGGAGGTCTAGGGCCAAAATTATTGCTCTCGCTCTAACGTTCGCGGCGATACCTCACATGTGTGGTTTGAACACCGTTTTCATATGTGGGCGGGACTTACGTATGCGTTCGCTTCTGCGTGCGAGCTCACGGGGACAGGGGCGCTTTAAATTTTTTTCTTTTTTTTTTATTGTTAATTTTACTTAAAAAAATTTATTTTGACACTTTAAAAAAAAATATTTTTTTTTTGATCACTTTTATTCCTATTACAAGGAATGTAAACATCCCTTGTAATAGGAATATGACACGATCAGTCCTCTTTACAGTGAGATATGGGGTCAATAAGACCCCACATCTCACCTCTAGGCTGGGAAGCCTAAAATAAAAATAAATAAATAAAACGTTCGCCGCTTCACAGCCGAAGCGGTGCCGTTTTTTTGAATGCAGAGGCCGGGCGTGACGTCATAACATCGCGCCCGGCCTCCGAACGATCATAGAGACTCTGGCGACCATCTGGTCCGCTGGAAATCTCTATGGTGAACATCCGGCGCCGGCGGATCCGCTATCCGACTCACCGATCGCTGAGGTGAGTCGGTAGAAGCACCGGAGGGCGGCGGGAGGGGGGGGACGTCCCCTTCCGCCGCCCGTAAGAACGATCAAGCGGCGGAACAGCCGATATGATCGTTCTTATGGTGTACGGAATCGCCGGCTGAAAATGCCGGTATCTGAATGATGTCTGTAGCCTCAGACATCATTCAGATATAAGCCCTGAAAGTCGAGGCCGTCATATGACGGCCTCCGGATGTCAAGTGGATATATTTGTATGGCAATTTAAAACCGCTTATTGATGTTAATAATTTATTTTTACTCTGTATTCCAAAGGCAGTTTTAATTTTGAACATGTGACCAGCAGCAGAAGACTAGAAGCTCCTCCTCCTGCTTATGTTTCCCTGCAGACAGGCTGGGAAAGATCTGGGTCATGTGACAGCTGTATATTGGTTAGGAAAAAGGCACTTAGATTTTTTATTACTAAAATAATTACAGTGCCATCATCCATATACAGTAATAGAAGGGAGAAAGTAAATTAAATAGTGTGTGTGTTTAAGTATCACTTTAAGTGTTTTCCTTTTACATAAGCAATGGTAGTTTTATGCTCCTGTTCACGTTTTCCAGATATTTACAAATCTCAACAGCTTTGTTTGAATTTTACACTCACAAATGAATAAGTCAGAGCAGTGATTCCATCCCCTCTCTCCCCCTCTTGAGTGGCTCTGATCAGAGACATAATTTCTATAAGGAGGCTTGTAAAGGGGTCTCTAATTGGCTGCTAATAATGACCATGTGGCCAAGGACACCTCTCTTTATCTTCCTGCAACGGAAATGAGATTGGGTACAAAACACATATATTATGGAGGATCTCCATAATCTTTGTTAGTCGCACACTCCCGAACTGAAGCCCGCTTTGAACAACACTTAGCTAATAAATAATTGTCTATTTGGTCAGCTTTTTTGATGCTTTACTGGAAATGGAAAAATGGTATAAGCAGTTCCATCAAACAAATTTGATTCAACACTTTCTCCTTCCACCATTCCCCATAACTTTGGCAATGTTCATATTAACCAGGGAGCACTGCTCAGCCTTCCTGAATTGAAGTACATAAGGAAAGTTTCCTTGAGTCAAGTACTCATCTCCTACGGAAGATATGAGCCCTACCCCAGAGGGGTGTTTCTTCAATCCTAAGCACCTCACATGTTGCTGTAACTAGTCATCTCTTGTTGGCAACAACATTTATAGGGAGAAAGTGACCCAAACATAAAGACTCCCAGGGCTTGGAGCACTAAAGGGTGCACTCTCTTTAGATAACTGATATATACCTAATACCAACCTAAATTCCAGGTATCTATAATTTTAATATTTATTGTTAGTTATTTCAGATTTTCGAATTTTCAGATTTTCATTCTTATTTTTGGATGTTCAAATTTATGAAATTTAGAATTTCCGAAATACCAGAAATTTGGAAATTCGAAATTTCGGAAATTGAAAAAATTGGAGATTTCAGAATTAACAATTTGCTGATATTGCTGTGACAAAATAAAAAGAGAGAATTACTGCCAATTCCAAAATAAGAAAAGTGGTGGTAATTAAAAGCATCTGTGAATGGGAGTCTACTTGTCCGCTGAGAAGCTCTTAACTTGGCAAACAATGGTGCATCCCTGGCCTCCTTTAGCTGTTAGCTTGGATATTCCCGGGCTGACAGCTGAACAAAAACAAAGGGGCCAGGAATGCTGGCTATTGTCAATACCCAAATACGTCAATCAATGCCCATATTTTGATTGACAGGAATCACATGGGAGGCAGACGTAAAGGATAAGTTCACCTTTTAGAACACGCATATTTAGGGTGTAACATGTACTTGTTCCACCCCACACACCCTTCATTGCCCCCTTCAGTGTGACAGGGATCCTCTCCTTGCACCCGCTGCCAGATTTTGAAAATGGCGCTTCTGTGCAAGGCTCAGCCCGCACAGCCGTTTCATTCATTTACAGGAATATGTGAATAAAAAAAGTGGAAGTCCCATCTGCCACTGTGGCAGATGGACTTGTAGTTTGAATAAACTGTAGGTGCGCTGATCGACATGTCCAGCTCTGAAAATAACAGCCCGTACGTAGGTACAAGCTCCTATTCTCAGCATCCCTACCAGGCTCTGCCCAATTAACAACTCCACTCCAGGGCCACTGCTCCTGTTGGGCAGGCAGAGTCCAATGGGGAATTCTGAGAGACCAGTTTCCCATCAGATCCACCACACTTGTGACTAACAGCAGGTGGCAGTAGGTGGATTCTATAGTTGCTATGGAATCTTCCCACTGACATCCGCTATCAATCACAAGAATGACGAACCTGAAGAGGAACTATTAGTCTGAGTTCCTCATCAGCATCCGCTTACCCCAAAACAAAACTTGTTGGCCATGTGCCTGTCCGTGTGCAACCAGGAAAGGAGCTCAGCTTTACTAAGCTGCACTGAGGATGAATTATCTGGTATGGACACTCCAACCTTAGTACTGGTCTCCAAGCAACAGATTTATGCACCTGTTTTAGACTTTAGCATTAAAATAATGTTGCATTGCTTTTAGGTTCACCTTGTGACCCTACTTACCCCTTGACATTGGCCGTGTCCAACATGATCTGTTCCATTGTCTTTGGTGAACGCTTCGACTATGAAGATAAGACTTTTCTCCATCTTCTTGAATCAATAAAAGAAATATTTAAGTTGGTGAACTCAGCAGCTGTGCAGGTAAGATCATTTTTGTTGACCTTTTAGTAAAAAGTCTGCATGAATGTATTCATGACATGTCACAATACACAAAAACCATATCATTTTGTAGAAAAGCTCCTTTTATTAAAATGCAGCCTTTGGACTCCAGTCAAGTGACTTTGCTTAGGCTGAAATAATAGCATCAGTCTTTCTCTCCCCCAGTGATCAGACTGTACATTGTAAATTTGTAACCGGTTTCAAGGTGAGAGTCTGCAACAGCACTCGTTTCTTTTCAATGAGTCAGTGGGTAATGGGCATCGTGATTGTTGATGGACCTATACGATAGACTTATATCTGTTTGCCTTCTGGGGGGGGTGGGGGGGTTTGCCTACCTGTGGATCCACTGTGGGTATAGAATTGTGTGTATATAGAGGCCGTCTACTTTTTTTCACGATTGAATTAGATGGACTGTGTTTGTGTATTTTTTTTTTTTTTTTGTAACCCCACTAACAGCAACTATGTGGGTAGTGGTCTTTACCTTTTTAATAATAAAATTCAAAAAAGGCATACAAGCTGAGTGGAATGTGAAGTAATACTGCCAACATCCCAAATATTTAGAAAAAACAATATGCATATCGGTGCAAGCAAACCCTTCTGGGACGTTAAAGGCAGAACAATACAAAAACAACAAAAGAACCTGCATCCAATTTGCAATAGCAGGAGATTTTGACTGGCTCTCTATGGAGCCAGTTCACATATCTCCGCTGCGGCTCAAGTGCGAATTAGCACAGGAGCCCTGTGCATCTTTTGGTCCATTTCAGGTCCCAATTCAGTCAAAAATTTGGGCTGAAATCTGATCTGAAACGGTGAACCAGGACACACCGGACCCCTGCTGTGAGCCGCATGCGCCGATGGTGTGAACCCAGCCTAAAAGGCAAATACCAATTTTATTGTAAATATACAGTAAAAAGAACAATAAGTCCTATAGACTAGCATCACAATAGACATACAAAATTAGATAAAACAAGAAGACAATCTCATACAATGATACCAATACCCTAATAAATTGAAATGCACCCAAAGGACTGGCAATAGTGATGTATGGTTAGCCTGTGTAAAATTCCTAAATTATTCCCAACATGTTTCGGAAGATGCCTTCCTTCTTCAGGGGAAATATTGGGTATGAGCATTTAATTTATGAATAAATGTACATGATCAGACATCAATCCTATCAGATGGGGCTGATACAGGTCACCCTCCAATAGGAGGACACACTGTTGAGCTACAATGTGTGCACAAGGGCCCCCACATAAGATGCATTAATGGGTCAGGGTGTGTAATCACAAGGAGACTATGTCATATGTGTAAATCTGGCCATATCCATTAAGGCAGGACGCAATTTAACCTCCATTGTGCATGTGGCACTGTGGTGCTGGCAACTGTACAGATGGAATGGAAACTGGGAGGAACATTGTTTCTCTGCAGACTCCATAGATGTAATCAGAGGAGCGGTGGTCCGATTGGACACAGCAAGCCTGAGTGACCTTGGTGGTCCTCTTTGGTGTGTGCAGTGCTAATACATATCAATGCCCCAATGTACTTGGCAAGCATTTGTGAGTGGCTAGAGTAGGAAGAAGAATCACACTTCGGTAAAGCAGTTAATAAGCCTTAGGAATAGGTTCCTGTTCGAGGAGGGACAAATTGGAGACCCTGCTGTATGCACTGCTATCCACCGGTCTCTTGACTTACTGCACAGGACCTGTTTGACTTTCTCAAGAGCCGCTTGTGCTGCCACTCTGCCAGTCAGCCCTCTTGCAGATGCTGCCCCGGTAATGTAGGCAACACCTGTGTTACACTATGTAGTAATGAAGAGATACTGTGTGCTACCAGCATTACTGTCATTTCCACTATCAGCATTACCACACCTGTACTGTCGGTATTGAGATTGTTGATACAAGAGTTTCTGGATCTGTTACCTCAAGTGTTCAGCCACAGTTGCTACAGCCATAATACTGGTCCTAATGATTGCAGATTGCTGCTTGCCTTGCTATCTGTCTTACCTACAACTCAATTTAATAACTGTTCAACCCTTTTCTGGACTCTGGGTGTCATTCCTTCAACTTGGGTATCAAGCTCCTGCCCTGCCCACAATCATTATATTTTTGTCCAGGTCAAGTGAAGCTTTAAGAGAGGGATGTTTTCAGGGTGTATCATGAAATCAGTGGGCCCGTGTGCAAGATAAAAAGTGGGCCCTAGGCACTGTTAAAAAGAAAAAAAAAATGCGGCGGCAAAATGTGGGCATGGGTTCATTTGCGCTAAATACTGGGAGGGGCTTAAATGGGGGTGTGGTTTAATAGAGCCTGAGATAACTTACATAGTGTAGAATGCGGTAATGTTAAATAGGGAATGTACAGTGCAGAGTGTATGGAGGTGGGTAGTATGTGCAGGAGGAGTGCGGAGTGTGTAGCGATGGGTAGAATATGCAGGTGGGGAGTGTATGGAGGTGGATAGTATGGACAGTGTCAGCAGTTCTTTATTTTTAATCAATTTTTTGTATTATTTATTTTTTTTTTTTACAACTTAATTTTTTAGTATTTAATTTTTGTTTCATTTGGATGGTGTCAGTAGGGCAGTGGATGGTGTCAGTTTTTTTTCCCCACCATGCTTTTTTTGGGAGGAGGGGAGGGGGGTTCGGGCAGTGGACAGTGTTGGTAGGGCGGGGGGGGGGATGCTGACAGTAGTTTTTTATTTTATATTCTGTTTTACAATTTTATTTTTTATAAAAAAAAAACAAAAAACACACATCTCCCCTTTGAGACAGGGAAAGGGACTGAGGACACAGATTGCCAGCTCCCTTTCTCTGCAGCCTCAGCATTGAAGATGAATGGACAGGAGACAGTAGCTCCTGTTCATTCATAAACTAAAGCAGAGTCTGCTCAGTTATCATAAGACACAGGTGCGATCTATAGCAATTGATCACTGTGTCCAATTCAGAAAAGGAAGCAGCTGGTAAATTGCATATTTACTAGCCCCTTCCTCTGCTCTCCATGACACCCCCCCCCCCCCCCAACAGCCAAGAGAAGAGGAAAGCCGGCTGCGGGGGGAGGAGCCGGCTTTCCAGAGGACGATCGTTCCTTGCAGCTGTCCCTCCCACTGAACCGATCATCCCTGACTGTGAACCAAGGGACCATCCATGTGTGCATTGTGGGCCCCCCCTCAGGCAGTTGCCCCCCCCCCCCCCCCCATGGACCCATGTGCAGTGAGCACCCTGCACACATTGATGATACGCCACTGGGTGTTTGCTATATATTTTCTAAAGAACATTACCTCAAGTTTCCATAAGTACAGCTTGTAGGCCAGTGTTATCCTATTATAATGTGTTTTCTTGTTTGGTTTTCCCCTTACAGTTGATCAATAGTTTCCCAAGTGTTTTCTGTCATCTCCCTGGACCACATCAGAAACTTTTCCGGAACATGGGCAAGATACAAGCCTTCGTTTTGAAGAAAGTGAAAGAACATCAGAAGACTTTGGACAAAGACTGTCCCAGGGATTATATAGATTGCTTCCTTATAAAGATGGAGGAGGTAATTTACAAAGTAATATTACAAAGTAAGTCACTGAAAGGAAATCGTATCTGGGCCATTCCAAAGGTTATCAAAAAACTGACACTGAACCGTAAAGGTAGATACACACTCACAGCTTTTATGAAAATGGATTGATTCTCAATGTGGTACAAACCCAACATAAAAAAAAAAATATACACTGTAATAAATTGCACTTTAACCCTATATATATAGTCTTTATGCCTAGGGGCGAGGTGGACTTACCAATCACATAACCACTGTGATTGGCTGTCACAGTGGTCACATGATTGTGAGTCTGTCCCACCAGCTCCCAATCATGACAATAGCATGAGAGCTGTCTATGACAAGTAGGTCGCTGTGCTTGAAACATGCACCCAGTGCAGAAACCTCAGCCATCCATTGAAAGTAAAGCCCACCCTCTTTGCTGCAGCATATACACATTACATGGGATGCAAAAGGTTAAATGTTATGGCTGCATTTTTTTTTTTTCACCTGGTGATCCAGTCCATAACACACTTTCTATCTAGCTTGTCTTCACTCTGGATGGAAAAGCAACAGCCACCCTTGGACAGCAGCATTGTCAACTGGTGGAGAGGGTAGTGTTAGATGCACTAGCGGATTTACATGGACTTGAAAAAATACGACTTACTGGGTTAATAGGTGAAAAAAAAAAAAACTATTGCACCACTACATTTAGGAACTGGTAAGCTGCAATATATTACATTTTTCTTTTTTGGATTTAATACCGCTATAAGTGGTCCTTTTTAGTAACTTACTACAATATACCGTTGCAAAAATATTTTAACATCTTATCATTTTTAAAACTAAAAAACAAAGTTGAAATGGCCACAATGGTCTGTACAGTACGGCTATATAAAAGTCAAGCAAGTATGTACACTGCTCAAAAAAATTAAAGAAACAGTTTGAAAACACATCAGATCTCAATGTGGACAAATATCATGCTGGAAAACTATACTGACACTATTGGATTTAGGTCAGGCAAGTGTGGGGGCCATTCAATGGTATCAATTCCTTCATCCTCCAGGAACTAGCTGCATACTCTCGCTACATGAGCCCTGGCATTGTCATGCACCAAGAGGAACCCAGGACCTACTGCACCAGCATAGGGTCTGACAATGGGTCCAAGGATTTCATCCTGCTACCTAATGGCAGTCAGGGTGCCATTGTCTAGCCTGTAGAGGTCTGTGCATCCACCTGTAAAACCATTCCTATTTTGGAGGTCATCTCATTGTTGCTTATCTAATGCACCTGTTGTTAGTTTCATTTACACCAAAGCAGCTGAGATTACCAACCCCCTCTGCTACTTAACTGACCAGATCAATATCCCAGGAGTTTAATTGACTTGATGCTATACTCTGATTTAAAAAGTGTTCCTTTAATTTTTTTTGAGCAGTGTATTTATTTTATTATATTGTTTTTGTTCACAGGAGAAGAATAACCCCAATACAGAATTCCACTTCCAGAACCTATTTGTTTCAGTGATGAATCTTTTCTTTGCTGGAACAGAAACTACAAGCAACACTTTAAAACGCAGTTTAACAATTCTGAGCAAGTACCAGGATATATTAGGTAAATATGGAACATGACAAATATTTATTACATACGGAAATATTCTCAGATGGTAAGGAGGGACTACTTTTAGCAAGAATGTTTTATAGCATTCTTTTTTCGGACTAATAGAAAATTAGAAATGCATAACAATATCATCAACACATCTTATTAGAAACCCCTCTATTATAATGAATATTATCAAATGGGGGTCGCTATGAAAAATACAACTCGCACGATTGTAACCTGATGTTTCTAGAGTAAATTATGAAATTAAAAAAAAACGTGTCAATTGTTTTAAAGTAAATTACACAAAAAATAAAAAACCTTTTATGGACTTATTTATTTTATTTTTGTACACATGTCAAAATGCATATTTTTGGTCTAAATAACACCTAAATCCCCTCCCCTCTTCCAAAATAATTATTTTAGAGATCAGATGCCCTGTAAAATGAAATGGTTGCAAAAAAAATACACTAATGCCCCGTACACACGGTCGGATTTTCCGATGGAAAATGACCGATCGGAGCATGTTGTCGGAAATTCTGACCGTGTGTGGGCTCCATCGGACATTTTCCATCAGATTTTCCGACACACAAAGTTGGAGAGCAGGAGATAAAATTTTCCGACAACAAAATCCGTTGTCGGAAATTCCGATTGTGTGTACACAAATCCGACGGACAAAGTGCCACGCATGCTCAGAATAAATAAAGAGATGAAAGCTATTGGCCACTGTCCCGTTTATAGTCCCGACGTACGTGTTTTACGTCACCGCGTTTAGAACGATCGGATTTTCCGACAACTTTGTGCGACCGTGTGTAGACAAAACAAGTTTGAGCCAACATCCATCGGAAAAAATCCTAGGATTTTGTTGTCGGAATGTCCGAACAAAGTCCGACCGTGTGTACGCCCTATTACATGTCTAACCTGCGGCCCATGGACCGCATGCAGCCCAAGACAGCTATGCATGTGGCCCAACACAAATCCATAAACCTACTTAAAGTTTTTTTTTTTTTTTTGTGAAAATACATTTACACTTAGTTAACACATGCAGCCAAAGAAAAATTTGACAGTGACTCTTATAACTTATCTTCCCAAGGAACAATCTCCCCCTTTCACAATCACAACTTATTCATGTCATCAATTTCCGGTGTTCTGCCGAGAAAGTTCCCCCCGGCGGATAAGGACTTAAGGACTCCCTTGTACTGCGCTGGCGCAGCGCTTTCGCAGTACGAGCCGCCAAAAATAGCCGAAGCTGAACAGCTGTGAGTCAGCTGTACACGGCGCCTGTAACAGGGCCCCTCGCGGGCTCGCTTCGCTTGCCACGATTCACTCGCTACGCTTCGGGCACGGCCTCGCTTCACTCGGCATAGTTTTATTCTAACTCTATGTCCACTTGGATGGTGGGGCTTGAACCTGGACTCAGTGCGCAGGCGCTGTGTAGAGCTGACGATCAGCTGTTCAAGTTCGGAGACTTTCGGCGGCTCCATAGTCGTTCGTACTGCGCATGCGCACTACAGGGAGGTCCTTATCTGCAGGGGGGAACGTTCTCAGCAAGACACCGGCAGCACCTATATTTGTGAGCAACTATTTTTAATTATGAAACACACAAATGACAAAATTAGATCCAAAATATCTGATCAGCACCTTGAAAATTCATTGAGAATTGCTATTCCATCCATCAAATCAGATATTGATGAGGTAGTTTATGAAAAACTGTGTCAAATATTGCACTAGTTTTATGTTGTCCTCTTTTACATTTCTAACAAAAAATATTACAAAAAAATAAGTTTTATTACTCAGATACTCTATCTCTATCAGTGATTGATAACCTGTGATCTGCCCGACTTTTTCTGCTCATCAGCTATCCTTATTGTTAGTGTATTTTAATATGTGGTCCAAGACAATTCCTCTTCTTTCAATGTGGCCCAGGAAGGTCAAAAGTTGTGACACCCCTGGTATAGAAGATGAGGATGTGTCATGTAAATGGTCAAATATCCCAAATAATACATTAATAAAAACACAGAACTGATAGATAATAAAATATGATAGGATAAAAAGATGATGCTACTGATTTTGTAGGTCCCGTAAACTCACACAAACCCAGCACAACATTACTTTCAACATTTCTATTAAATCTAAAAAAATAAAACTGTTGAGTTAGTACAAAATAAATATTGTACACTTTAAACTGTGCCTTTTTAGAGGAGGGGGGTGCTGGCACAGTTTTGGTGAGGGAGAGGTAGTTACAAGCGCATTGGAGTTGTGTGAGCTGACATGGCCAGAAATGATAAGGTCATGTATCATTGCAACACAGACTCACCCGAGAGGCCATTTTGGATGCACTTCCCATGGGATATGGCTGTTGTGGTTAGTACTGGTCTACATTTATATGTGGATGCTACCGTGTATGCAAAGTAGCAACACAATGGTATTGAAGAACAATCGACTTCAAGCACGGGAAGTATTCTTTCACTAATAGCTAATTTGTGGAACCACACGATCTAGTAAAAAGAGCTGCAAATAATATCTTAGCAATGGGAGACTGTGCTGGGAGCTGATTGCTGGCATGTGCAGGCAGGGCCACAGTTAGAAATCATGGGGCCTCTCACAGCCCTTTTGACGGAGCCCCCCAGGCACTGCCTACACGAATGCCCTCCCCTGTGACCTTTAATGGGACATGTAGAGAGGAGCAGCTGAGCCTGGAGTTTCTGCTCACTTCTTCCTCCCTCTGAAGACATCACCTACTCCTCAGTGCAGCCTGCAGAGTCCAAACTGTCCTCCAACCTCTGAAGGCCCTGTGCACATTGTGTATGTTCCTGGATAAAGGAGGTGCACACTTCTGGGCTGAGAGGAAGAGGGAAGCCAAACCCTGAGATGCCTATCACCTCCATTATTACGGGACCCTTGCAATGCATCTCCAATTCTTCATCCTGTATACTATTCCTTCTTCTTCTTTTTTTTTTTTTTTTCTTTTTATCCCTTTTTTTATATTAACTTTCATACGATTGCATTTGGGTAGGTGATAGGTACTCTTTATAGAGACTTCAAGGGTCTTTTATTGATACAGGTTACATTTCTTTATCAGTTTTGTTCCCTTAATAAGTGTTGTTAATATCATTTTATTATGAATGTGTTTTCTCAGTAAGGACCCAGGAAGAAGTCGATCGTGTGATTGGTCAGAACCGCTGTCCCTCTATGGAAGATCGTAGCAAGATGCCATATATGGACGCTGTCATCCATGAGATACAGAGAGTTTCAGACATTGTGCCCTTAGGACTTCCCCATGCAACAGCCCAAACCACTGTCTTTAGAGGTTACACCATCCCAAAGGTGGGCAGAATTATTCCTGGACATTATAACATTCCCTCCTCTTTCTGTGACCTTGTTAATCCATGTCATAAATATGTTAGGGCACTTACAACATATCACTGTATAAAAATGGGGGGGGGGGGGACCCTTTTTTTTTTTAAGTATGTATTCTACAGAGCATTAGAGTACATCAAACCAATCTTAGTAGTCCCTGCCTCAGAGGCGCTTATAGTGTTCACATAAGTATTAACACACGGAATGGCCAATGAAGCTAAAGGGTATTTAAAGTGGAACTAAACTCAAATCAAGTCAAATTTGGATGATATAACAGACATTTTGCACCTACACATTTGTCCAGGCAAACCTTTTCAATTGCACAATAATTGAGGATCAACTCTATCTGTTACTAAATCCTACTCCCATTACATCAATAATGTAATCAGAAGCAGGCGTGGGCAATAAATGCCTGCGTAGCCAGGTCTGCTAGTGTTTACAACATTTATTTCCCTCTTTGGAAACTTTACCCCTTGATTGTGCCATGGGGTGGGGGGGTTAAATAATTACCTGCAATGTTGAGCTGCAGTGGCCTTTTTGGGAAGGAGTATAAACAATGCTCAGCTATGGAGTGTCTTCAATCCTGGGGATGGTCCATTTGGGAGAATCATTATGTGTACTGGATGAACTCTGGATGGCAGGGAGAGACTCACGGGGAAGGGAGGAGAGGAAGGAAAATGCGCATGGATAAGAGACTGGTGACTGCAGGAAATGTATGGAGTGCTGGAGAAGAGAGCTTTAATAAAGTATAAAAAAACAATATTTACTGATATTAGAGCACTGTTTTGCTCTTAGCATTAGGAATAATAATCTGTGAAATCAAAAGCCGGTACTTAAACATATAGAGGCTGTAGTAGAAACACAGTGAGAGAGTGTGGTGAGTTTGGCTACGTGTTTCTAAGAAGACCACCCCTTTCTCAAGTCCCTTTCTCTGTGGCTTGAGAAATGGGTGGTCTTCCATGAAATGTGAATTCATAACCGCCCACATTCTTTCCATATGTCTCCAAGGTTGATTCTCCTACAGCCTCTGAACATGCTAGTACCAACTTTTGATTTTACAGCCTATCGGTCCTAATACTTGAAGCCAAACAGGGCTCTGCTGATCTCCTGGCACCTTCCTGACAAAAAAGAAATCTTTCACATCTCTACTGAATCAGCAATGTGAGTAAATATTGTTTTTCTACTTTATTAAAGCTCTCATCATCACTACCACTGTACGTCCTGCACTAGACTATCACCCTCCGGTATAAGCTGGCTCAGCTATACTGCTCCGGTACTCTTGTGCCTTAGACTCTATCAGCATTTGGCTGGGACCCACGTGGTGCCTGTGTGGAGTGGTTATATTACTGGTTACTGAAGAGAAAAACACATGTGGGAGAGACGCATGCGCTGCACACCCCGAAACAATAATGTTAAAAAATGGACAGTTTCCCCGGTGGGGCTTTAGACAGCAATATCTTGATATTCAGAAATAATAAAAAATGTATAACCAGTAAGTGCTTTTATTGAACCATGAACAATTGTAATGCTATAATTCAATTGGCATTACAACATAGAGCGCTGGCCAAGTAGTACAATACATATTCCACAATATAAAGTCGACACATCTTTACACAAAATTATATACAGTCATACATTTCTGGGCTGTTGACGGTATAAATCCCTGACGCGTTTCGACCTGTGTACGGTCATCATCAGGGGGATAGTTGGTTCTATAAAATACATTAAATATCTTCAAAATTTAAGAACATGTCATCATAAATCTCATTATAAGGTTAAAAGTGGTCGTATATTTACCGCTGAAAAGTAGAGGGAATAATCCTTTGGCCAGTAAAAGCCGTAAATGGATCCGGGGGGCCCCCATATTCGCCCCTGTCTCCCCAGAGCACATGAGTCCAGCCCAAGGGGCTTACAAGGAGCCACATAGACGCCCTCCAGGGGAAGGAGAAGTCAGCACCTGCGACAAATACCCAATAAGTCAAAATTATTCTCAGCACATTGGCAAAAGTATGAAGTGTATGGGCTAACTGCAATCCTAGTGATCAATATATATTGATCTGGTGTCCTAAGGTTTCATGATTGTAATTAATTATATAGAAAGTGGCACAACCATAAAAGAAATGGTTGTATAGTTATAGGGTTGTTTGAGTGGTGTGGTGTGTAAACACAGGTGGGTGGGAAGTGATATGTGGTACTAGGAATATGAGAAACCCTTTGAGTGATAAAGTAAAATTAAATGGATGGCCAGCACAATGCTGACTACAGTGCTATGTCAAGGTGAATGAAATGAGTGTATGGTGTCAGCCAACACATGGTGGAATAAAAGTGAAAAACAAGTCAAAAGGAGAGTGTGTGAATGAATAAAACCAAATAAAACAATCAAAAACATGTTTTTGATTGTTTTATTTGGTTTTATTCATTCACACACTCTCCTTTTGACTTGTTTTTCACTTTTATTCCACCATGTGTGGGTTTCTCATATTCCTAGTACCACATATCACTTCCCACCCACCTGTGTTTACACACCACACCACTCAAACAACCCTATAACTATACAACCATTTCTTTTATGGTTGTGCCACTTTCTATATAATTAATTACAATCATGAAACCTTAGGACACCAGATCAATATATATTGATCACTAGGATTGCAGTTAGCCCATACACTTCATACTTTTGCCAATGTGCTGAGAATCATTTTGACTTATTGGGTATTTGTCGCAGGTGCTGACTTCTCCTTCCCCTGGAGGGCGTCTATGTGGCTCCTTGTAAGCCCCTTGGGCTGGACTCATGTGCTCTGGGGAGACAGGGGCGAATATGGGGGCCCCCCAGATCCATTTACGGCTTTTACTGGCCAAAGGATTATTCCCTCTACTTTTCAGCGGTAAATATACGACCACTTTTAACCTTATAATGAGATTTATGATGACATGTTCTTAAATTTTGAAGATATTTAATGTATTTTATAGAACCAACTATCCCCCTGATGATGACCGTACACAGGTCGAAACGCGTCGGGGATTTATACCGTCAACAGCCCGGAAATGTATGACTGTATATAATTTTGTGTAAAGATGTGTCGACTTTATATTGTGGAATATGTATTGTACTACTTGGCCAGCGCTCTATGTTGTAATGCCAATTGAATTATAGCATTACAATTGTTCATGGTTCAATAAAAGCACTTACTGGTTATACATTTTTTATTATTTCTGAATATCAAGATATTGCTGTCTAAAGCCCCACCGGGGAAACTGTCCATTTTTTAATATTACTGGTTACTGAACCTGTTACCCAGAGTGACCTGCTATATTGCTTTTGGTGCTGCTCAAAGTAGAGGTGAAAATATATCCCTGTATCCCAGAACATGGGACACAGGCTTATCCCGATATCAATCCCGAGGTCTAGTAAATGTAAATAGGGAATGATTGCCACTGCTGCCGACCAGCCCAGGTGAACAAGTCATGAGGAGCAACCTCAGACTACATGTCTCCACCAAACCACACACCCTCTTTACTGTTGCCCAGAGTGTTACCGAACCTGTACTGCAAGAGATATTCCACCAGGTAAGACAAAGCTGCCGTTGCTTGCTTCTGTGCTCTGCAAGTAAAAGTGGTGTTTTTGGAACTGTAATCAACTAAATGCAATACTGTGAACAGCCTTGGACTCTGAGTATGTTTCTTCGCACTGGGTACCATACACCTAGCCCCACCCACAACTACTTAGCATGCTGCATTTACCATGAAAATATATATCTGACAGGTTCACTTTCACTGAAATGTTTTCTAATACTTGTGAAGATAACAATACAGTATATAGTACAGTGATGTTGCCAACCCTGAAGGAATCAATCCTGAGTTTAAAGCTAAAGTTTAGCAAAAAAAAATAAAAATCCTTACACCTTTTTAGTCACACCATTTACCTGTAATGAAATATGTCCCATACTGTGAAGGCTACTGGATCCTGGAGAAATCCTCTGTGAAGGGATGCCCCATCCTTTCTGTCTCAGATCTTCTGGCACTGCAATGGTTAACAGCTTCAGGCATGAAATGGGGATGTTCTTCCTCCACTGATTAAACCACTTTAATCAGATCTGTGATTGAGGAGACGCTGATCAGTCCCAGGATTCACTGCCCCATTCACATGCAGAACCCTCCTAGATAGCTGCTAGGATTAGGTAAATTTAGTTCTGGATCACTGTATCCAGTGGAGGTGCATTCGTTGTTAGGCAAATTTAGTTTTGGCTCACTGTAATCAATGTGGCTGTTTGTGATTAATTAGCTCTGTTCTGTATATTACAAGCTGCAGGTTTGATTACTCCTGCCTTCTAGAATCTGCAGGATGGTCCTGGAACATAGGTGTGGAATAAGGCAAAAGGGCAGCGTAAATATTTACACTGTCTCAGCCAATCCCTGTGGGAAGATTGCACAGATGTGTTCTGGGAAACTATATAAATAGTTTGAGACCTGGAATAGTCTTGTCTCTGAGGAGATTACAGCCTGAGGGGCTGATTGCTGACGTGTTTGCTGATCATCGTGGTTCCAGCAGGGCAATCTGAGGGGCCAGGTTCTGTTGGAAGTTGCTGAAGCTGACTGAGGGGGTCTGTTGTCTGTGGATCTAGTCTGGTATCAAAGTGTCTGGAAGGCATTGAAGAGAGAGGCAGCCAATCATCTGAAGACATTTGTGAGTACAGACAGCTGTGAAAGATCCTAGAGACTGTGTGCTGTTACCACCCCTCTGGTGGTAGAGAATCAGCTGTGTGTTTAAAGGGGACATAGTGTCCACTGTCCTGAAGAGCTCAGTCTATCAAATTCTTGGTGAAAAGACTTTGCTTGGATTGTCCACAGAGGAAGATTAATCTCCTCAAGCAACTGCTACTGTACTTTGTCCATTTCTTAACATGTGCAAGCACTTGGCTCATAGTTCTACAAAAGAGAAAGTGTCCTCCTATTTGTACATAGTTCTGGAGTATTCCACTCCACTCCCCATCCAAGTTACCCCACCACCACCACCACCAAAATGAATAATCCTGGACTTTTCATTGAGCCAAAGACTGTGACCATGTGCCTGGTTGCAGGGCAACTACCAGGAAGAGAACCCTGGCATCTTTTAAGTGGCTCCTATGGGAGAAGCTCTACACACATATGTTACAAGCAGTAGAATCAATGCAGTAGTAATCAATGAAAGTGCAGTGACTAATGATGTAGGGATCCTTTTTTTTTTTTTTTTTTTTTTTTTTTTTTTTTTAGCTAAAATATTTTTCAGAGTTGTAATGAAAGTTAAATTCTAGTTGGCTTTTTGAAAATGTATTTTTTTGCGTTTAATAAAAATAAATGCCTATATTAACTGCCTGTATTAACTATCGCTTACTTTCCTGTTTTTGCTGATTAGGGAACCACCATATTTCCCCTTCTGACATCTGTCTTGAAAGATCCAAAGTACTTTCCGAACCCTCATACATTTGACCCGGGTCACTTCCTGGATGAGAAGGGCAGTTTCAGAAAAAAAGATGCTGCCATGCCATTTTCTATGGGTAACATCATTTCTCTTGGTTATATAAGATTAAAAAGTGTGTTGCATAGAGCAAGTTACTGATCATGTAGAAATGAATACAGAGGCAAATGTTACTTATATAGGTCTATAACTGCTAGACAGAAATGTAAAGGAATGCTTAAAGCAGAACTACAAGAATTCTATTGTTTCGTAGACTTAGATTGGTCCAGCTTGGCTCGATAAAAGTAACCATATTCGATATGCATAGCATACTAGCTCATTATTATCTTATCTTAGATCGAAGCCCCCGCAGCGGTCCTCATTCACCACTCCGGCCGGCGACTTCGCTCTCGGAGTTACTTCTGGGTATCGTGGGATCCGGCGCTGTGATTGGCCAGAGCCGCGATGACGTCACGGCACAGTCTAACTGAAGCAACGGCACTTACGTGCCGTTGCTTCAGTGCGCATGTGCTGATGACGTCGGCACATGCAAATACGGGGGATATCTCCTAGACTGTTCAGGTTTAGAAGATATCCAGGGTAGCTACAGGTAAGCCTTATTATAGGCTTACCTGTAGCAAAAAGTGTGTTGTAAGGGTTTACAACAACTTTAAGGATGCAGTAATGAAAAAAGAGCTGGACAAATTTGTGTCTTTTATACCTGCTTGGAGGTCAGACTTAAACAAATCCCATGCATTTTAACCCATTAGACCTCTGCACTTTTTAGACCTCTTGATCTGAGGTTGCCAACACCATGCTGGCCAATAACTGGTTCTCTATTCAAAAGGAGTTTTTATTTAACTTCCATGTCTATTTTGTAAAAGTTTTGCATAGTTCTTGAAGAACTTGGACTTGGTGGAGTCAAATCTATCCTAAGTTTTCCTATCTTGACAACAGTATAAATAAGCATTTTGGAAGCTGCAAGTTGTGGCTTGGAACATACACAGACTTGATAATCCTTGCTGGGCCAAGAAGGGGAACAGGCTACATGCTCCTCTATACCCAGAAGTACTAAACAGAGTGGAGGAGGGAGGAGAGTGTGACTGTATAAACGTTCATTCGAAAATCAATTAGTTTTTGGCCAGATTTACTGTATTCATTGGTAAATTGTCTATGAGAAAGTTCCAAATTATTATCACTAATATTTTGAGTATATCCAGGGCTTTTTTTCTCAGAGAATAGGTGCAGGAACTCCCCCCACCCCTCTGAGCCATATTTCGTCTCCATTCCCTACCCACCTCTGAGTGCCATCCCTTGGTTCCACCCTCTACCCACCACTGAACTCTGTCCCTTGGTTCCAACCCTGACCCACCTCTGAGCGCCGTCCCTTGGTTCCACTTCCTACCTGCCTCTGAGCACTGTCCCTTGATTACACCCCCTACCCACCTCTGAGCACTATCCCTTGGTTCCATCCATGCCCACCTCTGAGCACCGTTCCTTGGTTCCACTCCCTATTCGCCTCCCAGTACTGCCTCTTCTATAGAATACAGAACCAAGTATCATTTTGTGCTACTAAGAAATTTGTATGGAATGTGTTAATGGTAACAAGAAAGATAGTAAAATAGATCCCTTGCAATGAGTAGCAATAGACACCACCTCAGCAACAGCAGATCCCCCAGCAACCATAGACTCCCCCCCCCCCCCCACCCCCCAGCAACAATGGACTCCTCACAACGAAATACCACCCTGGAAATAATAGACTCCCAGCGGCAACAACCCTGCAACCAGTATAAATAGACCCTCCAGCATCCCACAACAATAGACCCCTCCCTCAACTGTAGATTCCAGCCGGTGACAACTGACCCCCATCAGCAACAATAGACCCACCCACACAACAATAAACTGACCTCTCCTCAACAAAATATCACCCCAGCAACAATAGACCTCCAGCAGCAATAACAGATCTCCCAGCATCAATAGACCAAATAACAGTAGATAACAATAGAATTACCGAGCAACAATAGACCCCCACACAAAAATAGATCCCCACCAGCAACATATCTCTATAGTAAATTATTGTAAACAATCCTGTTTGCACACTTATTGATATCCAGTAATATCACCAATATTTCGGTGCTAAAATTATTGTGGCAGGATCTCTATATGCCCTTCTGCTTCCCCCCCTCCTTGATGTGGATGTAGTTGGACAGTGTGTTTGGCTGGCCAAGTGCATAAATAGGATTATTTACCTATATGTAAAACTTTTTACATACAGTGTAATTTGGCTAGTTGCATCCTAAAAGGGATAGAAACTTGGAATGTCAGCAATGCATTTTACAATTTTATTACAGTTTAGCTATCTCTCATAAATGTATTACTTTTATGAACTTTAAACTAATTTGACAACTCCTTATCCATTAGGATGACACGTCTATTTCTTATACTTCCTCTACTTTTCAGGGAAGAGGATCTGTCTTGGAGAAGGGATGGCCAGAATGGAGATCTTCTTGTTTCTTTCCTCCATCCTCCAACATTTTAACCTGAAGTGTGACGAGGATCCTTCAAATATTTATATCAACTCAATGCCAAATACCAACGAAGCTGTCCCTCATACATATAAGATACGTTTTATTCCCCGCTAAGGCAGACCTTTGAATGCTGAAGTTAGAAGAGGTTCATTTGTCTAGTATGAATTAAAAGCACTATGGGTGAATCTGCCCAGTTTTGATTTGTGGGAACGAACACCTCAAAGAAATTTGCAAATTGTGAATGGTAATGTGAACTCCTTCAGAGTTAATGAGATGCAAATCTTAAAAATCCATTTGGGCCATTTTTAAGGCTAATAGGTTTTGATTTAGTGTCGGTAAAGGAGTGCCTGTCTATACCTGCCCTTTCCGGCAAGCTGCTCCATTCATAGAAACCAAACTCCAGCTTCTATGAATTCAACACAATCTAGGAATGGCTGGGACAGATCCTGCAACCATTTGTCCATCCATCGTTTATAGATCCTGTTTCATTCATAGAAACTGGGCAGAAAGGGCAGGCATAGTAGGGCACTCTTAATTAGTGCCTGTGATAGCCCCAACAGTTATATTAAAGCTGCTGCATCATAAGATTATGATGGGGGTATGGACAGAGGAAGATGTCATATAACAATAGAGGCATCAGCACAAGAGACACATCCTACTGTCTATACATTACATCCCTTGTGCTGATTTTTGTGCTTTTTTTTTTTTATTTTGACCAAACTTAGGCTTTAAAGATACACTGTCACTACAGTGACAATGTCTGCTAAGAGTGTACTCCTCTAGGAATCTCTACCTGCCAATCTGCACTCTCGCACTGTGTTCCCACTCCAGGGGATCCCTCACACCATTAAGGTGGTTTAACCAAGCAGGGCTTCTGAGTGTGGGAGAGTATTTAGACCTCCCTAATGCGACTGGGTTCAGGTCAGAGTGGCCAATCACCAGGTGCAAACAGTCACTTGGGGAGGGCCAATGCCATCAACTCTGGTGAGCTTTAACACCGGTACTCCTGCAGTGGGAAGGCAATGATGAATCATGGATTCTGGAGTAGACCTTCTTAACGCCAATGGACTGTTAGGAGAGATTGAATGGGCAAAGTGAAAGCTTCTCTTTAAAAAGAATTGATTGGGGCCCACTAATGAAATCTGTGCTGTGGGCCCACAAATGTTTCAGAGTGCATTTTTCATGTGAAAGATATGACAATTATAGGCCTCCTTCTGTAAATGGCAGTTGTCTGGCATCAATACTTTTGAGGAATTACCCAAAACAAACATGCAGCAAATAAGTTAGTGCAAATTCAGAATTGCTTATCTCAAAAACTTTATCAGATCTGATCTGAGTACTGAGGCGAAAGCATCAGCATGGTAGCCAGATAACTAACTTTCTCAGGAGCAGAAGTCAGCAATGGCTGTCTTCTTATTTCTCTTATTAAAGTTATATTAAAGTGACTCTGGCTATATAACTGTCTGTTTTTTCTGTTCACTTTAACTGGCAATGACTGTGTGCAGTTTCTTATCAGATTGTTGTTGTAAAGTAACTTAGCAGACTGAACAAATGTTTTCAGCAAGTAAGTATTTTTTTTTATTTTATTTTTTTACAACAGCTGTGAAATGTTTATGTTCCAATAAATTCCTTTAACCACTTGAGCCCCGGACCATTATGCTGCCTAAGGACCAGAGGTCTTTTTCCAATTTGGCACTGCGTCGCTTTAACTGCTAATTGCGCGGTCATGCAATGCTGTACCCAAACAAAATTTGCGTCCTTTTCTTCCCACAAATAGAGCTTTCTTTTGATGGTATTTGATCACCTCTGCGGTTTTTATTTTTTGCGCTATAAACGGAAAAAGACCGAAAATTTTGAAAAAAAATGATATTTTCTACTTTTTGTTATAAAAAAAATCCAATAAACTCAATTTTAGTCATACATTTAGGCCAAAATGTATTCGGCCACATGTCTTTGGTAAAAATAATGTCAATAAGCGTATATTTATTGGTTTGCGCAAAAGTTATAGCGTCTACAAACTAGGGTACATTTTCTGTAATTTACACAGCTTTTAGTTTATGACTGCCTATGTCAATTCTTGAGGTGCTAAAATGGCAGGGCAGTTCAAAACTCCCCCAAATGACCCCATTTTGGAAAGTAGACACCCCAAGGAAATTGCTGAGAGGCATGTTGAACCCATTGAATATTTTTTTTTTGTCCCAAGTGATTGAATAATGACAAAAATATATATATATATTTACAAAAAGTTGTCACTAAATGATATATTGCTCACACAGGCCATGGGCCTATGTGGAATTGCACCCCAAAATACATTCTGCTGCTTCTCCTGAGTATGGGGATACCACATGTGTGGGACTTTTTGGGAGCCTAGCCGCGTATGGGGCCCCGAAATCCAATCACCGCCTTCAGGATTTCTAAGGGTGTAAATTTATGATTTCACTCTTCACTGCCTATCACAGTTTCGGAGGCCATGGAATGCCCAGGTGGCACAAAACCCCCCCAAATGACCCCATTTTGGAAAGTAGACACCCCAAGCTATTTGCTGAGAGGCATGTTGAGTCCATGGAATATTTTATATTTTGACACAAGTTGCGGGAAAGTGACACATCTTTTTTGTTTTTTGCACAAAGTTGTCACTAAATCATATATTGCTCACACAGGCCATGGCCATATGTGGAATTGCACCCCAAAATACATTTAGCTGCTTCTCCTGAGTATGGGGATACCACATGTGTGAGACTTTTTGGGAGCCTAGCCGTGCACGGGACCCCGAAAACCAATCGCCGCCTTCAGGATTTCTAAGGGTGAAAATTTTTGATTTCACTCTTCACTGCCTATCACAGTTTCGGAGGCCATGGAATGCCCAGGTGGCACAAACCCCCCCCCCAAATGACCCCATTTTGGAAAGTAGACACCCCAAGCTATTTGCTGAGAGGCATGGTGAGTATTTTGCAGCTCTCATTTGTTTTTGAAAATGAAGAAAGACAAGAAAAAACTTTTTTTTTTTCCTTTTTTCAATTTTCAAAACTTTGTGACAAAAAGTGAGGTCTGCAAAATACTCACTATATCTCTCAGCAAATAGCTTTGGGTGTCTACTTTCCAAAATGGGGTCATTTGGGGGGGGGGGGGGTTTGTGCCACCTGGGCATTCCATGGCCTCCGAAACTGTGATAGGCAGTGAAGAGTGAAATCAAAAATTCACGCCCTTAGAAAGCCTGAAGGCGGTGCTTGGTTTTCGGGGTTCCGTACGTGAATTGGCTCCCAAAAAGTCTCACACATGTGGTATCCCCGTACTCAGTAGAAGCAGCAGAATGTATTTTTGGGTGTAATTTCACATATTCCCATGGCATGTTTGAGCAATATATCATTTAGTGACAATTTTGTGCAAAAAAAAAAAAAAAATTGTCTCTTTCCCGCAACTTGTGTCGCAATATAAAATATTCCATGGACTCGACATGCCTCTCAGCAAATAGCTTGGGTGTCTACTTTCCAAAATGGGGTCATTTGGGGGGGGTTTGAACTGTCCTGGCATTTTATGCACAACATTTAGAAGCTTATGTCACACATCACCCACTCTTCTAACCACTTGAAGACAAAGCCCTTTCTGACACTTATTGTTTACATGAAAAAGTTTTTTTTTTTTTGCAAGAAAATTACTTTGAACCCCCAAACATTATATATTTTTTTAAAGCAAATGCCCTACAGATTAAAATGGTGGGTGTTTCATTTTTTTTTTTTCACACCGTATTTGCGCAGCGATTTTTCAAACGCATTTTTTGGGGAAAAAACACACTTTTTTAAATTTTATTGCACTAAAACACACTATATTGCCCAAATGTTTGATGAAATAAAAAAGATGATCTTAGGCCGAGTACATGGATACCAAACATGACATGCTTTACAATTGCGCACAAACGTGCAGTGGCAACAAAATAAATACATTTTTAAAAGCCTTTAAAAGCCTTTACAGGTTACCACTTTAGATTTACAGAGGAGGTCTACTGCAAAAATTACTGCACTCGATCTAACCTTCGCGGTGATACCTCACATGCATGGTGCAATTGCTGTTTACGTTTGACGACAGACCGCCACTTGCGTTCGCCTTAGCGCGAGAGCAGGGGGCGACAGGGGTGCTTTTTTTTTTTTTTTTCTTTATTTTTTTGCTTTTTTATCTTATTTTTAAACTGTTCCTTGATGTAAATATCCCCTATGATAGCAATAGGTAGTGACAGGTACTCTTTTTTGAAAAAATTGGGGTCTATTAGACCCTAGATCTCTCCTCTGTCCTCAAAGCATCTGACCACACCAAGATCGGTGTGATAAAATGCTTCCCCAATTTCCCAATGGCGCTATTTACATCCAGCGAAATCTAAGTCATAAAATGCTCGTAGCTTCCGGTTTCTTAGGCCATAGAGATGTTTGGAGCCACTCTGGTCTCTGATCAGCTCTATGGTCAGCTGGCTGAATCACCGGCTGCATTTTCAGGTTCCCTGTTGAGACAGGAGAGCCAGAGAAAAACACGGAAGACGGTGGGGGGGGGGGCATTCCCTCCCACGGCTTGTAAAAGCAGTCTAGAGGCTAATTAGCCGCTAGAATTGCTTTTACATGAAAGCCGACCGCTGGCTGAAAAGAATGATACCAAGATGATACCTAAACCTGCAGGCATCATTCTGGTATAACCACTCAAAGTTGTGAATGGCGTACCTGAAGACAAAAAAATGGTTAACAATAAAGCACAGTAAACGGTAAAGTATAAAAAATTGCATACCTGAAAAGCAAACATGATAAAACATAATAACAATAAAACATTGCAGAATAGAATACAGTAAAAAAAGAGCAGAACAATAGAGAGAATAGAGAGAGAGAGAACAATAAAACGACAACTATTTTTTTTTATTTTATATATTTTTTTTTTTTTTTACACTTTTTTTGTAACTAACTTTTATAACTGTAACCGGTTCCATGTTCGGGTCTCTCAAAATGCGATGGCATCTTGGGAGACCCTGTGAAAGTGTGTCCTAGTCTGTGGAATGCTGTACCCTGCGCTAATACTCAATTAGTGCATAGTAGCGTTCAAAACATTCACCAATGCAAAGACCAGGATTGTCAGGACAGGAGGGACAATAATAGCGGGTGTCACGCCTATATCCGCGCTTGCTGCAGACACCTCTCATGCAGCCGACTGCATTTGGTTGGGGATGTGAATGGGGGAAGTACGGGCGCTGCAGAAGCGGTGGGTTCCCAATTAGGATTGGCGAATGCAGCAGGAAGGGCACTATGGGCACGACGGGCCTGTGTTTGTCTTTTTGGTGGCAGCGGGACACTACTTGTGCTTGCCACCTCACCAGCTTGAACTGCACTTATGGGACTCGCCACGTCACCAAGTGTTACTGCAGTGCTGGTTTGACTACGACCGGGGTGTACTAGGCCGCTGGCGCTTGCCAGTTCACCAAAACGCTACCAAAAAAAAAACTGTTAGCGATCGCAGGGATCAGGCCTGACTCTGCGAACGCTGCAGTTATGCGTTTAGTGTTTTGTAAGTGACAGTGATCGATCGATACTGCACTTGGTTGGCTGGGCCGGGCAGAGGGGCAAAACGCAGGTGCTAGCAGGTATCTGTGCTGATCCCGCTAACACTGCGTTTTTGGGAACCCTAAACTGCTGGGGACGCTAGTATAGATCTGATCGGATCAGATATTGATCCGTACAGATACTATACCACTAAGGGAGGTGTATGCTGCGTGCGTGGGTGTTAGCGGTACTGGCGCTAATCTGACGCTGCCTGGGGCGACGCATATCACCGCCGGGCGATCAGGGGGCTAAACCTTTATTCGGTAATAAACGGCGGGTGCCCTAACACTATAAAAAATAAACGAACTAACCAGCGTCACCCGTAACACTTATACGGTGATCAGTGGTGAAAGGGTTAACTAGGGGGCCATCAAGGGGTTAAAACATTTATTCGGTAGTATATGGGGGTCCCTGACGCTATAAAACGCTGACGGCGAACCTAAATATTTACGTCCCTAACTAGCGTCACCAGCGACACTAAAACAGCGATCAGAAAAATGATCGCTTAGTGACACTGGTGACAGGGGGTGATCAAGGGGTTAAAACTTTATTAGGGGGGGTTAGGGGGGTACCCTAGATCTAAAGGGGGGTAATACTAACTGTCCCAACACTGTAACTGTCACAAACTGACACCAATGCAGTAATCAGAAAAAAAAAAAAACCTGCTTGGTGTCAGTTTGTGACAGGGGGGGGGTGATTGGGGGGCGATCGGGGGGCGATCGGGGGGGGGGATCGGGGTGTTTTGTGTGCCTGGCATGTTCTACTGTGTGTGTGTAGTGTTGTGCACTCACATAGATGTCTTCTCTCCTCGGGCCGGAACGGAAATTACTGAGCCGAGGAGAGATGACATCATTTCCTTTGCTGCTGTTTAGCATACAACAGCAAAGGAATGATTCCATTGGCCGGCGGCGATCGCGAGGGGGGGGGCCACGAATGGATGGCCTCCCCCTCACCTCCGATCGCCGTGGGACAAAACACGACTGCCTCGGGCACCGGGGGGGGTCCGATCGGACCCCCCACCCGCGGAAGGCAAATCATGTACATGTACGTGATTTTTGCCTGTCCGTGCCACCTTGCCGACGTACATCGGCGTGAGGCGGTCGTCAAGTGGTTAATACCCCTCACCTAGTAACTTACCTCTGTCATCAGTTCTTGTAGGTAAGAAATTTGTGATCTATTGCAGTGTTTCTCAACTCCAGTCCTCAAGGCGCCCCAACAGGTCATGTTTTCAGGATTTCCCTCAGATGAAACGGATCAAATCACCTGTGCAGAATAATGGAAAGCATGAACACATGACCTGTTGGGACACCTTGTGGACTGGAGTTGAGAAACACTGATCTATTGTAATGCATGCATTAGCATAGTGAGTAAGAAAGTGTCTCTATTATCCAAAATATTACAATATATCATCTGTCCCAGATCTTGCAGATTTATGTGTCAGCAGATGACTACATGCACTATATTGCCAAAAGTATTGGGATGGCTATGACAGCTTCAACTCTTCTGGGAAGGCTATTCACAAGGTTTAGGAGTGTGTCTATAGGAATGTTTGACCATTCTTCCAAAAGCGCATTTGTGAGGTCAGGCGCTGATCATGGAGAGAAGGCCTGGTTCGCAGTCTCCACTCTAATTCATCCCAAAGGTGTTCTATTGGGTTGAAGTCACGATTCTGTGCAGGCCAGTCAAGTTCCTCCACCCCAAACTCGCTGATCCATGTCTTTATGGTCCTTGCTTTGTACACTGGTCCAAATCATTTGGCGGAGGGGGGATTATGGTGTGGGGTTGTCTCTTTTAGGGGCTGGGCTTGGCCCCTTAGTTTCAGTGAAGTGAACTCTTATGGCATCAGCCTACCAAGTCATTTTGGACAATTTCATGCTCCCAACTTTGTGGGAACAGTTTGGGGATAGCCCCTTCCTGTTCCAACATGACAGCTCACCAGTGCACAGAGCGAGGTCCATAAAAACATGGATAAGCGAGTTTGGGGTGGAGGAACTTGACTGGCCTTCACAGAGTCCCGACCTCAACCTGATAGTGTACCTTTTGGGATGAATTAGAGCGGAGACTGCGAGCCAGGCCTTCTCCTCCAACAACAGTGCCTGACCTCCCAAATATGCTTCTAGAAGAATAGTCAAACATTCCCATAGACACACTCCTAAACCTTGTGAACAGCCTTCCCAGAAGAGTTGAGACTGTTGACCCCACTTTTTTTTTAATTTTGGTGTGGGGCTCCCCTTAAAATCCATACCAGACCCAAAGGGCCTGGTATGGACTGGGGGGGACCCTATGCCATTTAAAAAAAAAAAATGTATTGCCAGCATTCTTTACTTTAAAATTCATCTGTGGGGAATCTAGCTGGCAGATGATGACTCATGGTTGTTAAGGACGCGGGCGGCTGGCTTCCCGGCCCGCTGCTTAACAACCAGATATTTCTTCTTACGGAATTCGAATCGGTCGATCGTTTTTCGACCAATCCGAATTTTAATTGTTCTACAAAGTTGGAATTTGTTAGAAATTAATAAACAAAACAAATTTTTACGGATTTCAACTAAATTTGTTACTATTCATTTCTAATTCATTCTTAGATTCGGATACATCCGAATCCCCAAAAATTAGTCCAAAATTGTATTCGGACCGAAGTGAATTGCATAAGTCTAGCTGTTGATGTCAGCGGCTGCATGCAGGGTGAATATCATTTTACCTACAGGTAAGTAGGGATGAGCCGAACACCCCCCGGTTCGGTTCGCACCAGAACCCGCGAACGGACCGCAAGTTCGCACGAACGTTAGAACCCCATTGACGTCTATGGGACTCGAACGTTCGAAATCAAAAGTGCTCATTTTAAAGGCTAATTTGCATGGTATTGTCCTAAAAAGGGTTTGGGGACCCGGGTCCTACCCCAGGGGACATGTATCAATGCAAAAAAAACTTTTAAAAACGGCCGTTTTTTCGGGAGCAGTGATTTTAATGATGCTTAAAGTAAAAAAAAAAAAGTGAAATATTCCTTTAAATATCGTACCTGGGGGGTGTCTATAGTATGCCTGTAAAGTGACGCGTGTTTCCCATGTTTAGAACAGTCCCTGCACCAAATGTCATTTTTAAAGGAAAAAATCTCATTTAAAACTGCTTGCGGGTTTAATGTCATGTCGGGTCCTGGCAATATGGATGAAAATCAGTGAGACAAACGGCATGGGTACCCCCCAGTCCATTACCAGGCCCTTTGGGTCTTGTATGGATATTAAGGGGAACCCCGCACCCAAATTAAAATAAGGAAAGGTCCCTATATACTCTGAACAGCAGTATACAGGCGGTGCAAACAAGACAGGGACTGTAGGTTTGTTGTTAAGTAGAATCTGTTTGTAATTTTGAACATTTTTAATGTGTTTAGCTCCAGCCAAAAAATCTTTTCTAAGCTTTTTGGAAAACATAGGGAAGGGTTATCACCCCTGTGACATTTGTTTTGCGTCTTTCCTCCTCTTCAGAAGATTTCACCTCACTTTTTTGTCCCAATGAAAAATGTTTTTTGAAAATTTGGGTTTTTTTGTGGAACAAGGATTGGAAAGCATCAGTGGAAAGGAGAAATTGTTTTCCCATATTAACTCTTACATGAGAGAATTTCCCTTCCTATGGGTAGATTTCATCTCACTTCCTGTTGTCTCCTTCCGTTTGCAAGTAGGAGTCGTTTGTAAGTTAGATGTTTGAAAGTAGGGTCCTGCCCTATATACTCAGCAGAAATTTGGGCCTTAGGTGTTGCTGTGGCCAAAACACTGTAAGCCCTCACAGGGCCCTGCTGTGAAATATTAGATCAAGAATTGTAATTACATGCCCCTGTTGAACAGGAGCTGAAAAATTAGGCCTTAGGCACTGGTGCTGGTGCCACAACACTGCAACCCCTCACAGACACTCTAGTTGGAACGCAGGAACGAGCCCTGCTGCAAAGTATTGCATCAAAAATTGTAATTACACGCCCCTGTTAGACAGGGGCAGAAAAATTGGGCCTTAGGCACTGGTGCTGGTGCCACAACACTGCAACCCCTCACAGACACTCTAGTTGGAACGCAGGAACGAGCACTGCTGCAAAGTATTGCATCAAAAATTGTAATTACACGCCCCTGTTAGACAGGGGCAGAAAAATTGGGCCTTAGGCACTGGTGCTGGTGCCACAACACTGCAACCCCTCACAGACACTCTAGTTGGAATGCAGGAACGAGCCCTGCTGCAAAGTATTGCATCAAAAATTGTAATTTCACGCCCCTGTTAGACAGGGGCAGAAAAATTGGGCCTTAGGCACTGGTGCTGGTGCCACAACACTGCAACCCCTCACAGACACTCTAGTTGGAATGCAGGAACGAGCCGTGCTGCAAAGTATTACATCAAAAATTGTAATTACACGCCCCTGTTATACAGGGGCTGAAAAATTGTGCCTTAGGCACTGGTGGTGGCGCCCAGAACCAAAAATGTTCTTACAAGCTATCAGCGTGATGATTGAGGAGGAAGAGGATAATTACTCAGGGATAATCACTCAGCATCAGCATAGGCAGTCTTTGAAGGGATCTGAAAAAAATTATTCAGTTACATCAGCATCAGGTGCTTGGTAGCTGGTGGTGATCCAAGACTGATTCATTTTTATGAAGGTCAGCCGATCGACCGAGTCAGTGGACAGACGCACCCTGTGATCGGTTACCACGCCTCCAGCAGCACTGAATGTACGTTCCGAAAGAACGCTGGATGCAGGACAGGCCAGTAGCTCAATTGCATACTGTGCAAGCTCTGGCCAGTGATCCATCCTCAAGACCCAGTAACCCAGAGGATTTTCGGTGGGAAAGATGTCCAAGTCTGATCTTGCCCCTAGGTATTCCTGCACCATGTAAAACAGACGCTGGCGATGGTTGCTGGAACCGATCATACCTTGGGGCTGCGGACCAAAAAATTGTCTGAACGCATCGGTCAGACGGCCACCTTCTCCACCGCTCCTTCTTTGACTGACCGAAGCCTCAGCAACACGTTGTCCAGAAACAGGAGTTTGTAACCTCCCAGTCTCTGGGAACGCGTTGCACAGACCTTTCTGCAAGGCCTCCCGAAGATGTTTCATCCTCTGCTCCCTCTGCGATGGCAAGATAAGGTCCGCAACCTTACCCTTGTAACGTGGATCAAGGAGGGTTGCCAGCCAGTATTGGTCCTTCTCCTTGATACCACGAATACGAGGATCCTTACGCAGGCTTTGCAGGATCAGGGAGGCCATGCAGCGTAGGTTTGCTGAGGCATTCGGTCCGGAGTCCTCTGGGTCACTAAGGACAACAACGTCCGCAGCCACCTCCTCCCAGCCACGTACAAGTCCATGTGTTCCTTGGGACTGATCCCTTAAAGACTGCTGATGCTGAGTGCCAGGCTCCACCTCCATACTGACACAATCTTCCTCCTCCTCCTCCTCCTCCTCCTCGTCCTCTTCCTGTGTGATCGGCGGGCACGCAGGAACACTGTCTGGATAAAGGGGGCCTTGAGAGCTAAGGAAGTCCTCCTCTTCCTGCCTCTGTTCTGCCTCAAGTGCCCTGTCCATTATTCCACGCAGCGTGTGCTCCAACAGGTGGACAAGGGGGACAGTGTCACTGATGCATGCACTGTCAGTGCTCACCATCCTTGTGGCCTCCTCGAATGGTGACAGGACAGTGCATGCATCCCTGATCATGGCCCACTGGCGTGGGGAAAAAAAACCAAGGTCCCCTGACCCTGTCCTGGTGCCATAGTCGCACAGGTACTCATTGATGGCCCTCTGCTGCGTGTGCAGCCGCTGCAGCATGGCCAACGTCGAGTTCCACCTGGTGGGCATGTCACAGATTAGGCGGTTCTTGGGCAGGTTAAACTCCTTTTGGAGGTCCGTCAGCCGAGCACTGGCATTATATGACCGGCGGAAATGCACAGAGACTTTCCTGGCCTGCCTCAGGACATCCTGTAAGCCCGGGTACCTGCCCAAGAACCGCTGCACCACCAAGTTAAGGACGTGAGCCAAACAGGGCACATGGGTCAGTTGTCCCTGTCGGAGGGCAGAGAGGAGGTTGGTGCCATTGTCGCAAACCACCATTCCTGCCTTAAGTTGGCGTGGCGTCAACCACCTCTGAACCTGCCCCTGCAGAGCTGACAGAACCTCTGCCCCAGTGTGGCTCCTGTCCCCCAAGCACACCAGCTCAAGCACCGCATGGCATCTTTTGGCCTGCGTACTTGCGTAGCCCCTTGAACGCCTACGGAGCACCGCTGGTTCCGAGGAAGAGGCCATGGAGGAAGAAGAAGAGGAGGGGGTGGAGGAGAGAGGTGTGTCACAATCAGCATTTTGGAGGCGTGGTGGCGGAACAACCTCCAACACTACTGCACCTTGTCCTGCATCCTTCCCAGCTGCCAGCAGAGTCACCCAATGCGCCGTGAAACTTAAGTAACGTCCCTGTCCATGCCTGCTGGACCATGAGTCAGCGGTAATATGCACCTTACCGCTGACCGCCCTGTCCAGCGAGGCATGGACATTGCCTTCCACATGCCGGTAGAGAGCCGGAATCGCCTTCCGTGAGAAAAAGTGGCGTTTGGGTACCTGCCACTGAGGAACCGCACATTCCACAAACTCACGGAAGGGGGCAGAGTCTACCAACTGAAAAGGCAGCAGTTGAAGTGCTAGCAATTTTGCCAAGCTAGCATTCAACCGCTGGGCATGTGGATGGCTGGGAGCAAACTTCTTTCGGCGGTGCAGCAGCTGGGGCAGGGAAATTTGCCTGGTACAATCTGACGTCGGTGTACCAAAAGCAGATTGCCCACAAGTACTTGGCTGTGACACACCTAATTCTACACCTTCATTCCTCTCACTGCAGGTCTCAGAGAGGACTGAAGGTCTAGTGGGGTTGGAAATCTCAGCTGATGAGGAGCAAGGAGAGATCCTCTTTGTTCTTTGGTGTGGGTCTTTCAGATACGCTTGCCAACGAACTGCATGGCAGGTCAACATATGTCTGGTCAAGCATGTGGTACCCAAGCGGGAGATGTTTTGGCCACGCGAGATACGCTTGAGACATATGTTGCAAATAGCAGCGGTGCGATCTGATGCACTCGTCTCAAAAAAGGCCCACACCAAAGAACTTTTTGAATAACGCGCAGAGACTGCAGCGCCCTGCACATGTGGAGCTTTGGGGTGTGATGCAGTCAATGTGCTGCCCTTAGGCTGGCCCCTGGAGGGCATCCTGCCTAGTTGGTGATGTGCCACCTCCTCCTCCTCCTCCTCCTCCTCTCTCCTATCAGGCACCCACGTTGAGTCAGTGACCTCATCATCCCCTCCCTCCTCATCACTGGAGCAAACCTGGCAGTATGCTGCAGCAGGGGGAGCATGACTGCCAGATTGCTGTCCTTCTTGGGCACCCCCTCTGTCCGTGCTCATGTTACTGCCTTCATTGAGCTCAGTATCATCATCAGAGCCTTCCAAACGCTGGGCATCCTCCTGGAGCATGTACCCAACACTGTGGTCAAACAGTTCGAGGGAATCCTCATGAGGACATGGTGGAGCTAGGGAAGGAGTCACTGATGACATTGAGCTGAGGGAAGAGGCCGCTGCTTTGCCAGACAAAGCACCCTGGGCATGGGTGAGAGAGGATGAGGAGGATGAGGACGGCTTGGTCATCCACTCGACCAAGTCTTCCGCATGTTGCGGCTCAACACGGCCAGCTGCCGAAAAAAAGGCCAAGCGTGTCCCATGGCCACGTGCTGATGAGGATGCACCGTCTCCACGACCAGCACTAGACACAGAGCCTGCTTGCCCTCTCTTATTGGCTTGTGACTGTCTGCCTCTCCTTCTTGGCCTTCCAGACATACTAATGGCCTGTAGCTGCACTAAGCTGGGATAGAACACCTGTAATTTTCTTCAGGTAGCTTTATATACTGTAACCAGACAAGCCTGCCTGTCAGTAGGAAGATAACAGGAACGGATCTAGCTGAACACTGTGAGCAGGACGTACTGCACTAAATGTATATAGCAGGAACGGATCTAGCTGAACACTGTGAGCAGGACGCACTGTACTAAATGTAAATAGTCTAGCTGCCTGACCGTGGTACTAATAGGATCAAAAAGAACACCTGTAATTTTCTTAAGGTAGCTTTATATACTGTAACCAGACAAGCCTGCCTGTCAGTAGGAAGATAACAGGAACGGATCTAGCTGAACACTGTGAGCAGGACACACTGTACTAAATGTAAATAGTCTAGCTGCCTGACCGTGGTACTAATAGGATCAAAAAGAACACCTGTAATTTTCTTCAGGTAGCTTTATATACTGTAACCAGACAAGCCTGCCTGTCAGTAGGAAGATAACAGGAACGGATCTAGCTGAACACTGTGAGCAGGACACACTGTACTAAATGTAAATAGTCTAGCTGCCTGACCGTGGTACTAATAGGATCAAAAAGAACACCTGTAATTTTCTTCAGGTAGCTTTATATACTGTAACCAGACAAGCCTGCCTGTCAGTAGGAAGATAACAGGAACGGATCTAGCTGAACACTGTGAGCAGGACGCACTGCACTAAATGTAAATACCAGGAACGGATCTAGCTGAACACTGTGAGCAGGACGCACTGCACTGAATGTAAATAGCAGGAACGGATCTAGCTGAACACTGTGAGCAGGACGCACTGCACTGAATGTAAATAGCAGGAACGGATCTAGCTGAACACTGTGAGCAGGACGCACTGCACTGAATGTAAATAGCAGGAACGGATCTAGCTGAACACTGTGAGCAGGACGCACTGCACTGAATGTAAATAGCAGGAACGGATCTAGCTGAACACTGTGAGCAGGACGTACTGCACTAAATGTATATAGCAGGAACGGATCTAGCTGAACACTGTGAGCAGGACGCACTGCACTGAATGTAAATAGCAGGAACGGATCTAGCTGAACACTGTGAGCAGGACGCACTGCACTAAATGTAAATACCAGGAACGGATCTAGCTGAACACTGTGAGCAGGACGCACTGCACTGAATGTAAATAGCAGGAACGGATCTAGCTGAACACTGTGAGCAGGACGCACTGCACTGAATGTAAATAGCAGGAACGGATCTAGCTGAACACTGTGAGCAGGACGCACTGCACTGAATGTAAATAGCAGGAACGGATCTAGCTGAACACTGTGAGCAGGACGCACTGCACTGAATGTAAATAGCAGGAACGGATCTAGCTGAACACTGTGAGCAGGACACACTGTACTAAATGTAAATAGTCTAGCTGCCTGACCGTGGTACTAATAGGATCAAAAAGAACACCTGTAATTTTCTTCAGGTAGCTTTATATACTGTAACCAGACAAGCCTGCCTGTCAGTAGGAAGATAACAGGAACGGATCTAGCTGAACACTGTGAGCAGGACGCACTGCACTAAATGTAAATACCAGGAACGGATCTAGCTGAACACTGTGAGCAGGACGCACTGCACTGAATGTAAATAGCAGGAACGGATCTAGCTGAACACTGTGAGCAGGACGCACTGCACTGAATGTAAATAGCAGGAACGGATCTAGCTGAACACTGTGAGCAGGACGCACTGCACTGAATGTAAATAGCAGGAACGGATCTAGCTGAACACTGTGAGCAGGACGCACTGCACTGAATGTAAATAGCAGGAACGGATCTAGCTGAACACTGTGAGCAGGACGTACTGCACTAAATGTATATAGCAGGAACGGATCTAGCTGAACACTGTGAGCAGGACGCACTGCACTGAATGTAAATAGCAGGAACGGATCTAGCTGAACACTGTGAGCAGGACGCACTGCACTGAATGTAAATAGCAGGAACGGATCTAGCTGAACACTGTGAGCAGGACGCACTGCACTGAATGTAAATAGCAGGAACGGATCTAGCTGAACACTGTGAGCAGGACGCACTGCACTGAATGTAAATAGCAGGAACGGATCTAGCTGAACACTGTGAGCAGGACGTACTGCACTAAATGTATATAGCAGGAACGGATCTAGCTGAACACTGTGAGCAGGACGCACTGCACTGAATGTAAATAGCAGGAACGGATCTAGCTGAACACTGTGAGCAGGACGCACTGCACTGAATGTAAATAGCAGGAACGGATCTAGCTGAACACTGTGAGCAGGACGTACTGCACTAAATGTATATAGCAGGAACGGATCTAGCTGAACACTGTGAGCAGGACGCACTGCACTGAATGTAAATAGCAGGAACGGATCTAGCTGAACACTGTGAGCAGGACGCACTGCACTAAATGTAAATACCAGGAACGGATCTAGCTGAACACTGTGAGCAGGACGCACTGCACTGAATGTAAATAGCAGGAACGGATCTAGCTGAACACTGTGAGCAGGACGCACTGCACTGAATGTAAATAGCAGGAACGGATCTAGCTGAACACTGTGAGCAGGACGCACTGCACTGAATGTAAATAGCAGGAACGGATCTAGCTGAACACTGTGAGCAGGACGCACTGCACTGAATGTAAATAGCAGGAACGGATCTAGCTGAACACTGTGAGCAGGACACACTGTACTAAATGTAAATAGTCTAGCTGCCTGACCGTGGTACTAATAGGATCAAAAAGAACACCTGTAATTTTCTTCAGGTAGCTTTATATACTGTAACCAGACAAGCCTGCCTGTCAGTAGGAAGATAACAGGAACGGATCTAGCTGAACACTGTGAGCAGGACGCACTGCACTAAATGTAAATACCAGGAACGGATCTAGCTGAACACTGTGAGCAGGACGCACTGCACTGAATGTAAATAGCAGGAACGGATCTAGCTGAACACTGTGAGCAGGACGCACTGCACTGAATGTAAATAGCAGGAACGGATCTAGCTGAACACTGTGAGCAGGACGCACTGCACTGAATGTAAATAGCAGGAACGGATCTAGCTGAACACTGTGAGCAGGACGCACTGCACTGAATGTAAATAGCAGGAACGGATCTAGCTGAACACTGTGAGCAGGACGTACTGCACTAAATGTATATAGCAGGAACGGATCTAGCTGAACACTGTGAGCAGGACGCACTGCACTGAATGTAAATAGCAGGAACGGATCTAGCTGAACACTGTGAGCAGGACGCACTGCACTAAATGTAAATACCAGGAACGGATCTAGCTGAACACTGTGAGCAGGACGCACTGCACTGAATGTAAATAGCAGGAACGGATCTAGCTGAACACTGTGAGCAGGACGCACTGCACTGAATGTAAATAGCAGGAACGGATCTAGCTGAACACTGTGAGCAGGACGCACTGCACTGAATGTAAATAGCAGGAACGGATCTAGCTGAACACTGTGAGCAGGACGCACTGCACTGAATGTAAATAGCAGGAACGGATCTAGCTGAACACTGTGAGCAGGACGTACTGCACTAAATGTATATAGCAGGAACGGATCTAGCTGAACACTGTGAGCAGGACGCACTGCACTGAATGTAAATAGCAGGAACGGATCTAGCTGAACACTGTGAGCAGGACGCACTGCACTAAATGTAAATACCAGGAACGGATCTAGCTGAACACTGTGAGCAGGACGCACTGCACTGAATGTAAATAGCAGGAACGGATCTAGCTGAACACTGTGAGCAGGACGCACTGCACTGAATGTAAATAGCAGGAACGGATCTAGCTGAACAGCGTGAGCAGGACGCACTGCACTGAATGTAAATAGCAGGAACGGATCTAGCTGAGCACTGTGAGCAGGACGCACTGCACTGAATGTAAATAGCAGGAACGGATCTAGCTGAACACTGTGAGCAGGACACACTGCACTAAATAGTCTAGATAGAAGATAACAGGAACGGATCTAGCTAAACTGAATACAGTGTATATATATATATGCAACACCTGGGATGCATATATATACACAATACACTGTAAGTGCAGCTAACTGACTGACTGTTCTGCCTAATCTATCTAACTCAAATCAAATGACACTGTCTCTCTCTCTCTCTATCTCTCAGCACACCGGAACACACACTACACAGGGCCGCCGTGCAGGCGGCCTTATATAGTGTGGGGTGTGTACTAAATCCCCTGAGCCATAATTGGCCAAAGCCACCCTGGCTTTGGCCAATTACAGCTCTCTCTACTGACGGCGCTGTGATTGGCCAAGCATGCGGGTCATAGTGCATGCTTGGCCAATCATCAGCCAGCAATGCACTGCGATGCCGCAGTGAATTATGGGCCGTGACGCGCCACACGAATTTGGCGCGAACGGCCCATATCGTTCGCAATTCGACGGACGGTCGAACAGCCGATGTTCGAGTCGAACATGGGTTCGACTCGAACACGAAGCTCATCCCTACAGGTAAGCCTTATTATAGGCTTGCCTGTAGGTAAAAATCACCAAGCAGGGTATACAACCACTTTAATTGGCTATATATATACATAAAGTGCTGTACAGAAAGGAATCACGTGACATCACCCGCGGCCATCATCGTGGGTTACATTGCATGTTTACCTAGCAGGAACTAGGTGTTAGTGCCATGCTTGTAAGTTTTTTTTATTCAACAATTTTAATAAAATCAGTTATATACAGAGAGCACTATACATCTCCCTTTGTTTCATATGGTAAATCCATTTGGAAGTTCCGACATTTGGCAATAATGTGACTAGGACTTAGATTTCTTGACATCTGCATATATTGATGTTGGTGGTTCCCTCATTGATCGATTTGAAATTGACCCTTTATGGGAAGGCGTTTTTGACCTATCTGTTAATTCAGGTGGTCCACGATCAGAGGTCAGCGGCTAGTGATACCAATGGTGGAGGTTCTGCACGTTGTCACAGATATGAACATGATTCACGAGTGGTCACCGCTCTCTAATACATGAACTTTAATACATGATTTCATTTAATGTTATAGCGCTGCACTAATTCTATTTATAATTACTCCACTGGGATTTTGGTTGATTGACCCTGACTGTACAGCTGCTTAATTTATTCTGATTGTTTTCATTTTGATTGATTATTATTACAATAAACCCCACCCCGCCTTTTGGCATCTGAAACCCCTTATAGATCCAGGAGGCACTGGCGCAAAAAGGGTTAATAATGTGAGTGACATTTTAAGATTTAATAAATTTTGTCCGTAAACTTAACATCAGGAGATACATTAGCATTAATCCCATTAAAGATAGGAAGATTATTTCTACTGAGATTCAACACTCAGAATTGTCTAGTTCAGACCCCTAGGATGTCCAGTCATTTAGAAAAAGGTTATGAGGAACTGTGCAACCAGTAAGATTTGACATGTTGGACAAAAAGGCCTATGTACTGCATCTGAAATTACTAAGATATTGGAGGATAATGCCAATTGTGTTCCCTTGAAGAGAGATCCAGTATGGGCCTACAAGAGGGAACTAGAGAAAATTGTCAGTAGGGCTAAAACTTCCCGCTCCATAAACTTCAGATACCATATTTCTTTGATCTTAAATTTATTAGAACGAGCCAGGTGAAACTACAAATTGATAAAACAATCATCAGTACAATATTGCATATGATAAAGAAACAATGTTCTATAACACAGAATCAGATAACAAGAACTCATTTTTTTTTTTTTTTGTAAAGTTTTGTTTATTGCTTTTTAACATAACAAGTAAACACAAGGCCCAACGGGCCACACACAAAAATAACTATTTACATTTCTTCAGCATTGACACTCTCCTCCTCCTTCCAGACCCTCACTCAGTGACAGGATCAGAATAATGATAATAAGGCCATCTTTCCCTAATGACAATCAATAATACATTTCAATATGTCAAATAGTTACATACATGTTGAATCCCACAGCGGGTGCATTCCATTATATACCACTCAATCCACCACCTCAGTTTCACTATTCATCCAACTGCCCCACACTTTATCAAATTTCTGTGGTATGCCCCTGTTAATGTATGCAGCCTTGTAGAAAGGTGCGGCTCTATTTACCACACCCTTCCATGCCGATACAGATGGAGGATTGGGCTTTTTCCATGATAACACTATCATTTTTCTAGTGTAATAGATTAGGATCGTCAGTAAGGTACGCATTACTCTCTTTGGGGCTAGATTGTCTACCAAACCCAAAAGGCACACCTCTATCGTGGGCTGTATAGTAATGGTGGTTACTTCTGCTATACATTCTGTAACCCCCTTCCAAAAAGCTTGGATGCTTGAGCAATTCCAAAAGACATGCATGAAATCTGCAGTGAGAGAACTGCACCACCAGCAACTAGGTAGGGAACATCTTAGCCAATCTAGCTGGAGTAAGATAGATATGATGTAGGAATTTAAATTGGATGAGTTGGTCCCTAGCAGAGACCAATCTAGTAAAATAAATGTCCCATATATCATCCCAGTCATCCCCATCCATCTGGGGGAACACCTCGCCCCACACCGCCCTACACTTTGCAAGGAGATCTCCCCCCTTACCGAACATTTGTTTATATATTGTAGACAGGGCCTTGTCCAATGTGTCCTCCCTCAGCAGAGACTCCAAATCACTCATTTTCAGGGTAATACCAATATCTCCAAATTGGGCATTGTATGCATCTCTGAGCTGAAGATAACGGAAGAAGTGAGTGTTGGGAAGATTAAACTTAGTTTTCACGGGGTCAAACTGCAGAAGTTTCCCACCACCCACTATGTCTTTTAGCATCTTAATACCAAATTTAGTCCAGATGATTGGATCAGGGTACTCACAGAAGTGTATTAATTTAGGATTCTTCTAAAGTAGTGTGTGAGGAGAAATCTCAGAAGTGCTACCCATCTTGGTCACTGCTACCCATGCCCTACTGGTTGCACGCATGGATATCGTGAGCCTATATGGAGCCCTGACACCCCAATATGGGAGGTGTGCCAGCGCATCATACGAACCAACAACAGCCGCCTTTAGTGTATTGGCAGTGTCATCCTCAGAGTAAACCACCTGTGTACAAATACTAGCTGACCCTCTGGGAAATATCTGTGAAAGTCCGGGACCGCCAGACCCCCTTGTTTCCATGGCAGTTGTAATACCCGGAGTTTAATTCGGGGGTGACGCCCCTGCCACAGGAAAGTTGTTATAAGTTGATCTATTCTTTTGAATATATATCTCGGTATCCAAACAGGAGAATTCCTAAATATATATAAAAACAGAGGTAAATATTTCATTTTCACTAAATTCACCCTACCTATGAGTGTCAGAGGCAGATTCTGCCACGCCTGCAATCTGGATTTTAGTTTAGTCAAAAGTGGATTGACATTCAAAACAATAAATTCTGATACAGAGTTGGAGATATGTAACCCCAGATATTTCATCACCTTTACCCTCTTCAAGGGCCAATTTATGGGAATCTCACATCTAGGTGATGGCGTCTTAAGTGAGAGAATCTGGGATTTTCCCCAGTTGACTTTCAGACCCGAAAAATGAGCAAAGGAATTAAGAATGTCTAAAGCTGCCGACAGGGAATTCTTGGAGTCTCGCAAAAAAAAGAACCATATCGTCCGCATATAGTGCCATTTTTTCGGTCAAGCTACCAACCGTGTACCTCCTTCAATCATAATAGAGAAAAGACCCGGAGATAAAGGGCATCCTTGGCGAGTGCCCCTATGCACTGGAAAAATTCAGATAACATATCGTTTAGCTTTATGGCTGCTGTGGGGCAATGATATAGAATGTCCATCCACTTCCGGAACTGAGGACCAAACCCGAACTGAGCACCACCCTCATGTAATTCCAGTCTACGGAATCGAAGGCCTTTTCTAGATCAAGAAAGACCAGTATCCCACCGCTAGAAGTATCCGGGCCTAACTGAGTGTGGGTGAAGACCCTGCGGAAATTAATATCTGTGGTCTTTTTGGGCATAAAACCTGTCTGCTTGGGTGAAATAACATGCTGTAGGACCAAGATAAGTCTAGTAGCTAACAGTTTGGTCAGTATTTTGAAGTCCATATTTAATAATGAAATGGGCATATAAGACGAACACTGCAGTGGGTCTTTATCCGACTTAGCCAATAATACAATATGAGCCTTGTAAAAGGAGAGGGGGAGGCTTCCCTTTTGAAAACAATCTGCGTATAATTGCAGCAATCTGGGTGCCAGGGTCTCTGAGTATTGGTGGTACCATTTAATTGGTAGACCGTCTGGTCCAGGAGCCTTACCACTAGGGAATGACCCTATTGCAGAGACTACCTCCTCCTCCCTGAACGTAGCATCCAGAAAACCCCTAGATTCCTCTGGGAGCTCGGGCAACTGCAGGGACCCCAATGTGTCCCTCAGGTCACCGGTGTCATAGGGATCTATAGGGGAGTACAGAGACCTATAGAAGGATACAAACTCCCATACTATGTCCTCCCTGTCTCTTAGCAGTTGTCCGGACGGGGACAGTATGCAGTGTTCCCTACCATCAGGAGAGCCAAGAGTTTGTCATTTTTATCACCCTCTTCAAAAACACGCGCCACACTCCTTTGCAGCTGACAAGTAGTCACATCCTGATAATGGAGGGATACAGTCCTTCTTGCAAACTGCAATTGAGCGAACGTGTAAGGAGAAGGCAAATCCGCATGTGCCTTAGCTCATTCTTGTTCTTTATCCTGAAGTTGTTTTCTACACTATTCTGCTCCATTCTCTGGGCTTTTATGGCTTATATGTACACCTCCCTAGTAGTGGCCTTCAAGGCCTCCCATTCAGTGTGTACTGTTGCTGATCCTTCGTTAATCTGCCAAAATGTAGCCATGTGTGGTTTCAGCATCGCCTCCACAGTGGGTTCCCCCACCCATCTAGGAGACAGACGCCAAACCCTCCTTGAACTCTGGGAGCCTAGTTGCAAGGTAATCTGTAGTGGTGTGTGGTCCGATACACCCCCGAAAGATAGGGTGCCCCAGCTACCAGAGGCAACAATGCCCCATTAGCAAACGCCAGGTCTATTCTGGAGGACGAAGCATGTACCGAGGACAGATATGAATAGCATCTGTAAGTGGGATGCTTCCACTGCCAGATCTAAGTGAGACCCGCAGCTTCGACAAGTCATGGTTTGGAGCCCTGCGTGGGTTGGACGTCTCTAGTGTATAATTGAGAACATTATTGAAATCTCCAGCCACCAATAAATGGAATGGAGCGTGAGGCGCCAATTTCTCCAACAACTTGTACAGGATGGTACCTGTAAAAGGAGGGGGAATATATACATTTACCAGGGCCAACCTGCGTAAGTATCTTCCCCTGGGATCTGTAATCACCTTTTCTACAGAGCAAGGTAAGGACATGTGCAACAAAATAGAAACACCCCTCGCATAAGAGGAAAAAGTGGCATGTATGGCGCTGTGCATCCAGGGACATTTCATGGCCAGGATTTTATTACCTAATAAATGAGTTTCCTGCAATAACATTATGTGGGGATGCTGGGCCTGTAAGAATTTCAACACCAACGCTCTTTTGTATTTTGAATTCAAGCCCCTGACATTCCAGGAGATTATTCTAATATTCAAGGACATGACTGCAGTTCAGAAATTTACTACAAGATGGGGGCCTAGGAGCACAAGTAAAGTCCAGAGTTACACAGAGCCATACAATATGCTAAAGATTAACATTTACTCACCTATACACATCGCTTTGTGGTGGAGCCTGTTTCTGAGTGTCCACCAGTCTACCAACCGTGTAGTACCGACAGTGACACCACAAACAATCGACCACAAAAAAGGTGAAGCATATAAACCCAAACAGAACATAAGAAAGAACATGAAAAAAGCATACACTCCTGAACAGTCCCATCATAACAATTCCCTGTCTTGCCAGCTTGAAAAAAAAGAGGGGGGGGGGGGACAGAAAAAACACAGACCCCGCCCTAGCCAGCAGACTTGATCCCCAAAACAAAAAAACAACGAAAAATGGAAATTTGCGTTGTGAAGTTATTCCATATGTCCCTTGGGGAGGAACAAAAAAAAAAGGCAACAGGGTGAGCACTAGCGCTACGTACCTTCTGTGAATACTCTTTTTTGTAGAGAGAGCTTCCGGCTCCATGCATATTGTAGCCATGAAGCACCAAGCAGCTGCACATGCACTGTAACACCTTGAAGAGAATGTTTGCGCAATAAATGCAAGTCCTGTATATATGCATCCCTTGACAAGGCACACCGTTATTAAATCTGTTGGGAAGGGTATCTTGGTAAAGGATTATAGACAAAACATATGTGCCTGCCAGTGTGCAATCAGTCTTTACTGCATCGGATTGTGGTATGGCAGCCCAAAAAGTGTCTCCAGCAAAAAGAAAGGCGAGAGAGGGTGACAAAACAGTTCAAACAGAATGTCTCACAAAATAAATGATTACCTTCAATCTAATATATTCAGCCAATCTGAGACATCCGATGGGACCTCAAAGAATTTCACAGAGCCCCGATGCTCAACACAGAGCTTACTGGGGTACAGCATACGATATGTGAGTCCCTTTTCCCGGAGCCTCTTCCGAACCTCCACAAACGTGTGATGGCGTCTCTGCAACTACGGGGAAAAATCTGGGAAGAAATGCAGGGTGGTGTTCTCAAACCGGAGCTGTGGTTTCTTCCTTGCTTTGGCAAAAATAAGATCTCTATCCTGGTAATTTAGAAACCGCACAAGGAATGGTCTGGGCAAGGTGCCTTGCGGTCTCGGGCCTGTGGAGACCCTATGAGCACGCTAAACTATGTATGCTGAGGAGACTTGTTGTAAATTGAGGATTTCTTTAAAGAAATTTTTGGCAAAGCTGGCTGGGTGTGGGCCCTCCGCACCCTCAGGAAGGCCCACCACGTGCACATTATTGCGGCGCAGTCTATTTTCGGCATATTCTGACCGCGCCATCAGGGTTTTAACCGTGCGTTGCAGGTCAGCGACATTTTGGGAGGTGGTAGCCCTAGTACCCACTATATCCGAGATACAATTTTTGACCACAGTGACATGGCTTCTAAACTTGTCCATGTCTTGCCGGATAAGACCACACTCCATGGCCAGTATACCTATCCTCCCCATGACCATGGTTTTACTCTTATCAATGGCCGCCAGGATGGCCGCAGTGGAGTCAGTAGCTGCTGATTGCTCCATACCAGAGGGCTGCTGTGGGTCTCCTTCATTTTGCTCCATGTCCCTTAGAAGCTGCAGGGCTGTTTGTATGGCCGAGGCTCGCTCCGCTCCAGAGGGTAAAGCGGCTGCCGCACGTGTCACTGCCGGGGAGCTCTGTGTCCTGGGTGGTGGCTGTTCCTTTACTGATTGCCTTCTAGATGGCATCTAGGGATGCAGAAGGTGCACCCGATCACTAAAGCAGCTAACTGCCAGCTAGGATGTCACTCAGCGCAGGCGGTATGGACAGGGAGTGTCAGGAAAGGTCCCCTCCGCTGGTAATATCGATTATTTGGCGTGCAGTACTGAGGTCCACCAGCAGGTGTCTCCTGGCAGTTCGGAGCTGTCAGAAGAGCTCTTTCCTGCAAGTATTCTGTCACCTTTGGGCCGCAGTACTGGCGTCCACCAGCGGAGGAATCCTGGCAGTATGGAGCAGGTATTCCCCTCTGCAGACAGGTGTCACCTGACCTTAATTAGCAGAGCTGCAGTATAAATACCCGGCAATTGCACACTTATGTTGCCCTGGTATTGTCCTTGAGCCCTGACCTGCATCCTGATTCCTGAATCCTGAACCTGAAGCCTGATTCCTGGAACCTGTTGATCCTGTTTCCTGTCTGTTACCTGAACCCTAGACTCTGGACCCTGAGCCTTGTACCTGACCCGTCCCTCCTGTGATCCATCCATCCTCTCTTGTCCTGTTTATCTCCCTTCCCAGCTACTGATTCCCTGTTTATGACCCCGGCCTGGCTTGACTACGATTCTGGTACTCCCTCTTGCTACATATGCTGGTTGGTTTAATATAACTGTTTGTTTGGTTGTTCACTCTGTATTGGTGGTGTATTCACATATGCATTTTCCTTAATAAACGTACTTTCACCTATTTATGTCTGGTTCACTCTGTCGCAGTCACACAGTTCTGGTCACATCTGGTTCATGACAGAATACCAGGGCCATCTCTGACCAGAAGTGGCTGCACAGGGGAACCATTTTTGACTCAGTTTGGTTGAAAACATGAATGCCGATGAGGTTATTTATTTTTCTCTGCTGGCATCTGAAAGTGGTGATTATTGCCGCCAGGCTTTGAAAGGATGGTCTAGTGACCAGTTGTTTGGCTCACTCCCTGGTCGATCAGGGTTATATATTGTTTGGGGAGGTGCAGCCTTTAATCAAGATCTGTACTGAGCTGGCCCTGCCCTGTATTCCAGAGGGCCGTGATGATTTCACTCCTCCTTTTGATATGAATCAGGTTGTATCTCTAGTGTGGCTTTTTGAAGATGATCCAGCCGATTTTTGTGAGCACTACTCAGCCTGTCCCCCACAGGTGATTGCTGAGTGCATTGTGTCTGCTCAGTCTTTTGTTAGACAGGGAGTTTTAAAAGCATAGTTTGTACAACCTATACTTTCAGCATGGTCTGACAGGGTGCAAGCAGCTCCAGCCAAACAAACCACCTCTGCCACCAAACACCAGCCTACCCAAATGTATGTTTCCCCATCACCCATGTCAACCTCAGTTGCAGCTCAGTATATGCTTCTCCCAACCAAATACTTATATCCGGTCTCTGCTCCCTGTACCTATCCTGCATTCAATCCACCTGCCATTTCTCAGCTGCCTATAGACCCACAGGAACTTCCCCCAGCTACTGTTACCTCTTCTCTACCATATCCCAATCCTCCTCTCCAGTCTGCTGCACCCCTCACCTACAGAGCTTCAGTGGCTAAGCCAAAGAAAAAACTAAAGTTTTTTCCGACCAATACGATCCTGCCAGTAACCCAACCTGCCTCCGCACCATCTAATCCGATCCATTCTGACGTCCCAGTGCCTGTTATCCAGTCTGATGTCCCAGTGCCTGTTATCCAATCCAATGTCCTGGTACCCGCCTTCCAGCCGGAGGTGCCAGTGTTCCAGCTGGAGGGGCGATTGTTCCAGCCGGAGGTGCCAGTGTTCCGGCCTGAGGTGCCAGTGTTCCGGCCTGAGGTGCCAGTGTTCCAGCCTGAGGTGCCAGTGTTCCAGCCTGAGGGGCCAGTGTTCCAGCCTGAGGGGCCAGTGTTCCAGCCGGAGGGGCCAGTGTTCCAGCCTGAGGTGCCAGTGTTCCAGCCTGAGGTGCCAGTGTTCCAGCTGGAGGGGCCAGTGTTCCAGCCGGAGGTGCCATTGTTCCAGCCAGAGGTGCCAGTGTTCCAGTCGGAGGTGCCAGTGTTCCAGCCGGAGGGGCCAGTGTTCCAGCGTGAGGGGCCAGTGTTCCAGCGTGAGGTGCCAGTGTTCTAGCCAGAGGTGCCAGTGTTCTAGCCAGAGGTGCCAGTGTTCCAGCCGGAGGTGCCAGTGTTCCAGCCGGAGGTGCCAGTGCCTACTTTCCAGCCTGATGTGCCCGCTCTCCAGCCTGATGTGCCCGCTCTCCAGCCTGATGTGCCCGCTCTCCAGCCTGATGAGCTCGCTTTCCAGCCTGATGTGCCACTGTCTGCTGACCAGCCTGACGACCCAAAGCTTGCTGCCCAGCCTGATGACCCAAAGCTTGCTGCCCAGCCTGATGACCTGGAGCTTGCTGCCCCGGCTGATGACCCAGAACTTGCTGCCCAGCCTGTGCCCATGCCCGCTGCCCAGCTTGAAGTGCCCGTGCCTGCTGCCCAGTCTGATGTGCCTGCTGCCCAGCTTGAAGTGCCTGCTGCCCAGCTTGAAGTGCCCGCTGCCCAGTTTGAAGTGCCTGTACCTGATGCTCCGCTTGATGTGCCCGTGCCTGTTGCCCAGCTTGATGTGCCTGCTGCCCAGCTTGATGTGCATGTACCTGCTGTCCCGCTTGATGGGCATGCTACCTCACTTGATGTGCCTGCTGCCCAGCTTGAAGTGTCCATGCCTGTTGCCCAGCTTGAAGTGTCCGTGCCTGCTGCCCAGCTTGAAGTGCCTGTGCCTGCTGCCCAGCTTGAAGTGCCCATGCCTGCTGCCCAGTTTGAAGTGCCCGTGCCTGCTACCCAGCTTGAAGTGACCATGCCTGCTGCCCAGCTTGAAATGCCCGTGCCTTCTGCCCAACTTGAAGTGCCCATGCCTGCTGCCCAACCTGATGTGCCTGCTGCCCAGCTTGAAGTACCCATGCCAGCTGCCCAGCTTGAAGTGCCCGTGCCTGCTGCCCAGTTTGAAGTACCCGTGCCTGCTGCCCAGCTTGAAGTGCCCATGCCTGCTGCCCAGCCTGATGTGCCTGCTGCCCAGCTTGAAGTGCCCATGCCTGCTGCCCAGCTTGAAGTGCCCGTGCCTGCTGCCCAGCTTAAATTGCCCGTGCCTGCTGCCCAGCTTGAAGTGCCCGTGCCTGCTGCCCAGCTTGAAGTGCCCGTGCCTGCTGCCCAGCTTGAAGTGCCCGTGCCTGCTGCCCAGCTTGAAGTGCCCGTGCCTGCTGCCCAGCTTGAAGTGCCCGTGCCTGCTGCCCAGCTTGAAGTGCCCGTGCCTGCTGCTCAGCTTGAAGTGCCTGCTGCCCAGCTTGAAGTGCCCGTGCCTGCTGCCCAGCTTGAAGTGCCTGTGCCTGCTGCCCAGCTTGAAGTGCCTGTGCCTACTGCCCAGCTTGGAGTGCCCGTGCCTGTTGCCCAGCTTGGAGTGCCCATGCCTGTTGCCCAGCTTGAAGTGCCCGTGCCCGCTGCCCAGCTTGAAGTGCTCCTGTCCGCTGCTCAGCTAGAAGTGTTCCTGTCCACTGCTCAGCTTGAAGTGTTCCTGTCCGCTGCCCAGCTTGAAGTGTTCCTGTCCGCTGCCCAGCCTGGTGTGTTCCTATCCGCTGCCTAGCCTGGTGTGTTCCTGTCCGCTGCCCAGCCTGGAGTGTTCCTGCCTGCTGCCCAGCCTCGTGTGTTCCTGTCCGCTGCCCAGCCTGGTGTGTTCCTGCCTGCTGCCCAGCCTGGTGTGTTCCTGTCCGCTACCCAGCCTGGTGTGCCACTGCTTGCTGCCCAGCTTGAGGTGCCCACTTGCCCGGCTGGACACTATGGACTTTCCCCAGCAACAGGGTACTGTCAGAAAAGGTCCCCTCCGCTGGTAATATCGATCATTTGGCGTGCAATACCGAGGTCCACCAGCAGGTGTCTCCTGGCAGTTCGAAGCTGTCAGAAGAGCTCTTTCCTGCAAGTATTCTGTCACCTTTGGGCCGCAGTACTGGTATCCACCAGCGGAGGAATCCTGGCAGTATGGAGCAGGTATTCCCCTCTGCAGACAGGTGTCACCTGACCTTAATTAGCAGAGCTGCAGTATAAATACCCGGCAATTGCACACTTATGTTGCCCTGGTATTGTCTTTGAGCCCTGACCTGCATCCTGTTACCCTGATTCCTGATTCCTGATTCCTGAACCTGAAGCCTGAATCTGAAGCCTGATTCCTGGAACCTGTTGATCCTGTTTCCTGTCTGTTACCTGGACCCTGGACCCTGAGCCTTGTACCTGACCTGTCCCTCCTGTGATCCATCCATCCTCTCTTGTCCTGTTTATCTCTCTTCCCAGCTACTGATTCTCTGTTTATGACCCCAGCCTGGCTTGACTACGATTCTGGTACTCCCTCTTGCTAGAAATGCTGGTTGGTTTAATGTCACTGTTTGTTTGGTTGTTCACTCTGTATTGGTGGTGTGTTCACATATGCATTTTCCTTAATAAACTTACTTTCACCTATTTATGTCTGGTTCACTCTGTCGCAGTCACACAGTTCTGGTCACATCTGGTTTATGACAGGGAGCCAGGATGGAGGTAGGAGAATGTGGAGAATGCTAGACCCTGGGGCTCCACAGCCAGCCCATAAATACAGTCTCTGTGCACTGAACAGATCCTAGCAGAATAGGGAGACAGCTGAGGACCGCAGTGTCCATGCCCTGGATTACAGGCGGGGCCGGCCACGGCGCCCCCCCCCCCCCCGCGGGCCGGGGGCGTAGGAAAGTGCGGTGAGTGGTAGGCTTCACTAGGCTCTGCAGACCACCGGACCCCGCCAGGCACTCAGAAGAGCAGGCTGGATGGTGAGGGGAGCCTCTTACCCCACCACTAGGTCAGCGACAGCTCCTTTTAGCAGGATGGAGGCCGGGAAGATGGCGGCGGCCGCGAGTGAGCTGGGTCGGCGTCTCTCTTGCTGATACCGGGCGGGTCTTGTCCAATATGAATACCGGCTGCACCAGGTTATTGTCAGGGCTGGGCTCAGCCCTTCCTTCTCCGAGCTGGCCGCTCAGCTGTCGGCTAAATGTATTTCATGTCTCCTTATCGAAACCTTTGGTCTGCAACTGCTTTACCACCTCGGTGCTACGTCCTCACCCTATACAGGTTGAGAACCATGAGGAGTATGAAGTACAATCCATTGTTGACTCCTGTAGGTTCCGTGGGCGCATACAGTACCTGGTGCATTGGAAGGGGTACCGTCCGGAGGAACGCTCTTGGGTCTCATCCTCGAACGTACATGCCCCTGTCCTCCTCCGTGAGTTCCATAGACGTTTTCCCCTCAAGTTGAAAATATGTAGTGGCTGCACTTAGGACAATGAATAGGTATGCCGCCCCCCTAAATGGAGCTCCCCTATGGGTTCTCCAGAGGATTACAGAAAAAGATATATAATGGGGTAGTGGCGCTCCCTATATGTAGTTATATTGGGCATGAGCAGGTGTATTGTGGGGGGGAAAGGGAGATATGGGGAGCCGGCGTGCTAACCCAACAGTGGGGATACCCCACCTCAATACAGATTATATGTATAAATATATAATACTACCATACATATAATCCCCCTCAAATAGTGATTACCAATATTGAAATACCTGTGTATAAAAAACTGAAAAAAGTGGAGTGTAAAGTCCCAACTTAGTTAGACTCTATTTGTGTTAGAGTATGCCACAGGCAATATTTACATAAGATGTGCCATAAATTACCTCTCACAAGTGTTAAATAAACAGTGTAAAATAAAGTGCAGTAACCAAAATAACTATGGTGATACTCCTAGTGGGTAGCTAGTGGTATACCTCCATACAGTAGAAATAAACCAATAAGCTACAGCCAACAATAATAATAATTCCCATAAGTGTACATAGATCAACATTTATAGCTAGCTTAAGTAAGCCGCTTGATAGACCACACTCTGTGGCCAAGGTAGAAAGTCCATAGGCATTATAAGCAGACAAAAATCATATAGTGTTCATATAACAGTTCATAAATTGTGCATTAAGTTTTCTTCAAAAATTGTGAAAAGGAATTTTTCAAGAGGTGACTTGAGTGCTCTCAGTATCCTTGGTGACTTTGTGCTCCCCCTCAAGGGTCCCCACTCACCAGATCCAGTCACCCCAAAGGGGCAATGCGCATGTAGATGTAGCCTCTGCGGTCTCCTCACCAACGTGATCGATAGAGCTCCAGGGGTGGTCCTCAGCTTTCATGAAAATTGTTTTAGCCTGATCATGGTAGGTCCCTCATATAGGAAAAGAAGGAATGGTAGGCTCCCATAGTGTAGTATGTTAAATTTATTAAAAACGTTTAAAAAACTTTATGGTTAAAAACGAAACCAGCAAGTCCAGCAGCAAGATAACTACAAGTGTGTACTCCAATCCTGAGTGTAGCTGGATGGAGTAAGCTACACCCAGAGATCGAACATATGAGACAACCGGCAATCTATAACGCTGGATGGAGACAGTGTCGAGTGTCTGCGCTCCACCTGCATTCCACCAGTCCGTAGTCCGGAAATGACGTAGCGTGCGGGGCGCCGTCATACGCGTTTCCTCATAGACGTTCTCAGCGATGTCTATGACTACTTCTGGCTACTGATCCTGCTTGCTGTACTACTACGTTGATCTCTGGCTCTCTGACATTGGCATTGGCTGACTACCCGATCTGGTTACTGAACTCTGGCTATGTATTGACTACGCTTACTCTGTTTACCTTTTTATTATTATTAAACAAGTGTGATTAACTGTACTTCTGTCTCGGTCTGATTCATGGTTTCTGACAGTAGGCGAAGGCCATGAATTCAGAAGATGCAGTCAATCCACTTGTTGGTAATATTTTTTCCAGATTGGATGATCAGGATCACCGCATGGATCAGTTTGCCTTGGCATTACAAACGCTCCTGAGTCGCACAGCTCACCTGGAATCTTCCACTATGGCTGCTCCGGTACAACCTGTGTTGCAGGCCGTCCCTGCTGCTGCTCCAGTCTCTGTGCAGGCACCCACCTTGAGTATAACCTCTATAAGAGGCATGTCTGGTTCCGCTATGCTTCCCCAGCAATTTAGGGGTGATCCAGTTCAATGCAGAGGGTTTCTCAACTAGGTTGATATATACTTTGAGATGCTGCCCCAGGCGTTTCCCATGGACAGAAGCAAAGTAGGTTTTGTGATATCTTTGCTTTCTGAGAGAGCCTTGGCCTGGGCAAACCCTCTATGGGAGACGCAAAAACCCGTGGTCCTTAGTTACCCAGAATTTGTGGCTTCCTTCAAAAAGGTATTTGACATTCCCTTGCGCTCCGCTTCTGCTGCCAAGAGCCTCATGTCCCTCAAACAGAGTACGGAAACTGTTGTCAATTACGCCAATAAATTCTGTACTCTGGCAGCAGAGGTTGCTTGGAACAATGAGGCCCTAGTTGCTGCTTTTTCTTATGGTCTCTCGGATTCCATGAAGGATGAGATAGAAGCCTAGATATACCCACTGAGCTGGACAGCTTGATTTCGTTTGCCATCCTCATTGACTCCAGATTTAGAGAGAGACTTTCTTTTAAGGAGTGCTTGCGGAAGCCTCCTGTACGTTTGCCTCCAAGCTTTGCAGTCCCACCTGTGCCTCCCTCACCTCCCATGCCTCCTGGTCCTGATTTGGTCAATGAAGATGAAACCATGCACTTGGGCTTCACACGTCTCTCTGCGGATGAGAGAACCTTTAGGAGGAGGGAGAGATTGTGCCTTTATTGTGGCCAGGCAGGTGACATTTTGAAGTCTTGTCCTACCTGTCCTGGGAACAACTGAACCTTGAGGTCCTGTCATGGACAGACCTTAGGTGGTGTTGTGTCGTCCCCAGTTATCCAGAAGGATAACCATCTGCAGCTGGGTGTGGATGGTGCATGTGTGGCTCCAGCCTTGATCACAGATCTCCATTAGGAGGTGGTGGCAAGAGGAATGGTCGCAGCAAGAAATGGAAGGATAGCAGCCTAAGATATACCCACTGAGCTGGAGAGGTTGATCACATTTTCCATCCTCATTGAATCCAGACTCAGAGAAAGACTTTCTGTTAAGGAGCGCTGGTGCAAGCCTCCTCTACATTTTTCTCCGAGCTTTGCAGTCCCACCCTTGCCTCCCTCACCTCCCATGCCTCCTGAGACCGAGTCGGTCTGTGAAGATGAACCCATGCACTTGGGTTTCACGTGTCTCTCTGTGGATGAGAGAGCCCTTAGGAGGAGGGAGAGATTGTCCCTGTATTGTGGCCAGGCTGGTCACTTTTTTAAGTCTTGTCCTAGTTGTCCAGGGAACACCCGAACCTTGAGGTTCTGTCACGGACAGACCTTAGGTGGCGTTGTTTCGTCTCCAGTTTCCCAGAAAGATAAGCCCCAGGTTTCGGTTTCCTTGTCTTGGGCTGAGTCATCCATCGAGATATAGGCTCCACTCGACTCTGGGGCTGCAGGCCTGTTCATTGATGCTGCCTTTGTATCAAAGCACTCGATTCCGCTGCAGCTGCGTGACACTCCACTTGCCATTGAGGCTCTTGACGGGAGACCTCTACAGCCTGGCCATATGACTCATGAGACTGTTCCATTGTCCATGGCCCTAGCTGCCCTTCACCATGAGATAATCCAATTCCAAGTTATTTCCTCACCTAAGTTTCCGCTGGTTATTGGTTATCCTTTGTTACATAGGCACAACCCTTCTTTTGATTAGCTCCGTGCTGATGTTCTGTCCTGGTCGCCACAGTGCAGTGAGACATGCTTTCAGAAGGTAGTCAAGGTCCTGTGCACCACTTCACTCTCCTCCCTGCCAGAGGAGTACCACAATTTTAGCGATGTCTTTGACAAAGGTCAAGCCGGTACTTAGCCTCCACACCAGTCATATGATTGCGCAATTGACCTCCAACCTGGTGCCATACCCCCTCGTGGCCGGGTTTACCCTTTGTCGGTCTTGGAGGATAAGGCCATGGAGGAGTATGTTGCAGACATACTTTCTCAAAGGTTTCATCCGCAAGTCCTCATCTCCTGCTGGTTTCTTTTTTGTGAAGAAGAGTGGTGAACTGAGACCTTGTATCGATTTATAGGGGTCTCAATCGTTTCACGATTAAGAATGCCTATCCCATTCCTTACGGAGTTATTTGACCACCTCAAGGGAGCAACGGTTTTCACAAAGCTTGATTTGAGAGGGGCACACAATCTCGTCAGGATTAAGGAGGGCGACGAGTGAAAAACTGCGTTTAATACCAGATCAGGTCATTATGAGTATCTCGTAATGCCTTTTGGCCTTTGTAATGCTCCAGCAGTTTTCCAGGAGTTCATTAACAATGTCCTCCGAGATTTGTTGCAGTTATGTGTGGTGGTTTATCTTGACGATATCCTCATATTTTCAGAGTCCCTGGAGAGCCACCACACAGATGTCTGTTGTGTGCTTCAGAGACTAAGAGAGAACAATCTCTATTGTAAATTGGAAAAGTGCGAATTCCATTGTGAACAGGTTAAATTCCTGGGCTATGTCATTTCCACTGCTGGTTTTTTGATAGACCCAATGAAACTTTCAGCGGCCCTACAGTGGCCTGACCTGTGGGTTTACATCCTCTGCAGCGTTTTCTTGGCTTTGCCAACTATTATCGGAAGTTTATTCGTAACTTCTCATCTCTGTTCAAGCCCCTGACTGATATGACCAGGAAAGACGGCAACCCACAGAGTTGATCTCCGGAGTTCATTAAGGCCTTTGAGAGTCTCAAGGATGCCTTTGTTTCTGCTCCTGTGTTGGCACGCCCTGATCCTACGTTGTCTTTTATCCTAGAAGTTGATGCTTCTGAGACTGGAGTTGGCGCCCTTCTGTCTCAACGTCCTAACTCTGAGTGCGCTATGCATCCGTGTGGCTACTTTTCCAAGAAATTGTCACAAGCAGAGTGCAATTGCGAGATTGGTGACAGAGAGCTGGTGATCATTTTAGCCCTGAAAGAATGGAGACATCCCCTTGAAGGTACCACTGTGCCGGTTCTCATTATTACTGACCATAACAATCTCACATTCTTGTCTACGGCTAAGCGCCTCTCTCCCAGGAGGGCGAGATGGGCTCTTTTCTTGTCAAGTTTTAATTACATTGTCTCATTCTTACCTGGTACTAAGAATGTAAGGGCTGATGCCTTGTCACAACAATTTTCCTCCACTTCCAAGATGGAGTCAGTTCCGGTTCCTGCGATTCCTCCTGATCGTATTCTGGCTACGGTTCACACCAGTCTTTCTTCTCTTTTGGGTGACAAAATTCTTGCTGCTCAGGTCGATGCTCCTCCTGAGAAACCTTGTGACTGCTGCTTTGTTCCCAAGAGTCCCCGTACTGCTGTGCTCCAGACTTACCATTCTCCCAAGGCTGCTAGCCACCCTGGGAAGAATCAACTCTTTTGGGCCATTTCCCAACAATTCTGGTGGCCTAGTCTACGTTCTGATGTAACCGCCTTTGTAGCTGCCTGTTCGGTGTGTGCTCAGAGTAAGACTCCACGACACCTTCCATTGGGCCTCCTACAACCCATACCCAATGGAGAGAGGCCCTGGACCCACCTGTCTATGGATTTCATTGTGGAGTTACCCAACTCCCAGGGCAACACAGTTATCCTTATGGTGATTGACCGGTTCTCGAAAATGTTGCATTGTATTTCACTTAAGAAGTTGCCTACTTCTATGGAACTGGCTTCTATTTTTGTCGGGAGATCTTGCGCTTACATGGGCTACCCAAGGTGATTGTCTCAGACAGGGGTAGTCAGTTTGTGTCCCGGTTCTGGTAAGCCTTTTGTGCACAGTTGGGTATTCAGCTTGCTTTCTCCTCTGCGTAACACTCGCAGTCTAATGGGCCTGCAGAACAAGCCAATCAGTCCTTTGAGCAATTCCTACGCTGCTATATTTCTGACCATCATAACAACTGGTCAGACCTCTTACCGTGGGCGGAGTTTGCTCACAATAGTGCCTTGAATTCAGCTTCCCATTTGTCCCTGTTTACGGCGAACTATGGTTTCCAACCTTCTATGTTGCCTGCCTCATTTGTTCCGCAGAGTATTCCTGCATTAGAGGAGCATCTCCGTGGCCTGTGTTCCACTTGGGCACAAGTCCAGGAGGCTTTGCGACATGCTAACGATAGATACAGACTCCATGCTGACCGCAGACACTTGCCTGCGCCTTCCTATCAGGTTGGGGACAGAGTCTGGCTGTCGTCTCGCAACCTCCAACTTCGTGTTCCTACTTTGAAGTTTGCACCTTGTTTTATTGGGCCTTTCCGTATCCTTCACAGGATTAACACAGTGGCTTACGCGTAGGACCTTCCTGCTCGTATGCACATCTCTAATGTATTTCATGTCTCCTTAATGAAACTTTTGGTCTGCAACCGCTTTACCACCTCGGTGCCACGTCCTTACCCTATACTGGTTGAGAACCATGAGAAGTATGAAGTACAATCCATTGTTGACTCCTGTAGGTTCCGTGAGCGCATACAGTACCTGGTGCATTGGAAGGGGTACCGTCCGGAGGAACGCTCTTGGGTCTCATCCTCGAACGTACATGCCCCTGTCCTCCTCCGTGATTTCCATAGATGCTTTCACCTCAAACCCAGTGGTCCTCCAAGGGGGAGGGATTGTTGAGGAGGGAGTACTGTCAGGGCTGGGCTCAGCCCTTCCTTCTCTGAGCTGGCCGCTCAGCTGTCGGCTAATTGCCAGCTCCTTTCTCTCCACAGTGACTCAGCTGTTGATGATCTGCTCATCAGTCCTGGCTTCTTAAAGCCGTCCAGCTCACTTCATCTCTGCCTTCGCCTTTGGTCACATCTCAGAGACTTTTGCCTGCGTTCCTGTTGAAGACTTCCTCGGCTGACGTCCCTTCTGGCTACTGATCCTGCTTGCTGTACTACAACGTTGATCTCTGGCTCTCTGACATTGGCATTGGCTGACTACCCGATCTGGTTACTGAACTCTGGCTATGTATTGACTACACTTACTCTGTTTACCTTTTTATTATTATTAAACAAGTGTGTTTAACTGTACTTGTGTCTCGGTCTGATTCAGGGTTTCTGACAGTTATGCAGAGGGACAAGCAGGCAGGTGAATTTGAGGTATTTGGCTGCTTAGATGCACGGATGGCTAAGGATTACAATTAGGATTCCTGGAGCTCCTCTCTCACACGTCTGCCTCTGTTCACATCTGGACACACTCCAAGAGAACTCAATTTTTAAGCTCGCTGAGGGGTGATGGCAAGAGATTAGAGAAACAGCCTTACTGTCTTGATGTACATTCCCTAAAATGGTGGCTGACTCACTTCCTCCTAGAGAATTTCCCAGAATGCTCTAGTTCCTAACAACTTTATTAACACATTCTAAGAAATTACAATATGTAACTAAAACAAACAGCTAAAGCTATACCAGAAAGGGACAGTTGGTTGCACCTGTGCTCTGCATAATTAGCTTGGTATACATCAAAGAAAAACCAACATATTATTTAATCTCATAAACACAAGTGACTGAATCAGACCTGGTGGGCAGAACAGTTACCAACAAGGAATTTTGGAAAAGGAGAAATCTTTTCTTGTTCCATTGGCTCCCCCTACCCCATATATTTATTATCTATCGAAGATTCAAAAGAACCTGTTTTCCCTCTGAGATATCCCAGTGTCAGTAGCATTGACTCTGTGAAGTCCCAGGTAGTCAAATATATTGATTACTTCCTCCAACCCTTGGTTAAAAATATGCCATCTTACATCAGAGCTGTTGGTAGAGATGTTTGGTATAAACATACTGTTAATCTCATTGAGAATTGCCACTATTGGGAAGGTTGTTGGCTGGTGACTGCTGATGTCAATTCATTGTACACCATTATTCCACTTGACTTGGGTTTTTCAGCTGTTTATTATTACCCAGAGAAAGATTCCTATTTACCTATCTGTCGTAGGGAATTTTATTATGGATCTCCTTAAGTTTGCAACCACTGATAATTATTTTTGGTTTGGGGGCACATTTTTCCTTCAAAACAGAGGAGCAGCCATGGTGGCTAAATATGCCCCCAGTTTGGACAATTTATGTATTGCAAAGTGGGAGGAGGATGTCATCTATGCCCAGCAGAGACCAGAGGTGTTCCTATGGGCCAGGTGTATCGATGACATCCTCCTCCCTTGGGATGGTTACCTCACACCAGTGGAGTCAAGTATGAATTGTTTGAATAGCAATGAAAGGGGCATTGTTTTGAACTATGAGGCCAGCCTGTCAGGAACATACAGCATTAGCTCTGAGGCACACACAAATGCGCAGGCCTGCTGGTACCCGTCTCACTGCGAATAGGCGTGCGCCAGTGGGCATGTGTGCATTAACCGTTGACACTGGCGCCAAGTGGCCTATATAAGTGCAGCAGCTGCGTAAGTCCTTTGCTGTCTGATCTGCAGTTCTATCTGTGTTCCTGTATCTGATCTGTTCATTCATGTGTTTGACCCGACTTGCTCCTGACTTGGACTTTTGGCTCTGCTTCCTGATAACCTGCCTGATTCCGTGTTGCCGATCCTTGCCTGTCCCTGACGATTCCTTGCCTGCTGTTTATGCCTGCATCTGACCATCTTGACTTTGCTTGCCTGACCACGCATCCAGTCGCTACAAGCTGCTGCCCTCTGCTGCCTGCTATCTACCAACCCAGGGTCTGCTGTTCCGCTGTCCACAGCTCCAGCTATCTGTGCAGCTCTGGTGATGGTCTTCAGCTACATCCAGAACATTTCCTGATAGACACTTTATTACATGTACGACCACTCATGTGGTGTACATGCTCCAGTGCCCATGTAGCCTACAATATGTGGACAGGACCACACGGGCACTAAGTGTGTGATTAAATGACAACATCAAGAAAGGCTTCAAAGGGGTCAGAGGTCCATAATAAGGATCCTTCGGGAACTGTTTTCTTGGGCATTGATAGATTTATCCCTCACTGGAGGGGGAGTGCTAAGAAGAGGGAGATTTTTAAATTAGAGACCAAATCAATCTACACTTTGAAATCTTATACCCCCCAAGGGATAAACGTCGATAAAGACATTAATGCCTTTATTGATAACTCTTCAGGCCTCTTATTATACCAATAAAAATAAATAATAATGTGGCGCTCAAAATAGTGACAAAAAATTGTTAGTGACAAAAAATATAAATGTGAAATAAGGTAAATATACCAGAAGCAACAATATCATATAAATGAATATAACAATATATGTTGTATATGAACTAATTGAACTCGAGGTGAATATTCCAAAAGTGAATGAATCAAAAACATACAAAAGTTCTTGAATAAACAAGATAATACAGCTCAAAGGTGAATCTTGTGTAGGGAAAAGTCTCTCACACTCCTCCCAGTGAAATCAAACTCAATCTTGTGTATAAACAAAGGATAAGTTGGCACGCTTACCAGACTTGTGGACTCGTTTACTTTACAGCATAGGAGTCAAACAGGCATTCATGAGGAATAACCTCAACAGAATTCAGCATGCAAAGATGATGATCTGCGAATGGGCCACTTCCGATATCGACAGAGGGGATCCAATGGCAGTATAATGAGCTCTATAAGGTGCAGTGATCCACATCAAAGGTGAACTTGTTGATCCATGATATGGCAAAGTACTAATGAACTACCAACAGTGTATCAATACAAATAAAGTGCTAATTAATAAAGTGCATACATATAAAGTGCTAAATGAAAAAAGCAGCTAAACCTCTATAGTGTAACCAACACCTCTAAAAATGTATATCATGTAGTAAAGTAGCGCTAATATAGCACATTAAAAAAAAAAAAAAAAAAAATATATATATATATATATATATATATATATATATATATATACACTACCGTTCAAAAGTTTGGGGTCACATTGAAATGTCCTTATTTTTGAAGGAAAAGCACTGTACTTTTAAATGAAGCTAACTTTAAACTAGTCCTAACTTTAAACAAATATACTCTATACATTGCTAATGTGGTAAATGACTATTCTAACTGCAAATGTCTAGTTTTTGGTGCAATATCTACATAGGTGTATAGAGGCCCATTTCCAGCAACTATCACTCCAGTGTTCTAATGGTACAATGTGTTTGCTCATTGGCTCAGAAGGCTAATTGATGATTAGCAAACCCTTGTGCAATCATGTTCACACATCTAAAAACAGTCTAGCTCCTTCCAGAAGCTACAAAACTGACCTTCCTGTGAGCAGATTGAGTTTCTGGAGCATCACATTTGTGGGGTCAATTAAACGCTCAAAATGGCCAGAAAAAGAGAACTTTCATCTGAAACTCGACAGTCTATTCTTGTTCTTAGAAATGAAGGCTATTCCATGCGAGAAATTGCAAAGAAATTGAAGATTTCCTACAACGGTGTGTACTACTCCCTTCAGAGGACAGCACAAACAGGCTCTAACCAGAGTAGAAAAAGAAGTGGGAGGCCGCGTTGCACAACTAAGCAAGAAGATAAGCACATTAGAGTCTCTAGTTTGAGAAACAGACGCCTCACAGGTCCCCAACTGGCATCTTCATTAAATAGTACCCGCAAAACACCAGTGTCAACATCTACAGTGAAGAGGCGGCTGCGGGATTTTGGGCTTCAGGGCAGAGTGGCAAAGAAAAAGCCATATCTGAGACTGGCCAATAAAAGAAAAAGATTAAGATGGGCAAAAGAACACAGACATTGGACAGAGGAAGATTGGAAAAAAGTGTTGTGGACGGATGAATCCAAGTTTGAGGGGTTTGGATCACAAAGAAGAACGTTTGTGAGACGCAGAACAAATGAAAAGATGCTGGAAGAATGCCTGACGCCATCTGTTAAGCATGGTGGAGGTAATGTGATGGTCTGGGGTTGCTTTGGTGCTGGTAAGGTGGGAGCTTTGTACAGGGTAAAAGGGATTCTGAATAAGGAAGGCTATCACTCCATTTTGCAACGCCATACCATACCCAGTGGACAGCGCTTGATTGGAGCCAATTTCATCCTACAACAGGACAATGACCCTAAACACACCTCCAAATTGTGCAAGAACTATTTACAGCAGAAGCAGGCAGCTGGTATTCTATCGGTAATGGAGTGGCCAGCACAGTCACCAGATCTGAACCCCATTGAGCTGTTGTGGGAGCAGCTTGACCGTATGGTATGCCAGAAGTGCCCATCCAACCAATCCAACTTGTGGGAGCTGCTTCTAGAAGCGTGGGGTGCAATTTCTCCAGCTTACCTCAATAAATTAACAGCTAGAATGCCAAAGGTGTGCAATGCTGTAATTGCTGCAAAAGGAGGATTCTTTGATGAAAGCAAAGTTTGATGTAAAAACAATGTTATTTCAAATACAAATCATTATTTCTAACCTTGTCAATGTCTTGACTCTATTTTCTATTCATTTCACAACGTATGGTGGTGAATAAGTGTGACTTTTCATGGAAAACACAAAATTGTTTGGGTGACCCCAAACTTTTGAACGGTAGTGTATATATATATATATATATGAGTGAATTTCTCAGATGCTAAAGGAAAATATAAACTCATATAAAAGTGTTCAAAAGTCCTAAAAGGTGCATCCCATAATATATATTTGAGCAATAATGCAATGAAATCCAGTAAAGTGTATCACATAAAACTAAACTAAAAGTGAATTGTTTCCCAGGAGTAATCAGCATCCAAAAAAAAATCAGGTGACTCAGAGAGATGATCAGTTCCAAAGTTAAAAATATAAATCAGAGTAGATAAGGTCATAAGGAAAGGTGAAAGAGTCCAAATTAAAAATGTGAGATGGTAAACATGTCTTTCTGCAATCCTCCCCCAGTAGTGCTAGTCTCTCACCTTATTGATAGAACCCCTTGGGTCTAATGGGGCAACAGTGAACGACCAGCCTGTTGTTGAGACTTTCCTCACAGCTTTCACTGTGTAGGGATCACTGCAGCTTTTGTCCGGTCTCCACGGTCTTTTCCTAGAAGAAAGTTTTCTCCCAATCCTATAGGTGGGGCAACAGTAAATGACCAGCCTTTTGTTGAAGCTTTCCTCACAAGGTCCAAGGGATCGCTGTAACTTTTTCTCCAGTCTCCACGGTCCTTTCCTAGAAAAAAGTTTCTGCCAATCCGCAAGATAGAAGATAAAAAAGAAGGCTCCCCATAGTGTAGTGGGTTTAAAGGTTCAAAAGTATTTATTAAAAAAATCTAAAAATTCCTTTACAATAAAAATGGCAACAGCAGGCCAGGCAACAAAAAAAGTGTCAAACAAATGAAAAGACTTCTGTTCACGGCCGTAGCCAGAAGTGAAGTCACCAAGCTTCTCCCGACTAGTTGCGTCACAACACACGTGACTTCATTAAGGGTACAGGTGCTGGGTGACGGTGGTGATCTTAAATAGCAATACTAATCATGTAAATGGACAATATGTAAATTAGGCATAAGAGCAAAGGTCTCTGGGTAAATCAGATTGGCAAAGCAAAAGACTCTCACTAATATAGTTACATACTCACAAGAAGTGGCATAAAAACAGATACTGGTAGAAAACAAAAAAAAAGAGCGAAAAAGAAAAGAGCGAAAAAGGAAAAGCGAGAAAAAAAAAAAAAATAAATTAAAAAATATATAAAAAAATAAATAAAAGGGAAAAGGAAGAGCGAAAAAGGAAGAGCGAGAAGAGAAAAAATAAAATAAAATATAAAAAAAAAAAACAGAGAGCGAAAAAGGAAGAGCAAAAGGGAAAAAAAAAGATGAGCGAAAAAGGAAGAGAAGAATGAAAAAGGAAGAGCGAGGAAAAAAACAATTAAAAGTACATGATATCAATAATCGGAAATAAAGCAATTTAAATCAAACTCAATGTTAAGACTGAGGGGGGCAAAGGATTGCATATCAAATACCCATCGAGATTCTGATTTGCTAAGAGAAATAACTTTATTGCTTCCTCTCCAGTGGGGCTTAAATTTTTCAGTACCCCAAAAAGAGAGGGAACTGGGATCCTTACCATGAACTTCTGAAAATATCGAGAAACACTATGTTTAGGGTAACCTGACTTAATATTTTGAACATGTTCCCTATGTCTTTTCCAGAGGGGTCTCTTGGTTCTTCCCACGTACTGGAGATTACATGAACATTCCAGTACATAGACTACACCCTCTGTTTTATATGAAAAAGGAAAATTTATTATCAAATACTTACCGTAATTTTCCTTTCCTGATGGACTCCATGGCAGCCTACGTGTGGGTTAACCCCGCCTCCTCTCCAATGCTATAGGACCCCATTCCCATAAATGAGTACTCACCACTAGCTACTGCGTTCCGTAACTAGCCTCCTCCTTGACCAATGGGTGGGAACTCCGTTTGCCATGGAGTCCATCAGGAAAAGAAAATTACGGTAAGTATTTGATAATAAATTTTCCTTTTTCCTGACAGACTCCATGGCAGCCTACGTGTGGGAAATAACTAGCCAACCACACGGGTGGGTATGCTGAACAAAACATAAATTTTAATTTGTCCTATCGGTCGATAGGATTTGTAACCCAAAGTTTACAGAGGATAGTGAGGCAGGCTCTATACAATAATGTGACATGAAGGTATTAATAGAAGCCCATGAGGCTGCCTTGCAGATGGTATCTGGAGCCACGTGTCGAGCCGCTGCCCATGAAGCTGCCATTCCCCTGGTGGAATGGGCTGTCACCGCCTTTGGAGGAGCCAAGCCCTTAGCCCTGTATGCTTGTTGTATGGTCTGTACGATCCAGGTCGCGATAGTCCTGGTTGAGGCTTTCTTCCCTATATTGCTGCCTGAGTGAAGCACGAAGAGATGACTAGAACGTCTAAAGGGAGAAGTAACTTTGACATATTCTTTAATAGCTTTGCATATAGAGGGTGATTTTCAGTGTACCCTGGGGTCCTAAATGTAGGTATGAGCATAGGAATGAGGACTACACGGTCCGGAAAAAACGTTAGGAAGGGTTCTTCATGACCAAGTGATGCAATCTCAGAGACCCTTTTGGCTGAGGTAATGGCCACTAAGAAGGCCACCTTTGCTGAAAAGACCTTGATAGAGAGCGGGGAGGGCCCCGTAGTACTGAGTCCAGAGATCGAGTCAAGGACTAATGGAAGGTCCCATTTGGGAAACCTAGGCTTTCTTTGGGGCTTGAGCCTCGATGCACCTCGAAAAAATTGTCTAACCAAAGGATGAACTGCCCACGAAGTGCCGGAGAAGGCCGATAGTGCTGAAACTTGGACCCTCAGAGAGCTGACAGATAAATGTAAATCTAGGCCCGTTTGGAGGAAACTGAGAACGTCCTGGACTTTTGAATGTCTAAAAGACCTGCCCTGGGGAGAGCAGAACTCCACAAATTTGGACCAGATTCTTCCATAGACTTTATTTGTACTAGATCTTCTCAAGCTCATGAGAGTGGATATTACTTCTGAGGCACAACCAAGGGATTCCAGCCTCTCCCTCTCAAGAACCAGACCATCAGTCTCAGCACTGCAGGACAAGGGTGCAGGACTGACCCTTGAGAAAGAAGGTCTGGTCTGAGAGGGAGAGGCACTGGGTCCCGACAATTGAGCTGGACCAGGAGAGGGAACCAAGGCCTGTTCAGCCAGTAGGGAGCTACTGTCACCACCTCCACTGGCTCTGCTCGGAGCCTCTGCAGGAATCTCAGTATGACTGGCAGTGGCGGAAAGGCGTATGCACGCTTGAACCTCCATTGATCCGTCAGGGCGTCTGTCCCGATGGCTTGACTGCAGAGACCCCTGGTGTAGAACTTCTTCAGCTTGCAATTGCAGGGGGAAGCAAACAGATCCACTTCTGGATCGGTCTTGAGCGACAAGATCCACCTGAATGTCTCTATGTGAAGCGACCACTCGTTGTCCAACTCGGTCCGTGATAGGAAGTCCACTTGAGTGTTTTGGACCCCTGGGACAAAGACTGCTGAAAAGTTGGTAAGGTTTTTCTGCGCCCACGATAGGATGGGCTCGACTTCCCGCAGGAAAGTGGGACTCCGAGTACCCCCTTGCCTCTTCACATACGACACCGCTGTGGTGTTGTCCATCCTTAACAGTACTGACTCCCCTATCAGGAGATGAGAGAAGGACTGAAGGGCACACCAGGCCGCTCGAAGTTCCAAGATGTTCGACCCTGGGTTGGGAAGATATGCATCCCACTTGCCCTGAGCCAGGTTCGACCCGCAGACGGCTCCCCAACCAGTACCGCTGGCATCGGTCGTGACCGTCACCCAAGAGATGGGAGCGATGAAATGGCAGGTCAGGAGGTTCTTGCGCTGGAGCCACCAGAAGAGGCTGTTCCTCATTGTAGAAGTTATGCGAATGACCTGATTCTTGTCCCCAGACTTACATTGTCGAAGGAGACCTGACTGGAAGGGATGCAGTCTCCATAAGGCCCATTTTACCATGGGAGTCGTGGAAACCATCGTGCCGACGACTTTCAGGCACTGAGAGGCTTTCATTTGCCGGGCATGTAGGGCCCGAGAGACTCTGTCTCGAACCGTAGGAATTTTCTGTAACGGAAGGGAAATAGTATTTGCTACTGTATCGAATTGAGCTCCCAGATATATTAGACGCTGAGTTGGGGTCAGTTGACTCTTTTCTAAGTTTAGGAGCCACCCGAAGTTGGACAGCGTGGAAATCACTTGTTCCCGATGGACCAGCAACTGCTCCCTGTTCTGAGATAACACCAGCAGGTCGTCGAGGTAGTGGTAAAGACGTACACCTTTGATCTTATGAGTGCCACCGTAGCTAGAAGGACCTTCGAAAAAACCCGGGGGGATGTCGTCAGGCCGAAGGGGAGGCAGATAAATTGTAGATGATCCGACCCTACTTGGAAACGGAGGTATTTGTGTAATTCTTTTTCCACTGGGACGTGGAAATACGCGTCCTTCAGGTCGATCAATATCATCCAGTCGCCTGGCTGTATAGCTTTCTGAATGGTCATCAAAGTTTCCATCTTGAACCTTCCGTTCTCTATGAATTTGTTGAGATATGTGAGGTCTATGACTGGGCACCAAGAGCACCCCTTTTTTTGCACTAGGAAGAGAGGGGAGTATATCCCCTGGAACCATTCGTCCTGTGGGACATGTATCACTGCTCCTTGAGTTTTCAGGAGGTCCACATAGGACAGCAAAATTTGTTTCTGATCCTCTGCCCGAGGGAGAAGAGTGGAGACGAACCTTGGGTGAGGAGTACTGGAAAAGGCCCATCTGTGGCCTGACGAGACTGTCCTTATGACCCAGAAGTCTGAGATCGAGGCCACCCAGACGTGCCGGAAGAGGAGCAGACGAGCCCCCACCCGGCCTGCCTGGGCGGGCGTAATCTCAAAAAGACTTAGCCTGATCGCGAGCACTGGACGTTTGATTTTTAACAGGTTTGCGGAAGGATGTCTGCCCTCTGCTCCAATTCTTCCAAAAGTCCCGGCCAGGCTTGTAGGAGCGTGCTTCCCTGGAGTGCCCCGGGCTTCGTCTTCTGAACTGGGGCTTCTTTTGACCCAGCATGCGCCTGTCCTGGGGAAGAAAACCCGATTTACCACCTGTGGCTCGCGTAATGGCATCGTCAAGCTTATTGCCAAACAGTGAGGACCCCTCAAACGGAATTTTACACCATGCTTGCTTAGAACCTGGGTCAGCAAGCCAGGGACGCAACCAGAGGGCTCTCTTGGCCGTAACTGAGGACAGCATAATACGAGCCAGTAGGCGGATCAAATCAATGGATGCCTCCCCCAGGAAGACCGCTGCCAGCTTCAGCTCTGTGGCTGCTGAACTTCCGGCCAGCTCTTCTGATACGCCCTTAAGGAAGGACTCCACGTTCTCCGTCCAGGCCTCCATGGCCTTGGACATGGCCGCTAGTGCCAGGGCTGGTTTACAGGCCATACCAGCGAGCCCATAGATTCTTTTTAGATCTAGATCTATCTTCCTCTCAAGCCCATCTTTGAAAGATACTGCGTCTTCTAGAGGAAGAGTCACATGTTTGGCCAGACGCATAAGAGTTGCGTCCACAAGGGGAGTATTCTCCAAACTCTTTACTTCTTCCGAATTGAAGGGGTACAATCTGGAGGTTTTATTAGACATGGAAGACTTTTTCTCTGTTTTACTCCATTCTTCCTCAATGATTTCCTTTAGCTCCGGAAGGAGCGGAAAGTTTGCGCGTTCTTTCCCCAGGTGCTTGAAGAATTTTTTCTGCTTGGCTGGGGGAGTGGAAGGGTCTTCCCACTTCAAGGCTTCCTTGATCGCTTTGATTAGAGGGGAAACCATCACGAAGTCAAATCCTCCAATGTCCTCTTCATTAACAGACTCGTCCTCTGAGGAGTCAGGAGAGGCAACATAGGGCTGGGAAGTACCCGGATCATCACGGGCCTCTTCAGGCGGCGGGCCAGACAAGGTGGTAGACTGGCTCAATGTGCGAGGTGCCTCCCTCTCCATTAGGGATTGCTGCACCACCCGTTTCACAAGAGACTCTAAACGCTGGTTTTCCGTATCCTTTTCCCCAACCGCACGGGCAAAGCAACGGTCACATAAGGACTTGCCCTCCGGGACTCGTGTCCTACATCCCCAGCAGGCTCTGTGGTCTGACCGGCTGTCATGGTGGTGGAGCGGTGTCTTGAGGAGGAACGAGAGCGTCTCCTCTGGTGGGATCCGAACTGGAAATCTCGTCTGGATGAAGATGAGTGATATTGTGGCTTGGCAAGGTCACTGGCATTCTGGACCGCGTTTAGCGGGTCCGACCTAGAAGGGCTGGAGAAAAAAGAAGAGGGGAAGGGGAGAGAAGAAAAAGCAGAACATAGTATCAGCACCACAACATTTGTGCATAAATCTCATCCCCTCCCCTCACGAGCACATACCTTGTGCGTGAGGGCTGGCCACTTAAAGGCGGTGAATTGTCCATAACCTAGGACGCAAATGTCACTTTAAATAGTCTGCAGGGACAATGGCCTAAGAAAACCAAGGCACCAAACATGAGAAGGTTTTTAGGAAAAAAAAAACTCTGCTTTAAAGATGCACAAAAAGCATGGATCAACACATATTCAAGGCAAAAAGAAAACAACTTCTTGCCGCATATACGTATATATATATATATATATATATAATTATATTTTTAAAAGAATACTTTTTTTTCTTTTTTTTTTTTAAAGAATATTGTTTCTGAAAAATAAATCATTAGTCTATTTATATATATATATATATATATATATATATATATATATATATATATATATATATACAGTGCCTTGCAAAAGTATTCGGCCCCCTTGAACTTTTCAACCTTTTGCCACATTTCAGGCTTCAAACATAAAGATATAAAATTTTAATTTTTTGTGAAGAATCACCAACAAGTGGGACACAATTGTGAAGTGGAACGAAATCTATTGGATATTTTAAACTTTTTTAGCAAATAAAAAACTGAAAAGTGGTGCGTGCAAAATTATTCGGCCCCTTTACTTTCAGTGCAGAAAACTCACTCCAGAAGTTCAGCGAGGATCTCTGAATGATCCAATGTTGTCCTAAATGACTGATAGTGATAAATAGAATCCACCTGTGTGTAATCAAGTCTCTGTATAAATGCACCTGCTCTGTGATAGTCTCAGGGTTCTGTTGAAAGCGCAGAGAGCATCATGAAGACAAAGGAACACACCAGGCAGGTCCGTAATACTGTTGTGGAGAAGTTTAAAGCCGGATTTGGATACAAAAAGATTTCCCAAGCTTTAAACATCCCAAGGAGCACTGTGCAAGCGATCATTTTGAAATGGAAGGAGTATCAGACCACTGCAAATCTACCAAGACCTGGCTGTCCCTCTAAACTTTCAGCTCAGACAAGGAGAAGACTGGTCAGAGATGCAACCAAGAGGCCCATGATCACTCTGGATGAACTGCAGAGAACTACAGCTGAGGTGGGAGAGTCTGTCCATAGGACAACAATCAGTCGTACACTGCACAAATCTGGCCTTTATGGAAGAGTGGCAAGAAGAAAGCCATTTCTCAAAGATATCCATAAAAAGTCTCGTCTAAAGTTTGCCACAAGCCACCTGGGAGACACACCAAACATGTGGAAGAAGGTGCTCTGGTCCGATGAAACCAAAATCGAACTTTTTGGCCACAATGCAAAACGATATGTTTGGCGTAAAAGCAACACAGCTCATCACACTCAACACACCATCCCCACTGTCAAACATGGTGGTGGCAGCATCATGGTTTGGGCCTGCTTTTCTTCAGCAGGGACAGGGAAGATGGTTAAAATTGAGGGGAAGATGGATGCAGCCAAATACAGGACCATTCTGGATGAAAACCTGTTGGAGTCTGCAAAAGACCTGAAACTGGGACGGAGATTTATCTTCCAACAAGACAATGATCCCAAACATACAGCAAAATCTACAAAGGAATGGTTCACAAATAAACGTATCCAGGTGTTAGAATGGCCAAGTCAAAGTCCAGACCTGAATCCAATCGAGAATCTGTGGAAAGACCTGAAAACTGCTGTTCACAAACGCTCTCCATCCAACCTCACTGAGCTCGAGCTGTTTTGCAAGGAAGAATGGGCAAGAATTTCAGGGGGGCGTGGCCTAACTCCGGACCAGAATGGATGCCTAATCCACTCTCTCCTGCACATAGGAGCAGCTAAAAATGAGCACAGGAGCCATTAAAACAATCCCAAGCACGGGAAAGGGAGACCGGAGCTCCTCAACGACCCGTGAACCCTCGGATCCAAACCAGATGTCCCAAAACATCATCCCCGCAATGTTCCGGTCATCACAGGGAGAAGGCCTCAAAGCCGCGGTCTCGCCTAAACCTCCAGGCCCGCTCGGCGGCCCCGGCCTCGCGGTGAACGGCGCGATCGGCGCCCAAGGCCCCACACCACAGGCTGCATCACAGCTCTCATCTCCCCTACCCCATAACCCACCAGCCACACAAATTCTATGCCTGGCAGATCTGCAAGCAGTAGCCCTGGACATTAAAACCACACTATCTGCAGCCATCACAGATCTGAAGACAGAGATGCAGGGCATTGCAGCAAGGATGGGATCGGTGGAACAGACCACAACACGCCATGCAGAGGCCATAAAACAGGTACAAAAATCTTCTGATATACACCAGAATCACTTAATTGAAATCCACCGCCATTTAGAAGACCTCGATAATAGAGGAAGAAGGCATAATATAAGAATTAGGGGGGTCCCAGAAGCAGCAGACCAAAACCCTGTAGAACAAACAGCTACAACAATATTCAATGATTTACTTGACAGACCTCCCGACTCCCCCATTGACTTTGAAAGAATTCACAGAGCCCTCAGACCGAGAGGAAGGGACACTGATCCCCCCAGGGACATAATATGTTGCTTGGTAAACTTCCCTCTGAAAGAAGCCATACTAAAAAAGGCGAGAGAGAAAAACAGAGTGCTGTTTAATGGGAACGAGATAAAACTATACCAAGACTTATCCAACATCACATTACAGCAACGCAGGGCTCTGCGTCCCATTCTCGAACAACTACGTACCAGAGGTATACCATACAGGTGGAAGTTTCCTTTCTGTCTCTCAGCCACCTGGAGAGGTCACACAGCACTATTGCGCACACCTGAGGACTTGCAATCCTTTTGCGAAACACTAAATATCCCCCCAACTGAAGCTCCAGATTGGTATAATTCATTCATGCTGAATGATACGTGGATCGAAGTAACAAACAACTACACTCCTAGAGCTCAAAGAAACAGAGATAGACGCCGCAGATCACCTTCATCTCACCAAAACAGAAGAGGAGCGAACCAAGGAAGTCCTGGCTTCTCCCCTCCTAGACGCCGAGACCGCATGGATAGACCAGATCAAATGGACACCTGAAAATCAAGCTTCCACAATGAACATAGATGACAACCTATGTACGCCTATCTTCAATCATCTAACAGTCACCTATTAATCCTTATTTCTTTCAGTCGGAACAGCTCCAAACCATCCAACAAGAAATTAACAAACCACAGAGAGATGATCTTCAGCGTAAAAGTTAACTGACTTCTTATTTTTACCCCCCCCCCCCCCCCCATCCCATGTTTGCATCTTTTTCTTTTTTTTTTTTTTTTGTTGTCCTTTTCTCTTTTCCATTTCTTTTTTCTTTTTTATAGCTAGGGTGCTACAAATCAATGCACCCAAGTCAATAAGGAATACATGCAGATTTCCTGGTCAGAAATATCATCATAAGGGTATGCTAGATGTGTCTAAACTAAAGAATATATGATTGTAAGTACGATTTTTTGAGTACATTTATCCTGTTACCCAGGGATATTTCAGGTTCTGACTAGATCTTATACTTCCCTTACCACCGACCATTAGTCAGACCTGATTATTCAGGATCTATGATTTTTTTTTTTTTTTGATTTTTTTTTTTTTTTTTTTAGTGCATATACATATTTGTCACACTCGTACTTTAAAATAACAGAATGATCAAAAGTTATTGTGGTTATAAATATCTTAGATTCATTTAGGTTAATAATGATTTAAGAACGTTCTGAATTCCTTAACAAAGACTGAATCATAATCAACACATGTTACGGTTATTACAGGGACTGTTTATATTTTTAAAATAGGAAATAGGCATGATGGTGGACTAATTTGGACTAACTTTAAATTAATCTACAGAAGGTAACTTTCCTTCACAAAAATTGCAAAACTCCTGATTAAACCAACTGACTAGGAGGAAATTAACACTGTTAAATGCCACTCCTAATAACAGTCGAATTTAACAGTCGAATTTTGGTCTATAAGCGACCTTCTCTAGAAGGAGAGGGAGGAAAAAAAAAAAAAAAAGAAGGTAAAACGAAAAGAAACATTTAACACAAACCATCTCGTACACCATAATGCCCTATACCTATATTACTTATCTTTGAAGAAACATTTTTGAAGCAAGGGTTCTTCTTTTTCTTTATACAAGTTTGTTTGTTACATTTATAGTATAAGAAAATATGTTAAAAAATGGTACTACTTAACTCACACGAATAATACCATAGGCGATATAGAACAAACCCCGTAAATACAAGAAGTTCTAAATTCCTATGACAAGGACTCCCCCTAATGGCGATCAAGTATAATTACCAGAATCATTTTATTTATTTATTTATTTTTTTGCACCTATTAATCCCAATAAAATATAAAATGCATGATGTGTTTATATATAACAGGATATGACATATCCACATCTGTGTACACAGATATTCAACTGCTCCCAAATTTCAACTCACACATAAACTGCATTTTTTTTCCTACAATCTCCCATATTCATAAAGCTCGGCCTATATCCTGTAATATATGATCGAAACAATTAGTTAGCTGCTCCAAAGTGCTAAAAGTTCTAGTTCACAAAGTAAAGAAAAAAGAGAAGAGAACATTAATAGTTGAATAAAAATCCAGCTGTTCCTACTTAGACCCCGCTCCCACACAAGGAGTGAAACAATTTTCACTCTTTGAACCTACCGGACCTTTCTAATAGGGTAGACCAGTAGGTCTAAACCTATCTCCGGAACAATTCTCCATCCTCTCCTTGAGGAAGGAAAACCTATTCCCTCATCTCCCCCCCCCCCCCCCCCCTCTTTTTTTTTTTTTTTTTTTTTTTTTCCTTCCCTTCCACTCCCCTAGAAACCTAGGGAAAGTTTTGCAGACATAAAACAAGACATACAAATCAAGCAAAATTTTATATACTCCTGGATCCAACTACTCTTTATTTTGGATACAGAAATATATTCAAAATGCCTATCCACAAACCGCAAACCATATCAACATCAATCAAGCTAATTTCAGTAAATGCTAAAGGGCTTAACATCCCTGAAAAGAGATCCAAATTCCTCAATGAATTTCATAAACTCAAAGCAAATATCATTTGCATACAAGAGACTCACTTTAAAGCTAATAAAATTCCCAAAATGCATGACAAAAGATTCCCAACGACATTCCACGCCACCAATCCTGAAGGAAAATCCAAAGGAGTCTCTATTTTGATCTCCAAACAGACTCCCCTTCAGATTCATGACACATTGATTGACCCTGGGGGAAGATATATATTCTTAAAAGGAAAGTTGGGACCTCACCCCATTACAATAGCTAACATTTACACCCCCAACTCAAAACAGGTAACCTTCTTTCGTAAAATTAAGGACTTATTAACAAACTTCGCAGCAGGTATAATCATCTTAGGGGGAGACTTCAATACCCCATTAAATCCGCTCATAGATACCTCGAATGGTACATCGAGCCTTCCTTATAAAGCACTGAAACAAATCAAACTCCAACTACAGGAGCTAATGCTACATGACACCTGGAGAACCCTAAACCCTCAAACTAAAGAATTTACCTATTTCTCTACACTCCATCAAAAATACTCCAGAATAGATTACTTTTTTATCTCACAACCAGACCTTGACTTACTGACAGACTCAACAATTGAAACCATGACTTTATCTGACCATCACCCGATTACTATAACATTAACTTTCCCAGAAAAAAACACAATAACTAAAACATGGAGACTCAACACCACTGTATTGAAGGATCCTATAGATGTAATTCATTTCAATGATAAACTAAATGAATACTTTGCACTAAATGAAAATGATGAGACATCTTTGACTACTCAGTGGGAAGCACACAAATGTGTCATGAGAGGCGAATTTATAAATAAATTAGCCAAACTAAAGAAGGAAAAACAAGCCAAAATCAGATCGCTACTAGACCAAATTCATAAATTAGAAACAACCCATAAAAGAACTGTGGCACTCTCTACATTTGAAGACTTAAATAAAGCAAGAACTCTGCTATCAGAAGAGTTGAGCATGAAAACTAAAAGACAATATATTTTAAGACATAAGATATATTACGAGCAAGGCAACAAGAGTGGAAAGTTGCTTGCAAAAGCAGTCCAAAACAAGAAAGTTGCTTCGACAATTCACCAAATAAGAGACAAACAAGGTACACCACACTCTTCGAATGAGGAGATTGCCAAACAGTTCGAATTATACTACCAATCCCTCTATAACATTCCATCAAACCCCAAATGCCCACAAAATTCAGACAAAAGAACAAAGCTTATTCAAGAGTTCCTAGAGAAATATTGCCCACCCCAAATATCAAAAAACACAGCACAAGACCTAGAGTCACCCATAACAGGCCTAGAGTTTGATAAATCCTTAAAAGATATGAAAGTAGGCAAAGCACCAGGTCCGGACGGACTACCCCTTCAATATTACAAAACATTTACAAACATACTAAAACCAAGATTTTTGAAAACCTTTCAATCAATGCATTCTGAACAACACCCCTCTAAGCAACTACTGGAAGCACATATAACGGTTATACCAAAAGAAGGCAAAGATACAACCCAGGTTACTAATTATAGACCAATATCCCTAATTAATGTAGATATCAAGATATATGCCAAAATACTAGCAAACAGACTCCTACCCTTACTATCCTCCCTCATCTCCTTAGACCAAGTAGGCTTTATTCCGGGAAGAGAAGGTCGAGACAATACAATTAAAGCAATAAACATAAATCACAGGTTATCAACCCAAAAAAAACAAGGATTCTTCCTCTCCCTTGATGCAGAAAAGGCGTTTGACAGAGTGGCCTGGGACTTCATTGATGCAACGTTAAAACATATAGGAATCCTGCCCCAAATGAGATCTTATATCAAAGTACTATACTCAAATCCAACAGCAAGAGTTCGAGTCAATGGCCACCTGTCAAACGCCTTCAACCTTCGCAATGGCACAAGACAGGGATGTCCCCTTTCACCTCTATTATTTGTCCTCACACTAGAACCACTGTTAAATAAAATTAGATCCAACCCAGACATCAAGGGTATAGAGATTCACAAACACACATATAAGGTCGCAGCCTTTGCTGACGACATGCTCCTTTTCCTCTCAGAACCCCATATCTCTTTACCCAACGTCATTAAAGATTTAGAATTCTTCCAACTACTTTCAAACCTTAAAATTAACCACTCAAAATCTAGCGCCCTAAACATTACACTACCCCCAAACTCAGTAGAATTATGTAAGAAAAACTTTCCTTTCTCGTGGGCCAATCAAAGTATAACATATCTTGGAACTGAAATTCCTACAAATCTAAATGATCTTTTCAAACTAAATTACTCACCCATTCTAAAAGATACACAGGATGACCTAAAAAAATGGAATTCCCTCAATATATCTTGGTTCGGTAGAGCTTCCCTGGTCAAGATGACAATTTTACCTAGATTTCTTTACGTGATGCAAACAATTCCCATCAAGCTCCCATCGGCTTTCTTTAAATCCTTCCGAAAAGCATGCTCTACTTTTATCTGGAGGAGCAAACCTCCCAGAATTAAATTTACGAGACTAAACCTCCCCAAAAATAAAGGGGGGATAGCTCTACCGGACCTCCAAAAATACCACCAGGCTGCTCTTCTGACAAGAATAGTAGACTGGAACATTCACGATAAAGTTAAAGACTGGGTGACTCTCGAACAAACAATCTTCTCACACCAAATAAACTCCTTCCCGTGGATCTGCCCAAAATATCACTCAAAAAACATTAAAGCTCACCCCCTTATCGGTCCCACACTAGAAATATTTAGTAACACCTATAAAAAAAACAACCCTTCTCCTTGGATGAGTCCTCTAACACCATTAAGAAATAATCCAGATTTTATCCCAGGTACAGAAAAAAACTTTCTTTCTAAATCATGGCCACACAAAGAAATCCTAGTCAAACACTTCTTTAAAAATGGTAAACTTTTATCAAGAGACGAAATAAATAAAGACAGTGACCCTCCACAGATCTCTCATTGGAATTACCTACAAATTAGACATTACTTGACTAGCAACGAGACAACCCAACACTGGACTAGACCTCTTACGACACTAGAAGAACTTTGCACAAAATCAACCCCACAAAGACACATCATCTCTATCCTATACAACTCACTTTTTATGAGCAATTCTGATTTCTCCAGCTCGTCATGTCAAGCATGGGAACAAGAACTTAACCTAAATCTGACAGAAGAAAATTGGGAAAGGATCTTTGTGTATGCACATAAAGGTTCCCTTAATGTTGCCACTCAAGAGTGTGGCTATAAAATCATCACTAGGTGGTATAGAACCCCCACCCTATTGCACAAATTCTCTCCTCAGTCAACCGACAGATGTTGGAGATGCAAAAATGAGGAAGGCTCGATGATCCACATTTGGTGGACTTGCCCGCTTATCCAAAATTTCTGGAACATGGTTCACGAAACCATCAAGTCAATCACTTCAGAAAACTTAAACTTCAACCCAGCACAATACCTCCTGCACTACAACTTACTACCTAAAAGACAATACCTAAAATCTTTAACCATGTTTATGATAAATGCTGCAAGACACTGTATCCCCTGCCATTGGCGCTCAAATTCTATTCCTTCAAAAAAAGAATGGTTTCGCAGAATAAACAATATAGAAAGAATAGAAGAACTCATAAGCATATCCCAGGAGAAAATAACTTATTTTGCTTCAACATGGTACAAATGGATAGAATTCAAAAACTCTCAGGAATACAAAGCAATCAATATTTAATTAAAAAATTACATTCAATTAAAAAAGGCTCATAAGAAGGTTCAAAAATGGAACAAAATTAATATGTCTTTTCAAAAAACTACCATCTCTTACCCCCCCCCTTTTCTTTTTTTTTTTCCCCTCCCTTCCCTCTCCCACCCCCAAGTCATAACTCGAGTTACTTGATGTTTACTACTATATTTCAAGACTTCTTAGATACTACTTGAAAATATAATTAGCATAAAAAGAAAAATGTTTATTTTTGTAACTATACACAACCTTATTGTATTTATACACTATCCGTAACTGTATTAAAACCCATTGTCATATGTACCACTTTTATGCAGATGTACTACTACAATGCTGTAATGACATTACTTGTTCAATCAATAAAAACCTTTGTGAAACAAAAAAAAAAAAGAATTTCAGTCTCTCGATGTGCAAAACTGATAGAGACATACCCCAAGCGATTTGCAGCTGTAATCGCAGCAAAAGGTGGCTCTACAAAGTATTAACGCAAGGGGGCCGAATAATTTTGCACGCCCCACTTTTCATTTTTTTATTAGTTAAAAAAGTTTCAACAATCCAATAGATTTCGTTCCACTTCACAATTGTGTCCCACTTGTTGGTGATTCTTCACAAAAAATAAAAATTTTATATCTTTATGTTTGAAGCCTGAAATGTGGCAAAAGGTTGAAAAGTTCAAGGGGGCCGAATACTTTCGCAAGGCACTGTATATACCCTTTTTTTTTCTTTTTTTTTATATAAATACAAGCAGAGGTTTCAGCGACTCACCTGGAGACCAGCAGGGATCCGCTCCTCCTTTCCCTACCAAGGGAGATCCCAACACAGCAGCACAGGAGGGCGGAATTTAAATTCCCCGCTCGTGACGTCATTATCTCCTACTGCGCACGCGCAATAGGAGACCACCGTACGGCGCCTGCGTGGACGACGAACGGACCGCCGTACTGCGCATGCGCGAGCCAAGCCTCGCTCTCAAGGTGGCTACAGCGCAGGTGCCAGCGGCGGAGACTGCCGCAACCCGGAAGTGCCGTGGCGGGCTGGAACGCACGCGAACCAGCCGCCATGAGAAGAACGGGACATACTGAACCACCAGGGAAAACACAGACTACATATAAAACACTGCCATGGAGCATGAAATGCAGAAGCCACAGACCTTGCCAGTCGTTGATGAAACTGTGCGCCGGGCATACAGAGGCGACCACCCATCCACCAAGGGGAAATATTCAAGCCTCTTAAAGCTACTCGCCCGCCCATGGCTGGGCTTTTGAGCTGCACCGCACAGGTATGCCAATCCTGGATCCATTCAATCCTGATGCGAACAGCATGTGTAGGTCCATAGAGGAGGACAAAAAAGGAACGCAGTAGCTAGTGGTGAGTACTCATTTATGGGAATGGGGTCCTATAGCATTGGAGAGGAGGCGGGGTTAACCCACACGTAGGCTGCCATGGAGTCTGTCAGGAAATGAAATCTTTAATAGTATACTTCTTTCCTGTTGTATTAGCACTGAACTCTTCCTTTTTCTTTTTTCTAAAGGTCGTATGACATCAAGCGTAGAAATTTTTGCATGGATAAAAACCCTTATGCCGCGTACACACGGTCGGACTTTTCGTCTACAAAAGTCAGACAGCCTGTCCGACAGACTTCCGGCAGACTTTCGGCGGACTTGCGGCGGACTTGCGGCGGACTTGCGGCATACTTTCTAACGAACGGACTTGCCTACACACGACCACACAAAAGTCCGACGGATTCGTACGTGATGACGTACACCGGACTAAAATAAGGAAGTTCATAGCCAGTAGCCAATAGGTGCCCTAGCGTGGCTTTTTGTCCGTCGGACTAGCACACAGACGAGCGGATTTCGGGGTCCGTCGTAGTTACGACGTAAAGATTTGAAGCATGTTTCAAATCTAAAGTACGTCGGATTTGAGGCTAAAAAAGTACGTTGAAAGTCCGGAGAAGCCCACACACGATCGGATTACCAGCCAGCTTTAGTCCGTCAGCGTCCGTTGGACTTTTGTAGACGAAAAGTCCGACCGTGTGTACGCGGCATTACCCTCAAAGAAGGTAAAGGTTTTGTTAGACAGGGGATCCAGAACATTTTTTGCTAACAGATCACGAAGTGTGGGAGCCCTTCTATGGACGAATCTGGGAAGTGCAGGTAATACTACGATCAGCTGTTAGAATCTTCCAGTGTTTTCTAATGATCAACTCAAATTTCTTGAATTGCACATTGTAATTGAGAATTTATGGGATTCCAGTATAGTTAGATTCTTCTTTTTCTTTGTTTTTCAAAACATTATGTCTTTCAATATTTTTCACTTCTTCAATCTTTTGTTGTAAAATGGATTTTTCATACCCTTTATCTAAGAATCACTCTCCAATAAATCCCTGGGGGATTCTCTTTATCTTTATTGACCTTTGGGAGTATATATATGACTGGTATTCGACATGTATTAGGTACTAGATATTGTGCTTCTTTTTCATTCAGAAATTTCTTTTCTTTTCCCTTCTCTATTAGTTTGCATAAATCCTTTTTATAATACAAAGTTGGGTTACTCAGAAGTTTTTGATATGTGAGTATATCTTCAAGTTGTTTCTCCATTTCCTTCTTATATGATTCTTTAGAGAGTATTATAGGGCGTACACACGGTCGGACTTTGTTCGGACATTCCGACAACAAAATCCTAGGATTTTTTCCGACGGATGTTGGCTCAAACTTGTCTTGCATACACACGGTCCCACAAAGTTGTCGGAAAATTCGATCATTCTGAACGCGGTGACGTAAAACACGTACGTCGGGACTATAAACGGGGCAGTAACCAATAGCTTTCATCTCTTTATTTATTCTGAGCATGCGTGGCACTTTGTGCGTCAAATTTGTCTACACACTATCGGAAATTCCGACAACGGATTTTGTTGTCGGAAAATGTTATAGCCTGCTCTCAAACTTTGTGTGTCGGAAAATCCGATGGAAAATGTGTGATGGAGCCTACACACGGTCGGAATTTCCGACAATAAGGTCCTATCACACATTTTCCATCGGAAAATCCGACCGTGTGTACGGGGCATAACAATAGCTCCTCCCTTATCCGCTGGTCTTATAACTATGTTCTTTTTCTCTTCAAGCCGCTTTATTCCTTTTCTTATTTTCATTGGGTCCCATGCCTTCTTTATCTGCATTTTATTTAAATCCAGTGTAACCATTTTTTTAAACACATCAATATGTCCATCACTTCCGGGTGGTGGATTGAAAAGTGATCTATTCCTTAAAGTGCTATTTGCACAGCAGTCAGGGATGGTCATTCTTCTTGTTGTTTCTCCAGGTTTTGAGAGCATATATTTTTTGATATTGAGTTTCCTTGTAAACTTTTGAATGTCCACTTATGTTGTAAATTTATTAAAATTCTTCTTTGGGGCAAATTTAAGTCCCCTATCTAAAGTATTAATTTCTTCTTGTGTTAACTCAATACCACTAATATTGATGATTCCATTTCCTCTTACTCTCTTTTTCTTTTTGAGCCCTGCTCTGAATCCTCTCTTCTTTCTACGCTTCCCTTCCTTCTTGTTTCTGGCCTGGGGGATCTCCTTGTCTCTGGTCTTGGCGATCTACTGCCTCCGTTTCATCCATCTAGATTTCTTGGGGCTCTCCGCTGACATTCCTCTAAAAAATGCTGTGAGCTATAATCATGGTTATACTGGTATCTTACATCCTGATCATGACGCATTTATAGAGCTCTATGGGGATCTACAGTATATCCCCTCTCAGAGTGTCATAACTGTTATGCCCCGTACACACGGTCGGACTTTGTTCGGACATTCCGACAACAAAATCCTAGGATTTTTTCCGACGGATGTTGGCTCAAACTTGTCTTGCATACACACGGTCACACAAAGTTGTCAGAAAATCCGATCATTCTGAACGCGGTGACGTAAAACACGTACGTCGGGACTATAAACGGGGCAGTGGCCAATAGCTTTCATCTCTTTATTTATTCTGAGCATGCGTGGCACTTTGTCCATCGGATTTGTGTACACACGATCGGAATTTCCGACAACGGATTTTGTTGTCGGCAAATTTTATCTCCTGCTGTCCAACTTTGTGTGTCGGAAAATCCGATGGAAAATGTCCGATGGCGCCCACACACGGTCGGAATTTCCGACAACACGCTCCGATCGGACATTGTCCATCGGAAAATCCGACCGTGTGTACGGGGCATTAGAAGTTGATATTGGACTTCTCTTATTTTTTCATAGTCATGGGGGTACCTCCCTCCCGGTATTAGGGGTAATGTTGGCTATCCTGCCAATAAGGCGTTGGGCTTCCATCATTAATAGGAACATCCCAACGGAGCCTCCTAGGTACTATTTTGTCTTCAATATATTTCTCATGTCTGACTATGTCCCACCATTTTTTTCATTTCATGAGATGTCCCATTTTTCTAAATAAACCTTCCATGTCACCATTCATTTTAGTGTCTTGTTTAGCAAAAACATAATTTAAGTTAATAGTTCTACTCTCTAGAGAATCAAACACCTGCATGGTTACAGCACTAGTGGTAAGTGGTAAAGTGCAAACTGATATGGCAAAGTACTAATGCGCTACCAACAGTGTATAAATACAAATAAAGTGCTAATTAATAAAGTGCATACATATAAAGTGCTAAATGAAAAAAGCAGCTAAACTTCTACAGAGTAACCAACACCTCTAAAAATGTATATCGTGTAGTGAAGTGTATGGTGATTATCTCCCCATCTTCACTTGTCCTGCATTACTATTTTATCCCACTAGAGGGAGGTTGACCATTGCACAAGCCTTGTACAAGAGCTGTGTGAAGTTGGCACCCCATGTTTGTAAAACCTGAATAAAAATATACCATTCGTTTGTGCCGCGTTTGTGCTGATTTGTGCCGCAAAAATTAGCGTTTGTGCCGGTTCGGTTTCTGAGATATTAAACATTCAATTTAATGCAAGCCCCGCCCACTTTGCACCCCATGTCCCTGAATTTTGAAAACAAACGTGCCATTCGTTTGTGCCACGTTTGTGCTGGTTTGTGCCGCAAAAATAAACGTTTGTGCCGCTTTGGTTGCGGAGATATTGTGCGTTATAGTTGCTGTAACCCCGCCCATTTTGCACCCCATGTTCCTGAATTTTAAAAACAAACACACCATTCGTTTGTGCCGCATTTGTGCTGGTTTGTGCCGCAAAAATAAACGTTTGTGCCGCTTTGGTTGCGGAGATATTGTGCGTTATAGTTGCTGTAACCCCGCCCATTTTGCACCCCATGTTCCTGAATTTTAAAAACAAACACGCCATTCGTTTGTGCCGCATTTGTGCTGGTTTGTGCCGCAAAAATAAACGTTTGTGCCGCTTTGGTTGCGGAGATATTGTGCGTTATAGTTGCTGTAACCCCGCCCATTTTGCACCCCATGTTCCTGAATTTTAAAAACAAACACGCCATTCGTTTGTGCCGCGTTTGTGCTGGTTTGTGCCGCAAAAATAAACGTTTGTGCCGCTTTGGTTGCGGAGATATTGTGCGTTATAGTTGCTGTAACCCCGCCCATTTTGCACCCCATGTTCCTGAATTTTAAAAACAAACGCGCCATTCGTTTGTGCCGCGTTTGTGCTGGTTTGTGCCGCAAAAATAAACGTTTGTGCCGCTTTGGTTGCGGAGATATTGTGCGTTATAGTTGCTGTAACCCCGCCCATTTTGCACCCCATGTTCCTGAATTTTAAAAACAAACGCGCCATTCGTTTGTGCCGCGTTTGTGCTGGTTTGTGCCGCAAAAATAAACGTTTGTGCCGCTTTGGTTGCGGAGATATAGTGCGTTATAGTTGCTGCAACCCCGCCCACATTGCACCCCATGTTCCTGAATTTTAAAAACAAACGCACCATTTGTTTGTGCCGGGTTTGTGCTGGTTTGTGTCGCAAAAATAAATGTTTGTGCCGCTTTTGTTGCGGAGATATTGTGCGTTATATGTTGTCAAACCACATTGACCTTGTTATTAAATCTTACATACAGGTTTCCTTAATGTAAAGCTCCTCCCACTGTACTGGCACTGCACTTCATATTGTACCCTGAAAAAGGCAGCATTGAAGCTCAAACAACTTTTTGCTTGATGGTTTCACTTCTAGCTCAGGGAATCCAGGGTAAATTCATTTTTAACATCTTTAATTTTACTTATTATTAATAATTATTCAATGTATGCAATTGCAATGAAAATAATACATTTGGAATAGATGATTGTGTGTTTGCTGTGTGTATACAAACTATTTTTTTGCAATACTACCACTAACTAGCAAGACAACCTAACATAGTGGTCAGGTGGCAACACTAGTTGTGTTAATAACTGATGTCCCCATGTACTGTAAACATCCTGTGTTCAGGGTTAGCTAGAATGTAAAATTATTGTAGTAACATGCAGAAATGCTTTAAACCTTTCCTGTCTACACACAGGGTAATCAAGGGCATTAGGGTACATTAAACACCTTTTATTCTAGGTATGCACCCAGCAAAATGTGTTTAGAAAATAATGGTGATCTCCAGTGCTCGGGGGCGGAGTCTTTTGAGAATGTGTCACACATGGCAGTAAAAATTTCTGCCTTTGCACACCAATGTGCTGAAGTGACTGTGTGACTATTTTTTTTATTTTCAATGCACCAACAGCATGAGGCCTAAATTCAACACACAACGCATGAGCAGAATTTGCAAAATATGAGTTTACAAAGGTGCACAAAATATGCATCTTTGTACTGCAAATGTGTATATGCACTTACTGTCAGTTCGTACATAATCCGTTTCATGCCTAAGCCTATTTCTGACATTTGTTGCTTACAAGTTAAAATCCGTATTTTTTGCTAGAAAATTACGTAGAACCCCCAAACATTTTATATATATATTTTTTATCAGAGAATCTAGAGAATAAAATGGCGATCGTTGCAATATTTTATGTCACACTGTATTTTCGCAGTGGTCTTTCATTTGTTTTAGGAAAAAATACACTTTCATGAATTAAAAAAAAACGAATCAGTAAAGTTAGCTCATTTTTTTGTATAATGTGAAAGATGATGTTACGCCGAGTAAATAGATACCTAACATGTCACAGTTTAAAATTGCGCAAACTAGTGGAATGACAACAAACTACGGTACCTAAAAATCTCCATAGGCGCCACTTTAAAAATAAATAACGGTTTCCAGGTTAGAGTTACAGAGGAGGTCTTTTGCTACAATTATTGCTCTCACTCTGACGACTGCGGCAATACCTCACATGTGTGATTTGAACACCATTCACATATGCGGGCGCGACTGACGTGTGTGTTTTTGTTGCGTGAGCTTGCAGGGACGGGTGGGCGCTTTAAAAAAAAAAAAAAAAAATTTCTTATTTATTATTTTTAGATCGTCACTCACAAGGATTCTAAACATCCCTTGCGATAGTAATAGGTGGTGGCAGGTACTCTTTATGGAGGGATCGGAGGTCTAAAAGACCCCAAATTTCTCAATTGCACTTCAAAGTATTCAGATCGTCAAAAACGGCGATTCTGAATATTGTTACTTTTTTTAAAACAGCGCCATTGGCAGCCGAGTAAACCGGAAGTGATGTTGTTTACACATAGGAGACTAGTATCAAGCCGTTTATGGCTTCCTTCCAGTCTCACTCTAGCCGGCCGAAGTGCCGGATCATGGCTCGGGTCTCCCGGTGGGATGGGAGACCTGGGGAGAGCGGCGAAAGGCGGCGGGTAGTCTCCTCCCGGTTCTCCAGATAACAGCCGAGCGGCTTTTAGCCGCATGGGTTGCTATCCCTGAAGATCCAACCGCCCGCTTTAAAAACGGTACTGGGGTGATACATGCAGCTGCAGGCATCCTCCCGGTATAACCCCCTAAAATCGTATGTGCGTACAGTCAGCGCTAAGGGGATAATCATTCTAGCACTATGCAGGCCCAGAATGTATAGCAAACTTTAAATGCATATGTGTGTTTAGGCAAATACACATGCGTACATATGGAAAACGTGCATGATTTGCAGACCCAGATGCACCCTTGTTGCTTTTTCTGTGCACATTTGTTAGCAATGCAAAAACACAGTCCTATATGCAGCTGTGTGCATGGAGCCATGTATTTGCATGTGCAGCATACAGATGCACACAGAAATTAACACTACACAAATTAGTACAAAATTTTTTGCCTGTGTGAATGAGGCCTTAAACAGGGTCTACAATAAATAAATATAAGTGGCTTTTCATAAAATATTGCACAGTTTACACTACATTGACTTAATTTGAAATTCAGTATTATTCCTATGATAGGACGTATAAAATTTGATATTTAAATTGACTTATTTCTAAACATGTCTGTGACAGGCCGCAGCATTGTAGATTTTAATGCACTTGCCACATCTGAGCCTCTATTAGCATGCTTTATGTTGCAAGTTATAAGTGCTTGCTTGTGAGTGTGGTAAGCCAAGTTTCAAGAAAAAAGAATTATTACAAAAGAGACGTGCGCATGCCGTTTCAAAAGAAGGTCATGACTGGCAGCTCCCGCACGCGGGAATGACGTCATCGCGGCTCCGGCCAATCACAGCGCCAGAGCCACGATACCTGTAAGTAACTCCAGGACAACATGTCGCCGGCCGGTGCTGTGTACCGGCACCGCAGCAGGGGCTTTGATCCCAGGTGAGTATTACATAATGAGCTTTCGGCTCGCTGAGCCTGGTTAAACCCTGAATGGTTGCTGTACGCACGATGCCAAAAAGCACCTACAGCAGTCGAAGGCAACCAAAGGAACGACCGCATGTAGCTGGGGCGAACGAACATGCTCCAGCCCGTCAAACACACAACACCATATAAAAAGTCCTTTATTGGAAAAAAAACCCCAACACAACACAGGTTTTTGAAAAATCCTTATTTAACCACCTCAATACTGGGCACTTTCACCCCCTTCCTGGCCAGGCCATTTTTCAAGCTTTCAGCGCTGTCACATTTTGAATGACAAATGCACGGTAATGCAACACTGTACCCAAATGAAATTGTTATCATTTTTTTCCCCCACAAATAGAGCTTTCTTTTGGTGGTATTTGATCACCTCTGCGGTTTTTGTTTTTTGCGCTATAAAAACAAAAAATAGCGACAATTTTGAAAAAAAACACCTTATTTTTTACTTTTTGCTATAATAAATATCCAATTTTTTTTTAAAAAAAACAAAATTTTTCCAAAGTTTAGGGCAATATGTATTCTTCCACATTTTTGTTAAAAAAAAAATCACAATAAGCATATATTGATTGGTTTGCGCAAAAGTTATAGCGTCTACAAAATAGGAGAAGGATTTATGGCATTTTTATTATTATTGTTTTTTATTTTTTTACTAGTAATGGCGGCGATCTGCAATATTGCGGTGGGCAGATCGGACAATTTTGACACATTTTTGGGACCATTCACATTTATACAACGATCCGTACTATAAAATTGCATTGATTACTGTATAAATGTTACTGGTAGGGAAGGGGTTAACACTAGGGGGAGATCGAGGAGTTATGTTCCTAGGAAGTGATTCTAACTGTAGGGGGAGGGGACTCACAAGGGGAGAAGACCGATCGGTGTTCCTCTGTACTGGGAACACACCATCAATCATCTCTCCTCTGACAGGACGTGGATCTGTGTGTTTACTTGATTATCACCTGGTTTAAACTTTTGTTAAAAGAGAACTATGGCCCAACATTTTTTGGCCTTACTTCTCTTTTTGTTCACAAGATGACATATAGTGTGTTCTTCTGTGACAAAAAAACTCATGTGCATGTGGCGAGCTATTGGCCACTATATCCTGACAGCGCAGAGCCGCGCTGCAGCCGGGACAGATCCTGACAATACTTTTGAGATCCACCCTGCCGCCTGATTGACAGCTAGCTCTGCCTCACTAGAGCCAGAGCCAGCTGTGCCCGCCCCCTCCCTGTCTGTTCTTCCAATCAGCACTAGAGAATCAGAAAGGGGGGATCCCTGTGGGGGTGGCAAAACTACGCATGTGAAGTAAAACATCATGTACCTTATCCACCAAATCTGCACAAACTGCTAACAAATAAATCTAGTTCTATGTAAGATTTTATAACGACGTGCAAAGTCAATGTGGTTTGACAACATATACCACTCAATATCTCCGAAACCAAATCGGCACAAACGTTTATTTTTGCGGCACAAACCAGCACAAACGCGGCACAAACGAATGGCGCGTTTGTTTTTAAAATTCAGGAACATGGATTGCAAAATGGGCGGGGTTACAGCAACTATAGCGCACAATATCTCCGCAACCAAAGCGGCACAAACGTTTATTTTTGCGGCACAAACCAGCACAAACGCGGCACAAACGAATGGCGCGTTTGTTTTTAAAATTCAGGAACATGGGGTGCAAAATGGGCGGGGTTACAGCAACTATAATGCACAATATCTCCGCAACCAAAGTGGCACAAATGTTTATTTTTGCGGCACAAACCAGCACAAACGCGGCACAAACGAATGGCGCATTTGTTTTTAAAATTCAGGAACATGGGGTGCAAAATGGGCGGGGTTACAGCAACTATAACGCACAATATCTCCGCAACCAAAGCGGCACAAACGTTTATTTTTGCGGCACAAACCAGCACAAACGCGGCACAAACAAATGGCACGTTTGTTTTTAAAATTCAGGAACATGGGGTGCAAAATGGGCGGGGTTACAGCAACTATAACGCACAATATCTCCGCAACCAAAGCGGCACAAACGTTTATTTTTGCGGCACAAACCAGCACAAACGCGGCACAAACGAATGGCGTGTTTGTTTTTAAAATTCAGGAACATGGGGTGCAAAATGGGCGGGGTTACAGCAACTATAACGCACAATATCTCCGCAACCAAAGCGGCACAAACGTTTATTTTTGCGGCACAAACCAGCACAAACGCGGCACAAACGAATGGCGCGTTTGTTTTTAAAATTCAGGAACATGGGGTGCAAAATGGGCGGGGTTACAGCAACTATAACGCACAATATCTCCGCAACCAAATCGGCACAAACGTTTATTTTTGCAGAACAAACCAGCACAAACGCGGCACAAACGAATGGCGCGTTTGTTTTTAAAATTCAGGAACATGGGGTGCAAAATGGGCGGGGTTACAGCAACTATAACGCACAATATCTCCGCAACCAAAGCGGCACAAACGTTTATTTTTGCGGCACAAACCAGCACAAACGCGGCACAAACGAATGGCGCGTTTGTTTTTAAAATTCAGGAACATGGGGTGCAAAATGGGCGGGGTTACAGCAACTATAACGCACAATATCTCCGCAACCAAAGCGGCACAAACGTTTATTTTTGCGGCACAAACCAGCACAAACGCGGCACAAACGAATGGCGCGTTTGTTTTTAAAATTCAGGAACATGGGGTGCAAAATGGGCGGGGTTACAGCAACTATAACGCACAATATCTCCGCAACCAAAGCGGCACAAACGTTTATTTTTGCGGCACAAACCAGCACAAACGCGGCACAAATGAATGGCGCGTTTGTTTTTAAAATTCAGGAACATGGGGTGCAAAATGGGCGGGGTTACAGCAACTATAACGCACAATATCTCCGCAACCAAAGCGGCACAAACGTTTATTTTTGCGGCACAAACCAGCACAAACGCGGCACAAACGAATGGCACATTTGTTTTTAAAATTCAGGGACATGGGGTGCAAAGTGGGCGGGGCTTGCATTGAATTGAATGTTTAATATCTCAGAAACCGAACCGGCACAAACGCTAATTTTTGCGGCACAAATCAGCACAAACGCGGCACAAACGAATGGTATATTTTTATTCAGGTTTTACAAACATGGGGTGCCAACTTCACACAGCTCTTGTACAAGTGGCTGATATATATTTTTACCTTTTTACCTTTTATTTTGAAACAGTTTCACCTCTAGTGTTGAGATGGAGGCTTGGTTTTATTTAAGTCATTTTCTAAAAAGACTTGATCAACTTGGGATGCTCTATGCAGCATAGGTTAGAGTGACACTTGGCTGTATGTGTGAATGCACATAAAGCGTTAAGGTAGCATGGCGCCTATGCCCGGGAAGAAGACTTTGGTGATGAAACACCAAACTGGAAACACCATCTTCGGTAGCCAACAAGCTTGTTATGCATTGCGCAATTCTTTTTTAACATTTTGACATTTTAAGATTTAAAAAACATTTTAAAGGGTTTTACACTATTCAATTCATACTGTATGTTTTCTCTTATGCCAACTGCTGATGTTTGGAAAAATGGGCTGGAGTTCCCAGCTTGTTTGACCTTTCTTTCATTAGAAGGTCCCCTGTGTTCTCACTTGCCTAATGAAGGGGCCCAGCGTGGCTCCGAAACGTTGCTGTATGTTTATCATGTGATCATGAAAATAAAACTTTGGACCCTTTCGAGGAATCCTTGGTGCGCTGATGACGTTTCTTTTCTTTGATCATCCACGGGTTCCAGACTATGGTCATTACAGTACTGAAGAGTCATTGGTTCCAAGGGAGAAGTGGAACCCTTTCTCGCATTGGAAGATTTTTTTCATTTTTTTTTCACCGTAGGACTATATTTTGTGAATCACTTTTACTTTAATTCAATATTTATCTGTTAGAACAGCACTTTATATGTGTGTGTGTGTGTATATATATACATATATATATATATATCTCACCCTGATGTTGTGATAGTTACCTTGGCCGTTAATAGGGGGTCAACTGACTTTGCCCTAATTCTTTAATTGCTGTACTTCTCTCTTCTGTCGTCAGGTGGCCGGGTACCTGGTGACATTAGTTAAGACAAGGGCAAGGCAAGGACCGATTAGATTTCTTGAATCCCTTGGCCTGCTGGGAGATTTATATATATATATATATATATATATATATTTGGGTGGAGTCAGGTGATCGGTGTTCTATGCCACCTGGACCGCTATCTGGGTGGACTCTGGCTGCTAGGCCAGAGTCTGAGGCTTATCCCAGGCTTTTCTCAGGGGAATCTGGCTGCTAGGCTATCTAAGGGCCTATCCAGAAGCAAGAGAGCAGCTTAGGGTTGGGACTGCGGCTTGTAGTCCAACCAGAAGTGATGGTTCTGCCAGCTGGAGAACCTGTCATGGTCGGAGGTAAAAGGGAAGCTGTCGCCACTAAGGGACTAACCACCTTATTACCAGGGACCACAGTGAGTAGCTGAAGCAAGTACCAGAGCAGTATTCTCACCAACCGGGGACGGTGAAGAATTGGGAAACCTCAGCAGGTGTCAAGGTAGGGATCCAGCCAGCAGAGGAGACGCTTACAGAGCAGCCTTGTGTGCCAAGCCAGGGACCGAGCAGGCCAGTGGGGTGAAGCTTGAGGAGTATCTTGGATGCCAAGCTAGGGACCCAGCAGGGATGCGGGGGTGACGCTTGAGGAAGATACTGAGTGAGAAAGTTGTAGAAGCTCGGGAGGTCCAGTGGCAGTGGATCAGCAAGTCCAGTGAGAGAGACTGGGTGCTCAGTTGAATGAAGATCTATAATAGGAGATTGTAGAGGAAGTGAAAGAGTTCATGTTCAAGATTGTTGCCATAGGAGACAGCGATCCTACTGATGCAGATGTGGTATCTTGCTGGATGCCTTTCCCTGCATGGCTGTCTACCTATAGAAGTCTCAGAGTCTGCTAATTACCATTGCAACTACTAAAGGGCCCTAACCCACTCTCCCACAGTTCTGTTCAAGAAAATAAATATCTTTGCATTCAAGAATTGTCTCCCGCCCATGAATCTACTTTGCATTACACCCACCATGCCTTGTACCCCACTCTACATAGAAGGATGTCAGCTGTCCCTAACTCTGGAGGTTCTCATTGGACCAATGGGGGCCCGGGACCTACCGTATTTATCGGCGTATAACACGCACTTTTTTCCCCTTAAAATCAGGGGAAAGTCGCAGGTGCGTGTTGTACGCCGATCCCCTGCGATCCCGAGCTGTCACAACTTCAAAATCGCCGACCGCGATTTGAAAATGGCGCCGCCGGCACCGAAATACACAGAGCCGGTCCTTGGCTCTTTCCGGCAGCTCTCGTTCACTTTCGGCTCCACTCGTAGTCCCGAGCGGAGCTATCCGAACCTACTCGGCTAGGAAATACTAGGCCCATAATCAAGAGACCCATCCTGTTCAAGAGTCTGGGCCTCCATCAGATCAATTTCATCTATATGACCCTCATTCCAGAGCTCCATAAGCTCTTCCATTGCTCTAATTTCATTCAGTGTGATGTTTTCCACTGTGGATTGAGGAGGTGTTATATTGGATTGTACGGATTTATCAAAAATAATGCGAAGCATAAGCTTGCGAGCAAACAAATTGAGATCTTTGATAAGTTCAAACTGATCAACTCTCTGTGTCGGACAGAAGGTCAGCCCTAATTCCAAGACAGGGAGTTGATCATCACTCAGGGGAATAGAAGATAGATTTATTATCTCAAAATTTTGGCCTGTTTTGGGAGACCCTCCATGATGTTTGGATTTGTGTACCGGTTGTGTGAAGATCGGAGCCGGGCGAAAATCCGTCTGATTGGAATCGTGCGTGTGATTGGTGGGGGGTACTAGAGTGGGGGATAGTGAAGTGCTCAATTGAGTGTTGACTGTGGTGTCCCGATGTGTTAGTGCGTGTGAAGTGTTAATTTTGGCCGTAGTAGCTCTCGTATGAATTGGAGTGCGATTCGTGTTGGGGTGTCTCTTACTTGACCCGGTAGGTGCGTGAGTGTTACCGTCAGTGCGTGTTCTGGAAGATCCAGAGTCCCTGGAAGGTGCTGGTGCCTGTGAAGAAATGGAAGAAATGGAAGATGAGTCAGAATCGTTTGCTTCAGAGGGAGCGTCTCCCGAATTTCGCATATTGGTCCTTTGTTTCTTATTTTTTCTGGTTTGGGTCCAGATATAGGCCTGATTGCTATCATATGACACCTTATCTCTCAGGAATTTCTTTTCTTTAGTCTTTAAGATTTCAGTTACGTAGGTCTCTATGTGCGTTTTAAGGGTTCCCTCACGGTTAGAGAAGAGGTCATTAGAAACAATCAGGCTGTTTTCAGCATATAGTTTTTCTATTTCCCTGTCTAAAGAAGCCAATTCTTCATCATAGTAACCACATAGCAGTTCCATCATTCTCATAGAGCATGATTGGAGATTGGTCTCCCAATTTGTTCTAAAAGATGTTTCTAATTTGCTCACAGTAGGAAAAATCTGGATTCTCAATCCCCAAGGGGCAATTTGGTCTTCCAGATATTTGGAGAAATACCATTTATTCCAAAAAACTCTTGCCTTCTTCTCCAGCATTCGCTGGAGACGAAGAAAAAAGCGATCCATAGATAAACCACCTCCTGTGGCATTTTGGGATCTATGGATCTGGTCCATAAAACCCGTAAATGCATTGCCACAGTGGTGAGCCATTTTGAAAACCCAGAGAAAACAAACAAATAATCCAAAAAAAATCCAAACAATCAAAAACAATAATGATTAAAATAAAAAATTCTAAATTTATCAGTCAATCTGTTAATGATCAAGAAATTCCTCAAATTCCTAGGAGTGAGAAGGTGGGTAACACCTCAGAATACGATTTACAGAGAAATTACGGAAAGAGAGGAAAATTCAATAGCACCACATCCCAGAAATTCACTTTAAATGCAAGAGAGGGACATTGAGGCCAGTATATGGTCCTCAGGGACTTTTAACGGTGCTTGAGTCAGGTAATGTATCCAACATATCATAAAAACATATTTTATTAAACAATCTTATAAAAGGAAACAGACATAATCAAAGACAATATACAATATAAAAAAAAGGAAAGGGGGGTGGGGGAGAAAAGGTAACCCTTTGATTTACAAATTAATACCACTTTCTCAACATGTTTCGCTTGCATAAGCTTCTTCAGGAGATATATTTGTGATATTAAGGTCAACTATAAGAAAATAGAAAGAATATCCATAAATCATACATATACATATCTGCTTATACCTCATGAAATCATAATGTTAGAGTATAAACAATATACAAAATAAATCTGGTAATTAGATCTACATCTGTGTAAGACATTATATATAAAAAAAGGAAAAAAAAAAAAAGGGGAAGAGGGGGGGGGGGGGGGGGGGGGGGGAAAGGGGAGGGAAGAGGAGGGGGGGGGGGGAGGGGGGGGGAAAAAGGGGAAAGGGAAGGAAGCAAGATTTTTGCATTATCATCATTCAGCTCAAAGGAGCTTACCTGTAGAAGGAAGTCTACAAATCACATGGACATTGTGTAATGGCAAAATGCTTCCTCCTTGATTCCCACCTCACTAAGGAGGCATGCAGAGAGAGATAAAAATCTTTGAGTATAAGCTCTTCTTTGGAAGAGGAAAAAGGAAGAAAATAGAAGAAAGTGAGTCTAGGTAGTTTAAATAAATAGCGATGATACTTCTATGTAGATATAAACTAATTTCAATCCAAAATTACCTCAATAGAATCAATTCAGGATAAGAAGAGAAATACATCCAAAAGATGGTAGATTGCAAAATTGCTAACCGATGTGGAGAGATGGTTCTAAAAATGCAGTAGAATAGCAGACGCAGAGGGGGCGGTATACGTCCATCCACAGCTGTTGGCTAAGCTGGACCTGGAGGTATTGCTGCAAACTGACCACAAAAGAACCTAAACAGTGTATATATAAAGAGAGATATAGGAAAGGTATCTCTGAGTAACATCGATATTTAAAAGTGCATATTGAATGTAGAAAGCAAATAAACCTAGACTTACTGATTCACGTTGAACTAGAGTAGCCCGTCCGGGAGATATCTCTGCCCCATGTGTCAAACAGGAACTGACAGAGATTGGCGGGGAATAAAGCCCCGCTTTTAAAACCCTCCAGCGTGACGACGTCTGACTCGTCGTCACGCTGCGGACACAAAAAAGACGCTCGCGCATGCGCACACCTCCGCCGCCCATACATGAAGTCGCGTAAGTGACGTCAAGTACTGGCAAATAGGTTCGCGGCCATCTTTGAAGATCCTACGTCTTAAATCTGGTAGTAAGGAGGCTCGCAAGACTCAAAAGAGAAGGGGGCAGCAATAAGGTTATATTGTAATCGATAAATGCAATTGAGTTGGAGATCACTACATTGACGTGGCTACAAAGTAACCAAAAATTGGGCATTATGTAGGGATGATCGGAATTTAAAGAAGCCCTCAAACATACTGTCACTGATTAAATAAATTAATCAATACCGTTTGCACGGATCAATCTGAGGCATAAAGAAAACCGCCGCGCGAGACGTCTAAAAAAAGGGGCAACCGAGCAATCAAGACATTGATTAGGAAATGAATGATCAGGTGCCCGGGGTGCCCGTACATGCCAAATAGTGTGGAGGGAGAAAATCAAGGAAGAAGCATAAGCTCCTGCCACATTTTGAATCAAAAATATTAATATTAATAAAATAATATATATTATATATAATGCAAAAAAAAAAAAAAAAAAGGGAGGAAATTTATTATAATAAATGAAAAGAAATTATAAAAAAGGTTTGTAACTCAAGGTGTCATTTAGGCCTGGATGTTTTAGAGCATTGAGAGTAACAATCCATTTGGTTTCACGTTGTAGCAGAATTTTATCATAATTGCCCCCTCTTTCATTTGGGGGAACGTGTTCCAAAGCATAAAAGTGCATCAGATGATCGTTAAATTGATGATGGAGGCCCATATGTCGACTTATAGGGGTCTCCATCCTCTTCTTGCACACTAGGGAAACATGGTCTCTAATCCTATGGAAAAAGGGGCGTTTGGTTTTACCCACATAGTATGCGTTGCATTCGCATATCATTATATAGACAACGCCTATGGACTGACATGTAGCCAAGAAATTAGGATTGTATAACTGACCATTAGGAAGGATAATGTTACGAGATGAAAAAATGTATCTGCAAAAGTCACATTTATGGCAGGGTCTAGTGCCTTTGTTTTTAATCTGCGTTGTAGATGGTGGAACATAGTGACTGTGAACCAAATGGTCTTTGATTGACCGGGATCTACGAAAGGTGATCTCAGGGTATTCTTTGAGGTGTTTAGATACCCTAGGATCACCCATCAGCAAATACCAGTGTTTTTGCAGCAACTCCCGCATTTGTCGATGCTGACCAGAGAAGGTGGTGATCATTCTAAGGCCAGATGTTGATTTTGATTTTGTCGGCCTATAGATTAGTTGGTGACGTTGGTTTCTTTTTGCTCTCAAATAGGCTCTTTTTAAACATTTGTTGCTATATCCCCTTGCTCTGAGACGTTCCCTCAATGCTCTGGCTTCGGACTCAAAATGAGTGTTTTCGCTACAATTTCTCCTTAGTCTCAAATACTGTCCGTAGGGGACATTGTCAATAAGTGGTTGGGGATGGGAGCTGGCCGCATGCAGGAGTGAATTTCCTGCAGACGCCTTGCGGAAGAGGGTAGTTCCAATCGATCTGTCTGGATTAATGAAAAGAGTAACATCCAAGAATGTTAAGGTCGTTTGGCTTGCTTCCATGGTAAAAGTTAGATTATAGGGATTAGTTTTTAAGCTCTCAAAAAAAGATGAAAGGTCCTCTCTACTTCCTGTCCAGATTAGGAAAACATCATCAATATATCGTTTCCATATTGATATGTTTTTCGTCAGGTGTTCCAAATCTTCCCTGAAGAAAAGGTTCTGCTCCCACTCCCCCAGGTACAGGTTACAGAATACCCTGAGATCACCTTTCGTAGATCCCGGTCAATCAAAGACCATTTGGTTCACAGTCACTATGTTCCACCATCTACAACGCAGATTAAAAACAAAGGCACTAGACCCTGCCATAAATGTGACTTTTGCAGATACATTTTTTCATCTCGTAACATTATCCTTCCTAATGGTCAGTTATACAATCCTAATTTCTTGGCTACATGTCAGTCCATAGGCGTTGTCTATATAATGATATGCGAATGCAACGCATACTATGTGGGTAAAACCAAACGCCCCTTTTTCCATAGGATTAGAGACCATGTTTCCCTAGTGTGCAAGAAGAGGATGGAGACCCCTATAAGTCGACATATGGGCCTCCATCATCAATTTAACGATCATCTGATGCACTTTTATGCTTTGGAACACGTTCCCCCAAATGAAAGAGGGGGCAATTATGATAAAATTCTGCTACAACGTGAAACCAAATGGATTGTTACTCTCAATGCTCTAAAACATCCAGGCCTAAATGACACCTTGAGTTACAAACCTTTTTTATAATTTCTTTTCATTTATTATAATAAATTTCCTCCCTTTTTTTTTTTTTTTTTTTTTGCATTATATATAATATATATTATTTTATTAATATTAATATTTTTGATTCAAAATGTGGCAGGAGCTTATGCTTCTTCCTTGATTTTCTCCCTCCACACTATTTGGCATGTACGGGCACCCCGGGCACCTGATCATTCATTTCCTAATCAATGTCTTGATTGCTCGGTTGCCCCTTTTTTTAGACGTCTCGCGCGGCGGTTTTCTTTATGCCTCAGATTGATCCGTGCAAACGGTATTGATTAATTTATTTAATCAGTGACAGTATGTTTGAGGGCTTCTTTAAATTCCGATCATCCCTACATAATGCCCAATTTTTGGTTACTTTGTAGCCACGTCAATGTAGTGATCTCCAACTCAATTGCATTTATCGATTACAATATAACCTTATTGCTGCCCCCTTCTCTTTTGAGTCTTGCGAGCCTCCTTACTACCAGATTTAAGACGTAGGAGCTTCAAAGATGGCCGCGAACCTATTTGCCAGTACTTGACGTCACTTACGCGACTTCATGTATGGGCGGCGGAGGTGTGCGCATGCGCGAGCGTCTTTTTTGTGTCCGCAACGTGACGACGAGTCAGACGTCGTCACGCTGGAGGGTTTTAAAAGCGGGGCTTTATTCCCCGCCAATCTCTGTCAGTTCCTGTTTGACACATGGGGCAGAGATATCTCCCGAACGGGCTACTCTAGTTCAACGTGAATCAGTAAGTCTAGGTTTATTTGCTTTCTACATTCAATATGCACTTTTAAATATCGATGTTACTCAGAGATACCTTTCCTATATCTCTCTTTATATATACACTGTTTAGGTTCTTTTGTGGTCAGTTTGCAGCAATACCTCCAGGTCCAGCTTAGCCAACAGCTGTGGATGGACGTATACCGCCCCCTCTGCGTCTGCTATTCTACTGCATTTTTAGAACCATCTCTCCACATCGGTTAGCAATTTTGCAATCTACCATCTTTTGGATGTATTTCTCTTCTTATCCTGAATTGATTCTATTGAGGTATTTTTGGATTGAAATTAGTTTATATCTACATAGAAGTATCATCGCTATTTATTTAAACTACCTAGACTCACTTTCTTCTATTTTCTTCCTTTTTCCTCTTCCAAAGAAGAGCTTATACTCAAAGATTTTTATCTCTCTCTGCATGCCTCCTTAGTGAGGTGGGAATCAAGGAGGAAGCATTTTGCCATTACACAATGTCCATGTGATTTGTAGACTTCCTTCTACAGGTAAGCTCCTTTGAGCTGAATGATGATAATGCAAAAATCTTGCTTCCTTCCCTTTCCCCTTTTCCCCCCCCCCTTTCCCCCCCCCCCTCCTCTTCCCTCCCCTTTCCCCCCCCCCCCCTCTTCCCCTTTTTTTTTTTTTTTTTTTTTTCCTTTTTTTTTTCCTTTTTTTTTTTTCCTTTTTTTTTTTCCTTTTTTTTTTTTTCCTTTTTTTTATATATAATGTCTTACACAGATGTAGATCTAATTACCAGATTTATTTTGTATATTGTTTATACTCTAACATTATGATTTCATGAGGTATAAGCAGATATGTATATGTATGATTTATGGATATTCTTTCTATTTTCTTATAGTTGACCTTAATATCACAAATATATCTCCTGAAGAAGCTTATGCAAGCGAAACATGTTGAGAAAGTGGTATTAATTTGTAAATCAAAGGGTTACCTTTTCTCCCCCACCCCCCCTTTCCTTTTTTTTATATTGTATATTGTCTTTGATTATGTCTGTTTCCTTTTATAAGATTGTTTAATAAAATATGTTTTTATGATATGTTGGATACATTACCTGACTCAAGCACCGTTAAAAGTCCCTGAGGACCATATACTTCCCTCCTAAAAGTTTTTTTTTCCTTAAAATTCCCTCCTAAATTGGGGTGCGTGTTATACGCCGGTGTGTGTTATACGCCGATAAATACGGTATATATATATATATATATATATATATATATATATATATATATACACACACAGTATAACGCATTGTTGGTCAGAGTTTAAACTTTTACTACTTGGTGCAGTAGTGACTTCGTATGTAGAGAAACGCAGATATGAATCCAGCCTAAGGACATGTGTTTTCTAAGAACTGAGTGTCTTCAGAATTTTTTTTTTTTTTTAATAATGAATACAATTGCTGGAGTTTTAATGGTTGGTGTAGTAATGTTTTATTAAAGAAATACTATTAGATAGCAAAAGTCTCGTGTTTAAAGGTATGCAAAATATTTAATTGCTAGGTGCTCATAATTCAGTCAGTAGAGGGAGGGGAGCAGTTAGACAGCACCTAAATCATGCACAGCCCTAAATTGTTAGGAATATGTCAGCATGTGACATTGAGGTTTCAATGGGAAGAAACTGCAAGCCCAGTAAAATAAGGTCTCTCTCTTCAGGCTAATAGAGGACAGTGACATGTGAACAGAGGAACTGTGGAACTTAACGGGGAACCAAGCATATCTCAAAAGACCGATGGATAATGCCGTTGGTGTTGGGCAGAGGAGAAAGATCAATTGTGGAAGGATCCTCATCTGATTTCAGGTTAAAATTTTGCAGGATAAACGTGAGGAAAATAAAAAATTCCATTCTTGCCATGCCTTCTCCCAGGCAGATTCTCCTTCCTGTAGAAACAGAAAAACAACAAATCATATCTTGTATTTGTGTGTGTCTATTAGCTTTGACTTGCAACTAGCTAAGTGTAGTGAAAACCTTTATTAGTGTATAAAGTATTTTTATCCTCATATATGTCAATGCAATGGCAGTTTGACAGAATTTATAGGTATAGCTCCCTGCCTTACTTAGGCTAAATTTAGTTTTTTGCACTTAGTAGAGCAACAATCTATTTTCTAGGTCTGGTCAGGTTTCCCTAAGCTTGGTGGTTGATAGCACCTGTCTGCCCCGTCTATCTGTCTGTATGAAGCTTCCAGTAAGAGGGTCAGCTTCTGAAGCTATGAATATTTAACTGACCCCAGCCAATTCCTGGGAGGGGGCATCCAGAAGGTGGCTGGGGAGAAGATAAGTGTTTGGGAGGCCTGTTCAGCAGCTTTATTTGCCTGGGTCTGCTGCCTCCATGTACTGAAGAGCTGCTGCTAGGCCTCAGCATGTTCTGGCTGAGGACCTGAAATTACCTGGACTGAAGTATATTTGCTGGGGGTCATCACCCGAAGAAGCTGGACTGGGGAATGTCTCTTTTTCTCTCAATGAAGAGTGTTGAGTGGAAGCTGGGTGGCTGTCAGCTGTCCTTGGACATTGTGAGTAGAACCTTGATCTAGGACTCCAGGTATGTTTGTGCTTTGGGGATTAATGCCAGAGGTTGCTGTAAGGATGGAGACTGCTCAAACAGAGTCTCAGATTCGCTAGCTATCCCTTCTACCTCCAGTAAAGGCTACTCCTATAGGATTTGTGCTTGAGAATCTGTCCTCCTGTTCCCGTTTTGCATTTGGGAGTATGCTACACCCTCATCCCTCTTTTCTTTTTGAAGCAATGCAATTATTTAAAAAAAAGACATCTCCTAGACAGAGCTTGTGTTGATAAGTGTGCTTGAAACTGGTGTCTGGGCTTGGCAGCCTCTGAACAGGTAAAGGGAGACCTCCTGGGTTATTTCCAGCAGGCCCTCTGGGGGTCAGCACTACATGGGCAAATCATAATCAACTCAAGCAGCAGGTCAAAGACTAGAGATTAACTTTTAGCAGTCTGCCATCTGTGGACTGCCTAATGATGATTTTGTAACGGGTTGCCAGTGGATATTGCTCTTTGCACTGTATTTTTAAAATTATGTTGCATCCAGAATTCTAAATTGCTAAGAAGTACCATGGATTTTTATCTAGGCATTGCCTAAAGCGTACCTAAATACAAAAACAAAAATATATTACAACCTACTAGTCCTCAGTTGTAGTGGCTACATTTGTTTTCTTTTTTTTTTAGCCTTTATATCTCTTTGTTGTCATTGTTGGTTTTTACCTGCCCTTAACAGACCAATCTGTCAAGCACAAAAAAAGTTAGTATTGAAACAAACCCTTTAACACTGGCGAGGGTGCTTACCTTGGTTACCTTTTAGGCCTCCTTTACACAGGCTATAACAGGCACACACAGGATTCAAGTGGCAAGAATCAACATATTCTCGCAGCTGGGATGACAGGTGTATGCAAAAATGGGTGGACTGTACAAAGTGATAACAGGCTGACAGTAGCTGTCACTATTTGCATTTGTTTGCTTTAATTGCTCACTGGTTGGTTTAAGTTGTTGGCTATTTTTTTTTTTTTTTTTTTAATTTTACAATAGCCATCCACTTTTATGTCTCTTAGAGCCCTTTCACACTGAGCCTCGCCGGGCATTAGCGCTTTTAACTACTGCTAGTGGCCAATGAAAGGGTTAAATGCGCCCGAAAAGCGCCGCTGCCAAAGCGCTTTTCAGGCGCTTTTGGGCTAAAAATTGCGCCCTTTTTCTAACGTCTTGCAAGCGCACCGCTCCAATGTGAAAGCACTTGGGCTCTCACACTAGGGAGGTGTATTTTAGGCACTTTACAGGTGCTAATTTTATCCCAAAAGCGACTGAAAAACGCCCCAGTGTGAAAGGGGTCTTTTCTTTATAGTTTTGTTTTTAATTGTTGGCAGTCTACTTTCTCTAGAGTAGGTGGCGCTTGTCTACAAGGGTCCAATGGTTTTGCGAGTAACCGCGCACACCAGTGTTCACTCATAGAAGTTTTAAATTCATTTTTGATTTTTTGTAATATTTTATAAAATCATTTTTATTATTTTTATTTTAAAAAAAAACATTTTTTTTCTCTATTTAATTGTTAATTTACAGTGTAAGGATATAAAGGCACGTATCTGGCACTGTGGTTTAATTTTTGTCCATTAAAGGCAGTTTGATGCCAGATTGCTCTAATAAGCTAATGTGGCTATTTTTTGAATATTTTTTTTTAACCACTTCAGCCCCGGAAGATTTGGCTGCTCAACGACCAGGCCATTTTTTGCGATACGGCACTGCGTCGCTTTAACTGACCAATTTGCGGTTGTGCGATGTTGTACCCAAACAAAATTGGCGTCCTTTTTTTTTCCACAAATAGAGCTTTCTTTTGGTGGTATTTGATCACCTCTGCGGTTTTTATTTTTTGCGCAATAAACAAAAGAAGAGTAACAATTTAGAAAAAAACACAATATCTTTTACTTTTTGCTATAATAAATATCTCACATTTTTAAAAAAAACTAATTTTTTCCTCAGTTTAGGCCGATACGTATTCTTCTACGTATTTTTGGTAAAAAAAAATTGCAATAGGCGTATATTGATTGGTTTGCGGCGATCTGCGATTTTTATCGGGACCGCGATATTGCAGCGGACAAATTGGACACTTTTGACACATTTTTGGGACCATTGACAATTATACAGAGATCAGTGCTATATAAATGCACTGATTACTGTGTTAATGTCACTGGCAGGGAAGGGGTTAACACTAGGGGGCGATCAAGGTGTTCTAACTGTAGGGGGGGATGGGACTGTCTAGGACAGGAGTCTCAAACTGGCGGCCCTCCAGCTGTTGCAAAACTACAAGTTCCATCATGCCTTTGCCTGAGGGAGTCATGCTTGTAACTGTCAGCCTCGCAATGCCTCATGGGACTTGTAGTTTCACAACAACTGGAGGGCCGCCAGTTTGAGACCCCTGGTCTAGGAGGAGAGAGAGATCGGTGTTCATACTTAGTATGAACACACGATCTGTCTCTACTCCCCTGAAAGAACCGGGATTTGTGTGTACACTCACAGATCCCGGTTCTCGCTTTGTCACGAGCGGGGCACTCACATTTGCTCCGGGCACACGCTGCGGGCAGGCCCCTAGTGGACATAAGGAAAAGCAACGTAAGGTAGTGTCAATTTGAGCAGCCAAGCCAACCTGCCGCAGTAAAACTGCGGCGGCTTGTCCAGAAGTGATTAACCACTTGCCAACCAGCCCATTATGCGGCACGCTCCCACAAATCACCGTAGCTGTACGGAGGCTCTTTTAAGAGCCATAGCAGGTGCGTGCACGCCTGCTGCATGGTGGGGGACCCGATGCACGTGGCCCTCGGCCATGATGTCCGCCGGCCACCCACGATCACGGACACAGGAGCCAGAAGTGGGATTTGTGTATGTAAACATACAAATCCCCGTTCTGACAGTAGAAGAGAGACAGATGGTCTGTTCCTAGTAATTAGGAACAGCAAAATATGTAGAAGAATACATATCGGCCTAAACTGATGAACAAATTCGTCATTTTACTTTTTTTTTTGGGATATTTAACCACTTCAATACCGAAACCACTTTCGCCCAGGACAATTTTCAGCTTTCAGCGCTGTCGCAATTTGAATGACAATTGCGCGGTCATGCTACACTGTACACAAACAACATTTTTATAATTTTGTTCCCACAAATAGAGCTTTTCTTTGGTGGCATTTGATCACCCCTGTGGTTATTATTTTTTGCTAAACAAACTAAAAAAGACCAAAATTTTTGAAAAAAAAAAAGTTTTTCTTTGTTTCTGATGAGGCGGCACTGACGGGCACTGATGAGGTGGCACTGATAAGGTGGAACTGATGAGGAGGCACTGATATGTAGAAATGATGGGCACTGATAGACGGCACTGATATGCAGCACTGATAAGCACCAATAGGTGGCACTGATAGGCTGCTGTGATGGGCACTGACAGGCGGCTGTGATGGGCACTGACAGTTGATGCCTATTCAGGGGAAGCGCGTTGGACAAGGAGCTAGCAGTGTGGCATTTTAGACCATACTGCAGGCGGTCATGCTCACACTATTGTGCTATTATCTAATGTTTTGCGACTGTTCATAACTAGCTGAGTTACCCTGGTGGGGACACACAAATATCCTGTTGGGATTTCTTCAGCAGCAGGGGGAGTCGGTGTTCAGCCTGAGTTCCAGCAAGTGATCATTAACAGCTGATTTCCCATTGTGGTGACACGCGCATGTAGATCCTTTTAGAATCTTTGGATCCAGTAATCTGCCATCTATTTATTCCTTAGTATTTGAAGCATTTTTGGATATGTTAGCACTGAACCTTTACTCTTGCATTGTTTTGGATGGACATTTTCATGGGATCTAGCAGTTGATTCACAGATGGACTTATTTTTATACACACAATTTCTTTATCATTAAAGTGATTGTAAAGGATCGTTTTTTTTATTTTTTTTAAATACCAAACATATCATACTTACCTCCACTGTGCAGCTCGTTTTGCACAGAGTGGCCCCGATCCTCGTCTTCTGGGGTCCCCCGGCGGCTCTCGTGGCTCCTCCCCGCATCAGATAACCCCCTAGGAGAAGCTCTCTCTCGAGGGGGGTTACCTTGCAGGCGCGCTCCCGAGTCCAGCATTTGCGTCCACAGACACGAATGCCGGACTCGGCCCTGCCCCCCCGGCGCTCGCACCATTGGATTTGATTGACTGCAGCGGGAGCCAATGGCTGCGCTGCTATCAATCTATCCAATCAAGAGCCGGGACCCCGTGGAGAGAGGGAGAGCACGTCCCCGCCAAAGAGATGAAGGGGCTCAGGTAAGTAAAACGGGGGCTGGGGGGCTGGTGACTGCCAGGTGTTTTTTCACCTTAATGCATAGGATGCATTAGGGTGAAAAAACACAAGGGTTTACAACCCCTTTAAGGTTGTTCTTCTTACCATTACCATAATTTTGAACTTACCTACTAGAGTATTTTTTGCACTCATAATTTTATTTAATTTTAGGACTCTTGTTTTCTTTATCTTACATCACGGGACACAGAGCACCATAGTAATGACTATGTGGGTTTATATGCTACCTTTAGGTGATTGGACACTGGCAACCAATAGTAAGAAGGTTCCTCCCATATAACCCCTCCTATACAGGAAGTACCTTTAGTTTATTGTCACTGTCTTGAAGGTGATGGTCACGGCTGTGAAAGCTCTTGCTTCAGATAATGTCCCAGTGAGGATGTTATAATCGGATCCATTCGGATGGCATATCATGCTAAAGTGGATGGTACCCGAGCCCTGGTTCAAGAACAGGGTCTTGCCTGTAATGTTTCCTTATGGAGCTGGACCCTTGTGATATGGTATTCCTGGTCTTTTTATTTGCCCAAGGAAACCTAAAGGGTGCTTTACAGGTCCAGGGGTGTGGACCCTAAAATAAAAGGGGACCCGGTCTCTGAAGGTCCTCAGTGGCGTTACCCGCGGTGATGGGGGAAGATTGAGCCTATCTCAGGCTCTGCTACGAGGACTGGTGAGTGCTTCCTTTGGAGGCCCCTTTTTTTATCTATAAATTGCAAGGTAATGTTATGTCTATGCCTGAGTGTGTACCCTTTGTGTCCACGGGGGGGTTCCGCAGCAGTTGCACACATTTGGTTCACTGTCAGGGACCGCGCCTAGGGTCACGGGCACGTGTACGGGTAGCACGCACGTGCAGACAGCGCGTGCGTGCGCAACCCGCTCCCTCCTGCACCCGCCCCGGCGGGCGGCGTGGCGGCTTCGCGGCCGCGTGTTTCCTGCAGGCGTGTGCATGCACAGTAAGGCCCGGGGCGTGCGTACTTCACGTGATGACGCACGCATAGGGAAGTCAGGCGCCTGCGTGTGTCAGTACTGTTCGCTAAGGCTCAGAGGAGCCGGGAGCCGGTCGAAGTGGGACACAGAGCAGGGCACGTGAGTCGGGCATTAGCAAACTTTGTAAGGAGGCTATAGTAGGCTTATATACATCCATATAGCACAGTAAGTTTCCTTTAATCCTGTAAGCATGTCTTCCAGAAAATGAGGTGCAGGGAGCAGGATTAATACAGAGGGTAAAGTGACTCCTTCAAAAACAGGAGATCAACCTCAGGCTGTTGCAGCACCTGTCTCCCCTGAAAGACCTGTGGCATTTGACCTAGCTGAGCCATTGCATTTGTCAGGCGTTGTGGCCACCACCAATGTCCCTGTTTCGGCTTATGTTACTAAGGATGACTTAACATCAGCTCTCGCTGGTCTTGAAGGCAAAATAGCGGGTATGATTGCCTCAGTAACGCAGGGAGGGAAGAAACTAAATAGATCTCCCTCTCCTGAGACTAGTCCCAGTGCTGAGTCACTAGAGCACCAGGACTCCCCTAGCCAATTGGGTCCTTGTAATTTGGATCCTGAATGGGCAGAGGATTTGGAGGAGGTGGCCAAAGATGCTGAAGCAGAGGAGTCCTCGGCAGGGGACTCAGGTTCAGAAGAACCGTTGACGGCTTTGCAATCCCAAAAGCTGTTTATCCAGGCTTTAACCGAAATGGTAAGAACAGGTTTTAAGTTGCCCCCTGTACAAGGGCCAGAAATTGCCTGTTCTACATTGGGATCCTTGCGGCCTTTGCAAGGTTCTCAGGCGTTTCCTGTGCATCCATTATTGGAGCAATTGGTTTACGCTGATTGGGAACATCCGGACAGAATATACTTACCTCCTAAAAGGTTTTCTTTTTTGTACCCAATGGAGGAAAAGTTCAAAAAAAGGTGGGATACACCTTTAGTAGATGCAGCTATTTCCTCAGTAAATAAAAGCTTAACCTGTCCAGTGGATAATGCACAAGGGTTTTAAAGACGCAGCAGATAAGAAGCTGGAATCTTTGCTTAAGGCCTCCTTTGCGGTGGCCGGGTCAGCAGTACAACCAGCTGTTGCGGCAATTGGGATCTGTCAATCCCTGAAGGACCATTTTAAAAGTCTGGTCAGGAACCTACCTGTCCAAGAGGAATATTCGGATGAATTGAAAGAACTTCCTCGGGCTTTGTGTTTTGTGATAGACGCATTAGAAGACTCAATTCAGCAAATGTCTCACTTTGCGCTACTCTCAGTGCATAGTTTTGTGGTTAAAGAACTGGTCAGCCGAGATGCCTTGCAAGAGGCTACTTGCGGCTTTTCCCTTTCATGGGGAACGTTTGTTTGGATTTTTTGGATAAGTATATCCAAAAAATCTCAGGAGGAAAGAGCTCCTTGCTTCCTGTGAAAAGAAGGAATAAGCAGCCTTCCTTTAAAATTCTGAACGCTCCTGGGCCAGGCGCATCTTCTCCCAAGAAGTATCGTCGGCCTCAACCACCTGCCTTTAAAAGACCTCTGGGTCAGAAAAGAACTTGGACTCAGAAGCCAAATAAGGCCAATGCCAAGTCCTCCTTGTGAAGGGACGCCCCCACTCTTACAAGTTGGGGGCAGACTGTGGCGCTTCGCAGATGCTTGGGCAGGGTGGGTGCATGACGAGCTGGTTATCTCCACTATAACGCAGGGCTACAAAATAGAGTTCCGCGATTTTCCCCCAAATCGATTTCTGAGATCAAGAGTTTCTTCGGATCTAGAAAAGAAGAAAAGCCTATTCCTAGCCTTAGAACAGCTAAAAAGGCAAGGGGTGATTACCAAGGTTCCGCACAAAGAAAAGTTCAAAGGGTTTTATTCAAACCTATTCACAGTGCCGAAACCAACCATTCTGGACCTCAAATCCCTCAATTTCTTTTTAAAAGTCCAAACCTTCCGGATGGAATCGATTTGCCCAGTGATAGCGTCTCTAAGAAAAGGGGACTATTTAGCATCCATAGACATCAAGGATGCATACCTGCATGTACCAATTTTTGGACAACATCAGAGGTTTCTACTATTTTCAGTAGAAGAGCGTCATTTCCAGTTTGTAGCACTACCTTTCGGTCTGGCTACGGCCCCTCGAGTCTTCACAAAGGTGTTGGCTCCGCTATTGGCCTTTCTAAGGTCTCAAAAGATATCGGTGATAGGATATCTGGACGATCTTCTGTTGAAGGACAAGTCCTATGCCACCCTAATAAAGAACGTTGCAACTACAGTTGATGTTCTGAGATACCTAGGTTGGATTCTGAATATGGACAAGTCAGCTCTTCATCCACTTAAAATCGTGACATATCTAGGCTTGATCCTGGATACGACCCAGGAAAGGGTGTTTTTACCCCCCTTGAAGGTCAGCTCAATAGTGGAGCTGGTCAGGAAAGTCAAAAGGGTAGAAAGACCCTCAATTTGATTATGCATAAGACTGCTGGGGAAGATGGTGTCATCTTTCAACGCAGTTCCTTATGTGCAGTTTCACTCCAGAATGTTCCAGAGAACGATCCTGGAGGCTTGGGATAAGTCTCTCCTAGCCTTGGATCATACAATATCTCTATCCCCAAAGGTAAAACAGGACCTCTCTTGGTGGTCAAAGACCAGCAACTTAAAAAATGGGAAGTCCTTTCCGCCAGTAACTTGGAAGGTGGAAATTTCAGACGCCAGTCATCTCAGCTTGGGAGCATTATTGGAAGAGGCCTCCGTACAGGGAGAATGGTCCCAGGTAGAAAAGACTTTGCCGATCAATCTGTTGGAAATTCGAGCAGCTCGCTTGGCCCTCATATTCTGGACGGCCAGGCTGCGGGGGTCTCCGGTCAGAGTCCAGTCCGACAATTCCACAGTGGTGGCGTACATCAACCACCAAGGGGGTACCCGGAGCTGGGCAGCCCAAAAGGAAATAAATCATATACTGACTTGGGCAGAGAGACACGTGCCATATCTGTCGGCAGTATATATTGGGTGGACAATTGGCAGGCAGACTACCTAAGTCGTCAGCAGTTGTTGCCAGGGAAATGGTCCCTCCACCCCGAAGTTTTCCTTCAAATATGCCGGCGTTGGGGGATGCCAGAGGTGGATCTTCTGGCATCCAGGTTCAATGCCAAGGTGGACAGCTTTGTGTCCAGAACCAGAGATCCACTTGCCGTGGGGATGCATTGGTGGTTCCCTGGGATCGGTATTCTCTCATTTACGCCTTTCCTCCGATCCAGATGCTGCCGCTCCTGTTACGCAGGATACAGATGGAGCAGAAGACGGTAATTCTGGTGGCCCCACGATGGCCAAGAAGGTCTTGGTATTCACAGATTGTGAAGATGGCAGTAGGGGACCCATTGGGTCTTCCATTACGCCCAGACCTACTGTCCCAAGGTCCAATATACCATCCTTCTTTACGGTCGGTGAATTTGATGGCATGGCTATTGAGACCAGAGTACTAAAGGACCGTGGTATCAGGGGTTCTGTTCTAGCTACTTTGATAAATGCTAGAAAGCCAGTGTCTAGAAAAATTTACCATAGAGTCTGGAAATCATACATTTCATGGTGTGAGAAGAGAAGATGGTACCCTCGCAAGTATGCAATTGGGAGTGTTCTTGCCTTCCTGCAAGCAGGAATTGACTTAAACATGTCCTTAGGAACCATTAAAGGACAGATTTTGGCCTTATCGGTTTTCTTCCAGAGACCAATTGCGTCTCATTCATTGGTATGAACCTTTATCAAGGGAGTACTACATGTAAGGCCACCAATTAGGCCGCCCTTGTGCCCATGGGACTTGAACTTAGTGCTGTCAGCTCTACAGAGTCAACCCTTTGAGCCTATAAAGCAGATTCCTTTGATCCTATTGACTAGGAAATTGTTTTTTTTGGTGGCTATAACCTCAGCAAGAAGGGTCTCGGAGTTGGCCGCCCTTTCTTGTGAGTAACCCTTTCTGTTTGTTCATCAGGATAAGGTGGTGATGCGGCCCCATCCGCAGTTTTTACCCAAAGTGGTTTCCAGTTTTCACTTAAATCAGGATATCATTTTACCTTCCTTCTTTCCTAACCCTAAATCTAAGGAAGAAAGATTGCTCCATTCACTGGATGTGGTGAGAGCTATTAAGGTTTACTTGGATATGTCAGCCCCTTTTCAGGAGTCTGAGTCCTTTTTTGTTCTGCCTGAGGGTCCTAGGAAAGGACAGGCAGCAACTAGTTCTACAATCTCCAGGTGGATTCGTCAGGTCATTATCCAGGCCTATGAGTTGAAACACAAGGTTCCACCTCGATATCTTAAAGCTCACTCTACCAGAGGAGTTAGTACATCTTGGGCAGTGCGCCAACAGGTGTGGATGGCTCAGGTTTGCAAAGCGGCCGCTTGGTCTTCAGTTCATACATTCACCAAGTTTTACCGTCTGGATGTTAGATCCCAAAAGGAGACTGTTTTTGGACAAAGCATGCTGCAAGCAGCTTTATAATTTGGAGCCTAAAATAAAGGGGATTTAGGTGTGTTCCCTCCCCTCAAAGGCATTGCTTTAGGACATCCCACATAGTCATTACTATGGTGCTCTGTGTCCCGTGATGTACGATAAAGAAAAATGGATTTTTAAAACAGCTTACCTGTAAAATCCTTTTCTTGGAGTACATCACGGGACACAGAGGTCCCTCCCCTCTTTTTCTGGGATCTTCATTGCTTGCTAAAAAAACTAAAAGTACTTCCTGTATAGGAGGGGTTATATGGGAGGAACCTTCTTACTATTGGTTGCCAGTGTCCAATCACCTAAAGGTAGCATATAAACCCACATTACTATGGTGCTCTGTGTCCCGTGATGTAATCCAAGAAAAGGATTTTACAGGTAAGCTGTTTTAAAAATCAATTTTTTCAGACTTTGTTTCACTGATTTGTTCTCAAGTTAAGTTTTTTGTCATTTTTTATCAATTGTTTACACACATTTGGTATTTGCATATAAGTCTATGAACTTATACATTTAGTTTTGACAGCGCACTTTACACTTAATACCACATTTACCACATCCCACCAATCCAGGGATTTTTTCTGTGCTGCAGTCTTTCACTATATTGGCCAAGCGCACCCTTTTTTAATTGTACAGCCATTTTGGGTCGGCAGAGCCTATTTAAGTGCCGTGTTTAATTTTTATGTTGGTGTACACCATATGGAATGTTTTTAAGCTGCTAAAACTTTACACCACATATCACTTATTGGGCTCCGTGTGGTGGCTAGGATTCCCCTTTATTAAGTACTGTCTATCTAAGGAACTAATCAAATGGCTGCTGGGAATTCCTCTAGATTGGATTGATACCTGTTTATCAATGACATTACAGCGAGTGCATATTGGTGAAGGAAGAGCACTGGACCCACTTTATATGGAAGAGCACTGGAGTCACTTTATATGGAAGAGCACTGGAGTCACTTTCAGTGGCCCACCCTATATTGAAGCCTATTAGAGCATCTGGCTCTAATCGGTGCTTCAAAAAAACAGCCCTTCCCCGTTGGAATTCATGCGCCGGTGTCCTTAAAGAGTCTGGACGCATGGATAGGGAGGCGGCGATGGGGGGCCCATGCACCCTTAATGGACGGGCTGCCCCTGGTCACTTTATACATTTGTGTTGCTACACTGGGAAGTTTCACCTTCAGAGGACATTCCTCTGATTTGGAAGTGGAAGCCCAATCAGAGGGCAACATGAGTATAGAGGAGAGGTGCCGAGCCCGTGATGTCACGCAGTCACTGTGAGTGTATGCCAGTGGTGAGCGAGCGGACGCATATATACATGCTGTTTTAACCATTGGATCTTGTAAGTGTGCCTAATTTGGGGCTGTTTTAATAAAGTAACAAGCAGAGAGCACTATGGAGTCTCTTTGTTATTACATGTCAATAGGGATGAGCTTCGTGTTCGAGTCGAACCCATGTTCGACTCGAACATCGGCTGTTCGGTCGTTCGCCGAATTGCGAACGATATGGGCCGTTCGCGCCAAATTCGTGTGGCGCGTCACGGCCATAATTCACTGCGGCATCGCAGTGCATTGCTTGTTGATGATTGGCCAAGCATGCACTATGACCCGCATGCTTGGCCAATCACAGCGCCGCCTGAACAGAGAGCCGTAATTGGCCAAAGCCAAGGAGGCTTTGGCCAATTATGGCTCAGGGGATTTAGTACACGCCCCACACTATATAAGGCCGCCTGAACGGCGGCCCTGTGTAGTGTGTGTTCCGGTGTGCTTAGAGAGAGAGAGAGACAGTGTCATTTCATTTGAGTTAGCTAGATTAGGCAGGACAGTCAGTCAGTTAGCTGCACTTAAAGTGTATTGTGTATATATATGCATCCCAGGTGTTGCATATATATATATATACACTGTATTCAGTTTAGCTAGATCCGTTCCTGTTATCTTCTAGACTATTTACATTTAGTGCAGTGCGTCCTGCTCACAGTGTTCAGCTAGATCCGTTCCTGTTATCTTCCTACTGACAGGCAGGCTTGTCTTGTTACAGTATTAACAGCTACCTAAAGAAAATTACTGGTGTTCTTTTGATCCTATTAGTACCACGGTCAGGCAGCTAGACTATTTACATTTAGTGCAGTGCGTCCTGCTCACAGTGTTCAGCTAGATCCGTTCCTGTTATCTTCCTACTGACAGGCAGGCTTGTCTTGTTACAGTATTAACAGCTACCTAAAGAAAATTACTGGTGTTCTTTTGATCCTATTAGTACCACGGTCAGGCAGCTAGACTATTTACATTTAGTACAGTGCGTCCTGCTCACAGTGTTCAGCTAGATCCGTTCCTGTTATCTTCTAGACTATTTACATTTAGTGCAGTGCGTCCTGCTCACAGTGTTCAGCTAGATCCGTTCCTGTTATCTTCCTACTGACAGGCAGGCTTGTCTTGTTACAGTATTAACAGCTACCTAAAGAAAATTACTGGTGTTCTTTTGATCCTATTAGTACCACGGTCAGGCAGCTAGACTATTTACATTTAGTGCAGTGCGTCCTGCTCACAGTGTTCAGCTAGATCCGTTCCTGTTATCTTCCTACTGACAGGCAGGCTTGTCTTGTTACAGTATTAACAGCTACCTAAAGAAAATTACTGGTGTTCTTTTGATCCTATTAGTACCACGGTCAGGCAGCTAGACTATTTACATTTAGTACAGTGCGTCCTGCTCACAGTGTTCAGCTAGATCCGTTCCTGTTATCTTCCTACTGACAGGCAGGCTTGTCTTGTTACAGTATTAACAGCTACCTAAAGAAAATTACTGGTGTTCTTTTGATCCTATTAGTACCACGGTCAGGCAGCTAGACTATTTACATTTAGTACAGTGCGTCCTGCTCACAGTGTTCAGCTAGATCCGTTCCTGTTATCTTCTAGACTATTTACATTTAGTGCAGTGCGTCCTGCTCACAGTGTTCAGCTAGATCCGTTCCTGTTATCTTCCTACTTACAGGCAGGCTTGTCTTGTTACAGTATTAACAGCTACCTAAAGAAAATTACTGGTGTTCTTTTGATCCTATTAGTACCACGGTCAGGCAGCTAGACTATTTACATTTAGTGCAGTGCGTCCTGCTCACAGTGTTCAGCTAGATCCGTTCCTGTTATCTTCCTACTGACAGGCAGGCTTGTCTTGTTACAGTATTAACAGCTACCTAAAGAAAATTACTGGTGTTCTTTTGATCCTATTAGTACCACGGTCAGGCAGCTAGACTATTTACATTTAGTACAGTGCGTCCTGCTCACAGTGTTCAGCTAGATCCGTTCCTGTTATCTTCCTACTGACAGGCAGGCTTGTCTTGTTACAGTATTAACAGCTACCTAAAGAAAATTACTGGTGTTCTTTTGATCCTATTAGTACCACGGTCAGGCAGCTAGACTATTTACATTTAGTACAGTGCGTCCTGCTCACAGTGTTCAGCTAGATCCGTTCCTGTTATCTTCCTACTGACAGGCAGGCTTGTCTTGTTACAGTATTAACAGCTTCCTAAAGAAACTTACTGGTGTTCTTTTGATCCTATTAGTACCACGGTCAGGCAGCTAGACTATTTACATTTAGTGCAGTGCGTCCTGCTCACAGTGTTCAGCTAGAGCCGTTCCTGTTATCTTCCTACTGACAGGCAGGCTTGTCTTGTTACAGTATATAAAGCTACCTGAAGAAAATTACTGGTGTTCTTTTCATCCTATTAGTACAACGGTCAGGCAGCTAGACTATTTACAGTTAGTGCAGTGCGTCCTGCTCACAGTGTTCAGCTAAACCTACAAGTTAGTGGGGTGCGTCCACCTCACAGTGTTCAGCTAAAGCTACCTGTAGAAGGTTGGTGGTGTTCTCATACTACAGGCAAGCAGTTGATTTTGCTAGCTGCAGTATCAGTACATATATATATATATATATATATATATATATATATATATATATATATCCCAGCTTAGTGCAGCAGGCTACAGGCCATTAGTATGTCTGGAAGGCCAAGAAGGAGAGGCAGACAGTCACAAGCCAATAAGAGAGGGCAAGCAGGCTCTGTGTCTAGTGCTGGTCGTGGAGACGGTGCATCCTCATCAGCACGTGGCCATGGGACACGCTTGGCCTTTTTTTCGGCAGCTGGCCGTGTTGAGCCGCAACATGCGGAAGACTTGGTCGAGTGGATGACCAAGCCGTCCTCATCCTCCTCATCCTCTCTCACCCATGCCCAGGGTGCTTTGTCTGGCAAAGCAGCGGCCTCTTCCCTCGGCTCAATGTCATCAGTGACTCCTTCCCTAGCTCCACCATGTCCTCCTGAGGAGTCCCTCGAACTGTTTGACCACAGTGTTGGGTACATGTTCCAGGAGGATGCCCAGCGTTTGGAAGGCTCTGATGATGATACTGAGCTCGATGAAGGCAGTAACATGAGCACGGACAGAGGGGGTGCCCAAGAAGGACAGCAATCTGGCAGTCATGCTCCCCCTGCTGCAGCATACTGCCAGGTTTGCTCCAGTGATGAGGAGGGAGGGGATGATGAGGTCACTGACTCAACGTGGGTGCCTGATAGGAGAGAGGAGGAGGAGGAGGAGGCGGCACATCACCAACGAGGCAGGATGCCCTCCAGGGGCCAGCCTAAGGGCAGCACATTGACTGCATTACACCCCAAAGCTCCACATGTGCAGGGCGCTGCAGTCTCTGCGCGTTATTCAAAAAGTTCTTTGGTGTGGGCCTTTTTTGAGACGAGTGCATCAGATCGCACCGCTGCTATTTGCAACATATGTCTCAAGCGTATCTCATGTGGCCAAAACATCTCCCGCTTGGGTACCACATGCTTGACCAGACATATGTTGACCTGCCATGCAGTTCGTTGGCAAGCGTATCTAAAAGACCCACACCAAAGAACAAAGAGGATCTCTCCTTGCTCCTCATCAGCTGAGATTTCCAACCCCACTAGACCTCCAGTCCTCTCTGAGACCTGCAGTGAGAGGAATGAAGGTGTAGAATTAGGTGTGTCACAGCCAAGTACTTGTGGGCAATCTGCTTTTGGTACACCGACGTCAGATTGTACCAGGCAAATTTCCCTGCCCCAGCTGCTGCACCGCCGAAAGAAGTTTGCTCCCAGCCATCCACATGCCCAGCGGTTGAATGCTAGCTTGGCAAAATTGCTAGCACTTCAACTGCTGCCTTTTCAGTTGGTAGACTCTGCCCCCTTCCGTGAGTTTGTGGAATGTGCGGTTCCTCAGTGGCAGGTACCCAAACGCCACTTTTTCTCACGGAAGGCGATTCCGGCTCTCTACCGGCATGTGGAAGGCAATGTCCATGCCTCGCTGGACAGGGCGGTCAGCGGTAAGGTGCATATTACCGCTGACTCATGGTCCAGCAGGCATGGACAGGGACGTTACCTAAGTTTCACGGCGCATTGGGTGACTCTGCTGGCAGCTGGGAAGGATGCAGGACAAGGTGCAGTAGTGTTGGAGATTGTTCCGCCACCACGCCTCCAAAATGCTAATGATTGTGACACACCTCTCTCCTCCACCCCCTCCTCTTCCTCCATGGCCTCTTCCTCGGAACCAGCGGTGCTCCGTAGTCGTTCAATGGGCTACGCAAGTACGCAGGCCAAAAGATGCCAATGCGGTGCTTGAGCTGGTGTGCTTGGGGGACAGGAGCCACACTGGGGCAGAGGTTCTGTCAGCTCTGCAGGGGCAGGTTCAGAGGTGGTTGACGCCACGCCAACTTAAGGCAGGAATGGTGGTTTGCGACAATGGCACCAACCTCCTCTCTGCCCTCCGACAGGGACAAATGACCCATGTGTCCTGTTTGGCTCACGTCCTTAACTTGGTGGTGCAGCGGTTCTTGGGCAGGTACCCGGGCTTACAGGATGTCCTGAGGCAGGCCAGGAAAGTCTGTGTGCATTTCCGCCGGTCATATAATGCCAGTGCTCAGCTGACGGACCTCCAAAAGGAGTTTAACCTGCCCAAGAACCGCCTAATCTGTGACATGCCCACCAGGTGGAACTCAACGTTGGTCATGCTGCAGCGGCTGCACACGCAGCAGAGGGCCATCAATGAGTACCTGTGCGACTATGGCACCAGGACAGGGTCAGGGGAGCTTGTTTTTTTTTTCCCCACGCCAGTGGGCCATGATCAGGGATGCATGCACTGTCCTGTCACCATTCGAGGAGGCCACGAGGATGGTGAGCAGTGACAGTGCATGCATCAGTGACACTGTCCCCCTTGTCCACCTGTTGGAGCACACGCTGCGTGGAATAATGGACAGGGCACTTGAGGCAGAACAGAGGCAGGAAGAGGAGGACTTCCTTAGCTCTCAAGGCCCCCTTTATCCAGACAGTGTTCCTGCCTGCCCGCCGATCACACAGGAAGAGGAGGAGGAGGAGGAGGAGGAGGAAGATTGTGTCAGTATGGAGGTGGAGCCTGGCACTCAGCATCAGCAGCAGTCTTTAAGGGATCAGTCCCAAGAAACACATGGACTTGTACGTGGCTGGGAGGAGGTGGCTGCGGACGTTGTCGTCCTTAGTGACCCAGAGGACTCCGGACCGAATGCCTCAGCAAACCTACGCTGCATGGCCTCCCTGATCCTGCAAAGCCTGCGTAAGGATCCTCGTATTCGTGGTATCAAGGAGAAGGACCAATACTGGCTGGCAACCCTCCTTGATCCACGTTACAAGGGTAAGGTTGCGGACCTTATCTTGCCATCGCAGAGGGAGCAGAGGATGAAACATCTTCGGGAGGCCTTGCAGAAAGGTCTGTGCAACGCGTTCCCAGAGACTGGGAGGTTACAAACTCCTGTTTCTGGACAACGTGTTGCTGAGGCTTCGGTCAGTCAAAGAAGGAGCGGTGGAGAAGGTCGCCGTCTGACCGATGCGTTCAGACAATTTTTTGGTCCGCAGCCCCAAGGTATGATCGGTTACAGCAACCATCGCCAGTGTCTGTTTTACATGGTGCAGGAATACCTAGGGGCAAGATCAGACTTGGACACCTTTCCCACCGAAATTCCTCTGGGTTACTGGGTCTTGAGGATGGATCACTGGCCAGAGCTTGCACAGTATGCAATTGAGCTACTGGCCTGTCCTGCATCCAGCATTCTTTCGGAAAGCACATTCAGTGCTGCTGGAGGCGTGGTAACCGATCACAGGGTGCGTCTGTCCACCGACTCGGTCGATCGACTGACCTTCATAAAAATTAATCAGTCTTGGATCACCACCAGCTACCAAGCACCTGATGCTGATGTAACCGAATAATTTTTTTTGAAATCTCAGATCCCTTCAAAGACTGCCTATGCTGATGCTGAGTGACTATCCCTGAGTAATTATCCTCTTCCTCCTCAATCATCACGCTGATAGCTTGTAAGAACATTTTTGGTTCTGGGCACCAGCACCAGTGCCTAATGCCCAATTTTTCTGCCCCTGTCTAACAGGGGCGTGTAATTACAATTTTTGATGCAATACTTTGCAGCAGGGCTCGTTCCTGCGTTCCAACTAGAGTGTCTGTGAGGGGTTGCAGTGTTGTGGCACCAGCACCAGTGCCTAAGGCCCAATTTTTCAGCCCTTGTTTAACAGGGGCGTGTAATTACAATTTTTGATGCAATACTTTGCAGCAGGGCTCGTTCCTGCGTTCCAACTAGAGTGTCTGTGAGGGGTTGCAGTGTTGTGGCACCAGCACCAGTGCCTAAGGCCCAATTTTTCAGCCCTTGTTTAACAGGGGCGTGTAATTACAATTTTTGATGCAATACTTTGCAGCAGGGCTCGTTCCTGCATTCCAACTAGAGTGTCTGTGAGGGGTTGCAGTGTTGTGGCACCAGCACCAGTGCCTAAGGCCCAATTTTTCAGCCCTTGTTTAACAGGGGCGTGTAATTACAATTTTTGATGCAATACTTTGCAGCAGGGCTCGTTCCTGCGTTCCAACTAGAGTGTCTGTGAGGGGTTGCAGTGTTGTGGCACCAGCACCAGTGCCTAAGGCCTAATTTTTCAGCTCCTGTTCAACAGGGGCATGTAATTACAATTCTTGATCTAATATTTCACAGCAGGGCCCTGTGAGGGCTTACAGTGTTGTGGCCACAGCAACACCTAAGACCCAAATTTCTGCTGAGTATATAGGGCAGGACCCTACTTTCAAACATCTAACTTACAAACGACTCCTACTTGCAAACGGAAGGAGACAACAGGAAGTGAGATGAAATCTACCCCTAGGAAGGGAAATTTTCTCCTGTAAGAGTTAATATGGGAAAAAAATTTCTCCTTTCCACTGATGCTTTCCAATCCTTGTTCCACCAAAAAACCCAAATTTTCAAAAAACATTTTTCATTGGGACAAAAAGTGAGGTGAAATCTTCTGAAGAGGAGGAAAGACAGCAAAACAAATGTCACAGGGGTGATAACCCTTCCCTATGTTTTCAAAAAAGCTTAAAAAATATTTTTTGGCTGGAGCTAAACACGTTAAAAATGTACCCGTTCAAAATTACAAAGAGATTCTACTTAACAACAAACCTACAGTCCCTGTCTTGTTTGCACCGCCTGTATACTGCTGTTCAGAGTATATAGGGCCTGGTGGCCCCACACCTTTCCTTATTTTAATTTGGGTGCGGGGTTCCCCTTAATATCCATACAAGACCCAAAGGGCCTGGTAATGGACTGGGGGGTACCCATGCCGTTTGTCTCACCGATTTTCATCCATATTGCCATGACCCGACATTACATTAAACCCGCAAGCAGTTTTAAATGAGATTTTTTCCTTTAAAAATGACATTTGGTGCAGGGACTGTTCTAAACACGGGAAACACGCGCCACTTTACAGGCATACTATAGACACCCCCCAGGTACGATATTTAAAGGAATATTTTTTTTTTTTTTTACTTTAAGCATCATTAAAATCACTGCTCCCGAAAAAACATCCGTATTTAAAAGTTTTTTTTGCATTGATACATGTCCCCTGGGGTAGGACCCGGGTCCCCAAACCCTTTTTAGGACAATACCATGCAAATTAGCCTTTAAAATGAGCACTTTTGATTTCGAACGTTCGAGTCCCATAGACGTCAATGGGGTTCTAACGTTCGTGCAAACTTTCGGTCCGTTCGCAGGTTCTGGTGCGAACCGAACCGGGGGGTGTTCGGCTCATCCCTACATGTCAATAACCGAATTGAGCTGAGCTGTAGGCGGGGAGTGAAGGATTGAGTTTCCTGGTCTAAATCTATGTGAAGTTATCAGCGCAAGTATACAGCTGGGAGAGCGTAGGAGGATCTGCTGTTTTGGCGTGGAGGAGAGAGATCGTAAAGAAGTGACCAATATTTGAGTTTTTTAAAATCAAACGTGAAGTGAGCAGACAATTTGGCTGGTGATGTTGTGCACATGTTATTGATCCCTATGAGGACGGATGAGCACAGCGTGGATGTTTTTACACACTGTTACACACCAACATTCATGTTTTTCAACATATGAATTTATATATATATATATATATATATATATATATATATATATATATATATATATATATATATATATTGCATATGGACTGGTTGTGGTATTAATTACTTATATAAGAAAGTATTGCAGGGGGTATTTTATTTTATTTTATTTTATTTTATTAATTTATTGGTTTTATATAATGATTTAGAGGTTATACAGCACTGCACTATAAGAAAATAAATATGGCATAATATTTTTTTCACTTTGTGGACTTTTCTTTAATTTTTATGGGATTTTTTTTTAACACTTTATAATCATGTGCATGATGTTTTAATAATAGATATATATTTTTTCACATCTATTTTTGGTATGATTGCTAAATATTTTCACCGCTGCACTTGTTTGCGTTTTATTATTGCTTACTAGGTTGGTCGCCTTTTGTGCTAGCAGCTCTGCCTCCCAAGCACCCACTGATTTCTTACTATTATAGAACCTATTTAAAGATTAAGTAAACCCTGATGGGTTTTATTTCCTCTTTATTTACCTGCAAAGGTAAAGCATAATGGGCTACAATGTCCGGCTTAGTAGCCCATTATGTGTCACTTACCTGAAAACGAAGTCTGCGATGTCACCACTAGCAGCGAGCGTCCATCTTCACCCCTTTTCCTTCCAGGGCCGCAAACTCCAGGGCTCTGTGACTGGCCGGAGTCGTGTGATGTCACTCCCGCGCATGCGTGCGGAAGCCGCCAGTCACAGCATGATCCCCTTTATAAATGGTGCGATCTGCCCTTTCTAAAGTGCACATGGGCCATAGACATCGGAGCACGGCTTTATTGTAAATATCTCCTAAGCTGTGGAGGTTTAGGAGATATTTCCAGCACCTATTAGTAAGCCTTAATATAGGCTTACCTGTAGGTAAAAGTGGTTGCACAGGGTTACAACCACTTTAAGGCCCTGACTCCCAGGCTTGGGCACATTTTGCAAGTGGGTAGAGCAGGGACAGGTCTGTTAGCAGCAGGAAAAGGTTCCTAGCAAGGAGGAAAAGCATAGGGCTCCCAACTCTCTGGACATCTTCCCGCTTGGGCACAAAACGACTAGGCCGCATTCTGCCCCTTCTAACAGGTGCTGTCTATTTGGCTGAGACCTGCTCTCTACATGCTGCGGAATCTGAGAGTGTTCCCGGTTGAGCTGTTTTCCTTTGGATTTACTGAACTGTTGTGGGCATTACTTGAACCACTTGCCGACCGCCGCATGTACATTTACGTTGGCAGAATGGCACGGCTGGGCAAATGGGAATACAGGTACGTTCTTTTGAATTTGATGCCGTGTGTTCGCGTGCGCGCCGCCGGAGGTGCACGCGCAAACCTGCCGCGAGCTCCGTGAGTAGGATCGCGGGTCCCGCGGACTCAATGTCCGCAGGGATACCCGCGATTGTCTCACGGAGCTGAAGGATGGGGAGATGCTAATGTAAACAAGCATCTCTCCGTTCTGCCTACCCTGTTTCCCCTAAAATAAGACCTAGCGTGATTGTTGGTGATCGCTTCAATATAAGCCCTACCCCCCCAAATAAGCCCTAGTTAAAGTACTTGTAGGTCTTATTTTCAGGGTAGGGCTTATTTTCGGGGAAACAGGGAAGGGCTTATTTGGAGGATAGGGCTTATATTGCAGCCATCACCGACAATCACGCTAGGTCTTATTTTAGGGGAAACAGGGTAGTGATACTATCACTGATCTCTGCTCCCTGTGATCGGGAGCTATGATCAGTGATGTGTCACACACAGCCCCTCCCCCCACAGTTAGAATCACTCCCTAGGACACACTTAACCCCTCCCTAGCCCCCTAGTGGTTAACCCCTTCACTGCCAGTGTCATTTTTACAGTAATCAGTGCAATTTTATAGCACTGATCGCTGTAAAAATGACAATGGTCCTAAAAATGTGTCAAAATTGTCCAATGTGTCCGCCATATTTGTCGCAGTCATGATAAAAATCGAAGATCGCTGCCATTACTAGTAAAAAAAAAAAATATTAATAAAAATGCTATAAAGCGAACCCCTATTTTGTAGACGCTATAACTTTTGCGCAAACCAATCAATAAACGCTTATTGCGATTTTTTTTTACCAAAAATATGTGGAAGAATAGGTATCGGCCTAAACTAAGGTTTTTTTCAAAATTGTCGCTCTATTTTTGTTTATAGCGCAAAAAATAAAAACCGCAGAGGTGATCAAAAGAAAGCTCTATTTGTTTGAAAAAAAGGACATCAATTTTGTTTGGGAGCCACGTCGCACGACCGCGCAATTGTCAGTTAAAACGATGCAGTGCCGAATTGCAAAATGTGCTCTGGTCTTTGGCCAGCCAAATGGTCCGGGGCTTAAGTGGTTAATACAAGTTCTTTGCATCATACTTGGACTGTGTGTGTTATTGCCGTTGCACCCCACCTACACTTCCATGCTTTTGTTTTTTTTTTCTCCCTCAACAGTAGCCATACCTGTAGAAAATGCCATGAAAGCTTCATTCTTTTTAAATTGGCTCTTCTCGTCCAAAAAACGATATGGGTCAAACACATTTGGGTTGTGAAAGTATTTTGGATCCTTCAACACTGAAGTCAAAAATGGGAAGACAGTTGTTCCCTAAATGGAGATAAATAGAAAAGGCAGAATAGAAAATGGTGAGATATCTATTTTACTAACAGTTATTTCATTAATTGATAACCTGGTCAGCATGGTGGTAAGTAGGTGGCATACTACACCGGAGACATTTGCTATGTTACCTGTTGTGGAGTTGTGTAGCCACAGCTCCCAACTGTCCCTCATTTTGGTCTGATCTATATAGTTGTATATAAAATGCACTTTTTATCTTTCAAAAAGTGTTTCCCAGTGCTAAACCTTTCATCCAAATTCTAAATTGCTGCATTTGTATTTTTGGTTAATTCTCCTTTAAGGGGGTGTGGCAGGGGGCGTGTCCTATGCCTACATACATTTGCTAGTAGGTGTCCCTCATTCCCATCTCAAAATGTTGGGAGGTATGGTGTAGCAGAACTCTATTGATTGTCAAAACCACAATTTTGATCTCACAATACCCTGTAACCGCTTATAGTGCCGCTCAAGGTGCTCTGCTAGTAAAAAATCCGGTGTCTCTCAGCAATGTAAGGGAGCCGGCTGTCTTATTCTTGATCCAGAAAGCAGTGAAGAATAAGGAAATAAGAGACAAGAACACCACTGGCTGAACAGGTGGAGAGGAATGTGAACAGCATCAGCCTTGAACTCCTCCTAAGCCACGTCCCTGAGACATTTCACCCCGCCCACTGAGACTTATGCCCTGTACACACGGTTGGATTTTCCGACGGAAAATGTGTGATAGGACCTTGTTGTCGGAAATTCCAACCGTGTGTGGGCTCCATCGGACATTTTCCATCGGAATTTCCGACACAAAAAGTTTGAGAGCTTGCTATAAAATTTTCCGACAACAAAATCCGTTGTCGGAAATTCCGATCGTGTGTACACAAATCCGACGCACAAAGTGCCACGCATGCTCAGAATAAATTAGGAGACGAAAGCTATTGGATACTGCCCTGTTTATAGTCCCGACGTATGTGTTTTACGTCACCGTGTTTAGAACGATCAGATTTTCTGACAACTTTGTGTGACCGTGTGTATGCAAGACAAGTTTGAGCCAACATCCGTCGGAAAAAATCCATGGATTTTGTTGTCGGAATGTCCGATCAATGTCCGACCGTGTGTACAGGGCATAAGACATAGAGCTTTTGATTTGTTATGTGGCAGCAACTATTTACTATCTGGCACTGACTATTTCCTGCTAGAGGTCACCCTTTTCCATACACTGGGCCAGCAATATAGCTCAGTAAAATTCATCCTACCCCAAAATGGCTGCTGCGACTTGTATGGGATAGCTATAGAAAATGATGTGCCAGCCTGGAAAGAGAGTGTGTGATGTTAGAGATTATACAAAAAAGTGTAGCGCTATAGACTTAGAAAATTAACTGAATAGTTTTAACAACACAGCTTAGGTGCATAACTTACGATTAAGTGTTATCATAAGAAACTAAAAAATTATGATGCACTATATACAGTACAAATACAGTTATACAAACTATAAACAGAAAGTGAAAAAATATGAAAAAACAGTGTAGTATTGGTATGAGCCAAGCATAGCACACTGTGTATAATATGTATGTGATATACAGATAGTGTGAACACAACCTAAAAATAAATAAGAAACAAATGACGATAAAGTCCAAAAAGCTCAGATGGGGTTAACACCATCTAGAACACATATAACAAAAGCCCACCAAACTACTAAGGAATGTTAAGTAAAAAAACACACCACCCAGGGTCTTAGAGGGCTTGCCAAGGGCAAATGCCCAGGCACGACCTATGTCTATCAAATCCAAAGAGCTGAGGGATCAACTGTGTAGATTAGGTAAGTAGAGATTGGGAGACAACAAAAGTAAACAAAAAAGCTGATGGTAGTTCAGAAGCCGTCACCAAATACAGGAACAGTCACTGAAGACATCGAGAGGCTTACCAGATGTTGTTGACTTGGGGAGACTTACATCCAGTCAAAAAGGCTTAGAGACCAACTGGTCAGAATGGTGCGTCCTCTCAGATAACCGCAGTAACTTCCGAACCAAGATGGCAGTTCACCTTCCACAGTTATCCGCACAGCATAGAAAATAGTATGGGGTCTTGACTGACCTGCACAGAGTCCTGACCTCAACCCAATAGAACACCTTTAAGATGAATTAGAGCAGCTACTGTGAGCCAGGCCTTCTTCTCCAACATCAGTGCCTGACCTCACAAATGCGCTTCTGGAAGAATGGTCAAAAATTCACATAGACACACTCCTAAACCTTGTGAACAGCCTTCCCAGAAGAGTTGAAGCTGGTATAGCTGCAAAGGCTGGGTCAACTCAATATTGAACCCTACGGACTAAGACTGGGATGCCATTAAAGTTCATAAGCATGTAAAGGCACTACTTACTACTAGGCTGGTTCATGCCTTTATCTCCTCCAGACAGGACTACTGTAACGCACTTCTCATTGGGATTCCTAGAAAGAGTCTGCAGAGGCTTCAGTACGTCCAAAACTCTGCAGCAAGGATTCTGATGAAAGTGCGGAAACATGAGCACATTACCCCCATTCTCCACTCACTCCATAGGCTTCCTGTCTCCGCCAGAATTGAGTACAAGGTTTCCCTCCTTACATACCAATGTATACATGGATATGCCCCTTCTTACCTCAAAGATCCTCTTAAACCACAAAACACATCATGTTCCCTCCGCTCCATTCACTCAAACCTTCTTCTGCCCCGCGCCTGTGGAATGCCCTACCAAACACCTTGAGGGCTCCTCAATCCACTGACTGTTTTAAAAAAGGTCTTAAAACATTTCTTTTTAGCAAAGCTTTTGTTCTTTTTAGATGTTCACTTCTTTGTATAAACTGCTTATTTTAACCTGTAGCACTTTGAGATCTTTTGATGTAAAATGCATTATAAATAAAATGTATTAGTATTATTATTATTATTATATTGGTTTGAAAAAAAAAAATGTTCACTGTCCAGTTATTCAAGAGCAGTGCAGACTTCTGACCTCATCAATGAATCAGTTTGGGACCATTATACTATAATGTTCCAATGCATTGGTATGCCACAGGGAGTCCCTTTTATTAATAAATTCTGCAAATAATGTATACTGTGGGGCTTGCAATTCAGAAGTAACCTCAAACTCAAATTACTGCAAAAGTAAAAAATAAACCCTCCAACCTTGGGAATGGTGTAGCCTCGGAAGTGGGTGGTTTGGGCAGCTGCGTGAGGTGCACCCAATGGCACGATATCCCCGAACCTCTGTATCTCATGTATCATAGCATCCATAAATGGCATCTTGCTCCTATCTTCCACAGATGGGCAGCGATCTGGGCCAATCACCTCGTCTATTTCTTCCTGGACTTTAGCTGAGAAGAGATGAATAGAGGTTTAACAAGAAAAATTTACATTTCGAGCCCAGTGCATCCATTATCATCGTACCTGCACGTTGGGATTTTTGCAAGAGGTTGGACATTTGCCTCAGAGTAATGGAAATGTGACTCAGCGTTTTTCATAGAAGCTGAAGTGTAATGTACCCATATAATACTTCTTCTGGTTCCCCCTTCCCCAGTCAACATGCAATTCAAATTTTTTAAGCAAATCATTTTATTTTCAATAAATATCCATTTTGAGATCCAGTGACATAATCACTGGGTCTGTCTTCTGGTCTTGGTGAGAGGGGTCAGCAGGCTTCTGTAAATATTGCAGCACCCTGCCTTGAACCCCCTTTAAAGAGCATTATAGGAAAGAGCACATCCACAGCATTCTTTTAGGTATTAATGTTCCTCCCTGCTGCCTAATGGGTGCTGTAGACTTTTGCAATGCAATCTTCTTGTAGACAGGTGCTCACTAAGTGGTTGTTGTGATTTTTTTATTGTTGTTATTGTTATGCTCTGTCTGTACTAAGTGTGGCACTGTTTAGTTATGCTGCCCTTCTAAATGGGTACCTTGGGGAAGTTAGGGGTTAACTATGCTGGCCAGGTTTCCTGGGTTTTTGGGTGGTCCTGCCCTTTTGCTTATGGGCAAGTAGATAAAAGGAAGGAACCAACTCTAGACTGATATGCTCCATATGTGGAAATTGAAGTAGGAGATTGCTATAAACTCTAACATATACTTTGTTGTTGGTTCACCACTTGGCAGGAACCCAGTTGGTATTCCAGGACATGGACTCGTGGACTTATACAAGAACATATAGACTCTAAGGACTTTCCCTACACTTAAAAGGTATGACTACCTCAATGGGCAGGGGCACCAGAAGGCATCAAGCTAGCAATTTGTAAGAAGGAATGGATGACTGTGAAGAAGCTATCTGTAATGCTCTGATCTACTTAAACAACTTTTAGTATAGATAACTTTGTTGTTAATGTATTATTGCCTGGTCTAAAGATACAAGAAGAAATACTCAGAGGGGTGCATTCAAGGCCTATCACTCATATGGTCACACCATGGGACAGGACAATACAAGAGAATATGTAGTACCAGAGTCTGAATGAATGGTAATGCTAACTAGAGAAGGCTATATTGCCATTGCAAAGGACTACAGTACTAGTGTCTATAAGCATATAGCAGCCAGCTCGTCAGGAAGCAGAGGTGACTTGGCATAGGTGACAGAAGGCCCAGGTAATGAAGGAACGTGTATGCTTAGGCTCCTTCCCAAATCCAACTTGCAGTAAAAGGCATCCTAAGGACCCAGCCTGGAAGTGACTCCTCAAAGTACTGAAGCACAGAGAGAGTGGCATGGAGCTTCCTGGGATACAAGTTTAATCACTAGTGGAGATGAAACATTAATCTTTTATGTCAGTGTCACTGAGATGAGGTGACAGGTAGATGGGCTGGTGCAGTTTGGTGCATATCATGCAGTACTGGCTCCAAAATGCTACATGGAGGGGGAAAAGTATAACGAGGGACTGTTATTTATAGTGTACAGTGTATAAAGGAGAAGAGCTGTGCCATGGAATAAAACTACTGTCTGTGTGAGGAGTGTCACTCATTACTGAGAGCATCGTATTAATGCTACACTTGCGTTTTGGCATATGCCTCTGGCAGCCTGCAAGAGCATGAGCACACACTCCTCTCCTTCCCCACCTGGGCACCACCCACATGCTAATCAATTACTTAACCATGCCTAAAGGGATGCTGGGGATGTGACCTGACCCTCCCTCCATCACCATTACCATTACAAATGTTTTTTGAAGTCAATGTTCCAACAAATTAAATGTACAAGCATAGTAATTGTCCAATCACATTGGACTGCTAGATTTAAATTACTGTATTTGCCGGGAACGTGTGTCCTGGCACTGTATCTTGAAGCTTTTATTTGTATACATGTGTCTTTCCCCTCTTATGACCGGAATTTTGATTTCCCTTTTTGACCACTGGGGGCATTAGCTGCGGAATGTCGCTGTAGACACGGCTGGGATGTGTGGCCACTCAAGCTGTGGGGGCTGCAACCCACCCTCCTGAACCATCTTAACCCAGGATGGAGGGACGATGCATCCACCTACGGCATTTTGGAGACACTCTCCATCTCTGTCACCTTGGCTCACCACAAACGGCGGGTACTAGGACTGGAATGTCTGGTACTCCAGTGCAGTGCCGGGACAAGGTCATCTGGTGCCCAGGGCAAAGATGGAAAACTGCGCCCCCCCCCCCCCGCCGCTGTGAAAGCTACAATGCCTACAGATGATGGGATCTATACTGGGAATTTGTTAAATACTAGTATTGGCAGCGATCAGTGACTTAGGCGCGGTTCACACTGGGGAAACTTGTCACGCCCCATTCAGTACAATGAAACCATTCTAATCGGACCAACAAGACACAGCACATCAGGGCACATCAGGGCACAGGTCACAATACACGAGGGCACAGCACATCAGGGCACAGCACATCAGGGCACATCAGGGCACAGCACATCAGGGCACAGGTCACAGTACATCAGGGTACAGAGCCCAGCACATCCAGGTACAGCACACCAGGCCACATCAGGGTACAGCACATCAGGGTACAGAGCCCAGCACATCAGGTCACAGTACATTGGGGCACATGACATTAAGGCACAGCACATGGGGGCACAAGGCACATCGGGGCACATCAGGGCACAGGGCACATAGGACATCAGGGCACATAGCACATTAGGGCACATCCGGGCACATAGCACATCAGGGCATGGGGCACATAGCACATCAGGGCACAGGGCACATCAGGGCACAGCACATCAGGGTACAGAGCACATCAGGGTACAGAGCACATCAGGGCACAACAGATCAGGGTACATGGCACAGCACATCAGGGTACAGGGCACATCAGGGTACAGAGCACATCAGGGCACAACACATCAGGGTATAGGGCACAGCACATCAGGGTACAGGGCACATCAGGGCACATAGCACATCAGGGCACGGAGCACATCAGGGCACGGAGCACATCAGGGCACGGGGCACATCAGGGTAAGGAGCACATCAGGGCACATGGCACATCAGGGCACGGGGCACATCAGGGCACATGGCACATCAGGGCACAGGGCACAAAGCACATCAGGGCACGGAGCACATCAGGGCACGGAGCACATCAGGGCATGGGGCACATAGCACATCAGGGCACGGGGCACATCAGGGCACAGCGCATCAGGGTACAGAGCACATCAGGGTACAGAGCACATCAGGGTACAGAGCACATCAGGGCACAACACATCAGGGTACAGGGCACAGCACATCAGGGTACAGGGCACATCAGGGTACAGAGCACATCAGGGCACAACACATCAGGGTATAGGGCACAGCAGATCAGGGTACAGGGCACATCAGGGCACATAGCACATCAGGGCATGGAGCACATCAGGGCACGGAGCACATCAGGGCACGGGGCACATCAGGGTAAGGAGCACATCAGGGCACATGGCACATCAGGGCACGGGGCACATCAGGGCACATGGCACATCAGGGCACGGGCACACCAGGGCACAGCACATCAGGGTACAGAGCACATCAGGGTACAGAGCACATCAGGGCACAACACATCAGGGTACAGGGCACATCAGGGCACATAGCACATCAGGGCACGGAGCACATCAGGGTAAGGAGCACATCAGGGCACATGGCACATCAGGGCACGGGGCGCATCAGGGCACATGGCACATCAAGGGCACGGGGCACAAAGCACATCAAGGCACGGAGCACATCAGGGCACGGAGCACATCAGGGCATGGAGCACATCAGTGCATGGGGCACATCAGGGTACATGGCACATCAGGGCATGGGGGACATCAGGGCACATGGCACATCAGGGCACAGGGCACATCAGGGCACGGCGCACATCAGGGCACATGGCACATCAGGGCACGGGGCACATCAGGGCACGGAGCACATCAGGGCACGGAGCACATCAGGGCACGGGGGCATATGGCACATCAGGGCACATAATGGCACATGATGGGGCACATGGCACATTATGGGGCACATCAGGGCACATCATGGGGCACATCATGGGGCACGTCAGGGCACATCAGGACACATCATGGGGCACATCAGGGCACATCATGGGGCACGTCAGGGCACATTATAGGGCACGTTAGGGCACATTATGGGACACATCAGGGCACATCATGGGGCACATCATGGGGCACATCAGGGCACATCATGGGGCACGTCAGGGCACATTATAGGGCACGTCAGGGCACATTATGGGACACATCAGGGCACATCATGGGGCACATCAGGGCACATCATGGGGCACATTAGGGCACAACATAGGGCACATAGCACATTAAGGGCACATTGTTTACTAGCCTGCATGCAGAGCAGCGCTGGAAGCATCTGTGATAAGTTCTCTCATGTCACGCTGCTCCCCGGCGGCCCCTCCTCTCTTCTCGTCCATCCCAGATGATGTCACAAGCAAATAGGGAAGGACGAGAAGAGAGGAGGGGCCGCCAGGGAGCAGCGTCACATGAGAGAGAGAACTTATCACAGATGCTTCCAGCGCTGCTCTGCATGCATCTCGATCTACCCGTCAGGCGCCAGCTGTCGGCGATTGACGGGTAGATCCTCCAATGCAGGACAGAAACTGCCTGATAAGGAAGTGAGAGGCGGGGCGGGGCTGGTCTCAGGCTTGTGCCGGGTGCAGGAGCGCACTCGGCACATGTTAAAAATGATCAATTTTCGCTAGGCCGGCGTTGTAAACTCTGGATAGGTAGCAGGAATTTTTACAACACCGGTTCACTGGCGCTTCTATTGCGCCCCTCTTCCTCCAGTAAATGGTCCCGCCCAGGGCATCCGCCCCTTCCGCCCCCCCCTTGTACCGGCCCTGCTCCAGTGCACATTGCGCCGTGCACCAGCGGCCGGGCTGAGTAATGTCAGACGATAGTCTGACGGAGCTCAGTCGGGGTGTACATATAGAGGGGATAGGACGATGTTTCCCAGGCGTTCTGAGGGAAGCTGGCATCCACCCAACCCCTGGAAATAGTGAACCCGCAGCCTCATACTCGGAACTTCGTACACCCATGTACTTTACCCAGCACTTTTTGTCGTGTCACTTTCGCCCTAGTATATGCATACAATCCCCTGGTTTTCATGGCATGCCTGTTTACTCTGCTTCCCAGGCGGTGAATGTTTAACCTGCCAGTATTGGATGCCTGTATACTCCTTGTGAATGTGCACACATGATTCTGATTGAATTTCTTTATCCAGGACCAGCTAATCAAGGTTTTTTTTAGCCCTGTTAGTTCACTTTCCTTATATTTATTTCTATGGCTAGGCTTTTTCTGCCATTATATGGTTAAAGATCCTGGGAGGACCAACATTATGGTTTTCTCCCTAGATTGAAAAGCATCTGGCTTAAAGTGACACACACAGTAGTGGAGGCTTATATGCAAGTATGGGATTTAGAACTATAGTATACCCCAACCCCAACTGAAGTAGTTTATTTCAATAACTACTGTTATACCTTTTATACCCAGTTTACGTATACATCCCCACATCCCAACATCCATGCCTTTGTTGTGGCTACCTCTTGGCCCTGGTGTCCCTGGTTGTCATCTCCGATTGGAGGGGGTTGTTCTGCGGTCATTATTTCCGGTATAGATGAGCGTTGAGACCATGTGCTTAAGCACCACATTATTGGTGAGTTCATGCACATACACACACCTGTAGCACCATGCAAATATTTTGTACTGTATGTTTGAGTATGTTTCTCCAATTAGAATTATTTAAGCTCCTGAAGAAGCAACATTTCAGGTCGCGAAACATGTAGAGCGAGCAATTCTTTTTAATCTATGAGGACTGTGGAAATTACCAACTGTGGGATCTGCTAAAAAGTTGGAAAAATGGCTGGATTTCAGCTTTAAGCATTCGGCATTTGCAGCAAGATCATTAAAACTTGACTGGCCTCTCATACCTAGGACATCTGGATGCTTGAGCAAAATCCTCAGACCAAGTCTTATTGTTGTACTTGTGGTTTCAGTCCCGGCAAAGAATAAATTCATCACTGTGACGAACAAGTTTTCAAAATGAAACTCTGTGTTGGGATTATCCTTTTCCTGAGAACCAAACAGAAATCACATACTGAAAACCTGAAAACCTTGAAGAAGAATTCCAGCATATACACTGCTCAAAAAAATTAAGGGAACACTTTGAAAACACATCAGATCTCAATGGAGAAAAATATCTTGCTGGATATCTATACTGATATGGACTGGGTAATGTGTGAGAAACGAAAGCATGCCACATCTTTAGATGGAAATTTAAATGATCATCCTACAGGGGGCTGAATTCAAAGACACCCTGAAAATCAAAGTGAAAAAATGATGCAGCAGGCTAGTCCATTTTGCTAAAATTTCATTGCAACTCACACCAAAAAATCTCAGGCTGTCTATGGGTGTCTTTTTTAAAGATTTATGTCAGTATTTGAACACGGGGATAGAGGGATAAGGGTGCAGGATACTTCAAAAACACAAGTAGGTGCAGGAGGACAGAGTCTCAAGCAAATTCCTTCAGCAGCAGACTTAAAGTGTCTGTAAAGTCACATTGTGACCTTGCTGGTATCCCTTCTGGTCATAAACTACAGTGTATGTGTTTTTTTTAAATTATAATGTTAAATATCTTTTCTCACACCGCAGCTGTGCGGTCACGTGATCCCCCTCTGCTCTCCTTCCCAGATTGAAGGAGAGCAGCGAGAGGAGCTAAGATTCCCCTCTAAAATCAGCCAGCCAGCAGAAGGAAGGTCACGTGATCGTACAGCAGCGGTGTAAGAAAAGGTATTTAGCTTTATCAATTTAAAAAAACACACCCACTGTAGTTTATGATTTTATAAACCAGAGTGGATAAAATGCTTTGTGCTATATATCACATCAGAATAGCGGCGGGAGGGGCGAGGAGGAGATCGGTTCTCACACTGACTAGGAAATGACAGGCAGGGAGAGAGGAAGAGAGACTCAGAACACAGGGGGTTCCACATGGTGTCAGGGGGGGGCCCATTTACGTCACCGGGTGGTCCCGCCCTCAGCTATATAACAGCTGTCATTGAGAAGAAGCGTCACTCGGTGGGAGCCTCCCATGGCGGCGCAACTGTTGCGTGTTTTTTTTTTTTCTTTTTCTGTCCGTCAGACCCCAAAGCACACCCCATGTTGAGGGCATGTGGCCTGGTACGGTTCAGGAGAGGGGGCGCTACGCTAACTCGCCCCCCCCTCTTTTCCTGCAGGCCTGCCAGGTTGCGTGCTCGGATAAGGGTCTGGTATGGATTTTGGGGGGGAACCCTACGCCATTTTTTTTTTAATTTTGGCGCAGGATTCCCCTTAAAATCCACACCAGACCTGAAGGGCCTGGTATGGATTTTGGGGGGACCCCCACTGAATTTTTTAAAACTTTTTTGGTTCGGCGTTCCCCTAATATTCATACCAGACCCAAAGGCCCTGGTAATGGACTGGCGGGGAACCCATGTCGTTTTCTTCAATTAGTTTTATCTATATTGCCGAGACCCGACAATTCATTACAGCCGCGATCAGTTTTAAATGACTTTTTTCCTTTAGAAATGTAATTTTGCTGTTCTAAACCCGTTAAAAATGCGCCACTTTACAGGCATACTATAGACACCCCGCAGGAATATTTCATTTTTATTGTTTCACTTTAAGCATTATTAAAATCACTGCTACCAAAAAAAGGCCATTTTTAACCACTTCAGCCCCGGAAGGATTTACCCCCTTCCTGACCAGAGCACTTTTTACAATTCGGCACTGCGTCGTTTTAACTGCTAATTGCGCGGTCATGCAATGCTCTACCCAAACAAAATTTGCGTCCTTTTCTTCCCACAAATAGAGCTTTCTTTTGATGGTATTTGATCACCTCTGCCGTTTTTATTTTTTGCGCTATAAACGGAAAAAGACTGAAAATTTTGAAAAAAAATGATATTTTCTACTTTTTGTTATAAAAAAAATCCAATAAACTAAATTTTAGTCATACATTTAGGCCAAAATGTATTCGGCCACATGTCTTTGGTAAAAAAAATGTCAATAAGCGTATATTTATTGGTTTGCGCAAAAGTTATAGCGTCTACAAACTAGGGTACATTTTCTGGAATTTACACAGCTTTTAGTTTATGACTGCCTATGTCATTTCTTGAGGTGCTAAAATGGCAGAGCAGTACAAAACCCCCCCAAATGACCCCATTTTGGAAAGTAGACACCCCAAGGAAATTGCTGAGAGGCATGTTGAACCCATTGAATATTTTTTTTTTTGTCCCAAGTGATTGAATAATGACAAAAAAAAAAAAATTACAAAAAGTTGTCACTAAATGATATATTGCTCACACAGGCCATGTGCATATGTGGAATTGCACCCCAAAATACATTCAGCTGCTTCTCCTGAGTACGCGGATACCACATGTGTGGCACTTTTTGGGAGCCTAGCCGCGTACGGGGCCCCGAAAACCCAGCACCACCTTCAGGATTTCTAAGGGCATACATTTTTGATTTTACTCCTCACTGCCTATCACAGTTTTGAAGGCCATAAAATGCCAAGATGGCACAAACCCCCCCAAAATGACCCCATTTTGGAAAGTAGACACCCCAAGCTATTTGCTGAGAGGCATGGTGAGTATTTTGCAGCTCTCATTTGTTTTTGAAAATGAAGAAAGACCAGAAAAAAAATTTTTTTTTTTCTTTTTTCAATTTTCAAAACTTTGTGACAAAAAGTGAGGTCTGCAAAATACTCACTATACCTCTCAGCAAATAGCTTGGGGTGTCTACTTTCCAAAATGGGGTAATTTGGGGGGGGTTTGTGCCACCTGGGCATTCCATGGCCTCCGAAACTTTGATAGGCAGTGAAGAGTGAAATCAAAAATTTACGGCCTTAGAAAGCCTGAAGGCGGTGCTTGGTTTTCGGGGTCCCGTGCGCGGCTAGGCTCCCAAAAAGTCTCACACATGTGGTATCCCCGTACTCAGGAGAAGCAACAGAATTTATTTTGGGGTGTAATTTCACATATTCCCATGGCATGTTTGAGCAATATATCATTTAGTGACAACTTTATGCAAAAAAAAAAAAAAATTTGTCTCTTTCCCGCTACTTGTGTCACAATATAAAATATTTCATGGACTCGACATGCCTCTCAGCAAATAGCTTGGGGTGTCTACTTTCCAAATTGGGGTCATTTGGGGGGGGTTTGAACTGTCCTGGCATTTTATGCACAACATTTAGAAGCTTATGTCACACATCACCCACTCTTCTAACCACTTGAAGACAAAGCCCTTTCTGACACTTTTTGATTACATGAAAAAATTATTTTTTTTTGCAAGAAAATTACTTTGAACCCCCAAACATTATATATTATTTTAAAGCAAATGCCCTACAGATTAAAATGGTGGGTGTTTCATTTTTTTTTTTTCACACAGTATTTGCGCAGCGATTTTCAAACGCATTTTTTGGGGAAAAAACACACTTTTTTAAATTTTAATGCACTAAAACACACTATATTGCCCAAATGTTTGATGAAATAAAAAAGATGATCTTAGGCCGAGTACATGGATACCAAACATGACATGCTTTAAAATTGCGCACAAACGTGCAGTGGCAACAAAATTAATACATTTTTAAAAGCCTTTAAAAGCCTTTACAGGTTACCACTTTAGATTTACAGAGGAGGTCTACTGCTAAAATTACTGCCCTCGATCTGACCTTCGCGGTGATACCTCACATGCATGGTGCAATTGCTGTTTACGCCGCTTGCGTTCGCCTTAGCGCGAGAGCAGGGGGGACAGGGGTGCTTTTTATTTATTTTTTTTTTTTCTTTATTATTTTTTTGCTTTTTTATCTTATTTTTAAACTGTTCCTTTCATTTTTTTTTTTAAATCATTTTTATTGTTATCTCAGGGAATGTAAATATCCCCTATGATAGCAATAGGTAGTGACAGGTACTCTTTTTTGAAAAAATTGGGGTCTATTAGACCCTAGATCTCTCCTCTGCCCTCAAAGCATCTGACCACACCAAGATCGGTGTGATAAAATGCTTCCCCAATTTCCCAATGGCGCTATTTACATCCGGCGAAATCTAAGTCATAAAATGCTCGTAGCTTCCGGTTTCTTAGGCCATAGAGATGTTTGGAGCCACTCTGGTCTCTGATCAGCTCTATGGTCAGCTGGCTGAATCACCGGCTGCATTCTCAGGTTCCCTGTTGAGACAGGAGAGCCAGAGAAAAACACGGAAGACGGTGGGGGGGGGGGGCATTCCCTCCCACTGCTTGTAAAAGCAGTCTAGAGGCTAATTAGCCGCTAGGATTGCTTTTACATGAAAGCCGACCGCTGGCTAAAAAGAATGATACCAAGATGATACCTAAACCTGCAGGCATCATTCTGGTATAACCACTCAAAGTCGTGAATGGCGTACCTGAAGACAAAAAAATGGTTAACAATAAAGCACAGTAAACGGTAAAGTATTAAAAATTGCATACCTGAAAAGCAAACATGATAAAACATAATAACAATAAAACATTGCAGAATAGAATACAGTAAAAAAGAGCAGAACAATAGAGAGAGAGAATAGAGAGAGAGAACAATAAAACGACAACTATTTTTTTTTATTTTTGTTTGTGTTTTTTTTTTTTTTTTACACTTTTTTTTTTGTAACTGTAACTTTTATAACTGTAACCGGTTCCAGGTTCGGGTCTCTCAAAATGCGATGGCATCTTGGGAGACCCTGTGAAAGTGTGCCTAGTCTGTGCAATGCTGTACCCTACGCTAATACTCAACTAGTGAATGGTAGCGTTCAAAACATTCACCAATGCAAAGACCAGGATTGTCAGGACAGGAGGGACAATAATAGTGAGTGTCACGCCTATATCCGCACTTGCTGCAGACACAACATCTTTTTTGGGGGGGTTCGTTGGGTAGGGGTACTTGGGAGGATATATAAATGCCTCTCATGCAGCCGACTGCATTTGGTTGGGGATGTGAATGGGGGAAGTACGGGCGCTGCAGAAGCGGTGGGTTCCCAATTAGGATTGGCGAATGCAGCAGGAAGGGCACTATGGGCACGATGGGCCTGTGTTTGTCTTTTTGGTGGCAGCGGGACACTACTTGTGCTTGCCACCTCACCAGCTTGAACTGCACTTATGGGACTCGCCACGTCACCAAGTGTTACTGCAGTGCTGGTTTGACTACGACCGGGGTGTACTAGGCCGCTGGTGCTTGCCAGTTCACCAAAACGCTACAAAAAAAAGTGACAGTGATCGATCGATACTGCACTTGGGTGGGCTGGACTGGGCTGGGCCGGGCGGAGGGGCAAAACGCAGGTGCTAGCAGGTATCTGGGCTGATCCCGCTAACAATGCGTTTTTGGGAACCCTAAACTGCTGGGGACGCTAGTATAGATCTGATCGGATCAAATATTGATGCGTTCAGATACTATACCACTAAGGGAGGTGTACGGTGCGTGTACGGTGCGTGCGTGGGTGTTCGCGGTACTGGCGCTAATCTGACGCTGCCTAGGGCGACGCATATCACCGCCGGATGATCAGGGGGCTAAACCTTTTTTTGGTAATAAACGGCGGGTGCCCTGACACTATAAAAAATAAACGAACTAACCAGCGTCACCCGTAACGGTTATACGGTGATCAGTGGTAAAAGGGTTAACTAGGGGGCCATGAAGGGGTTAAAACATTTATTAGATAGTATATGGGGGTCCCTGTCACTATAAAACACTGACGGCGAACCTAAATATTTACGTCCCTAACTAGCGTCACCAGCGGCACTAATACAGCGATCAGAAAAATGATCGCTTAGCGACACTGGCGACAGGGGGTGATCAAGGGGTTAAAACTTTATTAGGGGGGTAAGGGGGGTACCCTAGACCTACAGGGGGCTAAACCTTTATTTGGTAATAAACGGCGGGTGCCCTGACACTATAAAAAATAAACGAACTAACCAGCGTCACCCGTAACGGTTATATGGTGATCAGTGGTGAAAGGGTTAACTAGGGGGCAATCAAGGGGTTAAAACATTTATTAGGTAGTATATGGGGGTCCCTGTCACTATAAAACGCTGACTGCGAACCTAAATATTTACGTCCCTAACTAGCGTCACCAGCGACACTAATACAGCGATCAGAAAAATGATCGCTTAGCGACACTGGTGAGGGGGGGTGATCAAGGGGTTAAAAATTTATTAGGGGGGGTAAGGGGGGTACCCTAGACCTACCGGGGGGTAACAGTCACTACCCTAACACTGCTAACTGTCACAAACTGACACTATGCAGTAATCAGGAAAAAAAAAAAAAAAAAAAAACCTGCTTGGTGTCAGTTTGTGACAGGGGGGGGGTGATTGGGGGGGGATCGGGGGGCGATCGGGGGGGGATCGGGGGTGTAATGTATGCCTGGCATGTTCTACTGTGTGTGTGTGTGTGTTGGTGCACTTACATGTCTTCTCCCCTCGGCGCTGGAACGGAAACTCCCGAGCCGAGGAGAGATGACATCACATCCTCTGCCTCTGTGTACTATACAGAGGCAGGGGATGTTTCTCATTGGCTGGGAGCGATCGCGAGGGGGGGGCCACGATCGGATGGCCTCCCCCTCGTCTCTCATTGCTTCCAACCAAATGCCGACCGCAGCTGGCACCGGGGGGGGGTCCGATCGGACCCCCCACCCGCGGGAAGGCAATCACGTTTCAGGTACGTGATTTTGCCTGCCCGTGCCGCTCTGCTCACGTATATAGGCGTGAGGCGGTCGGCAAGTGGTTAAAACTTTTTTTTGCATTGATACATGTCCCCTGGGGCAGGACCCGGGTCTCCAAACACTTTTTATGACAATAACTTGCATATAAGCCTTTAAAATGAGTGCTTTTGGTTTTTCATGTTAGTGTCCCATAGACTTTAACGTTGTTCCACGGCTTTCGAATTTGCCCCAAACATACTGTTCGGTGTTCGCAGAACAACCATAAGTTCGGGCCAAACTTATGCTCGGGCTGAACCGTTTGCCCATCCTTAGTGGTCAGCACACACAGGGGGACACAGAAACAGGCAGGATCAAGCAGGTATTTTACTGCAAAGAATGGGAGAAATGACACCGCAGAAGCACTATGCTATAGATCATGCTTTAAATGAACAGGATCATTTTTTTTTTAGGGTTACAACCACTTTAAAGGAGTTGTAAAGGCAGAAGGTTTTTTTTATCTTAATGCATTCTATGCATTAAGATAAAAAAAACCTTCTGTGTGTAGCAGCCCCCCCAGCACCCCCCTAATTACCTACCTGAGCCCCCTCTCTCTCAAGTGATGTCCACGATCCCCTCAGTCATCCAAAAAAAAGGGATCTGACAGGGAGTAGACTCTATGGGTGTGCCACTTCCCAAATGCATAGAAAAAGCAATGGTTCCCCTAACTGATTTTAAAGGCACTACCACACAAATAGTACAATATAAAAAATATTATTACATAACAAAAAAGAAAACTATACAAATCATCAGGAAACATAATATACACATATGGTAAGGTGAGCATGGATATGAATACAAATAGAGATACAATGGATAAAAAAGGACAGTCAGTGAACAAGGGTAGTTTTCAATGAACCGACATGTTTCAGAGAATCCTTCATCAGGGTGAGAATTAGTATCTAGGGGATTACAAAGTAAAAGAGATAATTAATACTGAGTATCAAACACCCCTAGAGAGGACCAAGGAAAATGGTGATAATCTTGATGTACTTTAGAACTAATTAATTTTCTCTCCCACCTTGATGTGTGTTTCTCTGATCTTAGGTCCTTAGCCTTCTGGACCCCAGCCCACACACAGACGCTGCACCTGGTTTCAGGGTGGGGCGACCCTCAGCGCAATTGGGGGCATCTTTCCCTATGGCACTTCTTGACTCAATTTAGGGGATTTTTTTGAACTAATCTTTCAAGTGGACACTGCCGGGGAGACATCTGTGAAGCTGCTTTTAATGATATGGATACCTATGTATTGTCAGTACATTGGAAGTAAGTGATTTCCATTTTCCTTGGTCCTCTCTAGGGGTGTTTGATACTCAGTATTAATTATCTCTTTTACTTTGTAATCCCCTAGATACTAATTCTCACTAAATGAACCCTGATGAAGGATTCTCTGAAACGCGTCGGTTCAGTGAGACCTACCCACTTCCACTGACGGTCCTTTTTTATCCATTGTATCTCTATTTGTATCCATGTCCATGCTCACCTTACTATATGTGTATATTATATTATATTTTTCCTGATGATGTGTATAGTTTTCTTTTTTGTTATGTAATAAAATTATCTTTTATATTGTACTGTTGTGTGGTAGTGCCTTTAAAATCCCACCTTAGGGGAACCATTGCTTTTTCCCTCAGCCATCCAGACCACTCCTCCTGATTTGCTGAGACAGAGCAACAGTTCCATTGGCTCCCACAGCTGTCAATCAAAGTCAGTTAGCCAATCAGGGGAAGAGGGGGCGGGGCCAGGTCGGGGCTCTGTGTCTGAATGTACTGATTTTACCAGAAGTCTGCACCAAGATACAAATCAGATATTGAGCATCCCCTGCAACAAAAATGTCATTTTTGGTGAGATACTCCCAAAGGGAAATCACGTCTAAAGGGATGCAGACCTTGCCAATTATCTCATTAGAGCCCTGCAGGTGCAGCAGCTGCTTGATAATTATAAAACCACTCTCAAACAAATTCAATCTGAACACAGACACAAACAAACAGCTTTTGAATAACAAAAGGTAGAAATCTACAACAAAAGTTTGTTAGAATCCCTGCAATGTACATAGATCCCCCAGAGGGGAATGTTTTTTTTTTCTCAATGAAAGTGGAGTTACTCTTTAAGGAACAAATATATTATGTATAGGGGACTGCCATTATTTATATTAGCTGTAGGCCTAGAGTTGGAGAAACCATAAAGTAGAGGAGAGGTGGTATTGGCAAACTATTACTTGGCTAACTTTTCATAGCCAAATGATCCAAAGTCCAAGGTCAGCTAAAAGCAGAACTTCAGGTTTGATTTTTATTTTTTATTATTTTACTGTTCTTTACTGATACCACTACTGATACCACAATTTTTTGTGCATTACAGCTCCATGTTCTACATGTGGGGCATGTGGGACACTTCTCCTCCAGCAATAGGGACTTCAGGCTGTGCGAGTCTCAGCAACTGTATTGATGCAGTCACTGTAGCCAATAGACTTTCATTGGTCCAAACAGTACAGCAGCCATGTCCAAAACAGCTTGAATCGCACAGACGTCTAAGACATAAAGTCTACATTGTCATACCACAGATAGGACACAATGGGACTAGAGTGGTCATGTGACCACTACATTAATTTCCCAAAAAAGGGAATATTTTGCTAGAAAATTTTGATAAATAAAGCATTTGCTTTGTCCTGGGGTAGGGGAGGGGACTAAAGGAAACAATTACTTTGATGCCTGGTGTTCTGCTTGAAACCTATTTTTTGGATCGGGTCTGGAAGAATTAGAACCACTTTCATGATTTTATTGCTGCCTGTGACCCTACTGAGGAATTTGCCCCTCACTTTCTGTCTCAGTGGCAGGGAGTCAGAGTGATAGGAAGTTATAGGAAGTAACAGGAAATGTCGAAATGTCTCAAGTGGGGACTTTGTCGAGTTTCCTTTTTTTTTTTTTCATGTCTGTGCCTTCTTATTCTGGGGACACCCTTGCATGTTGTGGTGCCACAAGGGTAAAAAGTGAGGGAAAACCCCCCCAACAGAATGAACAGACTAGAATATAAACCTAGCAAAACAAGAATACGAAGGACAGATTTTCAAACCCTTTTCCACTCTATTGAAGTCTGAAAAAGTTTTACTTGGAGATGAGCTTTAAAATTCAAGAAAGTCCATGGCTCATTGTTAAACATAATATAGTGATGAAGCGATTGGAGGCATCTTGAAAGCTAGCCATTTTAATCTCCTTGGTTAACCAATACAAGTTATCATTTTAACTCTGTTTTATGTGCTTCTATCTATGGCCCATAGTTCAATGTTCTGCTATTGATGGCCATATTGTCTACAATAGGCTACAGCTATCTACAGATAATTATTACATGATCCCAAAATATGCTGATTAATTGCTATGGGAATCAGAGAAACTTCTCATCATCTCCATTTTTGTATAACAAAACCCCTTGGCATGTGATTTGTAATGAGCACTTATTACCTCTTCCATCTTTATTAGGAAACAGTCAATATAATCCCTGGGACAGTTTTGGTCCAGGGTTTCTTGATGCTCCTTGACCTTATCCATTACAAATGCTTTCAAAGTGATGATATTCTTCCATGCTTTTTGATGAGGTCCAGGCAAATGGCGGAAAAGATTTGGGAAAGCATTTAGTAGCTGAAATAAAAATAACCAATTATAAAGTATCTGTATATGCAGGAGAAAAGCACAATAAAATTAGGGCTGCAACTAACGATTATTTTCATAATCGATTAGTTGGCCGATTATTGTTTCGATTAATCGATTAATCTGTTAATAAGCTTAAAAAAAAAAAAGTGTGGTGTATAATTTAGTTAATATGTAAAGTTAAAAAAAAGGCAATTTATTGTTAAATATCCCTATGCAGTGGTAAATGTAAATAACTATATGGTTAGGGAGCAAAATATCGAATCCACTCTGAGAATAACAGACAGAAGAGATATACTATTAGAGGAGATGTACTGTATATACTATTAGAGGAGAGATATACTGTATATGCTATTGGAGGATATATACTATTAAAGGGTGAATCTGGTAAATATCATCAGACTCAGAGATCAATTTTTTTTTATTTAAAAAACAATGTCTTCCTTCAAAAAAAAATAAAAAAATGGCATTTTAAGAATGTTAGTTCCATTTTCTAATCGTTAGTGGGGTCAAATAGATGTTCATTTTCAACCATGGTGACAATTTAGAAATAATAGAAAACTTCTTGGTCAAAGGAATTTTCTGACGGTGTATGTGGTTTTCCTTCATTTTAAAAACAGAATGTTAAAAACAAGTGAAAATTTTAAACATTCTTTCATTCAGCGAATGTACAAAGATTTTTCGTATGAATATTCTCGTCTGAAAATTAATCCGTGTGGCCAGCATAAGGCTCAGTACACACCTATGCAGTTTGCTTTTGGTCTATTTCTGCAGTGCTTTTTGCTGTGCATTTTGATTTTTTCACACGTGATTTTGCTGCGATTTGCATTTTTGCATTTTTTTTGGCCAACTTGTTGGGCAGATTAAAAAACACAAATTTCTGCAAAAACGCATTACATGCTTTTCTGCAGCTTCTCCATTGAAGTATATTGAACCAAAAAAGCACTGTTTTGCGTTAAAAAAAGTCCCTGACCTTTTCCAAATACGCAGCGGCTAAAAAAAAAGCATAAATGTGAACGCGTCCCATAGGAAATCATGTAAATGAACTGTAGTGCAACCAGGTCTAAGACGTTTAGTAACATAATGGGGTTAAAAAAACCCTAAAATTAGCCCTTTATAGTACAAAAAAAAGCAGATAATCACTACTGTTATGGGTTCATTTTTTTACTGTAGAACTGTGGAAGTAACATTTACAATAGCGATTATTTGCTCTTTTTGTACTATAAAGGGCTCATTTTAGTTTTTCTTAACCCCATTATGTTACTGGCCGATTAATCGATTATGAAAATAGTAATCAATTAATTTCATAATCGATTAGTTGTCGATTAATCGATTAGTTGTTTCAGCCCTAAATAAAATATCTTTTTAATTAGCAATTTATATTGTCTTTGAGTTGGATTCTTCTGGAGTTCCGGAGTTGTATAAATGTGCTTTATATGCATTTGGCCAACTCATTATGCATTTGGCCAACGTATTATTTAGTGCAACGTTTCGAAGCTGCGCAGGGCCCCTTCGTCAGGCATGTGATAAAGTGCAACAGTGTCAGAGCAGAATATAAATACATTATCCCCCAATCAGAACATGCAGAAATTAAAAAAAAAAGAAAAGATTGGTACCGGCCCCACCCTGTGACATCAATCTGACATCAGAATCCTGCCAAAAACGTCAAAACATAAAAGGCAGCAAAATAACTTAAAGCGGAGTTCCACCCAAAAGTGGAACTTCCACTCGCTGTACTCCTCCCCTCCGGTGCCACATTTGGCACCTTTCGGGGGGAGGGGGGCCAGGATACCTGTCTTTCACAGGTATCCTGTCCCCACTTCCGGGAGCCTCAGCCGCGGGTATTTGCGTCATTGCTGGGGCTCCCTCATCCTCCCTCCTCCTTCCGCAGCCACCGGGCCAGTAGGATAGAGGAGCAGAGTCTTGCACATGCGCAGTAGGGATCCCGGCATGAAGCCGTAAGGCTACACTGCCGGGTTCCCTTACTGGCAATGAAGGCGGCATGCACCTGACAGCTGATGGAAACATCAGCTGTGGTGCTGACATCGGTGGACCTTAGGACAGGTAAGTGTCCGATTATTAACCACTTGAGCCCCGGACCATTATGCTGCCTAAGGACCAGAGGTCTTTTTCCAATTTGGCACTGCGTCGCTTTAACTGCTAATTGCGCGGTCATGCAACGCTGTACCCAAACGAAATTTGCGTCCTTTTCTTCCCACAAATAGAGCTTTCTTTTGATGGTATTTGATCACCTCTGCGGTTTTTATTTTTTGCGCTATAAACGGAAAAAGACCGAAAATTTTGAAAAAAAATCATATTTTCTACTTTTTGTTATAAAAAAAATCCAATAAACTCAATTTTAGTCATACATTTAGGCCAAAATGTATTCGGCCACATGTCTTTGGTAAAAAAAATGTCAATAAGCGTATATTTATTGGTTTGCGCAAAAGTTATAGCGTCTACAAACTAGGGTACATTTTCTGTAATTTACACAGCTTTTAGTTTATGACTGCCTATGTCATTTCTTGAGGTGCTAAAATGGCAGGGCAGTACAAACCCCCCCCAAATGACCCCATTTTGGAAAGTAGACACCCCAAGGAAATTGCTGAGAGGCATGTTGAACCCATTGAATATTTTTTTTTTTGTCCCAAGTGATTGAATAATGACAAAAAAAAACAAATATTTACAAAAAGTTGTCACTAAATGATATATTGCTCACACAGGCCATGGGCCTATGTGGAATTGCACCCCAAAATACATTCTGCTGCTTCTCCTGAGTATGGGGATACCACATGTGTGGGTCTTTTTGGGAGCCTAGCCGCGTACGGGGCCCCGAAAACCAATCACCGCCTTCAGGATTTCTAAGGGTGTAAATTTATGATTTCACTCTTCACTGCCTATCACAGTTTCGGAGGCCATGGAATGCCCAGGTGGCACAAAACCCCCCCAAATGACCCCATTTTGGAAAGTAGACACCCCAAGCTATTTGCTGAGAGGCATATTGAGTCCATGGAATATTTTATATTTTGACACAAGTTGCGGGAAAGTGACACATTTTTTTTATTTTTATTTTTTTTTGCACAAAGTTGTCACTAAATGATATATTGCTCACACAGGCCATGGGCATATGTGGAATTGCACCCCAAAATACATTTAGCTACTTCTCCTGAGTACGGGGATACCACATGTGTGGGACTTTTTGGGAGCCTAGCCGTGCACGGGACCCCAAAAACCAATCACCGCCTTCAGGATTTCTAAGGGTGAACATTTTTGATTTCACTCTTCACTGCCTATCACAGTTTCCGAGGCAATGGAATGCCCAGGTGGCACAAAACCACCCCAAATGACCCCATTTTGGAAAGTAGACACCCCAAGCTATTTGCTGAGAGGCATGGTGAGTATTTTGCAGCTCTCATTTGTTTTTGAAAATGAAGAAAGACAAGAAAAAACTTTTTTTTTTTTCTTTTTTCAATTTTCAAAACTTTGTGACAAAAAGTGAGGTCTGCAAAATACTCACTATACCTCTCAGCAAATAGCTTTGGGTGTCTACTTTCCAAAATGGGGTCATTTGGGGGGGTTTTGTGCCACCTGGGCATTCCATGGCCTCCGAAACTGTGATAGGCAGTCAAGAGAGAAATCAAAAATTCACGCCCTTAGAAAGCCTGAAGGCGGTGCTTGGTTTTCGGGGTTCCGTACGCGGCTAGGCTCCCAAAAAGTCTCACACATGTGGTATCCCCGTACTCAGGAGAAGCAGCAGAATGTATTTTGGGGTGTAATTTCACATATTCCCATGGCATGTTTGAGCAATATATCATTTAGTGACAATTTTGTGCAAAAAAAAAAAAAATTGTCTCTTTCCCGCAACTTGTGTCGCAATATAAAATATTCCATGGACTCGACATGCCTCTCAGCAAATAGCTTGGTGTGTCTACTTTCCAAAATGGGGTCATTTGGGGGGGTTTGAACTGTCCTGGCATTTTATGCACAACATTTAGAAGCTTATGTCACACATCACCCACTCTTCTAACCACTTGAAGACAAAGCCCTTTCTGTCACTTATTGTTTACATGAAAAAGTTATTTTTTTTTTGCAAGAAAATTACTTTGAACCCCCAAACATTATATATTTTTTTAAAGCAAATGCCCTACAGATTAAAATGGTGGGTGTTTCATTTTTTTTTTTCACACAGTATTTGCGCAGCGATTTTTCAAACGCATTTTTTGGGGAAAAAACACACTTTTTTAAATTTTAATGCACTAAAACACACTATATTGCCCAAATGTTTGATGAAATAAAAAAGATGATCTTAGGCCAAGTACATGGATACCAAACATGACATGCTTTACAATTGCGCACAAACGTGCAGTGGCAACAAAATAAATACATTTTTAAAAGCCTTTAAAAGCCTTTACAGGTTACTAATTTAGATTTACAGAGGAGGTCTACTGCAAAAATTACTGCCCTCGATCTAACCTTCGCGGTGATACCTCACATGCATGGTGCAATTGCTGTTTACGTTTGACGACAGACCGCCGCTTGCGTTCGCCTTAGCGCGAGAGCAGGGGGCGACAGGGGTGCTTTTTTTTTTTTTTTTCTTTATTATTTTTTTGCTTTTTATCTTATTTTTAAACTGTTCCTTTCATTTTTATTTTTTTTAATCATTTTTATTGTTATCTCGGGGAATGTAAATATCCCCTATGATAGCAATAGGTAGTGACAGGTACTCTTTTGTGAAAAAATTGGGGTCTATTAGACCCTACATCTCTCCTCTGCCCTCAAAGCATCTGACCACACCAAGATCGGTGTGATAAAATGCTTCCCCAATTTCCCAATGGCGCTATTTACATCCTGCGAAATCTAAGTCATAAAATGCTCGTAGCTTCCGGTTTCTTAGGCCATAGAGATGTTTGGAGCCACTCCGGTCTCTGATCAGCTCTATGGTCAGCTGGCTGAATCACCGGCTGCATTTTCAGGTTCCCTGTTGAGACAGGAGAGCCAGAGAAATACACGGAAGACGGTGGGGGGGGGGGCATTCCCTCCCACGGCTTGTAAAAGCAGTCTAGAGGCTAATTAGCCGCTAGGATTGCTTTTACATGAAAGCCGACCGCTGGCTGAAAAGAATGATACCAAAATGATACCTAAACCTGCAGGCATCATTCTGGTATAACCACTCAAAGTTGTGAATGGCGTACCTGAAGACTAGGGATGAGCCGAACACCCCCCGGTTCGGTTCGCACCAGAACCCGCGAACGGACCGCAAGTTCGCACGAACGTTAGAACCCCATTGACGTCTATGGGACTCGAACGTTCGAAATCAAAAGTGCTCATTTTAAAGGCTAATTTGCATGGTATTGTCCTAAAAAGGGTGTGGGGACCCGGGTCCTACCCCAGGGGACATGTATCAATGCAAAAAAAACTTTTAAAAACGGCCGTTTTTTCGGGAGCAGTGATTTTAATGATGCTTAAAGTAAAAAAAAAAAAGTGAAATATTCCTTTAAATATCGTACCTGGGGGGTGTCTATAGTATGCCTGTAAAGTGACGTGTGTTTCCCATGTTTAGAACAGTCCCTGCACCAAATGTCATTTTTAAAGGAAAAAATCTCATTTAAAACTGCTTGCGGGTTTAATGTCATGTCGGGTCCTGGCAATATGGATGAAAATCAGTGAGACAAACGGCATGGGTACCCCCCAGTCCATTACCAGGCCCTTTGGGTCTTGTATGGATATTAAGGGGAACCCCGCACCCAAATTAAAATAAGGAAAGGTCCCTATATACTCTGAACAGCAGTATACAGGCGGTGCAAACAAGACAGGGACTGTAGGTTTGTTGTTAAGTAGAATCTGTTTGTAATTTTGAACATTTTTAACGTGTTTAGCTCCAGCCAAAAAATCTTTTCTAAGCTTTTTGGAAAACATAGGGAAGGGTTATCACCCCTGTGACATTTGTTTTGCGTCTTTCCTCCTCTTCAGAAGATTTCACCTCACTTTTTTGTCCCAATGAAAAATGTTTTTTGAAAATTTGGGTTTTTTTGTGGAACAAGGATTGGAAAGCATCAGTGGAAAGGAGAAATTGTTTTCCCATATTAACTCTTACATGAGAGAATTTCCCTTCCTAGGGGTAGATTTCATCTCACTTCCTGTTGTCTCCTTCCGTTTGCAAGTAGGAGTCGTTTGTAAGTTAGATGTTTGAAAGTAGGGTCCTGCCCTATATACTCAGCAGAAATTAGGGCCTTAGGTGTTGCTGTGGCCAAAACACTGTAAGCCCTCACAGGGCCCTGCTGTGAAATATTAGATCAAGAATTGTAATTACATGCCCCTGTTGAACAGGAGCTGAAAAATTAGGCCTTAGGCACTGGTGCTGGTGCCACAACACTGCAACCCCTCACAGACACTCTAGTTGGAACGCAGGAACGAGCCCTGCTGCAAAGTATTGCATCAAAAATTGTAATTACACGCCCCTGTTAGACAGGGGCAGAAAAATTGGGCCTTAGGCACTGGTGCTGGTGCCACAACACTGCAACCCCTCACAGACACTCTAGTTGGAACGCAGGAACGAGCCCTGCTGCAAAGTATTGCATCAAAAATTGTAATTACACGCCCCTGTTAGACAGGGGCAGAAAAATTGGGCCTTAGGCACTGGTGCTGGTGCCACAACACTGCAACCCCTCACAGACACTCTAGTTGGAACGCAGGAACGAACCCTGCTGCAAAGTATTGCATCAAAAATTGTAATTACACGCCCCTGTTAGACAGGGGCAGAAAAATTGGGCCTTAGGCACTGGTGCTGGTGCCACAACACTGCAACCCCTCACAGACACTCTAGTTGGAACGCAGGAACGAGCCCTGCTGCAAAGTATTGCATCAAAAATTGTAATTACACGCCCCTGTTAGACAGGGGCAGAAAAATTGGGCCTTAGGCACTGGTGCTGGTGCCACAACACTGCAACCCCTCACAGACACTCTAGTTGGAATGCAGGAACGAGCCCTGCTGCAAAGTATTACATCAAACATTGTAATTACACGCCCCTGTTATACAGGGGCTGAAAAATTGTGCCTTAGGCACTGGTGGTGGCGCCCAGAACCAAAAATGTTCTTACAAGCTATCAGCGTGATGATTGAGGAGGAAGAGGATAATTACTCAGGGATAGTCACTCAGCATCAGCATAGGCAGTCTTTGAAGGGATCTGAAAAAAATTATTCAGTTACATCAGCATCAGGTGCTTGGTAGCTGGTGGTGATCCAAGACTGATTCATTTTTATGAAGGTCAGCCGATCGACCGAGTCAGTGGACAGACGCACCCTGTGATCGGTTACCACGCCTCCAGCAGCACTGAATGTGCGTTCCGAAAGAACGCTGGATGCAGGACAGGCCAGTAGCTCAATTGCATACTGTGCAAGCTCTGGCCAGTGATCCATCCTCAAGACCCAGTAACCCAGAGGATTTTCGGTGGGAAAGGTGTCCAAGTCTGATCTTGCCCCTAGGTATTCCTGCACCATGTAAAACAGACGCTGGCGATGGTTGCTGGAACCGATCATACCTTGGGGCTGCGGACCAAAAAATTGTCTGAACGCATCGGTCAGACGGCCACCTTCTCCACCGCTCCTTCTTTGACTGACCGAAGCCTCAGCAACACGTTGTCCAGAAACAGGAGTTTGTAACCTCCCAGTCTCTGGGAACGCGTTGCACAGACCTTTCTGCAAGGCCTCCCGAAGATGTTTCATCCTCTGCTCCCTCTGCGATGGCAAGATAAGGTCCGCAACCTTACCCTTGTAACGTGGATCAAGGAGGGTTGCCAGCCAGTATTGGTCCTTCTCCTTGATACCACGAATACGAGGATCCTTACGCAGGCTTTGCAGGATCAGGGAGGCCATGCAGCGTAGGTTTGCTGAGGCATTCGGTCCGGAGTCCTCTGGGTCACTAAGGACAACAACGTCCGCAGCCACCTCCTCCCAGCCACGTACAAGTCCATGTGTTCCTTGGGACTGATCCCTTAAAGACTGCTGATGCTGAGTGCCAGGCTCCACCTCCATACTGACACAATCTTCCTCCTCCTCCTCCTCCTCCTCCTCGTCCTCTTCCTGTGTGATCGGCGGGCACGCAGGAACACTGTCTGGATAAAGGGGGCCTTGAGAGCTAAGGAAGTCCTCCTCTTCCTGCCTCTGTTCTGCCTCAAGTGCCCTGTCCATTATTCCACGCAGCGTGTGCTCCAACAGGTGGACAAGGGGGACAGTGTCACTGATGCATGCACTGTCAGTGCTCACCATCCTCGTGGCCTCCTCGAATGGTGACAGGACAGTGCATGCATCCCTGATCATGGCCCACTGGCGTGGGGAAAAAAAACCAAGGTCCCCTGACCCTGTCCTGGTGCCATAGTCGCACAGGTACTCATTTATGGCCCTCTGCTGCGTGTGCAGCCGCTGCAGCATGGCCAATGTCGAGTTCCACCTGGTGGGCATGTCACAGATTAGGCGGTTCTTGGGCAGGTTAAACTCCTTTTGGAGGTCCGTCAGCCGAGCACTGGCATTATATGACCGGCGGAAATGCACACAGACTTTCCTGGCCTGCCTCAGGACATCCTGTAAGCCCGGGTACCTGCCCAAGAACCGCTGCACCACCAAGTTAAGGACGTGAGCCAAACAGGGCACATGGGTCAGTTGTCCCTGTCGGAGGGCAGAGAGGAGGTTGGTGCCATTGTCGCAAACCACCATTCCTGCCTTAAGTTGGCGTGGCGTCAACCACCTCTGAACCTGCCCCTGCAGAGCTGACAGAACCTCTGCCCCAGTGTGGCTCCTGTCCCCCAAGCACACCAGCTCAAGCACCGCATGGCATCTTTTGGCCTGCGTACTTGCGTAGCCCCTTGAACGCCTACGGAGCACCGCTGGTTCCGAGGAAGAGGCCATGGAGGAAGAAGAAGAGGAGGGGGTGGAGGAGAGAGGTGTGTCACAATCAGCATTTTGGAGGCGTGGTGGCGGAACAACCTCCAACACTACTGCACCTTGTCCTGCATCCTTCCCAGCTGCCAGCAGAGTCACCCAATGCGCCGTGAAACTTAAGTAACGTCCCTGTCCATGCCTGCTGGACCATGAGTCAGCGGTAATATGCACCTTACCGCTGACCACCCTGTCCAGCGAGGCATGGACATTGCCTTCCACATGCCGGTAGAGAGCTGGAATCGCCTTCCGTGAGAAAAAGTGGCGTTTGGGTACCTGCCACTGAGGAACCGCACATTCCACAAACTCACGGAAGTTGGCAATTTTGCCAAGCTAGCATTCAACCGCTGGGCATGTGGATGGCTGGGAGCAAACTTCTTTCGGCGGTGCAGCAGCTGGGGCAGGGAAATTTGCCTGGTACAATCTGGCGTCGGTGTACCAAAAGCAGATTGCCCACAAGTACTTGGCTGTGACACACCTAATTCTACACCTTCATTCCTCTCACTGCAGGTCTCAGAGAGGACTGAAGGTCTAGTGGGGTTGGAAATCTCAGCTGATGAGGAGCAAGGAGAGATCCTCTTTGTTCTTTGGTGTGGGTCTTTTAGATATGCTTGCCAACGAACTGCATGGCAGGTCAACATATGTCTGGTCAAGCATGTGGTACCCAAGCGGGAGATGTTTTGGCCACGCGAGATACGCTTGAGACATATGTTGCAAATAGCAGCGGTGCGATCTGATGCACTCGTCTCAAAAAAGGCCCACACCAAAGAACTTTTTGAATAACGCGCAGAGACTGCAGCGCCCTGCACATGTGGAGCTTTGGGGTGTGATGCAGTCAATGTGCTGCCCTTAGGCTGGCCCCTGGAGGGCATCCTGCCTCGTTGGTGATGTGCCGCCTCCTCCTCCTCCTCCTCCTCCTCCTCCTCTCTCCTATCAGGCACCCACGTTGAGTCAGTGACCTCATCATCCCCTCCCTCCTCATCACTGGAGCAAACCTGGCAGTATGCTGCAGCAGGGGGAGCATGACTGCCAGATTGCTGTCCTTCTTGGGCACCCCCTCTGTCCGTGCTCATGTTACTGCCTTCATCGAGCTCAGTATCATCATCAGAGCCTTCCAAACGCTGGGCATCCTCCTGGAGCATGTACCCAACACTGTGGTCAAACAGTTCGAGGGAATCCTCATGAGGACATGGTGGAGCTAGGGAAGGAGTCACTGATGACATTGAGCTGAGGGAAGAGGCCGCTGCTTTGCCAGACAAAGCACCCTGGGCATGGGTGAGAGAGGATGAGGAGGATGAGGACGGCTTGGTCATCCACTCGACCAAGTTTTCTGCATGTTGCGGCTCAACACGGCCAGCTGCCGAAAAAAAGGCCAAGCGTGTCCCATGGCCACGTGCTGATGAGGATGCACCGTCTCCACGACCAGCACTAGACACAGAGCCTGCTTGCCCTCTCTTATTGGCTTGTGACTGTCTGCCTCTCCTTCTTGGCCTTCCAGACATACTAATGGCCTGTAGCTGCACTAAGCTGGGATAGAACACCTGTAATTTTCTTCAGGTAGCTTTATATACTGTAACCAGACAAGCCTGCCTGTCAGTAGGAAGATAACAGGAACGGATCTAGCTGAACACTGTGAGCAGGACGCACTGCACTAAATGTAAATAGCAGGAACGGATCTAGCTGAACACTGTGAGCAGGACGCACTGCACTAAATGTAAATAGCAGGAACGGATCTAGCTGAACACTGTGAGCAGGACGCACTGCACTAAATGTAAATAGCAGGAACGGATCTAGCTGAACACTGTGAGCAGGACGCACTGACTGCACTAAATGTAAATAGCAGGAACGGATCTAGCTGAACACTGTGAGCAGGACGCACTGCACTAAATGTAAATAGCAGGAACGGATCTAGCTGAACACTGTGAGCAGGACGCACTGCACTAAATGTAAATAGCAGGAACGGATCTAGCTGAACACTGTGAGCAGGACGCACTGCACTAAATGTAAATAGCAGGAACGGATCTAGCTGAACACTGTGAGCAGGACGCACTGCACTAAATGTAAATAGCAGGAACGGATCTAGCTGAACACTGTGAGCAGGACGCACTGCACTAAATGTAAATAGCAGGAACGGATCTAGCTGAACACTGTGAGCAGGACGCACTGCACTAAATGTAAATAGCAGGAACGGATCTAGCTGAACACTGTGAGCAGGACGCACTGACTGCACTAAATGTAAATAGCAGGAACGGATCTAGCTGAACACTGTGAGCAGGACGCACTGCACTAAATGTAAATAGCAGGAACGGATCTAGCTGAACACTGTGAGCAGGACGCACTGCACTAAATGTAAATAGCAGGAACGGATCTAGCTGAACACTGTGAGCAGGACGCACTGCACTAAATGTAAATAGCAGGAACGGATCTAGCTGAACACTGTGAGCAGGACGCACTGCACTAAATGTAAATAGCAGGAACGGATCTAGCTGAACACTGTGAGCAGGACGCACTGCACTAAATGTAAATAGCAGGAACGGATCTAGCTGAACACTGTGAGCAGGATGCACTGACTGCACTAAATGTAAATAGCAGGAACGGATCTAGCTGAACACTGTGAGCAGGACGCACTGACTGCACTAAATGTAAATAGCAGGAACGGATCTAGCTGAACACTGTGAGCAGGACGCACTGCACTAAATGTAAATAGCAGGAACGGATCTAGCTGAACACTGTGAGCAGGACGCACTGCACTAAATGTAAATAGCAGGAACGGATCTAGCTGAACACTGTGAGCAGGACGCACTGCACTAAATGTAAATAGCAGGAACGGATCTAGCTGAACACTGTGAGCAGGACGCACTGACTGCACTAAATGTAAATAGCAGGAACGGATCTAGCTGAACACTGTGAGCAGGACGCACTGACTGCACTAAATGTAAATAGCAGGAACGGATCTAGCTGAACACTGTGAGCAGGACGCACTGCACTAAATGTAAATAGCAGGAACAGATCTAGCTGAACACTGTGAGCAGGACGCACTGACTGCACTAAATGTAAATAGCAGGAACAGATCTAGCTGAACACTGTGAGCAGGACGCACTGCACTAAATGTAAATAGCAGGAATGGATCTAGCTGAACACTGTGAGCAGGACGCACTGCACTAAATGTAAAGAGCAGGAACAGATCTAGCTGAACACTGTGAGCAGGACGCACTGCACTAAATGTAAAGAGCAGGAACAGATCTAGCCTAATCTAGCTCTCAAATCAAATGACACTGTCTGTCTCTCTCTCTATCAGCACACCGGAACACACTACACAGGGCCGCCGTGCAGGTGGCCTTATATAGTGTGGGGCGTGTACTAAATCCCCTGAGCCATAATTGGCCAAAGCCACCCTGGCTTTGGCCAATTACAGCTCTCTCTACTGACGGCGCTGTGATTGGCCAAGCATGCGGGTCATAGTGCATGCTTGGCCAATCATCAGCCAGCAATGCACTGCGATGCCGCAGTGAATTATGGGCCGTGACGCGCCACACGAATTTGGCGCGAACGGCCCATAACGTTCGCAATTCGACGGACGGTCGAACAGCCGATGTTCGAGTCGAACATGGGTTCGACTCGAACACGAAGCTCATCCCTACTGAAGACAAAAAAATGGTTAACAATAAAGCACAGTAAACGGTAAAGTATAAAAAATTGCATACCTGAAAAGCAAACATGATAAAACATAATAACAATAAAACATTGCAGAATAGAATACAGTAAAAAAGAGCAGAACAATAGAGAGAATAGAGAGAGAGAGAGAACAATAAAACGACAACTATTTTTTTTTATTTTATATATTTTTTTTTTTTTACACTTTTTTTGTAACTAACTTTTATAACTGTAACCGGTTCCAGGTTCGGGTCTCTCAAAATGCGATGGCATCTTGGGAGACCCTGTGAAAGTGTGCCTAGCCTGTGGAATGCTGTATCCTACGCTAATACTCAACTAGTGCATAGTAGCGTTCAAAGCATTCACCAATGCAAAGACGAGGATTGTCAGGACAGGAGGGACAATAATAGCGGGTGTCACGCCTATATCCGCGCTTGCTGCAGACACGACATCTTTTTTGGGGGGGTTCGTTGGGTAGGGGTACTCGGGAGGACATAAAGAAAATGCCTCTCATGCAGCCGACTGCATTTGGTTGGGGATGTGAATGGGGGAAGTACGGGCGCTGCAGAAGCGGTGGGTTCCCAATTAGGATTGGCGAATGCAGAAGGAAGGGCATTATGGGCACGACGGGCCTGTGTTTGTCTTTTTGGTGGCAGCGGGACACTACTTGTGCTTGCCACCTCAGCAGCTTGTACTGCACTTATGGGACTCGCCACGTCACCAAGTGTTACTGCAGTGCGAGTTTGACTACGACCGGGGTGTACTAGGCCGCTGGCGCTTGCCAGTTCACCAAAACGCTACCAAAAAAACTGTTAGCGATCGCAGGGATCAGGCCTGACTCTGCGAACGCTGCAGTTATGCGTTTAGTCTTTTGTAAGTGACAGTGATCGATCGATACTGCACTTGGGTGGGCTGGGCTGGGCCGGGCGGAGGGGCAAAACGCAGGTGCTAGCAGGTATCTGGGCTGATCCCGCTAACACTGCGTTTTTGGGAACCCTAAACTGCTGGGGACGCTAGTATAGATCTGATCGGATCAGATATTGATCCGTTCAGATACTATACCACTAAGGGTGGTGTACGGTGCGTGCGTGGGTGTTAGCGGTACTGGCGCTAATCTGACGCTGCCTGGGGCTGGTGCTTGCCAGTTCACCAAAATACTACCAAAAAAACTGTTAGCGATCGCAGGGATCAGGCCTGACTCTGCGAACGCTGCAGTTATGCATTTAGTGTTTTGTAAGTGTCAGTGATCGATCGATACTGCACTTGGGTGGGCTGGGCTGGGCAGGGCGGAGGGGAAAAACGCAGGTGCTAGCAGGTATCTGGGCTGATCCCGCTAACACTGCGTTTTTGGGAACCCTAAACTGCTGGGGACGCTAGTATAGATCTGATCGGATCAGATATTGATCCGCACAGATACTATACCACTAAGGGAGGCGTATGCTGCGTGCGTGGGTGTTAGCGGTACTGGCGCTAATCTGACACTGCCTGGGGCGACGCATATCACCGCCGGGCGATCAGGGGGCTAAACCTTTATTCGGTAATAAACGGCGGGTGCCCTGACACTATAAAAAATAAACGAACTAACCAGCGTCACCCGTAACACTTATACGGTGATCAGTGGTGAAAGGGTTAACTAGGGGGCCATCAAGGGGTTAAAACATTTATTCGGTAGTATATGGGGGTCCCTGACGCTATAAAACGCTGACGGCGAACCTAAATATTTACGTCCCTAACTAGCGTCACCAGCGACACTAATACAGCGATCAGAAAAATGATCGCTTAGCGACACTGGTGACAGGGGGTGATCAAGGGGTTAAAACTTTATTAGGGGGGGTTAGGGGGGTACCCTAGACCTAAAGGGGGGTAATACTAACTGTCCCAACACTGTAACTGTCACAAACTGACACTATGCAGTAATCAGAAAAAAAAAACAAAAAAAAAAACAGCTTGGTGTCAGTTTGTGACGGGGGGGGGGGTGATCGGGGGGGGATCGGGGGGCGATCGGGGGGGGGATCGGGGTGTTTAGTGTGCCTGGCATGTTCTACTGTGTGTGTGTAGTGTTGTGCACTCACTCACATGTCTTCTCTCCTCGGGCCGGAACGGAAATTACCGAGCCGAGGAGAGATGACATCATTTCCTTTGCTGCTGTTTAGCATACAGCAGCAAAGGAATGATTCGATTGGCCGGCGGCGATCGCGAGGGGGGGCCACGAACGGATGGTCTCCCCCTCACCTCTGATCGCCGCTGGACAAAAGACGACCGCCTCAGGCACCGAGAGGGGGTCCGATCGGACCCCCCACCCGCGGAAGGCAAATCACGTACATGTACGTGATTTTGCCTGTCTGTGCCACCTTGCCGACGTACATCGGCGTGAGGCGGTCGTCAAGTGGTTAAAAGTCTGCAGCTGCAGTATGTGTAGCTACTGGTCTTTCATTTTTGCAGTGGTGGGCGGACCTCCGCTTTAAAGTAGCCTGGGGTAATCAATCTATAATTTTGCAGAATACAGCCTGCATATGAAGCATCAGTGTACATGTAATAGATCGGGCACATCAACCAGATGCGCCCGATCACAAACAAGCAACGACTAGGACCCAGAAGTTTGCTGTATGGGAGCTCCGGTCGCCAATCACGGTGTGCCACGTATACCGCGCATGCGCACAGCGCTCATAGCAACAGGGTGACTGGAGGAAACCTATCTGCGGGGCTGCCTTCGCCGCGGAAACCCGTGACATACGGCCGGCACCGCATTAGGTAACCAACAGTGCAGAAAATAGTGCAAGCGTGTAGAAGCAAGGCTAGGAAAGGCGAGAAAAGCAAAGAAGAGTGATACAAGAATGGGAGAAAAGGTATAAGATGAGTAAGATGAAAATAGAAGGAGAAATATTTAAAAAGGAAAGAGGAAGCGGAAATGGAGAGAAAACAAAAGAAAGAAAAAAGAAAGAGAAAAGCACAATCAAAAATCAAAATGTTTAATATGTAAGCCATCAGTAGACAAATTGTCACCTTCAGACCTTTGAATATATCGGAAAAACCGTAGGTATTCATGATGACCAATCAGTTACCCTAGGCGAATATCTCAGATTGAGCATTGGGTGTGGGAAACAGAAAGGAAAAAAAGTATGAACAAGAAAAGAAAACAAGAAAATTATATTACATGCTATGTACTATACCCGATAAAGCACTGCCCAGGCTAGGCATTAGTAGGAAATGTATGGTGTCACATTATTGTGTACATCAAGGACAAGTATGCCAAAGAAGAAAAAACAATAAAAATTAAGTGATTATTATCTGTCGTCAATGAATTATGTAAGACTCAATTCCCAGAGACTGGGAGACTTCCATGTTGAGCCTGAAGGGCCATATATCAAGCGAAGGATGGAAAAATTACATACTTGATATGTATTCTGAGCTTAGAGCCTGCTTATGACACTAGCAGAAGCTTCTGAGCTGTACAATTAGCTAATGTCTTCATACAACATCCTAAAGCAATCAGTGAGCTCTCTTATGCCGCGTACACACGGTCGGACTTTTCGTCTACAAAAGTCTGACGGACGCCGACGGACTAAAGCTGGCTAACAATCCGATCGTGTGTGGGCTTCCCCGGACTTTCAGCAGACTTTCAGCGGACTTTTCCAGCCTCAAATCTGACGGACTTTAGATTTGAAACACGCTTCAAATCTTTACGTCGTAACTACGCCGGACCCAGAAATCAGCTCGTCTGTGTGCTAGTCCGACGGACAAAAACCCACGCTAGGGCAGCTATTGGCTACTGGCTATCAACTTCCCTATTTTAGTCCGGTGTACGTCATCACGTATGAATCCTTTGGACTTTTGTGTGATCGTATGTAGGCAAGTCCATTCGTAAGAAAGTCTGCCGCAAGTCCGCCGCAAGTCCGCCGCAAGTCCGCCAAAAGTCCGTCGAAAGTCTGTCGGACAGGCTGTCGGACTTTTGTAGACGAAAAGTCCGACCGTGTGTACGCGGCATTAGCGTTGGCATCTGAGACTCAACCCAACAGACATGGACTGTATTTCGACCATTGCTCCCACTGGTCATCTTGTGACATCTTGTACATCATCTTCCAATAAATATTGACTCCACTGTAATACGTTCCTATCTGTGTAGCTCCTTTTGTATGGCTGCATACCTTGCTTGCTCTCTACCTCATCCAATCAGGGAACACTTTGCATCCATTGGGAAAATGTAAAGCATTCTCTCAATGGCACCAGTGCTGAGTGGGCGACCTCCTGTATTCACAATGCAGCAGGGCGGCTGCTTGGCACGGGACCCAGAAGATAGTGGAGAACACTGTAATAGCGGTGCCTACCACAATGCTTCCCAAGGAATCATCCAGGAATTGTGTATATCAAGATAGTGGAACTGGCACACTGTGGATGCACTTTAAACATAATTTTTGCACTAAGACGCACTTTTCTGATAACTATCTGGAGGTGGATATCACTTTGATGCATTTGTGGATATTCCATCCATTCACCACTTGGGATCAACTTCTGGACACTATATTATCCACTTCATGACTGCCCTATAGCAGTTTTACATAATCCTGCACTTTTGGGGTCTGGGGCGTGAATGTGCGCCACTGTGATTATGCACACCGGGAGCCGATCAGCTTGATGTCTGCAGGCACCCGCTGATCGTTAGTTACAGAGGCAGTCTGCCTATTTAAACAAGGCAGATTGCCGTTCTGCAAGTAGGGAAGGCATGGATCCTGTGTTCTTGCAAAGCAGGGACAAGGATCCATGTCTTCCCTTAGTAAAAGCAAGTTCAAGGCACTGTATATGGTCTGGTTATCTCCAGAATACAGAGAAAGGTGTTCCACCATCTGCCTTTTCAGAATGACCTATTCCTTCATAAACCTAGTACTCAGTTGATTGGAGGAAGATTGGATATACTGTTGCTATACAAGTATAAGGAATGGGACCAAACTATGTAAAAAACTCTTACAAGTGTAAGATATGGAAACCATGAGCATGACTAGCAATAGTTAATCACATTCAACTGGACCTTTTCTATAAATGTTGAAGAAGTTTGCAGCTTACAAACTACTTCTTCAGTTTCAGTGAGTGTCAGGAAGTTACCCCAACATGTATATACACACCATAAGACAACCTTAAAGTGACTTTAAAGGCTTTTTTTTTTGCAGCTCGTTTTCCACAGAGTGGCCCTGAACTTGCTCTTCTAGTGTCCCCCGGCGGCTCTCGCGGTTCCGCCCCTGATAACTCCCTTGAAGAAGCACATCCCCGAGGGGGTTACCATGCAGGCGCGCTCCAGGGTCCACCATTTGCGTCTATAGACACAGAATGCCCCGCCCCCAGTGCCCGCGTCATTGGATTTGATTGACATCAGCAGGAGCCAATGGCTGCGCTGCTATCAATCTATCCAATCAAGAGTCGGGAGCCCGTGGAGAGAAAGACAGCGCGTCCCTGCCGACTGAATGAAGGGGTTCAGGTAATTAAAAGGGGGGGCTTTAAGGTGATTGCATTAAGGTGAAAAAACACAAACCTTTACAACCCCTTTAATGTATTTGTTGGTGTCAGGTAATGTCAGAATTTCTTTCTTAAAACACAAGCTATTTACATGTCTTTCTTTTGTTCTATCCTTTTTAGCATTATTATGGACGTGATGGTATGAGAATACCTGCTCTTTTGAGAACCCCTATGACCTCTATTAAGTATAGACTTGGAAAAAGAAATGACTGGGGAATGGAATGTGGGGGACTGCCAACATTCTATTATATTGTAAACATGGAAAGCATGCAACTATTGCATGAGGAGCCGCCCCCTGTGGACTTTTTAGGCAGAAGAAGGTATATAGATATATAAATATATTAAAGGCAGCTATGTGCCACTTTTATTGAATACAAAACACTAAATATTGCCAAAAGACAACGATCATTAAAAAATATGTATACAAAGTACACCAATGAAATTCATAATACATGAAAATGCATATACCGGTAAATCGAATTATATCAAACCTAAGGCTAAAAGTCAAGGTGCTGCCAAAGTTAAACTGAGGTCAGTCCATGGATATAGCATGCATCCTGACATGTTTTGGAAATCCTTATTGGTACATATTTTCCTTCATCAGAGGAGATTGGCTTGGGGTGACTTTGTCTGCAACACAAATATAACACATAATATGTGTGCAGTGTTATGTAACAGCAGTTAACATCATAGAAAGGTTTTGTATATTATTTTGAGTCAAAATACTTACATATGGATGTCATGAAGACAACATACAAAAAGGATAAAATGACATGCACACCACGTTGGTTGGAGAAAACTCAGAGAAGGATGTGCAGCTGCGCAGACAGGAGGCAACCAAGTGCTTAGCACATGCAAGAGACTCCCTGGTATATACCCAGCAGAGTACATTTATCTGAAAAGTCATAGAGAAAAGACCTCAGATTTAGTTGTAGCAATTAAATATTATATTATGATGTTAATGAAAACATCATCTTACTACTCTTACTTACTTACTCAGCAAAGCAGGCATAGTATATCCTGAATTGCTTGGTCATAAATAGAGTAAGTATTACCTTTAACAGCAGATGGAAAAATATGGTGCAGACAGTCAGGCAGCAGTCCTCAGACGAGAGAACGCTGGATGTGAGCATGCACCTTATGATGTGCCCCATCGTATGCCAACCTGTTCCTGGGGGAGTGGGAACATTCACTGCTTACCAACGACTCGCTATCGGTGTATATGGGCCATGTTAGTGCATGGTACCGGTACATCGATGACGTGTTCGTCATCTGGGATGGACCTGATGACCTTTTGCATGAATTCATGGCATGTATTAATACAAATGACTTTAACCTAAGTTTTACTATGACTCACAGCACAACCGAGATCACATTCTTGGATGTGCTTATCAAAAAACAACCAAATGGCAGTTTATCCAGTGAATTGTATCGAAAACCTGCAGCAGGGAACTTATTACTTCATGCATCCAGCTTTCACCCCAAACCTTTATTGGCATCAATCCCATACAGTAAATACTTGAGGGCACGTCGCAATTGCTCAGATGATGCCAGCTTCCAAAAAGAAGCTGGCACTCTGAGAGATAGCCTTTTGGAAAGGGGATACATCAATACTTGTCTAAAAAAAGCATATCAGAGAACTATTGGTCTATCCCGTCATGTCCTGCTAAATGTCGATAAACAATCTCCTAAGAAAAATGATACAACTAGGATTATTACTACCTATTTGACACAACATAAACAGATGAATCCTTAAACTGGAGGTCTGACGATTTTTTTTTTTTTAAAAGTCAGCAGCTACAAATACTGCAGCTGCTGACTTTTAAAATAAGGACACTCACCTGTCCAGGGCGCCCGTGATGTCGGCACCCGAGGACCCAGGGATGGTTCAGCCTCTGCCGCCACCATCTTCGGTAAGGGAATCAGGAAGTGAAGCCTTGCGGCTTCACTTCCTGGTTCCCTACTGTGCATGCGCGAGTCACGCTGCGTAATCCGAATGGTCCCTGCTGTCTCTGGGACTTGTGTGTCTCCCCGGAGACAGCGGGGGGGACGGGAAGTGGCGTAGACCCCTGCTGGAGTCTATGCCTGGAAATGGGTGCAAATACCTGTTTTATACAGGTATCTGCACCCCCTTGAAAGGTGCCAAATGTGACACCGGTGGGGGGGAGGGCTCCGAAAAGCGGAAGTTCCATTTTTGTGTGGAACTCCGCTTTAATAAGTACTGGCATTTACTAACCATGGATTCATTACTTGCCCCTTTTGTTCCTAATCTGCCAGCCCTTTCCTACAGGAGAGCCACTTCTGTAGGTGACAGACTGGTAGATAGCGAATATAAATCATATAAGGGTGATATATGCAAAACTCTGGGAATGTTGGCATGTGGTGGATGTTCAAACTGTCAGCACATGGATAAATGTATCAATATTGATTTACCCAATAGACATACTTTTCGTCCTAAACACTGTAAACTGTAAAACTACAGGTATAGTATACCTCCTTACATGTGAATGTGGGTGCTATTACGTCAAAAAAACTATTAATCAATTTTGGAAACGTATATATCCACATCTATCCACCATACCTAAATGAAACCCTGATGTACCCATTGGTCACCATATGGCACTAGTCCATCCCAAATCCATTCCGAAAATATATTTTTTGGCACTTGATCGAGTACACTTCACTCGAGGGGAGGCGACGTTAAGAAGCGCCTCCAATATAAATTGAGATGGATATTCAACTTACAGCCTACTTTATTTCCAGGCCTCAATGAGGCTTTCAACTTCACTTCCTTTCTCCCTGGCTTTGTTTCAGGGGGCTGTGAATTGAATCTATAAAAATGTATTTTCTCGCTGCTGTATTTTTGATATTTTTTCATTTTGAATTATTCATTGTTTATACTTTTTGAGCCATGTTCTCATCTCTTGTCCATATTGGTCCAAACTTAGATGGCGATACTTGAGGGCTATTCAACTAAATTCCAAGGGGTTACAGGCATTCAATCCTCTGCTAATATAACTCTTCTCTTTTCCTTGCTCCCCTCTTTTTTGATTGTGTAAATTTTATATAATCATAACATATCTGTGAGAAGATGTACCGTCATTGATACAGTGGGGAAAGTATTCAGACCCCCTTCAATTTTTCACTCTTTGTTATATTGCAGCCATTTGCTAAAATCATTTAAGTTCATTTTTTTTCCTCATTAATGTACACACAGCACCTCATATTGACAGAGAAACACAGAATTGTTGACATTTTTGCAGATTTATTAAAAAAGAAAAACTGAAATATCACATGGTCCTAAGTATTCAGACCCATTGCTGTGACACTCATATATTTAACTCAGGTGCTGTCCATTTCTTCTGATTATCCTTGAGATTGTTCTACACCTTCATTTGAGTCCAGCTGTGTTTGATTATACTGATTGGACTTGATCAGGAAGCCACACACCTGTCTATATAAGACCTTACAGCTCACAGTGCATGTCAGAGCAAATGAGAATCATGAGGTCAAAGGAACTGCCTGAAGAGCTCAGAGACAGAATTGTGGCAAGACACAGATCTGGCCAAGGTACAAAAAAATTTCTGCTGCACTTAAGGTTCCTAAGAGCACAGTGGCCTCCATAATCCTTAAATGGAAGACGTTTGGGATGACCAGAACCCTTCCTAGAGCTGGCCGTCCGGCCAAACTAAAGGGGATAAGAGCCTTGGTGAGAGAGGTAAAGAAGAACCCAAATATCACTGTGGCTGAGCTCCAGAGATGCAGTCGGGAGTTTGGAGAAAGTTGTAGAAAGTCAACCATCACTGCAGCCCTCCACCAGTCGGGGCTTTATGGCAGAGTGGCCCAACGGAAGCCTCCCCTCAGTGCAAGACACATGAAAGCCCGAATGGCGTTTGCTAAAAAACACCTGAAGGACTTCAAGATGGTGAGAAATAAGATTCTCTGGTCTGATGAGACCAAGATAGAACTTTTTGGCCTCAATTCTAAGCGGTATGTGAGGAGAAAACCAGGCACCTGTCCAATACAGTCCTAACAGTGAAGCATGATGGTGGCAGCATCATGCCTGGGATGTGTTTTTCAGCTGCAGGGACATGACGACTGGTTGCAATCGAGGGAAAGATGAATGCTGCCAAATACAGGGATATCCTGGACGAAAACCTTCTCCAGAGTGCTCAGGACCTCAGACTGAGCCGAAGGTTTACCTTCCAACAAGACAATGACCCTAAGCACACAGCTAAAATAACGAAGGAGTGGCTTCACAACAACTCCATGACTGTTCTTGAATGGCCCAGCCAGAGCCCTGACTTAAACCCAATTGAGCATCTCTGGAGAGACCTAAAAATGGCTGTCCACCAACATTTACCATCCAACCTGACAGAGCTGGAGAGGATCTGCAAAGAGGAATGGTAGAGGATCCCCAAATCCAGGTGTAAAAACTTGTTGCATCTTTCCCAAAAAGACTCATGGCTGTATTAGATCAAAAGGATGCTTCTACTTTAAAAAGTTTAAAGTGCCACAATTTATGAAAGTATGGCAAGCTTGGTTCCATCATCCAGAAGCGGCCAAAGACCTATAACCTTGGCTTATCATACCTGCAGGAGTTGTTAGGTATCCTAACTGTTTATACTGAATAAAGTGGTATCTGAATGCAATGTTGGTAACTGTAATTTCTATTACATTCCCTTTTTCTGTTTTTACTTTATGTTATAAATGTATGTTGTTTTTAGTTTAGCCTCCTTTTGTTGACAATAAAACGCATAGCTTTATATATCACATTACCTTAACAGGTACCCAGAGCATTTTGGTATCTGTATCCTGTAATCGGCCTATCCTAATCACAGTATGATCCCATTAGGGGTGAGAGGGAAATGCAAGCAACCACCACCCGAGGATACAGAACTATAATTAGTTCATGACAGGTTATATTTTCCTAAAAGTCATCTGCACACACGTTGGTACATAACCTTACTGTTAGTAATCTATATGGTCTTGCATGTAGAAATATATATATATATATATATATATTATTTCTGCTGTTATCAAATGTATTTAAATGTAAAACCCAATAAAAATATTTGATAGAAAAGGGTGCTTCTACTAAATACCGAGTAAAGGATCTGAATACTTAGGACCATGTGATATTTCAGTTTTTCTTTTTTAATAAATCTGCAAAAATGTCAACAATTCTGTATTTTTCTGTCAATATGGGGTGCTGTGTGTACATTAATGAGGAACAAAAAAGGAACTTAAATGATTTTAGCAAATGGCTGCAATATAACAAAGAGTGAAAAATTTAAGGGGGTCTGAATACTTTCCGTACCCACTGTATATGAAGCTATGGGTGTGAATCTCAATGTAATGAGTATGCTTTGACTATTTGAATAGACTATACATATATCGTTAATTACTGCCATTTGTATAATCTTGTGGATATTTGTATATACAACTTGCATTCATTTTGGTTTATTCCATTGCTTATTTTTCTTTTACTTTCCCCTCTTCTCTTTTTTGTATATATATATTTTTGTGCTGTATTTATTTGTGCCTTTGTGAACATGAAGGCTGTCATCACTCTACTTGGCCACTAGATGGTGCTTTGCGCGTGGCTGGGTCTGCACCGTTCTTCGTGCACGTCGGTGGGTAGGCTTCTCCTGTGCATGGCTTATGAGGTATGGAGGTCCTTGTGAACCCAACCTATGCCTTTGTGCAGGATCGAGCTCTTGTATGTCCCCATCTAGTTGCAATGCATCGCACTGATGGGGACCTCTTCTATGGCTATGCCGCACGCCCTTGCTTTAGGGAGACACTCTGAGTTCCTATCTCAACTGCTTCTTATTGCAGCTGATCATATTGGAACTACCAGCAACACATTACTAGTTTGCCTGATTGGCTTCCACACAGCCTTATACTATTTAGGGTGCATGCTCACATCCAGCGTTCTCTCAGTCTGAGGACGGCTGCCTGACTGTCTGCACCATATTTTTCCATCTGCTGTTAAAGGTAATACTTACTCTATTTCTGACCAAGCAATTCAGGATATACTATGCCTGCTTTGCTGAGTGATCATAGTATGATGTTTTCATTAACATCATAATATTATATTTAATTGCTACAACTAAATCTGAGGTCTTTTCTCTATGACTTTTCAGATAAATGTGCTCTGCTGGGTATATACCAGGGAGTCTCTTGTATGTGCTAAGCACTTGGTTGCCTCCTGTCTGCGCAGCTGCACATTGCCAGGTCCTTGTTTGAGTTTTCTCCAGCCAATGTGGTGTACATGTCATTTTATCCTTTTTGTATGTTGTCTTCATGAAATCCATATGTAAGTACTGTATTTATTGGCGTATAACACTCACTTTTTCACTATGAAAATCGGGTGCAAAAAGTGTGTGCGTGTTATACGCCAATACTTCGATTTTAGCTGTCTCGGAGGGGACAGGGAGGGGGGCCAGACGAGTGCCGTCAGATTACATACAGCGAGAATCTCCTGTTTACTTGGCAGCCTCTGTAATAGGAAGTCCCATCTCCTGGGCCGCCATTGGACCACTGTTCTGTCTATCATAGGAGATTCTCACTGTATGTAATCTGTCGACGCTCGTCCCGCCCCCTCTGTGTCCCCTCTAGGCTGCAGATGGGCATCGATCAGGCTGCACTGATGGCAATAGTGAGGCTGCTGCATTGATGGCAATGGTGAGGCTGCTGCATTGATGGCAATGGTGAGGCTACAGATGGGCACTGACCATTATTTTGCTTCAAAGTTCCTTATTTAAAATTTAAGTTTTTTTCCTGAAACTTCTCTCTTAAAATGAATGTGCGTGTTATACGCCGATAAATACGGTATTTTTACTCAAAATAATATACAAAACATTTCTATGATGTTAACTGCTGTTACATAACACTGCACACATATTATGTGTTATATTTGTGTTGCAGACAAAGTCACCCCAAGCCAATCTCCCCTGATGAAGAAAAATATGTACCAATAAAGATTTCCAAAACATGTCTGGATGCATGCTATATCCATGGACTGACCTCAGTTTAACTTTGGCAGTACCTTGACTATTAGCCTTGGGTTTGATATAATTCAATATATATGCATATTCATGTATTATGAATTTCATTGGTGTACTTTGTATACATATTTTTTAATGATTGTTGTTTTTTGGCAAGATTTACTGTTTTGTATTCAATAAAAGTGGCACATGGTTGCCTTTTATATATTTCTATATCTATATACCTTCTTCTGCCTAAAAAGGCCAAGGGGGCGGCTCCTCATGCACTAGTGGCATGCTTTCCATGTTTTTAATTATAGACTTGATTGAACTTCAAAAAGCTTAGAAGCCAGCAAGAATTATTTTACATTCATAGCTTACTTTCAGTCCAGATTTACAATATAGAGACACACGGATATTGTGTTTACCTGCCCAGCTAATGAATTTACTATTTCAAAGGCTTCTTTCAGCAAAGCAAGAAGGCCAAGAAACTTCTTGTCTTCATAATCAAAACGTTCACCAAATACGATGGAGCATATCACGTTGGATACTGCCAGAGTCAAGAGGTATGTGGGATCAATAGATGAACCTGGAAGGAGATTGAAACATTCTCAGATTAAATGAGTAATATTATGATACATTTTTATTAGGGTGGATTAGAAGAAAAAAAACTGCTGGACGAATGTCACAATCATTTGATCAGCTGTCTTGAACTCTGACTTCTGTTTTTTTTAAATTTGCTTAATACATTGATTTCTTATGATCATTAGCTGCATCAAGTGGCCATAATGCAATATCTTCCTGATTGAGACATTTCAGGAAAAATAACACATTATGGGAAATAGGGAATAGGGGGAAATAGGGAATCAACGTAAAAAAAAAAATATTTGTTCAGAATTTATGATGGTTGGGTGAATGCTTGTGGCATTTGTTCAGCACATTTTTATAAATAGACCCCTACGTGTTCTTAAGTTAGCTGGACAATGCCCAAAAACATACCAAGAATAAATTATGTACATGGAAGTTGATAGTCTACAGGGTAGATAATTCCAGTCACTAATGTTACATTCAGTCACTCCTATAAAATATATCTGAGTTAATTGTGGGAGGAATTTCCAGCTTAAGACCTCATTCACACTAGCAAACAGAGCTGTTAGCTATTACATGTCGGAAACCCAGCTGGAGTTCCCAGCGATTATCTGCAGGCGAAAGCCCCATTGAAAGCAATGGGAGGCTGGCATTTCCTGCAGCTAATTGTGGCTGCTTGCATTTAATTACTAATGCAGAAATTACCTCTGCATGTCTGCGCCCAGGGCCAATCATTTGCATGTGACCGCTCTGTGATAGACTCACCCAGAACAGAGGCTTTTGGAGGGGACTAAATGCTAGCCTCTTGTCTACTGACTATGGGCCCTGGCATTTGAGGGCGCTACAAGCACTTAGGACGATGTTCTGTTATGTAATACAAAAGGACATTATTAAGGTTAATGAGATCTGGAAAGCCCTAAGTCTCCTGTTGTCTACTAGTCTGAAGGGTCTTTCACCCATCCCACTGCTGCCACCAATGTAACGGAAAGTCCCACACTCCGCTTAAGTGCTTCCGTCATTATACAGCTTCCTCCAGTCTAAACATAGATATCAGATATTTTAGCCGCATATTGCAACCAAGAACTAGGCAGGACCCGTTTGGCTGCTGAACTGAAAACTTTTATTGAACAAACTTACACAGAATATATACACCACAGGAGGACACCCCCCCCGATCATATTACCCTAAAAATACAAACTGTAACCAAGAATATAATTAAAACAACCTAACATATACTATAAACATTACAATAATTAGCCACCTGGACACTCAGAGAGCTCATTCCAGGTCAGACTTCCCGGCCCCAGGCTCACAAAGTACAATACACGTTATTACAAGTATAAACACATCCCCCAATAGTTTGCTAGGAGACAATAGGTTTGTTAATTAACACAATTAACAGTGGGTCAAAGACCCTTCAGACTAGTAGACAACAGGAGACCCAGGGGTTTTTCAGATCTCATTAACCAACATTCCTTTCACATACACCTGTCTACTGAGTCCCAAGCTGGCAGAGACCATCATGGCATCCTTAAAAATGTCCATTTGTGTTACATAACCGAACATCTTCTTAAATGCTTGTAGCGTCCTCAAATGCCAGGGCCCATAGTCGGTAGACAATAGGCTAGCATTCAGTCCCCTCCAAAAGCCTCTGTGAGTCTATCACACGCTCCATGATCAATCGATCCTAAGCTGATGATAAAACATGGAACCCCTCCCTCCATATTCAAAACAAAATAAGCCATCAGAAGTGTAGAGAAGAACCCTTGCGCTCTGTGTGGAAGCAGTGGTCTCACTGCAGGTGTCTAACGCCCCAGATGAATCAAATCTAGAGTTCTCCAATCAGCTTTGCTGAGTGGAGAATTTTAGCTGTGACTCAGCAGGGAGCATGTCAGCCCTCTGTAGAGATATCACTGCTTGAACACAGAGAGCAAGAGCCCTTCTCTGTACTATGCTGGCAGGGTAAAGGCTCTTCTACTTGGGTTGTAGCTGCTTCCTTCCTAAAGGAAAGTCTATATATAAACCCACCTGCTTTTTTTCTAAACTCCTCTCCAAGACATTGAGACTCTTCAAGAATCCGCTCTTCAACACTTCTCTTCCCCATCCCGAAATTCCTCAGCGTGGTGAGAGAGAAGCGACGTAGCTGTTTCCATCGCTCCCCATTACTCAGACTCACTCCTGTTAATGGAATCACACATCATTTAAGAATTCCTGAAATTAATGTTTCAAGTTTTATCTGTTATGATGACATCGGCTCAAGCCTCGGGGACTGTTACATACCATAACCCTTAAAAAATAATTCAGCTGCAGGTGCTTTTCCTCTATCACTGAAGACATCTGCATTGTCTACCAGAGCCTCCTTCACAGCATCACATCCATGTAGGACAACCACTCTCATGTTCCCTAGATAGACAGTGAATACATCTCCATGGATCTTCGCAAGCTATGACAAAATCAGCAGAAGAAAATTTGTACTTTATATCGTTGTATAGATGGCTCTGTAAAATGTTTCAATCAGAGATAGGGAGTGCAAAAGCAATCATTTTATATAAATAGCACAGAAGTATTTTTAAAGCTTTCATGACCAGAGGTCATTGAAGCTTAGACATACAGAGCAGATTTAGAGAGATGACACAGTTATGTACATTCTGGTGATTGTGCAATCCTTGGCTGTGTTCACTAATATGTGACACAGATCTTCCTCCTGCTATGGCCTTTCAATTTGTGACTTGCTATAAAGTTACAACATTCCAGCCTGATCACTGGATGAAAAAAGATTGAGAAAATGCTTCCTATTGTCTGCAGCAGACTGTTGATATCATCACATCCTAGGCAAAGTCACATAAATGTGACTGATTTTATAAATACAATCCCAAATTGCTGTGTAAAGTATACATGTTTTTATTCACAATAGAAAACAGAAAACATATCAAATGTTTAATATGAGAAAATGCACCATTTTACAACAAAAATAAGGTAATTTTGAATTTCATGGCAGCAACACGTCTCCAAAAAGTTGGGGCAGGGCCATGTTTAGACATGTGCGGTTCGTTTCATCCCGAATTGAAATTCGAACAACATTTTCCTTATTTGGAAATTTGATTGTATCTGAATTTCCGAATTCAACAGTAACAAATTTTAACTAATTTGAATCAAACATTAACGAATGAAACAAAATTTGGTAGTTTTCATTCGGATGTTTGAAGCATCTGAATAAAAATTAATGATTTGATTTAATTCGATAATAGCTGATTGTTGAGGAGCAGGATGGCCTTTCGGCCGCCGTGTCCTTACCAACCATGACTCATCTGCTGTCAGTGGGATTCCATTCTGCTGACAGCAGATGAGTTATGGTTGTTAGGGACGCCGCGGCCGGCTTGAGGGCCAGCTTCTTAACCACTTGCCGACCGCCGCACGACGATGTACGTCGGCAGAATGGCACGGGCAGGCATAAGGGCTTACCTGTACGTCCCTGCCTGCACACGGGTGGGGAGTCCGATCACCCCCCTGCACCCCCTGTCAGAGTGACACCAATAGCAGTTATTTTTTTTTTTTTTTACTGATTATTGCATTGGTGTCATTTTGTGACAGTTATAAGTGGTAGGGCAGTTAGTGGTAGGGCAGTTAGTGGTAGGCCCCTTTAGGTCTAAGGTACCCCCCTAACCCCTCCTAATAAAGGTTTAACCCCGTGATCACCCCCCTGTCGCCAATGTCACTAAGCGATCATTTTTCTGATCGCTGTATTAGTGTCACAGGTGACGCTATTTAGACAGGTAAGTATTTAGGTTTGCCTTCAGCTTTTTATAGTGTCAGGTACCCCCATATACTACCTAATAAAGGTTTTAACCCCTGATTGCCCCCTAGTTAACCAGTGATCACCATATAACTGTTACGGGTGACGCTGGTTAGTTTGTGTCTTTTATAGTTTCAGGGCACCCGCCGTTTATTACCTAATAAAGGTTTAACCCCCTGATCGTGATATAAGTTAAGTTTTAGGATCAGATAGGGTCTGCGTCACCCCAGGCAGCGTCAGGTTAGTGCCAGTACCGCTAACACCCACGCACGCAGCATACACCTCCCTTAGTGGTATAGTATATGAACAGATCAATATCTGATCTGTTCAGATCTATACTAGCGTCCCCAGCAGTTTAGGGTTCCCAAAAACGCAGTGTTAGCGGGATCAGCCCAGATACCTGCTAGCACCTGTGTTTTGCCCCTTCGCCCAGCCCGGCCCACCCCAACCCACCCAAGTGCAGTATCGATCGATCACTGTCACTTACAAAACACTAAACACATAACTGTAGCGTTCGCACAGTCAGGCCTGATCCCTGTGATCGCTAACAGTTTTTTTGGTAGCGTTTTGATACAGGCAGGAGCTTTTTTACCTGTGAGTCTCACTAGTGTACTACTAAATTTAGAGCTCAAAATGGGAAATCGAAGGTACACTAGTGAAGAGGCCTACACGTTTCTGAGCATGACAGATAGTGAAGAGGAAGTCACTCATCTGTCAGATTCAGGCTCAGAATACGAACCTGTAGACAGCAGCAGCTCCATGACAGATAGCTCTGACGACGGAGTTGTGGTCCCTGCCAAGGTCAGGCGTACCAGACCCCGATCTTCTTCTGCTGTTGAGGTGCAAGAACCGCAGGGCTCTCGTGTGGAGCAGAGAAGTACTAGCGCCGCTATTCCTTCTGGTGAACTGGCAAGCACCAGCGGCCTAGTACACCCTGGTCGTACATCCAGCACTGCAGTAACACGTGGTGACGTGGCGAGTCCCATAAGTGCAGTTCAAGCTGGTGAGGTGGCAAGCACAAGTAGTGTCCCGCTGCCATAGTGCCCATAGTGTCTTTCCTGCAGAATTCGCCAATCCGAATTGGCAGCCCACCACTTCTGCAGCACCCGTACTTCCCCCATTCACTGACCAACCCAGCATTCAGGTGGAATAGATAGATAGATCTATTGTGGACCAAAGCAATTTGTACGCTGGTCAACACATCGCCACTTTTCCCCAGTCCTCCCTTGCCAGAGATTGGAGACCAATTACGGTCTCTGAATTAAAGACCTTTCTGGGCCTATCCCTCAACATGGGCATAGTTAAAATGAGTATGTTGCGGTCATATTGGTCCACTGACCCAATGTACCATATGCCCGTGTTCTCTGCTTCCATGGCCAGGGCACGATACGAGAAGATTTTGCGGTTCATGCACTTCAACAACAATTAACTCTGTCGTCCTCGTGGAGACCCTGGATACGATCGGTTCTACAAAATTTGGCCCCTCGTATACCACTTCAACTAACGTTTTGCAGACTTGTTTACTCCCCATCAAGTTGTCTGCATTGATGAGTCCCTGATTAAGTTTTCTGGCCGCTTGTCATTCAAACAGTACCTTCCCAGCAAGTGTGCCAGATACAGGGTCAAGATGTATACGCTCAGTGACAGGGCCACAGGCTATACATGTAGTTTTATGCTTTAGGAGGGAAAAGATAGCCACGTAGAGCCGACAAACTGCCCTGACTACATAGGAACCGCTGGCAAGATTGTGTGGGACTTGGTGTCACCCTTATTCGGAAAGGGGTACCACGTGTACGTGGACAATTATTACACGAGCGTGCCACTTTTTAGTCACCTTTTTGATCATCAGATTGGAGCATGTGGCACCGTGCAATCTAATCGCCGGGGCTTTCACCAGCGGCTTGTAGATTCCCTTCTTAGGCTGGGGGAGAGAGCCTGCTTGAAGTGTAATAACTTGCTTGCTATAAAGTGGAGGGATAATAAGAAGGTTTTCGTTCTTACCTCCCTTCATGCAGACACGACTGTCCAAATTACTACGGCGACTGGTGTTGTGGAGAAACCCCTCTGTGTCCACAAATATAACCTAAATATGGGAGGGGTGGACCTCAACGACCAGTTGTTGGCGCTGTACCTAGTTGCCCGTAAGGCCAGACGCTGGTATAAAAAAGTGTCTGTGTACTTATTTCAATTGGCTTTGCTTAACGCTCATGTGCTATACAGAGCTTCAGGATGGACTGGATCCTTCCTTAAATTCCAGGAAGAGATCGTCAGAGCCCTTCTGTTTCCAAACGGTGCTCCACCTCACCTTCCCCAACCAAATGCAGTAAGCCGGCTGCATGAGAGGCATTTTCCTTATGTCCTCCCGCGTACCCTTACCCAACGAGCCCCCCAAAGAAAATGTTGTGTCTGTAGAAAGCGCGGATATAGGCGTGACACCTGCTATTACTGTCCCTCCTGTCCTGACAATCCTCGTCCTTGCATTGGTAAATCTTTTGAGTGCTACCATACACTGGTTGAGATTTAGCGTAGGGTACAGCATTGCACAGACTAGGACACACTTTCACAGGGTCTCCCAAGATGCCATCGCATTTTGAGAGACCTGAACCTAGAACCGGTTACAGTTACAAAAGTTACAGTTAGAAAAAAAGTGTAAAAAAAAAAAAAAAAGTAAAAAAAAAAATAAAAAAATATATAAAATAAAAAAAACAAAAATACTTGTCGTTTTATTGTTCTCTCTCTCTCTATTCTCTCTATTGTTCTGCTGTTTTTTACTGTAATCTATTCTGCAATGTTTTATTGTTATCGTGTTTTATCCTGTTTGCTTTTCAGGTATGTCATTTTTCTATACTTTATTGTTTACTGTGTTTTCTTGTTAACCGTTTTTTTGTTTTCAGGTATGCCATTCAGCTGCAGTGCGGATTTATTTATCTTGACAGCAACAGCGTTTGCTCCCACGATACATAAAGCCTTGACTCCAGCGCTGTCGGAGGTAATTTCACCACCACAGTTACATATTTTAGCATATATGCCGGGGGGCAGCAGAGGCGGAGGAGCGATTTGCTCCTAACTTTTGTGGGTGGATGCCCCCATGCTTCGGCATATATATATTTTAGGCACAGGTTGCGTTAAAAAATTTTTTATTTTTTACTATGTTTTTTTGTATTTGCTTTGCAGGTATGGTAAGTCTTACTGTTATACTGTAATGTTACTTTGTTTTATTGTTAACCATTATTTGCTTAGCAGGTACGCCATTCAGCTGCAGCGCAGATTTATTTATCTTGACAGCAACAGCGTTTGCTTCCACGATACATAAAGCAGTGACTCCAGCGCTGTAGGAGGTGATTTCACCACCATGGTTAAAAACAAAACGGTGCATGTATGCCTATCATTAGAAGTGGGTAGATGAAGGGAGGTATTCTAATGGTGGGCATACCCACCGATCAATCTCTTTTTTCGTTCAGCCCACAGGCTGCATGAAAAAAAAGATTACAATATATGCCCAACAAGGACCAGCAACATACTGGTATGTTGCTGGACTTTGAGTGGTTATACTAGAATGATGCCTGCGGGTTTAGGTATCATCTTGGTATCATTCTTTTCAGCCAGTGGTCTGCTTTCATGTAAAGGCAATCCTACTGGCTAATTAGCCTCTAGACTGCTTTTACAAGCAGTGGGAGGGAATGTCCCCCCCTCCCACCGTCTTCCATTGTTTCCTCTGGCTCTCCTGTCCCAACAGGGAACCTGAGAATGCAGACGGTGGTTCCGCCAGCTGACCATAGAGCTGATCAGAGACCAGAACAGCTCCAATCATCTCTATGGCCTAAGAAACCGGAAGCTACGAGCATTTCATGACTTAGATTTCGCCGGATATAAACAGCGCCATTGGGAAATTGGGTAAGCATTTTATCACATTGATCTTGGTGTGGTCAGCTGCTTTGAGGGCAGAGGAGAGATCTAGGGTCTAACAGACCCCAATTTTTTCAAGAAAGAGTACCTGTCACTGCCTATTGCTATCATGGGGGATATTTACATTCCCTAAGATAACAATAAAAATGATAAAAAAATATAAATGAAAGGAACTGTTTAAAAATAAAATAAAAAAAGCAAAATAAATAATTAAAAAAAAAACACCCTGTCCCCCCCTGCTCTCGCACAAAGGCGAACGCAAGCGTCGGTCTGGCGTCATATGTAGCAATTGCACCATGCATGTGAGGTATCACCGCAAAGGTCAGATCAAGGGCAGTAATTTTAGCAGTAAACCTCCTCCTTAAATCTAAAGTGGTGACCTGTAAAGGCGTTTAAAGGCTTTTAAAAATGTATGTAGTTTGCCGCCGCTGCACGTTTGTGCGCAATTTTAAAGCATGTCGTGTTTGGTATCCATGTGCTCGGCCTAAGATCATCCTTTTTTATTACATTAAACATTTGGGTAATATAGTGTGTTTTAGTGCATTAAAATTAAAAAAAGTGTGCTTTTTCAAAAAAAAAAATGCGTTTGAAAAATCGCTGCGCAAATACTGTGTGAAAAAAAAATTAAACACCCACCATTTTAATCTGTAGGTCCTTTGCTTTAAAAAAATATATAATGTTTGGGGGTTCAAAGTAATTTTCTTGCAAAAAAAAAAATATTTTTTCATGTAAACAAAAAGTGTCAGAAAGAGCTTTGTCTTCAAGTGGTTAGAAGAGTGGGTGATGTGTGAAATAAGCTTCTAAATGTTGTGCATAAAATGCCAGGACAGTTTAAAACCCCCCCAAATGACCCCATTTTGGAAAGTAGACACCGCAAGCTATTTTCTGAGAGGCATGTCGAGTCCATGGAATGTTTTATATTTTGACACAAGTTGCGGAAAAAAGACAATTTTTTTTTTTTTGCACAAAGTTGTCACTAAATGATATATTGCTCAAACATGCCATGGGCATATGTGAAATTACACCCCAATATACATTCTGTTGCTTCTCCTGAGTACGGGGATACCACATGTGTGAGACTTTTTGGGAGCCTAGCCGCGTACGGGACCCCGAAAACCAATCACCGCCTTCAGGCTTTCTAAGGGTGTAAATTTTTCATTTCACTCCTCACTGCCTATCACAGTTTCGGAGGCCATGGAATGCCCAGATGGCACAACCCCCCCCCCCCCAAATGACCCCATTTTGGAAAGTAGACACCCCAAGCTATTTGCTGAGAGCTATGGTGAGTATTTTGCAGATTTCGCTTTTTGTCATAAAGTTTTGAAATTTGAAAAAAGAAAAAAAAATACATTTTTCTTTTCTTTCTTCATTTTCAAAAACAAATGAGAGCTGCAAAATACTCACCATGCCTCTCAGCAAATAGCTTGGGGTGTCTACTTTCCATAATGGGGTCATTGGGGGGGGGGGGACCTGAGTGAAATCAAAAATTTATGCCCTTAGAAATCCTAAAGGTGGTGCTTGGTTTTCGGGTCCCCGTATGTGGCTAGGCTCCCATAAAGTCCCAAACATGTGGTATCCCCGTACTCAGGAGAAGCAGCAGAATGTATTTTGGAGTGTAATTCCACATATGCCCATGGCATGTTTGAACAATATATCATTTAGTGACAACTTGGTGCAAAAAAAAAAAGTTTGTAATTTCCCGCAACTTGTGGCAAAATATAAAATATTCCATGGACTCAAAATGCCTCTCAGGAAATAGCTTGGGGTGTCTACTTTCCAAAATTGGGTCATTTGGGGGGGGGGGGTTGTGCCATCTTGGCATTTTTTTGGCCTTCAAAACTGTGATAGGTAGTGAGCAGTGAAATAAAAAATCTACGCCCTTAGAAATCCTGAAGGCGGTGATTGGTTTTCGTGGCCCCATATGCAGCTAGGCTCCCAAAATGTCCCACACATGTGGTATCCCCGTACTCAGGAGAAGCAGCAAAATGTATTTTGGGGTGCAATTCCACATATAACCATGGCATGTGTGAGCAATATATCATTTAGTGACAACTTTTTGTAAACATTTTTTTTTGTCATTATTCAGTCACTTGGGACAAAAGAATAAAATATTCAATGGGCTCAACATGCCTCTTAGCAATTTTCTTAGGGTGTCTACTTTCCAAAATGGGGTCATTTGGGGGGGGGGGGGTTTGTACTGCCCTGCCATTTTAGCACATCAAGAAATGAGATAGGCAGTCATAAACTAAAAGCTGAGTAAATTCCAGAAAATGTACCCTAGTTTGTAGAGGCTATAACTTTTGCGCAAACCAATAAATATACGCTTATTGACATTATTTTTACCAAAGACATGTGGCCGAATACATTTTGGCCTAAATGTATGACTAAAATTGAGTTTATTGGATTTTTTTTATAACAAAAAGTAGAAAATATCATTTTTTTTCAAAATTTTCGGTCTTTTTCAATTTATATTGCAAAAAATAAAAATTGCAGAGGCAATCAAATACCATCTATTTGTGGGAAGAAAAGGACGCAAATTTTGTTTGGGTACAACATTGCATGACCGCGCAATTACCAGTTAAAGCAGCACAGTGCCAAATTGTAAAAAGTCCTCTGGTCTTTGGCCAGCCAAATGGTCCGGGGCTGAAGTGATTAACAACCAGCTTTTTCTCACACAGAATTTGGATCGGTTGATCAATTTTTGACCGATTTCGAATTGTAATTGTTCCAAAAACTTAGAATTTGTTCAAAAATTAATAAACTAAACAAAACAAAATGAAACTAAATGAATTCCGAAAACGAATAACGAAACAAAGTTAGTACCATAACAAATCTTTTCAAAACAAAATAAACAAATTTTTCTCTGCTGCTCATGTGTAGCCATGTTTACCCCAGTGTAGCATCCCCTTTTCTTTTAACAACACTCTGTAAACATCTGGAAACGGAGTAGACCAGTTGTTGGAGTATTGGGAGAGGAATGTTGTTCCATTCTTGCCTGATATAGGATTCCAACGGCTCAACAGTCCTGGGTCTTCTTTGCCGTATTTTTCCTTTTAAGATGCACCAAATGTTTTCATATGGTGAAAGGTCTGGACTGCAGTCAGGCCAAATAAGAGAGGCCAGACTCTTCTACAATGAAGCCATGTTGTTGTCATAGATGCAATATGTGGTTTAGCATCGTTCTGTCGAAATATGCAAGGTCTTCTCTGAAAAAGATGCTGTCTGGATGGGAGCATATGCTCCTCTAAAACCTGGATATATCTTTCAGCATTGATGGTGCCTTTCCAGATGTGTAAGCTGCCCATTCCATATGCAATAATGCACCTCCATACCATCAGAGATGCAGGCTTTTGCACTGGAAGCTGATAACAAGCCATAAGGTCCCTCTTTTCTTCAGATTGGAGGATGCGATGCCTGTTGTTGCCAAAAAGAATGTAACATTTTGATTTGTCTAACCACCAAACAGTTTTCCACTTTGCAGCAGACCATTTTAAATCAGCGTTGGTCCCGAGAAGGAGGCTGAGTTAATGGATCATGTTCAGATATGACTTTTTCTTTGCATAATAGAGCTTTAACCACATGCCAACCAGCCGCCGCAGTTGTATTGCGGCAGAATGGCATGGCTGGGCAAAACGATGTTTTGTAACGTCACTTCGCCCTGTGGCCACTGGGAGGGGTGCACGCCCCCCCCCCCCCCGAGCCAATGCGGTCTCGATCACCGCTGGGCTCCTGCGATCGCCGCTGAGACAAGGAGGACCCGCAACTGTGTGTATAAACACACAGTTTCCAGTTCTCTGAGGGGAGAAGTGACAGATCGTCTGTTCATACAGAGTATGAACAGCGATCTGTTATCTTCCCTGCACAGTCCCCATCCCCCTTCAGTTAGAACACACACTAGGATACACTTAACCCCTTCACTCCCCCCTAGTGTTAACCCCTTCACTGCCAGTGACATTTTTACAGTAATCAATGCATTTTTAATCGCACTGATCGCTGTATTAATACCAATGGTCCCAAAAATGTGTCAAAATTGTCCCACGTGTCCGCCATAATGTCGTAGTCATGATAAAAATCGCAGATTGCCGCCATTACTAGTAAAAAAAAAAATTATAATAAAAATGCCATAAATCTATCCCCTATTTTGTAGACGCTATAACTTTTGCACAAACCAATCAATATACGCTTATTGAAAATTTTTTTTTTTTTTTTACCAAAAACATGTAGAAGAATACATATCGGCCTAAACTGAGGAAAAAAAAATATTTTTTAAATATATTTTTGGGCTGGTATTCCAATTCCTCAAAACATACCACCCACAAATATGCATACTACAAGAGACCCATCTGATGGGAAGTAAATTGTTGAGTCTAAGACGACCCTGGGTGGGACACCAATACCACTCCACGTATACTAACTACTCCAGGGGGGTTAGCATTTTAGTGCACAAGTCCACACCGTTTAGATTGCTGGCACTGGAGCTTGACCCTGACGGTCGATTTGTAATCTTACATGCCATTGTGGACAGATTAGAGTTGGTGGTGGTGGGACTATACCTACCCCCCCCCCCCCCTCGGCCTCTATATGGGTACTTAACCAAATTATCTCTAAAATAGCTGGTTTGGTACGGATAATGTGGTAATACTGGGCGATTTTAATCTGGTCCCGGACCCCACAATGGACAGGCTCACATCGGGGACGGGCTCACCATCAGAGCTGTCCTCATGGGCTGAGGCGTCTAATTTGACTGATGTGTGGAGGTGGCATCATCCTTCTCGACGCGCCTACACTTGTCACTCAGCTTCCCACAAGACCCTGTCACGGATAGACCTTGCCTATGTGGGGGGTCTGTCTTGCCCATGGTCCGGGACATCAAAATACTCCCCCGTGGCATATCCGACCACGCTCCGCTCGCTTTAAAACTTTGTGTATCTAATGCCCCGGGGGAGAATCTTTGGATGTTGTCCAGATTCTGGTTGAACGACACTAGAGTATCTGAACCCTATAGATCCGAGGCGATACATTATTGGAGAGACCTAGACCAATCAGTGACTATGACCACATCCTGGGACGCATTTAAGGCCTTCACTAGGGGCAGCTTTCAGGCACATATCCAAAAGATCCGGAAGGATCTGAGGAAAGAAACACAGACAGCCGAGGGGAGGGTAGCAGCATTGGAGGCGGCATATTCCACAACGGGATCCCCTGAGACATATTCAGATTTTCAGGCAGCGTTGAGAGACGTTCTTTTACTACGTACGGCGGCCACAAAAACCAAATTCTTACACCAGTCACAATGAATTTTCGAACATGGAGAAAAAACAGGTAGTATGCTGGCATGGCTAGCGAGGGAAAGCTCCTCCCCGGTGACCATCTCAACTATTTCCGATTCAAACGCGACGATTTTGACTGATCCCACGGATATTAACAATAAATTTGCTTCATTCTATCGGGACCTCTACGGTTCTCGGATGGGATGTTCGGATGAGGAACTGAATGGGTACCTCGATGGGGTGGAGCTCCCTTGCCTGACATCCACGTTTAGGGGGCATTAGATGGCCCGATCCAATTAGAAGAAATCCAACTAGCAGTAGCCTCCTTGCAAAACGGTAAGACCCCAGGTCCTGACGGAATTCAAGCCGATTTCTACAAAACATACGCTAAAGAAATTCTCCCATCGTTTCGGTTAATGCTCCAGAAAGCCACGGAGAGGGGCTCATTACCCCCGACTATGGCTGAAGCGGTCATTGTGGTAATTCTTAAGCCTGGCAAGCCCCCTGATCAGTGCGCCTCATATCGGCCAATATCACTCCTCAACGTTGACGCCAAGCTACTGGCAAAAGTGCTGGCTAGACGGTTGAACACGGTGATCACGGCACTGGTCCATCCAGACCAGTCTGGATTTATGCCAGGCAGGGGGACCAATATAAATATCAGACGTCTTCTTACACATCTCTCTAGGGCGGACGGGGATGGTTCGGAGGTGGTGGCCTCTCTTGACGCCGAGAAGGCTTTTGACTCGGTGGAGTGGCGCTACCTCTGGGCTGTCCTGCGCAAATTTGGATTTGGCCCTCGCTTCATTAGCTGGGTGCAGATGCTATACCATATTCCCTCAGCACGCATACGAACAAACAACTCACTGTCCTCATCCTTTCCTTTATCTAGGGGTACCAGGCAGGGCTGTCTGCTTTCTCCTGGACTGTTTGCACTGGCTATGGAACCCATGGCTGCTCGTATTAGAGCCTCCCCCTTGGTACAGGGCATTCAGGTGGGAGTAGTGATAGACAAAATATTCCTTTATGCTAATGATACCTTACTTTTTCTTAAAGACATATCCTCCCTCTCACCAGCACTGCAAATAATTGATGAGTTCGGCATTTTCTCGGGCATTAGGATAAATTGGGGAAAATCGATAATTTTCTCATTTAATCTATCCAATCAAAACCCACTGACACGTACCCCTCTAAACTGGACACCTGAATTTAAATACTTGGGGGTAAGGGTTAGAGCTCCACTGTCCACATATTTTGAATTGAATCTTCAGCCACTACTAAAAAATCTTTCCCAAAAATGTATAACGTGGAAAACCCTCCCCCTCTCTCCAGTGGGAAGGGTAAATTTAATTAAAATGATATACTTGCCTAAATTTTTATACTTTTTTCGAAATTCTCCCCTGTCCCCCCAGCTTCATTTTTTGTTAAATTGAAAGGTATAATGTCTTCCTTTATTTGGAACGGAAGGCCCCCGAGACTGGCCATATCTACCCTCCAGCTGCCCATTTCTCAAGGGGGTCTTCCTTACCGGACTTCCAGGTATACTTCTGGGCGGCCGTCCTGGTGATGGTCAGGTGGTGGTTCTCTCAACCACGTGATAACCCGGCAGTGACCCTGGAAGCCGCCATCATGGGGTCCTACTCATCTCTTAGCAATGTGGTGTTCAGAGGGATAAAATCCCACCCTGGCATTACGGATCTGATGAACACCACCATTATAGTTTGGAACAGGGCCAGGCATAGTTTTAACAATCCAGAGAGGTTCTCCCCGCACATTCCCTTGTGGGGCAACCCTAGATTGCCACATTTGAAGTCGGTCCCAGACCCTCAAGTCTGGGCAAAAAAGGGAATTGTTAAGCTAAAACACATTGTGCTGGGGGGTAAATTAAGAACTTTCTCTGATCTCAAAAACGCTTATTCATTACCAGGTTGGATGCTGTTTAGATATTATCATCTCCGACATGCCTACAAGAAGCAGTTTCCATCTCTCCTCCAGTTAGAATCAGACCCTGTGGAGGGATTACTTACATCTAAAATCATAGATAGACCACTATCTACTATGTACTTTCATTTGTCCATACCCCCTGCAAAGAAACTTGAAAAAACTCTGGTCAAGTGGAAGGCAGATATTCCTGACTTATCAGAGGAGGAATGGGAATCGTGTGTATCCTCCTTTGTGATAAATACGATATCGGCCAGAGAGAGATTTATGCAGGTCAAGTTTCTCCACAGGGCCTATTACACCCTAAAACGTCTGACAATTATGACACCTGACAGTCCAGTGGCCTGCGCCAGGTGTGGTCTGGAGTCTGCCTCCTTTCTTCATATGGTGTGGTCTTGTCCTCGCCTCGGAGACTATTGGACAGAAATAGCTAACACTCTCAGCCAGGTTACCTCCTTAGATGTGGGAGCTCATCCCAAGGCAATGCTATTGAATATTTTCAGCCCCAATATTAGAGGTAAATATACCAAACTATTTTTGAGTTATGCTACGTTCTATGCCCGAAAAGAAATATTTCTCCATTGGAAGGATGCATTACCCCCTAGAGTATCTTCATGGCGCCTAGCAATGAATTCTATACTCCCACTATATAAACTCACGTATCTTAATCGTAACTGCCCCAAGAAATTTGATAAGATATGGTCGGGATGGATAGATGCATGGGGTGCTGAGGTTGTGAATGATGTCCAAGTTGACCCAGAGATACCAGCCATATGAATATACAACATGATTGAGTTCTCTTTAAACTTCACCTAGTGTACATGTTCAGTTAAGATATTGAGGTGTTGTGATTCCTTCCTTGCCTCCCCCTCCTGCCCTCCCCCCCCCCCTCATCTTCTAAGTATCCTTAATCTGCCTCCCCCTCCTCCCCCTCCCCCTTCCCCCAGTCCCTCCCACAGTACCTCCTTGATCGATTGTTTTAATATGTTACCTCTACACCAATACTTTGCTGCTATGTCATGTATTGCTCTCATACTTCTTTATGTTGTCTATATGAGGAAATTAATCATCTATCTTGTGACTAGGGATGAGCTTCGTGTTCGAGTCGAACCCATGTTCGACTCGAACATCGGCTGTTCGGTCGTTCGCCGAATTGCGAACGATATGGGCCGTTCGCGCCAAATTCGTGTGGCGTGTCACGGCCCATAATTCACTGCGGCATCGCAGTGCATTGCTTGCTGATGATTGGCCAAGCATGCACTATGACCCGCATGCTTGGCCAATCACAGCGGCGCCTGAACAGAGAGCCGTAATTGGCCAAAGCCAAGGAGGCTTTGGCCAATTATGGCTCAGGGGATTTAGTACACGCCCCACACTATATAAGGCCGCCTGCACGGCGGCCCTGTGTAGTGTGTGTTCCAGCGTTGAAAGAGATAGACAGAGAGACAGTGTCATTTGATTTGAGTTAGATAGATTAGGCAGAACAGTCAGTCAGTTAGCTGCACTTACAGTGTATTGTGTATATATATGCATCCCAGGTGTTGCATATATATATATACACTGTATTCAGTTTAGCTAGATCCGTTCCTGTTATCTTCTAGACTATTTACATTTAGTGCAGTGCGTCCTGCTCACAGTGTTCAACTAGATCCGTTCCTGTTATCTTCCTACTGACAGGCAGGCTTGTCTTGTTACAGTATTAACAGCTACCTAAAGAAAATTACTGGTGTTCTTTTGATCCTATTAGTACCACGGTCAGGCAGCTAGACTATTTACATTTAGTACAGTGCGTCCTGCTCACAGTGTTCAGCTAGATCCGTTCCTGTTATCTTCCTACTGACAGGCAGGCTTGTCTTGTTACAGTATTAACAGCTACCTAAAGAAAATTACTGGTGTTCTTTTGATCCTATTAGTACCACGGTCAGGCAGCTAGACTATTTACATTTAGTACAGTGCGTCCTGCTCACAGTGTTCAGCTAGATCCGTTCCTGTTATCTTCCTACTGACAGGCAGGCTTGTCTTGTTACAGTATATAAAGCTACCTGAAGAAAATTACTGGTGTTCTTTTGATCCTATTAGTACCACGGTCAGGCAGCTAGACTATTTACAGTTAGTGCAGTGCATCCTGCTCACAGTGTTCAGCTAAACCTACAAGTTAGTGGGGTGCGTCCACCTCACAGTGTTCAGCTAAAGCTACCTGTAGAAGGTTGGTGGTGTTCTCATACTACAGGCAAGCAGTTGATTTTGCTAGCTGCAGTATCAGTACATATATATATATATATATATATATATATATATATATATATATCCCAGCTTAGTGCAGCTACAGGCCATTAGTATGTCTGGAAGGCCAAGAAGGAGAGGCAGACAGTCACAAGCCAATAAGAGAGGGCAAGCAGGCTCTGTGTCTAGTGCTGGTCGTGGAGATGGTGCATCCTCATCAGCACGTGGCCATGGGACACGCTTGGCCTTTTTTTCGGCAGCTGGCCGTGTTGAGCCGCAACATGCGGAAGACTTGGTCGAGTGGATGACCAAGCCGTCCTCATCCTCCTCATCCTCTCTCACCCATGCCCAGGGTGCTTTGTCTGGCAAAGCAGCAGCCTCTTCCCTCGGCTCAATGTCATCAGTGACTCCTTCCCTAGCTCCACCATGTCCTCCTGAGGAGTCCCTCGAACTGTTTGACCACAGTGTTGGGTACATGCTCCAGGAGGATGCCCAGCGTTTGGAAGGCTCTGATGATGATACTGAGCTCGATGAAGGCAGTAACATGAGCACGGACAGAGGGGGTGCCCAAGAAGGACAGCAATCTGGCAGTCATGCTCCCCCTGCTGCAGCATACTGCCAGGTTTGCTCCAGTGATGAGGAGGGAGGGGATGATGAGGTCACTGACTCAACGTGGGTGCCTGATAGGAGAGAGGAGGAGGAGGAGGAGGAGGAGGCGGCACATCACCAACGAGGCAGGATGCCCTCCAGGGGCCAGCCTAAGGGCAGCACATTGACTGCATCACACCCCAAAGCTCCACATGTGCAGGGCGCTGCAGTCTCTGCGCATTATTCAAAAAGTTCTTTGGTGTGGGCCTTTTTTGAGACGAGTGCATCAGATCGCACCGCTGCTATTTGCAACATATGAGCGTATCTCACGGGGCCAAAACATCTCCCGCTTGGGTACCACATGCTTGACCAGACATATGTTGACCTGCCATGCAGTTCGTTGGCAAGCGTATCTAAAAGACCTACACCAAAGAACAAAGAGGATCTCTCCTTGCTCCTCATCAGCTGAGATTTCCAACCCCACTAGACCTCCAGTCCTCTCTGAGACCTGCAGTGAGAGGAATGAAGGTGTAGAATTAGGTGTGTCACAGCCAAGTACTTGTGGGCAATCTGCTTTTGGTACACCGACGTCAGATTGTACCAGGCAAATTTCCCTGCCCCAGCTGCTGCACCGCCGAAAGAAGTTTGCTCCCAGCCATCCACATGCCCAGCGGTTGAATGCTAGCTTGGCAAAATTGCTAGCACTTCAACTGCTGCCTTTTCAGTTGGTAGACTCTGCCCCCTTCCGTGAGTTTGTGGAATGTGCGGTTCCTCAGTGGCAGGTACCCAAACGCCACTTTTTCTCACGGAAGGCGATTCCGTCTCTCTACCGGCATGTGGAAGGCAATGTCCATGCCTCGCTGGACAGGGCGGTCAGCGGTAAGGTGCATATTACCGCTGACTCATGGTCCAGCAGGCATGGACAGGGACGTTACCTAAGTTTCACGGCGCATTGGGTGACTCTGCTGGCAGCTGGGAAGGATGCAGGACAAGGTGCAGTAGTGTTGGAGGTTGTTCCGCCACCACGCCTCCAAAATGCTAATGACTGTGACACACCTCTCTCCTCCACCCCCTCCTCTTCTTCTTCCTCCATGGCCTCTTCCTCGGAACCAGCGGTGCTCCGTAGTCGTTCAAGGGGCTACGCAAGTACGCAGGCCAAAAGATGCCATGCGGTGCTTGAGCTGGTGTGCTTGGGGGACAGGAGCCACACTGGGGCAGAGGTTCTGTCAGCTCTGCAGGGGCAGGTTCAGAGGTGGTTGACGCCACGCCAACTTAAGGCAGGAATGGTGGTTTGCGACAATGGCACCAACCTCCTCTCTGCCCTCCGACAGGGACAAATGACCCATGTGCCCTGTTTGGCTCACGTCCTTAACTTGGTGGTGCAGCGGTTCTTGGGCAGGTACCCGGGCTTACAGGATGTCCTGAGGCAGGCCAGGAAAGTCTGTGTGCATTTCCGCCGGTCATATAATGCCAGTGCTCGGCTGACGGACCTCCAAAAGGAGTTTAACCTGCCCAAGAACCGCCTAATCTGTGACATGCCCACCAGGTGGAACTCAACGTTGGCCATGCTGCAGCGGCTGCACACGCAGCAGAGGGCCATCAATGAGTACCTGTGCGACTATGGCACCAGGACAGGGTCAGGGGAGCTTGGTTTTTTTTCCCCACGCCAGTGGGCCATGATCAGGGATGCATGCACTGTCCTGTCACCATTCGAGGAGGCCACGAGGATGGTGAGCAGTGACAGTGCATGCATCAGTGACACTGTCCCCCTTGTCCACCTGTTGGAGCACACGCTGCGTGGAATAATGGACAGGGCACTTGAGGCAGAACAGAGGCAGGAAGAGGAGGACTTCCTTAGCTCTCAAGGCCCCTTTTATCCAGACAGTGTTCCTGCATGCCCGCCGATCACACAGGAAGAGGAGGAGGAGGAGGAGGAGGAGGAGGAGGAGGAAGATTGTGTCAGTATGGAGGTGGAGCCTGGCACTCAGCATCAGCAGCAGTCTTTAAGGGATCAGTCCCAAGAAACACATGGACTTGTACGTGGCTGGGAGGAGGTGGCTGCGGACGTTGTCATCCTTAGTGACTCAGAGGACTGAGAGGACCGAATGCCTCAGCAAACCTACGCTGCATGGCCTCCCTGATCCTGCAAAGCCTGCGTAAGGATCCTCGTATTCGTGGTATCAAGGAGAAGGACCAATACTGGCTGGCAACCCTCCTTGATCCACGTTACAAGGGTAAGGTTGCGGACCTTATCTTGCCATCGCAGAGGGAGCAGAGGATGAAACATCTTCGGGAGGCCTTGCAGAAAGGTCTGTGCAACGCGTTCCCAGAGACTGGGAGGTTACAAACTCCTGTTTCTGGACAACGTGTTGCTGAGGCTTCGGTCAGTCAAAGAAGGAGCGGTGGAGAAGGTGGCCGTCTGACCGATGCGTTCAGACAATTTTTTGGTCCGCAGCCCCAAGGTATGATCGGTTCCAGCAACCATCGCCAGCGTCTGTTTTACATGGTGCAGGAATACCTAGGGGCAAGATCAGACTTGGACACCTCTCCCAATCCTCTGGGTTACTGGGTCTTGAGGATGGATCACTGGCCAGAGCTTGCACAGTATGCAATTGAGCTACTGGCCTGTCCTGCATCCAGCGTTCTTTCGGAACGCACATTCAGTGCTACTGGAGGCGTGGTAACCGATCACAGGGTGCGTCTGTCCACCGACTCGGTCGATCGACTGACCTTCATAAAAATGAATCAGTCTTGGATCACCACCAGCTACCAAGCACCTGATGCTGATGTAACCGAATAATTTTTTTTGAAATCTCAGATCCCTTCAAAGACTGCCTATGCTGATGCTGAGTGACTATCCCTGAGTAATTATCCTCTTCCTCCTCAATCATCACGCTGATAGCTTGTAAGAACATTTTTGGTTCTGGGCGCCACCACCAGTGCCTAAGGCACAATTTTTCAGCCCCTGTTTAACAGGGGCGTGTAATTACAATTTTTGATGTAATATTTTGCAGCAGGGCTCGTTCCTGCATTCCAACTAGAGTGTCTGTGAGGGGTTGCAGTGTTGTGGCACCAGCACCAGTGCCTAAGGCCCAATTTTTCTGCCCCTGTCTAACAGGGGCGTGTAATTACAATTTTTGATGCAATACTTTGCAGCAGGGCTCGTTCCTGCGTTCCAACTAGAGTGTCTGTGAGGGGTTGCAGTGTTGTGGCACCAGCACCAGTGCCTAAGGCCCAATTTTTCTGCCCCTGTCTAACAGGGGCGTGTAATTACAATTTTTGATGCAATACTTTGCAGCAGGGCTCGTTCCTGCGTTCCAACTAGAGTGTCTGTGAGGGGTTGCAGTGTTGTGGCACCAGCACCAGTGCCTAAGGCCTAATTTTTCAGCTCCTGTTCAACAGGGGCATGTAATTACAATTCTTGATCTAATATTTCACAGCAGGGCCCTGTGAGGGCTTACAGTGTTGTGGCCACAGCAACACCTAAGGCCCAAATTTCTGCTGAGTATATAGGGCAGGACCCTACTTTCAAACATCTAACTTACAAACGACTCCTACTTGCAAACGGAAGGAGACAACAGGAAGTGAGATGAAATCCAGCCCTAGGAAGGGAAATTCTCTCCTGTAAGAGTTAATATGGGAAAAAAATTTCTCCTTTCCACTGATGCTTTGCAATCCTTGTTCCACAAAAAAATCCAAATTTTCAAAAAACATTTTTCATTGGGACAAAAAGTGAGGTGAAATCTTCTGAAGAGGAGGAAAGACAGCAAAACAAATGTCACAGGGGTGATAACCCTTCCCTATGTTTTCCAAAAAGCTTAAAAAAGATTTTTTGGCTGGACGTTAAAAATGTACCCGTTCAAAATTACAAAGAGATTCTACTTAACAACAAACCTACAGTCCCTGTCTTGTTTGCACCGCCTGTATACTGCTGTTCAGAGTATATAGGGCCTGGTGGCCCCACACCTTTCCTTATTTTAATTTGGGTGCGGGGTTCCCCTTAATATCCATACAAGACCCAAAGGGCCTGGTAATGGACTGGGGGGTACCCATGCCATTTGTCTCACCGATTTTCATCCATATTGCCATGACCCGACATTACATTAAACCCGCAAGCAGTTTTAAATGAGATTTTTTCCTTTAAAAATGACATTTGGTGCAGGGACTGTTCTAAACACGGGAAACACGCGTTACTTTACAGGCATACTATAGACACCCCCCAGGTACGATATTTAAAGGAATATTTCACTTTTTTTTTTTACTTTAAGCATCATTAAAATCACTGCTCCCGAAAAAACGGCCGTTTTTAAAAGTTTTTTTTGCATTGATACATGTCCCCTGGGGTAGGACCCAGGTCCCCAAACCCTTTTTAGGACAATACCATGCAAATTAGCCTTTAAAATTAGCACTTTTGATTTTGAACGTTCGAGTCCCATAGACGTCAATGGGGTTCTAACGTTCGTGCGAACTTTCGGTCCGTTCACAGGTTCTGGTGCGAACCGAACCGGGGGGTGTTCGGCTCATCCCTACTTGTGACTATATGTATACTGATATCATATTTAAATGTGCCTATGCATCGCTTGTAATGTTTAAATCTGGAATAAAAAAAATTTTCTTGTAAAAAAAAATATATATATATATATATATATATATATATATATATATATATATATATATATATATATATTTATTTTTTTTTTTTTTTGGGGGGGGATATTTATTATAGCAAAAAGTGAAAAATAATGTTTTTGTTTTTTTAAATTGTCGCTATTTTTTTGTTTATATCGCCAAAAATAAAAACCGCAGAGGTGATCAAATACCACCAAAAGAAAGCTCTATTTGTGGGAAAAAAAGGACGTCAATTTTGTTTTGGGTGCAACATCGCACATCTGCGCAATTGTCACTTAAAGCGACGCAGTGCCGAATCGCAAAAAGTGCTCTGGTCAGGAAGGCGGTAGAATCTTCCGGGGCTGAAGTGGTTAACTTGCATTATTGAATGCACACCAAACTGTGTTCACAGACTGTGATTTTTGGAAGTATTCCTGTGATGCCCATCACAGAATCATGCCTGCTTTTAATGCAGTGCTGTCTGAGGGTACAGAGATTCCGGGCATCCAATATTGTATTTTTGGCCTTGTCTCTTATGCATAGAGATTTCTTCAGATTCTCTGAATCTTTTGATAATTTCTCCAGGGCTTCTCCCATCCTCTGGAACTCCTTACCCCAATCTGTCCTGCTATCTCCTACTTTAGGCGATCCCTGAAAACTGAAATCTTCAAGGCAGCCTATCCTGCCTTCAGCTAATAACCAAATTTTTTATTTCTCCCATCGGTTCTTCCCTCACAGTTATTACCTTTTGTTCCACCAGCCCCACCCTATTAGATTGTAAACTCCCAGGAGCAGGGCCCTCCTAACCCTCTTGCTTTGGATTGTATTGTTGCTAAGTTGTCTCCCTTTATATTGTAAAGTGCTGCGCAAACTGTGGGCGCTATATAAATCCTATATAATAATAATAATGTACTGTAGATGATGATATAGTTAAAGTCTTTGCAATTTTACATTGAGGAACATTATTATCAAATTGTTCAACAATTTTTAGACGCAATTTGACACAAATTGGTTAACTTCTGCCAATCTTTACATCTGAAACATCTTAAAGGCCCGTACACACGATCAGACTTTTTGACAACAAACATGCAAATTTGCTGTTTTGGAGCAACATCCGACCGTGTGTACGCTCCATCGGACAAACTTTTTCTGTTTTCATCAGACTTTTGTTTCCTGTGCGAATGGACAAACTTTCCGGCAACAAAAGTCCGATGGAGCAAAGTCCGATCGTGCATACACAAAGCCGTCGGACTTTTGTACAAACTACAGTACCTGCCCGCGAGAATGTTTCTCAAACACATTTTCCTACTGCGGCGAGCGCGAGGGGGAATTCCCCACTGGGAGCATACCAGGTCCTTAGGTCTGGTATGGATTGTAAGGGGAACCCCCTACGCCGAAAAAACGGCGTGGGAGTCCCCCCCCAAATCCATACCAGACCCTTATCCGAGCACGCAGCCTGGCCGGTCAGGAAAGGGGGTGGGGACGAGCGAGCCTTACCAGGCCGCATGCCCTCAACATGGGGGGTGGGTGCTTTGGGGGAGGGGGGCGCCCTGCGGCCCCCCCTCCCCCAAAGCACCTTGTCCCCATGTTGATGAGAGAGGGAGAAGAACCGGACACCGGGAGAAGACGCCAGAGAGACCCCCGAAGTCGGAAGAAGACCCCCGAAGTCGGAAGAAGACCCCCGGAGCTGCCTAATAAATTACTTTAAAAACCTGTGTAGTGTGTTTTTTTATTGACACTTTTTTCCATAGGTGAATGGGTAGGGGTGCGATGTACCCCATACTTATTCACATAGGGTGGGGGGCTGGGATCTGGGGGCCCCCTTATTAAAGGGGGCTCCCGGATTCCGATAAGCCCCCCGCCTGCAGACCCCTACAACCAACGGCCAGGGTTGTCGGGAAGAGGCCCTTGTCCTCATCAACATGGGGACAAGGTGCTTTGGGGTGGGGGGGCCGCAGGGGTCCCCCCTCCCTCAAAGCACCCACCCCCCCATGTTGAGGGCATGCGGCCTGGTACGGCTCGGGGGGGGGGGGCACTCGCTCATCCCCACTCCCTTTCCTGACCAGCCGGGCTGCGTGCTCGGATAAGGGTCTGGAATGGATTTTGGGGGGGACCCCACGTGGTTTTTTTCGTGTAGGGGTTCCCCTTAAAGGGGGGTTCCAGCCAGGAAAAAGAAAATTTAAAAGTCAGCAGCTACAAACACTGTAGCTGCTGACTTTAAATAAGTACACTTACCTGTCCTGGGTGCCAGCGATGTCGGCCGCCCGAGGCTGACCCGTCCCTCGGCTCTCGGGTCCCGGCACCGCCATCCTAACTAAGGGAAACAGGCAGTGGAACCTTGTGGTGCGGCGCTCTGTGAATTGCCCCGTGGTTTTCTGGGAACACATACAGTTCCCAGAAGGCAACGGGGCCGCTCACCGAGGAGCAGGACACACCGCGGAATAGGAACAGGCAGATTAGGAAGACTGCCTAGCAACAAGGGTTTCGGGTAAGTTAATTTTTTTTTCCACTTTTTTTTTACATTTTTAAGATTTTTGATGCATTTTTTTTTTTTTTTTTGGGTGGCCCTCCACTTTAAGATCCATACCAGACCCAAGGGCCTGGTATGCCCCTGGAGGGGAACCCATGCCATTTTTTTAATTAAAACTTGGCGTGGAGTTCCCCCTCAAGATTCATACCAAACACAGTGCCTGGTATTGGCGGGGATCCAAGTAGGATCCCCGCACCAGTGTGAACCCGGCTTGCAAGGTGTCAATCTCGCCGATAAAAGCGGCGAGAGTGACACAATATCCGACAACAATACAGAAGTTGACCAAAGGGTGATGGTAAAGAGCTGAAAAACCACGTGATTTGGTGAAAGTTGGCTGGAAAAGTCTTGCCGTCTGTATGCAATACAAACTTATGGCCAACGCCCTTTGTACAAAAATCCAAGGGAAAGTTTGTACGAAGTCCTATCATGTGTATGGGGCTTTACTCTCTAAGATGTTCTTTTTATACCCAATCATGTTACTGACCTGTTGCCAATTCACCTTTGTAGTTGCAAAATGTTCTTCCAGCTCTTCCTTGTTAGTACCACTTACAGTCAGGTCCATAAATATTGGGACATCGACACAATTCTAATCTTTTTGGCTCTATATACCACCACAATGGATTTAAAATGAAACTAACAAGATGTGCTTTAACTGCAGGCTTTCAGCTTTAATTTAAGGGTATTTACATCCAAATCAGGTGAACGGTGTAGGAATTACAACAGTTTGTATATGTGCCTCCCACTTTTTAAGGGACCAAAAGTAATGGGACAGATTAACAATCATCCATCAAACTTTCACTTTTTAATACTTGGTTGCAAATCTTTTGCAGTCAATTACAGCCTGAAGTCTGGAACGCATAGACATCACCAGATGCTGGGTTTCATCCCTGGTGATGCTCTGCCAGGCCTCTACTGCAACTGTCTTCAGTTCTTGCTTGTTTTTGGGGAATTTTCCCTTCAGTTTTGACTTCAGCAAGTGAAATGCATGCTCAATCGGATTCAGACAGTTAAGTGAACTTATTTCTATGCCCTGTAGGATGAAAGCACTGTTTCGATTAAAGTAAGGTTGTCCTCACCTTTAAGAATGATCGAGGCAGCTCTTTGACGTTCAGCTGTAGAATGTTCCCAAGCAGAGGAAGAGGAGTGGGCCCTGGAGGTAGGTCCTTCCATTTGCTGTTATTATTCCACATCCGGAGGAATATGAGAAAGGCGATGCAGACAGCCAAGGTGAGTGTCCCAACTCCACCAAACTCCATTGTCCCCGAAGAGTGGAGTTACTGACACTGAAAAACATGACAAAGTTATAAAGGGGTTAAATTGGTTGTAAAAAACGAAGCCCTCCAGCAATGCGATGTAATCCATCGTTACCTGATCTTTCTTCTGGGTCCGCGGACTCCGGCTGTGTGACAGGCTGGAGCCACGATAACGTCACACCTGCACATGCGCAGCGGAGCCATCATTCACGGCACACATATCTGAAGGAACGTCACGGGTGGCCGTTCCTTCAGAGCGCATGCATCGATGACGTCATCGGCTGCATGTAATCTAAATATCTCCTAAAGGTTTAGGAGATATTTACAGTACCTATAGGTAAGCCTTATTATAGGCTTACCTGTAGGTACAAATTATGCACAGGAGTTTACTTCCTCTTTAAAACACTGACCTTTTCATAGTGGTGCTTAGCAACCAAATATCTTTTGGCAATAAAAACTTATGAAAATACTAGCTGCTTTGCTGTCAAGCTTAAGTGGAAAAATAGTGCAGAAAAACATAAATCAAATTGGTATTGCTACCTTAAAGTATTCATATTAATGTAAATATTCTAGTTCCTGTGAAGGTGGCTTCTACATCCCAGATGATCTCCACAGCCTCCTTGGCTTGTAGTGTAGTATAAAAAAAAAGTAAATTGAAGTGTGACACCACTGCTTGACCTTTATTGAAATAAAGGGTGGCACAGTGGTGTAGTGGATAGCACTTTCGCCTAGCAGTAAGAAGGGTCGCTGGTTCGAATCCCAGCCACGACACTACCTGCCTGGAGTTTGCATGTTCTCCCTGTGTCTGCGTGGGTTTCCTCCGGGTACTCCGGCTTCCTCCCACACTCCAAAGACATGCTGTTAGGTTAATTGGATCCTGTCTAAAATTGTCCTTAGTATGTATGAATGTGAGTTAGGGACCTTAGATTGTAAGCTCCTTAAGGGTAGGGACTGATGTGAATGTACAATGTATATGTAAAGTGCTGCGTATATTGACGGCGCTATATAAGTAACTGAAATAAATAAAATAAATAAAGTAATATTTGTTCCTTTTACATGTTTTGTTGTCAAGCTGGTCTATTAGCTCCATTCCTTTTGAGTCACTGTTAATGGACAAGAGCCTAGCTCAGAAGTTGGGTCTTCACTGGCTGTAACATAACAACGAACGCACAATTGCAGCAGGAGGCAGCAAGGGGACAAAAGGGTGGGACTTTAAATGAAGCTCATGATGACAAAATGAATGTATTGGTGGAAAATGAGATTGTTTGATAAAACATAAAAACATGTTCAATTAAGGGGTGTGGTTAATTGCTCACAGGTGCCTATTTCACTGGTTGTAGGACTCAGTCTGAGCGTGCTCAGTCTGAAGCTGTGGAACTTGGTGTAAGTGGAGCTGGAATAAGTGGGAGTTAAAAAACCAGAGTTTAAAACAGGAGGTTATAACAGGGGTCATAGTACCTGTGTAGTGTGAGTAACTGAGTATTGTCTGAGTAGTGTGTGTGGATCGTTAGTACTTGTGTATTGTGTACTGTATACTTGTGTATTGCGGGTGCACGTAGGTCTGGGAGTACCTGTGTATTGTCTTGTTGTGTACCTGTGTATTGTCTTGTTGTGTACCTGTGTATTGTCTTGTTGTGTACCCGTGTATTGTCTTGTTGTGTACCTGTGTATTGTCTTGAGTATTAGTGCCAGGAAGCTAGCTGTTAGGTAATTTGGACAGGGTAAAATCCCCAAATCCTCACTATATTTAATAGGTACGATGCCCGGCGGGTGTGGAGAGGCGACTCTTTGTACATCTTGCCGCATGTATGCGTTCCTTGATCATCCGATCGAGGGCGAATACTGCTGTGCAAAATGTAAGCACATTGTTTCCCTGGAAGCCCAGGTTCTGAATCTGGGGTAGCAACTGTCAGCACTGAGAACTCCCTCCATACTAAAGATGAGCCAGGAACGTACATGGCAGGTGCCGGCAGGGGCCAGTACAGAGGCGGGTGGAGACAAAGAGGTGCAGGCACTAGCAAAGAGTAGATGGGTGACAGTCAGGAGGGGTAGAGGGGGAAGTGCCAGAGAGGCCGATCCAGGACTGGAGCATCCCAATAAGTACGCTCCATTGAGTGACATTGGTGAAACCAGTCAGGGACCAGCACTGCTGGAGATGAGGGACTCTCCTAGCTGCCAGGGGAAGAACTCCTCCAGTAAGAGTGGGGGGGGCAGCAAAGGGAAAGGAAAGACAGATTCTGGTGGTAGGGGACTCAATTCTTAGAAGGACAGAGAGAGCAATCTGTAACCAAGACCTGAAGTGCCGAACAGTATGTTGTCTACCGGGCGCTCGGGTTCGGCACATCATGGATCTTGTGGACAGATTACTGGGAGGGGCTGGGGAAGACCCGGCTGTCATGGTGCACATTGGCACCAATGACAAAGTCAGAGGCAGATGAAGTGTCCTAAAGAACGATTTTAGGGATTTAGGTGCTAAATTGAGGAAAAGGACCTCCAAGGTAGTGTTCTCAGGAATACTACCGGTACATCGAGCCACACCAGAAAGGCAGAGGGAGATTAGGGAAGTAAAAAAGTGGCTGAAGAGCTGGTGTAGTAAGGAGGGGTTTGGGTTCCTGGAGGACTGGGCCGACTTCTCAGTCGGTAACCGGTACTATAGAAGGGACGGACTTCACCTAAATGAGGAGGGTGCAGATCTGCTGGGAAGGAAGATGGCCAAAAAGTTAGAGGGGTTTTTAAACTAGGCGATGGGGGGAGGGTCCAGAGACAGTGATAGCCAGCGCGGAAGATATTCCAGAGGGTAGTATTGGGGGCATTAGTGGTAGGTTAACCAAAGCACAAAAACACAAGGTGAGTATAGTAGCAAGTCCTAGTTGCAATCTTGAAACACCCAATACGAGGACAATATGCGACTGGTCTAAACTATGTGGCATGTTCACTAATGCCAGGAGCATGGCGGACAAGATGGGTGAACTAGAGATACTGTTGTACTACCCAAGATGGACAGGTTGTGGAATACCTGGAAATCGGACATCCCTACGTTGGATAGAGAGGACTGGGAGACCTCTCTGGAGCAGGGTCCCAAACTGGTAATATCAGCGGGGGATAAACTGACACAAACTAAATTTCTACATAGGGTCTATTTTACTCCGGCGAGGTTATCCAAAATATATCCTGATAGAGATCCACATTGCCCTAGATGTCAAACCCAGATTGGCACGTATCTCCACATGTTCTGGGACTGTCCTGCTTTGTCAAAGTTCTGGCTGGGAGTGTATGATCATTTAAACCTTAGAATGGACCTGTCTGTTCCTAAAACACCCGAGATAGCTCTATTGGGAATACATGAGAATGAACACAGGTCGCATCATAGCAAAATTTTAATCTCGCTTCTCTTCTATTACGCCAAAAAAGAGATCCTTGCTAGATGGACCTCTGCTGGACCCCCGACCCTATCCTCCTGGGAAAAGAGAATTAACAAAGCATTGCCCCTCTATAGATTGACGTACACTAGTCGGGGATGCCCATGGAAGTTCGATAAGGTTTGGTCACCATGGATGAGCTGACAATGTATTGATGTACCTGATGGGAATATCTAGTATGGTTTACAAGTAATTACTTACTGAATTGCGGTAGATGCTTTGAAAATAGTATGATAACAACTATGTGAGCAAGAGATTATCTCCAATCAAATATATGATCCGTATTTTTATGTACTTCTATACACATGGTCTGTGTTACTCCTTTTTTCTTTTGTACTGCATTTTATACTTTTCAATAAAGCACTCCTGATTGTTAAAAAAAAGAGATACTGTTGTACAAGGAGGATTTGGATTTTGTGGGAATTTCAGAGACCTGGTTCAACAGCTCTCATAATTGGCTGGCAAACATTCAAGGGTATACCCTATACCGCAAGGATAGAGAGGGTAAAAAAGGGGGAGGGTATGCCTATACATCAAGAATAATGTACAAGTGAATGTGAGAGATGACATCACTGAGGGAGCTAGGGAGGAGGTGGAATCTTTATGGGTAAAGCTCAGAAGGGATGAAGCTAAGGGGAAAATAATACTGAGAGTATGCTATAGGCCCCCTAACCTGAGGGAGGAAGTGGAGACGGATCTCCTATCACAAATTGGATTAGCAGCAAGGATGGGAAGTGTTATCATAATGGGGGATTTTAATTATCCAGACATAGACTGGGCGGAGGGAACCGCGCATTCATTTAAGGCTCGCCAGTTCCTTAATGTCTTGCAGGACAATTTTATGGGTCAGATGGTAGACGCACCAACTAGAAATAAAACATTACTGGATCTACTGATTACCAACAATACAGACCTGATCACAGATGTGGAAATACGGGGCAATTTAGGTAACAGCGATCACAGGTCAATTAGTTTCAGTATAAATCACACAAATAGGAAACATGAAGGGAACACAAAGACACTGAATTTCAAAAGAGCCAACTTCCCTAAACTACAAACCTTGCTAAAAGGCATAAATTGGGATAAAATATTAGGAACAAAGAATACGGAGGAGAGATGGGTTTGCTTTAAGAGCATATTAAATAAGGGCATTAGCCAATGTATCCCATTGGGTAATAATTTTAAAAGAGCGAACAAAAATCCTGGATGGCTTAACTCCAATGTAAAAATGCATATAAAAGCAAAGGAGAAGGCCTTCAAAAAATACAAGGTTGAGGGATCATCCTCAGCATTCAGACTTTATAAAGAATGCAATAAGAAATGTAAGGGTGCAATTAGGACGGCTAAGATAGAACATGAAAGACACATAGCGGAGGAGAGCAAAAAAAATCCCAAGAAATTCTTTAAGTATGTAAACAGTAAAAAAGGGAGGACAGACCATATTGGCCCCATAAAGAATGAGGAAGGACATCTGGTTACAAAGGATGGGGAGATGGCAAAGGTATTGAATTTATTCTTCTCCTCAGTCTTCACAAGTGAATCGGGGGGCTTCAGTAACCAAAACTGCAGTGTTTATCCTCATGGCACAACACAGGAAGCACCTACATGGTTAACAGAGGACGGAATTAAAATTAGACTTGAGAAAGTTAACATTAATAAATCACCGGGACCAGATGGCTTAGATGGCCGAGGGTACTTAGGAAACTCAGTCAGGTGATTGCCAGACCGTTGTTCCTAATTTTTACAGACAGTCTATTGACTGGAATGGTACCAGCTGATTGGAGAAAAGCCAATGAAGCACCAATATTTAAAAAGGGCCCATAAAACATCCCTGGGAATTACAGACCAGTTAGCCTAACATCAATAGTATGTAAACTCTTGGAGGGGATGATAAGGGACTATATACAAGATTTTAGTAATAAGAATGATACCATTAGCAGTAATCAGCATGGATTCATGAAGAATTGTTCTTGCCAAACCAATCTATTAACCTTCTATGAGGAGGTGAGTTGCCATCTAGATAAAGGAAGGCCCGTAGACGTGGTGTATCTGGATTTTGCAAAAGCATTTGACACAGTTCCCCATAAACGTTTACTGTACAAAATAAGGTGCGTTGGCATGGACCATAGGGGGAGTACATGGATTGAAAACTGGCTACAAGGGCGTGTTCAGAGGGTGGTGATAAATGGGGAGTACTCAGAATGGTCAGGGGTGGGTAGTGGGGTTCCCCAGGGTTCTGTGCTGGGACCAATCCTATTTAATTTGTTCATAAACGACCTGGAGGATGGGATAAACAGTTCAATCTCTGTATTTGCAGACAATACTAAGCTAAGCAGGGCAATAATTTCTCCGCAGGATGTGGGAATCTTGCAAAAAGACCTGAACAAATTAATGGGGTGGGCGACTACATGTGGGTGAGGTTCAATGTAGAAAAATGTAAAATAATGCATTTGGGTGGCAAAAATATGAATCCAATCTATACACTGGGGGGAGAACCTCTTTGGGAATCTAGGATGGAAAAGGACCTGGGGGTCCTAGTAGATGATAGGCTCAGCAATGGCATGCAATGCCAAGCTGCTGCTAATAAAGCAAACAGAATATTGGCATGCATTAAAAGGGGGATCAACTCCAGAGATAAAACGATAATTCTCCCGCTCTACAAGACTCTGGTCCGGCCACACCTGGAGTATGCTGTCCAGTTCTGGGCACCAGTCCTCAGGAGGGATGTACTGGAAATGGAGCGAGTACAAAGAAGGGCAACAAAGCTAATAAAGGGTCTGGAGGATCTTAGTTATGAAGAAAGGTTGCGAGCACTGAACTTATTCTCTCTGGAGAAGAGACGCTTGAGAGGGGATATGATTTCAATTTACAAATACTGTACTGGTGACCCCACAATAGGGATAAAACTTTTTCGCAGAAGAGAGTTTAATAAGACTCGTGGCCACTCATTACAATTAGAAGAAAAGAGGTTTAACCTTAAACTACGTAGAGGGTTATTTACTGTAAGAGCGGCAAGGATGTGGAATTCCCTTCCACAGGCGGTGGTCTCAGCGGGGAGCATTGATAGCTTCAAGAAACTATTAGATAATCACCTGAATGACCGCAACATACAGGGATATGTAATGTAATACTGACACATAATCACACACATAGGTTGGACTTGATGGACTTGTGTCTTTTTTCAACCTCACCTACTATGTAACTATGTAACTATATGTTTAACAACATTGAGTCAAATATACACAAGGAAATGCATCCATAGCATGGTGCCAATTTCAATTAGATATGAGCTAGTAATCTCATGTTTACAAACAAGGATATCCATGATAAAATTAAGGGGTCCACCGTAATTCAAGGTTAGGTATATAAGTTAAAAGGATAGCATCTGCACAATCAATAGTCCTTGGAACCCTATCAAGGTAAAAATTATTAGGGAACACATATCATGGTAGACATGCAGCTGATGGACACAGTGTCAAGTAGCTTGACGCGTTTTGCGGCTTATAGCCGCTCTTCAGGAGCAGACATATGTGGTATCTGCAATAAGTGAATGAACTGGCTAAGTAAATTGGTTATGTAAAGGTAGGGGAGGGTGGATAGATGTCCTCCCAACCAAAACCATTCTAGCAAGATAACTCACAGTTGTGTGTACACTAGGAGGGGGATGTCAAATGCCATAGGCCACCCGAGGACATTGGTGACAGGAGCAGAGAGGGTATGTCCGAGGGCAGAGCCCATCACAAGCAACAGCCCAGGCGGATCCAGGCTACCCGAGCAACCCTGGTGAAAATGTGGGAAAAATGAGGTGTGGTTATATTAATAAATATAGCCTCACACCCCTGACATAACCACCAGCCAAAATAAAATGTACGTAACACTGCGCTAACCCAGTGAACAATGATGAAGCTGCTACGTACAAATGTGACCAATATTCAAAACGTGTAATAATTAAATGTAGCGCTAATAGTGGACAAACTAGAGAGTGATGAAACAATCAGTAGAAGTAACCTACTGAAACAATAATATAGGTAGATGTGGTTCGGTGATAGAATAAAATTACAATTAAACCAAAAATAAAATTATAGTCCCATAATAAATTATATGTAGTGAGTCTGACATGAGTGCCAAGTCTTCAGGTCTGTATTTCATCAGCATACAATCTGGAACAGGAAATAGATGCAATACGCTTACCAGAAATGGTGCATTCGGATGCCGGTGACACCACATCAAACAGGCTTAGAGATCCCAGACGGAAGTAATCATCCAAGGAACCCCGGATCTCAAGGGGAATCCCTCCTCTGTTCTACTGATCCAGACTGCCAATCCAGAGAGGCCGAGGGTGAAGATGGAATGTCCAAACCTCATAGAAATCCCGGAGGTATATAGAAGCTCGAAAAAATGTATAAAATGTGCCAATGGTGCAGATCAAATGGTATGTTTATTGGGTAACATCAAAAACCCAAACAATTAAAATAGCGTAAAACAACAAAAAAGGTGAAAAAACGCCCTGCCACAATTCTCCTACCTCAGCGCTTAGGAATATTAAGTATATGAAGATGGAAGTAAACAGCAATGATTATACCAGATGTCAATAATTACAAAAATGAGATGTCTCTCAGCAGCCACTTAACAAAGAAAAAATTGTATAAACAGATGTATAAATAATCACCCTAAACGTGAACTATTAACACATCAAAAGCGGCGCTATACTCAGTCATGAGCTAAGACTAAAACAATGTCTCTGTTTGAAACGCAAGCAGAACGATTGCAGTAAAATCACATGAAGTAGACTTGGTATGAAGTCTCCAGCTGGATATACCGGGTATGTGTAGCAGATCTGGTACGTGCACCTTTCACCTTATGTTATAACACCACGTGCTGCACACACCCCCGCAAGGGGTTCACACTCACCAAAACCAAAAGGTTAATGGGCCTTGAGTCGTATCCTCAATCCGATCGATCTGGAGGTCCTCCCAGGTAGGTGGTCAGAATCAATCAGTAATATCCACATGTGGGAAAAAGACTCCACATAGTCCAGTACCGTTTGATAATTTATTAAAAAGTCGAACAAACAAACTAAATAAAATCAATGGATCAATGGACGCAGGGCGGTTCCAAATGTATCCCTCTAGCTTTCAGTTAGTTGGAAACATACAGGATACCACTGGTAAATCTTCCCGAGAACTCAGGAGCGGGGTGCAAGCTGGACGGAAGATTGGAGACTGTTAAGGAAATTTGTAAGTTCTGTATATAATTGTATTCTATTTTTATGTATTGCGCACTGCCCTCACGGCATTATTAGTGCACACGGCACTAATAATGTTTTCAGTACATGTTTGCATTCTTTCGAGTCCTGATTAGAATTGTTCTGCCTATGTAACGCCCCTTGTTACCATAAACGTACAATTGTAATATTAATGTGATGGATAAAAGTGTCCCTCGTGCTAGTGACATAAATCAAGTGATATAATGCAGCAAAACCTAAAAGTGTATCACACAACACAAAAAAATGTAAAATCTGTATAAAGTGATCTTGCGCAAAAATAAATATCACTATAAAAACACTGTGATTAAATACCCAACATATAAACATATACAAAAATTAAGCAAAAAAAAATAAAATTATATCTCCACATGAAATCAAATAATCTTGAATATAAATGTGCAAAAGTGCAATAAAGTGTCCAAAATGTTCCTTAGTCACGTAAACAAAATATCACCAAAATGTGTATTGAAACCAAGTAGTCCTCTGAAAATAGTGAAATAATATAAACTTCTGCCGAATTCACAGACTGATGGATCCGATATATGTGATGTTGGGTGGGAAAAAACACATATAAATGCCCACTTCCTTCAACTGTACACACTGCAGATGGACTCATAGGTGTTCCTCCAATGGGCCATTTGATAAGTTGTAGAGAGAAGACACTACTGGATCTGGCAGCAGAGAAGGTACTTGGTACTGGATTTAATTGGGACAGCTGAGTGGATTACTTTTCCTATTGGAGGAACACCTATGAGTCCATCTGCAGTGTGTACAGTTGAAGGAAGTGCCTATAGATGATAGTGGAGATCCTTTATTGCTTATGGATGCGATTTATTTCTGTTATTAAGGTGAGAGTTCTGGGAGACTTTAGCGATAAGAGGCAATTTGTGGAATATCTAGGAACATCTATGGGCATTTATATGTGTTTTTTCCCACCCAACATCACATATATCGGATCCATCAGTCTGTGAATTCGGCAGAAGTTTATATTATTTCACTATTTTCAGAGGACTACTTGGTTTCAATACACATGTTGGTGATATTTTGTTCACGTGACTCAGGAACATTTTGGACACTTTACTGCACTTTTGCACATTTATATTTATATTCAAGATTATTTGATTTCACGTGGAGATATAATTTTATTTTTTCTGCTTAATTTTTTTATATGTTTATATGTTGGGTATTTAATCACAGTGTTTCAATATTAATGTGATACCTACATAATCATGTGTATAAAAACCTTCAATTGAGTCATAATAAAGCAGAACAGTTATTTGAAAAGATGCTGAGCGTATCTTTTGTGTTTGTTACTTACTGCAGTAGTTATTATTCATTTGGAACCACTAATCAATATGAGGATAGGAGTTGCCTATCTATAAAATGTCCAGGGCACCAGTCAACAGTAAATGACTTCAAAAATGCTTTGGGACAAACATAAATCTATGCTCAGACAAAAAAGTTAAGCAAAAAAAATAAAAAAATACAAAACATATAAAAAAAAGACAAGCAGACTCGTTGGACCACTCTGTCTTTTTTTCTGCCATCACATTTCTATGTCTCACTTGCAGTGTAAGTCCAATCTAATAGATCAGTCACTGGCTCCCAGAAAGGTGACTTTCAGTATCCTTAGCAGTTTTCATTGTCAAACAAGAGCCTAGAACTGCAAATGCAGCCATCTTTTCTGGTTCCTGGAGAGGACATTTACAGAATTAACATACCCAACCCAAGAACCCAAAAGTCTGAGGGGTGTGTTGCAGGGGTTTTGAAGTATTTTATTTTGTTTCTGTGGACAATTTGGCATATATTCTTATTGTAACTATATTTCTTGACTATAGGAATCTTCAACTTACGGTCCCTGAATTTATAATAAAAAACACAACACTGCGTGACATGGGTTTAAATGGGCACAGCAGCCCTGTTATTAACGAATTAACCACTTCAGCCCCGAAAGGATTTACCCCCTTCCCGACCAGAGCACTTTTTTTAATACGGCACTGCGTTGCTTAAACTGACAATTGCGCGGTCGTGCGACATTGTACCCAAACAAAATTGACGTCCTTTTTTCCCACAAATAGAGCTTTCTTTTGGTGGCATTTGATCACCTATGCGGTTTTTATTTTTTGCGCTATAAACAAAGAAAGAGCGACAAATTTGAAAAAAAAACAATATTTTTTACTTTTTGCTATAATAAATATCCCCCAAAAATATATAAAAAAAACAGATTTATTCCTCAGTTTAGGCCAATATGTATTCTTCTACATATTTTTTGTAAAAAAAACTGCAATAAGCATATATCGATTGGTTTGCGCTAAATTTATAGTGTCTACAAAATAGGGGATAGATTTTTATTATGAATTGTTTTTTATTAGTAATGGCGGCGATCTGCAATTTTTATCATGACTGCGACATTGCGGCAGACACATCGGACACTATTTTGGGACCACTGACATTTATACAACGATTAGTGCTAAAAAATGCACTGATTACTGTGTAAATGACACTGGCAGGGAAGGGGTTAAACACTAGGGGGCAATCAAGGGGTTACCTGTGTTCCCTCACTGTGTTCTAACTGTAGGGGGGATGGGCTCACTAGAACATGAGAGAGATCACTGCTCCTGATCACTGGGAGCAGTAGATCCCTGTCATGTTGCTAGGCAGAACAGGGAAATGCCTTGTTTACATAGGCATCTCCACGTTCTGCCTCTCTGTGCCATGATCGCAGGCCACCGGTGGACATCAAGTCTGCGGGACCCGTGGGCATGCTCACGAGCACCCCGTCAGTGATGCGCCCACTAGCCCGCAATTTAAAGGGGATGTACAGGTACGCCCATTGTACCGACGTACATCGTCATACGCTGGTTGGCAAGCGGTTAATAATTAACAGAGACAAAGCAATTTTAACACCAGGAGAGGGTCTTTGGGTGTCCTTAAAGCACATTTTTGACTATTATCGACCATGTCCTCAGCTGTGCCCCATCCAACTCGAAGACGTTGCAACTTCCACATTCTGACTTTCCCCCAGTGGACCTAGCTCCTGGGAGAACCACCAACAACCAACCTAGACGAGCCCCCAATAACAATCTGGTTAATCCTTGACCCTCCCAAAGACCCCCTGACCGGCCACGTGAGCCTGAGTGACTCCTTACTCAAGCGAGTCCCTCCACACCTGAAGAGCCCTCTGCATCACGACCTCCTGTAATCCCAAAAAACAGAAATCCGTGTCCACAGCATTCAAGTAAACACCATCATCCCTCCAGTAATGAATGGTCAGATCCTCCAGATCTCAGTGCCGAACCACCAAGCCCCCGAGACAAGACAGAAATTGTCCTATCTCCCTGTTAGCTTTAACCCTGGCTTTATTCGAGCTCTCAACAGAGCGAGCATGATGCCAACTATTTCGAGCCACTATGTCCGACCACACTACGACAACACTGGGGAAATCGCGCATCAAGCGCAAAATGTCAAATTTGACATCTCTAATAAGGTCCCTCACGGCACAAACCCCCATGTCATTCCCTCCCAAGGAGAGCACCAGAACATAAGGAGGCCTGTCAATTTTGGAATAAAAGTGGAATTCGGGAAGAACACGGCTCCACATCATTCCCCTTCGGGACGTGCATCCGCTCGGATCGCCGTCCAGAAGACGTAAGAGTTTCCCAAAATCCACACAAAACCCTGAGGAAATCCTGTAATAAGAAAAACAAAAGAAAAAACATAGAGCCAAAAGAAAAAACAACAAAACAAGTACAAAACAATGAACAACATTACAGCATATGTGGACGGACAACAATTTTAAAACGATCAGACTCCCACCTCCCTATACGTCTCACCACCTGCTGACTCAAACCCCAGTGAGCCGCCTCCACTTGAAAGGAATGAATATTAAACTGGGAAGCTATTCTGCCCGCCCCAAATAAACAGCGCTTGAAATCCGCAGCAAACTGAAAACGCGACAGGGATGATCCATCCCACATGCCACAAAAACGGCCCCTGCACTTCCTCCCTGACCTGCACATAACTCTGTACAGAGAGAACTGGACACACTGTCTCTGGAAACACTTTGAACAACATCACAGCAACACCCTTGCCCAACTGGTCAGTTTTAGATCTGCTGATATGGAGCTGGACACTGTCGGCAGCGACCTGTACATCTGAAAACATTAACCCACCCACATCACACTTGTTCTTGCTCACTAACTCCCCAATCCACACGGCTCCAAAAAAAGCCAATGCAAAAGCCGCTGTAAACAGCTGCACCTCATAAGGGGAAGTACAAACCCTGGGCAAGATCCCTACCAGCTCCTGGAGCAGCTCAAATGACACCAGGCGTCTGACATCTGGTACCCCATGCCCACGCTGAAACCTGAAGTCTTCGGTAACAACATGCAGGCCCTTTAGCTTGAAAAGGAAACCTAGAGCACCCAACCTCCGATTCATTTTGGATACGAATGCACCCACTGTGAACTCCGTCCCGATAACATACAACAGCAGGGAAAGTCTGTCCTGATCCGAAGAGCAACCACCAATGGAACTTACCAATCCGGAGCATTCCCACCAAACTGAGGAGTACGCTGCCCAGGTACCCTCACTCACCAAGGGTTGCACCAGGGCACCAGCTATCCCAATGCCAGTCTCCACAGATGTGCGGGACAAGGAACTGCCCGCTGCTCCGCAGCCGGTGACAGCTTCCGGAACCTGTCCCACTGAAAACGAGACAAAGCATTATCAATTGAATTCTCTACTCCTGGGACATGCACAGCTTTCACAACAAGGTGACGCAGCAAGCGCACAACTGTTGGAGATGAAGCAGACAGACTGGACACAACCGCAACCACCCCTCTGTTATCACAAGGAAAGCAAACCCGGTGATTCTGAAACCGAGATCCCCAAATGTCTACCACCACCACAATCGGGAAAAGCTCCAATAGTACCAGGTTGCTCAAAAATCCCACAGCTCGCCATTCCTCCGGCCACGCCACTGCGCACCACGCCCCCTGAAAATATGCCCTGAAACCCAAGCTGCCAGCCGCATCGGTATACAGATCAATATCAAAAGCTGACACCACCGGGGCCATCCACAAAGACCTCTGTTTATAAGAGGTCAAAAACTCCTCCCACACCCTCAAATCAGCCTTGTGCATGCCCGAAAGTCCAATGTAGTGATGCAGCAATCTCACCCCCAAAGTAGCAGCGCTAAGGCGACGGCAGAAAATGCGCCTCATAGGTATGATGCGGCAGGTGAAGTTAAGCTTACCCAACAAGGACTGCAACTGACTGACACTCCATCACCTGCGTGTCAATGATGATACCCAAAAACCGAATCTCCATGGAAGGGCCCTCCATTTTTTCGAGAGCAAGAGGGATCCAGAACCGCCGTGTGATCCCTTCTAAAGTCTGCAAAATGACCATACAAACCGTGGACTTTGGGGGTCCGATACAAAGAAAATCGTCAAGGTAATGCAGAACTGAGCACACTTGCGATTCCTCCCGTACCACCCATTCCACAAAAGTACTAAAAGTCTCAAAATAGGAATAAAAAATGGAGCAGCCCATGGGCAGACATTGATCAATAAAAAACTGCCCACCCCAAAAACAACCCAGCAACTGTTGGCTCTCCCGATGTACTGGCAACAGACAAAAAGCGTATTCAATACCTGTCTTTGCCAACAATGCCCCAGGCCATACCACTGAACCCAACTGACCACCGTATCAAAAGAGGTATACGACACTGAAGTTAAATCAGGCTTAATCGCATCATTCACTGAAGCTTCCTTCGGGTACGACAAATGATGTATCAGCCTAAATTTGTCGGGTTCTTTTTTAGGGACCACCCCCAAAGGTGACACAAAGGTATGGGTGGTTGATCGAAAGGACCGGCCATCCTGTCCATTTCAACTTCCTTAGCCAATTTCACAGTTACAACCTACGGAAACTGAAACGTGGATTTTAAATTCTTAGGCACAGAAGTACAAGTCATAGGTAAAGAACAGGGAATCCAAAAGCCATTGGCAAAGCCATCTGCAACTAAAACCTCCGCCGCCCTCCTGGGATACCTACTTAGGTACGGCAGCATCGCGGACAGGATTACTGGGGTCCTCCCTTTTTGAATTGGACTCACTGGATTGTTGTTTCCCTTTTTTAAAGCAAGCAGAAACGTTGAATTGCCAACAGTAGTTTTTTTCTGTGTGGCCGACTGTCCAGCGGCATCTGAACCACCGCTCCCCCCCTGAAAGGGCTGTTTCAGGGCCCGTGCTTGAGCCATGAGCTTCATCCAAAGCCCAATATCCTTATGATCCCAACGTAGCTGAGGCCTTTTGGCCTTTCTCTGACAGAACTGTTTCTCATAGCGAAGTCACACCAATCCCCCGTAGACCTCACCAATAGCATCACCAAGGGCCTCACCAATAGCGTCCAAATAGCAAAGAAGCGGAGAACAATTCTCAGGTTCTTTTTCGCCAATGACGCTCTGGAAAAAGTCTGAGGGATAAGACGCCAGCGACGCCTCTCCTCCTCCTCCTCCTCCTTCTTGCTCTCATCCGCCTTCCCTTAGTCTATGTTAAACTTTACCAAGGGCAAGAGGGAGAATATCTCCACATATTCACCCTGCCAAATCTTTTACCTGACTTTAGGCTTAAGATGAACCCCCAACGGGCCCTGAAAGCAGACATAGACCTCGCATTTCGCCGTATCTGCCATGCAAACCTCATCATTTGCCGACTCCTTGGCCTTACGCGACTCCAAGCCACTAACATTCACTGTCTGGGAGGCAGACTCGACCACCCTTGCTCAAGAAAAAGTGGAAAATAACTGCGCATCAAAAAAATATAATAATATTAACAATATGTGCTGCAGAGTCCTATATGTGACACAAACACACAGAAGTTGGATTAGAAAATTGATGACTCGTGCTTAAAACAAACTGCCACGTGTATAACTAGAAAGTATTCCCAACCTCATTGAGAGCAAATGTAAAGAAATATATAAGCATATAGTAATGTGTGACAAAACCAGGTGCAAGGTTAGAAAAGTGATCCAACCTCCCCTTGAAAAATAATGAAAAAGAAGTCCATATACAAGAAACACCCAAAAGTGATGTAATAATGCAAAATTGTCCGAATATATGAAATCCCAGATGTGTGGGTCTGTGAAGGAATGTGATGTAGATAATAATAATAGTAATCTGAAAATGTCTATTTTCTTATGTGCATACATATTTTTCTCCTTACTCATTATATAAGTATACAGGTTTGTTCTGTTCCTATATTTTCTCAAGATGGCGGGTACCCCCTACATCCCACACATCAGAAGAACGCGGAACTGAAGATAAAACCAAACAGCCAGACCTCGTTATGAAAATTCTCCATCTTCTTTTACTATCTTAACCAATGAGATGTACCTATTAGACTAACATAGCAATGACGTATTTGTGTGTATAAAACATTAACACCGCCTTGAATAAATTAGAAGTGTAACAGTAATGCTGCTGAGCGTGTCTCAGAGTGTTTACTTTTATATGCATGCATATCAACACTTTTCAAATTAGAGACAGCAGCAGATAACCTTGGGCTCGATTGGAGCTCTTAATCATTTCCATAACAGATGGTGCCGAAACCCGGGACCTCAGGCTACAGTCAAAGTTATACCGCGACAAGCATTTGGGCGTTAATTGATTGATGAGAGTGGGGTCTTTGCGCAGCCCTAACAGTACCGGTGAGTTGATTTATATTCTTACCACTGTACGACTCTCTTATCTTTCGGTTGACGGCTGGATTCTGTCGGTATGCTGAGACTGTCTTAGAGGCAGGTAATTCCTCGCCTGAGGTTGTTTTAACGAACCTGTCAATGGGTTTCTGCTGACTGTATTTTTTGTTCACTGTCTGCCATTCTTTGGGCTACGAAACTCAGCAGTCTAAGGGTGCTACATGTGTGAATGGGTAGTCTCATCTCCAGATGAGCTTTCGGCCTCTGGCATGAGATTGTTTCCCGTGTAGCAAACGTTATAGACGGTTACTCTAGGTTCGACGAACCTTTGAGGGGAATTTCAGCTGCTGGCTTTGCAGCCTGAAGTGCTACATGTGTGAATGGGTAGTCTCATCTCCAGATGAGCTTTCGGCCTCTGGCATGAGATTGTTTCCCTTGTAGCAAACGTCTATAAACGGGTTTATTTTTGCAGGGTGGTCTGCCCTTGTGGTTATTTTAGCCTGCTGAAATTTTGCAGTTCGAAGAGTGGCAGGTGTAATGTCCTGTCGTGATTGTATTTGTGGTTTATTGTTTGCTATACATGAGAGGGGGTGGGGACTGGTGAAAGTCAGAGAAGGAGGCTACCCGAAGGATCTGTTGGGTCACAAGCCGTTGCTCCCTACTACCCCTGACGTGCTTGTACTGAGATTAAACGTACATTACCCGGTGACAGGGGGGTTTGGGCAGACCCTCGAAGTGATAGAACAGAGAGCCAGAGAGGAGGGTCATCAAACCATTAGTTGTCCTCATTCCCCCTTCAAACCGTCAGCCGAGACTGCGGCAGACGAACAAAACAGAGTTAGAGACCTTGGTTACGTCTTAGGAGGCCCTGAGAGAGGAGGGGGAGATGGGTCAGAACAACTCTAAACCAGAGAAAAGAAAGTGATATTGCAAAGAAGATGTTGAAATAGTCAACAAAGTTGAAAGAAGTGGCGAAAGTTATGTTGCTGAAGAGACAGGGAGAAAAATCCTGTGTGATAAAGAAAATTGGATAAAGGAAGTTAAGAAAGATGGCGATTGTATTATGTATGTGTATCACAGAGCTGATGATATGTTGGAACTTTAAACAAAGGAGGGGAGGGACAGCACTGCCCTCCGTCTAACAACCACTCCTTTCTCACCACCCAAGCACAACCCACTGTGACAACTCAGCCCGGCGGCCAGTGCACCCATGCCTTCACTTTCTACCCAGTCCAGTGCACTTCCTGCCGGCGGCCATCTTGGTACACCCAGTAAGCTTAAACAGCCTGTACCTAGCCCTCCCTGTTTTAAACCAGGATGGTTCATACCACACACCTGTCTTCCCCAATACGGAAGCATCACATTCCCAGGCCAGATATGTTAATGATAAAGAAGCATCTGAGTGGGAAGCCCAACAGCAGGCAACAAGGCCACCCACTGATTTAACCCCCAATCCGGCTCCAGACTCTCAGTTCCCAGAGGATCTCAAACACATGCTGGCAACCGTAAAGAACAGTGCCCCTTGCCAGCCCCTGCCCCAACAACAGTCTCGGTTACCAGAAGGGGCACCAGTGATGTATGTCGCTTTTACTCTATCACAAACAGCGGCCTTAGTGACAAGTCTGCCTGACCCAGAGAAGCAGCCAATTCCCTTCTATCACAGGATAGTGCAGATACAAGAAACTTACTCAGCTGCCTGGAGAGACTTGATCAGCCTATGCCAAATCAAAGCAGGATATGTCTTTTGGCCAGTCATGCAGATGGCCTTCAATGATGCCTGCCTGACAAGTGCCACTTCCTACACCTCAGGCGTGGAGTTCTGTGCACAACTCCACGACTGGGCAAAGGAGAAGTTGACGGATCAGACCACCACAATCCAAGATATTACCCAAGATAAAGGGGAGTCTGTGAAGAAGTATCATGCTAGACTCATAAAGGCACACACACACATGTTATCAACTGCTTTTGTTTCAGGGCTCAGAGAGGATATCAGAAAAGGCCTGATGGTGGCCCGCCCTGAATACCATTCAATAAAAATGTCTGATTTATTGTTGGTGACCAGAGGTATAGAAAAACAAAAAGGTAAAAAAAACCAACGCCCCTCATGGTAACCCATGACGAAGATCCCGCCTACACTAGTCCACCACCACTGCCCAATACCAGGGAAAGGATCACCTGTTACAACTGTGGGAAACGGGGTCACTTTAGAAAAGAATGCAGAGCCCCAAGATGTCCCAGACGAAAAACCTACCACTTTCCTCATTGACAGGGGTGCAGCCAAAAGTGTGTTGAGGGCGGTGAACCTGCCTAATAATTCTTTCCTTTCCACTATTGATGTTTCCTGCGTAGGAATGGATGGGGTGCCCCGCTCCAGTCCACTTCCTTCATTTGTGGTGTCCTCTACATGTCCCTTGAATCTACTAGGAGCTGATGTGTTGTCCAGACTACAGGCCTCAATCAGGACACGCCTGAAGTTACATACTCCCCTATCTTTAGAAGACTCATCTGCTTTGTGTTCTCAGCCTTTCCTGATGACACTTAATGAAGAAAAAAAAAACTTCAAGTTCAATACTGCAGGAAGTACTTGACAGAATCCCTGCGTGCCTATGGTCCACAGGACCGGAAGACAACGGTCACTTAAAGGTGCCACCAGTTTCAGTCAAGCTAAAAGAGGGCGCATCATTGCCCCGGAAACCACACAATAACCCCAAGAAGAGAATCCTAAAAAGAGAACCAGGTACCTACTGTGGATGCCTTTGACTGCAAAATACCTCACAGAGGTGGACCTTACAAACATTTTCTTCAGTGTCCACCCTCACCCCTCCTGCTGGTACCTTTTTGCATTCATCCACGGAAAGAAACGGCAACATACCTAAATAGTTGTGCCGCAAGGGGCACAGAACTTTCCAAGTCAGTTTGCAAAAGCTATGGCTATCATCCTTGACACATGACAAGAGGAACACCCGGAAGTGATTCTCTTCCAACATGTTGATGACCTTCTCTTTTGTGCAGCTGACTTACCCCTTGTTGAAGTCACCTCAGAAAGCCTGTTGTGCTATCTTGCCAACCAGGGCTGCAGAACCACAAAGCCCAAAATGCAGTGGTGCTCAACACCTGTCATTTTCCTTGGACTAATTTCCTAGTGCAGAGCATGGATTCCAGAAGCCTTCCTACTGATGCTCTGCAATCAGACCCCTTCCAGATGTCTCCTGAAGAAATATCTAAGTTTGAGGCCCTCAAGTGTGCCATCTCAGGCGCTAGGGCTCCCAGACTACGACAAAACGCTCAAGCTCTTTGTATCCGAACGTCTGGGACATGCTGCAGGTGTACTCACCCAATCACACGGCATCAGCCTACGCCCCATAGGATATTATTCCTGTCGGCTGGATGCGGTAGCAAGAGGAGGCCTATTGTGTCTGCGAGCTGGATTTGCTACACAAGCCTTGCTTGACAAAACTTTGAACTTGGTCCTCGGACACTGCCTCGTTCTGCTTGCTCCCCATGACGTTGTTGCCATATTCAACCAAGATCCAGCCGAAACACTTGTCCACTACCAGACACTTGAGACTCCTGTGTTCCCTCCTACTGGACAGCATTACTCTATTAAGTTGTCAAACACTGAACCCTACCACCCTTCTTCCACTTCTCGAGGGGGGAAAGGAGGAGGAATAGAGTCTTGACTTGTTACCCCATGACCACACAGGACACGCGGTCACCACTGAAAACACTGTTCTGCACAGGAGGCAGAGCTGTAAGCACTTAATACAGCATGTAAATGGGCAGAGGGAAAAAGAGCCAACATTCATATGGACTCAAGATATGCTTTCAGCATTGCCCATGATTATGGTGTTATCTAGGACAGAGGATTCCTGACGGCTGCAGGAACACCTGTGAAAACTTGATTGATGCCTTGCTTCTCCCAACCCAAGTGACTATTATGAGTAAAAGCACACGACAAAATGAACTCAAAGGAAGCTCGAGGCAATCATCCAATTCAGCTGCCAAACAGACAGCTGGTGGTCCACGGGAAGTGGACAGCAGGGTGGTAGAAGAAGACCACCCCGTGCTTACCTTACAGACTTTCCCAGTGGACAGAGTTTATCTAAAAGAACTACAGGAAACAACAAGTGCGGATAAGAAGGAAAGCTGGAAACGGAGAGGAACAACTCTCAGAAATGTACTATTCGAGTACAACAAGAAGCCTTGTCTACCCAGGAGTATGTACCCAGCCGTGGTGCAATGGGCACATGGAGCTGCCCACTTGACAAAGACTTTTATGAACTCTCTTATCAACAAGTGTTGCACCAAGAGTTACTCCACTGACCGACAGCTTCTGCAGATCATGCATTATCTGCACCAAATGTAACCCAGGATGCACAGAAGAAGCACAGAAGAAGCACAGAAGAAGCACCTGGCAAAAGCCCTATACCCCATTCCAGAGGATGCAAATTGATAATTCTCAAGTGCCAAGAAGTGGCAGATTCGAATACGCCCTAGTGGAAGTGGTCATGACTGCCAGGACCACAGCTAAGAAACTACTGAGTGAGATAGTATGTAGATTTGGGGTCCCAGATGTGATATTGAGAGATCAGGGACCAGCCCTAACAACAACCCTTACTAAAGAGATTTGGGCAGCACTGGGGGTTCAGTTGGCACTACACATCCCATACCACCCTCAAAGTAGCGGGATGGTAGAAAGGATGAATGGGACACTAAAAACAGGATGTTAAAGATGGCCCAAGAGACTAACATGAGTTGGCCAGACAGTTAGCCCATTGCCCTGTTCAGTGTCAGACACACCCCCAGGGGAAACATGCCCTATCCCCTTATGAAATTCTGTTTGGTTCAGCTCCCAGACTTGGTTGTTACTTTCCACAACAGTTACAGTTGCAGTCTGATGTGTTGACTAATTATGTAACCACATTATCACGAGAATTAACCTGAATGCATGTCCAGGTGTTTTCTTCCATTCCAGATCCTGAATTATATACAGGAACACACCAACTACTGTCTGGAGATCCTTGAGCCAAGTTATGATGGTCCATTCCAAGTTTTGCTGACCACAGCCACCTCAGTCAAGTTGGCCAGGAAGAACACCTGAATGCACGCTTATCACTGCAGGAGAGCGTGTTTTCGGGTGCTGCATATCCTTTTTCTGTTTGATCTAGGGGGGAGGGGCCCAGTAGGTGGCCATCACAAAAATGATAACATAATTACGTTTTGGTGTAACTCTTCAGGTACACATGTGACCACCTTTACCTAAGATTACTGTGACATAGTACCTTGTCCGTTTGACCCTTCATGGTGATGCCATTGGTACAGTGATATCCCTGACGGTAAGGACATATATGTATGCCACACAGACAGTTACTGGGGACAGAGTTGTGGTTTCTGTGGGGGCCAGTGGGTTGGAACACAGGGCCAGACTGGGCGACCACAGAGTGCATTAGAAAAAAAAAAAAAAAAGATGAAAATAAAAAGCCCCATATCCTAACCAAAGATACCCCTGATACATACACTGACCCAGCACACAGTCAGAGGAGGAAGCGAGCAGCTCTCTCCGGAAGCTTTGATCCTCATGTATACATACGTGTCATAGGGGTTACAAGGGGGGTCCCTGATGAGTTTAAAGCCAGGGATCAGGTAAAAGCTGGTTTTGAGTCTTTGATCCCCATAACAACTGTCAGCAAGAATGTAGATTGGATTAACTACATGTCATGGTTATGCAATAGAGTTTGTTGATCAGCATACCTGTCTCCATGTGTTCATCTCTAGAGACCAGCTGACCCTCACCAGACTGCTTTTGTAACCTCTCCTATAAGCATGGCCCCACCCCAGGCCCTATCAGGGAACTCTATATTAACCTGTGCACTGCAAGCCAGCAGTGCTGATCAACCATTGTGTGTTAGCCTCTGTGTGTACTTGCTGTGTTTCCTACATCTGATTCCTGTTACCGACTTTGGCCTGTTCCCGACCATCCCTGTTTGCCTGTGACCCTGATGTTCCAGCCAGCTCCCTCCTTCCTCTTCTCCTGTAGTCTACCGTGAGCGTGAGCTGTGAGACCCTGGGGGCCGCGACCTGGAGCCAGACTGCAGCGCAGTCCATCCTCACCACTAGAGGCTCTGGTGAACACCTGCTGGCTCTTAGACTCCGCGCCCTGGGGAATCTATGCTCTAGCTCCCAGTGGGATCTGTGTCAGTGATCCAGTAGACCTGATTCCTGAACCTCCCAGGGTACAATCCGCAGCAGTCAGCCATAGGGACCACTACCTTGCGGTGCATTCCTGATCCCAACGGTGTGCATCTGTCACCCAGCCTCTAGGTGACCTGACACTACACATATTATAACCAACAGAGATGTGTAAATTACACTAAAGACGCCCTCCAGGGAATTGCTGACCAGTTAGCCCCCACTTCCTACAGGACATTCCAGAACCGGATGGCCTTAGACATGGTGTTAGCCGAGAAGGGGGGTGTCTGTAAAATGATAGAAAAAACAGGAACCTGTTGTACATACATTCCTGATAATATTGGCCCAAATGGTAAGGTTACTCTAGCTATAAAGAAATTAGAAGATCTGTCACTGGAGTTGAAGAAGAACTCAGGTATCACAGACCCATGGGACCAATACTTTAGCTGGATGAGTGGGTGGCAGAAGGTGCTCGTCCAGATACGGGTAAGGGTATTAATAATCCTGGTCCTTTTAGCCCTGATTGTATGCTGTATTCTACCTTTTGTAAAAAGTTAATGAACAAGGCTGTAGACAATAGCACACCTACATTTCTCCACCAAGAAGAAGAGGACCTCCTTATGATGGAAGATGACAAACCCTTCACTCCTCTACAGTCACTCCCTGTCCATAATCTCACAGTCCTATAGGGTTTTAGGGATAGATAGCGCCTGACTGCACCTCTCCAGCTGTATCGAGGAGGGAAGTGAACAGTTACTGCCCAATTCTATATACAGTCTAAAAGAGTTGCTGAGGAGAAGGGCCAGGCCAAAATGGGACCTTCAGATATTAGGGACAGAAAAGAGAAAATAGTCATTTTAGGGGGGATTGTGAAGGAATGTGATATAGATAATAAAAATAGTAATCTGAAAATGTCTATTTTCTTATGTGCATACATATTTTTCTCCTTACTCATTATATAAGTATACAGGTTTGTTCTGTTCCTATATTTTCTCAAGATGGCGGGTACCCCCTACATCCCACACATCAGAAGAACGCGGAACTGAAGATAAAACCAAACAGCCAGACCTCGTTATGAAAATTCTCCATCTTCTTTTACTATCTTAACCAATGAGATGTACCTATTAGACTAACATAGCAATGACGTATTTGTGTGTATAAAACATTAACACCGCCTGGAATAAATTAGAAGTGTAACAGTAATGCTGCTGAGCGTGTCTCAGAGTGTTTACTTTTATATGCATGCATATCAACACTTTTCAAATTAGAGACAGCAGCAGATAACCTTGGGCTCGATTGGAGCTCTTAATCATTTCCATAACAGGTCCACCACCATAGATGAAGTGCCTGGCCGCTTACCGGAACCCCATGATCCCCCGTTACAGAGGGTCTAAATGGGCTGTGAAATCCTGCTACTCCGGACCGCCAGGGAATCAGAATGGAAACTGGAATGGGACACCAGGAGCTGTGGTGCAGATGGATGGATCCACAGGGAAAAAAAGGCTCAGCCCTCAGCGGAGTAATATCATCATATAGGGGAAACAGAAGAAGGCCCCAATAGTGTAAAATCAGATGATATTTATTAAAAAAATATAGTAAACACTCACATATAAAATAAGGAAAATCGTCCTCTGATGAAAGACAGTCTGTGGCACCGGCCGGATGTTCACAGACAGCCCGTCCTGCTGGAGTTACAACGACAGAGGGAGGTGACACGATGACACCGCTCAGCCCTACGCTGCGTTTCACAAGAAAATTGCGTCTTCCAAGGGCACCTGGAGTAGCAGGATTTCACAGCCCATTTAGACCCTCTGTAACGGGGGGTCAAGGGGTTCCGGTAAGCGGCCAGGCACTTCATCTATGGTGGTGGACCCACACATCTGGGATTTCATATATTCGGACAATTTTGCATTATTACATCACTTTTGGGTGTTCTTGTATATGGACTTCTTTTTCATTATTTTTAAATTTAGTCATTTGTCTGCATTACACATTGCAGCCCTTCACGTTCATGTTTTTGCACTAATGTTTTGATATATCTTTGTAGATTTCTATATTTGCTCAAGGGGAGGTTGGATCACTTTTCTAACCTTGCACCTGGTTTTGTCACACATTACTATATGCTTATATATTTCTTTACATTTGCTCTCAATGAGGTTGGGAATACTTTCTAGTTATACACGTGGCAGTTTGTTTTAAGCGTGAGTCATCAATTTTCTAATTCCTCCCTTGCTCGCCATGCTGTGACGCGGTGCCAACTGCCGTTGGTAGCGCAGAACCAGGTATGGCCGAAGACATCATGGCCTAAGCCACTATACGTGGCTACGGCACGAAGCCACGCCCCTGTTGGCCCCAAAATGGACCCAGCAGGCCCGGACGGAGCACAACGGTTCAACAAATCGCGAAAACTCGCAAAAAATTCCACCAAGCCCAGCTCAGGGTTCCTTACCAGCAGACCTACATTAACCCCGCCAGGGGACCCACCCTGATCCCCTGTATCAACCCCCTACACCTTGAGATAAAGAGGTTGTTAAAGAATGTCACTTATCAGGCTGCCTTTGCGCTGGATGACGGTCAGCCACACTTCCGGATCCCAGTTGGCTCCGTAGAGCAAGGCGCACAGCCGCCGACTGCCTGTCGCCATCATCACTGGAAACCTTGCCGGATTCGCCGGACGATCCTTGTAAAGGTGTTGCCGCAGGCACCACGCTTGCTGGAGACTCAGGCCCAGAGCGCCCAGACGTCATTCGTCCACTTCAGGCACATTCGGAAAGCTGCAGGTATCCCCGTGCACCCCCAGCTGTAGAAGGGGGTCTCCGGGCCATTTAAAAGGGTGGAGCCACTCCCCGTGTAGCTGTCACTCCATCATCAGTCTCGCCAGGCTGCACCGACACTGAAAAAGCAGCAGAGGGCGCCCAACCCCTCCTGCTGTCTGAAGCTGGTCTCTTCCCACATTGAGCCTCTCTCCCAGCCACAGGGGAGGGGGCTGCTCGCTCCAGATTCCTGACGAGCTACCGTGCAGGGGGAACACGAGGCCTCCGGGTCCACAGGATGTCTTCCCATCACCAGATGAGACAGGGCTCCTGCCCGCTGCAGAACGATTCCCGCGCAAAGCTGACCTCCCGCTCGTAACATAAGCAGGAGAGCCAGCCGCCAGGTCCTGGGTCAGGGAAGAGGGGGAGGAGGGAGGGTGAGAACATGTAGAAGAAGAACAACAATGGCGCCACTCTAAGTGCAGTATTAAAAAGGATTTTAATAGATCTTTAAAAACAGGTACTCACAAAGGTACATGTATTCAGGCATGTAAGTATTGGACAGGTAGTGCCAAGTGTCCCAGGGGTATGATCCGGTCACATCCTCAGATGTCGTTCCGCTTTGGAGACAGGCTGCGCTGCTGTGTGGACGGCAGATCCGGCTGCTGGAACGCACTGTGTGTGATGATCTGGGGGAACGAAGGCACTTCCGGGTCTATGCAGGGGTGACGAGACCCGGAAGTGCCTTCGTTCCCCCAGATCATCACACACAGTGCGTTCCAGCAGCCGGATCTGCCGTCCACACAGCAGCGCAGCCTGTCTCCAAAGCGGAACGACATCTGAGGATGTGACCGGATCATACCCCTGGGACACCTGGCACTACCTGTCCAATACTTACATGCCTGAATACATGTACCTTTGTGAGTACCTGTTTTTAAAGATCTATTAAAATCCTTTTTAATACTGCACTTAGAGTGGCGCCATTGTTGTTCTTCTTCTACAGTTTCCAGAGGATTGCTTCTTCTTTACCAACAGGGCTGCCTTCTACAACTGCTTTTATTGGACTTTAACCCAGTTTCTTTTTGGACTGTAACAGCTTATAGTTTGCTGTTGTTTTGATCACCTATATAATTTTACAATTCCAGATTGTTATTTTATGATACTAGTTGTACAGCACCGAATCGCCCCATTTATTCTTAACCATTTGCAATTAGATTCACAACTGTTGTCTGACCATATTGAACATAGCGCTCACATCTACATGTTTTAGGGTGAGAACATGGCACCCCCTCCTCCCGCGGGCCCCGCCGGTGAAAGTAACTCCTCCCAGGCTCGCTGCTGGAGCCAGAGGCATGGGGCACAACAGGGGACACTGGAGGGTTCCTAGTGGAGCTCCCATGCTGCCGCCGGACCCGGGGGTTGAGAATGGCTCAGGCGCTCAGGAGGACGAATCCTCCTAGCATGTTTGGAAGATGGGGGGACCCAGGAGGAGACGGATCAACCCCCGACCCGCCTACCATGCCCATCAGTTGCTGCTGGAGCCACTGCGGACCCCGCACAGCAGCTGCGGCCCTGGCCTGGTCTCATAAGGCCTCCAGGTCGCTCAACCTGTCTGTTATTTCTCTGCAGGGGAACAGCAGAAACTCTTCGCATCAACTGAACTTTCCAGAATGATTACCCATCAGCCCTTGCACAGAAAATCCCTTGCAGCTCCACTCTGAACATCTGACCCTTAAGCCACCAATCAGGTAAGCTACGCCCCCTACCCCACTAACTACTGATTTCTTTAACCCTTCTCAGACCTGTTCCTCCCTTAGTCATGCCGACCCTGCGTCTATTTTCTCTTCTCCGGGTCTCGCTATATGACAAGGTTTTGCAATCCGACAACCAAAATATTTTTGAAAAGAAGGACATTATCACACGTTAAAGACCAAATATGATATGAATCTTATGCATAGTATATCTTCCCATTTATCAATGTAACCACTTTTCATGGATGTACCTCCATAACCATTAGAGATTGCATGAGACATGACTGTGTGCAGTTCATCTATATGTCAGTATAGGTCACCAGCCCATGGATGTGTATTCCTCAAATTCAATGTTTAACAACAGCCTATTTATTACTTAGCCAAATAGGAGTCTTCTGAAGACTCTGCTGGAGATTTTGGGACAATGTTGTATTCCTTCTTAGCTAGCCTGTATACTATCAAAGGTATACACCATCTGGTGTGTGATCTATCAAATATATCATCCTCTCTGGCTGCCAACCAGAAACATGATAATTAAATCTAACTGTTCTTGTTACTGACTTGCGTTTTTTAGAGAAATGTGTGGCACTGCAAACTAACCTGCTGGAAAAAGTTTTTCCAATTTTATCATATGCAGCCACTGTTTGGGTATTTTGACAACTAGGTGTCAAATAGCCACCTTGGGGATTTGTTCCACTGTACAGCGTGGCTGGAGGAAATAATTAGTTAAAAAAAAAAAGTGTACAGCCAGCTTAAAGGCTACATCCACTGTTAAGACCATGTTACAACCAAAATGGCCCTCCCTGTAGCAGCTAACAGAACTAAAATCGGCACTGTTGTGCAGGGTCCACATAGTTGTGTCATTTATTCATGGGTTTGTAGAATTCACCTCCGTAACATCTCTAAAATTCGCCCATTTTTAACAAATGAAACCACCAAGCTCCTTATTCACTCTCTCTCCTTGACTATTGCAACTCCCTTCTCATTGGCCTGCCTTTCCATAGGCTATCCCCTCTTCAGTCGATCATGAATGCTGCTGCTGACAGGCTTATGCACCTTACTCACCGTTCAGCGTGCGCCATCCCTCTCCTCCAATCCCTACACTGGCTCCCAATTGCCCAGCGAATTAAATTCAAAATACTAACCACAACATACAAAGCCATTCCCAACATTGCCCCAAGCTACATCACCAATCTTGTCTCCAAATATCACCCAAACTGTCCTCTCCGCTCCTCCCAAGACCTCCTACTCTCAAGCTCCCTCGTCTCCTCCTCCAAAGCTCATCTCCAGGATTTCTCCAGAGCCTCTCCCATCCTCTGGAACTCGCTACCTCAATCTGTCCGGCTATCTCCTACTCTTGCTATCTTCAGGCAATCTCTGTAAACTCATCTCTTCAGGGAAGCCTATCACGCCTTCAACTAATCTTTTACCATTTCCATCAGCCCATTCCCCACAGTTACAACCTTTTGTACCACCTGCCCCACCCTATTAGATTGTAAGCTCTTCTGAGCAGGGCCCTCTTAATCCTCTTGTATTTTATTGTATTATAACTGTATTGTCTCTCTTTTATATTGTAAAGCACTGCATAAACTGTTGGTGCTATATAAATACTGTATAATAATAATAATAATAATAATAATGGGATACAAGTCCCATTGGCTAAACTAAAAGTCTCATCTTCCACTGCTGATGGACTGGTAATTCTCAATGCAATACCAGTGCAGAGATCACCACACTTATGCCCCGTACACACGGTCGGACTTTGTTCGGACATTCCGACAACAAAATCCTAGGATTTTTTCTGACGGATGTTGACTCAAACTTGTCTTGCATACACACGGTCACACAAAGTTGTCGGAAAATCCGATCATTCTGAACGCGGTGACGTAAAACACGTACGTCGGGACTATAAACGGGGCAGTGGCCAATAGCTTTCATCTCTTTATTTATTCTGAGCATGCGTGGCACTTTGTGCGTCGGATTTGTGTACACACGATCGGAATTTCCGACAACGGATTTTGTTGTCGGAAAATTTTATAGCCTGCTCTCAAACTTTGTGTGTCGGAAAATCCGATGGAAAATGTGTGATGGAGCCTACACACGGTCGAAATTTTCGACAACAAGGTCCTATCACACATTTTCCGTTGGAAAATCCGACCGTGTGTACGGGGCATTATAGTCCATTGGCCCTTCCTCCAGCTCTAACTGAAAGCCTATACCTACAGGGAGGGAGCTAGAGAAGATTCGGCAGGAGCCTGGCATTGCACCCATGATCCACTGACCACAGCTGCAATGCTTTTCAGACTCATTTGCAAAAAAATTAATGCAAAAAGATAGCATGGGAAAAACACATATGGAGAGGTATGAAGTATCTGGCGATAGACTTCTGCGCTACTAAAGTGTTATAGTGATACTCTGTGTCTTGCTGCAAAATCAAATAGTGAACACCACTCCACTACCTACAGTTCTATAAATGCCACAACAGTAAAATGTGTAAGTGATTCTGCGCAAAAACTAAGCACTGATAGAAAGTGAGCAATAAGTAAAAACAATAAGTGCATCTGTACAAGGTAATGCTCTATATAAAACAATCCTCTAAAGTGACTTCAGTGCTGGTAAATACAGTGAAGTGACTAATGCATAAATAAACAGTGACTGGGTAAAGTGCTCATGCGTTGATAGGAGATCTGGTGACTTTCGTGGTGTTTTGTCCCCACTCGGGGCTCCCAGAACTCTCACCTTAATGGCACAATAAAAGTGCCTGTTAGAATCCCTTGGGTGTGGACCTCCTTCCACTTGGATCAGTGCTGGCGTTCTGGAGTGCCTCTGGATCAGTCACCGGCGATGTTCGCTCCAGTACATAGGTTCCACATGAGGGGTAATCAAAAGAGGGGACTCCAATAGTGTGATAAAGTATGACCAATGGTTTTATTAAAAATTGTAAACTGCTTACATAAAAACAGCGCTGGGCAGCAGCGAAAAACAGCGAAAAAACAGGGGTTTCGATCCCCGCTACGTCACTTCCGGTCCGCGTGTGTTGTGTTTCCGGTCACGTCCTACGCGTTACGTCATGTCACATGACTTCCTCAGGGCACCGGATTGGCTAATGCCATTGTGTATTTATATCATTAAGGCCGGAAGTAAACAGATCGCCATTTTGTTGTAGACAGGATGTGTGTAGATACCGCGGCCATCTTGCGGAGGATGGTCACGCTCGTAATGTCTAAATAAAGTTTCTTTGTATACATACAAAGAAGTAAAAAAAAAGTAAAAAAGGGGAAAAGCCTGGATGTTTGAAATGCAGGGAGATTAGGTAAATGAGTGGTGCTATACAAACCCACGATCGCTCAACCTGCGCTCATAATGATACTTTCAAACAAACCACTATGGCAGTCACTAAGATGTAATATAAAATATACCATGGGACAGCTAAAACCAAAACATAGCATAAAAAACCCCCGAGCTATGTAAGTAGGTAAAAATATGAATATGAATACAATGACCACTAATGATAAAAATCACTAAATAATAAAAACTTAAAAACGGCGGATGATCAAAAATCAAAATCCAGGTGAACATGTGTGTGGCTGTGTCTGTATATAATTGATTTAAAAATATTTTAAATAGTTTAGTAAAAACCCCCTATATAGTGAGATAAGACAAATTATGACAACAACTGGAGGCGCACCGGAAATGGTATAGTGGGTTTACAAGAATCAGTAAAAAGTTAAAAATCACTTATAAAACAATTTAAGTCGAATTCTATGTTTAACCCTTCAGGTGCCAATGTCCTAATTCTATGGATCCACTTAGATTCATTCTGGCTGAGTGTTCTAATTTTATGATCCCCTCTCCACGGCCTATTATATTTCTCTATACCCCAAAACAACAATCCTGTGGGGTCTTTATCATGCTTTAATGCAAAGTGTTTAGATACATTATGTTTCGGACATCCTTTTATAATGTTTTCTATATGCTCTTTGATTCTGGTTTTTAGTGCTCTCTTAGTTCTCCCTACATACTGTAACTTACAGGCACATTGTAGAATGTACACTACTCCTTCTGTATGACAATTGATAAAATCTTTTATAGGGTAAGTATTTCCCGTGCTGGTTGCTTTAAACTCATGTTTTTTACCCTGAAATTTTTTTGCATGTGTACATGCAAAACAGTACTTGCAGGGATAAAATCCTTTGCCATCAAAAAATGTAAATTTGTTTTTGGGGGGAGGTTCAACCACATTTTTAGCAATAATGTCCCTCAAAGTGGGTGCTCTTTTGTACATAATCAGTGGTTTCTCTGGTAGTACTCTTTGTAAATGCTTATCTTCCTTTAGGATGTGCCAGTGTCTTCGAATTATCCTTTCTATGTCTTTGAATTGAACATTGTAGTCTAAAATTAGGCTTGGTGCTTCTGGAAATTGTTGTGGTTTCTTGGGTGCATGTATCATCTCTTTTCTGTTCATAGTTTGGATCGATAGAATTTCTCTTTCGATCTGAGCTTCTTCATATCCTTTATTCACAAATCTTTGTCCAATCATGTTGGCTTGGGTCTTGAAATCTATGTCCGTGGTGCAGTTGCGCCTGATTCTCACGAGTTGTCCTCTCGGAATGTTATATAACCACGGTTTGTGGTGGCAGCTAGTAATGGGTAGGTAACTATTTCTTGACACTTCCTTGAAGTGGGTTTTAGTTGTTAGTGAGTCTTCTTCAATAGTGATTTCTAGATCTAGGAATTCTATTTTTTTGGCATTTATATTCCAAGTTAGTTGTATATTCCTGTCATTGATGTTTAGATTACATAGAAACTCCTCTAGTGACTCTCTACTACCATTCCATATAATGATGATGTCATCAATGAACCTTTTGAATAATCCTAGTTCGTGCGGTTGATGTTTATACACTGATTCCTCCTCCCATTGTGCCATAAAGGCATTGGCAACACTTGGCGCAAACTTTGCACCCATGGCTATTCCCGTAATTTGTTTATAATACTTTTGGTCATGCCAAAAATAGTTGTTTTTTAATGAGAACTCTAAACATTTGATTAAAAATTTCCTTTGTGTGCATTTTAATGAGCTATATTTTCTCAGAGCCCATTTCGTAGCCTCACATGCTTGGTGGTGTTGGATTATCGTGTAAAGAGATGATACATCGACGGTTGCCATTAGGGTCCTTCCTTCTAGGACTGGTATGTTTTCTAGTAATTGTAGGACATGTTTAGTGTCTCTTACATACGATGAAGTTTTTTGGATAGCCGGTTGGATAAAATAGTCAATATACTGGCCGATCCTTGCTGTTAGGGAATTAATCCCATTTACTATGGGTCTCCCCGGGGGGTTCTGAAGGCTCTTATGTATCTTGGGAACTGTGTAAAGAACCGGGATCCTATGTGAATCAGGAACTAGATATCTTGCTTCTTTAGCATCTAGTATATCCTTTTTGGTACCTAAATGTACTACTTTTTCTAATTCTTTTTTACATTTATTCGATGGATTCCCAAGTAACTTTTGATAAGTGCTGGTATCTTCCAATTGGCGTTCAATCTCTGCTTTGTAATCCATTTTGTTTTGGATGACCACCCCTCCTCCTTTGTCCGCCGGTCTTATTACCAGGTCTTTTCTATTGATTAAGGAGCGTATACCTTTCTTGATATGTATGGGGTCATTCACCTTCTTGATCTTCAGTTGGTCCAGGTCCTTTAGTACCAGATTTTTAAATACTTCTATGTGTTGATTGTCGTATGTATGAGGGTTAAAGAGAGACTTGTTCCGCAATCCACTATGTTCAACTCGTTGTTCTTCTTGTATGTTGGTTAGTCGTCTTGTTTGAGGGTTGCTTAGGATGGCTTTCTTGATATTAATCTTTCTTACATATTTCCTTATTCCTATGTACGTTGCAAATTTGTCAAGATTCTTCGTGGGGGCATACTTTAAACCTTTATCTAATACAGCCAGTTCCTCAGTGGACAAAGTTTGTCCACTTAGGTTGAAGATCCCTTCACCCACTATACCCTTTTTCTTTTTGAGTCTCTTTCCCGCTCGACATCCCCTCTTGGTTCTGGGGTTCTTCTCCTTTCTTCTTGTTGTCGTTTTTGTGGGGAATGTTGAGGTTCTCGTGGGTGTCTTCTCGGGGAACGTTGTGCGTAGTCTTGTTTCCTCCTTGGTGGTGTTTCTCTTCGACCTCGGTCTAAAAAACCATTGTTATGTGCTTCTCTTTCATAAGGGTATTGGCGAGAATATGAGTTAGTGTCATTATGGTGTCTGATCGGTTCAAATCGGTTGTATGTGGGTATTGGACTTCTTTCGTGCCTGTAGTGTTGATTCTGATATGGTACTTCTCTGTACTCCCTGGGTGGACCTTCATTATATGGTCTATCATTCTGATATCTTTGATTGTGTCCACTATTGTTACGAGGTTTTTTAAAAGATTTTTTAAAAGGTTTTTTCCAGGTATTTCTCGGGGTTTGTTGTTCCTGGATACGATAGTATGGTTGCTCTTGATAAGATCTGGGGGTTTGGGGATATACCTCCCTATTGTGATCATTGTATTGTATTGGTTGGTAAGGTATATTCTCTTGAGGGTCAAAAATTTTCACCTCTTTTTCTGGCGTGGAGTATGCTGACGCTGTGACTGGTTCTTCAACTTTATTTTGCCACTTGAAGACTTGATCTGTTTTGTAATCTGTGACGTCTCTCTGGTATTTTTTAGTTTTCCTCTGCTGAGTTAAATAAATAAATAAATTTGATTTGATTTTGCAGCAAGACACAGAGTATCACTATAACACTTTAGTAGCGCAGAAGTCTATCGCCAGATACTTCATATTTATCACACTTCACCCATTCACTTCTGCAGCCACTATGGAAGTGTTCACTTTTATGGAACACAGAAATGTGAATCTAGACGCTATTTTTTCCACCCAAGTTAAAATTAATAGTGATCTAGAATCATTATCCCGGAAATTGGGACATACAATGGAAAAAAAGATCAGTTTGTGGTGGGATATTAGCACATTCGAACGCTATTTGAGAGAGAACCTAGTTCCCAGAAGACTCAGATGGGAGCTCCCCCCAAACGATGGCCTCCTTGATAAAGAATCCATTAATGAATGGTATAATTTCTTTAATGCAAAGAGCATTGAAGGTCTTAGATTCCTCTTGGATAGGAAATATAGAAAAATGAAAGCTATCGATCTACAAATTGAAGAACTAAAAACTAAACTGGAACCACACAAGGAATCTGAAGATTTCAAAAAATTAGCAAACCAACTTAATAAAGACCTGATGACCAAAGATTTAGAAACTCAGCAGAGGAAAACTAAAAAATACCAGAGAGACGTCACAGATTACAAAACAGATCAAGTCTTCAAGTGGCAAAATAAAGTTGAAGAACCAGTCACAGCGTCAGCATACTCCACGCCAGAAAAAGAGGTGAAAATTTTTGACCCTCAAGAGAATATACCTTACCAACCAATACAATACAATGATCACAATAGGGAGGTATATCCCCAAACCCCCAGATCTTATCAAGAGCAACCATACTATCGTATCCAGGAACAACAAACCCCGAGAAATACCTGGAAAAAACCTTTTAAAAAATCTTTTAAAAAACCTCGTAACAATAGTGGACACAATCAAAGATATCAGAATGATAGACCATATAATGAAGGTCCACCCAGGGAGTACAGAGAAGTACCATATCAGAATCAACACTACAGGCACGAAAGAAGTCCAATACCCACATACAACCGATTTGAACCGATCAGACACCATAATGACACTAACTCATATTCTCGCCAATACCCTTATGAAAGAGAAGCACATAACAATGGTTTTTTAGACCGAGGTCGAAGAGAAACACCACCAAGGAGGAAACAAGACTACGCACAACGTTCCCCGAGAAGACACCCACGAGAACCTCAACATTCCCCACAAAAACGACAACAAGAAGAAAGGAGAAGAACCCCAGAACCAAGAGGGGATGTCGAGCGGGAAAGAGACTCAAAAAGAAAAAGGGTATAGTGGGTGAAGGGATCTTCAACCTAAGTGGACAAACTTTGTCCACTGAGGAACTGGCTGTATTAGATAAAGGTTTAAAGTATGCCCCCATGAAGAATCTTGACAAATTTGCAACGTACATAGGAATAAGGAAATATGTAAGAAAGATTAATATCAAGAAAGCCATCCTAAGCAACCCTCAAACAAGACGACTAACCAACATACAAGAAGAACAACGAGTTGAACATAGTGGATTGCGGAACAAGTCTCTCTTTAACCCTCATACATACGACAATCAACACATAGAAGTATTTAAAAATCTGGTACTAAAGGACCTGGACCAACTGAAGATCAAGAAGGTGAATGACCCCATACATATCAAGAAAGGTATACGCTCCTTAATCAATAGAAAAGACCTGGTAATAAGACCGGCGGACAAAGGAGGAGGGGTGGTCATCCAAAACAAAATGGATTACAAAGCAGAGATTGAACGCCAATTGGAAGATACCAGCACTTATCAAAAGTTACTTGGGAATCCATCGAATAAATGTAAAAAAGAATTAGAAAAAGTAGTACATTTAGGTACCAAAAAGGATATACTAGATGCTAAAGAAGCAAGATATCTAGTTCCTGATTCACATAGGATCCCGGTTCTTTACACAGTTCCCAAGATACATAAGAGCCTTCAGAACCCCCCGGGGAGACCCATAGTAAATGGGATTAATTCCCTAACAGCAAGGATCGGCCAGTATATTGACTATTTTATCCAACCGGCTATCCAAAAAACTTCATCGTATGTAAGAGACACTAAACATGTCCTACAATTACTAGAAAACATACCAGTCCTAGAAGGAAGGACCCTAATGGCAACCGTCGATGTATCATCTCTTTACACGATAATCCAACACCACCAAGCATGTGAGGCTACGAAATGGGCTCTGAGAAAATATAGCTCATTAAAATGCACACAAAGGAAATTTTTAATCAAATGTTTAGAGTTCTCATTAAAAAACAACTATTTTTGGCATGACCAAAAGTATTATAAACAAATTACGGGAATAGCCATGGGTGCAAAGTTTGCGCCAAGTGTTGCCAATGCCTTTATGGCACAATGGGAGGAGGAATCAGTGTATAAACATCAACCGCACGAACTAGGATTATTCAAAAGGTTCATTGATGACATCATCATTATATGGAATGGTAGTAGAGAGTCACTAGAGGAGTTTCTATGTAATCTAAACATCAATGACAGGAATATACAACTAACTTGGAATATAAATGCCAAAAAAATAGAATTCCTAGATCTAGAAATCACTATTGAAGAAGACTCACTAACAACTAAAACCCACTTCAAGGAAGTGTCAAGAAATAGTTACCTACCCATTACTAGCTGCCACCACAAACCGTGGTTATATAACATTCCGAGAGGACAACTCGTGAGAATCAGGCGCAACTGCACCACGGACATAGATTTCAAGACCCAAGCCAACATGATTGGACAAAGATTTGTGAATAAAGGATATGAAGAAGCTCAGATCGAAAGAGAAATTCTATCGATCCAAACTATGAACAGAAAAGAGATGATACATGCACCCAAGAAACCACAACAATTTCCAGAAGCACCAAGCCTAATTTTAGACTACAATGTTCAATTCAAAGACATAGAAAGGATAATTCGAAGACACTGGCACATCCTAAAGGAAGATAAGCATTTACAAAGAGTACTACCAGAGAAACCACTGATTATGTACAAAAGAGCACCCACTTTGAGGGACATTATTGCTAAAAATGTGGTTGAACCTCCCCCCAAAAACAAATTTACATTTTTTGATGGCAAAGGATTTTATCCCTGCAAGTACTGTTTTGCATGTACACATGCAAAAAAATTTCAGGGTAAAAAACATGAGTTTAAAGCAACCAGCACGGGAAATACTTACCCTATAAAAGATTTTATCAATTGTCATACAGAAGGAGTAGTGTACATTCTACAATGTGCCTGTAAGTTACAGTATGTAGGGAGAACTAAGAGAGCACTAAAAACCAGAATCAAAGAGCATATAGAAAACATTATAAAAGGATGTCCGAAACATAATGTATCTAAACACTTTGCATTAAAGCATGATAAAGACCCCACAGGATTGTTGTTTTGGGGTATAGAGAAATATAATAGGCCGTGGAGAGGGGATCATAAAATTAGAACACTCAGCCAGAATGAATCTAAGTGGATCCATAGAATTAGGACATTGGCACCTGAAGGGTTAAACATAGAATTCGACTTAAATTGTTTTATAAGTGAGTTTTAACTTTTTACTGATTCTTGTAAACCCACTATACCATTTCCGGTGCGCCTCCAGTTGTTGTCATAATTTGTCTTATCTCACTATATAGGGGGTTTTTACTAAACTATTTAAAATATTTTTAAATCAATTATATACAGACACAGCCACACACATGTTCACCTGGATTTTGATTTTTGATCATCCGCCGTTTTTAAGTTTTTATTATTTAGTGATTTTTATCATTAGTGGTCATTGTATTCATATTCATATTTTTACCTACTTACATAGCTCGGGGGTTTTTTATGCTATGTTTTGGTTTTAGCTGTCCCATGGTATATTTTATATTACATCTTAGTGACTGCCATAGTGGTTTGTTTGAAAGTATCATTCATGAGCGCAGGTTGAGCGATCGTGGGTTTGTATAGCACCACTCATTTACCTAATCTCCCTGCATTTCAAACATCCAGGCTTTTCCCCTTTTTTACTTTTTTTTTACTTCTTTGTATGTATACAAAGAAACTTTATTTAGACATTACGAGCGTGACCATCCTCCGCAAGATGGCCGCGGTATCTACACACATCCTGTCTACAACAAAATGGCGATCTGTTTACTTCCGGCCTTAATGATATAAATACACAATGGCATTAGCCAATCCGGTGCCCTGAGGAAGTCATGTGACATGACGTAACGCGTAGGACGTGACCGGAAACACAACACACGCGGACCGGAGGTGACGTAGCGGGGATCGAAACCGCTGTTTTTTCGCTGTTTTTCGCTGCTGCCCAGCGCTGTTTTTATGTAAGCAGTTTACAATTTTTAATAAAACCATTGGTCATACTTTATCACACTATTGGAGTCCCCTCTTTTGATTACCCCTCATGTGGAACCTATGTACTGGAGCGAACATCGCCGGTGACTGATCCAGAGGCACTCCAGAACGCCAGCACTGATCCAAGTGGAAGGAGGTCCACACCCAAGGGATTCTAACAGGCACTTTTATTGTGCCATTAAGGTGAGAGTTCTGGGAGCCCCGAGTGGGGACAAAACACCACGAAAGTCACCAGATCTCCTATCAACGCATGAGCACTTTACCCAGTCACTGTTTATTTATGCATTAGTCACTTCACTGTATTTACCAGCACTGAAGTCACTTTAGAGGATTGTTTTATATAGAGCATTACCTTGTACAGATGCACTTATTGTTTTTACTTATTGCTCACTTTCTATCAGTGCTTAGTTTTTGCGCAGAATCACTTACACATTTTACTGTTGTGGCATTTATAGACATATGGAGAGGTAATGGTGCTGCACACCACAGGTAATATATTATGGGAAAATTCCCCCAGAGAATTTTTTTTAGAAGCAGAGTGAATGAATATTAGATACATTTGTAAAAATATGTTCTTTATTAAAAGTTATTGGCATACAATATTTCCATGATAGTTAAAATATGAGCTCTAAAGAGGGCATATCTAAAAGTGCAAGAGATGCAAACACAGAATTGTACATAAGATTACATGACAAATAATGTCTAATAATGTAATTATTAGATGTATGTTATGTACATTAGACATTATTTGTCATGTAATGTTAATCATTAGATGTATGTTATGTACATTAGACATTATTTGTCATGTAATGGTATGTACAATTCTGTGTTTGCATCTCTTGCACTTTTGGGCATGCCCCCTTTAGAGCTCATATTTTAACTCTCATGGAAATATTATATGCCAATAACTTTTAATAAAGAACGTATTTTTCCAAATGTATCTACTATTCATTCACTTTGCTGCTAAAAAACCCCTCTGGGGGAATTTTCCCATAATAAATGCAAAAACATGTGCATTTATTTATTTATTTTTTTAAAAAGGTGAACTTTAGTGTACTGCTATTCTGCTGAAATGTAGCTGAAATCTGCAGACCATAATGCTCTATCAGTTACCTGCTAAAATATTTTACAGCCTAATCTAAGAATATTACACCCAAAATTGCATTATATTTTGCCCTGTACTATAAAGTTTTTTTTTTTGTATCTTCAGGGCCACTTCACAACACTATGGTGTGTTTGCACACATACGTTAACATGTATTGCTTCAAGGCTTTTACACACCAAAATGCACCAAAAATGTGTCCGAACCATTTCTGTTCACACATTGCAATACTGAATGCTGCAACACACACACACATCCATCCATCCAGAATGCAAGACAGTGTATTGCACCACTGCATATAATGCTTCAAATGTTCCCTGTCTTGTTTTCTTCTGTGTTTTACTCACCTCGTTTGCTTGCTTGGTTATGTTTGGTATATCCTGAAATTCTTCACAGTCTTGTGTAATGTACAGTACAGCCGCGTACATAACATCCCCCACTGTGTAACGATCTGTTTAGTTTTTCATGGACTCCTCCCTCTCCAGTACACTAGGAATGTTAATGCTATGGTAACGATCAGTTTACATGATTAAACACTATACATAATGTACAGGATCACTGAGGCTGGGTACGCGCTTGTGCGATGATAGACATCGCCTGTGATTCACACAGCATTGCTGAGCAGATCACATGCGATGTCTGTTTGATGCAAATTCAGCAAAACAGATGTATGGCTGAAATCGCTTTGCATTCGCACCAAAATGGTGCAGGACCCTTTTTTTGGTCCGCACTGGAATCGGATCGCACGGGCGTTCACATCTATGCAATCCTATTCCTGCACCATTTCACAGTTTGCATTGCGATCTGCGAACTGATCTGGGGGTGTCATTAAATTTATATTGACACCCGCAGCGGTTCACAGATGTCAGTGTTAACCGCGGCGATTCAGGTGCAATGTGGGAACCCACACAGGATTCGCAGGGTTTCCCACATTGCACACGTGTGAATCGGGACTGACAGACTTCAGGAAAAATTGCAATTATTTCACTCCTATCAGTTGTTAGCAGAAATACATGCAAGTTCTAGACACTGGGTGTGGATATCTCTAGCGCACATTCATCAACCTAGGAGTTAAACCAAGCTATTTGTGAAACTGCATGTACATTCATTCTTTGTGAAAATTTAATGTTACTTGTTATTTTCTCTTTAGGTCGGACCTTCTTCATTATTAACCACTTATGGACCGAGCCTCTTTCTGAGATTTGTTGTTTACAAGTTAAAAACAGGTTTTATTGCTAGAAAATTACTTAGAGCCCCCAAAAATGATACTTTTTTTCCTTACAACCTGGAGAATAAAATGGTGGTCGTTGCAATACTTTCTGTCACACCGTATTTGCGCAGCGGTCTTACAACCACACTTTTTTTCGGAAAAAATGCACTTTTTTGAATTAAAAAATAAGACAACAGTAAAGTTAGCCCAATTTTTTTTTTATATTGTGAAAGATAATGTTATGTCGAGTAAATTGATACCCAACATGTCATGCTTCAAAATTGCGCCCGCTCGTGGAATGGCGACAAACTTTTACCCTTAAAAATCTCCATAGGCGACGTTTAAAAACCTCTACAGGTTGCATGTTTTGAGTTACAGAGGAGGTCTAAGGCTAGAATTATTGCTCTTGCTCTACCGATCGCGGCGATTCCTCACATGTGTGGTTTGAACACCGTTTTCGTATGCGGGCACTACTCAGGTATGTATTCGCTTCTGTGCGCGAGCTCGGCGGGACGGGGCGTGTTTAAAAAAATTTTTTTTTCTTATTTATTTTACCTTTTTTTTTTTATTTTTACACTGTTCTTTTTAAAAACAAATTGTGTCACTTTTATTCTATTACAAGGAATGTACACATTCCTTGTAGTAGAAAAAAAGCATGACAGGATCTCTTAAATATGAGATCTGGGGTCAAAAAGACCTCAGAGCTCATATTTACACTAAAATGCAATAAAAATAAAATAAAAATAAAATTTTGTCATTTGAAAAAAAAAAAAAAATGACCCTTTAAGAGCTATGGGCGGGAGTGACGTTTTGACATCGCTTCCGCCCTGTAATGGTATGGAGACGGGTGGGGGCCATCTTCCCCTCACTTGTCTACATACCCAGGAAGGACAAGGATCCGATCGCCTCCGCCGCTACCGACGGTTCCGGTAAGCGGCGGAGGGCACCGGAGAGCGGCGGGAGGGGGGGCCCTCTTCCGCCGCCGATAAAAGTTATCTTGCGGCAAATCCACTATTATCGGAAACCGGACCGCTCGCCGAAGAAGAGGATACCAGGGTTAATGCTGCCATAACAAAGATATCCCTCTTCAAAGTTGGGACATACAGTATCTAACAAAAGTGAGTACATCCCTCACATTTTTGTAAAAAATGTATTATACCTTTTCATGTGACAACACTGAAGAAATGACACTTTGCTACAATATAAAGTAGTGAATGTACAGCTTGTATAACAGTGTAAATTTTCTGTCCCCTCAAAATAACTCAACACACAGCCATCAATGTCTAAACTGCTGGCAACAAAAGTGAGTACACCCCTAAGTGAAAATGTCCATATTGGGCCCAAAGTGTCAATATTTTGTGTTGCCACCATTATTTTCCAGCACTGCCGTAACCCTCTTGGGCATGGAGTTCACCAGAGCTTCATAGGTTGCTACTGGGGTCCTCCTCCATGACGACATCACAGAGCTAGTAGATGTTAGAGACCTTGCGCTCCTCCACCTTCCGTTTGAGGATGCCCCACAGATACTCAATAGGGTTTAGGTCTGGAGACATGCTTGGCCAGTCCATCACCTTTACCCTCAGCTTCTTTAGCAAGACAGTGGTCGTCTTGGAGGTGTGTTTGGGGTCGTTATCATGTTGGAATACTGCTCTGCGACCCAGTCTCCAAAGGGAGGGGATCATGCTCTGATTCAGTATGTCACAGTACATGTTGGCATTCATGGTTCCCTCAATGAACTGTAGCCCCCCAGTGGGGGCAGCACTCATGTAGCCCCAGGCCATGACACTCCCACCACCATGCTTGACTGTAGGCAAGACACTTGTCTTTGTACTCCTCACCTGGTTGCCGCCACACACGCTTGACACCATCTGAACCAAATAAGTTTACCTTGGTCTGATCAGACCACAGGACATGGTTCCAGTAATCCATGCCCTTAGTCTGCTTGTCTTCAGCAAACTGTTTGCGGTCTTTCTTGTGCATTATCTTTAGAAGAGGCTTCCTTCTGGGACAACAGCCATGCAGACCAATTTGATGCAGTGTGTGGCGTATGGTCTTAGCACTCACAGGCTGACTCCCCACCCCTTCAACCTCTGCAGCAATCCTGGCCGCACTCATACGTCTATTTCCCAAAGACGACCTCTCGATATGACGCTGAGCACGTGCACTCAACTCCTTTGGCTGGCCATGGCGAGACCTGTTCTGAGTGGAACCTGTCCTGTTAAACCCCTGTATGGTCTTGGCCACTGTGCTGCAGCCCAGTTTCAGGGGCTTGGCAATCTTCTTATAGCCTAGGCCATCTTTATGTAGAGCAACAATTCTTTTTTTCAGACCTTTAGAGAGTTCTTTGCCATGAGGTGCCATGTTGAACTTCCAGTGACCAGTATGAGAGAGTGAGAGCGTTAACACCAAATTTATTTAACAATAGATTTTTATTGAAGGAATTTTCTTAACAATACAGATTGACATTGTCACGATAGTAATTGTGACTAACTTCTTTGCAATAGTTTTTAAGAATATTCTTATACAAATACAGTAATTGATAGTCTGTACCAGCCTACCCCTATTGGGTTCAAACTGTAGGCATGGATAGGCCATCAATTGCGTTAATTAGTTGAATACAGAAAATTGTAAGGAAAACAAAAAAAAACAAAAAACAAAATATATACATATATATACATACATATATATATATACATACATATACACATACATACATCTAAATTAACTGAACAAAACTTGTTGCATAGGTTAGCGTTAACACCAAATTTAACACGCCTGCTCCCCATTCACACCTGAGACCTTGAACACTAACGAATCACATGACACTGGGGGAGGGAAAATGGCTAATTGGGCCCAATTTGGAAATTTTCACTTAGGGGTGTAGTCACTTTTGTTGCCAGCAGTTTAGACATTAATGGCTGTGTGTTGAGTTATTTTGAGGGGACAGCAAATTTATACTGTTATACAAGCTGTACACTCACTATTTTACTTTGCAGCAAAGTGTAATTTCTTCAGTGTTGTCACATGAAAAGATATAATAAAATATTTACAAAAATGTGAGGGGTGTACTCACTTTTGTGAGATACTGTATACCGGCGTGCGGCGGTCTGGAAGTGGTTAAGAATAGTGTGAATCAGGATTATAGCCACTTGATGGAACTGATGATCATTTTAAATAAATACGTAAGTAAATAATAAACATTCAATTAACAAATTGATTAAACAACTTAATTAATAAATTATAAACATAAAAAAAACTTAATAACTAACTTAATTAAATCATATAATTAAATAAATGAATACTTATTTACTATGATCAGCAGCTTCATCTTATATAAATAATGTGGTATTTTTCAGATTTGGGGCAATCACCACACAGAGTTACATAGTTGGTATGTTTGAATAAAGACACTAATCCATCCAGTTCCACGAGAGAGTGTGTGAGTGTTTATGGCTCTACCATTTTCAAAATCCCTGTACATTGTGTTAGCTAAGAAACACATCTAATGCCGCGTACACACGAGCGGACTTTACGGCGGACTTTGCCCGGCGGACTGGATTTCGTCGGACAATTCGATGTGTGTGGGCTCCAGCGGACTTTGTTTTCTCAAAAGTTGGACGGACTTAGATTTGAAACTTGTTTAAAATTTATCCGTTGAAATCGAGTCCGGTCGAAAAGTCCGCCGTCTGTATGCTAGTTCGACAGACTAAAAAGCCACGCTAGGGCAGCTATTGGCTACTGGCTATGAACTTCCTTGTTTTAGTCCGGTCGTACGTCATCACGTAGGAATTCGACGGACTTTGGTGGATTGTGTGTAGGCAAGTCCGTTCATTCAGAAAGTCCGTCGTAAAGTACGCCGAAAAATCCGCCGGGCAAAGTCCGCCGTAAAGTCCGCTCGTGTGTACGCGGCATAAGAGATTTATTTTTTATTTTTTATCTACCCTCCCTGCTGACATCACCAACTGTGAAAGAGAGTTCCACATTCTTACAGCTCTAACAGTAAAGAACTCCTTAAGCTTCTGGCCCAACTTCATTGTGTGACCACGTATCTTCTTTAACCACTTCAGCCCTGGAAGATTTTACCCCCTTCCAATTTTTGCGATTCGGCACTGCGTCGCTTTAACTGACTAATTACGTGGTCGTGCGACATTGCAACCAAACAAAATTGACGTCCTTTTTTTCTCACAAATATAGCTTTCTTTTGGTGGTATTTGATCACCTCTGCGGCTTTTATTTTTTGCACTATAAAGAAAAAAAGAGCGACAATTTTGCGGCAATGTACAGCTAGTGTTAATTATGAAAGAAAACAGTTCCACCATCTATGAGGTTGGCCAAGATTCCCACTTTCTGTCAAAGATTCGCATGGAGTCCGTAAGAGTGTGATGGATACGCTCCATCAGTCTCACCGACTCCATGCGCTGAAGCACCTGAGACCAGGGGACTGTTTGTTTGCGCCAGTTTAGGGCTATTGCCCATTGCACTGCCCCAAACAATGTGTGGATAAGCTTTTGCTCTGGGGGTATGACTTCAGGGAGATCTGCAAACAAAATACACATTTGAAACGTCAAGGTGATGTTTGAACCAATTATTTGTAATACTTTTGTTGTTGTCTGCTGCCAGAGGGAGCGTAACTCCCTACAGCTCCAAAAAATATGGAGTAGGGTACCTCTCTCTCCACAGTCCCTGAAACATCTGTCTGTGACAGTGGGGAACATTTTATGGATTCTGACCTCTCTCCCAGGAGGGCGCAATGGGCTCTTTTCTTGCCGAGTTTTAATTACATTATCTCATTCTTACCTGGTACTAAGAATGTAAGGGCTGATGGCTGATGGCTTGTCACGACAATTTCCTCCACTTCCAAGATGGAGTCAGTTCCAATTTCTGTGATTGCTCCTGATCGTATTCTGGCTACGGTTTGCACCAGTCTGCAGTATGCTCGTAAGTGTGGGCGGAGAGGAGCGGGGAGGATGGGTGGAGCGGGCGGGGACTGTGTGCCCGTGAATGACCAGTGAGTGTACTATCTCCCGGGTGGCGGTGGGCCCCCCTACAGTGGCAGAACTCAAGGCCCAGTCGCAAGTGCGAATGCTGCGACTGTGGAAATTTCGCCACTGGTTCTTTTTCTCTTCAAGCCGCTTTATTCCTTTTCTTATTTCCATTGGGTCCCATGCCTTCTTTATCTGCATTTTGTTTAAATCCTGTGTAACCATTTTTTTAAGCACATCAATATGTCCATCACTTCCGGGTGGTGGATTGAAAAGTGATCTATTCCTTAAAGTGCTATGTGCATAGCAGTCAGGTTTGGTCATTCTTCTTGTTGTTTCTCCAGGTTTTGAGAGCATATATTTTTTGATATTGAGTTTCCTTGTAAACTTTTGAATGTCCACATATGTTGTAAATTTATTAAAATTATTCTTTGAGGCAAATTTAAGTCTCCTATCAAAGGTATTAATTTCTTCTTGTGTTAACTCAATACCACTAATATTGATGATTCAATTCCCTCTTACTCTCTTTTTCTTTTTGAGCCCTGCTCTGCATCCTCTCTTCCTTCTACGCTTCCCTTCCTTCTTGTTTGTGGCTTGGAGGATCTCCTTGTCTCCGGTCTTAGGGATCTCCTGCCTCCGTTTCCTCTATCTGGATTTCTTGGAACTCTCCGCTGACGTTCCTCTAAAAAATGATGTGAGGTATAATCATGGTAATCTTGGTATCTCACATCCTGATCATGACGCATGTATAGAGCTCTATGGGGATCTATATCCCCTCTCAGAGCGTCATAACTGTTAGAGGTTGATATTGGACTTCTCCTATTTTCATAGTCATGGGGGTTACCTCCCTACCGTTATTGGGGGTAACGTTGGCGATCCTGCCAATAAGGCGTTGGGCTTCTTCTTTTCCGATAGTGATTTTGATCTGGAGTTCTTCTTTCCCAACGTTGTTCATATTGAAATTGGGATTGCTGATAGTAAGGACCTTTATACGGTGTTTTTTTCCAGTTGTTTTTCCACTGAGTTTTTTTCCGGTGGTTATTTTGTCCTTGTCCATTCGGTGTTCTATAGAACTGTGGGTTGTTTCTAGGTGGATTCCGTGGGGTCCTTGGGTGATCTTCCCATTGATTGGGGTTCATAGGGTGTTCTACAGTAGTAATTAAAGGTGCGATTTTTATTTCTCTCTCTGGGGTGGAGAAAGTAGATGGAATAGTTACAACTAGGGATGAGCCGAACACCCCCCGGTTCGGTTCGCACCAGAACCCGCGAACGGACCGCAAGTTCGCACGAACGTTAGAACCCCATTGACGTCTATGGGACTCGAACGTTCGAAATCAAGAGTGCTCATTTTAAAGGCTAATTTGCATGGTATTGTCCTAAAAAGGGTGTGGGGACCCGGGTCCTACCCCAGGGGACATGTATCAATGCAAAAAAAACTTTTAAAAACGGCCGTTTTTTCGGGAGCAGTGATTTTAATGATGCTTAAAGTAAAAAAAAAAAAGTGAAATATTCCTTTAAATATCGTACCTGGGGGGTGTCTATAGTATGCCTGTAAAGTGACGCGTGTTTCCCATGTTTAGAACAGTCCCTGCTTGCGGGTTTAATGTCATGTCGGGTCCTGCCAATATGGATGAAAATCAGTGAGACAAACGGCATGGGTACCCCCCAGTCCATTACCAGGCCCTTTGGGTCTTGTATGGATATTAAGGGGAACCCCGCACCCAAATTAAAATAAGGAAAGGTCCCTATATACTCTGAACAGCAGTATACAGGCGGTGCAAACAAGACAGGGACTGTAGGTTTGTTGTTAAGTAGAATCTGTTTGTAATTTTGAACATTTTTAACGTGTTTAGCTCCAGCCAAAAAATCTTTTCTAAGCTTTTTGGAAAACATAGGGAAGGGTTATCACCCCTGTGACATTTGTTTTGCGTCTTTCCTCCTCTTCAGAAGATTTCACCTCACTTTTTTGTCCCAATGAAAAATGTTTTTTGAAAATTTGGGTTTTTTTGTGGAACAAGGATTGGAAAGCATCAGTGGAAAGGAGAAATTGTTTTCCCATATTAACTCTTACATGAGAGAATTTCCCTTCCTAGGGGTAGATTTCATCTCACTTCCTGTTGTCTCCTTCCGTTTGCAAGTAGGAGTCGTTTGTAAGTTAGATGTTTGAAAGTAGGGTCCTGCCCTATATACTCAGCAGAAATTTGGGCCTTAGGTGTTGCTGTGGCCAAAACACTGTAAGCCCTCACAGGGCCCTGCTGTGAAATATTAGATCAAGAATTGTAATTACATGCCCCTGTTGAACAGGAGCTGAAAAATTAGGCCTTAGGCACTGGTGCTGGTGCCACAACACTGCAACCCCTCACAGACACTCTAGATGGAACGCAGGAACGAGCCCTGCTGCAAAGTATTGCATCAAAAATTGTAATTACACGCCCCTGTTAGACAGGGGCAGAAAAATTGGGCCTTAGGCACTGGTGCTGGTGCCACAACACTGCAACCCCTCACAGACACTCTAGTTGGAACGCAGGAACGAGCCCTGCTGCAAAGTATTGCATCAAAAATTGTAATTACACGCCCCTGTTAGACAGGGGCAGAAAAATTGGGCCTTAGGCACTGGTGCTGGTGCCACAACACTGCAACCCCTCACAGACACTCTAGTTGGAACGCAGGAACGAGCCCTGCTGCAAAGTATTGCATCAAAAATTGTAATTACACGCCCCTGTTAGACAGGGGCAGAAAAATTGGGCCTTAGGCACTGGTGCTGGTGCCACAACACTGCAACCCCTCACAGACACTCTAGTTGGAACGCAGGAACGAGCCCTGCTGCAAAGTATTGCATCAAAAATTGTAATTACACGCCCCTGTTAGACAGGGGCAGAAAAATTGGGCCTTAGGCACAGGTGCTGGTGCCACAACACTGCAACCCCTCACAGACACTCTAGTTGGAATGCAGGAACGAGCCGTGCTGCAAAGTATTACATCAAAAATTGTAATTACACGCCCCTGTTATACAGGGGCTGAAAAATTGTGCCTTAGGCACTGGTGGTGGCGCCCAGAACCAAAAATGTTCTTACAAGCTATCAGCGTGATGATTGAGGAGGAAGAGGATAATTACTCAGGGATAGTCACTCAGCATCAGCATAGGCAGTCTTTGAAGGGATCTGAAAAAAATTATTCAGTTACATCAGCATCAGGTGCTTGGTAGCTGGTGGTGATCCAAGACTGATTCATTTTTATGAAGGTCAGCCGATCGACCGAGTCAGTGGACAGACGCACCCTGTGATCGGTTACCACGCCTCCAGCAGCACTGAATGTGCGTTCCGAAAGAACGCTGGATGCAGGACAGGCCAGTAGCTCAATTGCATACTGTGCAAGCTCTGGCCAGTGATCCATCCTCAAGACCCAGTAACCCAGAGGATTTTCGGTGGGAAAGGTGTCCAAGTCTGATCTTGCCCCTAGGTATTCCTGCACCATGTAAAACAGACGCTGGCGATGGTTGCTGGAACCGATCATACCTTGGGGCTGCGGACCAAAAAATTGTCTGAACGCATCGGTCAGACGGCCACCTTCTCCACCGCTCCTTCTTTGACTGACCGAAGCCTCAGCAACACGTTGTCCAGAAACAGGAGTTTGTAACCTCCCAGTCTCTGGGAACGCGTTGCACAGACCTTTCTGCAAGGCCTCCCGAAGATGTTTCATCCTCTGCTCCCTCTGCGATGGCAAGATAAGGTCCGCAACCTTACCCTTGTAACGTGGATCAAGGAGGGTTGCCAGCCAGTATTGGTCCTTCTCCTTGATACCACGAATACGAGGATCCTTACGCAGGCTTTGCAGGATCAGGGAGGCCATGCAGCGTAGGTTTGCTGAGGCATTCGGTCCGGAGTCCTCTGGGTCACTAAGGACAACAACGTCCGCAGCCACCTCCTCCCAGCCACGTACAAGTCCATGTGTTCCTTGGGACTGATCCCTTAAAGACTGCTGATGCTGAGTGCCAGGCTCCACCTCCATACTGACACAATCTTCCTCCTCCTCCTCCTCCTCCTCCTCGTCCTCTTCCTGTGTGATCGGCGGGCACGCAGGAACACTGTCTGGATAAAGGGGGCCTTGAGAGCTAAGGAAGTCCTCCTCTTCCTGCCTCTGTTCTGCCTCAAGTGCCCTGTCCATTATTCCACGCAGCGTGTGCTCCATCAGGTGGACAAGGGGGACAGTGTCACTGATGCATGCACTGTCAGTGCTCACCATCCTCGTGGCCTCCTCGAATGGTGACAGGACAGTGCATGCATCCCTAATCATGGCCCACTGGCGTGGGGAAAAAAAACCAAGGTCCCCTGACCCTGTCCTGGTGCCATAGTCGCACAGGTACTCATTTATGGCCCTCTGCTGCGTGTGCAGCCGCTGCAGCATGGCCAATGTCGAGTTCCACCTGGTGGGCATGTCACAGATTAGGCGGTTCTTGGGCAGGTTAAACTCCTTTTGGAGGTCCGTCAGCCGAGCACTGGCATTATATGACCGGCGGAAATGCACACAGACTTTCCTGGCCTGCCTCAGGACATCCTGTAAGCCCGGGTACCTGCCCAAGAACCGCTGCACCACCAAGTTAAGGACGTGAGCCAAACAGGGCACATGGGTCAGTTGTCCCTGTCGGAGGGCAGAGAGGAGGTTGGTGCCATTGTCGCAAACCACCATTCCTGCCTTAAGTTGGCGTGGCGTCAACCACCTCTGAACCTGCCCCTGCAGAGCTGACAGAACCTCTGCCCCAGTGTGGCTCCTGTCCCCCAAGCACACCAGCTCAAGCACCGCATGGCATCTTTTGGCCTGCGTACTTGCGTAGCCCCTTGAACGCCTACGGAGCACCGCTGGTTCCGAGGAAGAGGCCATGGAGGAAGAAGAAGAGGAGGGGGTGGAGGAGAGAGGTGTGTCACAATCAGCATTTTGGAGGCGTGGTGGCGGAACAACCTCCAACACTACTGCACCTTGTCCTGCATCCTTCCCAGCTGCCAGCAGAGTCACCCAATGCGCCGTGAAACTTAAGTAACGTCCCTGTCCATGCCTGCTGGACCATGAGTCAGCGGTAATATGCACCTTACCGCTGACCGCCCTGTCCAGCGAGGCATGGACATTGCCTTCCACATGCCGGTAGAGAGCTGGAATCGCCTTCCGTGAGAAAAAGTGGCGTTTGGGTACCTGCCACTGAGGAACCGCACATTCCACAAACTCACGGAAGGGGGCAGAGTCTACCAACTGAAAAGGCAGCAGTTGAAGTGCTAGCAATTTTGCCAAGCTAGCATTCAACCGCTGGGCATGTGGATGGCTGGGAGCAAACTTCTTTCGGCGGTGCAGCAGCTGGGGCAGGGAAATTTGCCTGGTACAATCTGGCGTCGGTGTACCAAAAGCAGATTGCCCACAAGTACTTGGCTGTGACACACCTAATTCTACACCTTCATTCCTCTCACTGCAGGTCTCAGAGAGGACTGAAGGTCTAGTGGGGTTGGAAATCTCAGCTGATGAGGAGCAAGGAGAGATCCTCTTTGTTCTTTGGTGTGGGTCTTTTAGATATGCTTGCCAACGAACTGCATGGCAGGTCAACATATGTCTGGTCAAGCATGTGGTACCCAAGCGGGAGATGTTTTGGCCACGCGAGATACGCTTGAGACATATGTTGCAAATAGCAGCGGTGCGATCTGATGCACTCGTCTCAAAAAAGGCCCACACCAAAGAACTTTTTGAATAACGCGCAGAGACTGCAGCGCCCTGCACATGTGGAGCTTTGGGGTGTGATGCAGTCAATGTGCTGCCCTTAGGCTGGCCCCTGGAGGGCATCCTGCCTCGTTGGTGATGTGCCGCCTCCTCCTCCTCCTCCTCCTCCTCTCTCCTATCAGGCACCCACGTTGAGTCAGTGACCTCATCATCCCCTCCCTCCTCATCACTGGAGCAAACCTGGCAGTATGCTGCAGCAGGGGGAGCATGACTGCCAGATTGCTGTCCTTCTTGGGCACCCCCTCTGTCCGTGCTCATGTTACTGCCTTCATCGAGCTCAGTATCATCATCAGAGCCTTCCAAACGCTGGGCATCCTCCTGGAGCATGTACCCAACACTGTGGTCAAACAGTTCGAGGGAATCCTCATGAGGACATGGTGGAGCTAGGGAAGGAGTCACTGATGACATTGAGCTGAGGGAAGAGGCCGCTGCTTTGCCAGACAAAGCACCCTGGGCATGGGTGAGAGAGGATGAGGAGGATGAGGACGGCTTGGTCATCCACTCGACCAAGTTTTCCGCATGTTGCGGCTCAACACGGCCAGCTGCCGAAAAAAAGGCCAAGCGTGTCCCATGGCCACGTGCTGATGAGGATGCACCGTCTCCACGACCAGCACTAGACACAGAGCCTGCTTGCCCTCTCTTATTGGCTTGTGACTGTCTGCCTCTCCTTCTTGGCCTTCCAGACATACTAATGGCCTGTAGCTGCACTAAGCTGGGATAGAACACCTGTAATTTTCTTCAGGTAGCTTTATATACTGTAACCAGACAAGCCTGCCTGTCAGTAGGAAGATAACAGGAACGGATCTAGCTGAACACTGTGAGCAGGACGCACTGCACTAAATGTAAATAGCAGGAACGGATCTAGCTGAACACTGTGAGCAGGACGCACTGACTGCACTAAATGTAAATAGCAGGAACGGATCTAGCTGAACACTGTGAGCAGGACGCACTGACTGCACTAAATGTAAATAGCAGGAACAGATCTAGCTGAACACTGTGAGCAGGACGCACTGCACTAAATGTAAATAGCAGGAACGGATCTAGCTGAACACTGTGAGCAGGACGCACTGACTGCACTAAATGTAAATAGCAGGAACGGATCTAGCTGAACACTGTGAGCAGGACGTACTGCACTAAATGTAAATAGCAGGAACGGATCTAGCTGAACACTGTGAGCAGGACGCACTGCACTAAATGTAAATAGCAGGAACGGATCTAGCTGAACACTGTGAGCAGGACGCACTGCACTAAATGTAAATAGCAGGAACGGATCTAGCTGAACACTGTGAGCAGGACGCACTGACTGCACTAAATGTAAATAGCAGGAACGGATCTAGCTGAACACTGTGAGCAGGACGCACTGCACTAAATGTAAATAGCAGGAACGGATCTAGCTGAACACTGTGAGCAGGACGCACTGCACTAAATGTAAATAGCAGGAACGGATCTAGCTGAACACTGTGAGCAGGACGCACTGCACTAAATGTAAATAGCAGGAACGGATCTAGCTGAACACTGTGAGCAGGACGCACTGACTGCACTAAATGTAAATAGCAGGAACAGATCTAGCTGAACACTGTGAGCAGGACGCACTGCACTAAATGTAAATAGCAGGAACGGATCTAGCTGAACACTGTGAGCAGGACGCACTGCACTAAATGTAAATAGCAGGAACGGATCTAGCTGAACACTGTGAGCAGGACGCACTGACTGCACTAAATGTAAATAGCAGGAACAGATCTAGCTGAACACTGTGAGCAGGACGCACTGCACTAAATGTAAATAGCAGGAACGGATCTAGCTGAACACTGTGAGCAGGACGCACTGACTGCACTAAATGTAAATAGCAGGAACGGATCTAGCTGAACACTGTGAGCAGGACGCACTGCACTAAATGTAAATAGCAGGAACGGATCTAGCTGAACACTGTGAGCAGGACGCACTGCACTAAATGTAAATAGCAGGAACGGATCTAGCTGAACACTGTGAGCAGGACGCACTGCACTAAATGTAAATAGCAGGAACGGATCTAGCTGAACACTGTGAGCAGGACGCACTGCACTAAATGTAAATAGCAGGAACGGATCTAGCTGAACACTGTGAGCAGGACGCACTGACTGCACTAAATGTAAATAGCAGGAACGGATCTAGCTGAACACTGTGAGCAGGACGCACTGCACTAAATGTAAATAGCAGGAACGGATCTAGCTGAACACTGTGAGCAGGACGCACTGCACTAAATGTAAATAGCAGGAACGGATCTAGCTGAACACTGTGAGCAGGACGCACTGACTGCACTAAATGTAAATAGCAGGAACGGATCTAGCTGAACACTGTGAGCAGGACGCACTGACTGCACTAAATGTAAATAGCAGGAACAGATCTAGCTGAACACTGTGAGCAGGACGCACTGCACTAAATGTAAAGAGCAGGAACGGATCTAGCTGAACACTGTGAGCAGGACGCACTGCACTAAATGTAAAGAGCAGGAACAGATCTAGCTGAACACTGTGAGCAGGACGCACTGCACTAAATGTAAAGAGCAGGAACAGATCTAGCCTAATCTAGCTCTCAAATCAAATGACACTGTCTGTCTCTCTCTCTATCAGCACACCGGAACACACTACACAGGGCCGCCGTGCAGGCGGCCTTATATAGTGTGGGGCGTGTACTAAATCCCCTGAGCCATAATTGGCCAAAGCCACCCTGGCTTTGGCCAATTACAGCTCTCTCTACTGACGGCGCTGTGATTGGCCAAGCATGCGGGTCATAGTGCATGCTTGGCCAATCATCAGCCAGCAATGCACTGCGATGCCGCAGTGAATTATGGGCCGTGACGCGCCACACGAATTTGGCGCGAACGGCCCATAACGTTCGCAATTCGACGGACGGTCGAACAGCCGATGTTCGAGTCGAACATGGGTTCGACTCGAACACGAAGCTCATCCCTAGTTACAACATTACTTTTCGACTTATAGGCAGTTTCTTCCTGGTAATCTTTTGCGTCTCTAAGAAATTTCCTCTTTTTCCTTGCTGCGGTGTCCTTATTTTTTTGTATTATATCTTTATTTAGTTGGTTTGATAGAGTGGTGAATTCTGGTGATTCCTTCAATGGGTCTAGTTTTTCTTTTACTTCAGATATCTGTTCATCTATTTTTATTAATTTTACAATGTTTCCTTTTAAATAAGAACTGTAAAGGCCCTGTACACACGGTCAGACATTGATCGGAAATTCTGACAACAAAATCCATGGATTTTTTCCGACGGATGTTGGCTCAAACTTGTCTTGCATACACAAAGTTGTCGGAAAATCCGATCGTTTTAACGCAGTGATGTAAAACATGTACGTCGGGACTATAAACAGGGCAGTAGCCAATAGCTTTCCTCTCTTAATTTATTCTGAGCATGCGTGGCACTTTGTGCGTCGGATTTGTGTACACACGATCGGAATTTCCGACAACGGATTTTGTTGTCGGAAAATTTTATAGCAAGCTCTCAAACTTTGTGTGTCGGAAATTCCGATGGAAAATGTGTGATGGAGCCTACACACGGTCGGAATTTCCGACAACAAGGTCCTATCACACATTTTCCGTTGGAAAATCCGACCGTGTGTACAGGGCATAAGACCTCAAGACCTTTTCCATTATAGAATGATAACCATTCATTTATCGAATCCTCGTCCAACAGTCCATCATTAATAGGAACATCCCAACTATGTCCCACCATGAATTCGTTTTTTTCTCCATGAAATGTCCCATTTTTCTAAATAACCCTTCTATGTCATCATTCATTTTAGTGTCTTGTTTGGTAAAAACATCATTTAAGTTAATAGTTCTACTCTCTAGATAATCAAACACCTGCATGGTTGCAGCACAAGTGGTAAGTGGTAAAGTGCAAACTGATATGGCAAAGTACTAATGCACTACCAACGGTGTATCAATACAAATAAAGTGCTAATTAATAAAGTACATACATATAAAGTGCTAAATGAAAAAAGCAGCTAAACTTTTATAGTGTAACCAACACCTCTAAAAATGTATATCGTGTAGTGAAGGTTATGGTGATTATCTCCCCATCTTCACTTGTCCTGCATTACTATTTTATCCCACAAGCCTTGTACAAGTGGCTGGTATATATTTTTACCTTTTTACCTTTTATTTTCAAACAGTTCCACCTCTAGTGTTGAGATGGAGGCTTGGTTTTATTTAAGCCATTTTCTAACAAGATTTGATCAACTTGGGATGCTCTATGCAGCATAGGTTAGAGTGACACTTGGCTGTATGTATGAATGTATATGTAGCAATAACTCTCGGTGGAGCTGCTTGTTACCTTCACTCTCGACACCTCTGCTTCACCGGCACCGGGTCTAGGGTTTCCGTTGAGTTTACCTCTGGACGATATAAGCACCAAACACTTGAGTGGGTTTTCCAATGCTTTTAATAAAATGAACAAAGGAAGTAGCAGGAAAGAGGTAGTAGGAAAGCTGCAGGGAAGCTCAAATACCTTTCTGTTGTATTTCTTCAGAACATTCTTTGTAATTGAACACTTGTAATTGAATAGTCCCCCTTTCGTAGGATTCAATCTTTGCCTGTCTGGATAGACACCTCTCACTTGCCTAGCAGCCAGTACGCAGCACGAACAAAAGTCTCTGCTACAGACTTATTTGGAATAAAACCCGTACAATCCTCTGCCACAGGATGTATTGGTTTGTAATGAATGTCAGATACAGTACTTGAACCTTTAAGCCAACCCTACAGTACTATACTGTGAGATTACTTCGGAATTCGTCCTCCAACCGAGTCACCAGGCCCCTCTCCAGACCAGCACTCTGCATGATCCTTCCATGACGGGTCCTCCCCTGGGATTTTCTCGGTTGTCCAGCTTCTTCACTCAGGATAGACAGCTCAGGACCATTCCTCCGCTGCTGTGGTAGGCCCCAGACAGACTTCTGGGCCCACCCACACGCCGCAGCGACACGGGCCTCCGGAACGGAGGACCACGATGTGGTATTCCTAATGCATACCTGTCGGCCAGGAGGGCCAGCAGGTGGCTGAAAATGAACCCTAAAACATGGCGTCTGAATACCCTCTTCCAGAATGCAACTCGGAGGACCACCTCCACCGAGTTGTCCCCGGGACAGAGGAGCACTCATTCACTTCAACACGTTACTTTTCCAACACCGGCCGATGGTGACAACGACACCCACCGGCACAATGTGAAACTGCATGCAACGTCAGCCAAGCTGGAACAGAGGCAAATCTAACTTCCTATAACAAGCGACCCACTAAATTTACCTATCAGCGGTAGATAAAATCTACCAGCGCTACATATATAAAGCGTTAAAGTAGCATGGCGCCCATTCCTGGGAAAAAGACTTTGGTGATGAAACACCAAACGGGAAACACCATCTTCGGTAGCCGACAAGTTTGTTATGCATTGTGCAATTATTTTTTAACATTTTGACATTTTAAGATTACAAAACATTTTAAAGGGTTTTACACTATTCAATTCATACTGTATGTTTTCTCTTATGCTAACTGCTGATGTTTGGAAAAATGGGCTGGAGTTCCCAGCTTGTTTGACCTTTCTTTCATTAGAAGGTCCCCTGTGTTCTCACTTGCCTAACGAAGGGGCCCTGTGTGGCTTCTGAAACGTTGCTGTATGTTTATCATGTGATCATGAAAATAAAGCTTTGGCTGCTTTCGAGGAATCCTTGGTGTGCTGATGACGTTTCTTCTCTTTGATCATCCACGGGTTCCAGCCTATGGTCATTACAGTACTGAAGAGTCATTGGTTCCAAGGGGGAAGTGGAACCCTTTCACACATTGTAAGCTTTTTTTCATTTTTTTTTCCCTGTAGGACTATATTTTGTGAATCACTTTTACTTTAATTCAATATTTATCTATTAGAACAGCACTTTATGTGTGTATATATATATATATATATATATATATCTATATATATAGATATATATCTATATATCTATATATATATCACCCTGATGTTTAGGCAGGGTTGCTCTTAAATTTACCTGCCAAGTGATAGTTACCTTGGCCGGTTAATAGTGAAGTAGCAGGTAGAATATCGATAAAATGACGTTGCTGGACAAAGGACTCAATTATGGGAGATTTTTTCCACTCTTGGCTAAAAGTGTACCACTTGACCTGACTAGTGTCCGAATGTCAAGTGTCCAAAATACAGTGTACATATAATTTCAGCATATTGCGTCACAAGCAAACAGGCGGTACATTTCCGTTATACAAAGCATTCTAACCTTTTAAAAATCAACCTAAAATCAACCTACGCATCCTAAACCAGACAAGTTCTGCAAAACATGTATTTTTAACTTTATGCAAAACTTTTGTTTCTCTGCAGTATGCTCTTGTGGTTCCTTCATCTGTCTTAAATGATTTCAGCAAGCAATCTTTTTGCACATAAAGAGGAATGTAGCAGATTCCTGTGATGGGAGGGGGAGTGAATAAGTTCAGTGTCTTTAACCACAACCTGTCACAAGTAGTTTCAACATGAAATACAAGAAATATGATTCTTAGCTGAAATTCGAAATCCGTCTTAATACACACATAACTATAGCCATATAAACTGACCCTCGTTGCCACTTCAATAGGGGGTCAACTGACTTTGCCCTAATTCTGTCATTGCTGCACTTCTCTCTTCTGTTGTCAGGTAGCCAGGCACCTGGGGACATTAGTTAAGACAAGGGCATTGCAAGGACCGATTCGATTTCTTGAATCCCTTGGCCTGCTGGGAGAGACTATATATTTGGGTGGAGTCAGGTGATCAGTGTTTTGTACCACCTGGACCGCTGTCTGGGTGGACTCTGGCTGCTAGGCCAGAGTCTGAGGCTTATACCAGGGGAACCTGGCTGCTAGGCTATCTGAGGGCCTATCCAGAAGCAAGAGAGCAGCGTAGGGTTTGGCCTGTGGCTTGTAGTCCAACCAGAAGTGACGGTTCTGCCGGCTGGAGAACCTGTCGTGGTCGGAGGTAAAAGGGAAGCTGTCACCACTAAGGGACCAACCACCTTATTACCAGGGACCACAGTGAGTAGCTGAAGCAAGTACCAGAGCAGTGTTCTCACCAACCGGGGACGGTGAAGAATTGGGAAACTTCAGCAGGTGTCAAGGTAGGGATCCAGCCAGTGGAGGTGATGCTTGCAGAGCAGCCTTGTGTGCCAAGCCAGGGACTGAGCAGGCCAGTGGGGTGAAGCTTGAGGAGTATCTTGGATGCCAAGCTAGGGACCCAGCAGGGATGCGGGGGTGATGCTTGAGGAAAATACTGAGTGAGAAAGTTGTAGAAGCTCAGGAGGTCCAGTGGCAGTGGATCAGCAAGTCCAGTGAGAGAGACTGGGTGCTCAGTTGAGTGAAGATCTATAATAGGAGATTGTAGAGGAAGTGAAAGAGTTCATGTTCAAGATTGTTGCTATAGGAGACAGCGAATCTACTCATGCAGATGTGGTGTCTTGCTGGATGCCTTTCCCTGCATGGCTGTCTACCTATAGAAGTCTCGGAGTCTGCTAATTACCATTGCAACTACTAAAGGGCCCTAACCCGCTCTCCCACAGTTCTGTTCAAGAAAATAAATCTCTTTGCATTCAAGAAGTGTCTGGCACCCATGAATCTACTTTGCATTACACCCACCATGCCTTGTAACCCACTAGAAGGATGTCAGCTGTCCCTAACTCTGAAGGTTCTGATTAGACCAAATGGGGCCAGGGACCTCGCTATATATATATATATATATATATATATATATATATATACAGTATATAGCATTGTTGGTCAGAGTTTAAACTTTTTCTACTTGGTGCAGTAGTGACTTCATATGTAGAGAAACGCAGATATGAATCCAGCCTAAGGACATGTGTTTTCTAAGAACTGAGTGTCTTCAGAATATTTTTTTTAAATAATGAATACAATTGCTGGAGTTTTAATGGTTGGTGTAGCAATGTTTTATTAAATTAATACTATTAGATAGCAAAAGTCTCATGTTTACAGGTATGCAAAATATTTAATTGTTAGGTGCTCATAATTCAGTCAGTAGAGGGAGGGGAGCAGTTAGACGGCACCTAAATCACACACAGCCCTAAATTGTTAGGAATATGTCAGCATGTGACATTGAGGTTTCAATGGGAAGAAACTGCAAACCCAGTAAAATAAGGTCTCTCTCTTCAGGCTAATTAGCGGACAGTGACATGTGAACAGAGGAACTTAACGGGGAACCAAGCATATCTCAAAAGACCGATGGATAATGCCGTTGCTGTTGGGCAGAGGAGAGAGATCAATTGTGGAAGGATCCTCATCTGATTTCAGGTTAAAATTTTGCAGGATAAACACGAGGAAAATAAAAATTTCCATTCTTGCCATGCCTTCTCCCAGGCAGATTCTCCTTCCTGTAGAAACAGAATAACAACAAATCATATCTTGTATTTGTGTGTGTCTAATAGTTTGGACGTGCAACTAGCTAAGTGTAGTGAAAACCTTTTTGCACTCAGTAGAGCAACAATCTATTTTCTAGGTTTGGTCGAGTTTCCCTAAGCTTGGTGGTTGATTGCACCTGTCTGTCTGTATGAAGCTGAATATTTAACTGACCCCAGCCAATTACTGGGAGGGGGCATCCAGAAGGTGGCTGGGGAGAAGATAAGCTTTATTCGCTAAGGTCTGCTGCCTCCCTGTACTGAAGTACTGCTAGGCCTCAGCATGTGCTGGCTGAGGACCTGAAATAACCTGGACTGAAGGATATTTGCTGGGGGTCATTACCTGAGGAAGCTGGACTGGGGAATGTCTCTTTTTCTCTCAATGAAGAGTGTTGCGTGGAAGATGGGTGGCTGTCAGCTGTCCTTGGGCATTGTGAGTAGAACCTTGATTAGGGATGCGAACGGACCGAAAGTTCGCACGAACGTTAGAACCCCATTGACGTCTATGGGACTCGAACATTCGAAATCAAAAGTGCTAATTTTAAAGGCTAATTTGCATGGTATTGTCCTAAAAAGGGTTTGGGGACCCGGGTCCTACCCCAGGGGACATGTATCAATGCAACAAAATTTTTTTAAAAACGGACGTTTTTTCGGGAGCAGTGATTTTAATGATGCTTAAAGTAAAAATAAAAGTGAAATATTCCTTTAAATATCGTACCTGGGGGGTGTCTATAGTATGCCTGTAGTATGCCACGTGTTTCCCGTGTTTAGAACAGTCCCTGCACCAAATGTCATTTTTAAAGGAAAAAATCTCATTTAAAACTGCTTGCGGGTTTAATGTAATGTCGGGTCCTGGCAATATGGATGAAAATCAGTGAGACAAACGGCATGGGTACCCCCCAGTCCATTACCAGGCCCTTTGGGTCTTGTATGGATATTAAGGGGAACCCCGCACCCAAATTAAAATAAGGAAAGGTGTGGGGCCACCAGGCCCTATATACTCTGAACAGCAGTATACAGGCGGTGCAAACAAGACAGGGACTGTAGGTTTGTTGTTAAGTAGAATCTCTTTGTAATTTTGAACGGGTACATTTTTAACGTGTTTAGCTCCAGCCAAAAAATCTTTTTTAAGCTTTTTGGAAAATATAGGGAAGGGTTATCACCCCTGTGACATTTGTTTTGCTGTCTTTCCTCCTCTTCAGAAGATTTCACCTCACTTTTTGTCCCAATGAAAAATGTTTTTTGAAAATTTGGGTTTTTTTGTGGAACAAGGATTGGAAAGCATCAGTGGAAAGGAGAAATGTTTTTCCCATATTAACTCTTACAGGAGAGAATTTCCCCTCCTAGGGGTAGATTTCATCTCACTTCCTGTTGTCTCCTTCCGTTTGCAAGTAGGAGTCGTTTGTAAGTTAGATGTTTGAAAGTAGGGTCCTGCCCTATATACTCAGCAGAAATTTGGGCCTTAGGTGTTGCTGTGGCCACAACACTGTAAGCCCTCACAGGGCCCTGCTGTGAAATATTAGATCCAGAATTGTAATTACATGCCCCTGTTGAACAGGAGCTAAAAAATTAGGCCTTAGGCACTGGTGCTGGTGCCACAACACTGCAACCCCTCACAGACACTCTAGTTGGAACGCAGGAACGAGCCCTGCTGCAAAGTATTGCATCAAAAATTTTAATTACACGCCCCTGTTAGACAGGGGCAGAAAAATTGGGCCTTAGGTACTGGTGCCACAACACTGCAACCCCTCACAGACACTCTAGTTGGAACGCAGGAACGAGCCCTGCTGCAAAGTATTGCATCAAAAATTGTAATTACACGCCCCTGTTAAACAGGGGCAGAAAAAATGGGCCTTAGGCACTGGTGCTGGTGCCACAACACTGCAACCCCTCACAGACACTCTAGTTGGAATGCAGGAACGAGCCCTGCTGCAAAGTATTACATCAAAAATTGTAATTACACGCCCCTGTTAAACAGGGGCTGAAAAATTGTGCCTTAGGCACTGGTGGTGGCGCCCAGAACCAAAAATGTTCTTACAAGCTATCAGCGTGATGATTGAGGAGGAAGAGGATAATTACTCAGGGATAGTCACTCAGCATCAGCATAGGCAGTCTTTGAAGGGATCTGAGATTTCAAAAAAAAATATTCGTTTACATCAGCATCAGGTGCTTGGTAGCTGGTGGTGATCCAAGACTGATTCATTTTTATGAAGGTCAGTCGATCGACCGAGTCGGTGGACAGACGCACCCTGTGATCGGTTACCACGCCTCCAGCAGCACTGAATGTGCGTTCCGAAAGAACGCTGGATGCAGGACAGGCCAGTAGCTCAATTGCATACTGTGCAAGCTTTGGCCAGTGATCCATCCTCAAGACCCAGTAACCCAGAGGATTTTCGGTGGGAAAGGTGTCCAAGTCTGATCTTGCCCCTAGGTATTCCTGCACCATGTAAAACAGACGCTGGCGATGGTTGCTGGAACCGATCATACCTTGGGGCTGCGGACCAAAAAATTGTCTGAACGCATCGGTCAGACGGCCACCTTCTCCACCGCTCCTTCTTTGACTGACCGAAGCCTCAGCAACACGTTGTCCAGAAACAGGAGTTTGTAACCTCCCAGTCTCTGGGAACGCGTTGCACAGACCTTTCTGCAAGGCCTCCCGAAGATGTTTCATCCTCTGCTCCCTCTGCGATGGCAAGATAAGGTCCGCAACCTTACCCTTGTAACGTGGATCAAGGAGGGTTGCCAGCCAGTATTGGTCCTTCTCCTTGATACCACGAATACGAGGATCCTTACGCAGGCTTTGCAGGATCAGGGAGGCCATGCAGCATAGGTTTGCTGAGGCATTCGGTCCGGAGTCCTCTGGGTCACTAAGGATGACATGGTCCGCAGCCACCTCCTCCCAGCCACGTACAAGTCCATGTGTTTCTTGGGACTGATCCCTTAAAGACTGCTGCTGATGCTGAGTGCCAGGCTCCACCTCCATACTGACACAATCTTCCTCCTCCTCCTCGTCCTCTTCCTGTGTGATCGGCGGGCACGCAGGAACACTGTCTGTATAAAGGGGGCCTTGAGAGCTAAGGAAGTCCTCCTCTTCCTGCCTCTGTTCTGCCTCAAGTGCCCTGTCCATTATTCCACGCAGCGTGTGCTCCAACAGGTGGACAAGGGGGACAGTGTCACTGATGCATGCACTGTCACTGCTCACCATCCTCGTGGCCTCCTCAAATGGTGACAGGACAGTGCATGCATCCCTGATCATGGCCCACTGGCGTGGGGAAAAAAACCAAGCTCCCCTGACCCTGTCCTGGTGCCATAGTCGCACAGGTACTCATTGATGGCCCTCTGCTGCGTGTGCAGCCGCTGCAGCATGGCCAACGTTGAGTTCCACCTGGTGGGCATGTCACAGATTAGGCGGTTCTTGGGCAGGTTAAACTCCTTTTGGAGGTCCGTCAGCCGAGCACTGGCATTATATGACTGGCGGAAATGCACACAGACTTTCCTGGCCTGCCTCAGGACATCCTGTAAGCCCGGGTACCTGCCCAAGAACCGCTGCACCACCAAGTTAAGGACGTGAGCCAAACAGGGCACATGGGTCATTTGTCCCTGTCGGAGGGCAGAGAGGAGGTTGGTGCCATTGTCGCAAACCACCATTCCTGCCTTAAGTTGGCGTGGCGTCAACCACCTCTGAACCTGCCCCTGCAGAGCTGACAGAACCTCTGCCCCAGTGTGGCTCCTGTCCCCCAAGCACACCAGCTCAAGCACCGCATGGCATCTTTTGGCCTGCGTACTTGCGTAGCCCCTTGAACGACTACGGAGCACCGCTGGTTCCGAGAAAGAGGCCATGGAGGAAGAAGAAGAGGAGGGGGTGGAGGAGAGAGGTGTGTCACAATCATTAGCATTTTGGAGGCGTGGTGGCGGAACAACCTCCAACACTACTGCACCTTGTCCTGCATCCTTCCCAGCTGCCAGCAGAGTCACCCAATGCGCCGTGAAACTTAGGTAACGTCCCTGTCCATGCCTGCTGGACCATGAGTCAGCAGTAATATGCACCTTACCGCTGACCGCCCTGTCCAGCGAGGCATGGACATTGCCTTCCACATGCCGGTAGAGAGCCGGAATCGCCTTCCGTGAGAAAAAGTGGCGTTTGGGTACCTGCCACTGAGGAACCGCACATTCCACAAACTCACAGAAGGGGGCAGAGTCTACCAACTGAAAAGGCAGCAGTTGAAGTGCTAGCAATTTTGCCAAGCTAGCATTCAACCGCTGGGCATGTGGATGGCTGGGAGCAAACTTCTTTCGGCGGTGCAGCAGCTGGGGCAGGGAAATTTGCCTGGTACAATCTGACGTCGGTGTACCAAAAGCAGATTGCCCACAAATACTTGGCTGTGACACACCTAATTCTACACCTTCATTCCTCTCAGTGCAGGTCTCAGAGAGGACTGAAGGTCTAGTGGGGTTGAAAATCTCAGCTGATGAGGAGCAAGGAGAGGTCCTCTTTGTTCTTTGGTGTGGGTCTTTTAGATACGCTTGCCAACGAACTGCATGGCAGGTCAACATATGTCTGGTCAAGCATGTGGTACCCAAGCCTGAGATGTTTTGGCCACGTGAGATACGCTTGAGACATATGTTGCAAATAGCAGCGGTGCGATCTGATGCACTCGTCTCAAAAAAGGCCCACACCAAAGAACTTTTTGAATAATGCGCAGAGACTGCAGCGCCCTGCACATGTGGAGCTTTGGGGTGTGATGCAGTCAATGTGCTGCCCTTAGGCTGGCCCCTGGAGGGCATCCTGCCTCGTTGGTGATGTGCCGCCTCCTCCTCCTCCTCCTCCTCTCTCCTATCAGGCACCCACGTTGAGTCAGTGACCTCATCATCCCCTCCATCCTCATCACTGGAGCAAACCTGGCAGTATGCTGCAGCAGGGGGAGCATGACTGCCAGATTGCTGTCCTTCTTGGGCACCCCCTCTGTCCGTGCTCATGTTACTGCCTTCATCGAGCTCAGTATCATCATCAGAGCCTTCCAAACGCTGGGCATCCTCCTGGAGCATGTACCCAACACTGTGGTCAAACAGTTCAAGGGACTCCTCAGGAGGACATGGTGGGGCTAGGGAAGGAGTCACTGATGACATTGAGCCGAGGGAAGAGGCCGCTGCTTTGCCAGACAAAGTACCCTGGGTATGGGTGAGAGAGGATGAGGAGGATGAGGACGGCTTGGTCATCCACTCGACCAAGTCTTCCGCATGTTGCGGCTCAACACGGCCACCTGCCGAAAAAAAGGCCAAGCGTGTCCCATGGCCACGTGCTGATGAGGATGCACCGTCTCCACGACCAGCACTAGACACAGAGCCTGCTTGCCCTCTCTTATTGGCTTGTGACTGTCTGCCTCTCCTTCTTGGCCTTCCAGACATACTAATGGCCTGTAGCTGCACTAAGCTGGGATATATATATATATATATATATATATATATATATGTACTGATACTGCAGCTAGCAAAATCAACTGCCTGCCTGTAGTATGAGAACACCACCAACCTTCTACAGGTAGCTTTAGCTGAACACTGTGAGGTGGACGCACCCCACTAACTTGTAGGTTTAGCTGAACACTGTGAGCAGGACGCACTGCACTAACTGTAAATAGTCTAGCTGCCTGACTGTGGTACTAATAGGATCAAAAGAACACCAGCAATTTTTTTCAGGTAGCTGTATTTACTGTAACAAGACAAGCCTGCCTGCCAGTAAGAAGATAACAGAAACGGATCTAGCTGAACACTGTGAGCAGGACGCACCCCACTAGCTTGTAGGTTTAGCTGAACACTGTGAGGTGGATGCACCCCACTAACTTGTAGGTTTAGCTGATCACTGTGAGCAGGACGCACCCCACTAACTTGTAGGTTTAGCAGAACACTGTGAGCAGGACGCACTGCACTAACTGTAAATAGTCTAGTTGCCTGACTGTGGTACTAATAGGATCAAAAGAACACCAGTAATTTTCTTCAGGTAGCTGTAAATACTGTAACAAGACAAGCCTGCCTGTCAGTAAGAAGATAACAGGAACGGATCTAGCTGAACACTGTGATCAGGACGCACTGCACTAAATGTAAATAGTCTAGCTGCCTGACTGTGGTACTAATAGGATCAAAAGAACACCAGTAATTTTCTTCAAAATACTGTAACAAGACAAGCCTGCCTGTCAGTAAGAAGATAACATGAGCGGATCTAGCTGAACACTGTGAGCAGGACGCACTGCACTAAATGTAAATAGTCTAGCTGCCTGACTGTGGTACTAATAGGATCAAAAGAACACCAGTAATTTTCTTCAGGTAGCTGTAAATACTGTAACAAGACAAGCCTGCCTGTCAGTAAGAAGATAACAGGAACGGATCTAGCTGAACACTGTGAGCAGGACGCACTGCACTAAATGTAAATAGTGTAGCTGCCTGACTGTGGTACTAATAGGATCAAAAGAACACCAGTAATTTTCTTCAGGTAGCTGTAAATACTGTAACAAGACAAGCCTGCCTGTCAGTAGGAAGATAACAGGAACGGATCTAGCTGAACACTGTGAGCAGGACGCACTGCACCAAATGTAAATAGTCTAGAAGATAACAGGAACGGATCTAGCTAAACTGAATACAGTGTATATATATATATATGCAACACCTGGGATGCATATATATACACAATACACTTTAAGTGCAGCTAACTGACTGACTGTCCTGCCTAATCTAGCTAACTCAAATGAAATGACACTGTCTCTCTCTCTCTCTATCTCTCAGCACACCGGAACACACTGCACAGGGCCGCCGTGCAGGCGGCCTTATATAGTGTGGGGCGTGTACTAAATCCCCTGAGCCATAATTGGCCAAAGCCTCCTTGGCTTTGGCCAATTACGGCTCTGTGTTCAGGCGGCGCTGTGATTGGCCAAGCATGCGGGTCATAGTGCATGCTTGGCCAATCATCAGCAAGCAATGCACTGCGATGCCGCAGTGAATTATGGGCCTCGACGCGCCACACGAACTTGGCGCGAACGGCCCATATCGTTCGCAATTCGGCGAACGACCGAACAGCCGATGTTCGAGTCGAACATGGGTTCGACTCGAACACGAAGCTCATCCCTAACCTTGATCTAGGACTCCAGGTATGTTTGTGCTTTGGGGATTAATGCCAGAGGTTTCTGTAAGGATGGAGACTGCTCAAACAGATTTTAGATTCGCTGGCTATCCCTTCTACCTCCAGTAAAGGCTACTCCTATAGTATTTGTGCTTGAAAATCTGTCCTCCTGTTCCTGTTTTGCATTTGGGAGTATGCTGTACCCTCATCCCTCTTTTCTATATGAAGCAATGCAATAATTCTACAAAAACACATCTCCTAGACAGAGCTGCTTAGAACTGGTGTCTGGGCCTGGCAGCCTCTGAACAGGTAAAGGGAGACCTCCTGGGTTATTTCCAGCAGTCCCTCTCGGGGTCAGCACTACATGGGCAAATAATAATCAACTCAAGCAGCAGGTCAAAGACAAGTGGCGGCCCGTGCATTCTGGGCGCACGGGCGCCGCCCCCCTTACCCCTGCTGCCGCCTCCCTATCCATGCTCCCGTTCCCTTTCAGAACGCCGGACGCATGGATTCCTATGGCGGGGGTGGGAAGGGGTGTATTCTTTTGAAGAACCTGATTAGAGCCAGAGGCTCTAATAGGCTTCAAAAAAATGTGGGCTCGGGGCGCAGAGGGTGCACCCTGATCCCACCCAATTGTGAATTGTGTGACCATAGCGAATGAATATTCACTATTTTCACACCGCATTGCTTCACCACCAATCAGGAGGCAGGTCAGTGAGACCTGTTTCCTGATTGGCCAAAGCGCCCGGCATCCCTATTGGATGCTCAGCGCTTTGGAAGTGGGGCAGAGAAAGCGAGAGGAGACGAGGGAAAAGAGGACAAGGTAAGTGCCGATCCATCCGCCCGGGGGGGGGTTGTGTCAGCATTGTGTCCCACGATCCACCACTCGTGGGGGGGTGTCAGCGTTGTGTCCCGCGATCCACTCATGCGCGGGGGTGTCAGCGGTGTGTCCCGGGAGGGACACTGGCAGCATTTGATGGGCACACTGGGAGCATATGATGGGCACACTGGCCACGTTTGGGCACAGTGGCAGCATTTGATGGGCACAGTGGCAGTGTCTTATGATCACAATGGCAGTGTTTGGGCACACTGGCAGCATATGATGGGCACAGTGGCAGCGTATGATGGGCACAGTGGCAGCGTATGATGGGCACAGTGGCAGCGTATGATGGCACAGTGGCAGCGTATGATGGGCACAGTGGCAGCGTATGATGGGCACAGTGGCAGCGTATGATGGGCACAGTGGCAGCGTATGATGGGCACAGTGGCAGCGTATGATGGGCACAGTGGCAGCGTATGATGGCACAGTGGCTGCAATTGATTTTTTTTCAAAAAAATGTTGCGCGCCCCCCCCCCCCCCCCCAAAAAAAATTTGAGCACCAGCCGCCACTGTCAAAGACTAGGGATTAACTTTTAACAGTCTGTCATCTATGGACTGCTTAATGATGATTTTGTGACGGGTTGCCCGGTGGATATTGCTCTTTGCACTGTATTTTTAAAATGATGCTGCATCCACAATTCTAAATTAAACCTTGAGTGCCGGTTCACACTAGACGCGGCACGACTTGCAGGTCGCCTCACCGAGGCGACCTGCACATGACTGCGGGGCGACTTGCAAGACGACTTCTGTATAGAAGTCTATGCAAGTCGCCCCCAAAGTAGTACAGGAACCTTTTAACTAAGTCGGAGCGACTTGCGTCGCTCCGATTAGAACGGTTCCATTGTACAGAACGGGAGGCGACTTGTCAGGCGGCTAGGTCACCTGACAAGTCGCCCCAGTGTGAACCGGCTCTGAGGTGTACAGCATGTATTGACAGCATAGTCTATCTTGCTAAGAAGTACCATGGTTTTTTATCTAGGCATTGCCTAAAGCTTACCTAAACCCCCAAAAAATATATATTACAACCTACTATTCCTCAGTTGTAGTGGCTACATTTGTTTTCTTTTTTTTTTTAGGCTTTATATCCCTTTGTTGTCATTGTTGGTTTTTACCTGTCCTTAACAGACCAATCTTGCAAGCACAAAAAGTTAGAGTGTTGAAACAAACCATTTAACACTGGTGGGGGTGCTTACCATGGTTACCTTATAGGCCTCCTTCGCGCAGGGTATAACAGGCACACACAGGATTCAAGTGGCAAGAATCAGCAGATTTTTGCAGCTGGGATGGCAGGTGTATGCAAAAAGGGGTGGACTGTACAAAGTGATAACAGGCTGACAGTAGTCGTCACTATTTGCATTTGTTTGCTTTAGTTGCTCACTGGTTGGTTTAAGTTGTTGCCTGCTTTTTTTATTATTTTGCAAAAGCCATCCACTTTTATATCTCTTAGAGGCCTTTCACACTGAGCCTTGCCGGGCATTAGTGTTAAAGTGCCGCTCATGTTAGCGGCACTTTTAACTACCGAAAAGTGCCACTGCCGAAGCGCTGCCCATTCATTTCAATTGACATAGATACTGCTTGCAGGACTTTTTCTAACGTCCTGCAAGCCCACCGCCCCAGTGTGAAAGCACACGGGCCCTCACACTGGGGCTGCAGGGGAGGCGTTTTTCAGGCACTTTAAAGGCTCTATTTTTAGCCCAAAAGCACCTGAAAAACGCCCCAGTGTGAAAGGGGTCTTATTCTTTATAGTTTAGTTTTTATTTGTAGGCAGTCTACTTTCTCTAGAGTAGGTGGCGCTCGATTACAAGGGTCCAATGGTTTTGCGAGGAACCGTGCACACCAGTGTTTACTCATAGAAGTTTTAAATTCATTTTTGATTTTTTGTAATTTTTTATAAAATTTTCATTATTTTTATTTAAATAAAATTTTCTCTATTTAATTGTTAATTTACAGTGTAAGGATATAAAGGCACGTATCTGGCACTGTGGTTTAATTTTTGGCCATTAAAGGCATTTTGATGCCAGATTGCTCTAATAAGCTAATTTTTTTTGAATATTTGAATATTTCTTTATAACCACTTCAGCCCCAGAGGATTTGGCTGCTCAGTGACCAAGCCATTTTTTGTGATACTGCACTGCATTGGTTTAACTGACAATTGCGCAGTCGTGCGACACTGTACCTAAACAAAATTGATATCCTTTTTTTCCCACAAATAGAGCTTTATTTTAGTGATATTTGATCACCTCTGCGGTTTTTATTTTTTGCGCTATAAACAAAAGAAGAGCGACAATTTTGAAAAAAACATTATCTTTTACTTTTTGCTGTAATAAATATCCCACATTTTTTTCAAAAAAACTAATTTTTTCTTCAGTTTAGGCTGATACGTATTCTTCTACATATTTTTGGTAAAAAAAAATCTGCAATAATCGTTTATTGATTGTGTTGCGCAAAAGTTATAGCTTCTTCAAAATAGGGGATATATTTTTAGAGCGTCTACAAAATAGGGGATGGCATTTTTATTATTATTTTTTTTTACTAGTAATGGCGGCGATCTGCGATTTTTATCGGGACTGCGATATTGCGGAGGACAAATTGGACACTTTTGACACATTTTTGGGACTATTGACAATTATACAGCGATCAGTGCTATAAAAATGCACTGATTATTATTATTATTATTATTATTATACGAGATTTATATAGCGCCAACAGTTTACTCAGCGCTTTACAATGTATAAGGGGGACAACACAATTACAGTACAATACAAAAGGTACAGGAGGGCCCTGCTCGTAGAGCTTACATTCTAAAAGGGAGGGGGTGGTGGTACAAAAGGTAATATCTGCAAAGAATGATTTGATGGGTGATTACTGTGTAAATGTCACTGGCAGGGAAGGGGTTAACACTAGGGGGCGATCAAGAGGTTAGCTGTGTTCCATAGGTGTGTTCTAACTGTAGGGGGGATGGGACTGTCTAGGAGGAGAGAGAGATCAGTGTTCATGCTTACTATGAACACACGATCTGTCTATACTCCCCTGAAAGAACTGGGATTTGTGTGTTTACACACACAGATCTCGGTTATCGCTCTGTCATGAGCGATCGTGGGTGCCCGGCGGTCATCGCGACCACAGGGCACTCGCATTGGCTCCGGGCACACGCTGCGGGTGTGCCTCTAGTGGCCAAAAGGAAAAGTGACGTAAGATAACGTCGATTTGCCCAGGCCAGCCAACTTGCTGCAGTAAAACTGCGGAGGCTGGCCCTGAAGTGGTTAACCACTTGCCGACCAGCCCCCGGGCCACCCGCGATCACGGCCACAGGAGCCAGAACGGGGATTTGTGTGTGTAAACACACAAATCCCCGTTCTGACAGGAGAAGAGAGACAGATGGTCTGTTCCTAGTAATTAGGAACAGTGAAATTTGTAGAAAAATACATATCGGTCTAAACTGATGAAGGCATTTGTTTTTTACATTTTTTTATATATTGTTATAAAATGTTGTTTTCTCCTTCACTGACTGGCACTGATGAGGTGGCACTAATGAGGCGGCACTAGAAAGGTGGCACTGATGGGCACTGATGAGGAGGCACTGATATACAGCACTGATGGGCACTGATAGGTAGCACTGATGGGCACTGACAAGCTGCTGTTATGGGCACTGATAGGCGGTACTGATTGGCACTGACAGGTTTTACTGCTAGGCACTGATTGGCACTGTGATGGGCACTGACTGGCACTGTGGTGGGCACTAATTTGCACTGTAATGGGCACTGTCATCCGGTTTTTTTTTTTTTTATGGGGCACTTTTTAGCAGCTGTGGTGGCACATCTAATGGGGCTGTGCTGATAATAAATGTGCTGATTATCAGCACAGACCCCCCCCCCCCCAGACAGGGAGAGCTGCCGATCGACTCTCTCTGTCAGCACGAACCGAGGAATGCCGTTTACTGGCACTTCCTGGTTCAAGCGATGATCAGCTGTGATTGGTCACAGGTGATCACGCGGTAAGAAGCCTCTGTCAGAGGTTTCTTGCCACGATTGGATATGCGGCATGTCAGACTGACATGCCGCACTTGCAATCGCCACGATGCACGCCCCTGTGGATGCGCCAGCATGTTATCCTGCTGGACGTCATATGACACCCAGTCAGGATAACTGAACCACTTCCCTGCCATCAATCTGCTATAGGCCGGGTGGGATGTGGTTAATATAGCAAAAAGTAAAAAAAATTTGTTTTGTTTTTTTTAAATTGTCCCTCTTTTTTTGTTTATAGCGCAAAAAATAAAAACCGCAGCGATGATCAAATACCATCAAAAGAAAGCTCTATTTGTGGGGGAAAAAGGACTTCAATGTTGTTTGTGTACAACGTCGCACAACCGCGCAATTGTCAGTTAAAGCGACACAGTGCTGTATCGCAAAAAATGGCCTGGTCATTAAGGGGGCAAATCCTTCCGGTCCTTAAGTGGTTAATGTATATACAATTTATGATATTATTTTATATATCAATTGCTTTGTGCTTGGTTGCTATACACTTGGGACATTTTTGACCCCTTCTATTCACTAAACGGCAAGAGGAGGTGTGTCTTTTCCCTCACTGGGGTCTCCTATGCAAATTATGACCACTTCCTGTTTCTCTCTTTAAGGCTGGGTTCACACATATGCGAATTGGATGTGGCTTACGCTGCATTCAATTCGCAGAACATTTGAAAATATGTTCTTTTCAATGGTCTAGTTCACATATGTGCGTTGCATCGGCACTCCGCATTGCACAAAAAACGTGTGCGTTTTCTAGGCAGTGCGATGCAAATTGCAGGCACATAATCTTCAATGGGAACGCATCTGATTCGCAAATGTGTTCCGTTGTGAACAGGAATGCTCTTCCCCCCTCGTCACTACACCTCCCCCCTCTCCCAGGTCAGCTGATCCGCAGGTACAACGGAGAGGAGCCGCTGAATGAATCCTTTTTATCTTTGCAGGGTAACCAGAGCTGCAATTCGCATTGGACTAGTGTGAACCCAGCCTAAAGGAAATGGGATTAATGATGCAAGCTAGCCTCCAATTCCAGTTGATGCCTATTCAGGGGAAACGCGTCGGACTAGGAGCTAGCGGTGTGGCATATTAAAGCACAGACCATGCTGCAGGCGGTCATGCTCACACTATTATCTAATTGTTTGTAGGTGCAACTTTGCTCTGTTTAAAAAGTTAATGCACCATGAGCTTTTTTCTACCTCTCGAACTTGCTTATTTTTGAGCACTTCAAGCCGGTGTCTAATGTTAATCCCAGCGACTGTTCATAACTAGCTGAATTGCCCTGGTGGGCACACACAAGGATCCTGTTGGAATTTCTGCAGCAGCAGGGGGAGTCGGTGTTAAGCCTGAGTTCCAGCAAGTGATCAACAGCTGATTTCCCATTGTGGAGACACAGGCATATACAGTTGAACCTTGGATTACGAGCATAAACCATTGCACGAGAATGCTTGTAATCCAAAGCATTTGCATATCAAAGCGAGTTTCCCCATAGAAGTCAATGGAAATGAAGATAATTTTTTCCGCATTGACTTCTATTGCATGCAATACCGCATGTGGCCAGAAGTGGGGGGGAGAGACTCTGAAATACTCGGGGACAGCTTGGCTGAACTCGGAAACCCTGGGAAAGGTTCGGAAACACTCGGTAACAAAGTATTTCCGAGTGTTTCGAGTGATTCCAAGTATTTCCAAATGGCTCCGAACCGTTCCTCCGCCCCCACACCTCTGGCCAAATGCGGTACTGCACAACACATTAGCTTGAATTCTGCTCATTTTGCGAGACAACACTCACAAACCGAGTCAGGACTTAAAAAAAAAAAGTTGCTCGTCTTTCAAAGCACTCTTTAACCGCATTATTCATTAACCAAGGTTCCACTGTAGATCCTTTTAGAATCTTTGGATCCAGTAGTCTATTTATTCCTTAGTATTTGAAGCATTTTTGGATATGTTTGTACTGAACCTTTACTCTTGCATTGTTTTGGATGGACATTTTCATTGGATCTAGCAGTTGATTCACAGATGGACTCCTTTTTATACACACAGTTTTTTTGTCATTAAAGTGATTGTAAAGGATAGTTTTTTTATTTTTTTAAAATAACAAACATATCATACTTACCTCCACTGTCCAGCTCGTTTTGCACAGAGTGTCCCCGAACATCCTCTTCTTGGGCCCCCTGGCGGCTCTCGCGGCTCCTCCCCACATCAGATAAGCCTCCTTGGAGAAGCGCTCTCCCGAGGGGGTTACCTTGCGGGCGCACTCCCGAGTCCAGCATTTGCATCCACAGACACGAATGCCAGACTCGGCCCCGCCCCAGGGCCCACGTCATTGGATTTGATTGACAGCAGCGGGAGCCAATGGCTGCGCTGCTATCAATCTATCCAATCAAGAGCCAGGACCCCATGGAGAGAGCGAAAGCGCGTCCCCGCTGAAGAGATGAAGGGGCTCAGCTAAGTAAAATGGGGGGGGGGGGGGGCTGGGGGGCCAGTGACTGCCAGATGTTTTTTCACTTTAATGGATAGGATGCATTAAGGTGGAAAACACAAGGGTTTAAAACCACATTAATGTTGTTCTTATCATAACCATAATTTTGAACTTGCCTATTAGAGTTTTTTTGCACTCATAATTGTATTTAATTTCAGGACTCCTGTTTTTCAGACTTTGTTTCAGTGATTTGTTTCAAGTTTTTTGTCATTTTTAATCAACTGTTTACACACATTTTGTATTTGCATATACGTCTATGAACTTATACATTTAGTTTTGACAGCGCACTTTACACTTAATACCACATTTATCACATCCCACCAATCCAGGGTTTTTTTCAGTGCTGCAGTCTTTCACTATATTGGCCAAGCACACCCTTTTTTAATTGTACAGCCATTTTGGGTCGGCAGAGCCTATTTAAGTATTGTGTTTATTTTTTATGTTAAGCTGGCCATACACCATACAATTTTCCTGTTCAATTTTCTTTAGATTTACCTTCAACTATGTAGTACAAGGGCCTGCCTGATTGCATCCAAATTGAAAGTGTTTAGGTTTCACCTCATATTATATGGTTTTGGTAAATCTAAAGGAAAGTTGAACAGGAAAATTGAATAGTGTATGGCCAGCCTTAGTGTACACCATATGGAAAGTTTTTAAGCTGTTTTAAATTGCTAAAACTTTAAATAATGATACTACACTATATATCACTTTTTGGGCTCTGTATGGTGAGCATTTTTTGGCTAGGATTCCCCTTGATTGAGCACTGTCTATCTAAGGAACTAATCGAATGGCTGCTGGGAATTCCTCTAGATTGGATTGATGCCTGTTTATCTGCTGTTTATCAATGGCATTAAGGTGAGTGCATATTGGTGAAGGAAGAGCACTGGAGTCACTTTTCAGTGGCAGCTGTTTTTTTTTGGGGGGGGAGGGGGCGTCAGCAAACAACCAACCACCCCTGCCCCCTGCTGCTTGCTGGTCGATTAGGCACTTACCCATTCGTGGGGGGTGGCAAGCAGCCTTGTGCAGTGGCTCGGCTCCGAGTCCTCTCCTCTATGGTGGCTTTCAGCTCCTCCCCTCCTCCTCATAGGCGTCCAATAGGATCACCTGTCCTTTCAGAAAATCAGGTGACCGGTGTCAAAACCCACTTCTTGATTGGCCAGTAGGAGGATCAGTGTTACAACAGCAAATATTCATTCATTGTTGTAACACACCTGGGTGGGCTGAGACCTGCTCTCATTCTGCTCCTCCTAACAGGCGCTGTCAGTTTGGCTGAGACCTGCTCTCTACATGCTGTGGAATCCGAGAGTGTTCCCGGTTGAGCTGTTTTCCCTTCGGATTTACTGAACTGCTGTTGGCATTACTTTAATACAAGTTCTTTGCATCGTACTTGGACTGTGTGTGTTATTGCCGCTGCACCCCCCCTACACTTCCATTCTTTTGTTTTTTTCTCCCTCAACAGTAGCCATACCTGTAGAAAATGGCATGAAAGCTTCATTCTTTTGAAATCGGTTCTTCTCGTCCAAAAAACGATATGGGTCAAACACATGAGGGTTGTGAAAGTATTTTGGATCCTTCAACACTGAAGTCAACAATGGGAAGACAGTTGTTCCCTAAATGGAGATAAATAGAAAAGGCAGAATAGAAAATGGTGAGATATCTATTTTACTAACAGCTATTTCATGAATTGATAACCTGGTCGGCATGGAGGCTAAGTAGGTGGCATACTACACCGGAGACATTTGCTATGTTACCTGTTGTGGAGGTGTGTAGCCATAGCTTCCAACTGTCCCTGATTTGGGGGGACTGTACCTGATTTGGAGCAATGTCCCTCGCTCCATATCATTTGTCCCTAATTTTGATCTGATCCATATAGTGGTATATAAAATGCACTTTTTATCTTTCAAAAAGTGTTTCCCAGTGCTAAACCTTTCATCCAAATTCTAAATTGCTGCATTTGTACATTTTAAAAGCCAATATAAAGGAATATTAGTGGTAAAAAAAATACCCTTGTGGATTTAATTAACCTTTTATTTTGGTTAATTCTCCTTTAAGGGGGTGTGGCAGGGGGTGTGTCCTCTGCCTACATACATTTGCTAGTAGGGGTCCCTCATTCCCATCTCAAAATGTTGGGAGGTGTGGTGTAGCAGAACTCTATTGATTGCCAAAACTACAATTTTGAACCCTGTAACCACTTATAGCGCCGCTCAAGGTGCTCTGCTACTAAAAAATCCTGAGTCTCACAGCAATGTAAGGGAGCCGGCTGTCTTATGCTTGATCCAGAAAGCAGTGAAGAATGAGGAAATAAGAGACACAGCACACCACTGGCTAAACAGGTGGAGAGGGATGTGAACAGCATCAGCCTTGAACTCCTCCTAAGCCACGCCCCTGAGGCATTTCACCCCGCCCACTGAGACTTAGTCATAGAGGTTTTGATCTGTTATGTGGCAGCAACTATTTACTATCTGACACCGACTATTTCCTGCTAGAGGTCACCCTTTTCCAAACACTGGGCCAGCAATATAGCTCAGTAAAACTCATCCTAACCCAAAATGGCTGCTGCGACTTGTATGGGATAGCTATAGAAAAGGATGTGCCAGCCTGGAAAGAGAGTGTGTGATGTTAGAGAGTAGAATGCTCTAAATCTGAGTCTGGGAGAAGAGATCAGTGAGAGAAGCTTCTTGAAGAGAGTAGCTGAGAGAGGCTTCAGGGAGACATCTTGATTATTGTTTGATCTGATTCCTGTTTGTTCAGTGGTTGGAGGGCAGCACAGAGGGGCTGGCGCAGAGTCTACATGTTTCTTCTGTCTACCTAGAACCACTATATTTTCATACCTCCCAACATTATGAGATGAGAATGAGGGACACCTACTGTCAAACGTATGTAGGCATAGGACACGCCCCCTGCCACACCCCCTTAAAGGAGAATTAACCAAAAAAAAGGTTAATTAAATCCACAAGGGCTTTTTTTACCCCTACTATTCCTTTATATTGGCTATATTTAAAATGTACAAATGCAGCAATTTAGAAATTGTACGGAAGGTTTAGCACTGGGAAACACTTTTTGAAAAATAAAAAGTGCATTTTATATAAAACTATATAGATCAGAGCAAAATGAGGGACAAATAAGGGCGGCGAAGAGGGACAGAGGGACATTGCTCCATATCAGGGACAGTCCCTTGAAATCAGGGACAGTTGGGAGCTATGTATTTTAAGTGCCACATGGTCTCTGCATGGAATTTCCTTGTGCTACAGTGACTGTCTCTGATATATTCAGAACCATATTACTTTACTGCTATACAGTGAGTCCTGCAGCAGGGGAACGAAGAGATCAGCGGAGGGACAGCATGACATGTGCGGACTGCACAGTCACGCTGTTAGGTCTCTTTAAGAAAAGGGGAGTGGTCCGGACAGGGGAGGCGTTCAGTGGTAATTAGCCAGGAGTACAGGGGAAGTGACGTCAGTGTCGAGCGGCGGGGAAGAAGATTACACACGCTCCCACCGCTCAGCTTGTTACCATCATGGAGATCTCAGCGATGGAGGAGCTGATGCTGCGACTGAGGGAGGCGGCTGCAGAGCGAGGGGGCGAATGGCTGCAGGCTCAGGTAGCGGCGGTGATCCAGGAGAACGGAACGGCGGTGAACGGGGGGGGCCCTGAGACTCCACGTGCACGGCGGTCCCGGCCGCCGGAGCGCTTCAGCCCTGACACTGCACCTGGTGGTCAGAGGCGTATGGCTGATGGAAGAAGAGCGGCCCATCCACCCCCCAGTGAGAGACAGACACAAGGCAGCAGGGCTTGTAATGAAAAGAAGACACAGCGCAGAGGCAGGAGTGGAGGAAAGGGGGAGCCCAGCGGAGCACACGGTTCTGCCCCCCCCCCGGCTCGTCGCAGATGCCAAGAGCAGGCTGCAGGAGATGCGATGGAAGGTACAAGCCACCAGACGGCCCAGCGTGAGAGGAGCGAGACTCGGGGGGCTGACCATGTATCCGAAGCGGCCAGCAGCCCAGCAATTCCCAGAGGGAGGATGAGAAGCACAGTGACGCGGGTGAGCGGAGGTGGAGAAAGCGCGACAACAGCCCAGACCAGTCAGAGGCGGAGAAGTCCATCAAGGCGGGCATCGCACGGGTCTGGCGGTACACCTGAGAGGTCGGGAAGAGAGAGGCAACGCAGACCCACGGCACCCAGAGCAGGTCCTTCTGGGGTGCAGACAGCGGCTGTTCAGCGAGCGGAGGTCAGCGACAGATCGGAGGGTGAGCTGTCCGGGTCGGAGAGGGACGAAGAACAGGGGACGACCCCAGCGGTGGATTCGGGAATGGCGGCTGATAGGCCCAGTCCTGGGCAGCCTGGTGAGTACGTTTCCTCTTTATCTGTTTCTGATTTATTAGGAAAGTTGTTAGAACAGGAAAAACGCAGGGGGTCCCCAGGGGGGAGTGGTTCAGCGGGGGCGAGAGGGGTTAGGCCCCCTACAGAGCAGCCCAGGGAAGCAGGACTACAGGATTTGCTGGGGGGTTTGCGGGCGTTGGTACAACGCTTTGAACCAGCGGCGGGGGTTAGCCCGTCCCCGGTTCAGGCGTGGGCTACGACACAGGGGACCTCAGGTACGGCTGTGGCCACTCTAACGGCGACCGGGTTGGCCGGGACCACGGTTACTTCCGTGGCGGGCACGGGGCCGGCAGCGGTTGACTCCCCTACTGCATCGGCGGGCGGGCCTACCCCGGACGGTCAAGAAAAATCGGTGGAGAAAAAGGCGGATTCAGTTAGGTTGGCGGATTCCGCGAGAAGCGAGGTTTACGTCTGTTTTGAGGGCCCGCTGGGAGCGCATCTCAAGACAGAGGTAAAGGACAAAATTTGGAAAGGCGAATATGTGGAGATATTCACATTGTTGCCATTAGAAAAGTTCAATCTGGATAGACTGAAGCCGGAGTTGGCTAAGAAAGAGGATGAAGAAAAACGCAGATATAGGTTGATCCCGCGTACTTTTTCCAACTGGCTGCAGGCATTTGCCATTTTGGCTAGTGTGGTTGGGGAAAAGCACCCGGAACACTGCTCGACGTTGTTCGTATACCTGGAGGCCATTAGCGAGGCACACCGGACGTATGGCGGGATAGCGTGGCTACGGTATGATGAACAGTTTAGACAACGGATGGCGGTTCGACCGTCGCTACGCTGGGATCATAAGGATATCAGCCTATGGATGAAGCTTATGACGGCGACGAGGGCTCCCTCACAGTTTTTTCAGGCAGGGGTCGGAGGTAACACAGCTCCAGGACAACCGACCGACAAAAAATGGGGCTTCTGTTGGCAGTTCAACGAGGGCTCATGTAAGTATGGGGCAAACTGCCGATTTAAGCACACGTGCTCCGGCTGCGGGGGTTCGCACGCATTGTCCAAGTGCTTTAGAAGAGGGAAGGGGCGTGGCGGAGAGCCTGCGAGTAAAAGGGAGGACGCCGGTGCGGGTGGAAAGGATGCGTCCTTTCCTCAGTAGATACCCCGACCGCAAAGCGGCCCAATTGTTAGAGGCAGGATTCGCGTTTGGTTTTAAAATTCCGTGCTCATTAACGGCTGCCCCTCCTATGGCGACAAATTTACGTTCAGCCCTGTTACATCCAACGGTGGTTTCGGAAAAAATTGAGAAAGAGGTAAGTTTAGGCCGCATGTCCGGTCCTTTTACTTCCGTTCCCCTTCAGGGTTTAGTGGTATCACCATTGGGGGTAGTTCCCAAGAAAGAGCCGAACAAGTTCAGGTTGATTCACCACCTTTCCTTCCCGAAGGGTGGTTCGGTCAATGATTCAATTGCGCCAGAGGAGTGTGCGGTGACGTACACTTCCTTTGACGCCGCTATATCTTGGGTGCGTCGTTACGGACAGGGGTCGCTGATGGCGAAAGCGGACATTGAGTCCGCATTCCGGCTTTTGCCGGTTCACCCGGACAGCTTTCGACTGCTGGGCTGTGCATGGAATGGGGCGTACTACGTGGATCGGTGCCTTCCGATGGGATGTTCCATTTCTTGTGCATTGTTTGAAGCATTCAGCTCATTCTTGGAATGGGTGGTCCGCGACGTATCGGGTATCAACTCGATGGTGCACTATCTTGACGACTTCTTGTGCGTTGGCCCACCGGGTTCCAACATTTGTGCGGTCTTATTGGGAACTTTGCAGCATATAGCGGAGCGTTTCGGGGTTCCACTAGCGCCGGAAAAAACTGAAGGTCCTAAGTCCAGCATTGTATTCTTGGGAATTGAGGTAGATTCTTTGGGAATGGAATGCCGCTTGCCAGTAGACAAATTGGAAAGCCTCAAGGCGGAAGTACGGGAGATTGCCGGTAGGCGCAAGGTGCAGTTGCGGCAGCTACAATCATTATTGGGGAAGCTAAATTTTGCTTGCAGAATAATTCCCATGGGAAGGGTGTTTTGCCGACGGTTGTCAGCTGCCACAGCCGGGGTGCACGCCCCCACTCACTTCGTTAGTTTAAAGAAGGAGCACAGGGACGATTTGTGTATTTGGCATGACTTTCTACAATCATTTAATGGTCGTTCCCTGTGGATGTCGGGTCCCATTAGTAATTGGGACCTCGAATTATTCACGGACGCGGCAGGTTCGACAGGGTACGGTGCGGTATTTCAAAGACACTGGAGTGCCGCGCGATGGCCCCAGGCCTGGGGGGAAGCTGGGTTTTTAAAAAACCTTGTCCTCCTGGAACTGTTTCCAATTGTGGTAGCAATGGAAATATGGGGGGAAGCATTTCGTAACATGAAGGTACGGCTCCACTGCGACAACCTGGGGGTGGTCCAGGTTATCAACCGGCTATCGGCCAAGTCAGAGCCGGTGGTCAGGTTGTTGAGATATTTAGTGTTGCGCTGTTTGAAATTGAATGCTTTCATCTACGCTGTGCACTTACCGGGGGTTGAGAACACCTTGGCTGATTCTCTGTCTCGTTTCCAGTGGGACAGGTTTCGGGAATTGGCACCAGACGCGGAGCAGCAGGGGGTTACCTGCCCGGACTGGATGTGGAACGTTGCCTTGGGAACGTGGCAGGGTGGATTCAGCGCTCTGTGAGTAAGGCCACGTGGGACGCCTACTCTAAGGTATGGCAGGAGTGGTTAACATGTTTGCACAAGTTGGACATCGATCCTGAAGGCCCGGAGGTCACACAGGCGGTTCTTTATTTCATTAATTTGGGTTTTGAGGGTGAAGTTTCGGCATCGGCCATTGATAAGAAGTTGGCAGGTCTTGCCTTTCTTTTCAAATTGCAAGGGCAACGGGATTATACGAAAGAATTTTGGGTGAGGCAAGCGGTAAAAGGGTACAGGAAAGAGCACAGGAAGAGGGATGGTCGGCGCCCGGTGTCTTTTACTATGCTACAGGGCTTGTTCTCTCACATTTCGTCCATTTGTGTGTCGGAGTACGAAAGTGCCTTATTCCGAGCGGCTTTCGCTCTAGCGTTCTACGGAGCGTTAAGGGTTAGCGAGCTAGTTAGCCCGTCCAAGCGGGCTCAAGGGGGGCTGCAGTGGGCGGACTTGGAGTGTTTGAAGGATTCGGTTAGGGTCTGGATAACGCGGTCAAAAACGGATCAGTTGGGAAAAGGGGTTCAGTTGGAAGTTTTTCGCATTTTGGAATCCACCGTTTGCCCGGTTAGAGCGATACAATCATTCCGGGACGTACGGCCCAGGTTATCGGGCCCTTTTTTGATGCATGCTGATGGGTTGGCCTTGTCCAAGTTCCAATTTATAGCGGTGTTCAAGAAGTGTTTAGTGGCGGCGGGGTACGACCCCAATAGTTATTCCTCACATTCTTTCCGCATTGGCGCGGCTACAGAGGCAGCAAAAGCCGGGCTTAATGCGGAGGCGGTGAAGCGTATAGGTAGATGGGATTCGGACAGGTTCAGGCTTTATATTCGCCCTCATTTACTATAAAAAAAAAAAGAGTTAATTTCGGTGGTTGGGAGATTGATTTTGGGGGTTTTTAGTGTTGGTTGCAGGTAGGGCGCTTACTGTTTTGTTTGTCAACTTTGTTTCACAGGTGGAGAGGTGGGCTTGGTGTGGATCCTGGGACACTCATTCGTCTTCTGGGGGGCCAAACGAGCCGATGTGCGGCCTAACGGGAGGCAATTGGGCATTCCAAGGCAGGAAGCGCAGGTCAGATGGATCGGGGTACCGGGCATGCTTTGGAGCAGGGTTAGGTCTGAAGTCCACAGGTTCGCCCGTTGGGACAGGGCACCAAATGTCTTGGTGCTACATGTTGGTGGGAACGACATGGGGTCCAGGTCCATGAGGGAGTTGATACGGGACATAAAATGCGATGTTCTACGGCTACAGGCAACATTCCCAGGTATGGTGATTGTGTGGTCAGACATGATTGGCAGGACATCGTGGCGATGGGCTTGGTCAGCAAAAAAGGTGGACAGGGCCAGGGTAAAAGTAAACAAAGAAGTCAGCAGGTTCATCATACGTAATGGGGGGGTGACAATAAGGCATAGAGAGCTAGAGGCGGACACATGGAGGTACCTTAGGAGTGATGGGGTGCACCTTAACGAAGTTGGCACAGACCTTTGGGCTCTGGGCCTGCAGGAGGGGATAGAGCGGGCTTTGAAGGTGTGGAGGTGCTCGCAAGGGTAAGGTTTTACCCCTTGCGGGCGGTGGCAGTGGTTTGGGTCTGTGTGGAGGAGGAGTTGTGTGCTATATTTGAGATATAGCATGGTTTGTACCCATATGTAATATGGGAGTTATCTGGTACCTTCCGGTTACCCGTGGGTAAACAGGAAGGGGTAAAGTTAGGTCACTGCGAAGGTTGGGTACTGTCTCGCTGTCCGGGAGTTGCGACTCGAGGCCTATAAAAGTTTATTGAAGTTTATCGCAGTGACCAGTGGTTGTGTTCCCCTTTAAGACCCCAAGTGAATACGAACGGTTATTTAAAGTTATTTAAAATTATTAAAATGTTATTTATTTAGTTATGGTTATTATAATAAAGGCCGTTAAGGCCATTTTACTCCAATACCTTGTTGAGTCGTTTGTGGAAGGTATGGAGGGTGGAGAACAGGGGTAAAGGGGTATGCCAGGACTGGTAAGTAAGTCCTTCACATGTCAAGTGAGTCCTGCAGCAGGGGAACGAAGAGATCAGCGGAGGGACAGCATGACATGTGCGGACTGCACAGTCACGCTGTTAGGTCTCTTTAAGAAAAGGGGAGTGGTCCGGACAGGGGAGGCGTTCAGTGGTAATTAGCCAGGAGTACAGGGGAAGTGACGTCAGTGTCGAGCGGCGGGGAAGAAGATTCCCACCCACCCGCCCTGGTTGGTATAGGAGAATGGGGGGGCCCAAATAGGGGGACTTAGGCAGTGGTTTGGGTCTGTGTGGAGGAGGAGTTGTGTGCTATATTTGAGATATAGCATGGTTTGTACCCATATGTAATATGGGAGTTATCTGGTACCTTCCGGTTACCCGTGGGTAAACAGGAAGGGGTAAAGTTAGGTCACTGCGAAGGTTGGGTACTGTCTCGCTGTCCGGGAGTTGCGACTCGAGGCCTATAAAAGTTTATTGAAGTTTATCGCAGTGACCAGTGGTTGTGTTCCCCTTTAAGACCCCAAGTGAATACGAACGGTTATTTAAAGTTATTTAAAATTATTAAAATGTTATTTATTTAGTTATGGTTATTATAATAAAGGCCGTTAAGGCCATTTTACTCCAATACCTTGTTGAGTCGTTTGTGGAAGGTATGGAGGGTGGAGAACAGGGGTAAAGGGGTATGCCAGGACTGGTAAGTAAGTCCTTCACATGTCAAGAACTGTTATATATGCAGCTACTTGATCATCTTGCCAGGAAATAGTGTTATAGACTGTATTGCATATTCAAGGAAAGACTATGTATTCTGCTACATACAGAGAGTACACAGATTCCATTTTTACAGTAGTGTCTGCTGTCTAGGAGGAGATTTCCCCAAGGTGGATCATTGTAAAAGGGACGCACACATCATCCTGCCGGCTGTATGCATATATGTGTCATGCACTATATTGTCAAAAGTATTGGGACACCTGCCTTTACACGCACATGAACTTTAATGCCATCCCAGTCTTAGTCCATAGGGTTCAATATTGCATTGGCCCACTCTTTGCAGTTAGAACAGCTTCAAATCTTCTGGGAAGGCTGTCCACAAGGTTTAGGAGTGTGTCTATGGAAATGTTTGACCGTTTTTCCAGAAGCGTATTTGTGAGGTCAGGCACTGATGTGGGACGAGAAGGCATGGCTTGCAGTCTACGCTCTAATTCATCCCAAACACATTCTATCAGGTTGAGGTCAGGACTCTGTGCATGTCAGTCATGTTCCTCCACCCTAAATTCGCTCATCCCTGTCTTTATGGACCTTGCATTGTGCACTGGTGCGTAGTCATGTTGGAACAGGAAGGGCCATCTCCAAACTTTTCCCACAAAGTTGGGAACATGAAATTTTCATAAAATGTCTTGGTCAGCTGACACCTTAAGAGTTTGCATCACTGGAACTAAGGGGCCAAGCCAACCCCACAACAACATAATCCCCCTCCACCAAAATGATTTGGACCAGTGCCCAAAGCAAGGTCTATAAAGACATGGATGAGCGAGTTTGGGGTGGAGGAACTTGACTGGCCTGCAGAGTCCTGGCCTCAATCCGATAGAACACCTTTGAGATGAATTAGAGCAGCGACTGTGAGCCAGGCCTTCTCGTCCAACATCAGTGCCTGACCTCACAAATGTGCTTCTGGAAGAATGGTCAAAAATTCACATAGACACAAGGTTTCCCTCCTTACATACCAATATATACATGGATATGCTCCTTCTTACCTTAAATAACTTCTTAAACCACAAAACACATCACGCTCCCTCTGCTCCATTCACGCAAACCTTCTTCAAATACCTAGAACTAGACTTAGAACAATGGGAGACTGGGCTTTTTGTGCAGCTGCCCCGCACCTGTGGAATGCCCTACCTGACACCTTGAGGGCTCCTAAATCCACTGACTGTTTTAAAAAAGGTCTTAAGACATTTCTTTTTAGCAAAGCTTTTTGTTCTTTTTAGATGTTTGTTTCTTTGTATAAATGGCTCATTTTAACCTGTAGCACTTTGAGATCTTTTGATGTAAAGTGCATTATAAATAAAATGTATTATTATTATTATTATTATATTGGTTTGAAAAAAAAATGTTCACTGCGCAGTTATTCAAGGGCCAGGCTGTGCAGACTCCTGACCTCATCAATGAATCAGTTTGGGACCATTATACTATAATGTTCCAATGCATCGGTATGCCACAGGGGCTCCCTTTTATTATTAAATTCTGCAAATAACGTATACTGTGGGGCTTGCAATTCAGAAGTAACCTCAAACTCTAATTACTGCAAAAGTAAAAAATAAACCCTCCAACCTTGGGAATGGTGTAGCCTCGGAAGTGGGTGGTTTGGGCAGCTGCATGAGGTGCACCTAATGGCAAGATATCCCCGAACCTCTGTATCTCATGTATCATAGCATCCATAAATGGCATCTTGCTCCTATCTTCCACAGATGGGCAGCGATCTGGGCCAATCACCTCGTCTATTTCTTCCTGGACTTTAGCTGAGAAGAGATGAATAAAGGTTTAACAAGAAAAACTTACATGACCTGTGAAGGACTAACTTCAGTCCTAGAAGCTACCCCTTAACCATTACCCTCTAATACCTCCCACAAATGACGCGACAAGGTGGTGGAGTAAATGGCCTTGTCGGCCTTTTATTAATAAAATATAAAACCAATAAATAACAATTTTATAAATAACTTTTAAATAACTTTTAAATAACTTCACGGAATTATTGTAGTCTGGAGGGGAATCCACCCACAGGTCACTGCATATGAACTCTTAAACTTTTAAGGCCTCCAGTCGCTAACCCCAGACTGTGAGACAGTACCCAACCTTCTCAGTGACCAAACTTTTTCCCCTTCCTGGTTAACCCCTCGTAACCGGAAGGTACATAAAACAGCCCATATTATATATGGGTACCAACCGTGTAAACTCTAAACAGCCCATATTATATATGGGTACCAACCGTGTAAACTCTCCATACCATCAATCTCCTCCTCCTCACAGACCCAAACCACTGCCACACCAAAACCAACGTCCCCTATTGCCATAACCTCAGGGAGGGTGGGTGGGAAACTTCATCCCCGGCGCTCTCCGACTGACGTCACATCCCCCCTTCTCCTCTCTACTTTTCCTTCTGCCTCCTCCTCTGCACCAGCCCCTCCCTTATCCTTAAAGGGGAAAGCGACCAGCGTAAACAGCCTGACTGTGCAGTCCACACAAGTCATGCTGTCCCTGCGCTGATCCCCTGCTCCTCTCTGCTCCGGGACCTTCTTGACCTGTGAAGGACTAACTTCAGTCCTAGAAGCTACCCCTTAACCATTACCCTCTAATACCTCCCACAAATGACGCGACAAGGTGGTGGAGTAAATGGCCTTGTCGGCCTTTTATTAATAAAATATAAAACCAATAAATAACAATTTTATAAATAACTTTTAAATAACTTTTAAATAACTTCACGGAATTATTGTAGTCTGGAGGGGAATCCACCCACAGGTCACTGCATATGAACTCTTAAACTTTTAAGGCCTCCAGTCGCTAACCCCAGACTGTGAGACAGTACCCAACCTTCTCAGTGACCAAACTTTTTCCCCTTCCTGGTTAACCCCTCGTAACCGGAAGGTACATAAAACAGCCCATATTATATATGGGTACCAACCGTGTAAACTCTAAACAGCCCATATTATATATGGGTACCAACCGTGTAAACTCTCCATACCATCAATCTCCTCCTCCTCACAGACCCAAACCACTGCCACACCAAAACCAACGTCCCCTATTGCCATAACCTCAGGGAGGGTGGGTGGGAAACTTCATCCCCGGCGCTCTCCGACTGACGTCACATCCCCCCTTCTCCTCTCTACTTTTCCTTCTGCCTCCTCCTCTGCACCAGCCCCTCCCTTATCCTTAAAGGGGAAAGCGACCAGCGTAAACAGCCTGACTGTGCAGTCCACACAAGTCATGCTGTCCCTGCGCTGATCCCCTGCTCCTCTCTGCTCCGGGACCTTCTTTTCGAGCCCACTGCATTCACTATCATCGTACCTGCACGTTGGGATTTTTGCAAGAGGTTGGACATTTGTCTCAGAGTAATGGAAATGTGACTCAGCATTTTTCATAGAAGCTGAAGTGTAATGTACCCATATAATACTTCTTCTGGTTCCCCTTTCCCCAGTCAACATGCAAATCAAATTTTTCAAGCAAATTATTTTATTTTCAATAAATATCCATTTTGAGATCCAGTGACATAATCATTGGGTCTGTCTTCTGGTCTTTGCTCTGAGCTTGGTGAGAGGGGTCAGCAGGCTTCTGTAAATATTGCAGCACCCTGCCTTGAACCCCCTTTCAAGAGCATTATAAGAAAGAGCACATCCACAGCATTCTTTTAGGTATTCATGTTCCTCCCTGCTGCCTAATGGGTGCTGTAGACTTTTGCAATGCAATCTTCTTGTAGACAGATGCTCACTAAGTGGTTGTTGTGATTTTTTTAATTTTTGTTATTGTTATGCTCTGTCTGTACTAAGTGTGGCACTGTTTAGTTATGCTGCCCTTCTAAATGGGTGCCTTGGGGAAGTTAGGGGTTAACTATGCTGGCCAGGTTTCCTGGGTTTTTGGGTGGTGCTGTCCTTTTGCTTATGGGCAAGTAGATAAAAGGAAGGAACCAACTCTAGACTGATATGTTCCATATGTGGGAATTGAAGTAGGAGATTGCTGTAAACTCTAACATATACTTTGTTGTTGGTTCACCACTTGGCAGGAACCCAGTTGGTATTCCAGGACATGGACTTGAGGACTTATACAAGAACATATAGACTCTAAGGACTTTCCCTACACTTAAAAGGTATGACTACCTCAATGGGCAGGGGCACCAGAAGGCACCAAGCTAGCAATTTGTAAGAAGGAATGGATGACTGTGAAGAAGCTATCTGTAATGCTCTGTTCTACTTAAACAACTTTTAGTATAGATAACTTTGTTGTTAATGTATCCTTGCCTGGTCTAAAGTTACTAGAAGACGTACTCAGAGGGGTGCATTCAAGGCCTATCACTCATATGGTCACACCATGGGACAGGACAATACAAGAGAAGAAGTTGTACCAGAGTCTGAATGAATGGTAATGCTAACTAGAGAAGGCTATATTGCCATTGCAAAGGACTAAAGTACTAGTGTCTATAAGCATATAGCAGCCATCTGGTCAGGAAGCAGAGGTGACTTGGCATAGGTGACAGAAGACCCAGGTAATGAAGGAACGTATGCTTAGGCTCCTTCCCAAATCAACTTGCAGTATAAGGCATCCTAAGGACCCAGCCTGGAAGTGACTCCTCAAAGTACTGAAGCACAGAGAGAGTGGCATGGAGCTTCCTGGGATACAAGTTCAATCACTAGTGGAGATGAAACATTAATCTTTTATGTCAGTGTCACTGAGATGAGGTGACAGGTAGATGGGCTGGTGAAGTTTGGTGCATATCATGCGGTACTGGCTCCGAAATGCTACATGGAGGGGGAAAGTATAATGAGGGACTGTTATTTATAGTGTACAATTTATAAAGGAGAAGAGCTGTGCCATGGAATAAAACTACTGTCTGTGTGAAGAGTGTCACTCATTACTGAGAGCATCGCATTAATGCTACACTTGCGTTTTGGCATATGTCCCTGGCAGCCTGCAAAAGCATGAGCACACACTCCTCTCCTTCCCCACCTGGGCACCACCCACATGCTGATCAATTACTTAACCATGCCTAAAGGGATGCTGGGGATGTGACCTGACCCTCCCTCCATCACCATCACCATTACAAATGTTTTTTGAAGTCAATGTTCCAACGACTTAAATGTACAAACATAGTAATTGTCCAATCACATTGTACTGCTAGATTTAAATTACTGTATTTGCCGGGAACGTGTGTCCCGGCCCTGTATCTTGAAGCTTATATTTGTACACATGTGTCTTTCCATTCTTATGACCGGAATTTTGATCGCGATTTCCCTTTTTGAACGCTGGGGGCATTAGCTGCAGAATGTTGCTGTAGACACGGCTGGGATGTGTGGCCACCCAAGCCGTGGGGGCTTAGAAACCACCTTCCTGGGCCACCTTAACCCAGGATGGTGGGACGATGCATCCACCCACGGCATTTTGGAGACACTGTCCATCTTTGTCACCTTGGCTCACTGAAAACGGCGGGCACTAGGACTGGAATGTCTGCTACTTCAGTGCACATGCGCCCGTCCATCCAACCCCTGGAAATAGTGAAACCGCAGCCTCATACCCGGAACTTCATACACCCATGTACTTTACCCAGCACTTTTTATTGTGTCACTTTTGCCCTAGTATATGCATACAAACCCCTGGTTTTCATGGCATGCCTGTTTACTCTGCTTCCCAGGCGGTGAATGTTTAACCTGCCAGTATTGGATGCCTGTATACTCCTTGTGAATGTGCACACATGATTCTGATTGAATTTATTTATCCTGGACCAGCTAATCAAGGTATTTTGAGCTCTTTTAGTTCCCTTTCCTTATATTTCTATGGCTAGGCTTTTTCTGCCATTATATTGTTAAAGATCTTAGGAGCACCAACACTATGGTTTTCTCCCTAGATTGAAAAGCATCTGGCTTAAAGTGACACACGCAGTAGTGGAGGCAGACTGGCTTATATGCAAGTATGGGATTTAGAACTATAGTATACCCCAACCACAACTCAAGCAGTTTATTTCAATAATACCTTTTATACCCAGTTTACGTGTACATCCCCACATCCCAAAATCCATGCCTTTGTTGTGGCTACTGCTTGGCCCTGGTGTCCCTGGTTGTCATCTCTGATTGGAGGGGGTTGTTCTGCGGTCATTATTTCCCTTATAGATGAGCGTTGAGACCATGTGCTTAATCACCACATTATTGGTGAGTTCATGTACATACACCACCATGCAAATATTTTGTACTGTATGTTTGAGTATGTTTCTCCAATTAGAATTATTGAAGCTCCTGAAGAAGTGACATTTCAGGTCGCAAAATATGTAGAGCGAGCAATTCTTTTTAATCTATGAGGACTGTGGGAACTACCAACTGTGGGATCTGCTAAAAAGTTGGAAAAATGTCTGGATTTTAGCTTTAAGCATTCGGCATTTGCAGCAAGATCATTAAAACTCTCATACCTAGGACATCTGGATGCTTGAGCAAAATCCTCAGACCAAGTCTTATTGTTGTACTTGTGGTTTCAGTCCCGGCAAAGAATAAATTCATCACTGTGACGAACAAGTTTTCAAAATGAAACTCTGTGTTGGGATTATCCTTTTCCTGAGAACAAAACAGAAATCACATACTGAAAACCTGAAAACCTTGAAGAAGAATTCCAGCATATACATGTTTAAAAAAAAATAAAGGAACACTTTGAAAACACATCAGATCTCGATGGAGAAAAATATCTTGCTGGATATCTATACTATCTATAGTGTCACTTGACAAAGGAGCGCGCATGCTCATTACGAGCTTCGCGCATGCTCAGAAACGCGTAGTGATTCCCAGCGAACCTGAACGACCCGAGTGACGTCATCAGCCATGTGACCTGTTGGAACGTGGAAGTGACTTTCTCACCTTACCGCTTACACAGCCGGCGTTTCCGAGCGGAGGTCCGCGGCCATCCGCCCGGCATACATCAGCCCCACACCATTGGAGTTTTATAACACACACTGGGTTTAGTTCTCTATGGAAGCTGCAATTCGTCAACTTCAATGTAAGTGCTTTTATATGCTTTTAATACCAAAATAAACCTATGATACTTAAGAGGCGCTTTCTTTTTGGATTTTTCAGAGATGTTCTATTGAATTTTGGTCAGGTGAGCGTGGGGACCATTCAGTGGTATCAATCCTTCATCCTCCAGGAACTGGCGTAGGGTCTGACAATGGGTCCATGGATTTTATCCCGATACCTAATGGCAGTCAGGGTGCCATTGTCTAGCCTGTAGAGGTCTGTGCGTCCCTCCATGGATATGCCTCCCCAGACCATCACTGACCCACCACCAAATGGGTCATGCTGAATGATGTTACAGGCAGCATGACGTTCTCCACAGCTTCTCTAGACCCTTTCATGTCTGTCACATGTGCTCAGGGTGAACCTACTCTCATCTGTGAAAAGCACAGGGTGCCAGTGGAGGGCCTGACAATTGTGGTGTTCAATGGCAAATACCAATCGAGCTCCACGGTGCCGGGCAGTGAGCACAGGGCCCACTAGAGGACATCGGGCCCTTAAGTCACACTCATGAAGTCTGTTCCTGATTGTTTGGTCAGAGACATTCACATCAGTGGCCTGCTGGTGGTCATTTTATAAGGCTCTGGTAGTGCTCATCCTGTTCCTCCTTGCACAAAGGAACAGATACCGGTCCTGCTAATGGGTTAAGGACCTTCTACAGCCCTGTCCAGTTCTCCTAAAGTAACTGCCTGTCTCCTAGAATCTCCATCATCCTCTTGAGACTGTGCTGGGAGACACAGCAAACCTTCTGGCAATGGCAAGTATTTATTTGTCATTCTATAGGAGTTGGACTGCCTGTGCAACCTCTATAGGGTCCAGGTATCACCTCATGCTACCAGTAGTGACCCTAGCCAAATGCAAAACTAGTGAAAAACAGTCAGAAAAAAATTGTATTTTTGGGGTGTCTTTGAATACAGCCCTCTGTAGGTTGATCATTTTCATTTCCATTAACTGATTTGGCATCCTTTCGTTTCTAACACATTACCCAGTCCATATCATTATACATATCCAGCATGATATTTTTCCCCATTGAAATCTGATGTGTTTTCAAAGTGTTTTTTTAATTTTTTATTCTTTAATTTTTATGAGCAGTGTACATACTTACATTGGTGCAAGGACTAATGTCACTATGTAAAAATTGCCATACCAGGAATTCAGCCGAAACTGTTTTTACTGCAGGCCAGTCTTCGCAGATCTACTTGTTAGGACCAAGTTCGCCTCCTGGTGGCACTGTGGTGTTTTGGGCAGAAAACTGCAGCTTTCTTCCCAGAACACCACAGTGCCACCAGCAAGCGAACTCAGTCCTAACACTACTATTTTTTTAGGGTTGCTAGTGCAGTGCTCATCCCCACAGGGGCCACTGGAAATAGACAGGTCTCCCTTACCTGCTCATGGGCTACAGCCCAAATACCAACACCAGAGCACACCAAAAAATCTCAGGCTGTCTATGTGTGTCTTTTTTAAAGATTTATTGCAGTACTTGAACACGGGGATAGAGGGATAAGGGTGCAGGATACTTCAAAAACACAAGTAGGTGCAGGAGGACAGATTCTCAAGCAAATTACATCAGCAGCAGACTTAAAGTGTCTGTAAAGTCACATTGTGACCTTGCTGGTATCCCTTCTGGTCATAAACTACAGTGTATGTGTTTTTTTTTTAAATTGTACCTTTCATGACTAAGCCTATTTTTGACATTAAGTTAAAATCCGTATTTTTTGCTAGAAAATTACTTAGAGCCCCCAAACATTATATATATATATATATATATATATATATATATATATATATATATATATATATATATATATATATATATATATATATATATATATATATATATTTTTAGCAGAGAATCTAGAGAATAAAATGGCGATTGATGCAATATTTTATATCACAAAGTATTTGTGCAGTGGTGTTTTAAACGCAACTTTTTGGGAAAAGGGACACTTTCATGAATTAAAAAAAAAAACAGTAAAGTTAGCCCAATTTTTTGTATAATGTGAAAGATGATGTTACGCCGAGTAAATAGATACCAAACATGTCATGCTTTATAATTGCACGCACTCGTGGAATGGCGACAAATTACGGTACCTAAAAATTGCTTTAAAATTTTTTTACGGTTACCAGAGTTACAGAGGAGATCTAGTGCTAGAATTATTGTTCTCGCTCTGACAATCGCGTCGATACCTCACATGTGTGATTTGAACACCATTTACATATGCGGGTGCGACTTCCGTATGCGTTTTCTTTGCTGCGCGAGCTCGCGGGGACGGGGGCGCTTTAAAAAAATATTTTTTTTTTCTTATTTATTTTATTTATTTTTATATTTATAAATTATGTTTAAAAACAATGGGATCACTTTTATTGCTGTCACAAGGAATGTAAACATCCCTTGTGACAGTAATAGGTGGTGACAGGTTCTCTTTATGGAGGAATCGGGGGTCTTGCACTTCAAAGTTTTCAGATCACCGTTTTTGGCGATTCTGAATGCTTTATATTTTTTTTTAAAAAGGGCGCCATTGGCAGCCGAGTAAACGGGAAGTGATGTCATGACGTCGCTTTCGTGTTTACGGCTTCGTTCTGGGGGGGACGAGCGAGCGCCCCCTCTCCTGAACCATACCAGGCCACATGTCATCAACATGGGGACAAGGTGCTTTGGGGTCAGACCCCAAAGCACCCTCCCCATGTTGAGGGCATGTGGCCTGTTATGGTTCAGGAGAGGGGGCGCTCGCTCGTCCCCCCTCTTTTCCTGCGGCCTACCAGGTTGCATGCTTGGATAAGGGTCTGGTATGGATTTTGGGAGGACCCCTAAGGCATTTTTTTTATTTTGGTGCAGGGTTCCCCTTAAAATCCATACAAGACCTGAAGGGCCTGGTATGGATTTTGGGGGGACCCCCACGCAATTTTTAAAAACTTTTTTGGTTCGGGGTTCCCCTTAATATTCATACCAGACCCAAAGGGCCTGGCAATGGACTGGCGGTGAACCCATGCTGTTTTTTGCAATGAGTTTTATCAATATTGGCGAGACCCGACAATTCATTACAGCTGCGATCAGTTTTAAATGACTTATTTCCTTTAGAAATGTAATTTTGCTGTGGTATTGTTCTAAACACGGGAAAACTGCGCCACTTTACAGGCATACTTTAGACACCTCCCAGGCACAATATTTTAAGGAATATTTCATTTTTATTGTTTCACTTTAAGCATTATTAAAATCACTGCTCCCAAAAAAAACGGCCATTTTTAAAACATTTTTTTTTGCATTGATACATATCCCCTGGGGCAGGACCCAGGTCCCCAAACACTTTTTATGACAATAACTTGCATATAAGCCTTTAAAATTAGCACTTTTATTTTTTCATGTTAGTGTCGCATAGCCTTTAACATGTTCCACGGCTTTCGAATTTGCCCCGAACATATTGTTCGGTGTTCGCCGAACAGCGAACAACCATAAGTTTGGCCCGAACTTATGCTCGGGCTGAACCGCTTGCCCATCCCTAGTGGTCAGCACCCACAGTAGGACACAGGAACAGGCAGGATCAACCAGGTATTTTACAGCAAAGAATGGGAGAAATTACATTGCAGAAGCACTATGCTATAGATCATGCTTTAAATGAACAGAATCATTTTTTTTTAGGGTTACAACCACTTTAAAGGAGTTGTAAAGGCAGAAGGTTTTTTATCTTAATGCATTCTATGCATTAAGATAAAAAACCTTCTGTGTGTAGCAGCCTCCCCCAGCACCCCTCTAATCACCTACCTGAGCCCCCTCTCTCTCAAGCGATGTCCACTATCCCCTCAGCCATCCAGGACACTCCTCCTGATTGTCTGAGACAGAGCATCAGTTCCATTGGCTCCCACGGCTGTCAATCAGAGTCAGTCAGCCAATCAGGGGGGAGAGGGGATGGGGCCAGGTTGGGGCTCTGTGTCTGAATGTATTGATTTTACCAGAAGTCTGCACCAAGATACAAATCAGATCTTGAGCATCCCCTGCAACAAAAATGTAATTTTTGGTGAGATACTCCCAAAGGGAAATTACGTCTAAAGGGATGCAGACCTTTCCAATTATCTCATTAGAGCCCTGCAGGTGCAGCAGCTGCTTGATAATTATAAAACCACTCCCAAACAAGTTCACTCTGAACACAGACACAAACAACCAGCTTTAGAATAACAAAAGGTAGAAATCTACAACAAAAGTTTGTTAGAATTTCTGCAATGTACATAGATCCCCCAGAGGGGAATGTTTTTTTTTTCTCAACGAAAGTGGAGTTACTCTTTAAGGAACAAATATATTGCGTATAGGGGACTGACATTATTTATTTTAGCTGTAGGCCTAGAGTTGGAGCAACCATAAAGTGGAGAAGAGGTGGTATTGGCAAACTATTACTTGGCTAACTTTTCATAGCCAAATGATCCAAAGTCCAAGGTCAGCTAAAAGCAGAACTTCAGGTTGGATTTTTATTTTTTATTATTTTACTGTTCTTTACTGATACTACTACTGATACCACAATTTTTTTGTGCATTACAGCTCCATGTTCTACATGTGGGGCATGTGGGACACTTCTCCTCCAGCAATAGGGACTTCAGGCTGTGCGAGTCTCAGCAACTGTATTGATGCAGTCACTGTAGCCAATGGTCTTTCATTGGTCCAAACAGTACAGCAGCCATGTCCACAACAGCTTGAATCGCACAGACGTCTAAGACATAAAGTCTACATTGTCATACCACAGATAGGAGACAATGGGACTAGAGTGGTCATGTGACCACTACATTAATTTTCGAAAAAAAAGGTGATATTTTGCTAAAAAAATTGTATAAATAAAGCATTTGCTTTGTCCTGGTGTATGGGAGGGGACTAAAGGAAACAATTACTTTGATGCCTGGTGTTCTGCTTGAAACCTATTTTTTGGATCGGGTCTGGAAGAATTAGAACCACTTTCATGATTGCTGCCTGTGACCCTACTGAGGAATTTGCCCCTTACTTTTTGTCTCAGTGGCAGGGAGTCAGAGTGATAGGAAGTGATAGGAAGTAACAAGAAATGTCTCAAGTGGGGACTTTGTCAAGTTTCCTTTTTTTTTTTTTATGTCTGTGCCTTCTTATTCTGGGGGACCCTTGCATGTTGTGGTGCCAGAAGGTTAATAAATGAGGGAAAATCTCCCCAACAGAATGAACAGACTAGAATATAAACCTAGCAAAACAAGAATACGAAGGACAGATTTTCAAACCCTTTTCAACTCTATTGAAGTCTGAAAAAGTTTTACTTGGAGATGAGCTTCAAAATTCCGAAAAGTCCATGGCTATTAATTAAACATAATATAGTGATGAAGCGATTGGAGGCATCTTGAAAGCTTGCCATTTTATTCTCCTCGGTTAACCAATAAAAGTTATCAGTTTAATTCTGTTTTATGTGCTACTATGGCCCATAGTTCAATGTTCTGCTATTGATAGCCATATTTTTTGCAATAGGCTACAGCTATCTACAGACATTATTACATGATCCTGAAATATGCTGATTAATTGCTATGGGAATCAGAGAAACTTCTCATCATCTCCATTTTTGTATAACAAAACCCCTTGGCATGTGATTTGTAATGAGCACTTCTTACCTCTTCCATCTTTATTAGGAAACAGTCAATATAATCCCTGGGACAGTTTTGGTCCAGGGTTTCTTGATGCTCCTTGACCTTATCCTCTACAAATGCTTTCAAAGTGATGATATTCTTCCATGCTTTTTGATGAGGTCCAGGCAAATGGCGGAAAAGATTTGGGAAAGCATTAAGTAGCTGAAATAAAAATAACCAATTGTAAAGTATCTGTATATGCAGGAGAAAAGCACAATAAAATATCTTTTTAATTAGCAATTTATATTGTCTTTGAGTTGGATTCTTCTGGAGTTCCGGAGTTGTATAAATGTGCTTTATACAGTATGCATTTGGCCAACTCAGAACCACAGGATTATATCGATTATTTAACTTGCATACAGTTATTTTGGGCTTGTTCAGTCTCATCATTGTGTAAATGTACATATTCGCCAGCACACCATGGATCAACACTTCTATCCAAAGGTTTCTTTTATTTATTATTTAGTGCAACGTTTCGGAGCTGCGCAGGGCCCCTTCGTCAGGCATGTGATAAAGTGCAACAGTGTCAGAGCAGAATATAACTACATTATCCACCAATTAGAACATGCAGAAATTTAAAAACTTGAAAAGAATGGTACCGCCCCCACCCTGTGATATCAATCTGACGTCAGAATCCCGCCAAAAACGTCAAAACATAAAAGGCAGCAAAATAACTTAAAGCGGAGTTCCACCCAAAAGTGGAACTTCCACTCGCTGTACTCCTTACCCCCTCCGGTGTCACATTTGGCACCTTTCGGGGGGGGGGGGGGGAGGGACAGGATACCTGTCTTTCACAGGTATCCTGTCCCCACTTCCGGGAGCCTCAGCCACGGGTATTTGCGTCATCGCTGGGGCTCCCTCCTCCTCCCTCCTCCTTCCCTGGCCACCAGGCCAGTAGGAAAGAGGAGCGGAGCCTCACACATGCGCAGTAGGGTTCCCAGCGTGAAGCCGAAAGGCTACACTGCCGGGTTCCCTTACTGGCAATGGAGGCAGCATGCACCTGACAGCTGATGGAAACATCAGCTGTGGTGCTGACATCGCTGGACTCTAGGACAGGTAAGTATCCGATTATTAAAAGTCAGCAGCTGCAGTATGTGTAGCTGCTGGTCTTTAATTTTTGCAGCGGTGGGCAGACCTCCGCTTTAAAGTAGCCTGGGGTAATCAATCTATAATATTACAGAATACAGCCTGCATATGAAGCATCAGTGTACATGTAATAGATCAGGCACATCAACCAGATGCACCCGATCACAAACAAGCAACCACTAGGACCCAGTGGTTTGCTGTATGGGAGGCCGCCAATCATGGTGTGCCACATATGCCGTGCATGCGCACAGAGCTCATAGCAACAGGGTGACGGGAGGACGTCTATCTGCGGGACCGCCGTCGCCACGGAAACCTGTGACGTACGGCTGGCACTATATATATATACAAACTATATATAACAAAAAATGAAGATGAAAACAGGAACACAAGTAATTATAAATAAAATAAAATAAATATATGGCCAAGGAAGAAAAACATCAGTGAATCGCTCCTATGTGACGCACTCAATGCTCATACCATGGGATCAGCTTACAGTTATGAAAAATCAAAATGTTTAATATACAAGCCATCAGTAGACAAATTGTCACCTTCAGACCTTTGAATATATTAGAAAAACCGTAGGTATTTATGACCAATCCGTTACCAATCCGTTACCCTAAGCGAATATCCCAGGTTGACAATTGGGTGTGGGAAACAGAAAGGAAAAAAGTACGAACAAGAAAAGAAAACAAGAGAAATATATTACATGGTATGTACTATATACCCAATAAAGCACTGCCCAGGCTAGGCATTAATAGGAAATGTACGGTGTCACATTATTGTGCATATCAAGGACAAACAGGCCAAAGAAGAAAAAACAATAAAAATGAAGAGATCTGTCGTCAATGAATTCCTAGGGAGTGGGGGGCTTCCATGTTGAGCCTGAAGGGCCATATAGCAAGCGAAGGGTGGAAAAATTACACACTTGCTATGTATTCTGAGCCTAGAACCTGTTTATGCCAGTTTATGACACTAGCAGAAGCTTCTGAGCTGTACAATTAGCTAATGTCTTCATACAACATCCTAAAGCATTCAGTGAGCTCTCTTATAGGGCGTACACACGGTCGGACTTTGTTCGGACATTCCGACAATAAAATCCTAGGATTTTTTCCGACGGATGTTGGCTCAAACTTGTCTTGCATACACACGGTCACACAAAGTTGTCGGAAAATCCGATCGTTCTAAACGCGGTGACGTAAAACACGTACGTCGGGACTATAAACGGGGCAGTGGCCAATAGCTTTCATCTCTTTATTTATTCTGAGCATGCGTGGCACTTTGTCCGTCGGATTTGTGTACACAAGATCGGAATTTCCGACAACGGATTTTGTTGTCGGAAAATTTTATCTCCTGCTCTCCAACTTTGTGTGTCGGAAAATCCAATGGAAAATGTCCGATGGAGCCCACACACGGTCGGAATTTCCGACAACACACTCCGATCGGACATTTTCCATCGGAAAATCCGACCGTGTGTACGGGGCATTAGAGGTGGCATCTGAGACTCAACCCAACAGACATGGACTGTATTTCGTCCATTGCACCCACTGGTCATCTTGTGACATCTTGTACATCTTCATCTTCCAATAAATGTTGACTCCACTGTAATACGTTCCTCTCTGTGTAGTTACTTTTGTATGGCTGCATACCTTGCTTCCTCTCTACCTCATCTAATCAGAGAACACTTTGAATCCATTGGGAAAATTTAAAGCACTCTCCCAATGGCACCAGTGCTAAGTAGGCCACCTCCTGTATTCACAATGCAGAAGGGCAGCTGCTCGGCTGCTTGGCACAGGACCCAGAAGATAGTGGAGAACACTGTAATAGCGGTTCCTACCACAATGCTTCCCAAGGGATCATCCAGAAATTGTATATATCAAGATAGTGGAACTGACACACTGTGGATGAACTTTAAACATCATTTTTGCATTAAGACGCACTTTTCTGATAACCATCTGGGAGGTGGATATCACTGTGATCCATTTGAGAATATTCCACCCATTCACCATTTGGGATCAACTTCTGGACACTATATTATCCACTTCACGACTGCCCTATAGCAGTTTTACATAATCCTGCACTTTCGGGTCCGGGGAGCAAATGTGCGCCACTGGCGGCTCACTCCCACTGTGATTATGCACACCGGGAGCTGATCAGCTTGATGTCCGCAAGCACCCACTGATCGTTTGTTACAGTGGCAGTCTGCCTATGTAAACAAGGCAGATTTCTGTTCTGCAAGTAGGGAAGGCATGGATCCTGTGTTCTTGCAAAGCAGGGACAAGGATCCATGTCTTTCCTTAGTAAAAGCAAGTTCAAGGCACAGTATATGGTCTGCTTATCTCCAAAACACAGAGAAAGGTGGTCCGCCATCTGCCTTTACAGAATGACCTTTCCTTCATAAACCTAGTACTCAGTTTATTAGAGGAAGACTGGATAAACTGTTGCTATACAAGTATAAGGAATGGGACCAAACTATGTAAGAAACTCTTACAAGTGTGAGATATGGAAACCATGAGCATGACTAGCAATAGTTAATCACATTCAACTGGACCTTTTCTGTAATGTTGAAGAAGTTTGCAGCTTACAAACAACTTCTTCAGTTTCAGTGAGAGTCAGGAAGTTACCCCAACATGTATATACACACTATAAGACAACCTTATTGTATTTGTTGGTTTCAGGTAATGCCAGAATTTCTTTCTTAAAACACAAGCTATTTGCATGTCTTTCTTTTGTTCTATCCTTTTTAGCATTATTATGGAAGTGATGGTATGAGAATACCTGCTCTTTTGGGAACCCCTACGACCTCTATTAATTATAGTCTTGATTGAACTTCAAAAAGCTTAGAAACCAGCAATAATTATTTCACATTCATACATTCATTCTTACTTTCAGTCCAGATTTACAATATAGAGACACACGGATGTTGTGTTTACCTGCCCAGCTAATGAATTTACTATTCCAAAGGCTTCTTTCAGTAAAGCAAGAAGTCCAAGAAACTTCTTGTCTTCGTAATCAAAACGTTCACCAAATACGATGGAGCATATCACGTTGGATACCGCCAGAGTCAAGAGGTATGTGGGGTCAATAGGTGAACCTGGAAGGAGATTGAAACATTCTCAGACTGAATGAGTAATATTATGATACATGCTTATTAGGGTGGATGAGAAGAAAAAAAAAACGGTTGAACTGCCAACCAATGGACACACCCCCCCCCCCGATTATATTACCCTAACAATACAAACTGTAACCAGGAATATAATTACAACAACCTAACATATACTATACACATTACAATAATTAGCCACCTGGATACTCGGAGAGCTCATTCCTGGCCCCAGGCTCACAAAGTACAATACACATTATTACAAGTATAAACACCTCCCCTAATAGTTTTCTAGGAGACAATAGGTTTGTTAATTAGCACAATTAACAGTGGGTGAAAGACCCTTCAGACTAGTAAACAGGAGTAGGAATGAGCTTCGAGTTCGAGTCGAACTCATATTCGACTCGAACATCGGCTGTTCGCAAGTTCGCCGAACAGCGAACAATTTAGGGTGTTTGCGGCAAATTCGAATGCCACGGAACACCCTTTAAAAGTCTATGGGAGAAATCAAAAGTGCTAATTTTAAAGGCCTATATTCATGGTATTGTCATAAAAAGTGTTTGGGGACCTGGGTCCTGCCCCAGGGGATCAAGGCAAAAAAAAGTTTTAAAAACGGCCGTTTTTTCGGGAGCAGTGATTTTAATAATGATTAAAGTGAAACAATAAAAGTGTAATATCCCTTTAAATTTCGTACCTGGGGGGTGTCTATAGTATGCCTGTAAAGGGGCACATGTTTCCCATGTTTAGAACAGTCTGACAGCAAAATAACATTTCAAAGGAAAAATAGTCATTTAAACTACTCGCGGCTATTAATAAATTGCCGGTCCGACAATACACATAAAAGTTCATTGATAAAAACGGCATGGGAATTCCCCACAGGGGAACCCTGAACCAAAAAAAAAATGACGTGGGGGTCCCCCTAAATTCCATACCAGGCCCTTCAGGTCTGGTATGGATATTAAGGGGTACCCCGACCCAAATTTTTTTTTAAAAATGACGTGGGGGTCCCCCTAAAATCCATACCAGGCCCTTCAGGTCTGGTATGGATATTAAGGGTAACCCCGGCTAAAATTTTTTAAAAAAATGGCGCAGGGTCCCCCTCAAAATCTATACCAGACCCTTCAGGTCTGGTATGGATTTTAAGGGGAACCCCGCGCCAAAATTTTAAAAAATAAATGGCGTGGGGTCCCCCCAAAAATCCATACCAGACCCTTATCCGAGCACGCAACCTGGCAGGCCACAGGAAAAGAGGGGGGATGAGAGAGCGCCCCCTCTCCTGAACCGTACCAGGCCACATGCCCTCAACATTGGTAGGGTGTTTTGGGGAGCCCCCCAAAACACCTTGTCCCCATGTTGATGAGGACAAGGGCCTCATACCCACAACCCTGGCTGGTGGTTGTGGGGGTCTGCGGGTGGGGGGCTTATCGGAATCTGGAAGCCCCCTTTAACAAGGGGACCCCTAGATCCCTGCCCTCCCCCCTGTGTGAAATGGTAAGGGGGTACAAAAGTACCCCTACCATTTCACTAAAAAACAGTAAAAAATGTTAAAAATGACAAGAGACAATTTTTGACAATTCCTTTATTTAAATGCTTCTTCTTTCTTCTTTCTTCTATCCTCTATCTTCCTTCGGTTTCTTCCTCCATCTTCTTCTTCTTTTGGTTCTTCTGGTTCTTCCTCCGGTGTTCTCATCCAGCATCTTCCTCTGCGGCATTGGCGTCTTCTTCCCTTCTTCTCCTCAGGCCGCTCCGCATCCATGATGGCATGGAGGGAGGCTCCCACTCTTCTCTTCATCTTCTTCTCTTCATCTTGTTGTCTTCATCTTGTTGTCTTCATCTTCTTTTCGGCCCGCTCCACATCCATGATGGAATGGAAGAAGACAAGAAGATGAAGAGAAGGAGGTGAAGAGAAGAGCGGGATGCGGAGCGGCCCGAGAAGAAGAAGGGAAGAAGACGCCAAAGCAGTGGAGGAAGATGCTGGACGAGAACACCGGAGGAAGAACCAGAAGAAGAAGAAGATGGAGGAAGAAACCGAAGGAAGATAGAAGATAGAAGAAAGAAGAAGCATTTAAATAAAGGAATTTTCAAAAACTGGGACCCTACGCCATTTTTTTTTTTGTAAATTTTGGTGCGAGGTTCCCCTTAAAATCCATACCAGACCTGTGATTTTGAGGAGGACCCACGCCATTTTTTTAAAAAATTTTGGCCGGGGTTCCCCTTAATATCCATACCAGACCTAAAGGGCCTGGTATAGAATTTAGGGGGACCCCCCACGTCATTTTTTTTTTAAATTTTGGTTCGGGGTTCCCCTGTGGGGAATTCCCATGCCGTTTTTATCAATGAACTTCTATGTGTATTGTCGGAGCGGCAATTCATTAATAGCCGCAAGTAGTTTTAAATGACTTTTTTTCCTTTGAAATGTCATTTTGCTGTCAGACTGTTCTAAACACGGGAAACATGCGCTCCTTTACAGGCATACTATAGACACCCCCCAGGTATGAAATTTAAAGGGATATTACACTTTTATTTTTTCACTTTAAGCATTATTAACCACTTCAGCCCCGGAAGGTTTTACCCCCTTCCTGACCAGAGCACTTTTTACAATTTGGCACTGCGTCGCTTTAACTGCTAATTGCACGGTCATGCAATGCTGTACCCAAACGAAATTTGCGTCCTTTTCTTCCCACAAATAGGGCTTTCTTATGATGGTATTTGATCATCTCTGCCGTTTTTATTTTTTGCGCTATACACGGAAAAAGACCAAAAATTTTGAAAAAAAATGATATTTTCTACTTTTTGTTCTAAAAAAAATCCAATAAACTCAATTTTAGTCATACATTTAGGCCAAAATGTATTCGGCCACATGTCTTTGGTAAAAAAAATGTCAATAAGTGTATATTTATTGGTTTTCGCAAAAGTTATAGCGCCTACAAACTAGGGTACATTTTCTGGAATTTACACAGCCTTTAATTTATGACTGCCTATGTCGTTTCTTGAGGTGCTAAAATGGCAGGGCAGTACAAAACCCCCACAAATGACCCCATTTTGGAAAGTAGACACCCCAAGGAATTTGCTGAGAGGCATGTTGAGCCCATTGAATATTCATTTTTTTTGTCCCAAGTGATTGAATAATGACAAAAAAAAAAAAAAAAATTACAAAAAGTTGTCACTAAATGATATATTGCTCACACAGGCCATGGGCATATGTGGAATTGCACCCCAAAATACATTTAGCTGCTTCTCCTGAGTATGAGGATACCACATGTGTGGGACTTTTTGGGAGCCTAGCCGCGTACGGGGCCCCGAAAACCAATCACTGCCTTCAGGATTTCTAAGGGCGTACATTTTTGATTTTACTCCTCACTACCTATCACAGTTTTGAAGGCCATAAAATGCCCAGATGGCATAAAACCCCCCCAAATGACCCCATTTTGGAAAGTAGACACCCCAAGCTATTTGCTGAGAGGCATATTGAGTCCATGGAATGTTTTATATTTTGACACAAGTTGCGGGAAAGTGACAAATATTTTATTTTTTTATTTTTTTTTGCACAAAGTTGTCACTAAATGATATATTGCTCACACAGGCCATGGGCATATGTGGAATTGCACCCCAAAATACATTTAGCTGCTTCTCCTGAGTATGGGGATACCACATGTGTGGGACTTTTTGGGAGCCTAGCCGCGTACGGGGCCCCGAAAACCAATCACTGCCTTCAGGATTTCTAAGGGCGTACATTTTTGATTTTACTCCTCACTGCCTATCACAGTTTCGGAGGCCATGGAATGCCCAGGTGGCACAAACCCCCCCCAAATGACCCCATTTTGGAAAGTAGACACCCCAAGCTATTTGCTGAGAGGCATGGTGAGTATTTTGCAGCTCTCATTTGTTTTTGAAAATAAAGAAAGACGAGAAAAAAATTTATTTTTTTTCTTTTTTCAAATTTCAAAACTTTGTGACAAAAAGTGAGGTCTGCAAAATACTCACTATACCTCTCATCAAATAGCTTGGGGTGTCTACTTTCCAAAATGGGGTCATTTGGGGGGGGGGGGTTTGCCACCTGGGCATTCCATGGCCTCCGAAACTGTGATAGGCAGTGAAGAGTGAAATCAAAAATTTACGGCCTTAGAAAGCCTGAAGGCGGTGCTTGGTTTTCGGGGTCCCGTACGCGGCTAGGCTCCCAAAAAGTCTCACACATGTGGTATCTCCATACTCAGGAGAAGCAGCTAAATGTATTTTGGGGTGCAATTCCACATATGCCCATGGCCTGTGTGAGCAATATATCATTTAGTGACAACTTTGTGCAAAAAAAAATAAAAAAATAAAATATTTGTCACTTTCCCGCAACTTGTGTCAAAATATAAAACATTCCATGGACTCAATATGCCTCTCAGCAAATAGCTTGGGGTGTCTACTTTCCAAAATGGGGTCATTTGGGGGGGTTTTATGCCATCTGGGCATTTTATGGCCTTCAAAACTGTGATAGGTAGTGAGGAGTAAAATCAAAAATGTACGCCCTTAGAAATCCTGAAGGCAGTGATTGGTTTTCGGGGCCCCGTACGCGGCTAGGCTCCCAAAAAGTCCCACACATGTGGTATCCCCATACTCAGGAGAAGCAGCTAAATGTATTTTGGGGTGCAATTCCACATATGCCCATGGCCTGTGTGAGCAATATATCATTTAGTGACAACTTTTTGTAATTTTTTTGGTACTCAGGAGAAGCAACAGAATGTATTTTGGGGTGTAATTTCACATATTCCCATGGCATTTTTGAGCAATATATCATTTAGTGACAACTTTGCGCAAAAAAAAATAAAAAAAATAAAAAATTGTCTCTTTCCCGCAACTTGTGTCACAATATAAAATATTCCATGGACTCAACATGACTCTTAGCAAATAGCTTGGGGTGTCTACTTTCCAAAATGGGGTCATTTGGTGGGGTTTTGAACTGTCCTGGCATTTTATGCACAACATCTAGAAGCTTATGTCACACATCACCCACTCTTCTAACCACTTGAAGACAAAGCCCTTTCTGACACTTATTGTTTACATAAAAAAAATAATTTTTTTTTGCAAGAAAATTACTTTGAACCCCCAAACATTATATATTTTTTTTAAAGCAAATGCCCTACAGATTAAAATGGTGGGTGTTTCATTTTTTTTTTTCACACAGTATTTGAGCAGCGATTTTTCAAACGCATTTTTTGGGGAAAAAACACACTTTTTTACATTTTAATGCACTAAAACACACTATATTGCCCAAATGTTTGATGAAATAAAAAAGATGATCTTAGGCCGAGTACATGGATACCAAACATGACATGCTTTAAAATTGCGCACAAACGTGCAGTGGCGACAAACTAAATACATTTTTAAAAGCCTTTAAAAGCCTTTACAGGTTACCACTTTAGATTTACAGAGGAGGTCTACTGCTAAAATTACTGCCCTCAATCTGACGTTCGCGGTGATACCTCACATGCATGGTGAAATTGCTGTTTACATTTGACGCCAGACCGACGCTTGCGTTCGCCTTAGCGCGAGAGCAGGGGGGACAGGGGTGCTTTTTTTTTTTTTTTTTTTTTTTTCTTTACTATTATTATTTTTTTATCTTATTTTTATACTGTTCCTTTCATATTTTTTTTTTTTTTTAAATCATTTTTATTGTTATCTCAGGGAATGTAAATATCCCCTATCATAGCAATAGGTAGTGACAGGTACTCTTTTTTGCAAAAATTGGGGTCTATTAGACCCTAGATTTCTCCTCTGCCCTCAAAGCATCTGACCACACCAAGATCGGTGTGATAAAATGCTTTCCCAATTTCCCAATGGCGCTGTTTACATCCGGCGAAATCTAAGTCATAAAATGCTCGTAGCTTCCGGTTTCTTAGGCCATAGAGATGTTTGGAGCCACTCTGGTCTCTGATCAGCTCTATGGTCAGCTGGCTGAATCACCGGCTGCATTTTCAGGTTCCCTGTTGAGACAGGAGAGCCAGAGAAAAACACGGAAGACGTTGGGGGGGGGGGCATTCCCTCCCACTGCTTGTAAAAGCAGTCTAGAGGCTAATTAGCCGCTAGGATTGCTTTTATATGAAAGCCGACCGCTGGCTGAAAAGAATGATACCAAGATGATACCTAAACCTGCAGGCATCATTCTGGTATAACCACTCAAAGTCGTGAATGGCGTACCTGAAGACAAAAAAATGGTTAACAATAAAGCACAGTAAACCGTAAGGTATAAAAAATTGCATACCTGAAAAGCAAACATGATAAAACATAATAACAATAAAACATTGCAGAATAGAATACAGTAAAAAAGAGCAGAACAATAGAGAGAATAGAGAGAGAGAGAACAATAAAACAACTATTTTTTTTTTTTATATATTTTTGTATGTGTTTTTTTTTTTTTTTTACACTTTTTTTTGTAACTAACTTTTATAACTGTAACCGGTTCCAGGTTCGGGTCTCTCAAAATGCGATGGCATCTTGGGAGACCCTGTGAAAGTTTGCCTAGTCTGTGGAATGCTGTACCCTATGCTAATACTCAACTAGTGAATGGTAGCGTTCAAAACATTCACCAATGCAAAGACCAGGATTGTCAGGACAGGAGGGACAATAATAGCGGCTATCACGCCTATATCCGCGCTTGCTGCAGACACGACATCTTTTTTGGGAGGGTTCGCTGGGTAGGGGTCTCGGGAGGACATAAAGAAAATGCCTCTCATGCAGCCGACTGCATTTGGTTGGGGATGTGAATGGGGGAAGTACGGGTGCTGCAGAAGCGGTGGGTTCCCAATTAGGATTGGCGAATGCAGCAGGAAGGGCACTATGGGCACGACGGGCCTGTGTTTGTCTTTTTGGTGGCAGCGGGACACTACTTGAGCTTGCCACCTCGCCAGCTTGAACTGCACTTATGGGACTCGCCACGTCACCAAGTGTTACTGCAGTGCTGGTTTGACTACGACCGGGGTGTACTAGGCCGCTGGCGCTTGCCAGTTCACCAAAACGCTACCAAAAAAACTGTTAGCGATCGCAGGGATCAGGCCTGACTCTGCGAACGCTGCAGTTATGCGGTTAGTGTTTTGTAAGTGACAGTGATCGATTGATACTGCACTTGGGTGGGCTGGGCTGGGCCGGGCGGAGGGGAAAAACGCAGGTGCTAGCGGCTATCTGGGCTGATCCCGCTAACACTGCCTGTTTGGGAACCCTAAACTGCTGGGGACGCTAGTATAGATCTGATCGGATCAGATATTGATCCGTTCAGATACTATACCACTAAGGGAGGTGTATGCTGCGTGCGTGGGTGTTAGCGGTACTGGCGCTAATCTGACGCTGCCTGGGGCTGGTGCTTGCCAGTTCACCAAAACGCTAAGAAAAAAACTGTTAGCGATCGCGGGGATCAGGCCTGACTCTGCGAACGCTGCAGTTATGCGTTTTAGTCTTTTGTAAGTGACAGTGATCGATTGACACTGCACTTGGGTGGGCTGGGCTGGGCCGGGCGGAGGGGAAAAACGCAGGTGCTAGCGGCTATCTGGGCTGATCCCGCTAACACTGCCTGTTTGGGAACCCTAAACTGCTGGGGACGCTAGTATAGATCTGATCGGATCAGATATTGATCCGTACAGATACTATACCACTAAGGGAGGTGTATGGTGCGTGCGTGGGTGTTAGCGGTACTGGCGCTAACCTGACGCTGCCTGGGGCTGGTGCTTGCCAGTTCACCAAAACGCTACCAAGAAAACTGTTAGCGATCGCAGGGATCAGGCCTGACTCTGCGAACGCTGCAGTTATGCGTTTAGAGTTTTGTAAGTGACAGTGATCGATCGATACTGCACTTGGGTGGGCTGGGCCGGGCCGGGCGGAGGGGCAAAACGCAGGTGCTAGCGGGTATCTGGGCTGATCCCGCTAACACTGCGTTTTCGGGAACCCTAAACTGCTGGGGACGCTAGTATAGATCTGATCGGATCAGATATTGATCCGTACAGATACTATACCACTAAGGGAGGCGTATGCTGCGTGCGTGGGTGTTAGCGGTACTGGCGCTAATCTGACGCTGCCTGGGGCGACGCATATCACCGCCGGGCGATCAGGGGGCTAAACCTTTATTCGGTAATAAACGGCGGGTGCCCTGACACTATAAAAAATAAACGAACTAACCAGCGTCACCCGTAATGGTTATATGGTGATCAGTGGTGAAAGGGTTAACTAGGGGCAAGCAAGGGGTTAAAACATTTATTAGGTAGTATATGGGGGTCCCTGTCGCTATAAAACGCTGACGGCGAACCTATATATTTACCTCCCTAACTAGCGTCACCAGCGACACTAATACAGCGATCAGAAAAATGATCGCTTAGTGACACTGGTGACAGGGGGTGATCAAGGGGTTAAAACTTTATTAGGGGGGGTTAGGGGGGTACCCTAGACCTAAAGGGGGGTAATACTCACTGCCCTAACACTGTAACTGTCACAAACTGACACTATGCAGTAATCAGAAAAAAAAAAAAAAATACTGCTGGTGTCAGTTTGTGACAGGGGGGGGGTGATTGGGGGGGGGATCGGGGGGCGATCAGGGGGGGGATCGGGGGTGTAAAGTATGCCTGGCATGTTCTACTGTGTGTGTTTGTGTTGTGTGCACTTACTTGTCTTCTCTCCTCGGCGCTGGGACGGAAACTGCCAGACCGAGGAGAGATGACATCACATCCTCTGCCTGTGTGAAACTACACACAGGCAGAGGAGGATTCCCATTGGCTGGGAGCGATCGCGAGGGGGGGCCACGATCGGATGGTCTCCCCCTCGCCTCCCAACGCTCCCAGTGCAAAGCCGACCGCCGCTGGCACCGGGGGGGTCCGATCGGACCCCCCACCCGCGGGAAGCAGGTCACGTATGGGAACGTGATTCTGCCTGCCCGTGCCATTCTGCCGCAGTATATCTGCGTTAGACGGTCGGCAAGTGGTTAAAATCACTGCTCCCGAAAAAACGGCCGTTTTTAAAACTTTTTTTTGCATTGATCCATGTCCCCTGGAGCAGGACCCGGGTCCCCAAACACTTTTTATGTCAATAACTTGCATATAAGCCTTTAAAATTAGCACTTTTGATTATTCATGTTCGTGTCCCATAGACTTTAACGGTGTTCGCGTGTTCGAACAAATTTTTCGCCTGTTCACATGTTCTGGTGCGAACCGAACAGGGGGGGTGTTCGGCTCATCCCTAAACAGGAGACCCAGGACTTTTTCATTAACCAACGTTCCTTTCACATATACCTGTCTACTGAGACCCAAGCTGGCAGAGACCATCATGGCATCCTTAAAAATGTCCATTTGTATTACATAACTGAACATCTTCCTAAATGTTTGTAGCTCCCTCAAATGCCAAGGCCTATAGTCGGTAGGCAATAAGCTAGCATTTAGTCCCCTCCAAAAGCCTCTGTCCTGGGTCATGCTCCATGATCAATCGATCATAAGCTGATGATACAACATGGAACCCCTCCCTCCATATTCAAAACAAAATAAGCCATCATAAGTGTACAGAAGGACCCTTGCGCTCTGTGTGGAAGCAGTGGTCTCTCTGCAGGCGTCTAATACCCCCAATGAATCACATCTAGCGTTCTCCAATCATTCATCAGTTGTTTTTGGATCAACCGAGTGTCCACACCTACTGACCATCAGAGCCTTTAGCTATTTGTAGTGACTTACACTGATCTACATTTTGGACCTGATGTTTCCTATCACAGGGACTAAAGTCCTAACAATTTAAACATGCAGTCAGGTGCCTATGGCCCTCACTCTCCTCCTCTTTTGGAGTGCCCAATAATTTGTGACCACTTGTAAGTCCCGCAGCCGTGGGTAGCCCTCTATGGGGTCGAGGTGGGGACCACTCCCCAGCAGCCTTCAAGACCACCAGTGGGAATATCAACTGTCTAATTCATGTGTGTTTGTTTTAATAAGAAGTCTCTGGATAAGCAAGCTTATTTGATGAAGAAGAAACACAAGAACCCCCTGAGGAAGACCATAAATATATAGGTCGAAATGCATTGGGGCTTTGTTCCAAACATCGGACAGCACAACCACAATTCAATTATTAAACACAAGACCCCCTGAGGAAGACCATAAATATATAGGTCGAAATGCATTGGGGCTTTGTTCCAAACATCGGACAGCACAACTACAATTCAATTATTGAACACAAGAACCCCCTGAGGAAGACCATAAATATATAGGTCGAATTGCATTGGGGCTTTGTTCCAAACATCGGACAGCACAACCACAATTCAATTTTTGTAGGTTGCAAGATTAAATAATTTCATCCTTTTTCCAACCTTTATGGTATTGTCAATATTGTGATTTGTTCCCCTTTTCTAATGTAATAGTCTCGCATTGTATATACCCAGAGCTCATGTTTTAACTTATGTGTTTATATTGTCCATTTGCTTTTTTGATAATAAAATCATTTATATTTTTATAAAATCGTTGACTCACAATTGCTGCTAAAAACCCCACAGGTAAATTTTCCTTTCCTACAACATTTTATTATTCAGGGTGTGCAGCCTTTCAGACTCCCTTATATGTGTCATATCATGTTATAGAGTTCTCCAATCAGCAGGGTGCATGAGCTTTGCTGAGTGCAGAGTTTTAGCTGTGACTCAGCAGGGAGCATGTCAGCTCTCTGTAGAGATATCACTGCTTGAACACAGAGAGCAAGAGTCCTTCTCTGTACTATGCTGGCAGGGTAAAGGCTCTTCTACTTGGGTTGTGGCTGCTTCCTTCCTAAAGGAAAGTCTATAGTTAAATCTACCTGCTTTTTTTCTAAACTCCTCTCTAAGACATTGAGACTCTTCCAGAATCCGTTCTTCAACACTTCTCTTCCCCATCCCGAAATTCCTCAGCGTGGTGAGAGAGAAGCGACGTAGCTGTTTCCAACGCTCCCCGTTACTCAGAATCACTCCTGTTAATGGAATCACACATCATTTAAGAATTCCTGAAATGAATGTTTCAAGTTTTATCTGTTATGATGACATCGGCTCATGCCTCTGGGACTGTTACATACCATAGCCCTTAAAAAATAATTCAGCTGCAGGTGCTTTTCCTCTGTCACTGAAGACATCTGCATTGTCTACTAGAGCCTCCTTCACAGCATCATATCCATGTAGGACAACCACTGCCATGCTCCCTAGATGGACAGTGAATACATCTCCATGGATCTTCGCAAGCTACAACAAAATCAGAAGAAGAAAAGTTGTACTTTATATCGTTGTATAGATGGCTCTGTAAAAAGATTCAATCAGAGATAGGGAGTGCAAAGAAAAAATAATTTTATATAAATAGCACAGAAGTATTTTTAAAGCATTAATGACCAGAGCTCATTGAAGCTTAGACATACAGACCAGATTTATAGAGATGACACAGTTATGTAAATTCTGGGGATGGTGCAGTCCTTGGCTGTGTTCACTAATGTGTGACACAGATCTTCCTCCTTCTATGGCCTGTCATTTTGTAACTTGCTATAAAGTTACAACATTCCAGCCTGGTCACTGGAGGAGAAAAGATTGAGAAAATGCTTCCTATTGCCTGCATCAGACTGTTGATATCATCACATCCTAGGCAAACTCACTTAACTGTGACTGATTTTATTAATACAATCCCAATTCCATAAAAGCTGGTATGCTGTGTAAAGTATACAATAAAACAGAATGCAATGATTTGCAAATCTCCAAAAAACATGTTTTATTCACAATAGAAAACAAAAAACATATCAAATGTTTAACCACTTCAATACTGGGCATTTTCACCCCCTTCCTTCCCAGACCAATTTTTAGTTTTCAGCTCTGTCACACTTTAAACGACAATTGCGCGGTCGTTCGACGCTGTACCCAAACAAAATTGACGTCCTTTTTTCCCCACAAATAGAGCTTTCTTTTGGTGGTATTTGATCACCTCTGCAGTTTTTATTTTTTGCACTATAAACAAAAGAAGAGCGACAATTTTGAAAAAAATCACAATATTTTTTACTTTTTGCTATAATAAATATCCCAATTTTTTTTTTAAATAACACATTTTTTCCTCAGTTTCGGCCGATACGTATTCTTCTACATATATTTGGTAAAAAAAATCGCAATAAGCGTATATTGATTGGTTTGCGCAAAAGTTATAGCGTCTACAAAATACAGGATAGATTTATAGCATTTTTAAAAGAAATGTAATTATTTTTTTTTTTTTTACTAGTAATAGCGGCGATCTGCGATTTTTTTTTCATGACTGCGACATTATGGCGGACACATCGGACACTTTTGACACATTTTTGGGACCATTCACATTTATACAGCGATCAATGCTATAAAATTGCATTGATTACTGTATAAATGTGACAGGCAGGGAAGGGGTTAACCACTAGGGGGACACAAGGGGTTAATTATGTTTCCTAAGGGAATGATTCTAACTGTAGGGGGAGGGGACGTACAAGGGGAGGAGACCGATCAGTGTTAGGCTGTACTGGGAACACAGATCGATAAACACACAGTCCGGTCCGGCCCGGTTAAAGGGAAATCGCGGGCACCTGGCGGCAATCGCGGCCGCCGGGCACACGCACCGGGTCCCGACCAATGCCGCGGGCGCGCGCGCGCCCCCTAGATGGCCGGGAATCCCAGGACGTCATATGATGACCACCCAGGATGGGAGATCCCATCTCAGGCCGTCATATGACTATGGCCCCGGTAATGAAGTGGTTAATATGAGAAAACGTACCATTTTAAGACAAACGTAAAGTAATTTTGAATTTCATTGCAGCAACACATCTCCAAAAAGTTGGGGCAGGGCCATGTTTAGATACGTGCGGTTTGTTTCATCCAGAATTGAAATTCGGACGAAATTTTCCTTATTTGGAAATTCGGATGTATCCGAATTTCCGAATAAAACAGTAACAAATTTCAACTAATTTGAATCAAACATTAATGAATGAAACAAAATTTGGTAGTTTTCATCCCAATGAAATTAATGATTTGATTTCATTCGATAATAGCTGATTGTTAAGGAGCAGGGTGACCTTTCGGCCTTACCAACCATGACTCATCTGCTGTCAAAGGGATTCCATTCTGCTGACAACAGATGAGTCGTGGTTGTTAGGGACGCTGCGGCCGGCTTGCGGGCCAGCTTCTTACCAACCAGCTTTTTCTCACACAGAATTTGGATCAGTCTCTCAATTTTTGGCCAATTTTGAATTGTAGTTGTTCCAAAAATTTGGAATTTGTTCAAAAATGAATAAACTAAACAAAACGAAATGAAACTAAATGAATTCCGAAAATGAATAATGAAACAAAGTTAGTACCATAACAAATCCTTTCAAAACAAAATAAACACATTTTTCTCTGCTGCTCATGTCTAGCCATGTTTACCACAGTGTAGCATCCACTCTTCTTTTAACAACACTCTGTAAATATCTGGGAACTGAGGAGACCAGTTGCTGGAGTATTGGGTTAGGAATGTTGTCTCATTCTTGCCTGATATAGGATTCCAACGGCTCAACAGTCCTGGGTCTTCTGTGCCCTATTTTTCCTTTTAAGATTTGGACTTCAGCCAGGCCAATTAAGGGAGGCCAGACTCTTCTACAACTAAGCCATGTTGTTGTCATAGATGCAGTATGTGGTTTAGCATCGTTCTGTTGAAATATGCAAGGACTTTGCTGAAAAAGATGTCTGGATAGAAGCATATGCTCCTCTAAAACCTGGATATATCTTTCAGCATTGATGGTGCCCTTCCAGATGTGCAAGCTGCCCATTCTATATGCAATAATTCACCTCCATAACATCAGAGATGCAGGCTTTTGCACTGAGCGCTGATAACAAGCCTGAAGGTCCCTCTTTTCTTTATTTTTTATTTTTTAATTCTTTATTTATCATTTTTCATAACAAAATAATATCCCTCCGGGAACATTCCATAGTACAAATCCACAATGGTATAAAAATAGTTATCCCCCACTCCCCCCTCCCCCCCTACCCCCCCAACCCACCCCGCCCTGCAGGATACTGCTCATTGGGATCACCCTCCATCTTGGTCTCACTACTCTCAGAAGGATTCCTGCTTAATATGCCGTATTTTTAATCTCCTTTAGATAACTCCAGGCCCCCAGGGGAGGGGCCTGGACGGAGCTGTCAGCAGAGAGAGAGAAGGAGAGTTTCGTTATACCTACCGCATCACACGCCATACCGCGAGATTGACCGTTCATTGTCCGTTCATTGTCTGTTAAGGATGGTGCACTTACGCACCCATAGCATGTGAGTACCCCATCAAGGGGAGAGAATTACTTTATTAAAAGCCTTTTATTACATCTTGCAATATTGCGCTATGGAGTTTTTTTCTTTTGCATATATTACCTTCGTTTGAGAACATTGGAGGTCTACACAGCTGATTCCAAATGAGCACAGGAGTGGCTCCAAGGCTTTGTTTGACATAGTTTAAACGCTGTGTCACACACAGGAAGGTGAGCATATACACCTGTGGGGGTGGCTGGAGGACACTACAGCATGTTTCCTTGGTGATGCACATTTGGAAGGAAGGATATGTGAATTTCACTATAACTTTGGACTATGGTTTTCCTGGGCACCTTTATATCTCTGGATACACACTGTTTTGGACTTTAATTTGATTCACTAGGGGTCATATCCCCTTATATTTCTTTGATATATATGTGATAGGTTTATGACTTATCACCCTCATTGCGTATTTTATTTAGCACTGTGTACTTTATATTCCAGCACTTAGGGGTAATTTCACTCCAGTGGACTATTTATTTGAGTATTTATTTATTTGAGTATCGATTTGAGTATTTATGTTTCTTATGTTTATTATTGTTGCACCTTTTGATTGATGGGATTTTTTCTTCTAGCGCAGACACTATTGTTTTAGTTTTAATTCATATCCATTTTGCTTACCCTGTCTGGGGTGGCGTACCATCTCGCAAGACATTTATAGTGAATTTCCGTTCTCCTAGTGTCTAATGCTAGGTAATGAACCAGCCTCAGAATCTTATCAATCAAAACTTTACTACATTGTGACCCTAGTTCCTGCTCCCACCTTTTGATGTAAGGGGGCACCTCCAGCTCCAACTCTGCTCCCAATATCGTATAGATTTGGGCTATAACACCGCCTGTTTGCTCCTTCATACAAAGCTGCTCGAATGGTCTAAGCTCCTCCACACTTCTGAGTGGTTTCGGTAACTTGTCAATAAAATGAGCGAGCTGGAGGTACCTCCACCCATCCATCACCCATAACTCTGACTCGCTCCTCAATTCCGTGAATGTGTGAATTCTCCCCTTACTTATAAATTTTTTTAATTGAATAGAGTCATCTTTCAGCCAATTCCCTCCCACCTCCCTCCTCCCTCTTTCAAAAAATAAATTCTTTTTCATAAAAATCAGTGGTGAATTGTGTGACCATTTGTGCTGAATATGTATCATGTCCCAATATTTAAAAGTGTTATGAGTCAACGAGGACGTGTTCTTACTAAGTGCTCTAAATTTTGGAGGGTTCCATAGTGAGTGCCCAAGGTTAGTGTTACTCAAAAAGTGCTCAATATTAACCCACCGCTTCTCCGACCCTATTTTAACCCAATCAGTGACCCGTGAAAGCACTACAGATATGTAGTACCTGTTGAAGTCTGGTAAAGCCAGTCCGCCTTTTTTTTCCCCTACAATATTGTGTAGGAGATACGTGTTTTTTTGCCACCCCAGACAGCTTCCCCTATTAAGCTCCTTAAAGCTTTAAAAAAAATACCTGGGTAGAGGGATAGGTAGCAACTGGAATTTATACAGAAGTTTGGGTGTTAAAATCATTTTGACCGCGTTTACTCACCCAAACCATGAGAGGGGCCTAGATCGTATCTTCTCGCTTCTTGCCTAATCTCATCCAACAACGGGATATAATTTTTTAGAAACAGCTTTTTGAAAGTATTGGCTAATTTAATCCCCAGGTACCCAATTTCCTTTTTCCAAGGAAAGGGGAATACTACAGCTAGGTGGTCTTCTTCTTGCTTGCCCAAGTTGATGTTTAGAATCTCAGACTTCCTGGGGTTTATTTTAAAGTTTAAAACGTCTCCATATCTTCTAAGGATCCGGAGCACGTTTGGAAGGGTTATTCTAGGGTTTGTAATGAAGAACAGAACATCGTCGGCAAATGCTGCAAGTTTGTGTTCCTCAGTTCCTACCTTCACACCGCTGCAGTCAGGACTGTTACGAATAGAGGCCAGTAGAGGTTCGAGGGACAGGACGAACAAGAGGGGGGAGAGAGGGCAGCCCTGCCTGGTTCCGTTTACCATCTTAAAGGGTTTTGAAATGGCCCCATTTACTCTTACAGCGGCCATAGGGCTGCTGTACAGTATTCTGACCCATGAAATGAACCTCGGGCCAAACCCCAAGGCCTCCAGAGTATTCATCATGAACCCCCAGTCTACCCTGTCAAACGCTTTTTCAGCGCCCACTGACAGGAATAGAGTTGGGGGCCCACCATGTTTACAGAATTCTGACAGAAGCACCGCCCGTACCCCATTGTCCCTACACTGTCTACCGGGAACAAAACCAGTCTGGTCCGGATGCACCAGGGTGGTCATTTTTGCTTTCAGTCTATTGGCCAACACTTTCGCATATAATTTAACATCTGCATTCAGCAGGGAAATAGGTCTATAGCTTGAACACAACCTAGCATCCTTCCCCTCTTTCAAAATCAGGGTAATCGTGGCGGTCAGTGCCTCTCCTTCCATTCCACAGCTGGTACCTAGTTCGTTCCAGTAGTGGCAAAGCCTAGGGACCAGGATATGTTTCATTTTCTCTAAATAGATGGTGGAGAATCCATCCGGGCCTGGGCTCTTACCCTTCGGGGAGTCTCTCAAGGCGGCCAGGATTTCCTCCTCCTCGATGGACTTGTCCAGGAAAGAGCTGTCCTCAGCGGGCAGCCCTACTAGTCCTGCTCCTTTTAGGAATTCCACGCCCCTAACTATCCGGGCACTGTCCTCCACCCCCTGTTGCCCTATGGAGTAAAGGTCGGCATAGAACTTTTTGAACTCCTCTGCCATACCTCCACTGGTCACTATTGCCTCGCCTCTTTTATTATGTATTTTATCAATAAAGTTCCAACCTCTTTTTTTCCTTATTAATCTGGCCATGTGTTTACTAGACTTGTTCACCCAATGGTATTTATCCCTGGTTATTATATTAACAGATCTTTTGGCCTCTTGTTCCATCATGTCCCTCAGCTCCTCCCTCTTGGCGACCAATAGGCGATAGCAGTCCTGGTCCTGCCCCTTTGCCTTTTTATGTACCTGCTCGAGGGAAAAAATTTCCTCTATCAGCTTTCCCCTTTCTTCCCTTCTCTTTTTTTTTAGCCCTGCACCTATTGATATGAGGATCCCCCTAATGTAGGCTTTGTGTGACTCCCATAAGATAGAGGGGGACACCTCACCCGTGTCATTTGATTTAAAGAAGAAATCCACTTCCTCCTGAATACTCTCTACTACTTTGGGATCCTTCAACAAACCATCATTCAGCTTCCACGAAAAGGGCCGCCCCAACACTTCTGGGATCTTTACCCTCATCGTGACCGGGGAATGGTCTGAAAGGGACATTATTTCTATTCTAGTTTCCTCAACCCACTCCAGTAAGCTGTGGTCTACAAAGATGTAATCTAATCTGGAGTAAGTCCCGTGCACAGGGGAGAAGAAGGTGAAATTTCTCTCTTTAGCGTGTTGCAGTCTCCACACATCCATTAACTGGCTGCGGAGCAGCTTCCGCCTGATTGACCCTAACGACACCTTCTTTATCCCCTGGGCACGGGACGTACCATCCAGATCAGGGTTGAGGCAAAAGTTTAAGTCCCCTGCCAGAACTACCTCCCCCTCCCCAAATTCCGACAGCTTCCTCAAAACTTGTCCCAGGAAAGCCGTTGGGTTTTTATTAGGGCAGTAGACATTCGCCAAAGTAAAAATCCTAGTTCCAATGCTACCTTTTAAAAAGATATAACGACCCTCAGGATCGATCATTCTATCCAGCAGCGAGAAACTAGAAGCCTTTGAGAACCCTATGGTGACTCCCTTCGACCTTCTATCCGGGGAGTCCCCATAGAACCACTGAGGAATCTTAGGAGAAAATAGCCTGATTCTAGTATCTAAAGTCAAATGGGTCTCCTGCAGGAAAACTATGTCACCGCGCAGGTGGCATAGTTCCCTTAATATTTTATGTCTTTTCCTGGGCGAGTTTAACCCTTTAACATTGTATGATATGAATTTTAGCTCAGGCATGTCTGTTAAACCGGCCGTTCTCCCCTACCCCCTGTTCCCCTAGAGCTCGTCCTGCAGAGACCCCTTCCCATCCCCGCTCCCCTCCCCCCCTCACCGCCCCCTTTCCTCCCCCCTCCCCATCCCCCCGCCCCTCCCCCTCAGCCTCCCCCCCTCTTCCACCCCCCCTCTCACCCTCCACCCCCCTTTGGCTGCAAATTCGCCCCGAGCCCGCACGTATGGAAGTTCTCCCATTCCACACTGCGTAGCTCCTCCCCTGGGGTGGAACTCTAGCGCCGACATCCAGCGCCCCCCCTCCCTAGAGAGGGAGTGGCGCAGGAGGTGAAGATTCAGAGCGCCCCAACCTGGCGACACCCCCCGCCGCCATACCTCCCCCACCTGCACATACAATGTACTATTAGGGAGAGTCCTCAGATGATCGTCTCCTCCCAATCCCCGTATCTTGTCTTAACGCAGCTTGAGTCCAGTGATACCATTCCTGATGCCTCCCAGGGTAGACGTCTTCTGAGGGAGGAGGGGAAGAAAAAAATAAAAAATAAAAAAATAAAACACAGAAACCCAAACCCCCCCACTTCCCCTGAGTCCCCCCCTGCATTCTGTTCCTTTTTTATAACATATCAGGGATGGGAATACCCAGACTGTTACAAAAGTCCTACATCTCTTCCAGGAGTCTCATTCTGTATGATCTGCCATCCTTTGTAACTATCAGGGATGTTGGGAACCCCCAACTATATTTGAGGTTTGCCCTCCTGAGTTGATCGAGGCTTGGTCTCATCTGTCTTCTCCGCGCCAGAGTTCCTGCTGATAGGTCTGAAAATATCTGCAAATTTTTATTTTCAAAACTTGTTGGAGGGGCCCCCTTTAAGTTCTTCCAGATTCTTTCTTTATCCTCATACAAATGAAATTTGACAATGACATCTCTTGGGATATCTTGCTTTATATTAGGGGGCTTCCTTATTCTGTGTACCCTATCGATCCTTAGGACCTCTTCTTCTCGCCTTCCCAGGATAGGGTTGAATATCTTCCTCATCTTCTCTCCCAGATCCTCATTTTGTTGTTCCGGGATGAATCTGATGCACAGATTTTGCCGCCGGCTCTGGTTCTCCTGTTCTTCTAATCTGAACGCCAGTGTACTATTTTCATTCCGCATTTTCCTGACTTGTTCTTTTAAGTCCGAGATTTCTTTGGCTTGAATTCCTGAGGCCTCTTCTACTTCCTCCACCCGGCGGAGGAGGTGTCCCATGTCCGAGCGGACATTTAAAATCTCAGTTTTTATCACGTTTTCTAGTTTAGTGAACATTTCGCTCAGGTCCATTTTACTTGGTACCAGGGCCATTATTCTTTGCTCATCCGCAGCACTCCAGGCGGACGCACCCTCTATGTCAAGCTCTTTACGGGTTCTGTCCCCCTGTCCCCCCTTTTGTTTCTGTTGATCTTTCTTCTTATCCTTCGTTCCTAGTTGTTTCACCTCCATCACCGGGCTCTTTGTACTTGCTTCTTTTAAATATTTTTGTATAGAGCTAGTGTTTAAGCTCTCTCTTGTGTTCTGGGGTTCCGTTGTTCTTGATGAACGACCTCTCATACTTCCTCTCCCTATCCACAAATCGCCCCTTGTAATAAGTAAATGAGTAAGGGGTATCGAAGTCGCTGCCTCTAAGTACTTCGCTGTTCGGCAATCTCCTTCCCGCCCCGTACCATAGAGCTAGGAGGCTTACTGCTCACAGAAAGTCTATATGTAGTGCGGGCCTTCTTCCCCTCCCTTTCGCTGGTCACCCACACCCGTGGACTCCCGAGTTATAAGACCATACACAGAGAAAGGAGAAGAAGCACCCCACGTGGTAGCAATAACTGAACGGGGAGGGGAGGCAGATAGAAGAGGTAAATCAAACCGTCACAAAGGGAGCTGCAGAGAAAGAGCACAGCGTCACTAATCTTTAGGTTTTGATCCCTGTTTACACAGATTTGATTAGCAGATTCAGCCCTAGACCATACGTTGGTGACGCTATTTCTATTTATTTGGCAGTGTTAATTGTCTGGTACACTGGTGACCACACGTTCGCAGCTTATATACGGAGGGAGGATCAGGGGGAACCTCTGTTTTCATTCAGCCCCTTCCATAACAAGGCATATAACAATATACATGTGGAAGTCCTGACAACTTATATCCTCCTGGCCTCACTCTCTCCCAGCAGGCAGCCCAAGTCAGATATCAACAGTTCTTGTATGTGGATTGTTAATGAGTAAAGATAAAACTGCAGAGCTTCCCATACCTTGCTTCTTCCTTCTCAGGACACCGCCGCCATTCAGTACTTGGCTGTGTTTGCTTTATTTTAGTTGCTGCCTGTCACGAGGCTCAGGCACCAAGTTCTTGAGGTAAGCAGCCGCTCCAGCCCGTGAGCCCACAGACCGGGACTCGCCGGCTCTCGCTGACCCAACTTGTCCTCAGCGTCTCGGGGATCCAGGCTTCAGAGGGGGGGGGAATCACCGCTGACTTATCTCGGCTCTCGCCATACAGAGAACACGAGGGGATGCTCCCAGCACCGCTTCCGTAGCTTCGGCAGGAGGGAAAGGGTTAGGCCAACGGGCGGCGGCACACTCGCTCTCGTCCGGGCATCCCGCGGGCTCTCACCCCGCACGGCATCGCCTAGGGTCTTGGGCGCTCCGTCTCTGCACCTCCCCCAGAGCCGACGCTATGCTCCTCCCCTGTGCGGACGTCACACGTGCATCACGTCCGCATCCGCCGTGTGAACAGGGCGGTCAGGTGACACGAAGGGGCCCCATCCCCCTCTTTTCTTTAGATCGGAGGATGTGATGCCTGTGGTTGCCAAAAAAAATGTAAAATTTTGATTTGTCTGACCACAGAATAGTTTTCCTTTGCAGCAGACCATTTTAAATCGGCGTTGGCCCTGAGAAGGAGGCTGAGTCAGTGGATCATGTTAAGATATGACTTCTTTGCATAATAGAGCTTTAACTTGCATTTTTGGATGCACACCAAACTGTGTTCACAGACAGTGATTTTTAGAAGTATTCCTGTGATGCCCATCACAGAATCATGCCTGTTTTTAATGTAGTGCTGTCTGAGGGCCCAAAGATTGCGGGCATCCAATATTGTATTTTTGGCCTTGTCTCTTATGAATAAAGATTTCTTCAGATTCTCTGAATCTTTTGAAAACTTCTCCAGGGCTTCTCCCATCCTCTTGAACTCCCTACCCAAATCCGTCCTGCAATCTCCTACTCGGTCCACTTTTAGGCAATCCCCAAAAACTGAAATCTTCAAGGAAGCCTATCCTGCCTTCAGCTAATAACCAAATCTTTTATTTCTCCCATCAGTTCATCCCTCACAGTTATTACCTTTTTGTTCCACCAGCCCCACCCTATTAGATTGTAAACTCCCAGGAGCAGGGCCCTCCGAACCCTCTTGATTTGGATTATATTGTTACTGTATTGTCTCCCTTTAAATTGTAAAGCACTGCACAAACTGTTGGTGCTATATAATAATAATGTGCTGTAGATGATGATATAGTTAAAGTCTTTGCAATTTTACATTGAGGAGCATTATTATGAAATTGTTCGTCAATTTGTAGACGCAATTGTACACAAAGTGGTTAACTTCTGCCAATCTTTACTTCTGAGACATTCTCTAAGATGTTCTTTTTTATACTTTTAATACTCTCTAAGATGTTCTTTTTATACCCAATTATGTTACTGACCTGTTGCCAATTCACCTTTCTAGTTGCAAAATGTTCTTCCAGCTCTTCCTTGTTAGTACCACTTATTTTGCCAGTTTTTTGTTGCCCTGTCCCTACTTTTTTTTTAATTGTATTGTTGCCATCAATTTCAAAATGACCTTTTTTATTTTTTATTTTTTTTTTTTTACAATGGTACTTTTTGTCTGTTTATACATTTGATGTTTTTTATTTTCTAATGTGAATAAAATATGGGTTTATGCAACTTGCAAATCATTGCATTTTTTTAATGTAAATTTCACACAGCATTCCAACTTTTTTGAAATTGATGTTGTAAAAGGTAAAGCTGTTTTTTTTTTTTGTTTGTTTAAATTGTACTATTGATCTATATTGTGACATGTAATGAATTTATTGATGCAGATACGGAAAGGTCCATTTTACGTTAACCTGTGATTAATTCAAGCTGAAAGAAGCAACAGCTTTACTTAAAGTGTAAAGGCAAAACATTTTTTTTTGTTTTGGACAGAGTGGGGATGGATGGAACACCTGTTAGAATTTTATTGCAGTCTTTGCCTCGATAGGGAGATTCATCCTCTCTATTTGTCCGGTTTACTGTTACAGTTGAAAGTGAAAATCAAAGAAAATCACAAATTTTAAGTTGTCCCCAGAACAGTAATAGAAGGGAAATCTTCCAATGGGGAGACTAGTTTTGGTGACCTGGGGGTCACCAAGAGATGATTTCTCACTTCCTGTTTTGGCTATGGGACAGGAAGTGATGGTAAATCTCCCCAAAGGGACACAGATGGAAGAAAAAAAAACTGACAAGGATTTTCACCCTCTCTTACTCTATCCAAACAAAAGTTTTGCCTAAAGATCTACTTCAATTGAAAGGCTCCTTACTACTTACACTAAAGCTTGCCATGCACTAGTAGATTTTCGAATGAACAATTGTACACATATTTATATGAAATTTGTATAAAAATTCTTTAGATGACTGGACGAATGTCATTCAAGAAAATAAAAAAATTTTGCTCGTTTTTGGAATGAATATAATTTGACTAGTGAAAACCACATACACTTTTAGAAATGTGTATATTCAAGGACTTTTTTCCATCCTGCTCCTTTAAATTCTCTCATCACTGTGGTCAAGATCTAACATCAATTTGTCCCGACTAATTATTAGAAAATTGAACAAATATTCTTAGAATGAACATATTTGAACAAAATTCCACTAATATAAGGCCAGCTTTTAGAACAAAAGAAGACAATCGGCTGCACTCCAACACGATGCAATGTCGGCTTTATTGTGTCAAAAGTAGTAAAATCATACAAAAATAGGCAGAGGGGACTGATAAGGCCAGATTTACTTTTCTTTCTTACTCCTACTTTGCTTACATACTGCAATGACAATTTAACTGGTGTTAAATTCCTATGTTAGATCAGGTCGAAGCTTACACAGGACTAAGAACTCAATCTCCGCTAACATGTGACTGTGCTCAGGCCTGGTGATTGGTTGCCAAAGACACCTAACACCAGAAGGAAGAGGGACACATGTTCCTCCATACCCAAAGCAATTGGATATTTTTATTTGCACCAATGGGTAAATTGAGCTGTAGGAGAGAAAAGGGAAGGTTAGTATAAGGAGCAGTGGCGGCCCGTCCATATGTGTCACAGGGGCACCGCCCCTCTAATCTATGTGCCTGACCCCTAATCTACATGCAGGGTGCCGGACGCATGGATTCCAATGTTTTTTTTGTTTGTTTTGTTTTTTTTAGAAGCTCATGAATACAGCTTGAGGCTCAAATTTGCTTTAAAAAAGGGTGGGCTCGGGGGGTCAGGGCACCACCCAGTTGTGTGGCAATAGAAAATAATATTCGTTATTGTCTTCCTGGTTCTCCTCTCGGCCAATCAGGAAGCGAGTCCTGAGACCCGATTGGCCCAGAGGAGAAGGGCTTGTATTGGAGGAGAAGAGGTAGAGCAGGAGGAGACGCTGGGTGAAGCTGCTGCCTGCCATACAGGGAGAAAGCACTGCCCGCGACCTAGATGGGGTAAGTGTGGGGCTAATGAGCGACCGCTTTCGATTTATTCTTTTTTTTGTCGTTTTTCAGATCATTTGTTATGCTCGAAATTCGTTATTTCATTAATCCATAAATTCGGGAAAAATTGAAATTCGGTACATTCCATTCGTATAGATTCGGTGTTCATTATTTCCAAAATTCTGAAAAATGTGAATTCGGTATGTTCCATTCATATAGATGCGGTATTCGTTATTTGGAAAATTCGTAAATTCGGATAAATTTGTATTCGTTACATTCACTAACAGGCAGCCAAATTTGAAAGAAAATTCCAATACCTATAATTTAATTGGTTTATAACTATTATTATAGTTTTTATTATTATTATTTATTATTAATAAATAATAATAATAACAATAATAATAAATAAAAAGATAATACTGGTTAATAATTTGTTATGTTCACTAATGGACAAATTTGAAAGAAATTTCCAATAACTATTATTATAGTTTTTATTATTGTTATTAATAAACAATAATAATAAAAAACTATAATAATGGTTAATAAACGTAATCATTTAATTATAATAGAAATTATCCGAATGTTTTTTATTCTTTTCGGATTTTCGTTTTTTCGACTTTTCATATTTTTTTCTTATTTATGGATTTTCGTTCATTCATATTTTTAGATTTTCTTTCTTATTTTCAGATTTTCGTTCTTTCAAATTTTCGGATTTTCGAACATTTGTTTTTTCGTTAATTCGGATGTTTCCTATTTGTTACCTAACTATTTGTTCTCTTCGTTCCTCTCTAGACCTCCTGCTTTCTAGCTCCCTCGTCACCTCCTCCTATGCTCACCTCTAGGACTTCTCCAGAGCCTCTCCAATCCTATGGAATGCCTTACACCAATCTGTCCGATTATCTCCTTCTCTATTAGCTTTTAGATGATCCCTGAAAACACTTCTCTTCAGAGAAGCCTATTCTACACACACCTAACAACTGTATTTTCATTTTCTCCATCACCTCATCCCCCACAGCTATTACCTTTTGTTCTACTCTAACGAGCAGGGCCCTCTGATTCCTCCTGTATTGATTTGTATTGTAATTGTACTGTCTTGCCCCCATGTTGTAAAGCGCTATTGGCGCTATATAAATCCTGAAGAATAATAATAATAAATGAATATGCAGAATTTTGACAAATTCGGAACGAAACAAGTTGCACTTGTCTACCACTGATAAGGAGTGTACGGGGAAGGGGGTTGGCAGCCAGTTAAGTGAACTTATTTCTATGCCCTGTAGGATGAAAGCACTGGTTCGATTAAAGTAAGATTGTCCTCACCTTTAAGAATGACCGAGGCAGCTCTTTGACGTTCAGCTGTAGAATGTTCCCAAGCAGAGGAAGAGGAGTGGGCCCCGGAGGTAGGTCCTTCCATTTGCTGTTATTATTCCACATCCGGAGGAATATGAGAAAGGCGATGCAGACAGCCAAGATGAGTGTCCCCACTCCACCAAACTCCATTGTCCCTGAAGAGTGGAGTCACTGACACTGAAAAACATGACAAAGTTATAAAGGGGTTAAAGCGGTTGTAAAAAACAAAGCCCTCCAGCAATGCAATGTAATCGCTGGAGACAGCGTCCATATTTACCCGGTCTTTCTTCTGGGTCCGCTGACTCCGGCTGTGTGACAGGCTGGAGCCACAATGACGTCACACCTGCACATGCGCAGGAGAGCCATCATTCACGGCACACATATCTGAAATAACAGCACGGGTGGCCGTTCCTTCAGAGCTCATGCATTGATGACGTCATTGGCTGCATGTAATGTAAATGTCTCCTAAAGGTTTAGGAGATATTTACAGTACCTATAGGTAAGCCTTATTATAGGCTTACCTGTAGGTACAAATTATGCACAGGAGTTTACTTCCTCTTTAAAACACTGACCATCCACTTTTCATAGCGGTGCTTAGCAACCAAATATCTCTTGGCAATAAAAACTTATGAAAATACTAGCTGCTTTGCTGTCAAGCTTAAGTGGAAAAATAGTGCAGAAAACCGTAAATCAAATTGGTATTGCTACCTTAAAGTACCTTAAAGGGTGGCCTTCTTGGCTTGTAGTGTAGTATAAAAAAAAAGTAAATTGAAGTGCGACACCACTGCTTGACCTTTATTGAAATAAAGTAATTGTTCCTTTTTACATGTTTTGTTGTCAAGCTGGTCTATTAGCTCCATTTCTTTTGAGTCACTGTTAATGGACACGAGCCTAGCTCAAAAGTTGTGTCTTCACTGGCTGTAAGATTTTGTAGGTCAGTGACTTAAGGGCAGTATACACAGGCCAAATATCGGGCAGTATTGGCCAGTCCAAAAGAAACTGTCTGACATTCTGCCCGTGTGTATGACAGCCGGTCCATCAGAAGCCGGCCAAATGTCCAGCTTCTGTCGAAGGGGCATGACTGGAAAAAGTCTGCCGATCGGCATCCAGTGTATTCTTTTTTTTTAATTCTTTATTTAAAAGTCAAGGAACTTTACAAAACCATGTGCAATCAACAGTATTAAGGTACAGAGACAAAAATAGAAGAAAAAAACATGGCATTACATAGTAAAGGTAGTGCACAGCAAATTGGGAGCACCTTGTCAAAAACCATGAACCAGACCGAGACAGAATTACAGTTAAATGACACTTGTTTATTAATAAAAATAAAAGGTAAATAGAGTAAGCCTAGTCAAAGCATAGCCAGAGTCCAGTTACCAGATCGGGTAATAAGCCAGACCAGAAGTTAGGGATCCAAGTAGAGGAACAGCAAGCAGGATAAGGAGCCAGAAGGGATGTCAGCAAGCCAGGCTTTAAACAGAAACGCAGGAGATGGTTTCTTGTGATGTGACCAAGGCGAAGGCAGGAAAGAAGTAAGCTGGATGTCTTTAAGTAGGCGGGACTGACGAGCAGATCCACAACAGCTGGTTAACTGTGGAGAGAGAAGAGAGCTGGCAATTAGCCACCAGCTGAGCAGCCAGCTCAGAGAAGCAAGGGCTGAGCCAGCCCTGACAGTACCCCCTCCTCAACGACGCCTCCTCCTCGGAAGACCACCGGGCTTGAGGGGAAAATGTCTATGGAAATCACAGAGGAGGGCAGGGTCATGTACATCCGAGGATGAGACCCAGGAGCGTTCCTCCGGACCATACCCCTTCCAATGCACCAAGTACTGTATGCATCCACGGAACCTATGGGAGTCAACAATGGATTGTACCTCATACTCCTTATGGTTCTCAACCTGTATAGGGTGAGGACGTGGCACCGAGGTGGTAAAGCGGTTGCAGACCAACGGTTTCAATAAGGAGACATGAAACACATTTGAGATGCGCATACTAGGAGGAAGGTCCAATGTGTAAGCCACTGGGTTAATCCTGCGAAGGATATGTTAAGGCCCAATAAACTGAGGTGCGAACTTCAGTGAGGGTACATGAAGTCAAAGGTTGCGAGATGACAGCCAGACCCTGTCCCCAACCTGGTAGGAAGGCGAAGGCAGACGTCTGTGGTCAGCATGGAGTCTGTACCTATCATTAGCATGACGCAAAGCCTCCTGGACTTGTGCCCAAGTGGAACGAAGACCACGGAGATGCTCCTCTAGCGCAGGAATACTCTGCGGAACAAACGAGTCAGGCAACATGGAAGGTTGGAAACCATAATTTGCCATAAACGGAGACAATCGGGAAGCAGAATTCAAGGCACTGTTTTGAGCAAACTCTGCCCATGGTCATAGGTCTGACCAGTTGTTGTGATGGTCAGAAATATAGCAATGTAGGAATTGCTCCAAGGACTGATTGGCTCGTTCTGCGGCCCCATTAGAGTGCGGGTGATGGCCCAAATAAGTTGATTCTTCCCAGGGTGGCCACCTGCCTTGGGAGAATGGTAAGTCTGGAGCACGGTAGTACGGAGACACTCTGGGACAAAGCAGCGGTCACAAGGTTTCTCAGGAGGAGCATCCACCTGAGCAGCAAGAATTTTGTCACCCAAACAAGAAGTAAGACTGGTGCAAACCGTAGCCAGAATACGATCAGGAGGAATCATAGAAACCGGAACCGACTCCAACTTGGAAGTGGAGGAAAATTGTTGTGACAAGTCATCAGTCCTTACATTCTTAGTACCAGGTAAGAATGTAATTGAAACTTGACTAGAAAAGAGCCCATTGCGCCCTTCTGGGAGAGAGGCGTTTAGCCTCAAACAAGAATGGGAGGTTCTTATGGTCAGTAAGCCTTCGAGGAGATGTCTCCATTCTTTCAGAGCTAAAATGATCGCTAACAGCTCTCTGTCACCAATCTCTTAATTGCACTCTGCAGGTGACAATTTCTTGGAAAATTAGCCACAAGGATGCATAGCACTCTCAGAGGTAGGTCGTTGAGACAGAAGGGCGCCAACACCAGTCTCAGAAGCATCAACCTCAAGGATAAAAGCTAACGTAGGATCAGGATGTGCCAACACAGGAGCAGAAACAAAGGCAGCCTTGAGACTTTCAAAGACCTGAATGGACTCTGGAGACCAACTCTGTGGGTTACCGTTCTTTCTGGTCAAATCGGTCAGGGGCTTGACCAGAGATGAGAAACCCAGGAAACGCTGTAGAGGGCGTAACCCCACAGGTCGAGGCAACTGTAGGACTGCCAAAAGTTTCTCTGGGTCCATTGAAAAACCAGGAGTGCAAATGACCTAGCCCAGGAATTTAAGCTCATCCCGATGGAACTCACACTTCTCCAGTTTACAATAGAGATTGTTCTCTCTTAATTTCTGAAGCACACGACAGACATCTGTGTGGTGGCTCTCCAGGGACTTGGAAAATATGAGGATATCATCGAGACAAACCACCACACATAACTGCAACAAATCTCGGAGGACATCGTTAATAAATTCCTGGAAAACTGCCTGGGCATTAAAAAGGCCAAAAGGCATTACAAGGTACTCATAATGGCCTGTTCTGGTATTAAACGCAGTTTTCCACTCGTCGCCCTCCTTAATCCCCACAAGATTGTAAGCCCCTCTCAGATCAAGCTTAGTGAAAATTGTTGCTCCCTTGAGGCGGTCAAATAACTCTGTAATCAACAGGATCAGGTAGGCATTCTTAATCGTGAAATGATTGAGACCCCTATAATCAATGCAAGGTCTCAGTTCACCGCTCTTCTTCTTCACAAAGAAGAAACCAGCATCAGCAGGAGATGAGGATTTGAGGATGAAACCTTGAGAAAGTGCGTCTCCAGCATACTCCTCCATGGCTTTATCCTCCAAGACCGACAAAGCGTAAACCCGACCACGAAGGGGAGTGGCACCAGTTTGAAGGTCAATTGCGCAATCATACGACTGATGTGGAGGAAAACTACCAGCTTGACCTTTGTCAAAGACATCGCTAAAATCACATTACTCCTCTAGCAGGGAGGAGAGTGAAGAGGTACACAGGACCTTGGCTACCTTCCGGAAGCATGTTTCACTGCATTGTGGTGACCAGGAGAGAACCTCAGCACGGAGCCAATCAAAAGAGGGGTTGTGCCTCTGTAACCAAGGATAACCAATAACCAGCGGAAACTTAGGAGAGGAAATCACTTGGAATTGGATTATCTCAATGGAATAAAGCTATTCAAGCTAACTATATATATTCCCATTGTACTAATCATTGGGACTTGTCCCTCAAAATGTTATATAGAAGCTATCTAACGCCCATGAGAATTTCATATATATTTTATAATACCAATATCTTCTGCTGGAGACAATGTGGCACTAAGGGTACGATATTCCACATACTATGGGAATGTAAATCCGTGAGAAGTTTCTGGAACTCGGTTTTCTCTTTACTAGCAAAAATCATTAGAATAGTCCTTTCCCCCACCCCTGCCTTAGCTCTTCTCAACTTAGGGATAGACAATATACCCACAAAGTACAGGTGTATAACCACCCATATTCTGATAGCAGCACGCTTATCTATTACTTCGAAATGGAAGTCAGATATTATACCAAATATTAGTGATGTAATACACAGAGTGAATACTCACTACCTTTATGAAAAATTTTTTGCATATTCAGCCAATTCCAGGGCAAAATTACAAGCTGAATGGGCTTCATGGTGCGCAAGATTTCCAGAGACCTCTCAGTGATAATCTGGTATAGACACATTTTTTGTACTATCATTTGGTGGTAAATTGTTGTTGGTGTTGTAATCTTATGTTCGGTTTCTTACTTCTCTATTTTATACTTTCCTTTTTTTTTGTTTTTCTGTCTTTTTATTTTTTGTTTGTGTATTAAGTGTATGCTTAAATACTTTTTTTTTTGTTTACAAAAGTTTATTTGGAAGACATATAATCAAACGGTTGCAGAGTACATCAATATGGTTAAACAGGTGTGGAAAATATTTGTAGAATATACAAAGTTGGGTAATTAATGGATAGGATACAATGGAGACGTTGTATAAAGATATAAGGGATATATAATACAAAGCTGATATAGTAGGATGGGTTACATTATTTAATCATTAGAGTATAGAGGATATGTTATCATATAAATCAACAATATAGGAGAATGAATTTTTAGTAGGGTGTGAAAAATTATAAGCATTGAAGATCCGATAAGGACCAAAATTTCCACTTCTCATTATAAATATGCATAGTATCAGATAGGGTATGATGAATTCTTTCGGAAAGTCTAAGTGATTCCATTCTAGATTCAACCTGGGGCCATGGTAGGTTTTGTGTTTTCCAGTTAAAGGCTATCATCCAGTGTATTGAACTGATTAGAGAGTGAATTAATCTGTTGCAAGGAGAGGGGACATCTGGAACTGTAGCGTATAAGAGGCATATTTGGGGGGATAGGGAGATTTTTTTCTTAAGAGGGTTTTCTAGTTTGTTGATTAACTTATCCCATATTGGTTTCAGATATTTACAATCCCAAAAGATGTGGATATAACTGCCCTCCAGGAGACAACCTCTGAAACAGTTCGGGGAGGTTGAGGGGTAGAAGGAATGTATCCTAGATGGAGTCATGTACCACCTGATGTGAAGTTTTATTGGGGATTCTCTAAATGCAGCAGCGCAATTACTTTTGCGGAGGTTTTTAATCATCTTGGTCCACGAGTCCATTGGGAATGAGCTACCAATCTCTGCTTCCCATCTAATCATGGGGCCAGTTTTTTCCGGTTGGAGAAGGTTATTGAGATTGTTATAGAGGAAGGATCCTTTGTCTCTAGGTGAAGAGATACAGATGTGTTCAAATAAAGTACTAGGGGGATTAACAGATAATGAATAGTATGTAGAATAGAACTCGCGGATCAAGGTGTACTGGTGATATTCCGAGGGGGGGAAATTAAAGTGAGGCAAAAGATGGAAATTTAGAGTTGAGTGTGATTGACTTTAAAGTGGTAAGATTGTTTTTGATCCAGTTGTAAAAGGGTGTGTGATCAAGGAAAGCAAGCGGGAATCTGGGGTCCCCCAAGAATGAGGCTAATGGAGGGGTTGCAGAGTGGAGTTTGAAGTTATCTTTGATTCTATTCCAAAGGAGTATAAGTTGGGCAATTAAAGTGTTTTTTTTATTAAGAATATGATGTAGTTTTGTGTTGGACCACAGAATTCCTCTGATATTCAAAGGATGAATAGAGGTGGACTCAAAGGTCAACCAGGAGACATTTGTATCCGGGGAAGACCACTGAGCCATTTGTACTAATTTGGTTGCTAGGAAATAAAGCCAAAGGTTGGGAAGTCCCAGCCCACCTCTATCTTGTGGTCTATGCATAAGATTGTAACTACATCTGGGTTTTTTGTTGTTCCAAATAAATCTATTGATTTCACGTTGTAGGGATTCCAGTCTTGTTTTGGGTACATTAATGGGAAGAGCTCTGAAATAGTATAATAGTTTTGGAAGGATTGTCATCTTAAAGGCACAAATCCTTCCGAGGAAGGAAATATGGTAAGAGGACCAGATTTTTAACAGTGAATTGATTCGTGAGAAAAGGGGAAGGTAGTTGCTTTTATATAAGAGGTTGTGGGATATTGTGATATTAATTCCTAAGTATTTAAAGGAGTGTGAGGACCATAGGAAGTTGAAGTTTTTCTTCAGAAGTGAGGTTAAGTTTGGAGGGCTGTTGATAGGTAGAATGGAGCATTTGTTAGTGTTAATAAAAAGACCAGAAAGTTTATGGAATGAATGGAGATCTGAGAGGAGGTTGGGGATTGAGATTAGTGGGTCTGTTAAAAATAGAAGTGCATCGTCGGCATAAAGACTGAGTTTAAAGTGATATGGAACTTTTTGATAGCCTTTGATATTAGGGTTATTTCTGATGGCAACTGCGAGGGGCTCGATGGCTAAGGCAAAAAGGATTGGGGAGAGAGGGCAGCCCTGTCTGGTTCCTCTGCTTAGGGGGAAGAAATCTGAGTTATTCCCTGGAATTCTAATTCTGGTTTGGTATAGAGCATTAAATCCATGTATAAATTTTTCGGATATGCCGTATTTAGGTAAAAGGTGATTTAAGTAGGACCAATTAACACTATCGAAGGCCTTGTGGATGTCAAGGCTGAGCAGATAAAGGGGGCGAGAGTGGAGGTTGGCATCTTGAACAATGTTTGTGACAAGTCTAATGTTATCGACTATTTGTCTGCCTGGGATAAAGCCCGTTTGATCCGTGTGTATCAGGGAGGTGATAACCGTAGCAAGCCTATTTGCCAGCAATCTGCCAAATAATTTGAGGTCGTTGTTGAGGACTGAAATAGGATAGAAAATTTTGGGGAAGGGAATGGTCTTTTTCAGGTTTAGGGATTAATGATAGGTTGGCCAGTAGCATATCTTCTGGGAAGTGACCACCTGATAGGATATAATTGAACATTTTGGTGAGGCTGGGAGTCAGTAATGGGGCAAATTTTTTATAGTATGATGTGGTGAAGCCATCTGGGCCTGGTGCTGTCGATGTTTTGAGGGATTTTATTATGTTGAGAATTTCACTGTCCGTGCATGGGTCATTCAACGAAGAGGCTTGGAGTTGGGTAAGCTTAGGGAGTTGAAGGGAGTTTAACCAGTCTAACGTGGTGGGAGGTGGGTGTGTTTGGGGGCCAGATAGGAGGTTTTTATAGAACGAGGTGAAAATTTTTAGGACATCTTGGGGGTGTGTTACGATATTGCCTTTCTGGTTTCGAAGTTTATAAACGTGTGGGGGTTTAGTGTCTTGATTTAGTTTTCTGGCAAACATTGTTGAGGAAGAGTTACCATGCAGTAGGAATTTGGCTTTGGAAAATCTGAGGGATTTCTCTGTGTCCTCAGAAAGTAATGTGTTTAGGGTTTTACGTTTTATTTGAATGAGATTTAATAAATCTGGGGTGATATTGTTGTTTAATTTATTATATAGATCATGGAGTTCTTTGGTAAGGCATTTAATTTCCGTCAGTTTAGATTTATTTCTGGCTGCGGCAATGTTAATCAGATGACCTCTCAAAACAGCTTTGTGGGCTGCCCAGACCGAGGTTGGGAGGACCTCCTCCGAGGTGTTTGTGTGGAAGTATTCTTCAATATGGGTATTTATTTGTTGGACAGTGGAAGGGTTAGATAGGAGTGAATCATTGAGGCGCCAATTAAAGGGGGTGGGAGTCATGCTGATATGGGAGGTATCAAACTCTACTATGTTGTGATCTGACCATGGGCATGGGTGTATGTCTGTATTGGAAGAGTTTGCTAAAAGGATTGGTGTGCAAAAAATGTAATCTAACCTGGCAAAACAACCGTGAGGGTGGGAATAGTGGGTATATGCTCTGATACCAATATTATGGGCCCTCCAGGAATCAATTAGCTGCAGTTTGCTAAGAGAGCGGTTTATAGTTTTACTAAAAGCTTTGGAAGAGGGGGCCACTTTACTTCTGTCAAGAGCAGGGTGTGCAGATAGATTGAAGTCGCCTCCAATTATCAAATGAGGTGAAATATATTGTTCTAGTACGTTGAAGAATTTAGTGAAGAATGTTGTCTGGGCCTCGTTTGGGGCGTATATGGAAGCTATAGTGATATTTCTTCTATTTATACTGCCCTTTAAGATGATGAATCTACTGTCTTCATCTTTGTAAATAGATTGGGGTTCAAAAATTATGGAATTTTTAATAAAAACAGCGACACCACGAGATTTGTTGGAGAATGTAGTATAGTGGAATTGGTTGAATGATTTGTCAAAGTATTGTGGGTGATTGGAGGTAGAAAAGTGGGTCTCTTGCATTAGTATTATGTCTGCACCCAATCTTTTGTATTGTTTGAATGCCTTTTTACGTTTATTGGGAGAGTTAAGGCCTTGGACATTATGGGAGAATACTTTAAGACCCATATTTATTGAGGATGATAATTCTAATTATATAGATGAGGATCGATATATACCAAAATAGGGGAGATAGTACCAGTGGGATGATATTGAAGTGATAGGTTATATGTGATTTCATAAATCGAAATGAGATCAATAGCTTTGTATTAAAGCTTGAATTCAGTATATTATTACAATGAATAATGGTTGTTAAACATTTGGAGTTACCCAAAATTGAATGATCTGCAATAAAAAGTCTTCCAAAAAGTATAATATTTGCATAAATTGCCATAAGGGCTAAAATACCAACTATTAAAATAACAAAAAAAAGGGGACTGAAGGACTTAAAGTCGTTCAGCCTAGTAAATTTTACCAAAGGACTGGATCGTCCAAATTCCGCCAGCGGGGAGTGCAGCCCCCCACTAGGGGAAGGCAGGGCCGCAGGCCCCTCAGGCAGAATGGGGGTCAAACTAGCGACGGCGGATGGGCCAGGCAATTTGTAGGGTAAAAACTAGGTATGAAACCAAAAAAGGAGATTAGTGCATGGTAAGAACACTATAGAAATAACCTTAGCATATCAATAAATGGTATAAATCCTCTAGAAGTGAACGAGGAGAGCATTTTTATAATAGGTTATTTCTCTCTACCACTTCCCTCCTTTATCTGGGTTAGAGAATAACATCTATGATGTCTGATCTTAAGTAAGGAGGGTGAATATAAGAGCCGGATACCTAAATAGGAGAAAAAAAACCAAAGGAAAGAACCAAAACAATATATAAAAAATAATGAGAACATGGGAACATGGGAGCTTCCCTTCCCAGCCCCACCACCCCCTACTGTATCCCCTTACAAACTTATTCCTCCTAGAGGGAGAGTCCATGAAAAAATTAGGACGAAAAAAAAAAATTAAAAAAAAAATAAAAAAAAAAGGAAGGGGAAAAAAAAACAAAAATAGTAGTAATCTTCTGGGTAGGAGATTGAATAAGTGTTCTGCTCCAAGGTTCTGAGTAGGGATGAGCTTCGTGTTCGAGTCGAACCCATGTTCGACTCGAACATCGGCTGTTCGACCGTCCGTCGAATTGCGAACGTTATGGGCCGTTCGCGCCAAATTCGTGTGGCGCGTCACGGCCCATAATTCACTGCGGCATCGCAGTGCATTGCTGGCTGATGATTGGCCAAGCATGCACTATGACCCGCATGCTTGGCCAATCACAGCGCCGTCAGTAGAGAGAGCTGTAATTGGCCAAAGCCAGGGTGGCTTTGGCCAATTATGGCTCAGGGGATTTAGTACACGCCCCACACTATATAAGGCCGCCTGCACGGCGGCCCTGTGTAGTGTGTTCCGGTGTGCTGATAGAGAGAGAGACAGACAGTGTCATTTGATTTGAGAGCTAGATTAGGCTAGATCTGTTCCTGCTCTTTACATTTAGTGCAGTGTGTCCTGCTCACAGTGTTCAGCTAGATCCGTTCCTGCTATTTACATTTAGTGCAGTTAGTGTGTCCTGCTCACAGTGTTCAGCTAGATCCGTTCCTGCTATTTACATTTAGTGCAGTCAGTGCGTCCTGCTCACAGTGTTCAGCTAGATCTGTTCCTGCTATTTACATTTAGTGCAGTGCGTCCTGCTCACAGTGTTCAGCTAGATCTGTTCCTGCTATTTACATTTAGTGCAGTCAGTGCGTCCTGCTCACAGTGTTCAGCTAGATCCGTTCCTGCTATTTACATTTAGTGCAGTCAGTGCGTCCTGCTCACAGTGTTCAGCTAGATCCGTTCCTGCTATTTACATTTAGTGCAGTGCGTCCTGCTCACAGTGTTCAGCTAGATCCGTTCCTGCTATTTACATTTAGTGCAGTGCGTCCTGCTCACAGTGTTCAGCTAGATCCGTTCCTGCTATTTACATTTAGTGCAGTGCGTCCTGCTCACAGTGTTCAGCTAGATCTGTTCCTGCTATTTACATTTAGTGCAGTCAGTGCGTCCTGCTCACAGTGTTCAGCTAGATCCGTTCCTGCTATTTACATTTAGTGCAGTGCGTCCTGCTCACAGTGTTCAGCTAGATCTGTTCCTGCTATTTACATTTAGTGCAGTGCGTCCTGCTCACAGTGTTCAGCTAGATCCGTTCCTGCTATTTACATTTAGTGCAGTCAGTGCGTCCTGCTCACAGTGTTCAGCTAGATCCGTTCCTGCTATTTACATTTAGTGCAGTCAGTGCGTCCTGCTCACAGTGTTCAGCTAGATCCGTTCCTGCTATTTACATTTAGTGCAGTCAGTGCGTCCTGCTCACAGTGTTCAGCTAGATCCGTTCCTGCTATTTACATTTAGTGCAGTGCGTCCTGCTCACAGTGTTCAGCTAGATCCGTTCCTGCTATTTACATTTAGTGCAGTGCGTCCTGCTCACAGTGTTCAGCTAGATCCGTTCCTGCTATTTACATTTAGTGCAGTGCGTCCTGCTCACAGTGTTCAGCTAGATCCGTTCCTGCTATTTACATTTAGTGCAGTCAGTGCGTCCTGCTCACAGTGTTCAGCTAGATCCGTTCCTGCTATTTACATTTAGTGCAGTCAGTGCGTCCTGCTCACAGTGTTCAGCTAGATCCGTTCCTGCTATTTACATTTAGTGCAGTGCGTCCTGCTCACAGTGTTCAGCTAGATCCGTTCCTGCTATTTACATTTAGTGCAGTGCGTCCTGCTCACAGTGTTCAGCTAGATCCGTTCCTGCTATTTACATTTAGTGCAGTGCGTCCTGCTCACAGTGTTCAGCTAGATCCGTTCCTGCTATTTACATTTAGTGCAGTGCGTCCTGCTCACAGTGTTCAGCTAGATCCGTTCCTGCTATTTACATTTAGTGCAGTGCGTCCTGCTCACAGTGTTCAGCTAGATCTGTTCCTGCTATTTACATTTAGTGCAGTGCGTCCTGCTCACAGTGTTCAGCTAGATCTGTTCCTGCTATTTACATTTAGTGCAGTCAGTGCGTCCTGCTCACAGTGTTCAGCTAGATCCGTTCCTGCTATTTACATTTAGTGCAGTGCGTCCTGCTCACAGTGTTCAGCTAGATCTGTTCCTGCTATTTACATTTAGTGCAGTGCGTCCTGCTCACAGTGTTCAGCTAGATCCGTTCCTGCTATTTACATTTAGTGCAGTCAGTGCGTCCTGCTCACAGTGTTCAGCTAGATCCGTTCCTGCTATTTACATTTAGTGCAGTGCGTCCTGCTCACAGTGTTCAGCTAGATCCGTTCCTGTTATCTTCCTACTGACAGGCAGGCTTGTCTGGTTACAGTATATAAAGCTACCTGAAGAAAATTACAGGTGTTCTATCCCAGCTTAGTGCAGCTACAGGCCATTAGTATGTCTGGAAGGCCAAGAAGGAGAGGCAGACAGTCACAAGCCAATAAGAGAGGGCAAGCAGGCTCTGTGTCTAGTGCTGGTCGTGGAGACGGTGCATCCTCATCAGCCCGTGGCCATGGGACACGCTTGGCCTTTTTTTCGGCAGCTGGCCGTGTTGAGCCGCAACATGCAGAAAACTTGGTCGAGTGGATGACCAAGCCGTCCTCATCCTCCTCATCCTCTCTCACCCATGCCCAGGGTGCTTTGTCTGGCAAAGCAGCGGCCTCTTCCCTCAGCTCAATGTCATCAGTGACTCCTTCCCTAGCTCCACCATGTCCTCATGAGGATTCCCTCGAACTGTTTGACCACAGTGTTGGGTACATGCTCCAGGAGGATGCCCAGCGTTTGGAAGGCTCTGATGATGATACTGAGCTCGATGAAGGCAGTAACATGAGCACGGACAGAGGGGGTGCCCAAGAAGGACAGCAATCTGGCAGTCATGCTCCCCCTGCTGCAGCATACTGCCAGGTTTGCTCCAGTGATGAGGAGGGAGGGGATGATGAGGTCACTGACTCAACGTGGGTGCCTGATAGGAGAGAGGAGGAGGAGGAGGAGGAGGAGGCGGCACATCACCAACGAGGCAGGATGCCCTCCAGGGGCCAGCCTAAGGGCAGCACATTGACTGCATCACACCCCAAAGCTCCACATGTGCAGGGCGCTGCAGTCTCTGCGCGTTATTCAAAAAGTTCTTTGGTGTGGGCCTTTTTTGAGACGAGTGCATCAGATCGCACCGCTGCTATTTGCAACATATGTCTCAAGCGTATCTCGCGTGGCCAAAACATCTCCCGCTTGGGTACCACATGCTTGACCAGACATATGTTGACCTGCCATGCAGTTCGTTGGCAAGCATATCTAAAAGACCCACACCAAAGAACAAAGAGGATCTCTCCTTGCTCCTCATCAGCTGAGATTTCCAACCCCACTAGACCTTCAGTCCTCTCTGAGACCTGCAGTGAGAGGAATGAAGGTGTAGAATTAGGTGTGTCACAGCCAAGTACTTGTGGGCAATCTGCTTTTGGTACACCGACGCCAGATTGTACCAGGCAAATTTCCCTGCCCCAGCTGCTGCACCGCCGAAAGAAGTTTGCTCCCAGCCATCCACATGCCCAGCGGTTGAATGCTAGCTTGGCAAAATTGCTAGCACTTCAACTGCTGCCTTTTCAGTTGGTAGACTCTGCCCCCTTCCGTGAGTTTGTGGAATGTGCGGTTCCTCAGTGGCAGGTACCCAAACGCCACTTTTTCTCACGGAAGGCGATTCCAGCTCTCTACCGGCATGTGGAAGGCAATGTCCATGCCTCGCTGGACAGGGCGGTCAGCGGTAAGGTGCATATTACCGCTGACTCATGGTCCAGCAGGCATGGACAGGGACGTTACTTAAGTTTCACGGCGCATTGGGTGACTCTGCTGGCAGCTGGGAAGGATGCAGGACAAGGTGCAGTAGTGTTGGAGGTTGTTCCGCCACCACGCCTCCAAAATGCTGATTGTGACACACCTCTCTCCTCCACCCCCTCCTCTTCTTCTTCCTCCATGGCCTCTTCCTCGGAACCAGCGGTGCTCCGTAGGCGTTCAAGGGGCTACGCAAGTACGCAGGCCAAAAGATGCCATGCGGTGCTTGAGCTGGTGTGCTTGGGGGACAGGAGCCACACTGGGGCAGAGGTTCTGTCAGCTCTGCAGGGGCAGGTTCAGAGGTGGTTGACGCCACGCCAACTTAAGGCAGGAATGGTGGTTTGCGACAATGGCACCAACCTCCTCTCTGCCCTCCGACAGGGACAACTGACCCATGTGCCCTGTTTGGCTCACGTCCTTAACTTGGTGGTGCAGCGGTTCTTGGGCAGGTACCCGGGCTTACAGGATGTCCTGAGGCAGGCCAGGAAAGTCTGTGTGCATTTCCGCCGATCATATAATGCCAGTGCTCGGCTGACGGACCTCCAAAAGGAGTTTAACCTGCCCAAGAACCGCCTAATCTGTGACATGCCCACCAGGTGGAACTCGACATTGGCCATGCTGCAGCGGCTGCACACGCAGCAGAGGGCCATAAATGAGTACCTGTGCGACTATGGCACCAGGACAGGGTCAGGGGACCTTGGTTTTTTTTCCCCACGCCAGTGGGCCATGATCAGGGATGCATGCACTGTCCTGTCACCATTCGAGGAGGCCACGAGGATGGTGAGCACTGACAGTGCATGCATCAGTGACACTGTCCCCCTTGTCCACCTGTTGGAGCACACGCTGCGTGGAATAATGGACAGGGCACTTGAGGCAGAACAGAGGCAGGAAGAGGAGGACTTCCTTAGCTCTCAAGGCCCCCTTTATCCAGACAGTGTTCCTGCGTGCCCGCCGATCACACAGGAAGAGGACGAGGAGGAGGAGGAGGAGGAGGAGGAAGATTGTGTCAGTATGGAGGTGGAGCCTGGCACTCAGCATCAGCAGTCTTTAAGGGATCAGTCCCAAGGAACACATGGACTTGTACGTGGCTGGGAGGAGGTGGCTGCGGACGTTGTTGTCCTTAGTGACCCAGAGGACTCCGGACCGAATGCCTCAGCAAACCTACGCTGCATGGCCTCCCTGATCCTGCAAAGCCTGCATAAGGATCCTCGTATTCGTGGTATCAAGGAGAAGGACCAATACTGGCTGGCAACCCTCCTTGATCCACGTTACAAGGGTAAGGTTGCGGACCTTATCTTGCCATCGCAGAGGGAGCAGAGGATGAAACATCTTCGGGAGGCCTTGCAGAAAGGTCTGTGCAACGCGTTCCCAGAGACTGGGAGGTTACAAACTCCTGTTTCTGGACAACGTGTTGCTGAGGCTTCGGTCAGTCAAAGAAGGAGCGGTGGAGAAGGTGGCCGTCTGACCGATGCGTTTAGACAATTTTTTGGTCCGCAGCCCCAAGGTATGATCGGTTCCAGCAACCATCGCCAGCGTCTGTTTTACATGGTGCAGGAATACCTAGGGGCAAGATCAGACTTGGACACCTTTCCCACCGAAAATCCTCTGGGTTACTGGGTCTTGAGGATGGATCACTGGCCAGAGCTTGCACAGTATGCAATTGAGCTACTGGCCTGTCCTGCATCCAGCGTTCTTTCGGAACGCACATTCAGTGCTGCTGGAGGCGTGGTAACCGATCACAGGGTGCGTCTGTCCACTGACTCGGTCGATCGGCTGACCTTCATAAAAATGAATCAGTCTTGGATCACCACCAGCTACCAAGCACCTGATGCTGATGTAACTGAATAATTTTTTTCAGATCCCTTCAAAGACTGCCTATGCTGATGCTGAGTGACTATCCCTGAGTAATTATCCTCTTCCTCCTCAATCATCACGCTGATAGCTTGTAAGAACATTTTTGGTTCTGGGCGCCACCACCAGTGCCTAAGGCACAATTTTTCAGCCCCTGTATAACAGGGGCGTGTAATTACAATTTTTGATGTAATACTTTGCAGCAGGGCTCGTTCCTGCATTCCAACTAGAGTGTCTGTGAGGGGTTGCAGTGTTGTGGCACCAGCACCAGTGCCTAAGGCCCAATTTTTCTGCCCCTGTCTAACAGGGGCATGTAATTACAATTTTTGATGCAATACTTTGCAGCAGGGCTCGTTCCTGCGTTCCAACTAGAGTGTCTGTGAGGGGTTGCAGTGTTGTGGCACCAGCACCAGTGCCTAAGGCCCAATTTTTCTGCCCCTGTCTAACAGGGGCGTGTAATTACAATTTTTGATGCAATACTTTGCAACAGGGCTCGTTCCTGCGTTCCAACTAGAGTGTCTGTGAGGGGTTGCAGTGTTGTGGCACCAGCACCAGTGCCTAAGGCCCAATTTTTCTGCCCCTGTCTAACAGGGGCGTGTAATTACAATTTTTGATGCAATACTTTGCAGCAGGGCTCGTTCCTGCGTTCCAACTAGAGTGTCTGTGAGGGGTTGCAGTGTTGTGGCACCAGCACCAGTGCCTAAGGCCCAATTTTTCTGCCCCTGTCTAACAGGGGCGTGTAATTACAATTTTTGATGCAATACTTTGCAGCAGGGCTCGTTCCTGCGTTCCAACTAGAGTGTCTGTGAGGGGTTGCAGTGTTGTGGCACCAGCACCAGTGCCTAAGGCCTAATTTTTCAGCTCCTGTTCAACAGGGGCATGTAATTACAATTCTTGATCTAATATTTCACAGCAGGGCCCTGTGAGGGCTTACAGTGTTTTGGCCACAGCAACACCTAAGGCCCAAATTTCTGCTGAGTATATAGGGCAGGACCCTACTTTCAAACATCTAACTTACAAACGACTCCTACTTGCAAACGGAAGGAGACAACAGGAAGTGAGATGAAATCTACCCCTAGGAAGGGAAATTCTCTCATGTAAGAGTTAATATGGGAAAACAATTTCTCCTTTCCACTGATGCTTTCCAATCCTTGTTCCACAAAAAAACCCAAATTTTCAAAAAACATTTTTCATTGGGACAAAAAAGTGAGGTGAAATCTTCTGAAGAGGAGGAAAGACGCAAAACAAATGTCACAGGGGTGATAACCCTTCCCTATGTTTTCCAAAAAGCTTAGAAAATATTTTTTGGCTGGAGCTAAACACGTTAAAAATGTTCAAAATTACAAACAGATTCTACTTAACAACAAACCTACAGTCCCTGTCTTGTTTGCACCGCCTGTATACTGCTGTTCAGAGTATATAGGGACCTTTCCTTATTTTAATTTGGGTGCGGGGTTCCCCTTAATATCCATACAAGACCCAAAGGGCCTGGTAATGGACTGGGGGGTACCCATGCCGTTTGTCTCACTGATTTTCATCCATATTGCCAGGACCCGACATGACATTAAACCCGCAAGCAGTTTTAAATGAGATTTTTTCCTTTAAAAATGACATTTGGTGCAGGGACTGTTCTAAACATGGGAAACACGCGTCACTTTACAGGCATACTATAGACACCCCCCAGGTACGATATTTAAAGGAATATTTCACTTTTTTTTTTTTACTTTAAGCATCATTAAAATCACTGCTCCCGAAAAAACGGCCGTTTTTAAAAGTTTTTTTTGCATTGATACATGTCCCCTGGGGTAGGACCCGGGTCCCCACACCCTTTTTAGGACAATACCATGCAAATTAGCCTTTAAAATGAGCACTTTTGATTTCGAACGTTCGAGTCCCATAGACGTCAATGGGGTTCTAACGTTCGTGCGAACTTGCGGTCCGTTCGCGGGTTCTGGTGCGAACCGAACCGGGGGGTGTTCGGCTCATCCCTAGTTCTGAGCCAGAGTTGATTGTAGCATCAGGAGCATTTACAGTAAGCTTGAGGGTTTACACCTCGCTGGGGAGTCAGGCAGGGGAGAAGAGCCGAGGCTGAGGTTAGAAAACCATCCTGTGAAAGTGACCACTAAGTCGCATGCTTGATTGCTGTAGAAACAGATCAGGCGACACGATCTTGGGGGGAGTGTTGTTGCCATCTTCTTTGATCTCTTGGAATGCGTCTGGTAGAAGGTGTGGACCATATAGGTGAAGATCTAGGAGTGGCAGGTAAACGCTGTGATGGTTGTGGGTCTAGCAGTCCTAGTTTAATGAGTAAATCTTTTCCTTCAATGACATTGTAGACCGTGTAGGTATTGCCATTATGGGTTAATGACAATTTGAACGGGAATCCCCATCTGTACTTGATTCTGGCTGATTGAAGGACATTTGTGACTTCTTTCATTCTGCGTCTTCGGTCCAAAGTCGCAGGGGAGATGTCAGGGAAAATCTGCAGCCTTGTTCCATCTAATTCTATGGATGGGGAATTCCTGGCAGCACGCATTACATCTTCTTTGGTGAGAAAGTCCTTCATACACATTATTATATCTCTGGGAGGTTTATCTGCTGTAGGTTTTGGGCGCAGAGCCCTGTGCATTCTATCACATGCAAAAGCAGAGAGAGGTTTGTCTGGTACGAGATCATGGAAAAGCTTTGTAATGACATTATTTATGTCTGTGACTGACTCTGGAACCCCACGCACTCTTATATTATTTCGTCTGTTCCTATTATCGAGATCTTCGATGTGAGCCTGCATGAAAGAAAAACTGTCTGCCAATGTTTCATAGTCCTTTCTGAGGTCATTATGTGCAATGGCTAGTTCATCATGTTTGGCTTCTAATAGGTCTGTGCGGCCTCCTATGCTGGCAATCTCCTGTGAGAGAGCGGTGGTAGACTTGTGAATCTCCCTTTCTAGTTTGTCCACAAATCTATCATAGATTGCAGACAGGCTTGCATCTAGGTCCGCTTTGGAAAGGGGCTGAGGGTACTCACTGTCTTTAGTTGTATGCTCCGGACCGCTGGAGGCCGCATGGTGGCCGGCGCCATTTTGGGTCATCCTCCTCTCCATACTAATGAGGTAGTTTGTGAGGGTATGTTGGGAGCGGTTCCGTCGCTCCTTTTTACCGGATGGCATGCACAGATTGATCCCGCGGGGGTGATCGGTCAGATGGTGGTGTTTTTAGTTAGGAATAGCCCCGGGTATCGTGCCTGGCCTGCCTCGTCAGACGGAGCTCAGCTCAGCAGCGTCCGTCCCGCATCGCGCCGCGCATGCGCCCTGTATGCTTAAATACTTACCCGTATCTTTTATTACCCTGATCTTCTTCATCCTTGGCAACCCTAGGTTGAAACACACCCATATGCACTTATAATACAAACAATATGGATTAAAATGGGTATGCCAATAGGCCACTGTTCTGTCGACCTGACTACAATGATGAAGGGGGAAGGGGTGTGGGACCACCTCCCTGGACACAGTTTGCTCCCAAGTGGGGTGTCTGGGGGGGGGGGGGAATCCCAGTACCCACCCTAAGTTTGATATTCTAAGAAAATAGTTTGAAATATTCAGTTCAGTTAAAAGTAAATATAGAATGTACTCCGTGATATGTATCATTGCTTGTTGGATGCCTTTAGAGAATAAGCCAAGGATTAATAACAGTATTTGTATACGGATGTATTGAATCGTTGTTTATGTGAAAATCTTAACAAAAAACAATAAAACAGAATTGGATTATCTCATGGTGAAGAGCCCCTACGGCCATGGTCAACGGAACCGACTCATGAGTCACATGGGCAGGATGTAGAGGTCTCCCATCAAGAGCCTCAATGGCAAGTGGAGTGTCACGCAGCTGCAGTGGAATCGAGTGCTATGATACAAAGGCAGCATCAATGAACAGGCCTGCAGCCCCAGAGTCGATTAGAGCCTGTATCTCGATAGACGACTTAGCCCAAGAAAGGGTGATCGAAACCAGGGGATTATCCTTCTGGATAAAATAATTAAAAAGTTGCGCTAGTAATGTGATAAAACAGCAAAGTGAATGCCTCAAAACCTTATGAAAAATAAATTATAAAACAAAAAGGTAAAAACTTCCGGTTCCGGCGCCACATGAGGAGGAGGTGAGCAGCTTCAGCTCCCACACAGCTCCTCACTCAACCGGCACATTATCCCGCTACAGCTCCGGGGGGAACCCCTACCACCTCCGCTCCTCATTAGGCAAGCGTGGACTGGGTTTGTTGTGTTGGTTTTGCACTGTTTATATTCCTTTTACTTGTCACTTATTTAATAAACACCATTATTTCACTTACATGTGTTTTTGGTCTCCTCTGTGCAGTCCACACGGTCTGGTCAATTAGATTCCCTGACAACTATGCTGACAAGAATGCTATAATGCAAAAATTTTGTTGCACGCGCTCACTAGTGTTAGATGGCGCAAAATTACTGCTCTTTGCGGACTATTCCATGGAGGTAATGAAACGTAAAGCATTCTCCTCGATTTGCTCCACCCTTCATCACAATCAAATTTGATTCTCCTTAGCTTATCCAGCTGTCCTCCGCGTCCAAACTCCTGAAGGAGAACAACTTACCTTCAACACACCTGAAGAGGCGGAAACCTACTTAACCACTAGAAGCACTGAAATGGAACACAGCACCGCTACAGAGGGCTCACCATCATCGTCTTCACCCTACGCAAATGCACCTCCTAAGCATCCCCGAAGCCCGACCAAACCTCCATACAAACGCAGTCGTTTCACCAACCAAGAGGATCGCTCTGGGAATCGCTGAAGGACTCCACAGCGCCACCCTTATCACCTGTACATCCACTGACGGGTAGTATTACCCCCCTTATCTCTCTTTTGACCTTTAAGTTATAGGTACTCTTGTTGCCCCTCCGAATTGCCATGACTGAACTTTATGGCGCATTTCCTTTACCAGCCTGTTGCTTAAAGTTTTACACTTACAGTTGTATGGTTTTTCATCCCAGTAGCTGGGGTGGCCTCCCACTATTTGGGCGAGGTTCCTCTTCAGGGTCACTAGTAATGTTTGTAATGATTGTACTTGTCTAGCTTAGCCACTGGAGAGGGGCCTTCCCCTGTCTTTAGCCTACCATTCTATATACATGTTTAAACTTGCATTGCTCCTTCATGGAAACCCCCCCTCGGACTACCCTTCCCTCTTATCCTATACCCATTTCCCCTCCCCCCCCCTTTTTCTCCTTCCCCTCTACCCCTCCCTCCCCCCACCCCCCGTAGCCCGCACCTTGCCCCTACGTGAGGAGCTAGTATCTGGCGGGAGCTATGTTATATAGGTGATAGGTGGAAAAAAGAGAAGTCCACATTGCACGTTATGTTTTTCCTTACCCGATACTCTGCCTTATTACTGTTTATAACTCACTGTTGCTTAGATAAGTTGAAATTCATGTTTGCCAACCTAGTACGTATGTCTTCAGGAGTTCTGCGGTGCTTTGGTGGCTCCCAAAGGATAGATACTATACCTACCAAGGGGTTCCCTTGCAAACCCCTAAACCAAAACACTTTTGATTACCAGTCATGTCACAATCTGCTGATGGGAGTCACCTAAAGGTTGTTTCGTGGAATGTTAAGGGGCTGCGTTCTCCAAACAAACGCATGTCCATCCTCAGACACCTGCGGCGTCTCCGGACTGATGTGGCTCTACCTCAAGAGACACACCTGTCCGCAGACGATCTGAAACGCCTTCGTAAAATGTGGGTAGGTTCTGTTTATGGTTCACCGGCAGTAGGCCGTAAAGCGGGTGTCGCTATCCTTTTGCACAAAAATCTACAACACACTGTTAGAGACGTTACGGTGGACTCGGAAGGCAGGAAAATAACCCTACATCTGACTCTAGATGATAAACCTGTGGCACTCACCAACATCTATGCCCCTAACTCGCCTGACGCCTCCTTCTTTCAGGAGTTGGTGAAATGGGTGCTAACTACCCCTGAGACACTACACTTAATGGATGGAGATTTTAATTCAGTTATGTCCACACTGTCTGATCGCACAGGCCCCTCACCGCATAGATCACGTACACATATCCCCCCTCTATCTGCATCTACTCTCCTTGCACAATCCATCGCCTCCATGCAATTTGTCGACGTCTGACGATTAATGCACCCGACGGATCGGGAATACACTTTTTTTTCGCCCCCACACAATACTTTTTCACGCATAGATTACTTTTTTGCCTCCCCAGCTATAATCTCTTCAATTAGTGCCCCAGACATACAAGACGCAGTGATCTCAGACCACAGCCCTATCGTTGTACACCTAACCCAAACGGCTCGTACATCCCCCTCCCCTACCTGGTGCTTCCCCTCCTATCTGGCGGATAACGAGGACTTCCGACATACACTATATGGTGCTTGGGAGGATTACATCTCCACCAATGGGGCCCACATTACTGACCTGAACCTCTTTTGGGAAGCCGGTAAGGCCTTCCTGCGGGGTAAAATAATTTCATACACCGCCCAGTTTAAAAAATGAACCAGACAACAATATAGTCAGTCAAGCGAAGCTTTACGCTTGGCTCATGAACGGCTCACGCTAAACCGTACCATAGAGAACATACAGGAATGGAGACAGGCTAAAAGTACATTTGACCTTTGGACAGAACAACATGAGGCGGCCAAAACCTCATACTCTAAGTTACATTTTTATAGATTCGGCAACAAGGCGGGCAGGCTCCTGGCCAAATTGTGCTGAGGACCTAGACATCCTACCCGTATCTCTGCTCTTAGAGATGCGACAGGCTCTCTAGTTACCTCGCCCGCCGAGATTAGCAATTTACTTGCGGAGTAATCCGCAATATATATAAAGCTGACCCGACTGACTGACCTACTACTGACTCTCTGCTGGCCAAAATACGCCTACCTAAACTCCACCACACACAATTAGAGATACTAAATGCCCCTATCACTGTAGATGACATCCGACTCACGATTAAATCCATGGCCTCGGCCAAAGCCCCCAGGACCCGATGGTTATACTGCAGAATTTTTTTAAATGACCAGTGACTTTATTCCCAATACCCTAAAACATGTATACGCAGCCATGTGGGACGGAGGGCCCTATCTTCCCACAGGGACGCAGGCCCACATTAAACTAATTTCTAAAAAAGGGAAAGATTCCCTGCTACCGGGATCTTACCGACCGATTTCCTTGATTAACGTCAATGTCAAAATCCTGTCCAAAACAATTGCATCGCGTCTAGCTCTCCTACTACCATCTTTATTGCACCCAGCCCAATCTGGCTTTGTTTCGGGGAGATCAGCTACCCTAAACATTCGCAAGGTCTTAATGGTTCTAGAATATGCTAAAACCCACTGTTGTTCAACTTGGCGATCGAACCCCTATCTAGAATACTAAACTCAGATGATGGAATTAGTGGCATCACTCTAAGTAACCACACTCTCCGCTCGGCACTGTTTGCAGATGACATACTCCTATTCTCCACTGACCCCGTAGCAGACTTTGACAGACTCAAACAACTTTTTACAGACTTCCGACTCTGCTCGGGATTCCGAATTAACTTTGACAAAAGTAAGATAATGCCATTACATCCCCATCTCTCCACTAAATGGAGACATCTATCACCGCTAGCCATGGCCAACCAACATATTACATACCTAGGTATCAAGATCGTGAACATCTTCTCTATATTCACTAAACTACCCCCCTCTAATAGCCAAAATTGTAAAGGAGTTGGAGGCTTGGGGGACACTTCCTCTCTCGCTGTTTGGGAGATGCCACCTTTTCAAAATGGTATCTTTTGCACGCTTGCTCTACCCAATGCAGACCATACCTCTCCTAATAAAACACTCAGATATCCAAAAACTCCAGAAAGCCCTAACTGCTTTCATATGGTCTTGCAAGAAACCTTGCATAGCGCTGCAGAAACTATGTCTCCCGAAGGGCGAGGGCGGGGCGGGACTACCCAATATGCGTTTTTACAACCTCGCTTGTTTACTTAGGCAGGGCCTAGATTGGTTAACTGGAGGTTCTAAATATTCTAACTTCACCCTAGAAGAGGCCATTGTGTATCCGTATGACCTTTCAGCCATCCTCCACTCCAATTCCAATGCTCTACCCCCCCACCTCAAAACAAGTTTACTTATTAAGGATACGGTCATTGCCTGGAGAGAAGTAAGAAAGCTACTCAAACTGCCATCCAGCATCTCCAACTACCTCAAAATCCAAGGCAACCCTATGTTCCTTCCATCTATCATCCATAAAGCTTTTGGCCAATGGAAACTTAAAGGTCTTACCAATGTCTCGTCCTTTTATCTTAACAAGCCTGGCGAATTCAACCCTTTCAAACCCTGATGCGGGAATTCTCACTACCACCAACTCATGTTTTCTTCCATCACCAACTCATTGATTATCTCAAGTCCTGTTCTGGTCCTAACTCCAACCCACTCGAAACATCCTGCATTGACACTCTTCTTAAAAGCAATAATTATTCTATCTCTAATATTTACTCCTGTCTCATACAACATAAAACACGGAAATATGGTCTCAAACCTTTTCAAAAATGGTCCCATATATTGGGAGACGAGACTCTGCCAGAAAAGATCCTTGAGGGGTACAGAATTATCCGCAATCTTACCACATCCGAAACATGGAGGGAGACGCAATTCAAAATTATTCACAGGGCTTATTTTCCATTTCGCTTCAACAAGGCGGACCCCACTCAAGCGCAATGTTCCTGGTGTACCCTACCTCGCCCCACCTTGCTCCATCGTCTCTGGGACGATACTTATTGGAATGAGGTGATAACCTACATTAACAAAGTCCACAAAATCCAGTTGACTAAGGACTGTCTCTTCTGCCTGTTCAGTATACCTCCATCACCCTCCTCGCCAACGATGGTTTCACAAAATATTCCACAATGGGCTCACCTGTGCCTTCTAGTGGCTCGCAGAACTATTATGTCTCACTGGATCTCAGCGACACCACCTACTCTATCAGTGTTTAAAAAAGCCCTGGCCTCACTCTTCTATCTGGAGAGACTAGATACCATCACCCTCAATTTTCGATCTATTTCACGTTTTTTTAAGAGATGGAGAAAATACATGGAAGCTACATTCGCTCCACAGGCACTGATAGATATAATGCACCCATTCCGGTACACAAACTGGTACTTAACAAGAGATCTCACCAATTCACTTGGTAACCTCAAAATACCTCCCATCCCTGACTCCTTTACCTTTAAGCTGCCGTAGGATATCCACAAGTCCACATTGCTCCTTAGCATCCACTTTTCCACATTTATTATTATTTCTCTTAGTAAGATCAGTCAGGTTAGTTAATATTCCCTGACTAATATACAAACGCTGCCTCCACTCCTGAAGGTACTTACAGTGCCTTGCGAAAGTATTCAGCCCCCTTGAACTTTTCAACCTTTTGCCACATTTCAGGCTTCAAACATAAAGATATAAAATTTTTATTTTTTGTGAAGAATCACCAACAAGTGGGACACAATTGTGAAGTGGAACGAAATCTATTGGATTGTTGAAACTTTTTTAACTAATAAAAAAATGAAAAGTGGGGCGTGCAAAATTATTCGGCCCCCTTGCGTTAATACTTTGTAGAGCCACCTTTTGCTGCGATTACAGCTGCGAGTCGCTTGGGGTATGTCTCTATCAGTTTTGCACATCGAGAGACTGAAATTCTTGCCCATTCTTCCTTGCAAAACAGCTCGAGCTCAGTGAGGTTGGATGGAGAGCGTTTGTGAACAGCAGTTTTCAGCTCTTTCCACAGATTCTCGATTGGATTCAGGTCTGGACTTTGACTTGGCCATTCTAACACCTGGATACGTTTATTTGTGAACCATTCCTTTGTAGATTTTGCTGTATGTTTGGGATCATTGTCTTGTTGGAAGATAAATCTCCGTCCCAGTTTCAGGTCTTTTGCAGACTCCAACAGGTTTTCATCCAGAATGGTCCTGTATTTGGCTGCATCCATCTTCCCCTCAATTTTAACCATCTTCCCTGTCCCTGTTGAAGAAAAGCAGGCCCAAACCATGATGCTGCCACCACCATGTTTGACAGTGGGGATGGTGTGTTGAGTGTGATGAGCTGTGTTGCTTTTACGCCAAACATATCGTTTTGCATTGTGGCCAAAAAGTTCGATTTTGGTTTCATCGGACCAGAGCACCTTCTTCCACATGTTTGGTGTGTCTCCCAGGTGGCTTGTGGCAAACTTTAGACAAGACTTTTTATGGATATCTTTGAGAAATGGCTTTCTTCTTGCCACTCTTCCATAAAGGGCAGATTTGTGCAGTGTACGACTGATTGTTGTCCTATGGACAGACTCTCCTACCTCAGCTGTAGTTCTCTGCAGTTCATCCAGAGTGATCATGGGCCTCTTGGCTGCATCTCTGATCAGTCTTCTCCTTGTCTGAGCTGAAAGTTTAGAGGGACAGCCAGGTCTTGGTAGATTTGCAGTGGTCTGATACTCCTTCCATTTCAAAATGATCGCTTGCACAGTGCTCCTTGGGATGTTTAAAGCTTGGGAAATCTTTTTGTATCCAAATCCGGCTTTAAACTTCTCCACAACAGTATTACGGACCTGCCTGGTGTGTTCCTTGGTCTTCATGATGCTCTCTGTGCTTTCAACAGAACCCTGAGACTATCACAGAGCAGGTGCATTTATACAGAGACTTGATTACACACAGGTGGATTCTATTTATCACCATCAGTCATTTAGGACAACATTGGATCATTCAGAGATCCTCGCTGAACTTCTGGAGTGAGTTTGCTGCACTGAAAGTAAAGGGGCCGAATAATTTTGCACGCACCACTTTTCAGTTTTTTATTTGCTAAAAAAGTTTAAAATATCCAATAGATTTCGTTCCACTTCACAATTGTGTCCCACTTGTTGGTGATTCTTCACAAAAAATTAAAATTTTATATCTTTATGTTTGAAGCCTGAAATGTGGCAAAAGGTTGAAAAGTTCAAGGGGGCCGAATACTTTTGCAAGGCACTGTAGATGTTAAGTTTTCTTATTCCGAGCGATGTTTTGCTCAACAGTGTTGACAAGATGGTAAATGTGAATTTTCTTGACCTCCCCTTTCTCTACCCTCCCCCCCTTCTTTTATTTTATTTTATTTTGGTATAAGAATCTCTTGTTCTCTGAAGATTTTGGTTGTAAATGTTTGATAACCATTATTATACTCTGCTGTATACTATTGTATGCTGTAAAACCCAATAAACATTTTTCAAAAAACAAAATAACAAAAAGGTGATGTTAAATAACCAAAAAAACAATATTTAGGAACGCAAAAGAATGTCCATACAATCTGTGCACAATGTACAAAGGGTAATTATAAACGTAATAACCCCCAAAAAAAGTCCATATATTGAAAGTGTATTAAGCAAAAATAAAAACAATATCCCCAAGTGACAGGTGAAACGATTCTTGTTGAAGTGAATGGGGTGCGTAGATGAAACCTCCACCTTCCAAAAATTCTGCCGCTTACCAGAGGATGTTGGTCCCTTATTATAGGGGACCTCACTAGGCAGACAGCTGTAACCCCAGCCCGGGATCTTAGAGACAGGCACTGGATAGCGTCACGTCCATAGGAACCCTCACTGCATCCAAGAACTCAATGCACCGTTTCAACTCTCGCCGGGTGTCGCAATGCTGTCTTCCTATTGGCTGCTTCTTACGGACATTGCCGTAGTCTCTTTCTACTGTACGTTGGAGCTCTTCGCATTGGCTGATGTGGGGCAGTTTCAGCATATCCTTCCATTTCTTGCTGCGACCATTCCTCTTGCCACCACCTCCTAATGGAGATCTGTGATCAAGGCTGGAGCCACACATGCACCGTCCACACCCAGCTGCAGATGGTTATCCTTCTGGATAATTGGGGACGACACAACACCACCTAAGGTCTGTCCATGACAGGACCTCAAGGTTCAGGTGTTCCCAGGACAGGTAGGACAAGACTTCAAAATGTCACCTGCCTGGCCACAATAAAGGCACAATCTCTCCCTCCTCCTAAAGGTTCTCTCACCCGCAGAGAGACGTGTGAAGCCCAAGTGCATGGTTTCATCTTCACTGACAGACTCGGTACCAGGAGGCATGGGAGGTGAGGAAGGCACAGGTGGGACTGCAAAGCTTGGAGACAAACATACAGGAGGCTTCCTTAAAAGAAAGTCTCTCTCTAAATCTGGAGTCAATGAGGATGGCAAACTAAATCAAGCTGTCCAGCTCAGTGGGTATATCTCGGCTTCTATCTCATCCTTCATGGAATCCGAGAGAGAAAAAGCAGCCACGAGAGCCTCATTGTTCCAAGCAACCTCTGCTGCCAGAGTACGGAACTCAGGGGCATAGTCGGCAACAGTTCTCGTACTCTGTTTGATGGACATGAGGCACTTGGTAGCAGAAGCGGAGCATGTGGGAACATCAAATACCCTTTTAAAATAAGCCACAAACTCAGGGTAACTCAAGACAACAGGTTTTTGCGTCTCCCATTTAGGGTTAGCCCAGGCCAAGGCTCTCAGAAAGCAAAGATATCACAAACCCTACTTTGCTTCTGTCCGTGGGAAACGCCTGGGGCAGCATCTCAAAGTATATCTCAACTTGGTTGAGAAACCCTCTGTATAGAACTGGATTGCCCCCAAATCGCTGGGGAAACGGGGCGGAACCAGACATACCTCTTATAGAGGTAATACTCAAGGCGGGTGCCTGCACAGAGACTGGCGCAGCAGCAGGGACAGAATGCAACTCAGATTGTACCGGAGCAGCCACAGTGGGGGATTCCAGGTGAGCCGTGCGACTCAGGAGGGTTTGTAACGCAATGGCAAACTGATCCATGCGGTGATCTTGCTCATCCAATCTGGAAAAAATATTACCAACAAGTGGATTGACCGTATCTTCTGAATTCATGGCCTTTGTCTACTGTCAGAAACCATGAACCAGATCGAGACAGAAGTACAGTTAAATCACACTTCAAATCACACTTCTGTTCAAGGTCTACCCACAGTTTGGGGTCAGTTTGTACACACCATTCCATTATCCTTGACAAATGGGCAACCGCATAATACCTAACCGGGTCTGGGAAACCTATGCCCCCCCTTATTTTTGGCAGTGTGAGAATAGATCTGCTTAGTCTTGGCATTTTGCCCGCCAAGACAAAAAGTGTAAACCTCCTTCGCAGCTCTGTCATGTAGTCCCGGGGGAGTCTAATGGGTAACATTTGAAAGAGATAAATTAGCCTTGGCATTACATTCATTTTTAAAATGCTTGAGCGTCCAAACCAAGTAAAAGTTTTCTTATTCCATCGTAAGAGATCCGATTTGAGCGTGCGGAGAAGAGATGCATAATAACTCTAAAATCCTATGGAGATTACAAGGAATATTTGTTCCCAAATAGCATATGTGAGAATTCGTCCACTTAAACTTAAATTATTGGGTCAGTTGTCATTGAGTCAAGGCCGGCAGCTCTATACCCATAGCTTCTGACTTACTACAGTTAATTTTATAGTTAGAGAGATGGCCAAATCTACTGAGTTCTGCAAGAAGCGAGGGAAGTGAAACGGCGGGGGATGTAAGGAAGAAGATTAGGTCATCCGCGTATGCAGCTACTTTATGTGTATGTGGCTTAGTGGTTATACCCTTAATATCTGGATGGTTCTCAAAAAGGGTTCTAAGGTCGATATAAAAATCAGAGGTGACAGCGGTCAGCCCTGCCGCGTCCCATATACAACGTGTCTACCCATCGTCACATCCCCTCCCCTAGGCCTATATGCTCCATCATAGAGCGCAGGAACATCAAATCCACCCTGTAAAATGCCTTCTCCGCATCCACAGAGAAGAGCTCCAGGGGGGAACGAGTAGCCCGGGCAAAATGAATCACATTGATCACTCTTTGTGTATTGTCTCTTCCTTCGCTGCAGGGGGTGAACCCTGCTTGGTCAGGGTGCACCAGCGAGGAGATATATGGAAGCAGCCTATTCGCTAAGATTTTAGTGAAAATTATCAGGTCCACGTTTAAAAGCGAGATCGGCTTATAGCTAGCACATTGAGCGGGGTCCTTGTCCTCTTTTGGAATTACCGTTACATGTGCCTGCAGACCAATCTCGGGAAAGTCCTGTCCATCTCTTAAAAATTTATAAGCTGACGTAAATCATGATGCTAAAATTGCTGCAAACGTCTTGTAATATGCAAGCTTAAACCAATCCGGGCTTTTCTCGGTTTCATTGCTTTCAATGCCGCTAGGAATTCATCTGTTTTAATCGGGTGGTCTAATTCTGTAGCTATAGCGTCACATAGGCTCGGCATCCCAGAGGATTCTAAGTATTGTTGGGTAAACCCCTCTTAGTCTCCTGCGATGCTTGTGACGATTGAGAGTTCAAATTATACAGGTCAGTCTAAAAGGCCTAAAACGTTTGAGCAATATCCTCAGATGTGCTGACACTGGCATCATCTTTTGCCTTGTTCCTTGCAATGTAATAAATATATAAATTATATTGCAGCAAAATGAGGGTGTTCACACCAACACTTAATAGGTAAATAATGTAACACTGGCTGATGTTCAGTGTAGTGTGATGACCTAGAGACCCTCCTGGTGGTGTCTTCTGTGTGTGGTCTCACAAAACTCTCACCTTCAAGCTGTGGTAAAAAGGCATTAAGGGGTTGTAGACCGGATGTTGTGATTTCTGATAAAAGCGCTATCAGTGCGGTCCATACATCTTTCCCTTGTATTCCTCCATCGCTATTCCTACAAAACTCCAATCTTGTCACCTCGATGGTAGGGGAGAACAAGTAGGGGAGGGGAAAAGAAAAGGCTCCACTAGTGTGATAACGTTTAAAAAAGGGGAGGGATATTTATTAGGTGTCTAGGTAGTGCTCTTACATTGTGAAAGATAAAAATAGGCAAAATAGTAAAAATGACAGTCTGGCGTTCGCAGCGCCCTCTCACTTGTATTCCTAGTGTGTGTGTGTCGCTCCGGCCAATCCCTGGGATTGGCCGGAAATCTTCCCGGGTCATGGGGTAACTTAAACACTTCCATTCAGCACTATGTGCTAAAGTCCGCCACTAAGTAATAAGATGTACCCCTGCATAATGGGGTGGGTGTAGAGAACCGTCAACACAGCATACAGTCGCGTGCCCATATAAAAATAAATGTTCCCAGAGATACGTTACGTAATGTATAACCTCCACGATACACTTGAAATCAAAAAGCCATTTGGTCTAAGCTTCACGGTCATCAGGGTGTTCATCAACTGACCCGTCACGAGGTCGACAGGATCTGGATCTGCGGTCCCGTTGTGGACGCTGTGGTAGGGCTCCCTGGCTGTCCCAAGGTCTTGGCAGGACTGTCCAGTCGGGAACTTTGATGGCTTGGCAAACCAAAAACAGGAAGAGCTGTGGCAGTTGGGCGGTATTAAGCAGGGAGAAGGACCGGTTGTCCTTTTTAACCAGGAGAGAGAGTGGGTACCTCCAAGTGTATGTGACACCAGCAGATCGGATGAGCTCCAGCGGTTGTCTCAGCAGACCTCTGCGATATAATGTGTGATGGCAGAGGTCCGGAAAGAACTGGATCTGGGCCCCATCAAAATCTAGTAGACCTTTCTGCCAGGCTGCTCACATGATGGCATCCTTCAAATTGAAAAAGTGTACTCGGCACAGTACATCATGCGGGGCCTCCTGGGCGGCCGCTCTAGATGGTGAAACCCGATGGACCCGGTCTATCTCGATCATAGAGGATAGTGGGTTTCCAAGGATTTGATTGCAAATAGCGGTCACTGACGCACGCAGATCTGCCCCCATAGTCGCCTCTGGGATACCTTTCAGCCTAATATTGTTGCGCCTGTTGCGATTGTCTGCGTCTTCCTGTGTAATTGCATCGCTGCATCCATCTGGGTTTCTAAGGTGTCTATGTGGGAGGCACAGGAGGTCTGTTGATCTTCCAAGGATTGCAACCGTAAGTCTGCAGCCTGTGCATTGGACCTGAGTTCCTCAATGTCCTCTCTTAGATCTCCTGTCCACTGCCTCAGCATTTGTTGGACGTTAGCTTTCATGGGAGAGTCCCGCAGTAATTGCCTGAGATCTGCATCCTCCAAGCTGGCCAACTGTACAGGGCTGTGTGATGCCTCAGAGCGTGGTTTTGGGCTCAGCTGCGGTAACGGTGGTGTGGAGATAGGAGAGAGCAAGCAACAGTCCTGACTCACCGCTGCAGCCTTTTTTTGTGATTGATTGTCCTGGGGGCTGGTTAGGCCCCACGTCCTGCTGGTTCTGTCGGTTGGGCTCCATCTTGTATCCCGCTGCCAGAGAATTCCCGGCTCTCACAGACAGGTACCAGGTAATGTAAGGGTGGCCGGGTGTGCTCTGTGATTTAGAGCCTCTAATCCTCTTCAACATGGGTCTCTCAAAGTGGTAGGTGGAGTGTAATACCCTGAATTGCTCTCTGGCCGCACAGAGCTCAGTCTCTCTGCTTCTTCACCCCACCATGGTCAAGCCACGCCCCTGGCATCCGGTGTATTCTGGCAGGGGGGTGTCCGCCTGTCAGAACACAATAGCTCAGTGGGGGAGATCGCTGTACTAACATTTCATAGTAAATACAGCGGCTCCTCCTGAGCGCCTCAGTTTTTATTTCGTTCAGCAAGCTGGGTTGAGCGTAAAAAAACAGTAGTATGTACTAGGCTTTACTGGGCCCATACACACTGCAATGACAAGCCATCAGTGGTCACAGTTATTCATGGATGTTCAAAAAGCCAGCGAATTACCTGGTTGTCATTGCAGTGTATGGGCTTGAAGACTGCAGCTATCTGCTCACAGCTGTCAAACCCAGCAACGCGACTCAGTAGATTCTTGCCGCTGGGATTCGCACAATAGCTAAATTCCCACGCAAATATGTCCTTAAAGTTCTGAAATCAGAAAATCAGTATAATAGCTAGGCAATTTCTAGAGGGCTGTGGACAATGGCAACCTTTTAAGCACAGATGAAACAAACCGATTAATTAAAAATACCAGCGATTATAGCACATTTAAGGGAATTTTCACTTAGCTTAGTTAATGAAGTCTAGTTTTATTGACTTCCATCATCCAGTCATGTGCTAGCAAAAATACTTTTTTGTTGAATTACCTTGCACATGTCATGCCAAATCGGGTTTTTGCACCTCTCCCTTTTGGCAATTTACACTCACCTGGGACACAGAGCTCAAGTCAGGTTGTGTCTGCAGGCTGAAGGACTGTGTTGTCTGCTGCCGAGGTGGAGCCCCAATTGGAATACATTCCGGAACCCCAGTGAAGAAGCGAACAGGCTGCCGGAGGTACAGACGATCTAATACAGCCACCCAAGGAGAAAACCCGGATAGAGCTGCCCACTCTATGCCTATTACCCCTGTAGGGGTAACTACATTTGTTGAGTGGGGACGCATTGGGGGAGCACCAAGTCACCACACCTGCTGTGCACTAAAGTCACCTGATCCTGTGGAATCTTTGGATGATATTTCTCTGTTCACTTATTGCTTTTATGTTATTACGTTTGCTTAAGGATTTGGACTATACACTGGACACTTACTTATATTATGTAACCATTGTGGATATTTTATTTTCTTGCACGTCTTATTAGGGTGTGCACATATCAATAGTGTCTATATCAAGGTTGGAGAGCTCTGTACTTTAGACTATTCCCGTATTTTATTTTATTTATAGATTTTCATTATTGAGTTATACCAGGTACAAATTTATTTTTGGATGGATGGATGAGGGGGGTGTGCATTCCATTGTGTTCTTAGTGGAGCTGCATCCCAGCAGCTCTCATCACTACCCTCCTAATACCTTAATAGTTCTTAAACTCACACACCTAGTGAGTATTCACAAGGTGTCACCTTCCTTTCTTTTTTACACGATTTCTGTACACAATTTTATTACACGATTATATTTGAGAATCTCCTTTTTACACGATTTTGGTAAAAAACTATATTTTTGAGACCCACACCCTGATATTATATAAATTATGCTTGAAGCTGAGCCGAAATATTTTAAATCCTAATTAAGTTAAGGCCATAGGGGGTAGCGCCATTTCCCCAACCACTTTAATCTATGAATGCCAACATGTACTGTGACATACTGAAGCAGAGCATGATCCCCTCACTTTGGAGACTGGGCCGCAGGGCAGTATTCCAACATGATAACCACCCCAAACACACCTCCAAGATGACCACTGCCTTGCTAAAGAAACTGAGGGTAAAGGTGATGGACTGGCCAAGCATGTCTCCAGACCTAAACCCTATAAAGCATCTGTGGGGCATACTCAAGCGGAAGGTGGAAGAGAGAGCAAAGTCTCTAACATCCACCAGCTCAGTGATGTCATCATGGAGGAGTGGAAGAGGACTCCAGTAGCAACCTGTGAAGCTCTGTTGAACTCCATGCCCAAGAGGGTTAAGGCAGTGCTGGAAAATAATGGTGGCCACACAAAATATTGACACTTTGGGCCCAATTTGGACATTTTCACTTAGGGGTGTACTCACTTTTGTTGCCAGTGGTTTAGACATTAATGGCTGTGTGTTGAGTTAATTTAAAGAGGTAGCAAATTTACACTGTTATACAAGCTGTACACTCACTACATTGCAAAGTTTAATTTCTTCAGTGTTGTCACATGAAAAGATATAATACAATATTTACAAAAATGTGAGGGGTGTACTCACTTTTGTGAGATATTGTATGTTTGTGTGTGGTCACACTGCTCCCGCAGCTGTAAGGATCAGTTCCCGGGTACACCTGGTTAGTTGTCCAATTTTTCGCTAGATCTTGAGTTACACTCCCAGGTGGTCTTATCCTCTGTTTGTGACAACACATTGTAGCTATAAAGGAAATTTCTGCACTAACTAAGTGAAAAAAGTGTAGCTGCTTGTGTAAGCCTAAATACAAAAAAGCTCAAAAATATATATCCCTGAAAAACAAGCGCGCAACCATTAATTAATCAGTGAAGATGATTAAACACAACCATACAAACTCATATAAAGATATATATAGTATTGTGCAAAAGTTATTAAATAAAGTAAAAAAAATGCTGCCAAAAAATGCTACCAAAAAACGCCCATGTAAACAGTGGTGTGCACCATCAACCTGTTACAAGGACCTAAAGCAAAAGTATTCTGATATATACAAAATCCATCAAGGTGAGTGTATCTACGTGATCAAAAATATATAAGCAAAGTCCATAAAAATTACAATGTGAGTATGCAGAAACTCAGTAATCAGGAGAGGTGGGAATGAGATGTTCTTGCAGCCCAAAAACTTGTGATATTACTGCCGCTTACCAGATCAATTGAACCTCAAATTATAGAGATCATGGGAGCCTGTTGCATCAGCCTGCCGGCATCGAAATCCTCCACCTGTCTTTCAATCCAGGGATAGTGATTACAATCGCCCTCAACGACCAAAGATAACTCCTCTCTCCTTTTGTAATCCACACACAGGAACAGTTATAATCACCCTTGATTCAGATCTCTTCTCATGGATGATCTCAGCGGTTAACACTCAAGGGAGATAAGAAAAAAGCTCCATAGTGCAGATAAACTTCGAAATGGGGTTTTTTATTCCAAAAAACTTCACAGCAGCTCACAGCAATTTAAAAAACTTTGGTAAAACTTCACACCAAAATGTTCACAGCAAGCTAGCAATCTAGCAATCATAAAAACGAAAACAGGAACGGTTGAAAAACGAATGAAGCAACAGCTCAGGATCTAACCAAATAGCTGGATAAAACGTGATAACGTCAGAATCAGCTGCTCCACGTTTCTCCATAGACGGCTTCAACTGGGAACCAAAGTCCATAGGGGCCAAGAATCATGCAGAATAAACAGCTAGAGAAACAGCTATCTATGTGAGCAGGATGGATTAAGGGTGACAATTAACACTAGACAGAAAGTTTTTCATGTTAAGTTGTGGGATGAATTTGGGGTCAGGCACTACAACTAGTAAAGTTAAAACAGAATACTTTAAATGTTGTCAGAGAGGGAAGATGGGATGAGCACCATGGCTACCCATCTGATCATAGAACCATAGAAGCTAGAGTATGTGAAGTATGGGATTACAATACATAGGGTGCAAAGGAGATCAGAACAAAATAAGGAAAGCAGAAGTTAAGCAGGGAAATATTAAACAGTTAAAAGAAAGTGAGAGAATGCTATGCATGTGTTGTGTACAAATGGGAAAAAAATTAAGAGAATTTAGAGAGATAATAGAATCACTTTGGGAGGGGTGTGCAGAGTTTATTTCTTTTTTGGGTCATGTACTGAGGGCATGGATTCCTGGCTACATCGGGCGAATCAATCGTTTCCTTGTCATCCATCAATCAGCTCCTAGTATGATATAAAGCCTGGTTACCACTGTGAGTCGGTAAGCGCAATCTACAGCCACGGTGGTGGGTTATCACACCTTTGTTCTTGTGTGCACTCCAGGGTGTTGGTATGTCTGTATGTCCATAGAAACATTTTGATCATACTACACTATGGCCAGTCTTTTTTGTTATTCTCTCCCCTGTACCCACTGAGGGAATTACATCCCGAATACGGACGGAGCAGATTGGTGTTCATCCCAAAGGCCCTGGCTGGGTTTAAGCCATCCGTCTGTTTAATTGATATTCTGGTAAGGGCAATCTACTCTTGTAATCCTTGGACTGTTATCCATACATGTTGAAATATTCTGGTGATCTGGAGATTGATCCCATCTCAAGATATATCTGGACTTTATTTTCATTTCTGAGTTTTTTTATTGTGGCATTCAAATTTCCACCATATTAATCTCTTAGATTATTTTTTAGCGCGGTTTAATATTTTTTATTTCTAATTAGTGTATGTGCGTGAATGCTGGAACCTTTAGTTCTATCTCTTGTGTGTGTCATGTATGCAGATGTGACCCCCTCCTTTGCATTCTCATGAAATAATTTAGCTGGGATGAGAGATCAGTGATGAGCTGGAAGGACATCATGCCAATTTCAGTTTTTTAGACAAAACATTTATAACAAAATGTGCCGGGTTAATTAATCTAATGATAGATAATGTGATTGCAATTATTTTGAATCTGTTTTCCAATCATGGTAAAATGAAGGTCACATATAACAGAGTACTACACAAATTGAATATCCTTTGATAGTGTCCTCATTTAAGGACATTTATCTGTGGATATATATTAGTATTATGGTGTGATATTGAGATTATCATTTGAGTATTAATTTCTGATATGAGTTTTACAATTTAGATATATTGTAACTGGTTTAGACAACCTTTGGTTGGAAATGAAATCCAGGTTAATGGGGAAATTTGTAAAAATGGGATTAGTTTAGATTAAAATAACAATTTTGTAATTTTTCCTTTATTGAAAGAGAAAAAATATTAAGATGAGTTTGTTAATTGGAATACAGCTGCCATAATATTTAACAAAGCCAAGATGGATGGGATACATAAGAAGTTTTTCTACAAAAATGAAATCTAAAGGTCTGATAATAACTTGATGTGCGGTCCATGATGTGAGAGCAATAATAAATCAAATTTAAATATAACAGACCCATCACATCAAGTCCACACACCCTGTTACAACCTGCAACCAATTGTATCGTTTTTGATGTGACTGAGAGCTTTCTGGTCTGTCATATACAGATTGTTGGTCCTTTTGTTTTTTATTTATTTTTATTTTTGAAATCCAAAGCAGAATGTGTGGATTGTGAAATTAAGTGCCCCTTTTCCTTGTAAGTGCCGTGGTATAAGCAGAAGAATATTTTGGATTTATGGACATCTCTGCATGACCGCAGGGCATTGTTATCATTTATTATAATATTGCCAGGAAAAAGTTGTCTTTTTGAAACATGAAACTGGAGTTCTTACACAAACAGCATGACAGAAAACAAGCCATTGTAATATATTTGTGGAAGCTGGACCCAGTAATGAAGGATTCACCCTGATATATCAGAGCTGTAGCTTTATGCAAAGGTGCTATTAGACAAAGTTAGACATTATTTCGGTCAATTATTTATTTTTTTTTAATGGTCCCACATTCTGCACAGTAAATATACAGCTAACTAAATGTTTGTCTAATGAAAGGTCCAAAATATGAATTTGTTTTGTTTGTTTATGTACAAATCTAACAATGAAAAATGTGTACATTTGAATCCAGCCACCTTATTGCCTCCATTGGAGGAGGCTAGAGACAAAGAAAACCACATGTGTTAAATTGATGACGTAATCAGCTGCTGTGAGCCCAGTGCAGGACACACTCCCTGAAGACCCAGATATTTAATTTTTTGTAGAATTATTCCCGGTTTTCTACTTTGGATGGCAATACCCATACTGAGTATGCAGTTTATCACCCAGAAGGATACTCTGTATTCAGAGTCATTGGATCCTTTTTCCCCAGCTCAAGAAGCAGAGCTCCATGTTTTAGCAAAGACTGTGAGCTATAAAAAGAGTGTATATCTATATAGATAGTCGAGATATAGAGAGCTTTTGGTTCCATTTGAAGGGCCAGAAGTTTGTTTTTACTTCGACAGGTAAACCAATAAAGCATGCTAAGTTAATTTGATCGGCTGTTTTCAGCCTTCCAGGTTCTTGCTGAGGTATCCATACTAACATTAAAACTCAAACATGGAAGCAGAGCAGGCGACTAAGGATGCTGCATTTACAGCCCCGGACACTTGCTGGGTCTGTGCAACTCACAGATTCCACCCTAGTTCTGGCCCAGTATAACTGGGATTAATAATTCAACTTTAAGGATCCCAGAACAAGAAGAACAAGTGGTCCACAGGGGGCAATTTCTTATGAAACAGGACTTTGGAAAAGGTGATCATTTATGTCTGCCAGACACTCTTTTTTCCTCCAGCTTGACACATGGACTGTGTCATCAGTCACAAGCAGTTATGGCTGCCTTAGTAAATGAGCGTTGGATAGAGCCAGGGTTCTCCACAGTTGTTTTTATAACATATAACTTCTTGTTTTACCTGTTACCAAAAGCTGAACATCTCTTCCAGAGATTACAAAAAGATATATCCAGATGCCCAAGTCAGGATCTTACGAGTATGCATTTTGTCTGTGTGGACATGTTTTCAGGATGTCCAGTGGCAAATGCTACTGCAAAAACCACATTAAATAGTGTTATCAGAAGTAGTTTGTAAGTACAGTACCAGAATCTACAGAGAGTAACAAAGGAAATCATTTTTATAGGAGAGTCCTTACTAGAAGTTTTGAGGTTTTATTTTTACACTCCCTACTGTCTACAATGTAGCGGAAAAAGTAGAGTAAGAAACTAGAAAACGTTTGCTTGAATGTTTGTTTTCTTATATTTTATGAAGCCCCTAAGGGGAATGTTGGACTTTCTCCCTATGGAATTTGGTTTGGGAGTGTGTTACTCACTTGCTTATATTTTGTCTCAGCAGCTGAAGTCCTCTATTCGGATCTCACAGAGAATGTTGCTGATCTTTTAAGGTTTTTGACAAACTTATTTATGTGTTTTCTCCCCAATTCCAGATCCTAAAATTTTGGAAGGATCTAAAGCTAAATCCAGGTGACTTATGGATTGTTAAGAGACATTTATATATAAGGAAATGTTTGGAGACTCAATACAGCATCTATTTCATGTACAGTTGTGCAAAACTTGAAGGAAAAGTCACCTGGATCCACACCAGACACTGCAAAAATGACGAAATTAAAGAAATCTCTGTGTTTGATTTGTTTCCCTCTTGGAATCACAGTCTAGGGTACTTTTTATTCAAATACTCTAATTGTAAGGGATATATACCGTATTTATCGACGTATAACACGCGCTGGCGTATAACACACACCCCAAGTTTAGGAGGGAATTTTAAGAAAAAAAACTTTTAGGAGGGACGTTTAAGGAAAAAAAACTTATATTAAAATGTCCATCAATGCAGCTTTATCGTGTCCATCTGCAGCCTTGTCAGTGTCATTGCAGCCTTTTCAGTGTCAGTGCAGCCTTGCCCCAGTGTCCATTGCAGCCTTGTCAGTGCAGCTTTTCCCCAGTGCAGCCTTGTCAGTGCAGCTTTGCCCCAGTGCAGCCTTGTCCCAGTGGTCATTGCAGCCTTGTCAGTGCAGCTGTGCCCCAGTGCAGCCTTGTCAGTGCAGCTTTGCCCCAGTGCAGTCTTGTCAGTGCAGCTTTGCCCCAGTGCAGCCTTGTCAGTGCAGCTTTGCCCCAGTGCAGCCATTCACAAGGACCTCCCTTTATAAGAGGTCAAAAACTCCTTCCACACCCACAGATGAGCCGTGTGCTCGCCCAAAAGTGCAATGTAGTGATGCAGCAATCTCACCCCCGAAGTAGCAGCACTAAGGCGATGGCAGAAAATGCGCCCCATAGGTATGATGCGGCAGGTGAAGTTAAGCTTACCCAACAAAGACTGCAACTGACACTCCATCACCTGTGTATCAATGATGATACCCAAGAATCAAATTTTCGTGGAATGACCTTCCATTTTTTCAGGAGCAAGAGGCATCCCGAACCGCCGTGTGATCCCTTCCAAAGTCTGCAAAAGGACCTTGCAAACCATGGACTTTGGGGGTCCGATACAAAGAAAATCGTCAAGGTAATGCAGAATTGAGCGCACTTGCGATTCCTCCCACACCACCCATTCCACAAAAGTACTAAAAGTCTCAAAATAGGAACAAGAAATGAAGCAGCCCATGGGCAGACATTGATCAATAAAAAACTGCCCACCCCAAAAACAACCCAGCAACTGTTGTCTCTCCCGATGTACAATACTGGCAACAGACGAAAAGCGGATTCAATACCTGTCTTTGCCAACAATGACCCCCCGCCATACCACTGAACCAAACTGACCGCTGTATCAAAAGAGGTATACGACACTGAAGTTAAATCAGGCTCAATCGTATCATTCACCGAAGCTCCCTTCGGGTACGACAAATGATGTATCAGCCTAAAACTGTTGGGTTCTTTTTTAGGGACCACCCCCACAGGTGGTGCAACAAAGGTATGGGTGGTTGATCGAAAGGGCCGTCCATCCTGCCCATTTAAACCTCCTTAGCCAATTTCACAGTTACAACCTGCGGAAACCGTGGATTTTAAATTCTTGGGCACAGAAGTGCAAGTCACAAGTAAAGAACAGGGAATCCAAAAGCCATTGGCAAAGCCATCTGCAACTAAAACTGCCGCCGCCCTCCTGGGATACCTACTTAGGTACGGCAGCATCGCGGACAGGTTTACTGGAGTCCTCCCTTTTTCAATTGGACTCATGGATTGTTGTTTCCCTTTTTTAAAGCACCTGGCATGACTGTGGGAGCCAGGAAACGACAGGCCATGCCGAAACGCCATGTTCCCTCGTTAAACTGCCAACAGTAGTTTTTTTTTGTGTGGATGACTGTCCAGCGGCATCTGAACCACTGCTCCCCACCTGAAAGGGCTGTTCCAGGGCCCGTGCCTGAGCCATGAGCTTCATCCAAAGCCCAATATCCTTATGATCCCAACGTAGCTGAGGCCTTACGGCCTTTCGCTGACGGAACTGTTCGTCATAGCGAAGCCACACCAATCCCCCGTAGACCTCACCAATAGCGTCACCAAGGGCCTCACCAATACCGTCCAAATAGCAAAGAAGCGGAGAACAGTTCTCAGGTTCTTTTTTGCCAATGGCGCTCGTTAATATAGCAAAAATCTGAAGCCAATTGGAAAAAGTCAGAGGGATAAGTCGCCAGCGACGCTTCTCCTGCTCCGCCTCCTTCTTGCTCTCATCCGCCTTCCCTTTGTCTATGTTAAACTTTTCTAAGGGGAAGAGGGAGAATATCTCCACATATTCACCCACCCAAATCTTTTCCCTGACTAAGATGAACCCCCAACAGACCCTGAAAGCAGATATAGACCTCGCATTTCGCCATATCTGCCAGACAAACCCAATCATTTTCCGACTCCTTGGCCTTATGCGACTCCGAGCCACTAACCTTCACTGTCTGGGAGGCAGACTCCAACCACCGCCAGAGATAAAGCAACTTCGGTACTAGGGATGAGCCAAACACCCCCCTGTTCGGTTCGCACCAGAACATGCGAACAGGCAAAAAATTTGTTCAAACACGCGAACACCGTTAAAGTCTATGGGACACGAACATGAATAATCAAAAGTGCTAATTTTAAAGACTTATATGCAAGTTATTGTCATAAAAAGTTTTGGGGACCTAGGTCCTGCCCCAGGGGACATGGATGAATGCAAAAAAAGTTTTAAAAACTGACATTTTTTCAGGAGCAGTGATTTTAATAATGCTTAAAGTGAAACAATAAAAGTGTAATATCCCTTTAAATTTTGTACCTTCCTTCGGTTTCTTCCTCCATATTCTTCTGGTTCTTCCTCCGGTGTTCTCGTTCGGCATCTTCCCCCCTCTGACGCACGGTGACTTCCCTGTCTGCCCCCCTCTGACATCACGGGGAATGCCACAGGGAATTCCCCGTGTGTCAGAGGGGGGCGGGGTCACCGGCTGGCCTCGCCCTCCGTTATATAAGAACCATCAGAAGAGGAGCAGTGTCACACAGCGGGAGCCTCCCATCCCATCATGCTGGATGCGGAGCGGCCCAGAAGACGAAGGGAAGAAGACGCCGGCGCCGCGGAGGAAGATGCCGGATGAGAACACCGGAGGAAGAACCAGAAGAACCAGAAGAAGAAGAAGATGGAGGAAGAAACCGAAGGAAAATAGAAGATAGAGGAAAGAAGATAGAAGAAAGAAGAAGCATTTAAATAAAGGAATTGTCAAAAACTGTCTCTTGTCATTTTTAACATTTTTGACACTTTTTTTGTGAAATGGTAGGGGTACTTTTGTACCCCCTTACCATTTCACACAGGGGAGAGGGCCGGGATCTGGGGGTCCCCTTGATAAAGGAGGCTTCCAAATTCCGATAAGCCCCCCGCCCGCAGACCCCCACAACCACCAGGCAAGGGTTGTGGGGATGAGGCCCCAACATGGGGACAAGGTATTTTGGGGGGCTATCCCAAAGCACCCCCCCAATGTTGAGGGCATGTGGGCTGGTACGGTTCGGGGGGGGCACTCTCTCGTTCCCCCTCTTTTCCTACGGCCTGCCAGGTTGCGTGCTCAGATAAGGGTCTGGTATGGATTTTTGGGGAGACCCCACTCCATTTTTTTTTAAATTTTGGTGCGGATTTCCCCTTAAAATCCATACCAGACCTGAAGGGTCTGGTGTAGATTTTGAGGGGGACCCCACGCCATTTTTAAAAAAAAAATTGGCCGGGGTTCCCCTTAATAGCCATACCAGACCTGAAGGGCCTGGTATGGAATTTAGGGGGACCCCCCCACGTCATTTTTTTAAAAATTTTGGTTCGGGGTTCCCCTGTGGGGAATTCCCATGCCGTTTTTATCAATGAACTTTTATGTGTATTGTCGGACCGGCAATTCATTAATAGCCACGAGTAGTTTTAAATGACTTTTTTTCCTTTGAAATGTCATTTTGCTGTCAGACTGTTCTAAACACGGGAAACATACGCCCCTTTACAGGCATACTATAGACACCCCCAGGTACGAAATTTAAAGGAATATTACACTTTTATTGTTTCACTTTAAGCATTATTAAAATCACTGCTCCTGAAAAAAACGTCCGTTTTTAAAACTTTTTTTGCATTGATCCATGCCCCCTGGGGCAGGACCCAGGTCCCCAAACACTTTTTATGACAATAACTTGCATATAAGCCTTTAAAATTAGCACTTTTGATTTCTCCATAGACTTTTAAAGGGTGTTCCGCGGCTTTCGAATTTGCCGCGAACACCCCAAATTGTTCGCTGTTCAGCGAACTGGCGAACAGCCGATGTTCGAGTCGAACATGAGTTCGACTGGAACGCGAAACTCATCCCTACTCGGTACCCATCACTACGTCCTTCCTCCCCTGCTTGCCAACCGCCGTAGGTAGCGTAGAACGAGGTATGGCGGAGACATCACTGCCTAAGCCACTAGACGTGGCTACGGCAGGGAGCCACGCCCCCATTGGCCCCAAAATGGGCCCAGCAGGCCCGGACGGAGCACAACGGCCCAACAAATCGTAAAGACCCACAAAAAATTCCACCAAGCCCAACATATCCTCAGGGTTCCTTACCGATAGACCTACATTAACCCCGCCAGGGGACCCACCCTGATCCCCTGCATCAACCCCCACACCTTGAGATAAAGAGGTAGTTAAAGAACATGACTTACCAGGCTGCCTTTGCACCGGATGGTGGTCAGCCGCACTTTCGGATCCCAGTTGGCTCCGTAGAGCAGGGCGCACAGCCGCCGACTGCCTGTCGCCGTCATCACTGGAAACCTTGCTGGATTCGTCGGACGACTCACCTAAAGGTGTTGCCGCAGGCACCCCGCTTGCTGGAGACTCAGGCCCAGAGCGCCCCGACGTCCTTCATCAGCTTCAGGCGCGTCAGGCACATTTGGAAAGCTGCGGGCATCCCTGTGCACCCCCAGCTGTAGAAGGGGGTCTCCAGGCCCTTTAAAAGGGTTAAGCCACTCCCTGTGTAGCTATCACTCCATCATCAGTCTTGCCAGGCTGCACCGACACTGAAGAAGCAGCAGAGGGCGCCCAACCCCTCCTGCTGCCTGAAGCTGGTCTCTTCCCACATTGAGCCTCTCTCCCAGCCACAGGGGAGGGGGCTGCTCGCTCTGGATTCCCGACGAGCTGGCGTGCAGGGGCAACACGCGGCCTCCGGGTCCACAGGACATCTTTCCAGCACCAGAGGAGACAGGGCTCATGCCGCTGCAGAACGATTCCCGCACCAAGCTGACCTCCCACTTGGCACATTAGTAGGAGAGTCAGCCGCCAGGTCCTGGGTCAGTGAAGAGGGGGAGGAGAAAGGGTGAGAGCATGGCGTCCCCTCCTCCCGCAGGTCCTGCCAGTGAAAGGGATTCCTCCCATGCTCGCTGCTGGAGCCAGAGGCACGGGGCACAACAAAGGACACTGGAGGGTTCCTAGTGGAGCTCCCATGCTGCCGCAGGACCCAGGGGGTGTGAGAAGGGCTCAGGCGCTCAGGAGGATGAATCCTCCTAGCACGTTTGGAAGTTGGGGGGACCCAGGAGGAGACGGATCAATCCCCCCCCTATCATGCCCATCAGTTGCTGCTGGAGCCACTGTGGACCCCGCACAGCAGCTGCAGCCCTGACCTGGTCTCATAAGGCCTCCAGGTCGCTCATCCTGTCTGTTATTTTTCTGCAGGGGAACAGCAGAAACTCTTCACATCAACTGAACTTTCCAGAATGATTACCCATCAGCCCTTGCACAGAAAAGCCCTTGCGGCTCCACTTTGAACATCTAACCCTTAAGCCACCAATCAGGTAAGCTACGCCCCCTACCCCACTAACTACTGATTTCTTTAACCCTGCTCAGACCTGTTCCTCCTTTAGTCATGCCGACCCTGCGTCTATTTTCTCTTCTCCGGGTCTCGCTATATGACAAAGTTTTGCAATCCGACAACCAAAATATTTTTGAAAAGAAGGACATTATGACACGTTAAAGACCAAATATGATATGTATCTTATGCATAGTATATCTTCCCATTTATCAATGTAACCACTTTTAATGGATGTAGCTCCATAACCATAAGAGATTGCATGAGACATGACTGTGTGCAGTTCATCTATATGTCAGTATAGGTCACCACCCCACTCTAACGGATGTGTATTCCTCAAATTCAATGTTTAACAACAGCCTATTTATTACTTAGCCAGATAGGAGTCTTCTGAAGACACTGCTGGAGATTTTGGGACAATGTTGTATTCCTTCTTAGCTAGCCTGTATACTATCAAAGGTATATATATATATCAATTATAAAATGTAAATGTAAAATGTCAAATGCAAATATATCATACTCTCTGGCTGCCAACCACAGACATGATAATTACATCGGACTGTTCGTGTTACTGACTGACTGGCGTTTTTTGGAGAAAAAACGCCAGTGTGGCACTGTGAACTAACCGGCTAGAAAAAGTTTTTCCAATTTTATCAGATGCAGCCACTGTTTGGGTATTTTGACAGAATTTGTCAAATAGCCACCTTGGGGATTTGTTCCTCCGCACTGTACATCGTGGCTGGAGGAATTAATTAGTTAAAAAAAACGTGGACAGTAGGGATGAGCCGAACACCCCCCTGTTCGGTTCGCACCAGAACATGCGAACAGGCAAAAGATTTGTTCGAACACGCGAACACCGTTAAATTCTAAGGGACACGAACATGAATAATCAAAAGTGCTAATTTTAAAGGCTTATATGCAAGTTATTGTCATAAAAAGTGTTTGGGGACCAGGGTCCTGCCCCAGGGTACATGGATCAATGCAAAAAAAGTTTTAAAAACGACTGTTTTTTTCGGGAGCAGTGATTTTAATAATGTTCAAAGTGAAACAATAAAAGTATAATATCCCTTTAAATTTCATACCTGGGGGTGTCTATAGTATGCCTGTAAAGGGGCGCATGTTTCCCGTTTTTAGAACAGTCTGACAGCAAAATGACATTTCAAAGGAAAAAAAGTCATTTAAAGCTACTCGCGCCTATTAATGAATTGCCAGTCCGACAATACACATAGAATTTTAGAAAATATTTTAAAAAAATGACGTGGGGGTCCCCCTAAATTCCATACCAGGCCCTTCAGGTCTGGTATAGATATTAAGGGGAACCCCGGCCAAAATAATAAAAAAAAATGGAGTGGGGTCCCCCTAAAATTCCATACCAGACACTTATCCGATCACGCAACCTGGCAGGCTGCAGGAAAAGAGGGGGGGACGAGAGAGCGCCCCCCTCCTGAACCGTACCAGGCCAACTGACAAGAGACAGTTTTTGGCAATTCCTTTATTTAAATGCTTCTTCTTTCTTCTATCTTCTTTCATCTTTCTTCTATCTTCTATCCTCCTTTGGTTTCTTCCTCCGCCCCCCGTTATTTAAGAACCGTCAGAAGAGGAGAAGCGTCACACAGCGGGAGCCTCCCTCCATGCCATCATGGATGCGGAGCGGCCCGAAAAGAAGAAGAAGACAAAAAGATGAAGACAAGAAGATGAAGAGAAGAAGATGAAGAGAGAAGCGTCACACAGCTGGAGCCTCCCTCCATGCCATCATGGATGCAGAGCGGCCCGAGGAGAAGAATGGAAGAAGACGCCGACGCTGCGGAGGAAGATGCCGGACGAGAACATCGGAGGAAGAACCAGAAGAAGAAGAAGATGGAGGAAGAAACCGAAGGAAGATAGAAGAAAGAAGAAGCATTTAAATAAAGGAATTGTCAAAAACTGTCTCTTGTCATTTTTAACATTTTTGACACTTTTTTAGTGAAATGGTAGGGGTACTTTTGTACCCCCTTACCATTTCACACAGGGGGGAGGGCCGGGATCTGGGGGTCCCCTTGTTAAAGGGGGCTTCCAGATTCTGATAAGCCCCCCGCCTGCAGACCCCCACAACCACTGGCCAAGGGTTGTGGGGATGAGGCCATTGTCCACCCTCCCAATGTTGAGGGCATGTGGCCTGGTACGGTTCAGGAGGGGGGGGCGCTCTCTCGTCCCCCCCTCTTTTCCTGCGGTCTGCCAGGTTGCGTGCTTGGATAAGGGTCTGGTATAGATTTTTGGGGGGACCCCACGCCGTTTTTTTTTTAATTTTGGCGCGGGGTTCCCCTTAAAATCCATACCAGACCTGAAGGGCCTGGTATGGAATTTAGGGGGACCCCCCACGTCATTTTTTTTTTAAATTTTGGTTTGGGGTACCCCTGTGGGGAATTCCCATGCCGTTTTTATCAATGAACTTTTATGTGTATTGTCGGACCGGCAATTCATTAATAGCCGCAAGTAGTTTAAATTACTTTTTTTCCTTTGAAATGTCATTTTGCTATCAGACTGTTCTAAACACGGGAAACATGGGCCCCTTTACAGGCATACTATAGACACCCCCCAGGTACGAAATTTAAAGGGATATTACACTTTTATTGTTTCACTTTAAGCATTATTAAAATCACTGCTCCCGAAAAAACGGCAGTTTTTAAAACTTTTTTTTGCATTGATCCATGTCCCCTGGGGCAGGACCCAGGTCCCCAAATACTTTTTATGACAATACCATGAATATAAGCCTTTAAAATTAGCACTTTTGATTTTTCCCATAGACTTTTAAAGGGTGTTCCGCGGCATTCGAATTTGCCGTGAACACTCCAAATTGTTCGCTGTTCGGAGAAATGGCGAACAGCCGATGTTCGAGTCGAACATGAGTTCGACTCGAACTCGAAGCTCATCCCTAGTGTACAGCCAGCTTAAAGGCTACATCCACTGTTAAGACCATGTTACAACCAAAATGGGGGCCCTCCCTGTAGGAGCTAACAGAACTGAAATCGACACTGTTGTGCAGGGTCCGCATAGTTGTATCATTCATTCATGGGTTTGTAGAATTCATCTCCGTAACATCTCTAAAATTCGCCCATTTTTAACAAATGAAACCACCAAGCTCCTCATTCACTCTCTCGCCTTGACTATTGCAACTCCCTTCTCATTGGCCTGCCTCTCCATAGACTATCCCCTCTTCAGTCTATCATGAATACTGCTGCCAGGCTTATGCACCTTACCCACCGTTCAGCGTGCGCCAACCCTCTCCTCCAATCCATACACTGGCTCCCAACTGCCAAGCAAATTAAATTCAAAATACTAACCACAACATACAAAGCCATTCACAAATCTGCCCCGAGCTACATCACCAAACTTGTCTACAAATATCACCCAAACCATCCTCTCCGCTCCTCCCAAGACCTCCTACTCTCAAGCTCCCTCGTCTCCTCCTCCAAAGCTCATCTCCAGGATTTCTCCCATCCTCTGGAACTCGCTACCTCAACCTGTCCAGCTATCCCCTACTCTTGCTACCTTCAGGCAATCCCTGTAAACTCATCTTTTCAGGGAAGCCTATCACGCCTCCAACTAATCTTTTACCACTTCCATCAGCCCATTCCCCACAGTTACAACCTTTTGTACCACCTGCCCCACCCTATTAGATTGTAAGCTCTTCTGAGCAGGGCCCTCTTAATCCTCTTGTATGTTATTGTATTATAACTGTATTGTCTCTCTTTTATATTGTAAAAGCGCTGCGTAAACTGTTGATGCCATATAAATACTGTATAATAATAATAATAATAATGGGACACAAGTCCCATTGGCTAAACTAAAAGTCTCATCTTCCACTGCTGCAGATGGACTGGTAATTCTCAATGCAATACCAGTGTAGAGATCACCACACTTATAGTCCATTTGCCCTTCCTCCAGCTCTAACTGAAAGCCTGTACCTACAGGCAGGGAGCTGGAAAAGATTCTGCAGGAGCCTGGCATCACACCCACGATCCACTGACCACAGTTGCAATGCTTTTCAGACTCATTTGCAAAAATATTAATGCAAAAGCATGGGAAAAACACATATAAGGAGAGGTAATGGTGCTGCACACTCCGGGTAATATATTATGGGAAAATTCCCCCAGAGGGGTTTTTAGCAGCATGGTGAATGAATAGTAGATACATTTGGAAAAATATGTTCTTTATTAAAAGTTATTGGCATACAATATTTTCGACATCAAGCTCTGATCGCACATATTCCATCAGAAAGTCCGACCGTGTGTACAGGGCATTAAACTTTGTGTGTCGGAAATTCCGATGGAAAAAGTCTGATGGAGTCCACACACGGTCAGAATTTCTGACAACGATCTCCGATCGCACATATTCCGTTGGAAAGTCCGACCGTCTGTACAGGGCATAAAAGTGCAAAAGATGCAAACACAGAGTTGTACATAACATTACATGACAAATAATGTCTAATATAAATAACATACATTTAATAATTACATTATTAGACATTATTTGTCATGTAATGTTAATTATTAGATGTATGTTATGTACATTAGACATTATTTGTAATGTTATGTACAATTCTGTGTTTGCATCTTTTGCACTTTTGGGCATGCCCCCTTTGGAGCTCATATTTCAACTATCATGGAAATATTGTATGCCAATAACTTTAAATAAAGAATGTATTTTTCCAAATGTATCTACTATTCATTCACTTTGCTGCTAAAAAACCCCTCTGGGGGAATTTTCCCATAATAAATGCAAAAGCATGTGCATTTATTTATTTATTTAAAAGGTGAACTTAAAGCGGAGTTCCACACAAAAATGGAACTTCCGCTTTTCGGAACCCTCCCCCCCTCCGGTGTCACATTTGACACCTTTCAGGGGGGAGGGGGGTGCAGATATCTGTCTAAGACAGGTATTTGCATCCACTTCCGGCATAGACTCCCACGGGAGTCTATGCCTCTTCCTGTCCCTCCGCGCTGTCTCCTGGGAAACACACAGGTCCCAGGAGATAGCGGGGACCAGTTACGATGCGCAGCGCGACTCGCGCATGCGCAGTAGGGAACCGGGAAGTGAAGCCGCAATGCTTCACTTCCTGATTCCCTAACCTAGGATGGCGGCAGCAGCTGCCGAGAATCGAGCGGGTTATCGGCTTCAGCTGCCGACATCGCTGGACCCTGGGACAGGTAGGTGGCCATGTATTAAAAGTCAGCAGCTGCAGTATTTGTAGCTGCTGGCTTTTAATATTTTTTTTTTTAGGTTGATGTAGGTGGACTCCCTCTTTAAGTGTACTGCTATTCTGCTAAAATGTTGCTGAAATTTGCAGACCATAATGCTCTATCGTTTAACTACTAAAATATTTTACAGTCTAATCTATGAATATTACACCCAAAATTGCATTACATTTTGCCCTGTACTATAAAGTTTTGTGTTTTTTTTGTATCTTCAGGGCCACTTCACAACACTATGGTGTGTTTGCACACATACGTTAACATGTATTGCTTCAAGGCTTTTACACACCAAAATTCACCAAAAAGGTGTCCGTACCATTTCTGTTCGCACATTGCAATACTGAATGCTGAAACACACATCCATCCAAAATGCATGACACTGCATTGCACCAGTGCATCTAATGCACATGTGAATTTTACTGCAACACAATAGTGTGAATTCGCTTCAAATGTTCCCTGTCTTGTTTTCTTCTGTGTTTTACTCACCTTGTTCGCTTGCTTGGTTATGTTTGGTATATCCTGAAATTCTGCACAGTCTTGTGTAATGTACTACCGCGTACATAACATCCCCCACTGTGTAAAGGTCTGTTTAGTTTTTCATGGACTCCTCCCTCTTTAGTACACTAGGAATGTACTATGGTACAGATCAGTTTACATGATGAATCACCTCAATACAGTGCACTTACACCGGTCATGCTACGCTGTATCCAAACAGAATTTTTATTATTTTGTTCCCACAAATAGAGCTTTCTTTTGGTGGTATTTGACCACCTCTGGGGTTTTTATTTGTTGCTAAACAAATATAAAAAGACCTAATATTTTGGGGAAAAAAGTTTTCCTTTGTTTCTGTTATAAAATTTTGGGTTTTGATAAGGCGGCACTGATGGGCAGTGATAAGGTGGCACAGATGAGGTGGCATCAATGAGGAGGCACTGATGGGCACTGACGATAGGCACTGATAGACGGTACTGATGGGCACTGGTAGGCGGCACTGATGAGTGGCACTGGTAGGCGGCACTGATGAGTGGCACTGATGGGCATTGATAGGCGGCACTGATGAGCACTCATGGATGGCACTCATGGGTACTTATGGGTGGCACTGATAGGCAGCACTGCTGGGCACTGATATACAGCATTGATAGATGGCATTGATAGGCATCACTGATTGCACTGATTGGCAGCTGCCTGGGCACTGATTGGCATTTCCCTGGTGGTCTAGGGTGGCATACCTGGTGGTCCAGGGTGGTTCCAATCCCTAGTGGTCCTGGCGGCATCCTGGTGGTCCTGGGCGGGCATCCGAGGGGGGGCTGTGCTGATAAACAATCAGCACAGACCCCCCCGGTCAGGAGAGCAGCCGATCGGCTCTCCTCTACTCTGTCAGAAGCGAGTGAGGAAAAGCCAATCAATGTCTATTCCTGTTTACATCATGATCAGCCGTGATTGGACACGGCTGATCAAGTGGTAAAGAGCCCCCATCAGAGGCTTTTTACCTAGATCGGTGTAGCGGTGTGTCTGACTGACACACCTCACCACCGATTGTCGCGATGCGCTCCCCCAGGGGTGCACGAGAGTGGTCATTCTGAGAGGACGTCATATGACGCCCGCCCAGAACGAAAGCTGTGCCGCCTGGCCGTTATTTGACGGCCGGCGGGCACGAGGTGGTTAAACACTATACATAATGTGCAGGATCACTGAGGCTGGGTTCACACTTGTGCAGTGATAGACATCACATGTGATTCGCTCAGCATTGCTGGGCAGATCACATGCGATGTATGTTTGATGCAAATTCAGCCATACAGATGTATGGCTGAAATCGCTTCGCATTCGCACCAAAATGGTGCAGGACCCTTTTTTTGGTCCGCACTGGAATCGGATCGCATGGGTGTTCACATCTATGCAATCCTATTCCTGCACCATTTCACAGTTTGCACTGCGATCTGTGAACCGATCTGGGGGTGTCATTAACTTTATATTGACACCCACAGTGGTTCACAGATGTCAGTGTGAACCGCCGGCTATTCAGGTGCGATGTGGGTACCTGCACAGGTTTCGCAGGGTTTCCCACATTGCACACGCGTGAACCGGGACTAACAAACTTCAGGAAAAATTGCAATTATCTCACTCCTATCAGTTGTTAGCAGAAATACATGCAAGTTCTATACACTGGGTGTGGATATCTCTAGCGCACACTCATCAACCTAGGGGTTAAACCAAGCTATTTATGTATTGCTTTATTGTACTGCGTGTGCATTCATTCTTTGTGAAAATTTATTGTTACTTGTTTTTTTTCTCTTTAGGTCTTCTTCATTATTAACCACTTAAGGGTTTGTTGTTTACAAGTTAAAAACAGGTTTTATTGCTAGAAAATTACTTAGAACCCCCAAAAATGATACATTTTATTTTTCTAACACCCTAGAGAACAAAATGTCGGTCGTTGAAATACTTTCTGTCACACCGTATTTGCGCAGCAGTCTTACAAGCGCACTTTTTTTGGGAAAAAATACACTTTTTTGAATTAAAAAATAAGACAACAGTAAAGTTAGCCCAATTTGTTTTTATATTGTGAAGGATAATGTTACATTGAGTAAATTGATACCCAACATGTCATGCTTCAAAATTGCGCCCGCTCCTGGAATGGCGACAAACTTTTACCCTTAAAAATTTCCATAGGCGACATTTAAAAACCTCTACAGGTTGCATGTTTTGAGTTACAGAGGAGTTCTGGGGCTAGAATTATTGCTCTACCGATCACGGCAATACCTCACATGTATGGTTTGAACACCGTTTTCATATGCGGGCGCTACTTGTGTATGCGTTCGCTTCTGCACGTGAGCTCGGCAGGACGGGGCGCGTTTAAATGTTTTAAAAAAATGTTCTTATTTATTTTACCTTTTTTTTTTGTTTTTTGTTTTTTTTTATTTTTTTAACACTGTTCTTTAAAAAAAAAATTGTGTCACTTTTAATCCTATTACAAGAGATGTAAACATCCCTTGTAATAGAAAAAAAGCATGACAGGACCTCTTAAATATGAAATCTCAGATCTCATATTTTCAATAAAATGCAATAAAAATAAAATAATGCCCCTTTAAGAGCTATGGGCGGAAGTGACATTTTGACGTCTCTTCCGCCCTGCAATGGTATGGAGACAGGTGGGGGCCCTCTTCCCCTCACTCGTCTCCATACCCATGAAGGACAAGGATCCGATTGCCTCCGCTGCTACCAACGGCTCCGGTAAATGGCGGAGGGCACCGGAGAGTGGCGGAAAGGGGGGGCCCTCTCCTGCCGCCGATAAAAGTGATCTCGCGGCAAATCCGCTGCAGAGACTACTATTATCGGAAACCGGGCCGCCCGCCGAAGAAGAGGATACCAGGGTTATCGCAGCTAGCTGCTGCCATAGGACGTATATATTCGTGCGGCGGTCCGGAAGTGGTTAAGAATAGTGTGAATCAGGATTATGGCCACTTGATGGAACTGATGATCATAATGAATAAATACGTAAGTAAATAATAAACATTCAATTAACAAATTGATTAAATAATTTAATTAATACATTATAAATATAAAAAAACATAATAAGTAACTTAATTAAATAATATAAAAAATAAATTAATACTTATTTACTATGATCAGCAGCTTCATCTTATAGAAATAATGTGGTATTTTTCAGATTGGGGGCAATCACCACACAGAGTTACACAGTTGGTATGTTTGAATAAAGAAACTAGTCCATCCAGTTTCACGAGAGAGTGTGTGAGTGTTTGTCTCTACTATTTTCAATATCCCTGTACATTGTGTTAGCTAAGAAACACATCTAAGAGATTTTTTTTTATTTTTTATTTATCTACCCTCCCTGCTGACATCACCAACTGTGGAAGAGATCTGCATAATGAATAAAGGACTGGGACTTTAGAGGTGCAATAGGTAACACACAATTTATATAAATAATATCATTTTGTTTAGAAAAATTAATAAAAACAAGAAAAAAACAATTTAAAAGAATTTAATTTAATGTAACAATACAGTTTCAAGTAGTGCGACTGAAGGATTTGTTTCTCAACATGTTTCACCACATGCCGTGGCTTCTTCAGGAGAGTAGTATTTATCAGGCACTAAAAATATCAGACACTAAAAATAGTACACAAAAATTACAAAGTAGGCAAAAAATATGAAACAAACAATAAATCAATCAAAATACAAATATAGAATGATACCACACATCTAATCTGCCAATGCAATACCCCAGCCAAGGAAATGTATTTACCTGTATATAGATCTGTGACAGACCTAGCTGGGAGAGAGACTTTTGGAGGGGACTGAATGCTAGCCTTCTGCCGATCGATCGTGGGCCTTGGCATTTGGGGGAACAGTGCTCTTTGTGAGCTTTATGCCTGGGGACCCTTGAGGTGGTATTACTGTGGATTCGGGTCCTGGTCCCCCAGGACACACAGGCTCTGGGGACCCTGGATTTGCCATATTAGAAATAGTGGCTGATTCATAATGCTGGGACAAATACTGTTAGGAGATGTTGATGTCAATTCCAGCCACCTGTCTGTCTGTTGCCTGCTAGAATGTGTATTGTAAAAAAGTCTCTAGCATGGGATCTAAGAGTCATTAGATCCCCATTGTTGCTTGTGTTAATTAATTCTGCTATTGTGATAATGTTGATTGGGTCTTCTGAGCTACAAGACGGCCAATCTAGCCTAAAGGTCATGTCTGAGTCATCTAGGCTGTCTAAAGGGATTAGTTAATTAGCCCATGTTAATTAGGTTTCTGGTCACAGGTGTATGTTCAGAGTAATATGAGCCGGAGGTACGCACCTCCTCTTTTATTGTATAAAAGAGCCTGTATTTGTCAATAAAAGAGATTCCTGTTTGAACTTACATACAGCCTGCCTGGTGTTTGTTCTGAGCTACACAACTGGATTAGATCGTCACATAGCTGTAGTTCTAGTCCCGGAGCATTGGATGACCGAACAATCAGATGTTGTGATCTGCAATCTGATTCTATAGCAGCAGAGGAGTGTCGGGAAAGTGGAACCGAGCGAGCAGGGGCATGTTACATTGGTTGGCAGCCGTGGGATTTGCTCTCCAGTTACTGGGAAACTCCAAACCAGCCTGCAGGAGAGCCACGCTGAAAGACTAACTTGAGAGCCGTGGAGGGAATGGTGGGATCGTGCTTCCTTGCCGTGAACACATCCAAACCATCACCTGGATCCAAAGTCCAGATAGCAGGAGAGAAGAGGTACAGATACCAGCCACCATGGAAGAGGAATTCAGAAGGAGGTTGTGAGAGATGCAGATACAGCACAGAGGATATAACCAAAAGAGAAAATCTCTCTCCTGCGCTCAAGTGTCTAGATTCTCAGTGTGTGATAGGGCCAGTAGGCTTTAGTGGTATCTGGCATCTTGCAGCCCTCTTCAGAATGTTGGGCATTCAAAAACTACAAAGAGGAAACAAAAAGAAGAGAGGGTGCACCGACCTAGCGCATTACCACTGGTAGCGTTTATTAAAAAGTAAAATAACAAGTAATATACTCACAAACGAGCTTGAAATACAGGCATGGACATAGACTGCAGATATGCAGTAACAGACACCAGGATAAAGTGGGACCGGACATCAAGTAGATGCGGCAACAGCTAACGCGTTTCGGGGGCGAGCCCCTTTCCTCAGAGCCTAAGCGGGTGGTAACTGCTCACAGGTAAGAGCTCCTCTATATCTGTGTGCATACATGTAACCAAGCCTCCCAGTAATCACCAGCACCAGCCCACCATGGCCACTCCCACTTCCCAAAAGCAAAACCCTCCCAGCTGAAAGGACCCTCTCTGGTGTCACCATGTCTTCATAGTAACACCATGCTAATCACACATCCAAGAAAAAGCGTGAATTCTTGGATGTGTGATTACCATGGTGTTACTATGAAGACATGGTGACAACAGAGAGGGTCCTTTCAGCTGGGAGGCTTTTGCTTTTGGGAAATGGGAGTGGCCATGGTGGGCTGGTGCAGGTGATTACTGGGAGGCTTGGTTACATGTATGCACACATATATAGAGGAGCTCTTACCTGTGAGCAGTTACCACCCGCTTAGGCTCTGAGGAAAGGGGCTCGCCCCCGAAACGCGTTAGCCATTGCCGCATCTACTTGATGTCCGGTCCCACTTTATCCTGGTGTCTGTTACTGCATATCTGCAGTCTATGTCCATGCCTGTATTTCAAGCTCGTTTGTGAGTATATTACTTGTTATTTTACTTTTTAATAAACGCTACCAGTGGTAATGCGCTAGGTTGGTGCGCCCTCTCTTCTTTCTGTTTCCTCTCGATACAGCACAGAGGACCAGTGTCAGAACAGGTCCTGCTAGGATGGTTTTATTCCATCAGCTGCGAACTCTGGGAGGAAGCGCTAGCCTGTGAGCAGCGAAACCAGGGAAAAGTTCTCCCCTCCCCCGTATGAAGTGCGAATGCTGTTATTGGGGGAACAGCCGAACCAGGAGTGGACAGCTGAGTTAAGCAGGCTGATCCGGGCAGAAATGCGGTTGGACGAGAGCTACAGAGCCCTCCAGTGGTATGTAGCCCAAGTGTGCCCGTGGACAGCGGATGAGAGCCCCACGGAAGGCTTTGACTATGATGGCCTGGGATTGTTGTACTGGAGGCTGTCCGAGAACCCTGACTTTGGGAGTGACCGGGAGTGGCATTTGGAGGAAATAATGGAGCACAGAGAGCGAAGACTGAATGTCTCGGAAGTCCACTGGGCACAGGAAGATTTGGAGTTTCTGGCCGTTCAGGAATGGGAACTTGAGATGGCCTACAGACAGCTGCTAGACTCCACTCAGCAGCAGGGTGGGGCTCCCTTTGCCTGGGACTATTAGGAAATACCAGTTGACAACTCTGAAATCCTGGCTGAAGAGTTGACAATGTGGCAGAGTAACAGTGTGCTTTGCCAACCTGCCCCCGCAGCTATGGAGGCGGAGGTCTTATGGCGGATGCAGCAAGTGCTGACTGACCTTGATGAACCTGTTTCTGCATTGGATGATCTTGGATGGAGGAATGTGCCTGTCCAGCAGCATGCCAGAGAATCGGCAGTGGAAAATCTGAAGATTGCCGTCCCCAAACCTGAAGTGCTGACAACAGGGCAGAGCTCTGCTAACCTCTGCCCAGCACTGATAGCATCTTATGGGTTCCACGGAGAGAAGATGGTGAACCTTTATCCCCAGACACCAGTTGCAGAGATAGGGGATTTGATATACTTTTCTGCTGAGGAAGAACAACCTGGTGAGCCTCCAGCAGAAGAAGAGCTGTTATTAGGGCCAAACTTCAATGTGCTCTGCCCAGCACTGATAGCATCTTCCGGGTTCCACGGAGAGGACATGGTGAACCTTTATCCTGAGACACCAGTTGCAGAGACAGGGGATTTGATAGACTTTTCTGCTGAGGAAGAACAACCTGGTGAGCCTCCAGCAGAAGAAGAGCTGTTATTAGGGCCAAACTTCACTGTGCTCTGCCCAGCACCAACAGAAGTATCTGTGAAGTTACAAGGAACTTCCCCAGCTGAAGCGCTGGCAACCGGACAGAGGGTCCAAGATCTCTGCCCTACACCTGCGGTGGTTCTGGAGGCTCAGGGTGAGAAGGAGGTGGTCACTTCCCAGCAGCAGATCAGGATACAGGGGGAGAAGGGAGAGGAGGTGTTTGTCGTCCCTCCCCAACAGTTGGGCAGGGTGGAGGAAGTGGTCTTTCCTCCCCAGCAAAGATCCGTGCACCTGGGAGACAGTACCACAGACATATCATCCCAACATCCAGATGAGGGAATAGAAAAGGAAGCAGCCGGCTCACCTCCCCAATGGCAGCTACACAGTTTGGGAGTGGAGGAAGCCAGCCTCCTGCCCCAACGGTTAGCTGGAGCGGAGGATGCGGAGTCCCCAGCAGAAGTGCTGGCAACAGGGCAGAGTGCTACCAACCTCTGTCCAGCACCGGCAACAACTACAAAGTTCCAGGGAGGCGGGTCAGCCTCCCTCCCCAACAGTTAGCCGGAGCAGATGGTGTGGGATTTCCAGCAGAAGGGCTGGCAACAGGGCCGAGTACTGCTGGACTCTGCCCTCAACTAACAGAGGATGGATTTCCTGTGAAGGTGGATGGGACTTCAGTCTCCACCTGTATACCCCAGAGATGCTGGGCAGTCAGCCCAGATCCCCAACAGCATGACGGAGTGAGCCCAGACACCCTGTCTTCTCTCCAGGGCAGAAAGGACTCCAGGGAGAAGGGCCAGTCCAGGCCTCTCCCCATCGGCAGATATGTTCTCTGAGAGAGGCAGAGGTTGGCTGGGTGAGTAATGCTTTGTTTGGAACAATTTGTTTGGGGTACTGTGTGGGTACAGGCATTAGAGGACTGGAACTACTGACTAACTTCGGAGTCAACCCGTCTGGGGTCTCCTCCTGTGTTAGTCTCCTGCCGAAAGGGGGGAAATGTGACAGACCTAGCCGGGAGAGAGACTTTTGGAGGGGACTGAATGCTAGCCTCTTGCTGATCGATCATGGGCCCTGGCATTTGGGGGAATGGTGCTCTTTGTGAGCTGTATGCCTGGGAACCCTTGAGGTGGTATTACTGTGGATTCGGGTCCTGGTCCCCCAGGACACACAGACTCTGGGGACCCTGGATTTGCCATATTAGAAATAGTGGCTGATTCATAATGCTGGGACAAATACTGTTAGGAGATGCTGATGTCAATTCCAGCGACCTGTCTGTCTGTTGCCTGCTAGAATGTGTATTGTAAATAAGTCTCTAGTATGGGATCTAAGAGTCATTAGATCCCCATTGTTGTTTGTGTTAATTAACTCTGCTATTGTGATAATGTTGATTGGGTTTTCTGAGCTACAACACGGCCAGTCTGGCCTAAAGGTCATGTCTGAGTCATCTAGGCTGTCTAAAGGGATTAGTTAATTAGCCCATGTTAATTAGGTTTCTGGTCACAGATGTATGTTCAGAGTAATATGAGCACCTCCTCTTTTATTGTATTAAAGAGCCTGTATTTGTCAATAAAAGAGATTCCTGTTTGAACTTACATACAGCCTGCCTGGTGTTTGTTCTGAGCTACACAACTGGATTAGAACGTCACATAGCTGTAGTTCTAGTCCCGGAGCATCGGATGACCGAACAATCAGATGTTGCGATCTGCAATCTGATACTATAGCAGCAGAGGAGTGTCGGGAGAGTGGAATCGAGCGAGCAGGGGTTTGTTACAAGATCTATCAAATAATTGAATAAGAAACTGGATAAAAACCCTGATATTTAAACCACATAAATCAGGAGGCAGACCCCGCCAATGGATCATCTGATGACCATAGAGAGTAAATAAGATCACGTTTTTAACTGGTGGAAAGAGGACCTAAAATGGGAATGGAGGGACAAATGAACAGTTTTTGTTGAAAAACGAGAGCAAAACAATAAACATCAGATCAAAAATAAAAGGTATGTAAACAGGAGTTTTACCTGTGATGGAAAGACCAAACATCAAACCACCAGTCCAAGCTATTTTTCTACATTGGTCAGTATCAAACCCAGAGAAACCCCAAAGGGGAGACATAAACCTGGGAGGAAAAAGGATTGAAATCAATCAAAAATCTAGACCAGAAATGGCCACTACATAGGTGTCCCAGAGTTGGTTAAAATTACGTTAAGTCATACTAAGTTAAGGCATACAGTATAGAAATTGCATCAATCCAAAAGACCCAATATGCTGGTATATTTTACACTAGGCAAAATAAGACTATTTAAGCTGACATATCAATTTGGGAAAGGTGTCTAGGTATCTACTAGTGAAGATACAGTAGTAGAAGATATAGTAGTAGAATTTGAGGTGCAGAAGCCATGTGTAACCATATCAGCATGGATTTGTGTGTACCAAAAAATTTTTTTTTAATTATACGATTAGAGAAATGGATAAGAAAGAGAAAAGAAAAGGGAAGGGGAGGGGAAAGGAGGGGGGTCACCACTGGTGGAGCAAGCCAGGGACAGGTCAGGTCATATATATTGAAGGTATTCATCCGAGAACTGGAAGAGGTTCCAGTAGAACCATCTGGTCTTTTGTTTCTGAGTTTGGTCCCGAAGGGTCGAGGTCAGGTCCTCCACTCCAGCTACTTTTTAGTTTTCTTGCATTTTTCTGGACTGCCTTTTGCTTAAGGACAGCATTCCTGAGGATTGGTGACCAGAACTGGATGGCGTACTCCAGATGTGCCTGAACCAGAGTTTTGGAAAGTGGTAGAATTATAGTTTTATCTCTTGAGTAGATAGCCTTTTTAATGCCTGCTAATAGTCTGCTAGCATTGCTTGCTATTGCTGAGTCTGTGATCTAGAACAAAAGAACTCTGGACGGCCGCACTCCTGTGCAATTTCTTTATTTAAGTGTCGGATACAAAGGTGAACTACAGGTATCAGCTTTTTTTCACACCAAGGTTGGGTGCTTACTCATAGCTCAAAAAAACTGGTGTCTACAGACAGGTGTATATATACACACTGGTACATAGATAATTACATGAAGTGAAGGTTATCAATTGACACCCTAATTGGCAATCAATTGATTAATTAAACAAGTGTCAGAAAAACGTGTCAAACTGAAACTTCTCACCATTACCATATAAATGAGTAAATAAACCTCAAATTAGTGTATTTGCTGTGCTCTGTTGTGAACGTCCATAGTAAATGTTGTAAAAACAATAATAGTGGAACAAAAACACATATGTGCTAGAAGGACAAACAGAAAATCCATCTAAAAGTATAAGTGTATTTAGCACAATTATTTAATTGTAGCAATTACTCACGGTGGAGCTGCTGGTTTAAATAGGGCTGTTACCATCACCTTCATTACCTCTATTTCACCAGAACCGGGTCTAATGGTCCCATTGAGTTTAATACCAGACAATGTAGGCACCAGAAACTTGAGTATCTTTTCCAATACTGTAATAAACATAACTGTAGGAAGTAGCAGGAAAGAGGTAGAAGAAGAGTTGCAGGGAAGTTCAAATACCTTTTCTTAGTGTATCATTAGGAATTGAACTCTTGTAGGTGAATGTACTTTCCTCTTAGAGTTGAATCTTTGCCTGCCTGGATAGGTTTCTCTCACTAACCTAGCAGCCAGCACGCAGCACGAACAAAAGTCTCTGCCACAGACTTGAATAGAACAAAACCCGTACGATCCTCTGCCACAGGATGTAATGGTTTACGATGGATAGCAAACACAGCACTAGAACCTTTAAGCTGACCCGGCAGTACTATGCGGTAGGATAACTTTAGGATACGTCCTCCAACTGAGTCACCAGGCCCCTCTCCAGGCCAGCACTTTGCATGATCCTTCCATGACGGGTCCTCCCCTGGGATCTTCTCAGTTGTCCAGCTTCTTCCTGTAGGACAGACAGCCCAGGACCATTCCCCTGCCGCTGTAGTAGGCCCCAGACAGACTTCTGGGCCCACCCACACGCTGCAGCAACGTGGGCCTCCCGATCGGAGGACCACGCGGTAGTACTCCTAATGCCGCGTACACACGAGCGGACTTTACGGTAGACTTTGCCCGGCGGACATTTCGACGGACTTTACGACGGACTTTCTGAATGAACGGACTTGCCTACACACAATCCACCAAAATCCGTCTAATTTGTACGTGATGACGTACGACCGGACTAAAACAAGGAAGTTCATAGCCAGTAGCCAATAGCTGCCCTAACATGGCTTTTTGTCCGTCGAACTAGCATACAGACGAGCGGACTTTTCGACCGGACTCGATTTAGACGGATTGATTTAAAACATGTTTCAAATCTAAGTCCGTCCAACTTTTGAGAAAGCAAAGTCCGCTGGAGCCCACACACGATCGAATTGTCTGACGAAATCCAGTCCGCCGGGCAAAGTCTGCCGTAAAGTCCGCTCATGTGTACGCGGCATAACACATACCTGTCGGCCAGGAGGGCCAGCAGGTGGAACGAAAGATGAACCCTAAAACATGGCGTCTGTCCCAATGCAACTTGGAGGACCACCTCCACCAAGTTATCTCAGGGACATAGGAGCACTCATACACTTCAACGTGTTGCCTTTCCAACACCAACCCATGGTGACAACGACACCCACAGGCACAGTGTGAAACTACACGCAACTCAGTCAAGTTGGAACAGAGGCAAATTTGACTATGTATGAACGGATAACCCACTAAATTTACCTATAAGCAGTAGATTGAAAATCTACCAGCGCTACATAATATTAATGAAATTGATAAAATAGGGTTTAATTATCAAAGAAATTGTATCATTTAAAGTAATTTTATAATTTAAAGTACACATTTTTTTGCCAAAACCTTACAACTTTCTCTAAGATATAATCTTTTTATACTGTGATTTTTACAACTTCTAAAACTTTTTTTGGATTATAAAGTGGGTCTTACTTTATTAGGTGACAGCTGTATGGTGACAATACGATACATACAGAGGCATAAAGTATCAGGAAAAAGGATATATTGTCCTCTTACCTGAACAGATGCCTAAATCAAAGAACCGTCCCTTTTCAAAAGAAAAGAAAAGCACCCACTCTATTGGACTCTTACATTGTTATACTGTTCCATAAAACATATTTCCCAACTCCAAAGAGTTCTTTTGCATTTATAAAGTATCAAAATAAGTTGAATGGTTAACATACATAAAGAAATGATCATTATTTTGGGATGGCTAAATGAAAATTAATTTTCCTGACAGACTCCATGGCAGCCTACGTGTGGGTTAACCCCGCCTCCTCTCCAATGCTATAGGACCCCCTACCCTATAAGATTGAGCTCACCTGTATAGACTGTGTTCCTTTTTTGTCCTCTTCCAATGGACCTACACACACTGTTCTCATCCGGTTGGATGGTTTCAAGATTTGGCATACCATTTACACGGTGCAGCTCAGGGCCCAGCCACGGACGAGCAAGTAGCTTTTTCAGGCACTACATACCCCAGCGGTGGAGGGGAGGCTGCCTCTTTATGCCTGAAGGACCGACGCATCAACTGCTGGCAAGGTCTGCGACCCTCTTCTTTATCTACCTTCCATGGCAGTCGCCTCTGTGTTTATTCGTTTTGTCTGTAACCCACAGCTATGTTACATTCTGGCTATCTGTATCCCCAATTCCCCTCATGGAGGCTGAAGCACTTTGCGTTCCAGCTTGCCACGGAACTTCCGGATCGCGGCCGCCGCCATCATTTCGCATGCGCGGAGGCCTCTGTGATAGCAAGGCTTGGTTCGTGCGGATCGGCAGATTCTTCGGCGAAGACGCGAGGTGGGGGGGGGGGCAGGGACGTCACAGCGGGGATTTCAAAAGCGGCTTCTAGCTCAGCGAGCAGAGACAGCAGCTTTTCCCAGCCCTGGTCTGCCTTGGTAAGTTTTTAATGCCTGGTGTATTTTTTCTCTGAAATCTAAAATGCATTAAGATCTTGATGTTTAAAAATATTGAAGGGTAATGTTATATGTATTTATATATATATATATATATATATATATAAACGTTATTCCACATTACCTGAAAAAGTGTGGGAGTGTTTATACAATTAATTCTGTTGTAAAAAATAAATAAATAAAATAAAAAAAGAGGCAGATAAGATATTTTTCCTGTTCCTCGCTGGTTTCGGTTCATTTGGCATTATCAGGCCTTTTCAGACCATCTGTTTAGCGACCTTTTCATCTAGAGGTCATGGACAAGTCACCTCCTTCATGTGGCCAGCCCTTACGCACAAGGTATGTGCAGGTGAGGGGAGGGGTTGAGGCACAATCGCAAGTGTTGGCACTTTTGATGTCATATCTTGTCCCCCCCCCCATTCCTTTTTTCTTTTACAGTCATTTCAGGTTGGATTCTCAGGTCGTGGTCTAGAACAACAGAGACCTTGCCAGGCCACAACATTACGCAATAGTCGAAGAGATGTTCCCATTCCTCCTCCAACAAGGAGATGTTCCCATTCCTCCATTAAACAGAGGAGACGCTCACATTCCTCCTCCAACAGAGAAGATGTTCCCATTCCTCCTCCAACAAGGAGATGTTTCCAGTCCTCCTTTAAACAGAGGAGATGTTCCCATTCCTCCTCCAGTCACCCAACACACCGCCATGACAGCCGCTCTGGTTGCAGAGCCTGCTGGGGATGTGGGACATGCGTCTCGGAGGGCAAGTCACCGTGTGACCCATGTTTTTGCCCGGGCGGTTGGATAGAAAGAGACACAAAACAACAGATGGAGTCTCTTGTCAAGCGTGTGGTTCATCAATCCCTAAAGGAGTGGGATACAACCAACATGCGGAGCCAGTCCACTACCCTATCTGGCTCCCTGGCTGACGAGACCCAGGAAGATCCAGGCCTATTCAAGCCCTACGATGCCTCCCCAGGTTCTTCGGTCAGTGATTTGGAAGTAGATGAATTCATCGGAGGATTCGACTTCTCTCTGGTTTCCCCACTAGTCAAAGCGGTCAATGAGGCCCCGAAGTGGGAAGAGCCTTCCACTCCGCTGGGTAAGCAAAGGAAAATCACCTGGGGAAGGAACGCTTTAACTTTCCGCTCCTGGTGGAATTGAAAGATATTATTGATGAAGAATAGAGCAAAATGGACAAGAAAACTTCTATGTCAGATAGAATCTCTAGACTTTATCCCTTCAAAGCAGAGGGGGTGAAACATCTGGAAAAATGCTCCCCTCGTGGACGCAGCATTGCTGAGTCTGGCTAAACACGCCACCTTTCCTTTAGAAGATGCCGTATCCTTTGAGGACGGACTCGAGAGGAGATTAGATTAAGGTCTTAAAATTACAGGTTAGCCGGTATGGCTTGCAAACCCATCCTGGCCCTAGCAGCCTTGTCCACGGCAATGGAAGCTTAGACCGAAAATGTGGACTCCATATTAAGAGGTGTCTTGGAAGAGCTGGCCATAGGCTTCCTGGGGGGCTTCGATCGGTCTTATGGCTCAGGCTATGCTGTCCTTGCTCACAGCTGAGCGGGCCTTATGGTTATGTCCTTGGCTCGCTGATCCAGGATAGGCGTCTGTTTGGTCGGAAGAAACCCCAGCCCAGAAGACGCAGCATTAGGCGTTCATGAGATACACACTCGTACAGGCCCAGCCGAGACTTCAAGAGAAATTGAAGCAGAGGGCAGGCGCCCTTCCAAAAGCCTGCAAAGAGCCAGATGTCCAGTAGACGCAAGCCGGCTAAGTCATTTTGAGATTAGGCCTGCCCAGGCAGGTTGGAAAAGGGCTCATGGACCATCAAGACGGTCTCATCAGGTCACACACAGTCCTTCATCAACACTCCTTCCCCCAGATTCATTTCTACCCTGCTACCACGGCTAGAAGAGATAAGCAAGTCTTGCTGTCCTACATTAATTTGCTGAAAACACAGGGAGCGGTGGTACCCATCCTGAACGGCGAGGAGTTCCGAGGGGTATACTCCCCTCTCTTCCTAGTTCAGGAAAAGAATTGTTCTTGGTGTCCAGTGATAGACCTGACTTGTCTATCCAAAACAGAGACTCTGGCTACCATTCAACAAGCTACACAACCAGAAAATTGGTTAATCTTAATAGACTTAAAGGTTGCTTATTTCCACGTTCCTGTGCAGAGGAATTCCGCATATACCTTCGGTTCCAAGCCGGCCAAGAACATTTGCAGTTCACCTGCCTCCCCTTTGGGCTGACAACCTCACCCCGAGTATTCTCAAAAGTCCTTTGGGCTTTGGTGGCCCTCATCTGAACAAAAGGGATATGCTTGTACCACTACCTAGGCAATCTCCTGGTACTGTCCCTAGACAAAGAAGCAACTGCTGGCCCACAAGGAGCAAGTTACCTACATATTGATAGAATTCGGACGGCTCCTAAACCAAGAGAAAAGCCAGCTAGAACCAGTCCAGCGCTCTGTATACTTAGGGGCTTAGTTCAACACGATGGAGAACACCATCTCTCTTCCAGTAGAGAAATTTCCAGTCATGCGTGGGAGAAGCTCTCTGGCTCCGAGCTCTGCATGCCTGAAGGCCTCACAGTGCTTGTAAATTATCGGCACAATGGTCTCTATGTCTCCCATGGTTGAGTGGGCCCTATGGAGGGTACGCCCTTTTCAGTCAGGGTCTCTTCAACAATGGAATTCAGGGGATGTCAATCAGTCGATTCATATAACATCATTGATGAGGAACAGCCTCTTCTGGTGGCTTCAACGCAAAACTTGATCAATTGCCACTCCATCGCTCCCTTCTCCTGAATCACAATCACAGCAGATGCCAACAGTGCTGGTTGGGGGCCCTCTGCAGGGTGGAACTTGCACAAGTCAAGTGGGAGGCCCGTCTTTACAATCCGGGCTCGAATGTCCTGGAACTTCGGGCAGCCCGGTGTGCCCTTCAGTCCTTCTCTTGGATGGGGAGTCAGTATTATTGAGAATAGACAACTCCAAAGCGGTCTACTACAGGAAGGGACAAGGGGGTACTCGGAGGTCCAGCCTGCTCCAAGAAGTCTAGCCCATCATGTCTTGGACCCAGAAATATCTGGCCATCGTTTTAGCAGTCTTCATCCCTGGTGTCTAGAACATCCAGGGGGACTTCCTGTCACGCACTCAGTTAGACAACAATGAATGGTCTCTTCATGTACAGACATTCCAGCGGTTTCTGTCACTAGGAGTCAATCCCGAGGTAGTTCAATTCACTTTCCCCTGCAATTTTAATAAATAAAAAAAAAGAATTATTAACACTCGGGGCCATTGCAGCCAGGCCTTCAGAATAGATGCCCTGATAGATGACTGGATATTCAGAAAGGCTTACCCCATTATCCTCAGGGTCTTGCAGAGATTCCATGCGGAAGCAGTCGAAGTGGTGACGATAGCTCCCTATTGGCCGAAACAAACCTTGGTTCCCCCTCCTGAGCCAGCTGTGCTTCCAGGTCCCGGTGCCTCTTCCTCCCGGGCCGGATCTTCTTTTTCAGGGGGGGGGGGGGCAGTCCAGCACCCTTGTCCGGCATTACTAAGACTACTGCCTGGTGCGTGAGAGGGAAGGACTGGAATCTTTCGGGTACACCTCGAGAATGATTTAACTATTTTTCCTTCATGAGCTCAAGGAAGAAGTGCTTGAATAAAGTTTTTATAGCTGAATATGGGCCAAGTCGGTCAGGTTCTCATCCTCTACGAACAGATCAGGTAGAAATCCAAAAGCTCAGGATATCCTCAGCTTCTTTCTTTCTGGTCTATCTCTATTCATCGGCTCTCCTAGAGTCCGAGCCTCAGCCTTGTCTGCTTTCTCTGGTACATCATGGGCAGTTCACCCTTTAATCCAGCAGTTCTTCCGTGGGGCGTCAAGACTCAGACCACAAAGGAGTCCAAGATTTTCCAAATAGGATCTTCCCCTTGTTCTCAACTCACTGTCTCAACTCAGTATCAAGGGGTCCTCCCCCAGCTTTCTGTTAAAGTCCTTTCTGCTAAAGTCACTTTCCTAGTAGCCATTACCTCGGCTAAAAGGGTCCCGGAAGATCGGGTAACTAGGTAATGAAGAACCTTTTCTGGCATTCCTTCCAGACCGGGTGGTCCTTATTCCTAGGCTCGGCTCAAACACAAAAGTTACCTCAGGGTTCCTCAAGTTTCAAGAAATCGTCCTGCCTACATTCAGAACCCACAAAATTTCATCCTCTAAACATAGGCAAAATTTCTGAAAGTATACCTGCAAATTACTTCCTCCTTCACACGCTTTAACTATCTGTCTGTCCGTCACTCTGGCAGTAACAGAGCAACTACGGCCTGGATTGTCCAGTTTATCCAACAGGCTTATAGAGCTAGGGGCCTGGCTCCTCCGGAGACAGTAGTGGCACGCTCTACCAGGGGTATAGCAGCTTCATGGGCGGTAGCCCGGCACGTGGCTTCAGACATTATCTGCAAGCGGCCTCATGGGCCTCTATTAATCTATTGTCACATTACTTTATTAAGTTTGCTTCGCTTTCTTCTGTGAACTTTGGTTTATAAATCCTGTCGGTTGACGGGTCAAATTAAATTTATTGCTGTTCAGCATACCCACCCGTGTGTATTGGCTAGTTATTTTCCACACGTAGGCTGCCATGGAGTCTGTCAGGAAAAAGGAAAATTTATTATGAAATACTTACTGGAATTTTCCTTTCCTGATGGACTCCATGGCAGACAAAGTTCCCACCCATTGGGTGTTAACAGGGTCAACAAATCGTTCGACCTAGTATTAGATTATATTTAATTTTTGCTTATATGTCATTCCACTCCACTCCACCTTATTCTATTTCATATCATCTCATTATTAACCTCTACCAATCCACCCCCACCGTAAATTGCACTTTTATTTTCATTTTCATTTATTGCTAACATTATTTTTATATAGTAGAGTGCGGTGGAATGGTCATGGTTTATGGAATGCAGTAGAATGAAACAAAACAAAGCAAAATCCAAAACACCAAAACAGAAAAACAATCCATGTCCACATCTAGTTATACCGTGGACATGGATTGTGCTGCTATCTAATTTAACATGGATCGGATGTGGGGAGGGAAAAAGTCCAAGGCTTTGTTTCCACCACTGCAAGCCCAAAGTCGCACGATTTACAGTGCGACTCTGCAATGCAATTTTTGATGCAATGTCATGTGACCGGTGAAAACTATGTGAGAACAAGTCGCACCGAACTCGGAACAAAAACCTTATTTGGAGTCGCTGCGGCCTGAGTTGCACGAATTAGAACGGGGACTATTGAAATACATGGGTTTTGACTTGTCATGCGACTCCACATGTGTCAAGTTGCACAACAACTCACAGTAGTGGAAACAGAGCCTAGAGGAAATGGTTTCACGCAATAAAAACTCCCCCACTTATCTCACACAAAGCTTCATTATTCATAGAAGTGTGTTACATCCCACTCATGGTTTAGGCCAAGGGGTTTTCTAGTATTAAAGTTGAAGATTCAGAATACATTTTTTTTTTACATAAGATTCTGAATTTGTCCCAGTCTCTTTTTGGTACTGTAACTTTTTCTACTCCTTGTATGGACAAACTTGCCACATCTTTATCGTGATTAGGGATGAGCTTCGTGTTCGAGTCGAACCCATGTTCGACTCGAACATCGGCTGTTCGACCGTCCGTCGAATTGCGAACGTTATGGGCCGTTCGCGCCAAATTCGTGTGGCGCGTCACGGCCCATAATTCACTGCGGCATCGCAGTGCATTGCTGGCTGATGATTGGCCAAGCATGCACTATGACCCGCATGCTTGGCCAATCACAGCGCCGTCAGTAGAGAGAGCTGTAATTGGCCAAAGCCAGGGTGGCTTTGGCCAATTATGGCTCAGGGGATTTAGTACACGCCCCACACTATATAAGGCCGCCTGCACGGCGGCCCTGTGTAGTGTGTTCCGGTGTGCTGATAGAGAGAGAGACAGACAGTGTCATTTGATTTGAGAGCTAGATTAGGCTAGATCTGTTCCTGCTCTTTACATTTAGTGCAGTGCGTCCTGCTCACAGTGTTCAGCTAGATCTGTTCCTGCTCTTTACATTTAGTGCAGTGCGTCCTGCTCACAGTGTTCAGCTAGATCCGTTCCTGCTATTTACATTTAGTGCAGTGCGTCCTGCTCACAGTGTTCAGCTAGATCTGTTCCTGCTATTTACATTTAGTGCAGTCAGTGCGTCCTGCTCACAGTGTTCATCTAGATCTGTTCCTGCTATTTACATTTAGTGCAGTGCGTCCTGCTCACAGTGTTCAGCTAGATCCGTTCCTGCTATTTACATTTAGTGCAGTCAGTGCGTCCTGCTCACAGTGTTCAGCTAGATCCGTTCCTGCTATTTACATTTAGTGCAGTCAGTGCGTCCTGCTCACAGTGTTCAGCTAGATCCGTTCCTGCTATTTACATTTAGTGCAGTGCGTCCTGCTCACAGTGTTCAGCTAGATCCGTTCCTGCTATTTACATTTAGTGCAGTGCGTCCTGCTCACAGTGTTCAGCTAGATCCGTTCCTGCTATTTACATTTAGTGCAGTGCGTCCTGCTCACAGTGTTCAGCTAGATCCGTTCCTGCTATTTACATTTAGTGCAGTCAGTGCGTCCTGCTCACAGTGTTCAGCTAGATCCGTTCCTGCTATTTACATTTAGTGCAGTCAGTGCGTCCTGCTCACAGTGTTCAGCTAGATCCGTTCCTGCTATTTACATTTAGTGCAGTGCGTCCTGCTCACAGTGTTCAGCTAGATCCGTTCCTGCTATTTACATTTAGTGCAGTGCGTCCTGCTCACAGTGTTCAGCTAGATCCGTTCCTGCTATTTACATTTAGTGCAGTGCGTCCTGCTCACAGTGTTCAGCTAGATCCGTTCCTGCTATTTACATTTAGTGCAGTGCGTCCTGCTCACAGTGTTCAGCTAGATCCGTTCCTGCTATTTACATTTAGTGCAGTCAGTGCGTCCTGCTCACAGTGTTCAGCTAGATCCGTTCCTGCTATTTACATTTAGTGCAGTGCGTCCTGCTCACAGTGTTCAGCTAGATCCGTTCCTGCTATTTACATTTAGTGCAGTGCGTCCTGCTCACAGTGTTCAGCTAGATCCGTTCCTGCTATTTACATTTAGTGCAGTCAGTGCGTCCTGCTCACAGTGTTCAGCTAGATCCGTTCCTGCTATTTACATTTAGTGCAGTCAGTGCGTCCTGCTCACAGTGTTCAGCTAGATCCGTTCCTGCTATTTACATTTAGTGCAGTGCGTCCTGCTCACAGTGTTCAGCTAGATCCGTTCCTGCTATTTACATTTAGTGCAGTGCGTCCTGCTCACAGTGTTCAGCTAGATCCGTTCCTGCTATTTACATTTAGTGCAGTGCGTCCTGCTCACAGTGTTCAGCTAGATCCGTTCCTGCTATTTACATTTAGTGCAGTGCGTCCTGCTCACAGTGTTCAGCTAGATCCGTTCCTGCTATTTACATTTAGTGCAGTCAGTGCGTCCTGCTCACAGTGTTCAGCTAGATCCGTTCCTGCTATTTACATTTAGTGCAGTGCGTCCTGCTCACAGTGTTCAGCTAGATCCGTTCCTGCTATTTACATTTAGTGCAGTGCGTCCTGCTCACAGTGTTCAGCTAGATCCGTTCCTGCTATTTACATTTAGTGCAGTGCGTCCTGCTCACAGTGTTCAGCTAGATCCGTTCCTGCTATTTACATTTAGTGCAGTGCGTCCTGCTCACAGTGTTCAGCTAGATCCGTTCCTGCTATTTACATTTAGTGCAGTCAGTGCGTCCTGCTCACAGTGTTCAGCTAGATCCGTTCCTGCTATTTACATTTAGTGCAGTGCGTCCTGCTCACAGTGTTCAGCTAGATCCGTTCCTGCTATTTACATTTAGTGCAGTGCGTCCTGCTCACAGTGTTCAGCTAGATCCGTTCCTGCTATTTACATTTAGTGCAGTCAGTGCGTCCTGCTCACAGTGTTCAGCTAGATCCGTTCCTGCTATTTACATTTAGTGCAGTGCGTCCTGCTCACAGTGTTCAGCTAGATCCGTTCCTGCTATTTACATTTAGTGCAGTGCGTCCTGCTCACAGTGTTCAGCTAGATCCGTTCCTGCTATTTACATTTAGTGCAGTGCGTCCTGCTCACAGTGTTCAGCTAGATCCGTTCCTGCTATTTACATTTAGTGCAGTGCGTCCTGCTCACAGTGTTCAGCTAGATCTGTTCCTGCTATTTACATTTAGTGCAGTGCGTCCTGCTCACAGTGTTCAGCTAGATCTGTTCCTGCTATTTACATTTAGTGCAGTCAGTGCGTCCTGCTCACAGTGTTCAGCTAGATCCGTTCCTGCTATTTACATTTAGTGCAGTGCGTCCTGCTCACAGTGTTCAGCTAGATCTGTTCCTGCTATTTACATTTAGTGCAGTGCGTCCTGCTCACAGTGTTCAGCTAGATCTGTTCCTGCTATTTACATTTAGTGCAGTCAGTGCGTCCTGCTCACAGTGTTCAGCTAGATCCGTTCCTGCTATTTACATTTAGTGCAGTGCGTCCTGCTCACAGTGTTCAGCTAGATCTGTTCCTGCTATTTACATTTAGTGCAGTCAGTGCGTCCTGCTCACAGTGTTCAGCTAGATCCGTTCCTGCTATTTACATTTAGTGCAGTGCGTCCTGCTCACAGTGTTCAGCTAGATCTGTTCCTGCTATTTACATTTAGTGCAGTGCGTCCTGCTCACAGTGTTCAGCTAGATCCGTTCCTGCTATTTACATTTAGTGCAGTCAGTGCGTCCTGCTCACAGTGTTCAGCTAGATCCGTTCCTGCTATTTACATTTAGTGCAGTGCGTCCTGCTCACAGTGTTCAGCTAGATCCGTTCCTGTTATCTTCCTACTGACAGGCAGGCTTGTCTGGTTACAGTATATAAAGCTACCTGAAGAAAATTACAGGTGTTCTATCCCAGCTTAGTGCAGCTACAGGCCATTAGTATGTCTGGAAGGCCAAGAAGGAGAGGCAGACAGTCACAAGCCAATAAGAGAGGGCAAGCAGGCTCTGTGTCTAGTGCTGGTCGTGGAGACGGTGCATCCTCATCAGCACGTGGCCATGGGACACGCTTGGCCTTTTTTTCGGCAGCTGGCCGTGTTGAGCCGCAACATGCAGAAAACTTGGTCGAGTGGATGACCAAGCCGTCCTCATCCTCCTCATCCTCTCTCACCCATGCCCAGGGTGCTTTGTCTGGCAAAGCAGCGGCCTCTTCCCTCAGCTCAATGTCATCAGTGACTCCTTCCCTAGCTCCACCATGTCCTCATGAGGATTCCCTCGAACTGTTTGACCACAGTGTTGGGTACATGCTCCAGGAGGATGCCCAGCGTTTGGAAGGCTCTGATGATGATACTGAGCTCGATGAAGGCAGTAACATGAGCACGGACAGAGGGGGTGCCCAAGAAGGACAGCAATCTGGCAGTCATGCTCCCCCTGCTGCAGCATACTGCCAGGTTTGCTCCAGTGATGAGGAGGGAGGGGATGATGAGGTCACTGACTCAACGTGGGTGCCTGATAGGAGAGAGGAGGAGGAGGAGGAGGAGGAGGCGGCACATCACCAACGAGGCAGGATGCCCTCCAGGGGCCAGCCTAAGGGCAGCACATTGACTGCATCACACCCCAAAGCTCCACATGTGCAGGGCGCTGCAGTCTCTGCGCGTTATTCAAAAAGTTCTTTGGTGTGGGCCTTTTTTGAGACGAGTGCATCAGATCGCACCGCTGCTATTTGCAACATATGTCTCAAGCGTATCTCGCGTGGCCAAAACATCTCCCGCTTGGGTACCACATGCTTGACCAGACATATGTTGACCTGCCATGCAGTTCGTTGGCAAGCATATCTAAAAGACCCACACCAAAGAACAAAGAGGATCTCTCCTTGCTCCTCATCAGCTGAGATTTCCAACCCCACTAGACCTTCAGTCCTCTCTGAGACCTGCAGTGAGAGGAATGAAGGTGTAGAATTAGGTGTGTCACAGCCAAGTACTTGTGGGCAATCTGCTTTTGGTACACCGACGCCAGATTGTACCAGGCAAATTTCCCTGCCCCAGCTGCTGCACCGCCGAAAGAAGTTTGCTCCCAGCCATCCACATGCCCAGCGGTTGAATGCTAGCTTGGCAAAATTGCTAGCACTTCAACTGCTGCCTTTTCAGTTGGTAGACTCTGCCCCCTTCCGTGAGTTTGTGGAATGTGCGGTTCCTCAGTGGCAGGTACCCAAACGCCACTTTTTCTCACGGAAGGCGATTCCAGCTCTCTACCGGCATGTGGAAGGCAATGTCCATGCCTCGCTGGACAGGGCGGTCAGCGGTAAGGTGCATATTACCGCTGACTCATGGTCCAGCAGGCATGGACAGGGACATTACTTAAGTTTCACGGCGCATTGGGTGACTCTGCTGGCAGCTGGGAAGGATGCAGGACAAGGTGCAGTAGTGTTGGAGGTTGTTCCGCCACCACGCCTCCAAAATGCTGATTGTGACACACCTCTCTCCTCCACCCCCTCCTCTTCTTCTTCCTCCATGGCCTCTTCCTCGGAACCAGCGGTGCTCCGTAGGCGTTCAAGGGGCTACGCAAGTACGCAGGCCAAAAGATGCCATGCGGTGCTTGAGCTGGTGTGCTTGGGGGACAGGAGCCACACTGGGGCAGAGGTTCTGTCAGCTCTGCAGGGGCAGGTTCAGAGGTGGTTGACGCCACGCCAACTTAAGGCAGGAATGGTGGTTTGCGACAATGGCACCAACCTCCTCTCTGCCCTCCGACAGGGACAACTGACCCATGTGCCCTGTTTGGCTCACGTCCTTAACTTGGTGGTGCAGCGGTTCTTGGGCAGGTACCCGGGCTTACAGGATGTCCTGAGGCAGGCCAGGAAAATCTGTGTGCATTTCCGCCGGTCATATAATGCCAGTGCTCGGCTGACGGACCTCCAAAAGGAGTTTAACCTGCCCAAGAACCGCCGAATCTGTGACATGCCCACCAGGTGGAACTCGACATTGGCCATGCTGCAGCGGCTGCACACGCAGCAGAGGGCCATAAATGAGTACCTGTGCGACTATGGCACCAGGACAGGGTCAGGGGACCTTGGTTTTTTTTCCCCACGCCAGTGGGCCATGATCAGGGATGCATGCACTGTCCTGTCACCATTCGAGGAGGCCACGAGGATGGTGAGCACTGACAGTGCATGCATCAGTGACACTGTCCCCCTTGTCCACCTGTTGGAGCACACGCTGCGTGGAATAATGGACAGGGCACTTGAGGCAGAACAGAGGCAGGAAGAGGAGGACTTCCTTAGCTCTCAAGGCCCCCTTTATCCAGACAGTGTTCCTGCGTGCCCGCCGATCACACAGGAAGAGGACGAGGAGGAGGAGGAGGAGGAGGAGGAAGATTGTGTCAGTATGGAGGTGGAGCCTGGCACTCAGCATCAGCAGTCTTTAAGGGATCAGTCCCAAGGAACACATGGACTTGTACGTGGCTGGGAGGAGGTGGCTGCGGACGTTGTTGTCCTTAGTGACCCAGAGGACTCCGGACCGAATGCCTCAGCAAACCTACGCTGCATGGCCTCCCTGATCCTGCAAAGCCTGCGTAAGGATCCTCGTATTCGTGGTATCAAGGAGAAGGACCAATACTGGCTGGCAACCCTCCTTGATCCACGTTACAAGGGTAAGGTTGCGGACCTTATCTTGCCATCGCAGAGGGAGCAGAGGATGAAACATCTTCGGGAGGCCTTGCAGAAAGGTCTGTGCAACGCGTTCCCAGAGACTGGGAGGTTACAAACTCCTGTTTCTGGACAACGTGTTGCTGAGGCTTCGGTCAGTCAAAGAAGGAGCGGTGGAGAAGGTGGCCGTCTGACCGATGCGTTCAGACAATTTTTTGGTCCGCAGCCCCAAGGTATGATCGGTTCCAGCAACCATCGCCAGCGTCTGTTTTACATGGTGCAGGAATACCTAGGGGCAAGATCAGACTTGGACACCTTTCCCACCGAAAATCCTCTGGGTTACTGGGTCTTGAGGATGGATCACTGGCCAGAGCTTGCACAGTATGCAATTGAGCTACTGGCCTGTCCTGCATCCAGCGTTCTTTCGGAACGCACATTCAGTGCTGCTGGAGGCGTGGTAACCGATCACAGGGTGCGTCTGTCCACTGACTCGGTCGATCGGCTGACCTTCATAAAAATGAATCAGTCTTGGATCACCACCAGCTACCAAGCACCTGATGCTGATGTAACTGAATAATTTTTTTCAGATCCCTTCAAAGACTGCCTATGCTGATGCTGAGTGACTATCCCTGAGTAATTATCCTCTTCCTCCTCAATCATCACGCTGATAGCTTGTAAGAACATTTTTGGTTCTGGGCGCCACCACCAGTGCCTAAGGCACAATTTTTCAGCCCCTGTATAACAGGGGCGTGTAATTACAATTTTTGATGTAATACTTTGCAGCACGGCTCGTTCCTGCATTCCAACTAGAGTGTCTGTGAGGGGTTGCAGTGTTGTGGCACCAGCACCAGTGCCTAAGGCCCAATTTTTCTGCCCCTGTCTAACAGGGGCGTGTAATTACAATTTTTGATGCAATACTTTGCAGCAGGGCTCGTTCCTGCGTTCCAACTAGAGTGTCTGTGAGGGGTTGCAGTGTTGTGGCACCAGCACCAGTGCCTAAGGCCCAATTTTTCTGCCCCTGTCTAACAGGGGCGTGTAATTACAATTTTTGATGCAATACTTTGCAGCAGGGTTCGTTCCTGCGTTCCAACTAGAGTGTCTTTGAGGGGTTGCAGTGTTGTGGCACCAGCACCAGTGCCTAAGGCCCAATTTTTCTGCCCCTGTCTAACAGGGGCGTGTAATTACAATTTTTGATGCAATACTTTGCAGCAGGGCTCGTTCCTGCGTTCCAACTAGAGTGTCTGTGAGGGGTTGCAGTGTTGTGGCACCAGCACCAGTGCCTAAGGCCCAATTTTTCTGCCCCTGTCTAACAGGGGCGTGTAATTACAATTTTTGATGCAATACTTTGCAGCAGGGCTCGTTCCTGCGTTCCAACTAGAGTGTCTGTGAGGGGTTGCAGTGTTGTGGCACCAGCACCAGTGCCTAAGGCCTAATTTTTCAGCTCCTGTTCAACAGGGGCATGTAATTACAATTCTTGATCTAATATTTCACAGCAGGGCCCTGTGAGGGCTTACAGTGTTTTGGCCACAGCAACACCTAAGGCCCAAATTTCTGCTGAGTATATAGGGCAGGACCCTACTTTCAAACATCTAACTTACAAACGACTCCTACTTGCAAACGGAAGGAGACAACAGGAAGTGAGATGAAATCTACCCCTAGGAAGGGAAATTCTCTCATGTAAGAGTTAATATGGGAAAACAATTTCTCCTTTCCACTGATGCTTTCCAATCCTTGTTCCACAAAAAAACCCAAATTTTCAAAAAACATTTTTCATTGGGACAAAAAAGTGAGGTGAAATCTTCTGAAGAGGAGGAAAGACGCAAAACAAATGTCACAGGGGTGATAACCCTTCCCTATGTTTTCCAAAAAGCTTAGAAAAGATTTTTTGGCTGGAGCTAAACACGTTAAAAATGTTCAAAATTACAAACAGATTCTACTTAACAACAAACCTACAGTCCCTGTCTTGTTTGCACCGCCTGTATACTGCTGTTCAGAGTATATAGGGACCTTTCCTTATTTTAATTTGGGTGCGGGGTTCCCCTTAATATCCATACAAGACCCAAAGGGCCTGGTAATGGACTGGGGGGTACCCATGCCGTTTGTCTCACTGATTTTCATCCATATTGCCAGGACCCGACATGACATTAAACCCGCAAGCAGTTTTAAATGAGATTTTTTCCTTTAAAAATGACATTTGGTGCAGGGACTGTTCTAAACATGGGAAACACGCGTCACTTTACAGGCATACTATAGACACCCCCCAGGTACGATATTTAAAGGAATATTTCACTTTTTTTTTTTTTACTTTAAGCATCATTAAAATCACTGCTCCCGAAAAAACGGCCGTTTTTAAAAGTTTTTTTTGCATTGATACATGTCCCCTGGGGTAGGACCCGGGTCCCCACACCCTTTTTAGGGCAATACCATGCAAATTAGCCTTTAAAATGAGCACTTTTGATTTCGAACGTTCGAGTCCCATAGACGTCAATGGGGTTCTAACGTTCGTGCGAACTTGCGGTCCGTTCGCGGGTTCTGGTGCGAACCGAACCGGGGGGTGTTCGGCTCATCCCTAATCGTGATGTTCATTCCAGTGTTTGGCCACATTTTGTTGCATGGTTCTTTTGTATATCGTATAAATGATCATATAACCGATCTCTTAACCTGTGAGTTGTGCGACCAACATACCGGAGCAAGCATAATTCACATGTAATAATGTACACTATTGGGGGGCGTGTCCAAGATGGCGCTGGGAGCGGACGTGTAGTACCAGAGCTCCCACTCCGGACTTAAATCCTTCTATAATCCTGGTGTGGATTTTGCACATATCGCCCTGCCAAATACACCGAGGTCTCCCCTGTGACTCAGGGAATGCGCAGACACAAAAAGGGGACACAGAAACCGCGAGTTCCTGACCATACGCGGACGCCGCCGAAGCCCGGGCCTTCTCCTCCTAAGGCTCACCACATGGAGACGCAGACACCCGCCCCGCCGGACGGCGCGATCCAGGCTGGATCTCAGGCGTTTGAGGCCCTGATGCAGGCTATCTCCACATGCCAGGCCACTCTCACCATAAAAATAGACCATGTCCAGGAAGAAACCGCTCTTATCCGCCGGGACATGGACCGTTTCAGGGAGCGAGTGGGGGAGGTGGAGCGGCGGGTCTCTGCCTCAGAGGACGTGCAGAGGGAACACCATGAGGACATTCAGATTCTGAAAACGAAAGTGAGGGCACTTGAATTCAGGGCCGAGGACGCCGAGAATCGGAATTGGAGGAATAATCTCCGGGTCCTCGGTCTCCCGGAGGGTGCAGAAGGGACAGACCCGGTCGGATTTATGGAGAAATTGCTCCCAACTCTCCTCCCGAAAGCACAGTTTTCCCCGCACTTCTCCATCGAACGAGCCCATCGAATGCCTGCTAGCAGAGGCCCACAGGGAGCGCCGCCGCGCACTTTCATTTTCAAACTCCTGCATTACAGGGACAGGGACACAGTGCTCCGCTCTGCTCGGCTGCAAGGGGACCTACACTACGAAAATACGAAAATTCTCATCTTTCCAGACTACTCTGTGGAGACACAGAGGCAGCGGAAATCTTTCGACCATGTTCGTGCCATGTTGAGAGAGAAAGGAATCAAGTATAGTATGCTATTTCCAGCCAAACTGAGGGTGCAGGATGGCGAAAAAGTGCAGTTCTTTACCTCTCCCAGAGAAGCGGCTGCATGGGCTGATACCATTCGAAGGTAACTTCCACCAGGAAAATTGTGAGTACAATGCTGGAAAATCTGCAGAGGGGTTTTGTTCCTAGAAGGGAGGGATTGATACTGGACATTTATCACATCATCAAGGGTACCTGAGGGCTGTCTGTTCGGTACCCCCCCTGAACTTGTGACTCTGGTCCTAACCCATATTTCCTCCCTCCAGTACATCCCTAGTGGCACATGGGTTTTTCCAGGATCCAGCATGGGGTTAGAAGAGACGCTTGCTGTGAAACTCTGAACCTCTCCTCATATATAAATACCCTTTATTGATACTGTCTACTCCTGGACAAAAGACAAGTTTTCTCATTACTCCTGGATTGTCACCAAGGACGCAGAGTTGACGCCTCATCCTCTTTGGGACAGGATAGGGCCCCAGTAATCACCTGCCTTTTGTACTTTCCTCTCCCCTTCCCCCCCCCTACTTCCCCCTGCTAGTTTTTTCCAGCAAACCCTCGATCCCGGCTGGGGTCGGAGACACTCGGCAACCACCGCAAGTTTTGTGCCCCCGGGGCTCCGGGTGATCCACACCAACTCTTCCTTACCGGAACTTAAAGTACACTTGAATATTTTTTGATTCTCAGAGGTTGGTTGCCTCTAGTTCACTGCCTCCATGACTAGCCTTTGGGCTGTAGCAATTTTTGGGTTACAAACCTGCCTCCATGTTGGGGGGTCGGGTGGGGTGGGGGGGGGTTTGGGGACGTTGAGCCATGTTTCTGGCTCCCAGTTTTTTGTTTTCTATTATTTGACAGTACTGTGTTTGCTCAGCCTACTAGAACTCTTGCCGGGCCTTGGTTCACTTCGGGCGTCCCTTGGGATGGCCGGTGGTGCACCGGGACTTGTATGCAATATATATCCTGTTTCTTTAATACTTAAACTGTATACATGACTAACCTTGATATCCTCTCCTGGAACACACAGGGTCTAAACTCTCCTCTGAAACGCTCCTTAGTGTTTCAATTTATCAAAAAGCATAACCCCCATATTTGTGTGTTACAGGAGACACATTTGATTGGTAGCAAAACCCTCAGCCTAAAGAAACCTTGGGTAGGTTATCACTACCACTCTACCTACTCTAACTTTGCTAGAGGGGTTAGTATTTTGGTCCTAAAGACTCTCCCCTTTAAACTCCTTGATTTGGTTTTGGATCCTGATGGGAGATATGTGCTAATACACGCTCTGATATATGACCTACCATGGGTGCTGGTGGGTGTATACCTGCCCCCCCCAGCTTCCTTCAGGGTCCTCAACTTAATCTCGGGAGGGCTGGCTCGGTTTCCCCCGGATAATGTGGTGCTAATGGGAGACTTCAACCTGGTCCTGGACTCTGGGTTGGATAGGAGCTCGGTGGGAGGTACGGCTCGCCATGATTTAGCGGACTGGGCTGACACATATGGTCTGGTGGATGTTTGGAGATGGAAAAACCCTCAAACTAAAGCATTTACATGCCACTCAGCCACGCATAGATCATTCTCTCGTATAGACCTGGCCTATGTGGCGGCCCCTGTCCTCCCCAGAGTTTGAGATATCAGCATACTTCCACGGGGAATCTCAGACCACGCCCCGCTGCTGCTGTCCCTGGAACTGACGGCGACTCCGTCGGATAGACTCTGGAGGTTGTCCAGATTCTGGATATCTGATACGGAGGTGGACTCTCAGTTTCAGGATTCGATGCAGCAATTTTGGCAAGTCAACCCGGGCACCGCCCCTGATAATACTGTTTGGGAGGCCTTCAAGGCCTCATCAAGGGGGCACTACCAATATATCATTGCTAAAGTAAGGAGACTACGCAGGGCAGAACTTACTAGACTTGAAGCTGAGGCGATTAGGCAAGAGGCTCTTTATGTCCGGTCTCGCGACCCACAAGACTACACCACACTCCAATCCCTTATTCAACAAACCTTGTTGACACAGACCTCCCTGACACAAAAAAAGCTATTATACCAATCCCAACGCATATTTGAGCAGGGTGAGAAGACAGGTCGCCTTTTGGCCTGGCTCTCCAGGGAACAATCCGGGGTAACGGCAATAGCGCAGATTAGAGACCAGGACGGGACACTTCATTCCTCCCCAGCGGAGGTAAACAGATGCTTCACCAAATACTATCAGCAATTGTATAGCTCACGAGTAGCGTATGACCAACAAGCCCTCACTGACTATCTGGGGGAAATTGACATCCCAGTCCTCACAACCACCGCAGCAAACAATCTGGACGCTCCCATCCAACTGGAAGAGATACAAAAAGCCCTAAAAATGATGCAGACAGGGAAAACGCCGGGCCCAGACGGCTTCCAAGTAGAGTTCTATAAGACTTACATGGAGGAACTAGCCCCTAGATTACAGATGGTTTTTAGCTCAGCTCTAAAAGCTGGGGCCCTCCCGGCCTCGATGAGTGAAGCAGTCATAGTGCTCATTCCGAAACCGGGGAAAGATCTTACCCTCTGTGCGTCCTACCGCCCTATTTCTCTCCTAAATGTTGACGCGAAGGTCCTAGCCAAAATCCTTGCCAACCGCTTAAATAAAGTCATCACTGCCCTGACTCATCCGGACCAAACGGGGTTCATGCCCGGTAGAGGTACAGATATAAATATCCGTAGATTGCACACTCATATTGCGGTGGCTGACCCGGGGAGCCCTGGGGTGGTAGCCTCACTCGACGCTGAGAAAGCTTTTGACTCGGTCGAGTGGGGCTACCTGTGGAGGGTCCTTTCCAGATTTGGTTTTGGTCCGGTTTTTCTCTCCTGGATTCAGATGTTGTATGCACATCCAAGGGCTCGCATACGCACAGGGGGTAACCTCTCGGAACCATTTCTCTTGGAGCGGGGGACTCGGCAGGGATGTCCGCTGTCCCTGGCATTGTTTGCCTTGGCCCTGGAGCCGCTGGCGGCCCATATTAGAAGTGACCGGGCCGTCAGGGGTATCAGGGTAGGCCCACTGGAGGAGAAATTGTCCCTTTACGCCGATGATTCCCTCCTTTATTTAGCTGATGCCTCCGGGTCCTTGAGGGCTGCCTTGTCTCAGTTTGATGCCTTCAGCCGCTTTTCAGGAGTCCGTATCAACTGGGACAAGTCAGTCCTCTTTCCACTTCATCCATCCCTGCCTCGCATCGACACTCTGACCCCTCTCGGATGGGTTGAAGAGTTCACATATTTGGGCGTCAGAGTGGCCTCGTCCTTAGATGGGTACCTGGAACGTAATATTCTTTCGGTGTTGGACAGGCTTACCAAACAGTGTACTACTTGGCGCAAGCTCCCACTTACGCCGGTGGGCAGAGGGAATCTAATCAAAATGGTGTATATGCCCAAACTGTTGTATTTTTTTCGTCACACTCCTGTTCATATACCCCGGGCTTTATTCCGGAGACTCGACAGTATTGTGGGTGACTTTGTCTGGGCGGGTAAACCTCCTAGAGTGGCCAGACGGACCCTTTATCTTCCCCTCTCTGGAGGTGGCCTGGCCCTCCCAAATTTCCTCATATATTACTGGGCGGCAGTTTTGCTTACCGTCCGCTGGTGGTTCTCCCAGCCTAGGCAGAACCCAGCGGTCACCCTCGAAGCCGCAATCCTTGGTTCATATGCGGCCCTTTCTAATCTAGTCTTCAGGGGGTGTAAAGCACACCCGGCGGTTACGGTGCCTATGAAGACCACTATACGGGTTTGGCAGTGCTCCCGGACGACACATCGGGACCCCATGGTGGTCTCCCCCCACACACCCCTTTGGGGCAATCCCTCTCTTCCCCACCTAAATACAATACCTGACCCGGCGGCATGGGCAGCGAAGGGAATTGTTACCCTTAAGCAAATAATGCCAAACGGCAAGATCCTAACATTCCTGGAACTAAAACAAGCATTTAAACTTCCTCGGTCCTTCCAATTTCGTTACTGGCAGCTTCGACATGCCCTTACATCCCAATTCCCTAGCCCAGTCACTCTGACCTCTGACTCTATTGAGAGACTTCTTACGACAGAACTTTTGCACAAACCACTTTCCACCCTCTACATGTATCTTACAGTGGCCCACGACACGGACACCTCACACTTGCTGGCCAAGTGGAAGGTAGACATTCCCAACCTTGACGAAGAGATATGGGAAGAATGTGTTTCCACGTTTATTCCCTCTATGATAGCGTCCAGAGATCGTTTTGTACAATTAAAATTCCTGCATAGGGCATACTATACCCCACAAAGGTTGGCCAACATATACCCCTCTCACAGCCCATTGTGCACGAGATGCTCCACTGAACGGGGCTCCTTCTTCCATATGGTATGGACTTGTCCCAAGATCCACCCATACTGGAGAGGAGTAGCGGAGGTACTAACAGAAGTCTGTGGTGCCGCGTTGACACTGGACCCTCTTGTCTTCTTGCTCAGCTATCTTGGGGATGTAGAAGGTGACCGCTATACCAAATTATGCTTGACTTTTGCCCTCTACTATGCAAGAAGAGAAATCCTATTGAAATGGAAGAGTACAGAGCTCCCCACAGTTGCCGCATGGCGAAATGCAATCGATAAAGTCCTTCCACTGTACAAAATTACTTATGAAAGTAGAAACTGCCCGGCAAAATATGATAAAATATGGTCAAACTGGTCTGATGTCTAAAGCAGTGAATTTATATCATATGCAACTGTCATGGTACTGCATCCATGAGCCACTGGGGAGCTGGGAGTGGCTGTTGATCGTTCTCTGGTTTATCTCTCCCCCCCTCGCTCTCCCCCCCCCCCCCACCTGCTTCCCTCCCTTCCCCGCTTTCCTCCCCCCCCCCTCCTTCCTTCTTCCCCTCTTTTCCCTACTCTTTCCCTTTCCTCCCCCCCCCCTCCCCTGGACCGAAATAATCTCCTTCTCGTTATATCTTTAGCAGGAGAATGTTAGGTGCAAGCTAGGAATATCTCTGTTTGTATAAAGTATGTGCACCCCCCCTTATTTGTACTGAACCATTTGATATTGGTAGTTTTTAAAAAATAGACATATTCTTTACTACGGAATGCCTTTCACCTTTGGAAACTTTGATTTTCTGTTTGCCTGGCAATGGTTAACTCCTACTGAGTTATGATCTGGTGGCAAATACTGTACTGACTATGTTCATGCTATTTGTATTTTATAATTTTCCTTTTTGTTTTCTTAAAATAAATAAAAAACTTTTACTGTCAAAAAAATAATGTACACTAAATATCTGGTATTGCAGTTAATTAATGATTTTATCCTGGTATCTTTGTGAGTAGTCATCGAATGAATCAAATCATCCCTCTTTATATGCAAACAGCATGGACAGCTATTTGCTCCACATCGGGATGAGCCCTTAAATTGCAACCAATGTGGAGAATGGTGTGTACTTGTGTATAAACTTGGGGAGAGGGTTCGAAATAAAGTAGGGGCCCTACGCCAAACTGTTTTGATGCCATTTGATAGAATTTGTGCATAAATGGGATCGCTGAAAAGTATGGGTAAATACTTCCTAACGGTAGATTCAAATTTCCTGAACTCTATGCTATACGGTGTTGAAAACATCGGGACACCACTTGCAGTCAATTTCTTTTTCCTGTCTAAAGTGGTTGTTCCATCCCTTAACAAAGCATCTCTTTTAGTATTATTAGCTATGTTAATGGCTCTATTTAAAACAGATTCCGGGTATCCCCTTTTTCTGAAGCGTTCCTTCATGTTTAAAGATTCTCCTTGAAAATTTTAATCATTACTGCATATTTGTCTTATGCCCCGTACACACGGTCGGACTTTGTTCGGACATTCCGACAACAAAATCCTAGGATTTTTTCCGACGGATGTTGGCTCAAACTTGTCTTGCATACACACGGTCACACAAAGTTGTCGGAAAATCCGATCGTTCTAAACGCGGTGATGTAAAACACGTATGTCGGGACTATAAACGGGGCAGTGGCCAATAGCTTTCATCTCTTTATTTATTCTGAGCATGCGTGGCACTTTGTCCGTCGGATTTGTGTACACACGATCGGAATTTCTGACAACGGATTTTGTTGTCGGAAAATTTTATATCCTGCTCTCAAACTTTGTGTGTCGGAAAATCCGATGGAAAATGTCCAATGGAGCCCACACATGGTTGGAATTTCCGACAACATGCTCCAATCGGACATTTTCCATCGGAAAATCCGACCGTGTGTACGGGGCATAAGTCTGGGAAACTGCCTTACAGGTATTCCCTTAATGGTGTGCTTGGTATGGCTGGAGTCGGCCCTCAACAGTGTGTTACCTGCAAGATGTTTTCTTAGAGCTTTGACTCAACTCCACCATCAATACCCATCAATGTGAGATCAAGAAAGTCAATAGAAGTGGAATCCTTGTCATTCAAAAAAGTCAGCCATTCATCCAACCTTCCTATTTCTTTGGTACATATGAATAACAGGTCATCAATATAGCGGTGAAAAAACTTTATATGGGAATGATGGGGTCACCCAGCTCCAAAGATGCAGGATCTCTCCCACCAACCCATGTAAAGGTTGGCAAGAGAGGGTGAAAACATAGCCCCCATAGAGGCTCTGCATCTCTGGAGGTAGAAGTCCCCATCGAACATAAAATAATTGTGTGTCAAAAGATATTCGAAACACTGTAAAATAAATTCCTGATGAACTAAGGAATGGGGGATAGATGAATATAGGCTGCTCACATCACAAGAAATCCACATCAGGTCATATTTCCAAACTTGACTCTTGACATCCATTAACACCTGCTTGGTGTCCCTAATTCCGCGTACACACGAGCAGACTTTACGGCAGACTTTGTCCTGCGGACTTTTCAACAGACTTTACGATGGACTTTCCAAATGAACGGACTTGCCTGCACACGATCAACCAAAGTCCGACGGATTCGTACGTGATGATGTACGACCGGACTAAAACAAGGAAGTTCATAGCCAGTAGCCAATAGCTGCCCTAGCGTTGGTTTTTGTCTGTCGGACTAGCATACAGACAAGCTGACTTTTCGACCGGACTCGAGTCCGTAAAAAAGATGTGAAACATGTTTCATTTCTAGGTCCGTCGAACTTTTGGGGGAAAAAAGTCTGCTGCAGCCCACACACGATCGAATTGTCCGACAGACTCTAGTCCGCAGGACCAAGTATGCAGTAAAGTCCGCTCGTGTGTACGCGGCATAAGAAAGCTGGGTAACTCACAAACCAAAGGCTGTAACTGAAGGTTTATCCACTGCCCTAAGCGCTCATTAAGGGATCCTTTGCCGGCAACAATCGGTCTTCCTGTTACTGGATTTAATCCCCTATGTTTTTTAGGTAGATGGTGAAATATGGGCATAATAGGTGACTTAAGGATAAACATATCTTTTTCTTTAACAGTAAAGATACCTACACTGACCGCTCAATCTTTTCTAAAGTTTTTCATAGGGTCGCATCTATGTTTACAATATGTAGTTGTCTCTGCTAGTTAGCGGACTGCTTCAGCTTTATAAGCACTGGAATCTAACACTACTACAGCCCCCCCATGGGGATTTTTAATGACAATAGTTTTGTCCTCACTTAAATCTGTTAGGGACTGTTTTTCAGAAGGTGCGAGATTGTCAGATATGATAGAGCTGGAGCATCTATGTGACAGATGAGTGAGGGCCCTCATCACCAACCTCTGAAAATTATCCATATGCTTGGTAAAAGTCAGAGTGTAGCTTGATAGGTATAGTTGTATGCCCTCCCAATCTCTCCAGGGGAACAGGATTGGATTCCAGAGTGAGATCTTCAAGATCACACAGTGCACATAGACTAAGAAAATCAAGTGGAGAGACATCTGACTCACCTATCACAGATGCTTCATTGTGGCTGGATGTGTCAGTATTCTCATTAGCGTTGTAATAATGCTTTCTGAGTGTCAATGATCTTACAAAATCATTTAAATCAAGAATAGTGCCAAAAAAAAATCAAAGTAATGATCAGGACAAAAGTTCAAGCCCTTTGCTAATAAAGATAAACACATTATTTCAGAGGCCGACCCCATAACCGATAACGATCTTCGTTTCTTTCTTTTATGCCGTCTTCCTCTTCTCCTTGTTTTCTTACACTGCTTTTCTTTTTCTTGCTGGATGCTCTGGAACCTTTGTTTAAACCCGAATTTCTGGTATTCATGCTGCTGGTTATTTCAATTGGACGATTAGTGGTCTCAGGTGAGGAATCAGAGGCTGAGGTGGCCAAAGTGTCGTTAGACTCCATTTCTGTGTCTTACACACTTTTTAAAATGTCTATTGTGAGGATGAAAAGGAAAAGATGGCTTTTTCCATATATACAGATTTTTATTGTCATAGTCCAGGTGATCTCGTGCCATCTTGTCACTCTTACCAGCAATCACATCTATCTAATTCTATCTATACGTTTATATAATCTCTTATTTAGACATATATCCAAGTGAGCAAATTCCTCATGTTGCTGTAAAGAAATCAAATCCTTTTGTATAACACCGATGTCACATTGTAATTTCTCTAGTGCTTTTGTTCTTGATTCAATTATGATTCTCATTAATTTCAAAGAGCATTCAGACAGAGCATCAGTCCATTTTTTTTTGTAGGTGTCTTAAAACAGATCAAAAGTGGGGAATTTCTTAATCCTTAGACCCCTTGGAATTTTCTCAAGAGACACATATTCCGTTAATGTTTTCACATCCCAAAACAATCTAATTTCTTTATCCATCAAATTTTCTAGCTTGCGCAACAGTAATTTCAAAGTGATCTCACCGTCTGTCAGAAACCATGAATCAGACTGAGACAGAAGTACAGTTAAATCACACTTGTTTAATAATAATGAGAAAAGGTAAACAGAGTAAACATAGTCAAAACATAGCCAGAATTCAGGAACCGGAACGGATAGTCAGACAAGCCAAAACGTCAGGGAGCCAGAGAACGGCGTAGTAGAACAGCAAGCAGGATCTGGAGCCAGAAGGAATGTCAGCCAAGCAAGTCTTTAACAGGAACACAGGAGAGCGTCTCTAGAGATGTGACCAAGGCTAAGACAGAGATCATCTGGACTGGACGGCTTAAGTAGGCAGGGCAGAGAAGCAGAGTCATCAACAGGTCAGTCACTGTGGAGAGATAGGAGCTGGCAATTAGCCGACAGCTGAGCGGGCAGCTCAGAGAAGAAAGGGCTGGGCCCAGCCCTGACAGTACCTCCTCCTGAACGACCCCTCCCCCTCGGAGGACCACCAGGCTTGAGGGGAAAACATTTATGGAAAACACGGAGGAGGACAGGGGCATGTACGTCCAAGGATGGGACCCAAGAGTGTTCCTCCAGACCGTACCCTTTCCAATGCCCCAGGTACTGTATGCACCCACGGAACCTACAGGAGTCAACAATGGACTGTGCTTCATACTCCTCATGGTTCTCAACCTGAACAGGGTGAGAACGTGGCACCGAGGTGGTAAAGTGGTTGCAGACCAAAGGTTTTAATAAGGAGACATGAAATACATTTGAGATACGCATATTAGAAGGAAGGTCTAATGCGTAAGCCACTGCGTTAATCCTGCGAAGAATATGGAAAGGCCCAATAAACCGAGGTGCGAACTTCAGAGAGGGAACAGTCGGAGGTTGGGAGATGACAGCCAGACCCTGTCCCCAACCTGGTAGGTAGGCGCAGGCATGCCTCTTCGGTCAGCATGAAGTCTGTACCTATCATTATCATGTCGCAAAGCCTCCTGGACTTGTGCCCAAGTGGAACGAAGACCACAGAGATGCTCCTCTAACGCAGGAATACTCTGCGGAACAAAAGAGTCAGGCAACATGGAAGGTTGGAAACCATAGTTTGCCATAAACAGGGACAATCGGGAAGCAGAATTCAAGGCACTATTGTGAGCAAACTCTGCCCATGGCAAGAGGTCTGATCAGTTGTTATGATGGTCAGAAATATAGCAACGTAGGAGTTGCTCCAAGGACTGATTGGCTTGTTCTGTGGCCCCATTAGACTGCGGGCGATACGCAGAGGACAAACCAAGCTGAATTCCCAACTGTGCACAAAAGGCTCACCAGAACCCGGGCACAAATTGACTACCCCTGTCTGAGAAAATCGCCTTAGGTAGCCCATGTAAGTGAAAGATCTCCTGAGCAAAAATGGAAGCCAGTTCCTTAGAAGTAGGCAACTTCTTAAGTGGAATACAATGAGACATTTTCGAGAACTGGTCAACCACCATAAGGATAACTGTGTTGCCCTGAGAGTTGGGTAACTCCACAATGAAATCCATAGACAGGTGGGTCCAGGGCCTCTCTCCATTGGGTATGGGTTGTAGAAGACCCACTGGAAGGTGTTGTGGAGTCTTACTCTGAGCACACATGGAACAGGCAGCTACGAACGCGGGTACATCAGCACGTAGACTAGGCCACCAGAATTGTTGGGAAACGGCCCAAAACTGTTGATTCTTCCCAGGATGGCCAGCAGCTTTGGGAGAATGGTAAGTCTGGATCAAGGCAGTATGGAGACTCTCTGGGACAAAGCAGCGGTCACAAGGTTTCTCAGGAGGAGCATGGACCTGAGCGGCAAGAACTTTGTCACCCAAAGGAGAAGTAAGACTGGTGCAAAACGTAGCTAGAATACGATCAGGAGGAATCGCAGGAACCTGAAACGACTCCATTTTGGAAGTGATGGAAATTGTCGTGACAAAGCATCAGCCCTTACATTCTTAGTACCGGGTAAGAATAAGACAATGTAATTGAAATTTGACAAGAAAAGAGCCCATCGCGCCCTTCTGGGAGAGACGCATTTAGCCTCAGACAAGAATGTGAGATTCTTATGGTAAGAATGAGAACTGGCACAGTGGTACCTTCGAGGAGATGTCTCCATTCTTTCAGGGCTAAAATGATCGCTAACAGCTCTCTGTCACCAATCTCGTAATTGCACTCCGCAGGTGACAATTTCTTGGAAGAGTAGCCACAAGGACGCATAGTGCTCTCAGAGGTAGGATGTTTAGACAGAAGGGCACCAACTCAAGTCTCAGAAGAATCAACCTCAAGGATAAAAGGTAACATAGGATCAGGATGTGCCAACACAGGAGCAGAAACAAAGGCAGCCTTGAGACTCTCAAAGGCCTTAATGTACTCCGGAGACCAACTCTGTGGATTACCGTCCTTTCTGGTCATATCAGTCAGGGGCTTGACCAGAGACGAGAAGTTACAAATAAACTTCTGATAATAGTTGGCAAAGCCAAGAAAACGTAAATTGATCAGAATCCCAAAACTATACCTCTCACATGTGTACAGATAGAGATAGTGGCGCTAATATAAATTGTGTAAAATAATGAGTCAGAGCAGAATGATGCCTTTGACCCTCTAATTATACATCAACATAATAGTATCATGAAAAAAAATAATTTTTATCATGAAAAATTTTTTTCAACGCCCAGTGAAAAGTGTCATTAGGGATGAGCTTCGAATTCGAGTCGAACTCATGTTTGACTCGAACATCGGCTGTTCGCAAGTTCGCCGAACAGCAAACAATTTGGTGTGTTCGCGGCAAATTCGAAAGCCGCGGAACACCCTTTAAAAGTCTATGGGAGAAATCAAAAGTGCTAATTTTAAAGGCTTATATGCATGGTATTGTCATAAAAAGTGTTTGGGGACCTGAGTCCTGCCCCAGGGGACATGGATCAATGCAAAAAAAAGTTTTAAAAACGGCCGTTTTTTCTGGAGCAGTGATTTTAATAATGCTTAAAGTGAAACAATAAAAGTGTAATATTCCTTTAAATTTCATACCTGGGGGGTGTCTATAGTATGCCTGTAAAAGGGGCGCATGTTTCCCGTTTTAGAACAGTCTGACAGCAAAATGACATTTCAAAGGAAAAAAAGTCATTTAAAACTACTTGCGGCTATTAATGAATTGCCGGTCCGACAAAACACATAAAAGTTCATTGATAAAAACGACATGGGAATTCCCCACAGGGGAACCCCGAACCAAAATTTAAAAAAAAAATGATGTGGGGGGTCCCCCTAAATTTCATACCAGGCCCTTCAGGTCTGGTATGGATATTAAGGGGAACACCGGCCAAAATTTTTTTTAAAAAATGGCGTGGGGTCCCCCTCAAAATCTATACCAGACCCTTCAGGTCTAGTATGGATTTTAAGGGGAACCCCGCGCCATTTTTTTTTTAAATGGTGTGGGGTCCCCCCAAAAATCCATACCAGAACCTTATCCGAGCACACAACCTGGCAGGCTGCAGGAAAAGGGGGGGGGACGAGAGAGCGCCCCCCCCCTCCTGAACCGTACCAGGCCACATGCCCTCAACATTGGGAGGGTGCTTTTTTTGCGGCCTGCCAGGTTGCCTGCTCGGATAAGGGTCTGGTATGGATTTTTGGGGGGACCCAATGCCATTTTTTTTAATCTTGGCGCGGGGTTCCTCTTAAAATTCATATCAGACCTGAAGGGTCCGGTATAGATTTTGAGGGGGACCCTACGCCATTTTTTTAAAAATTTTGGCCGGGGTTCCCCCTAATATCCATACCAGACCTGAAGGGCCTGGTATGGAATTTAGGGGGACCCCCACGTCATTTTTTTTTTTAAATTTTGGTTAGGGGTTCCCCTGTGGGGAATTCCCATGCCGTTTTTATCAATGAACTTTAATGTGTATTGTCGGACCGGCAATTCATTAATAGCCGCGAGTAGTTTTAAATGACTTTTTTTCCTTTGAAATGTCATTTTGCTGTCAGACTGTTCTAAACACGGGAAACATGCGCCCCTTTACAGGCATACTATAGACACCCCTCAGGTATGAAATTTAAAGGAATATTACACTTTTATTGTTTCACTTTAAGCATTATTAAAATCACTGCACCCGAAAAAACGGCCGTTTTTAAAACTTTTTTTGCATTGATCCAGGTCCCCAAACACTTTTTATGACAATACCATGCATATAAGCCTTTTGATTATTCATGTTCGTGTCCCATAGACTTTAACGGTGTTCGCGTGTTCGAACAAATTTTCTGCCTGTTTGCAAGTTCTGGTGCGAACCGAACAGGGGGGTGTTCGGCTCATCCCTAGTCACTATAGATAATAAATTACAAGAATTGAATGATCAAGCTCAACAGTTGTTTTTCAATCTTCTTGTGTGATAAATCTACTCTTCCACCACACCACCGTGATAGTGACACCACTCCCTCTAAAGAGCAAACTCACCAGATTGTATAGCCTGCCACTTTCGTGTTCGGCAAAACAGCAATTGTACCACACCTGGGTTGCATGTGATGAACCGTGACTCCAATCAAGCCAGCTCCTTATGTGAAAAAATGAATAAAGTGCTCCACATAGCGTGATACCATTTTGAAAGATTTATTAAAATCACTCCAAACACACTTCAATGGTTACACTCACTTTTAAACTGAAACAAAAAAGCCTTGGAACAAAACCACAGCAAGCAACAGGATCACCGCGGTCACAGCGGACCTGAAGTGTGATCTGGTGTATCTCTCACCCAACCTTCTAAGGCCCAGCAATCCGATCGGTGTAGTCCTCCTCAGACAGAGGCATCTAATGTCAGTGAGATGGAATACCGTTTAACCACGCCCCAGACATGTTTCGTCAAAGACTTTTTCAAATGGGATTGGAGACACAAGCAGTCCTTCAATCCTAATATACTACCCATGATCAATCATGTGATCATCATCAGTCATGTGATCCCCTGCTCCACACATGCTCACTCATCGTGTCCCCATAAACACATAACTGGAATAAACATTTTTATGGTATGTTGTTAGAGTGCTGCGTCCAGCATTATCACATAAAACATATTCTAACTTGTAAAATACCACTAATTACAGTGATGATATTGATATGCAACAAAAAATTATATATATATGACACAGCAAAAATGTATTAAAGAAAATATATATGACACAGCAAAAATGTATTAAAAAAAAAAAAATTGTGATCATCATCAGTCATGTGACCTCCTGCTCTGCACATGCGCACACATCGTGTCCCCTTGACCGCGAAGCACGGGTACAAAGACCAAAGTAATTTATTGGATCACAAACATTTTTACGGTGTGTAGTTAGAATTCTGTGTCCAGCATTGCCTTATATGACATATGACATATTCTAACTTATAATCCACCACTAGTTACAGTGATAATGTGAAAAAGCAACCAGTAAAAATGACAAAAAATGTTTGTGATCCAATAATTTACTTTAGTCTTTGTACCCGTGCTTTGTGGTCAAGGGGACACGATGTGTGCGCATGTGCAGAGCAGGCGGTCACATGACTGATGATGATCACAATTTTTTTTTTTTAATACATTTTTGCTTTGTCATATATATATATTTTTATTTTTAATAAATTTTTGCTGTGTCATATATATATATTTTTTCGTTGCATATCCATATCATCATCCATGTAATTAGTGGTGTTTTACAAGTTAGGATATATTTTATGTGCTAATGCTGGACGCAGCACTCTAACAACATACCATAAAAATGTTTATTCCAGTTATGTGTTTAATCTGTGTACCGGTTCACGGTCATGGGGACATGATGAGTGAGCATGTGCGGAGCAGGGGATCACATGACTGATGATGATCACATGATTGATGATGGGTAGTATATTAGGATTGAAGGACTGCTTGTGTAACCAATCCCATTGGAAGAAGTATTTTCGATGAAACATGTCTTGGGCATGGTTACACGGTATTCCATCGCACTGACATTAGATGCCGCTGTCTGAGGAGGACTACACCAATCGGATTGCTGGGCCTTAGAAGGTTGGGTGAGAGATACACCAGATCACACTTCAGGTCCGCTATGACCGCGGTGCACCGTTGGATCATTGATCCGGTTGTTTGCTGTGGTTTTGTTCAAAGGCTTTTTTGTTTCAGTTTAAAAATGAGTGTAACCATTGAAGTGTGTTTGGAGTGATTTTAACCACTTCAGCCCCGGAAGGTTTTACCCCCTTCCTGACCAGAGCACTTTTTACAATTTGGCACTGCGTCGCTTTAACTGCTAATTGCGCGGTCATGCAATGCTGTACCCAAACGAAATTTGCGTCCTTTTCTTCCCACAAATAGAGCTTTCTTTTGATGGTATTTGATCACCTCTGCCGTTTTTATTTTTTGCGCTATACACGGAAAAAGACCGAAAATTTTGAAAAAAAATGATATTTTCTACTTTTTGTTCTAAAAAAAATCCAATAAACTCAATTTTAGTCATACATTTAGGCCAAAATGTATTCGGCCACATGTCTTTGGTAAAAAAAATGTCAATAAGTGTATATTTATTGGTTTGCGCAAAAGTTATAGCGCCTACAAACTAGGGTACATTTTCTGGAATTTACACAGCCTTTAATTTATGACTGCCTATGTCGTTTCTTGAGGTGCTAAAATGGCAGGGCAGTACAAAACCCCCCCAAATGACCCCATTTTGGAAAGTAGACACCCCAAGGAATTTGCTGAGGGGCATGTTGAGCCCATTGAATATTCATTTTTTTTGTCCCAAGTGATTGAATAATGACAAAAAAAAAATTACAAAAAGTTGTCACTAAATGATATATTGCTCACACAGGCCATGGGCATATGTGGAATTGCACCCCAAAATACATTTAGCTGCTTCTCCTGAGTATGGGGATACCACATGTGTGGGACTTTTTGGGAGCCTAGCCGCGTACGGGGCCCCGAAAACCAATCACTGCCTTCAGGATTTCTAAGGGCGTACATTTTTGATTTTACTCCTCACTACCTATCACAGTTTTGAAGGCCATAAAATGCCCAGATGGCATAAAACCCCCCCAAATGACCCCATTTTGGAAAGTAGACACCCCAAGCTATTTGCTTTGAGGCATGTTGAGTCCATGGAATGTTTTATATTTTGACACAAGTTGCGGGAAAGTGACAAATTTTTTTTTTTTTTTGCACAAAGTTGTCACTAAATGATATATTGCTCACACAGGCCATGGGTATATGTGGAATTGCACCCCAAAATACATTTAGCTGCTTCTCCTGAGTATGGGGATACCACATGTGTGGGACTTTTTGGGAGCCTAGCCGCGTACGGGGCCCCGAAAACCAATCACCGCCTTCAGGATTTCTAAGGGCGTACATTTTTGATTTTACTCCTCACTGCCTATCACAGTTTCGGAGGCCATGGAATGCCCAGGTGGCACAAACCCCCCCCAAATGACCCCATTTTGGAAAGTAGACACCCCAAGCTATTTGCTGAGAGGCATGGTGAGTATTTTGCAGCTCTCATTTGTTTTTGAAAATAAAGAAAGACGAGAAAAAAAAATTTTTTTTTTCTTTTTTCAATTTTCAAAACTTTGTGACAAAAAGTGAGGTCTGCAAAATACTCACTATACCTCTCATCAAATAGCTTGGGGTGTCTACTTTCCAAAATGGGGTCATTTGGGGTTTTTTTTTGCCACCTGGGCATTCCATGGCCTCCGAAACTGTGATAGGCGGTGAAGAGTGAAATCAAAAATTTACGGCCTTAGAAAGCCTGAAGGCGGTGCTTGGTTTTCGGGGTCCCGTACGCGGCTAGGCTCCCAAAAAGTCTCACACATGTGGTATCCCCGTACTCAGGAGAAGCAACAGAATGTATTTTGGGGTGTAATTTCACATATTCCCATGGCATTTTTGAGCAATATATCATTTAGTGACAACTTTGCGCAAAAAAAAAAAAATTGTCTCTTTCCCGCAACTTGTGTCACAATATAAAATATTCCATGGACTCAACATGACTCTCAGCAAATAGCTTGGGGTGTCTACTTTCCAAAATGGGGTCATTTGGGGGGGGTTTGAACTGTCCTGGCATTTTATGCACAACATCTAGAAGCTTATGTCACACATCACCCACTCTTCTAACCACTTGAAGACAAAGCCCTTTCTGACACTTATTGTTTACATAAAACAATATTTTTTTTTTGCAAGAAAATTACTTTGAACCCCCAAACATTATATATTTTTTTAAAGCAAATGCCCTACAGATTAAAATGGTGGGTGTTTCATTTTTTTTTTCACACAGTATTTGCGCAGCGATTTTTCAAACGCATTTTTTGGGGAAAAAACACACTTTTTTACATTTTAATGCACTAAAACACACTATATTGCCCAAATGTTTGATGAAATAAAAAAGATGATCTTAGGCCGAGTACATGGATACCAAACATGACATGCTTTAAAATTGCGCACAAACGTGCAGTGGCAACAAACTAAATACATTTTTAAAAGCCTTTAAAAGCCTTTACAGGTTACCACTTTAGATTTACAGAGGAGGTCTACTGCTAAAATTACTGCCCTCAATCTGACGTTCGCGGTGATACCTCACATGCATGGTGCAATTGCTGTTTACATTTGACGCCAGACCGACGCTTGCGTTCGCCTTAGCGCGAGAGCAGGGGGGACAGGGGTGCTTTTTTTTATTTTTTTTTTTATTTTTTTTTTTTTTCTTTATTATTATTATTATTTTTTTATCTTATTTTTAAACTGTTCCTTTCATTTTTTTTTTTTTAAATCATTTTTATTGTTATCTCAGGGAATGTAAATATCCCCTATCATAGCAATAGGTAGTGACAGGTACTCTTTTTTGCAACAATTGGGCTCTATTAGACCCTAGATTTCTCCTCTGCCCTCAAAGCATCTGACCACACCAAGATCGGTGTGATAAAATGCTTTCCCAATTTCCCAATGGCGCTGTTTACATCCGGCGAAATCTAAGTCATAAAATGCTCGTAGCTTCCGGTTTCTTAGGCCATAGAGATGTTTGGAGCCACTCTGGTCTCTGATCAGCTCTATGGTCAGCTGGCTGAATCACCGGCTGCATTTTCAGGTTCCCATTAGGGATGAGCTTCGAATTCGAGTCGAACTCATGTTTGACTCGAACATCGGCTGTTCGCAAGTTCGCCGAACAGCAAACAATTTGGTGTGTTCGCGGCAAATTCGAAAGCCGCGGAACACCCTTTAAAAGTCTATGGGAGAAATCAAAAGTGCTAATTTTAAAGGCTTATATGCATGGTATTGTCATAAAAAGTGTTTGGGGACCTGAGTCCTGCCCCAGGGGACATGGATCAATGCAAAAAAAAGTTTTAAAAACGGCCGTTTTTTCTGGAGCAGTGATTTTAATAATGCTTAAAGTGAAACAATAAAAGTGTAATATTCCTTTAAATTTCATACCTGGGGGGTGTCTATAGTATGCCTGTAAAAGGGGCGCATGTTTCCCGTTTTAGAACAGTCTGACAGCAAAATGACATTTCAAAGGAAAAAAAGTCATTTAAAACTACTTGCGGCTATTAATGAATTGCCGGTCCGACAAAACACATAAAAGTTCATTGATAAAAACGACATGGGAATTCCCCACAGGGGAACCCCGAACCAAAATTTAAAAAAAAAATGATGTGGGGGGTCCCCCTAAATTTCATACCAGGCCCTTCAGGTCTGGTATGGATATTAAGGGGAACACCGGCCAAAATTTTTTTTAAAAAATGGCGTGGGGTCCCCCTCAAAATCTATACCAGACCCTTCAGGTCTAGTATGGATTTTAAGGGGAACCCCGCGCCATTTTTTTTTTAAATGGTGTGGGGTCCCCCCAAAAATCCATACCAGAACCTTATCCGAGCACACAACCTGGCAGGCTGCAGGAAAAGGGGGGGGGACGAGAGAGCGCCCCCCCCCTCCTGAACCGTACCAGGCCACATGCCCTCAACATTGGGAGGGTGCTTTTTTTGCGGCCTGCCAGGTTGCCTGCTCGGATAAGGGTCTGGTATGGATTTTTGGGGGGACCCAATGCCATTTTTTTTAATCTTGGCGCGGGGTTCCTCTTAAAATTCATATCAGACCTGAAGGGTCCGGTATAGATTTTGAGGGGGACCCTACGCCATTTTTTTAAAAATTTTGGCCGGGGTTCCCCCTAATATCCATACCAGACCTGAAGGGCCTGGTATGGAATTTAGGGGGACCCCCACGTCATTTTTTTTTTTAAATTTTGGTTAGGGGTTCCCCTGTGGGGAATTCCCATGCCGTTTTTATCAATGAACTTTAATGTGTATTGTCGGACCGGCAATTCATTAATAGCCGCGAGTAGTTTTAAATGACTTTTTTTCCTTTGAAATGTCATTTTGCTGTCAGACTGTTCTAAACACGGGAAACATGCGCCCCTTTACAGGCATACTATAGACACCCCTCAGGTATGAAATTTAAAGGAATATTACACTTTTATTGTTTCACTTTAAGCATTATTAAAATCACTGCACCCGAAAAAACGGCCGTTTTTAAAACTTTTTTTGCATTGATCCAGGTCCCCAAACACTTTTTATGACAATACCATGCATATAAGCCTTTTGATTATTCATGTTCGTGTCCCATAGACTTTAACGGTGTTCGCGTGTTCGAACAAATTTTCTGCCTGTTTGCAAGTTCTGGTGCGAACCGAACAGGGGGGTGTTCGGCTCATCCCTAGTCACTATAGATAATAAATTACAAGAATTGAATGATCAAGCTCAACAGTTGTTTTTCAATCTTCTTGTGTGATAAATCTACTCTTCCACCACACCACCGTGATAGTGACACCACTCCCTCTAAAGAGCAAACTCACCAGATTGTATAGCCTGCCACTTTCGTGTTCGGCAAAACAGCAATTGTACCACACCTGGGTTGCATGTGATGAACCGTGACTCCAATCAAGCCAGCTCCTTATGTGAAAAAATGAATAAAGTGCTCCACATAGCGTGATACCATTTTGAAAGATTTATTAAAATCACTCCAAACACACTTCAATGGTTACACTCACTTTTAAACTGAAACAAAAAAGCCTTGGAACAAAACCACAGCAAGCAACAGGATCACCGCGGTCACAGCGGACCTGAAGTGTGATCTGGTGTATCTCTCACCCAACCTTCTAAGGCCCAGCAATCCGATCGGTGTAGTCCTCCTCAGACAGAGGCATCTAATGTCAGTGAGATGGAATACCGTTTAACCACGCCCCAGACATGTTTCGTCAAAGACTTTTTCAAATGGGATTGGAGACACAAGCAGTCCTTCAATCCTAATATACTACCCATGATCAATCATGTGATCATCATCAGTCATGTGATCCCCTGCTCCACACATGCTCACTCATCGTGTCCCCATAAACACATAACTGGAATAAACATTTTTATGGTATGTTGTTAGAGTGCTGCGTCCAGCATTATCACATAAAACATATTCTAACTTGTAAAATACCACTAATTACAGTGATGATATTGATATGCAACAAAAAATTATATATATATGACACAGCAAAAATGTATTAAAGAAAATATATATGACACAGCAAAAATGTATTAAAAAAAAAAAATTGTGATCATCATCAGTCATGTGACCTCCTGCTCTGCACATGCGCACACATCGTGTCCCCTTGACCGCGAAGCACGGGTACAAAGACCAAAGTAATTTATTGGATCACAAACATTTTTACGGTGTGTAGTTAGAATTCTGTGTCCAGCATTGCCTTATATGACATATGACATATTCTAACTTATAATCCACCACTAGTTACAGTGATAATGTGAAAAAGCAACCAGTAAAAATGACAAAAAATGTTTGTGATCCAATAATTTACTTTAGTCTTTGTACCCGTGCTTTGTGGTCAAGGGGACACGATGTGTGCGCATGTGCAGAGCAGGCGGTCACATGACTGATGATGATCACAATTTTTTTTTTTTAATACATTTTTGCTTTGTCATATATATATATTTTTATTTTTAATAAATTTTTGCTGTGTCATATATATATATTTTTTCGTTGCATATCCATATCATCATCCATGTAATTAGTGGTGTTTTACAAGTTAGGATATATTTTATGTGCTAATGCTGGACGCAGCACTCTAACAACATACCATAAAAATGTTTATTCCAGTTATGTGTTTAATCTGTGTACCGGTTCACGGTCATGGGGACATGATGAGTGAGCATGTGCGGAGCAGGGGATCACATGACTGATGATGATCACATGATTGATGATGGGTAGTATATTAGGATTGAAGGACTGCTTGTGTAACCAATCCCATTGGAAGAAGTATTTTCGATGAAACATGTCTTGGGCATGGTTACACGGTATTCCATCGCACTGACATTAGATGCCGCTGTCTGAGGAGGACTACACCAATCGGATTGCTGGGCCTTAGAAGGTTGGGTGAGAGATACACCAGATCACACTTCAGGTCCGCTATGACCGCGGTGCACCGTTGGATCATTGATCCGGTTGTTTGCTGTGGTTTTGTTCAAAGGCTTTTTTGTTTCAGTTTAAAAATGAGTGTAACCATTGAAGTGTGTTTGGAGTGATTTTAACCACTTCAGCCCCGGAAGGTTTTACCCCCTTCCTGACCAGAGCACTTTTTACAATTTGGCACTGCGTCGCTTTAACTGCTAATTGCGCGGTCATGCAATGCTGTACCCAAACGAAATTTGCGTCCTTTTCTTCCCACAAATAGAGCTTTCTTTTGATGGTATTTGATCACCTCTGCCGTTTTTATTTTTTGCGCTATACACGGAAAAAGACCGAAAATTTTGAAAAAAAATGATATTTTCTACTTTTTGTTCTAAAAAAAATCCAATAAACTCAATTTTAGTCATACATTTAGGCCAAAATGTATTCGGCCACATGTCTTTGGTAAAAAAAATGTCAATAAGTGTATATTTATTGGTTTGCGCAAAAGTTATAGCGCCTACAAACTAGGGTACATTTTCTGGAATTTACACAGCCTTTAATTTATGACTGCCTATGTCGTTTCTTGAGGTGCTAAAATGGCAGGGCAGTACAAAACCCCCCCAAATGACCCCATTTTGGAAAGTAGACACCCCAAGGAATTTGCTGAGGGGCATGTTGAGCCCATTGAATATTCATTTTTTTTGTCCCAAGTGATTGAATAATGACAAAAAAAAAATTACAAAAAGTTGTCACTAAATGATATATTGCTCACACAGGCCATGGGCATATGTGGAATTGCACCCCAAAATACATTTAGCTGCTTCTCCTGAGTATGGGGATACCACATGTGTGGGACTTTTTGGGAGCCTAGCCGCGTACGGGGCCCCGAAAACCAATCACTGCCTTCAGGATTTCTAAGGGCGTACATTTTTGATTTTACTCCTCACTACCTATCACAGTTTTGAAGGCCATAAAATGCCCAGATGGCATAAAACCCCCCCAAATGACCCCATTTTGGAAAGTAGACACCCCAAGCTATTTGCTTTGAGGCATGTTGAGTCCATGGAATGTTTTATATTTTGACACAAGTTGCGGGAAAGTGACAAATTTTTTTTTTTTTTTGCACAAAGTTGTCACTAAATGATATATTGCTCACACAGGCCATGGGTATATGTGGAATTGCACCCCAAAATACATTTAGCTGCTTCTCCTGAGTATGGGGATACCACATGTGTGGGACTTTTTGGGAGCCTAGCCGCGTACGGGGCCCCGAAAACCAATCACCGCCTTCAGGATTTCTAAGGGCGTACATTTTTGATTTTACTCCTCACTGCCTATCACAGTTTCGGAGGCCATGGAATGCCCAGGTGGCACAAACCCCCCCCAAATGACCCCATTTTGGAAAGTAGACACCCCAAGCTATTTGCTGAGAGGCATGGTGAGTATTTTGCAGCTCTCATTTGTTTTTGAAAATAAAGAAAGACGAGAAAAAAAAATTTTTTTTTTCTTTTTTCAATTTTCAAAACTTTGTGACAAAAAGTGAGGTCTGCAAAATACTCACTATACCTCTCATCAAATAGCTTGGGGTGTCTACTTTCCAAAATGGGGTCATTTGGGGTTTTTTTTTGCCACCTGGGCATTCCATGGCCTCCGAAACTGTGATAGGCGGTGAAGAGTGAAATCAAAAATTTACGGCCTTAGAAAGCCTGAAGGCGGTGCTTGGTTTTCGGGGTCCCGTACGCGGCTAGGCTCCCAAAAAGTCTCACACATGTGGTATCCCCGTACTCAGGAGAAGCAACAGAATGTATTTTGGGGTGTAATTTCACATATTCCCATGGCATTTTTGAGCAATATATCATTTAGTGACAACTTTGCGCAAAAAAAAAAAAATTGTCTCTTTCCCGCAACTTGTGTCACAATATAAAATATTCCATGGACTCAACATGACTCTCAGCAAATAGCTTGGGGTGTCTACTTTCCAAAATGGGGTCATTTGGGGGGGGTTTGAACTGTCCTGGCATTTTATGCACAACATCTAGAAGCTTATGTCACACATCACCCACTCTTCTAACCACTTGAAGACAAAGCCCTTTCTGACACTTATTGTTTACATAAAACAATATTTTTTTTTTGCAAGAAAATTACTTTGAACCCCCAAACATTATATATTTTTTTAAAGCAAATGCCCTACAGATTAAAATGGTGGGTGTTTCATTTTTTTTTTCACACAGTATTTGCGCAGCGATTTTTCAAACGCATTTTTTGGGGAAAAAACACACTTTTTTACATTTTAATGCACTAAAACACACTATATTGCCCAAATGTTTGATGAAATAAAAAAGATGATCTTAGGCCGAGTACATGGATACCAAACATGACATGCTTTAAAATTGCGCACAAACGTGCAGTGGCAACAAACTAAATACATTTTTAAAAGCCTTTAAAAGCCTTTACAGGTTACCACTTTAGATTTACAGAGGAGGTCTACTGCTAAAATTACTGCCCTCAATCTGACGTTCGCGGTGATACCTCACATGCATGGTGCAATTGCTGTTTACATTTGACGCCAGACCGACGCTTGCGTTCGCCTTAGCGCGAGAGCAGGGGGGACAGGGGTGCTTTTTTTTATTTTTTTTTTTATTTTTTTTTTTTTTCTTTATTATTATTATTATTTTTTTATCTTATTTTTAAACTGTTCCTTTCATTTTTTTTTTTTTAAATCATTTTTATTGTTATCTCAGGGAATGTAAATATCCCCTATCATAGCAATAGGTAGTGACAGGTACTCTTTTTTGCAACAATTGGGCTCTATTAGACCCTAGATTTCTCCTCTGCCCTCAAAGCATCTGACCACACCAAGATCGGTGTGATAAAATGCTTTCCCAATTTCCCAATGGCGCTGTTTACATCCGGCGAAATCTAAGTCATAAAATGCTCGTAGCTTCCGGTTTCTTAGGCCATAGAGATGTTTGGAGCCACTCTGGTCTCTGATCAGCTCTATGGTCAGCTGGCTGAATCACCGGCTGCATTTTCAGGTTCCCTGTTGAGACAGGAGAGCCAGAGAAAAACACGGAAGACATTGGGGGGGGGGGGCATTCCCTCCCACTGCTTGTAAAAGCAGTCTAGAGGCTAATTAGCCACTAGGATTGCTTTTACATGAAAGCCGACCGCTGGCTGAAAAGAATGATACCAAGATGATACCTAAACCTGCAGGCATCATTCTGGTATAACCACTCAAAGTTGTGAATGGCGTACCTGAAGACAAAAAAATGGTTAACAATAAAGCACAGTAAACGGTAAGGTATAAAAAATTGCATACCTGAAAAGCAAAACATAAAATGATAAATGATAAAACATAATAACAATAAAACATTGCAGAATAGAATACAGTAAAAAAGAGTAGAACAATAGAGAGAGAATAGAGAGAGAGAGAACAATAAAACGACAACTATTTTTTTTTTTTATATATTTTTGTATGTGTTTTTTTTTTTTTTTTTTACACTTTTTTTTGTAACTAACTTTTATAACTGTAACCGGTTCCAGGTTCGGGTCTCTCAAAATGCGATGGCATCTTGGGAGACCCTGTGAAAGTGCGCCTAGTCTGTGGAATGCTGTATCCTACGCTAATACTCAACTAGTGAATGGTAGCGTTCAAAACATTCACCAATGCAAAGACCAGGATTGTCAGGACAGGAGGGACAATAATAGCGGGTGTCACGCCTATATCCGCGCTTGCTGCAGACACGACATCTTTTTTGGGGGGGTTCGTTGGGTAGGGGTACTCGGGAGGACATAAAGAAAATGCCTCTCATGCAGCCGACTGCATTTGGTTGGGGATGTGAATGGGGGAAGTACGGGCGCTGCAGAAGCGGTGGGTTCCCAATTAGGATTGGCGAATGCAGCAGGAAGGGCACTATGGGCACGACGGCCTGTGTTTGTCTTTTTGGTGGCAGCGGGACACTACTTGTGCTTGCCACCTCACCAGCTTGAACTGCACTTATGGGACTCGCAATGTCACCACGTGTTACTGCAGTGCTGGTTTGACTACGACCGGGGTGTACTAGGCCGCTGGTGCTTGCCAGTTCACCAAAACACTACAAAAAAAACTGTTAGCGATCGCAGGGATCAGGCCTGACTCTGCGAACGCTGCAGTTATGCGTTTAGTGTTTTGTAAGTGACAGTGATCGATCGATACTGCACTTGGGTGGGCTGGGCCGGGCGGAGGGGCAAAACGCAGGTGCTAGTAGGTATCTGGGCTGATCCCGCTAACACTGCGTTTGTGGGAACCCTAAACTGCTGGGGACGCTAGTATAGATCTGATCAGATCAGATATTGATCCGATCAGATACTATACCACTAAGGGAGGTGTACGCTGCGTGCGTGGGTGTTAGCGGTACTGGCGCTAATCTGACGCTGCCTGGGGCTGGTGCTTGCCAGTTCACCAAAACGCTACCAAAAAAACTGTTAGCGATCGCAGGGATCAGGCCTGACTCTGCGAACGCTGCAGTTATGCGGTTAGTGTTTTGTAAGTGACAGTGATCGATTGATACTGCACTTGGGTGGGCTGGGCTGGGCCGGACGGAGGGGAAAAACGCAGGTGCTAGCGGGTATCTGGGCTGATCCCGCTAACACTGCGTTTTTGGGAACCCTAAACTGCTGGGGACGCTAGTATAGATCTGATCGGATCAGATATTGATCCGTACAGATACTATACCACTAAGGGAGGTGTATGCTGCGTGCGTGGGTGTTAGCGGTACTGGCGCTAATCTGACGCTGCCTGGGGCGACGCATATCACCGCCGGGCGATCAGGGGGCTAAACCTTTATTCGGTAATAAACGGCGGGTGCCCTGACACTATAAAAAATAAACGAACTAACCAGCGTCACCCGTAACACTTATACGGTGATCAGTGGTGAAAGGGTTAACTAGGGGGCAATCAAGGGGTTAAAACATTTATTAGGTAGTGTATGGGGGTCCCTGTCGCTATAAAACGCTGACGGCGAACCTAAATATTTACGTCCCTAACTAGCGTCACCAGCGACACTAATACAGCGATCATAAAAATGATCGCTTAGCGACACTGGTGACAGGGGGTGATCAAGGGGTTAAAACTTTATTAGGGGGGGTTAGGGGGGTACCCTAGACCTAAAGGGGGGTAATACTCACTGCCCTAACACTGTAACTGTCACAAACTGACACTATGCAGTAATCAGAAAAAAAAAAATACTGCTGGTGTCAGTTTGTGACGGGGGGGGGGGGGTGATTGGGGGGGGATCGGGGGTGTAAAGTATGCCTGGCATGTTCTACTGTGTGTGTTTGTGTTGTGTGCACTTACTTGTCTTCTCTCCTCGGCGCTGGGACGGAAACTGCCAGACCGAGGAGAGATGACATCACATCCTCTGCCTGTGTGAAACTACACACAGGCAGGGGAGGATTCCAATTGGCTGGGAGCGATCGCAAGGGGGGGGCCACGATCGGATGGTCTCCCCCTTGCCTCCCAACGCTCCCAGTGCAAAGCCGACCGCCGCTGGCACCGGGGGGGGTCCGATCGGACCCCCCGCCCGCGGGAGGCAGATCACGTATGGGAACGTGATTCTGCCTGCCCGTGCCATTCTGCCGCAGTATATCTGTGTTAGGCGGTCGGCAAGTGGTTAATAAATCTGTCAAAATGGTATCACGCTATGTGGAGCACTTTATTCATTTTTTCACATATGGAGCTGGCTTGATTGGAGTCACGGTTCATCACATGCAACCCAGGTGTGGTTCAATTGCTGTTTTTCTGAACACGAGAGTGGGAGGCTATACAATCTGGTGAGTTCGCTCTTCAGAGGGAGTGGTGTCACTATCACGGTGGTGTGGTGGAAGAGTAGAATATTTATCACACAAGAAGATTGAAAAACAACTGTTGAGCTTGATCATTCAATTCTTGTAATTTATTATCTAAAGTTACACTTTTCACTGGGTGTTGAATTTTTTTTTTCATGATAAAAATAATTTTTTTCATGATATTATTATGTTGATGTATAATTAGAGGGTCATAGGCATCATGCTGCTCTGACTCATTATTTTACACAATTTATATTAGCGCCACTATCTCTATCTGTACACATGTGAGAGGTATAGTTTTGGGATTCTGATCAATTTATGTTTTTATTTAAGTGGCAGCTTTTTTCACTGTACACTATGTATGTACACACATTTTGCATTCATTTACACATCTTTTATATAGCTTTGCACTTTTCTTTGGCGCAGTGGAGTAAGAGGGATTCAGGGGTGGCTTATTTGTATATCTCTTGCTACAAACAAAAGCCAAGAAAATGCTGCAGAGGACATAAACCTACGGGTCGGGGCCACTGTAGGACTGCTGAAAGTTTCTCTGGGTCCATCGAAAAACCAGCAGTGGAAATGACATAACCCAGGAATTGAACCTGATAACGATGGAATTTTGCACTTCTCTAATTTACAATAGAGATTGACTTGGAAAATATGAGGATATCATCGAGATAAACCAACACACATAACCACAACAAATCTCGGAGGACATCGTAAATAAATTACTAGAAAACTGCTGGGGCGTTACAAAGGCCAAAAGGCATTACGAGATACTCATAATGGCCTGTTCTGGTGTTAAACGCAGTTTTCCACTCGTCACCCTCCTTAATCCTCATGAGATTGTATGCCCCTCTCAAATCAAGCTTTGTGAAAACCATTGCTCCCCTAAATGTGCAGGAAGCTTCCGCAAGCGCTCCTTAAAAGAGAGTCTTTCTCTGAGTCTGGAGTCAATGAGGATGGCAAAAGTTATCAACTTCTCCAGCTCAGTGGGTATATCTCGGGCTGCTATCTCATCCTTGATGGTATCCTAGAGACCATGAGAAAAAGCAAAAAAGCAGAGGTTTTGCCTGGATCAACCAATTAATTATGTCAATAGATGCCCATTTTAGCGGGTGAGTATAAACCAATCACACAGACCTAAGCCTGGGTGCAGTTCAGGTTGCCCTTAATTGCATATAAGGAAAAACAAAGAGAAAAAGGATTTCTCTAAAGAGGGTCAACAATGAACACTAATGTAAATACAAAACCAGCTTTATTAATTACCAAAAGATAATGAACCAAATTGAAATACAAAAAGTGAAAAAAGCGCAATATGGACAGACGGTTACCACAAACCAATTTAAAAGTTGGACAACGTTGTCACAGGGGGTATTAAAAACATATGGGAGCTGCGGCTTCACACCCACTCATACACATCATTCAGACAACTTCCCTATATATTGGGGTACAGTAATATAGAAAAAATCCAGCCCAGTTGGAATAACAATTAGTTGTAGGGGATAATCCTAGAGTAGAGTATCCAATAGGACAAGGACAGTTCTTATACCGATGGTATATTAGTAGTATAGTAGTGATGTAAGTGGGTGAACGATCTGGCCATAAGGTAAATTGTGCTGATGTTTGACGCAGATGGATCAGTCTCATAAAGAGTCAGTTCACAAGAAGGTTGTATAAACCACAACTGATAAACAGATTGCAAAACAGGCAATTTCCAGATTCCAGCAAGGGAAATTGTAGATGTATCTACATAGGCAGCAAAATAAATGTCCGTGGAGACAGCAATAGAGAAATACAAAGAAAACTGACATACGTTTTGGGAGTGCTAAGTGGAACAGGAGGATCTCACCAACCGCACTATATCCTTCGTCAGATTGTAGTAATCCTTTGTGCTTGAGTCTCTATGTGGACAGATGCCGCTTTATGGCTCAGATGAAATGTAGATTGATAAGGAACTGTCCCTCGCTGTGGGGCCGCTATAAGCCCATTGCCTCGGTATGGTGCGTGGCTGCAGGGGAAAACTGACATCAGCTGTTGAGTCTGTGTTAGGACAAGCCAGATCGAATTGCGCGCGGCTCCCGATGATGTGCTGACGTCACACTGCTGACGCGTTTCACCAGCCAATGGACGCTGGAGAAAAAGCAGCCATGAGGGCCTCATTGTTCCAAGCAACCTCTGCTGCCAGAGTACGGAATTCAATGGCTTAATCGGCAACAGTTCTCGTACTCTGTTTGATAGACAGGAAGCTTGGCAGCAGAAGCGGAGCGTGGGGGGACATCACATCCCCTTTTAAAAGCAGCCACAAACTTAGGGTAACTCAAGAAAACATGTTTTTGTGTCTCCCATAGAGTTTGCCCAGGCCAAGGCTCTCTCAGAAAGCAAAGATATCACGAAACCTACTTTGCTTCTGTCCGTGGGAAACGCCTGGGGCAGCATCTCAAAGTATATCTCAACCTGCTTGAGAAACCCTCTGCATTGGACTGGATCGCCCCCAAATCGCTGGGGAAGCGGAGTGGAACCAGACATACCTCTTATAGAGGTAATACTCGAGGCGGGTGCCTGCACAGAGACTAGAGCAGCAGCAGGGATGGCCTGCAACACAAGTTGTACTGATGCAGCCACAGTGGGAGATTCCAGGTGAGCCGTGCGACTCAGGAGCGTTTGTAACGCCATGGCAAACTGATCCATGCGGTGATCCTGCTCATCCAATCTGGAAAAAATATAACGAACAAGTGCATTGACTGCATCTTCTGAATTCATGGCCTTCTCCTACTGTCAGAAACCATGAATCAGACTGAGACAGAAGTACACCTGACACCATCATCCGATTTTTGTGTTGTATAGTTCTGGACCGGAGCAGTTTATCTGATGGTGCTTTAAGAGTCCGACTGTAGTTCATTCTGATGTTATCCGTTGCTATAGGAATTTCTTCCATAATGAAAATAAGGGAATAGTGGAGGGGTGATGCAATCACAATAACCGGGAGACAGGTCGTTGGGGAGATGTAGCCTGAGCAATGTTATAGCAGAAAGTCCAAAACATATATGTACATGTACATCGCTTTAAGGCAGTTTCTCTTACCCTGCTGCTCCAAAAAGCCTCTATCCCACATGGAGGGTTCAAGCCCTGTATGCAAACAAATACTTAGAAGAAAAGAAGGCTGGACGGCCGCACTCCTGTGCAATTTCTTTATTCAAGTGCCGGATACAAAGGTGAACTACAGGTATCAGCTTGTGACGTCGTCACAGAGCACCGCCGATCCTCGCTCCAGCTATCCAGAAGCGCTGTGAGCTAACAGTGCAGCCGGATCATGGCCGGACAACAGATCACTACCCTCATCAGCCAGTAACGCCAGGCTTCACCTCGGGACAGCGCGGATGAACACACATATGATACACCCATGCTGGAAAATGTCGCTCGTTTGTAAGTGTTCCCATGCTTATTTTTAAACTATTAAAATAATCAACTTGCTGCACTTAGAGGGCGCTGTTCTTTGTCTTTCCTATGTTTCAGAGCCTCTTCTAACTTTTGAACTGACAGCCTTCTAAAGACAGCATATTATTCTCCCCACATGGACATATTGATTTATGTGGCCCTGTTTCTTTGCCTAGCCCATTCCATCTTGCTAGTAATACACAGCTATATACAGAGTGTGCCATATTACCCAGTTGTCTGTATCTGACCAAATAGGTCTTTTTATCTGGTGAAAATACATTGTTTGGGGTGCACACATGGTGGTGGATAGTAAGATTGAGGATCACAGTGGTGATTGTGAGCACAATTACAAGTGTTTTTATTGGTTTATCTATATAATACTTAACTATGTTTTATTTTTTTATTTTTTTTAATATGCAGTGTATATACACTTTTGAGTGGAAGTGAGACATGAAGCATCCTGGAAAAAACACACAAGCAAAGCTGCCCCAGGTGAGCGATTAGCCATCTATCTACCAGCCACTTGTGGTGAAGGTGCTAGCACAGCTCATCTGATAAGCTACAGAAAAGAAAAGGATCCGGAATCTGCTGCACTTCTTCAATCTTTATTGCATGTTCCATAAAATCCTCACAGACAGTGTGGGGTATGGCTGAAAGACAACGCGCTTCATGTTACAACTAGAGCTTACTCATAACCTCCTCTTTATAGACCTTGCTTTGTACACTGGTCCAAATCATGTAGGGTTGTTTTTCAGGGGTTGGGCTTGGCCACTTAGTTCTTGTGAAGGTAACTTTTAAAATATAACTAAAGGCAAAACTTTTTTTTTCAGTTTTGGATAGAGTGGGGAGGGATTAGAACACATGTCATTTTTTATTGCTGTCTGTGCCCCCATTCATCCTCTCTCTGGGTTTGCTACGCATGCTCCTCATATTGCTCTTTTGATTTTATATTTTACCCGTGATCACTTTTTTATGTACTCATTTAACTTTGATGTACCGACATTTGAAATAAACCTTTCTGGTTTGACCTGCACCATATGGAGCCTTTTCCCTTTTTTCTTCATTTTTGCCCCGGTCAGTTGAGCCTCCTTTACACATTCTGACATTGGGAGGGTCAGTACATTAAGTGGAGATTCGGTGTCATTACTGGAGAATCACAAGAATCCAGGTATCATGCCAGGATTGTCATCACTGAAGTCCTGTTATCTTGCTGGGGGTGATCCATTTTTCCATCTGGATCTACATTGTGAGGCATTCGTCCCACACAAGCTCAATTGACCCACTACCGCTGGTAAGTGGGTCCACCACATCTGGTAAGAGTATCCATCTATTGCCTTATGACAGAGAATCGTTTCTTTCATCCACATAGAAATGCTGTCCACCATCACTTTTGAGTGAAGAATCATCACTGTATTTTTATGGACATTTAGGTTGTATTTCACATTTCTTTCCTTCACTAGTTTACCACAGTGAATATTGTTGCATAATTTTCACATTTTTTTATGGTTTCAGTACACTATAACCTTAAAGTTTTTAGCGCTACACTGTATTTTTATATTCTGTTTGGACTTTGAGTGTTAGCTGCTTTGTTCACTATTTATCGGTTTAGCGCAGTAATTTCCAACAAAACTTTTGATGAATACAATAGCCTGGGTTTTGATGGCTTGTGTAGAGATGTTTTATTAAAGAAATATTCTTAAATACCAAAAGTCTCATGTTTAAAGATATTCAAAAAATTTAATTGCTAGGTGCTCATAATTCAGTCAGTAGAGGGAGGGAAGCAGTTAGGCAGCAACAGGTATAGGTCTGCATGTTGCATTGAGGTTTCAATAGGAAGAAATTGCAAGCTCAGAAAAACAAGGTCTCTCTCTTCAAGCTAACAGGGGTCAGTAACAAGTGGACAGAAAACCTGTGAAACTTAACGGGGGACCAAGCATATCTCAAAAGACCGATGGGTAGAGCCGTTGCTGTTGGGCAGAGGAGAGAGATCAATTGCGGAAGGATCCTCATCTGATTTCAGGTTAAAGTTTTGCAGGATAACAATGAGGAAAAGAAAAATCTCCATTCTTGCCATTCCTTCTCCAAGGCAGATTCTCCTTCCTGTAGAGACAGAGAAGTCATATTTTGTACTTGTGTCTAAAAGTTTTCATGACTTGCAACAAGCAAAGTGGAATAAAGACCTTTGTCAGTGTACAAAGTGTCTATCCCCATACATGTCAATGTAAGTACAAATGTACTGGTAGTTATAAAAAAACCTTATAGGCAAATCATAATCAACCCAGAAGCAGGTCAAAAACTAGAAATCTAACCATCTGCCATCTATAGACTGCTTAATCTTCATTTTGTGATGGGATTCCAGTGGATATTGCTCTTTGTTCTGTGTTATTAAAGTTCTGTTCATCCAAAATTCTAACGCCTAGAATTTTGGATGGAACAGAACTTTAATAACACAGAACAATATTCATTTTTTTTTCGTTCATCCCAGCAGGCTGAACGAAAAAAAAAAACGAAAGACCTTGGGAGGAGCCGCTGTGCTAAGTATGCGATGTTAGTACAGCAATCTCCCCTGAAGAGCCCCCCCCCCATCAGAACACCCCAGTCAGTGCTCTCAGCCATTGGCTGAGAGCGCTAATCACATGCCGATCGGCAGACCTGTTTTGGTCATGCCCCTTCGACAGAAGCTGGCCAAGCGGCTGGCTTCTGTTGGACAGGCTTCCATTCACACAGGCCGAATGTTGGCCAGTTTCTACTGAAAGGGCCGATGCCGCCCGACATTCACCCATGTGTACTAGGCTTAAATAAAACCTTGATGTACAGTATCTTGGCAAAATAGTTTACTTTGCTAGGTACAACAGATTTTTATCTGGGTATTGCTTAAATCGTATGTAAACCCAGATACAAAAATATAATACATTACAGCCTATTGGTCCTTTAGATGTAGTGGCTGCATTCGTTTTTGTTTTTTTTTTTTCAGGCTTTACTTTCCTTTATTTACACCTGTTGGTCTTCTTTGAGAGACCAAGCTCTCCAGCAAAAATGGCAGTTAGAGTGTTGAGACAAACCATTTAACATAGACAGGGGTGCTTACAGTGGCTAGCTATTAGGCCTTCACACTTCACACGGGCGATTACACGCATACACTGGATTCCAGTGGCAAGAATCAGTAGATTCTTGTTGCTGGAATGGCAACTGTATGCGAACAGTGGTGGCCACTAAGTCTGTAAAGTAATGACAAGTGCCTGATCCCCTGCGCTACGATGTGCAAACGTTAAACGTTTCCGTGAATTCTGTGCAATTGTCGCAAATCTCCACTAGTGTCCCTCCACCTTCCAAACTAAGTGCTCACCTCCACTTTTGACCTTCCACAGGTCACTATGTGCTTTCCCCTTTAAGGGGCATAAAGATCCTCTAGTGGGTAAGTAAATCCTTATTCCTAGTACATCAACTGTATCATATAGCAATCCATATCGGCGGTGCTCCTAGAAGAATCAGAAAAGCTAACATAGTGCTAAATAATTTTAAAATTCTTTAATAAAAAGCATAAAAGATAAAAACTCAAAATTTTCAGTGACTGTCTCTGGTGCACTCAGACAGCATGCATAGCACATTCAGGGTGTGCAGCCCCCTTAGGGGCACTTGGGTGTTGTAACAGCAACCAGGGTGTAAACTTCCCCTGTGTGCGTGCTGACGTCACCAGGACCTGCCCAACGTGTTTCGTCACACGTCACGTGACTTTTTCAAGGAGTACTCCTTGAAAAAAAGCATGTGACATGTGACAAAACGCATTTGAACATATTTATATTGCACTGTTATCGTATCATACTCTTATTTCTATTGCCACAACTTTGTTTTCTCAGACATGTTTTTAACTCATTTGTATCAATAATTTTTTTTTAAATTAATATATTGATACATTTTTGGCTAGTGCCGATATAGTCCCAACTTCAGAGGGTTATCATTTGTAGCTGTCAATCGGGGATGAGGGCACAATACAACAAAAGACAAGATAGTCTCTCCACTTTTATGGAACTTTGCCCCTCAACAGTACCCATACCTGTAGAAAATGCCATGAAAGCTTCATTTTTTTTAAATTGGCCCTTCTCATCCAGAAAACGATTTGGGTCAAACAAATGTGGGTTGTGGAAGTATTTTGGATCCTTCAAGACTGAAGTCAAAAGTGGGAAGACAGTTGTTCCCTAAATGGAGATAAGGAGAAAGAGACGGCAAAACAGTGAGCTATCCATTCTACTGAGTTATGGATTGATAACCTTGTTAGCACTGTAGCCACCTCAAAAATCTTTGCTATCTTATCAGCGGTGTATCATGAAATCAGTGGGCCTCTGTGCAAGATAAAAAGATGGCCCTATGCATTGATTTAAAAAAAAATGTGCGCCGTGGCAAAATGTTGGCGGAGTGTACAGCGATGGGTACTATGTGCAGGAGAGGAGTGTGGAGTGTATAGAGGTGGGTAGTATGTGCAGGGGAGGAGTATGGAGTGTATGGAGGTGAGAAATGCGGAGCATTCGGCGGTGGGTAGTATGTTCACGATGGTGTCAGCAGGGCAGTAGATGGTGTCAGCAGTTCTTTTATTTTTGTTATTTGTGTACAATTACATTTTTTAGTATTCTCTTTTCATTTTTTCAAAATGCGTTTTGAAGGCCAGTGGATGGTGTCAGTAGAGCAATAGACAGTGTCAGAATTGTTTTATTGTTATTATTTTTTACGATTTTTGTTTTTATTATTTTGTTATCTATTATTTTTTTTACTTTTTTTTGTTTTTTATTATTTAAAAATAAAATAAATAAATAAACATTTTTTTTTTTCACAGAGCTTCTGGGGAAGGGGGGGGGGGGTAATATGGTTGCACACACCATCCTGCTGGCTGTATGCATCAATGTGGCAGCACAGTGGTGGAGTTAAACGTCAGGCTGCCACATATACTGTATGCATACATCCAGCATCATTGTATCAGGCTGGTAGTGTGCTCAATTGTGAACCCCTAGCAGTGTCTCATAACTGTCACTAAAAACTTCAGGCCACTGTTTACAGTCAGAAGCTGGTAGAACAGGTACCCAAAATGATGTGACAGTCAATTATAGTAGAAGCAAACCAAATCCGTCACACCACTCCAAACCTCTACAGACCATCTGGGTGCTCACTCAAATCCTGGTAAAAAAAAGTGTGAACTCACAAATAATCCCCCTCACCTCAAAAATAAAAAAGTGTTCCCATGTGTGCCTGCAGGGCTCGAGCCCTGCCCCCATAGCACTGTCTTTCTCTGCCCCCTTCACCACCCCCTAGCAATGTTCACCTCTGTCCCCTTCACTCCCCCCCCCAGTAACATCCCCTGCCCCCTTCACCCCCCCCACAATAATGTCCTTCTCCGCCACCTTCACCTCCACCCCCACACAGTAATGTTCACCTCTGCCCCCTTCACCCCCCCCAGTAATGTCAACCTCTGCCCCCTTCACCTCCCCCCACAGTAATGTCCTCCTCTGCCCCCTTCACCCCCCCACAGTAATGTCCTCCTCAGCCCCCTTCACCCCCCCCCACAGTAATGTCCTCCTCAGCCCCCTTCACCTCCCCCCTCAGTAATGTCATCCTCTGCCCCTTTATCTCCCCCTGCAATGTCATCCTCTGTCCCCTTCACTCCCCCCCAGCAATGTCCTCCTCTGCCACATTCACCCCTCCCAGCAGTGTCCTCCTCTGCCCCCTTCACCCCCCCCATCAATGTCCTCCTCTGCCCCCTTCACTCACTCCCAGCAATGTCCTCCTCTGCCCCCTTCACTCCCCCAGCAATGTCCTCCTCTCCCCCTTCATTCCCCCTAGTAATGTCCTCCTCTGCCCCATCACATCAGTGTCTTCCCCTCTGCTGTGGCGAGGGGTCGCCACCGAGACACTTACATCAGTGTACTGCTACTGTCCTCCTGCTCTCTGCTGTGGTGAGGCGCCACAGCCGCCGACACCGAGTGTTACAGACTGAACTTCCATTCAAAAATGGTCCCAGACGGCATCATTACACCACTGCGCATGCGCCCGCCCAGCCAAAAACAGCCGAGCTTCATGTATGAGCTTTGCAGGCTTCGAAATGGCGCATGAGCGGTTGTGCTGTTGGCCCTGCAGGACGTGGCTGCTGTGGAAAAAGTAGAGAACGCCGTTCCTATGCGTTCCTGCAGGACTCGTGCCCTGTTCTCAATGTAGGAATGCAAAAGATAGGAGTCACACTCCTGCACCCCAGATCACAAACACACATGCATGTATATCAGCAGAGCAATGGATGGTGACAGCAGAGCAGAGATTGGTGTCAGCAGGGCAGTGGATGGTGTCAGTAGTTTTTTATTTGCATTATTTTCTACAAAGTGATTCTTTATTTTATTTTTTGCAATATTATTATTATTATTTTCTTTTTTTTTACACATTTTTAGGAGCCCCATTGGGGGGGGGGGGGTGATATATCAAGTGTCTAAACAGACCCCTGATGTCTCAATTTTGAGACAGAGAAAGGAACTGAGATTCCGCAGTGCCTTTCTCTACAGCCTCAACTGCAATGGACAGTGAATGAATAGGAAGTGCTTTGTGCTGAGCAGATTCCTGTTTATTCACAAACTGAAGCATAGTAAACAGATCGGTACAGATCACTCACTGTGTTTATTCGGGAAAGGAAGTGGCTGGGAAATGAAATATTTACTGGCCCCTGACGCCGTTCTCCCTCTGAAACATCCCCCATAGCCCTCAGCAGGAGAGCAGGAAAGCTGGCAGCACTGCAGGGGTAAACGGGGGGGAGGCAGGAAGCAGGGGGAATCAGCACCATACGGGGTGATTAGGGTGTGCTCAGGCACACCCGGAACACCCTGTGTGCACTCCTGTGGTCACACTCCATAATCAGCTCACCTTAGTACTTTATTCCAATAGCAATGAAATGGCTGCGTACATGTAATCTCCTCCCAAAAATGCACACTACCCAATCACGCTTCAACCCTGATGGGCTTGTTCACAAAGACAGAGTAGGTGAACATACTCGTCAGGGGTGAAATGCATTTGTGCTATTTTTGCAGCCAGTTATAGTAATCACATGACATTTGTTGACTGTGCAGTTGTTCAAGGGCCGCAGTGCAGACTGCAGACTCCAGTAAATGGCCTGGAGCTGAGTGATACTAGGAGGAGGGCCAGCATGACTGGGGCCTGCAGAAGAGTCGGAGTATTAGTAGGTGATTTTGATATGCTGCAGTCTGCTTAGCAGATTGAAGAGTTCAAGGCAGAGGGTGTGTCCTGTAGTGTGTAGAGAGGAAGGGGGTGTTGGAAAAGTACAACAGAAAAGTTGCTTATAAACTGACTATATATTGCATATGCATTATGCCTGTCTAAGCAGCAGGTGGCGCTGTAGTATGGCATAGATAGTTATGTTATCTATGATATAACAGGATGTTTGTATCCTCTCTCCATGTACTTGGATGCACCTTGTTCCTGTGTTCATGTTTCTGCATTCTGTAAAGACACGTTCTACCGCATACAACAAACCTCCAGCATGGTTTCAATACATTGCTAACAGGGGGATGGTGTCACAACTCAGTCGGAGCTCATCACAGCATCAGACAGTTTCTCCCACCCTCCCTCACTTCTTTGTTTTGGTTTGGGGGAGCCAAAGTTTATATGCATTAAACTTGTTTTCTTATGAATGTTGTATTTAATGGTTTGTAATAAAAGGCTGCTATGGCCATTCAACTCCAAATTAAATGTGTTGTCTGGTCATTTTGGAAGGGGGAATTGGTCAAGTGTTTAATGTTTTATAGATAGAGCCTCTACACTCTGCAGATCCCTCAGTCAAGAGCTCACCAACATACCAGTTCTGGACTCAATACAAATAGTGACCATTATAATATAACAGTGGCGGAATTATAGGGGTCGCTGAGGTTGCCATGGCGACCGGGCCCCTTGCTGCAGGGGGCCCTTGAGGGCCCCCTGTATGCAGTACTTTGTTACGAGGAGCGCAGACAAGCTCCCCGATTCTAAGCCGAACTGTATTCGGCACTGTGCAGGGAGCTGGTGACATTATGAAAGTGAAAGCACAGTGCTGTGCTCTTTGTCTCCCCCTACAGTGCAGTACCCGGCAGGAAGAGCTAAGGTAAAGGTCTGCCGTTTTTTATCTACTGTATGTGTGTTTATATGTATGTGTGTGTATGTATGTGTGTGTGTGTATGTGCATGTGTGTGTGCATCTATGTGTGTGCATCTATGTATATGTGTGTGTATGTATGTGTATGTGTTTATATCAGTGGCGGTGCGTCCATAGGGGAGCATGGGCGCCGCCTACTCCCTCCAGGCACCCCTCTATCACAAATAGATAGATTCATGCATAGCGTGAATCTATCTATGGCCGCCACTGCCCCCCCTATTCAGACGCCTGGCCCCTTTTTGGACGCCGGGTGCCTGAATGACACCGGCGGGGGTGTTTTTAAAGCACTAATAGGCTTCAAAATAGGTGAACTGCGAGTGCCATGCTTGGCGCTCACAGTCCACCCAGGTGTGTAAGAAAAGCGAATAAATATTCGCTTTCCTAACACTGAACCGCCTCTCCACCAATCAGGTGCTCGGGTCTGTTACCCGTCACCCGATTGGCTGAAACAACAGGCGCCGCTATTGGATGCCTATCAGGAGGAGAGGATGGGAGGAGACGCATGGAGGACCCCGCTCCTCGCCGTCACCCGCTGCCCCACCGAGACAGGGTAGGTGCCGGGCAGACTGCGAGCGGGCAGGGGGGTCACAGTGGCAGCATTTGATGGCACAGTGGCTGTGTTTCAGGGCACAGTGGCTGCGTTTCATAGGCACAGTGGTGGCAATTGATAGGCACAGTGACTGCGTTTGATAGGCACAGTGACTGCGTTTGATGGGCACAGTGACTGCGTTTGATGGGCACAGTGGCTGCGTTTGATAGGCACAGTGACTGAGTTTGATGGGCACAGTGACTGAGTTTGATGGGCACAGTGACTGAGTTTGATGGGCACAGTGGCTGCATTTGAGGGGCACAGTGGCTGCGTTTCATAGGTACAATGGTGGCAATTGATGGGCACAGTGGTGGCAATTGATGGGCACAGTGGTGGCAATTGATGGGCACAGTGGCTGCGTTTGATGGGCACAGTGGCTGCGTTTGATAGGCACAGTGACTGAGTTTGATGGGCACAGTGGCTGCGTTTCAAAGGCACAGTGGTGGCAATTGATAGGCACAGTGACTGCGTTTGATAGGCACAGTGACTGCGTTTAACGGGGCACAGTGGCTGCATTTGATAGGCACAGTGACTGAGTTTGATGGGCACAGTGGCTGCGTTTAACGGGGCACAGTGGCTGCATTTGATAGGCACAGTGACTGAGTTTGATAGGCACAGTGACTGCGTTTAACGGGGCACAGTGGCTGCATTTGATAGGCACAGTGACTGAGTTTGATAGGCACAGTGACTGCGTTTGATAGGCACAGTGACTGCGTTTAACGGGGCACAGTGGCTGCATTTGATAGGCACAGTGACTGAGTTTGATGGGCACAGTGGCTGCGTTTGATGGGCACAGTGGCTGCGTTTCATAGGCACAGTGGTGGCAATTGATGGGCACAGTGGCTGCGTTTGATAGGCACAGTGACTGCGTTTGATGGGCACAGTGGCTGCGTTTGATAGGCACAGTGGCTGCGTTTTATAGGCACAGTGACTGCGTTTCATAGGCACAGTGGTGGCAATTGATGGGCACAGTGGTGGCAATTGATGGGCACAGTGGCTGCGTTTGATGGGCACAGTGGCTGCGTTTGATAGGCACAGTGGCTGCATTTGATAGGCACAGTGGCTGCGTTTGATAGGCACAGTGACTGAGTTTGATGGGCACAGTGGCTGCGTTTGATGGGCACAGTGGCTGCGTTTAATGGGCACAGTGGCTGCGTTTCATAGGCACAGTGATAGCAATTGATAGGCACAGTGACTGCGTTTGAGGGCACAGTGGTGGCAATTGATGGGCACAGTGGCTGCGTTTGATGGGCACAGTGACTGCGTTTGAGGGCACAGGGGTGGCAATTGATGGGCACAGTGGCTGCGTTTGAGGGCACAGGGGTGGCAATTGATGGGCACAGTGGCTGCGTTTGATGGGCAAAGTGGCTGCGTTTGAGGGCACAGTGGTGGTAATTGATGGGCACAGTGGCAGCGTTTGATAGGCACAGTGACTGTGTTTGAGGGCACAGTGGTGGCAATTGATGTGCACAAGGGCTGCGTTTGATGGGCACAGTGACTGCGTTTGATGGGCACAGTGGCTGCGTTTGATGGGCACAGTGGCTGCATATGAAGGGCACAGTGGTGGCAATTGATGGGCACAGTGGCTGCGTTTGATAGGCACAGTGACTGAGTTTGATGGGCACAGTGGCTGCGTTTGATGGGCACAGTGGCTGCGTTTGATGGGCACAGTGGCTGCGTTTGATGGGCACAGTGACTGAGTTTGATGGGCACAGTGACTGAGTTTGATGGGCACAGTGGCTGCATATGATGGGCACAGTGGTGGCAATTGATGTGCACAGTGGCTGCGTTTGATGAGCACTGTGAGGCTGCAATTGATGCGTTTTTTTTAAAAGAATTTTTCAGTTTGCTTGCACCCCCCAAAAATGTTGAGCACCATCTGCCACTGGTTTATATGTGTGTGCATATGTGCATTTATATATATATAAAATGTGTGTGTGTATTTATGTGTGTGTGTGTATGTATGTGTGTTTACATGTATATATGCACATTTTATGTATGCGCTTTTAATCCTGACCCCCTATATGTGTCCCATTAGAACCGATTTTTTTTTTTTGCTTGTCCATAGTACCAGCAAAAAAAATGCTGTTCCTCTGAAAAGTGATCCATGCTCAGATCGCTTTTCAGAGGCATTTCACAGCCGGTAAAGAGGCAATATGTTGCCTCCTGATCGCCTGTTTTAACCCCTTAAATGCATCATCACTATGCTGCAACTGCATGCAATGCACACAGTTGCAGGGTGGTTGCAGTGCAGCCACTTCAAGGGTGCTCTGACTGGAAAAAGATTGAGAAACACCGACATAGAGGAATCCATCTCTCCATTTTCCTCCTGCAGCCGCTGAATGCCTGTGGGAGGGAGAGGAGGAGAAGCCGGGGGGGGGGGAATCTATTCCTTTACATGCAGCCACCCACTTGTGACCGGACCCTGGTGTTCCGCCATTGGGCTCGGAGAAAAGAGCCCTGTCCGGGGGTCAGGGGGGCCCTCCATGGTTTCTTGCATCGGGGCCCAGAAGATTCTAGTTACGCCTCTGTAATATAATGTTCCAATGTGTTGGGACATCACAGGGCCTCCTTTATTAACGATTCCTGCAGGTAACCTACACCGTGGTACTTGCAATTCAGAAGTAACCTCAAACTCAAATTATTGCACAAGTAAAAAAAAACCCACCAACCTTTGGGATGGTGTAGCCTCGGAAGCTAGTGGTTTTAGCAGCTGCATGAGGTGCTCCTAGTGGTGCAATATCAGCAAATCTCTGTATCTCATGTATCACGGCATCCATAAGTGGCATCTTGCTCCTATCTTCCACATATGGCAAGCGATCTGGGCCAATCACCTGGTTTATTTCTTCCTGGACTTTAGCTGAGAAGAGACGAATCGGTGTTTAGGAAGAAAAGTTTACTTTTCAAGCCCACTGCATCCACAATCATTGTGCCCACCCTTTGGGATTTTTGCAAGAGATCGTCAATTTGCCTCAGAGTAATGGAAATGTTATTCACCATTTTTCATAGGAGCTGAAGTGTAGAGCTCCATCACCACCACCAGTCAAAATGCAATTCAAAATTTTCAAGCAAATTATTTTACTTTCAATAAATACATCATCACAGGGTCTGTATTCTGGTCTTTGCTCTGAGTTTGGTGGAAGGAGCCAGCAGGCTTCTTTAACCACTTGCCTACTGGGCACTTTTACCCCCTTCCAACCCAGGCCAATTTCCAGCTTTCAGTGCTGTAACATTCTGAATGTCAAGTGCGCGGTCATGCAACACTGTACCTATATGAAATTTTCATAATTTTTTTCACACAAATAGAACTTTATTTTGGTGGTATTTAATCACTACTGGGGTTTTTGTTTTTTGCTAAACAAACAAAAAAAACCCAAAAGTTTGTTATAGAATTTTGCAAACAGGTACATTTTCTACTTCACTGATGTGCACTGATGAGGCACACTGATAGGTGGATAGGTGGCACTAATGAGGCAGCATTGGTGGGCACTGATGAGGCAGCACTGATAGGTGGCCCTGAAGGGCACTGAGAGGTGGCACTGATAGGCAGCACTGATGGGCACTGATGGGCACTGATAGGTGGCACTGATAGGCTCTGATAGACAGCACTGATAGCCACTGGTAGGCAGCAGTGATAGGCAGCATTGATGATGAGGCACTAGTGGGCACTAATTAGTAGCACTAATGGGCACTGTTTGGACTGATGTCCCTTTAATAGAAGCCGGTTATCTGCTTTCTTCTTCTCTCCTCACACTGTCAGCATGAGAAAAGAAAAGCCGATAAGTAGCTTGTGTTTACATCCTGTGATCAGCTGTCATTGGCTGACAGCTGATCACGTGGCAAAGGGCCGCTGTGATTGGCCCTTTACCCTTATCTGAGAACTCTGCAATCACAGAGCGCACCATGGTGCGCGGACAGCATGATCAAGAGAGGAGTCCATATACGCCCTGTTGGCAAAGTAAGCCTGTGCTAAAGTAGTCTTTTGGTTATAGCGCGAGCAGGAAGTAGTTAAATGTTGCAGCACCCTGCCCTGGATCATCTTTTAAGAGCGTTATAAGAAAGAGCACATCCCTGGAATTTCTTTAGGTGCTCATGCTCCTCCCTTCTGGTTGCTGCGTAATCTGCTGATCAGTTGCTTAAAAGTATGCATGTCTAAGGCTGCATTCACACTATTGTGAATTGGATGTGGGTTTCCCCGCATCCAATTCACATGTCAGGATATTGTGACAGACTCTCTATGGAGCCGGTTCACGCATCTCTGGAGCGGCTCCTGAGCGAATTGTACAGGAGTCCTGTGCATCTTCTGGTCCGTTTCAGGTCCGAATTCAGCCAAAAAATTGGACCAATGTGAACCCAGTCTAAAGCTTGCAAACAAAATGATTAATGGCAGAGAAAGCTAATGAGAAGAATATGCTGCAGCATCGAAGGCTTATATTGCGGATATTCCAGTTTGTAGGAATTTGTGAGGAATCTGTTTCAGCACAGAAGAGGACTTGCTACAAAGTTAGAAAAAAAAGGCAGGAGTTCAGGCATTTGCAGCAAGATCAGTCATAGGAAGATAATTAAAACCTGACTGGCTTCTCATACAGTACCTAGAATGTCTGGATGCTTGAGAAAAATCCTCAGACCAAGTCTTATTGTTGTACTTGTGGTTTCGGTGCCGGCAGAAAATAAATTCATCACTGTGGCAAACAAGTTTTCAAAGTGAAACTCTGTGTTGGGATTATCCTTTTCCTGAAGACAGATCAGAAATCATATACTGAAAACCTTAAAGAAGAATTCCAGGTATGGCAATTTTTACAATAGACCAGCTTGGACCAATGTACAGTGCTTTGAAAAAGTATTCATACCCCTTAAAATGTTCCACGTTTTGTCATGTTACAACCAAAAATGTAAATGTATTTTATTGGGATTTTATGTGATAGACCAACACAAAGTGTCACATAATTGTGAAGTGGAAGGAAAATGATAAATGGTTTTCAATTTGTTTTTAGGAATAAATATCTGAAAAATGTGGCGTGCATTTGTATTCAGCCCCCTTTACCATAAGACCCCCTTCACACTGAAGGCGTTTTTAAGGCATTTTAGTGCTAAAAATAGCGCCTGAAAAACGCCTCCCATGCCACCCCAATGTGAAAGCCAAAGGGCCACACTGGGGCAGTGCGCTTGCAGGACATTTAAAAAGGTCCTGCAAGCAGCGTTTTTGGGGCGGTTTGGGAGCGGTGTATACACCGCTCCCAAAATGCCCCTGCCCAATGAAATGAATGGACACTGCTGCCGAAGCACCTGCAAAGCGCTTCAGCAGAGTCGCAACACGGGCACTCTTAACCTTTTATTCGGCTGCTAGCAGGGGTTGAAAGCGCCCCGCTAATGGCTGAAAAGCGCTGCTAAAACAACGGTAAAGTGCCGCTAAAATTAGCGCCACTTTACCGCTAACGCGGCCCGCTCCCCAGTGTTAAAGGGGTCTAATACCCCTAACTCAAACCAATTGCCTTCAGAAGTCACCTAATTAGTAAATAGAGTTCACCTGTGTGTTATTTAATCACAGTATAAATACAGCTGTTCTGTGAAGCCCTCAGAGGTTTGTTAGAGAACCTTAGTGAACAAACAGCATCATGAAGGCCAAGAAACACACCAGACAGGTCAGGGATAAAGTTTAAAGCAGGGTTAAGTTTTAAAAAAAAATCTCCCAAGATTTCAACATCTCACGGAGCACTGTTCAATCCATCATCCAAAAATGGAAAGAGTATGGCGCAACTGCAAACCTACCAAGACTTGGCCGTCCACCTAAACTGACAGGCCAGGCAAAGAGAGCATTAATCAGAGATGCGGCCAAGAGGCCCATGGTAACTGGAGGAGCTGCAGAGATCCACAGCTCAGGTGGGAGAATCTGTCCACAGGACAACTATTAGTCGTGCAGTCCACAAAACTGGCCTTTATGGAAGAGTGGCAAGAAAAGCCATTGTTGAAAGAAAGCCATAAGAAGTCCTGTTTGCAGTTTGCGAGAAGCCATGTGGGGGACACAGCGAACATCTGGAAGAAGGTGCTCTGGTCAGATGAGACCAAAATTTTACTTTTTTGCCTAAAAGCAAAACACTATGTGTGGCGGAAAACCAACACTGCACATCACCCTGAACACACTATCCCCACTGTGAAACATGGTGGTGGCAGCATCATGTTGTGGGGATGCTTTTCTTCAGCAGGGACAGGGAAGCTGGTCAGATTTGATGGGAAGATGGATGTGGAAATTATGATAGCAACAATAAAGTAGAGGAAAGGTTATATTGGTGAACTAATACGTGGCTAAATGGACTCTAGTCCAAGGTCTGCTGAGAACAGAACTCCAGTTTGGTTTTATTTTTTTTATACTTATCTTTACTGATACCACTTTTTTTTTTGCTTGCACATTTACTAAGCTCTGGAGCAACTGCACTTGTAAAGTGCACCCGCTCTAAAGTCTATTTGCCTTTAGTAAATCCACCTCATTGAGTCTCAGCAGCTGCACTGGCTTTTTTTTCTTTTTGAATGCCCCCTCTCCCTGTAGTTCCCAATACTATGATGTTTATGTAATGATGCAGCTCCCATAGCCAGTGTACTTTACTACTTGTCTATATAGTACAGTGGCTATGCTCACAGCAGAATGAACTGCATAGACTTCTGGGACATATAGTTCCCGCATGTCTGCCACTCCCTGCCCACCGCCATATAGTTACATAGTAGGTGAGGTTGAAAAAAGACACAAGTCCATCAAGTCCAACCTATGTGTGTGATTATATGTCAGTATTACATTGTATACCCCTGTATGTTGTGGGCGTTCAGGTGCTTATCTAATAGTTTTTTAAAACTATCGATGCTCCCCGCTGAAACCACCGCATGTGGAAGGGAATCCCACATCCTTGCCGCTCTTACAGTAAAGAACCCTCTATGTAGTTTATGTTTAAACCTCTTTTCTTCTAATTTTAATGAGTGGCCACATGTCTTATTGAACTCCCTTCCGCAAAAAAGTTTTATCCCTATTGTGGAGTCCCCAATAAGGTATTTGTAAATTGAAATTATATCACCTCTCAAGCATCTCTTCTCCAGAGAGAATAAGTTCAGTGCTCGCAACCTTTCCTCATAACTAATATCCTCCAGTCCCTTTATTAGCTTTGCTGCCCTTCTTTGTACTCGCTCCATTTCCAGTATATCCTTCCTGAGGACTGGTGCCCAGAACTGCACAGCATACTCCAGATGAGGCCAGACCAAGCTTTATCCCTGGCGTTAATCCCCTTCCTAATGCATGCCAATATTCTGTTTGCTTTGTTAGCAGCAGCTTGGCATTGCCATTGCTGAGCCTATCATCTACTAGGACCCCCAGGTCCTTTTCCACCCTAGATTCCCCTAGAGGTTCACCCCCTAGTGAGTAGATTGCATTCATATTTTTGCCACCCAAATGCATTATTTAAAATTTTTCTACATTAAACCTCATTTGCCATGTAGTTGCCCACCCCATTTCTTTATTCAGATCTTCTTGCAAGGTTTCCACATCCTGCAGAGAAGTTATTGCCCTGCTTAGCTTAGTGTTGTCCGCAAATACAGAGATTGAACTGTTTACCCCATCCTCCAGGTTATTTATGAGCAAATTCAACAGGATTGGCCTCAGCACAGAACCCTGGGGGACCCCACTACCCACCCCTGACCATTCCGAGTACTCCCCATTTATCACCACCCTCTGAACTCGCCCCTGTAGCCAGTTTTCAATCCATGTACTCACCCCATGGTCCATGCAAACGGACCTTACTTTGTACAGTAAACGTTTATGGGAAACTGTGATAAAATGCTTTTTCAAAATCCAGATACATCACGTCTACGGGCCTTCCTTTATCTAGATGGCAGCTCACCTCTTCATAGAAGGTTAATAGATTGGTTTGGCAAGAACACTTCTTCATGAATCCATGCTGATTACTGCTAATGATTTTCATTATTAAAATCCTGTATATAGCCCCTTATCATCCCCTCCAAGAGCTTGCATACTATTGATGTTAGGCTAACTGGTCTGTAATTCCCAGGGAGGTATTTTGGCCCTTTTTTAAATATTGGTGCTACATTGGCTTTTCTTCAGTCAGCTGGTACCATTCCAGTCAGTAGACTGTCAGTAAAAATTAGAAACAATGGTCTGGCAATTACTTGACTGAGTTCCCCAAGTACCCGCTGGTGCAAGCCATCTGGTCCCGGTGATTTATTAATGTTACGTTTCCCAAGTCTATTTCTAATTCTGTCCTCTGTTAGCCATGAGGGTGCTTCCTGTGATTTGTCTTGAGGACAAACACTGCAGTTTCGGTTACTGAAGCCCCCTAATTCCCTCATGAAGAATAAGGAGAGGAATAAATTCAATACCTTCGCCATCTCCCCATCCTTTATAACCAGATGTCCTTCCTCTTTCTTTATGGGGCCAATATGGTCTGTCCTCCCTTTTTTACTGTTTATATACTTAAAGTGGAGTTCAGCCGAAAAAAATAAAATAAAAGTCAGCAGCTACAAATACTGCAGCTGCTGACTTTTAATAAGGACACTCACCTGTCCATGGCGCCCGCGATGTCCACACCCGAAGCCGATCTGCCCCTCGGCTCCCAGATGCAGGCGCCGGCATCTTCAGTAAGGGAATCAGGAAGTGAAGCCTTGTGGCTTCACAGCCTGGTTCCCTACTGCGCATTGCGGGAGTCGCGCTGTGCGTCCTCACTGGTCTCTGCTGTCTTCTGGGACCTGCGCGTCTCCCAGAAGACAGCAGGGGGGATGGAGGAGGGGCCAGACATGGCGTAGATTGCCGCAGAATCTGTATTATACAGGTATCTGCTCCCCCCTGAAAGGTGCCAAATGTGACACCAGAGGGGGGGGGGGGACCAAAAAAGCGGAAGTTCAATTTTTGGGTGGAATTCCGCTTTAAAGAATTTCTTGGGATTTTTTTTGCTCTCCTCCGCTATGTGTCTTTCATGTTTTGTCTTAGCCACCCTAATTGCACCCTTACATTTCTTGTTGCATTCTTTGTAAAGTCTGAATGCTGACGATGATCCCTTAGCCTTGTTTTTTTTGAAGGCCTTCTCCTTTGCTTGTATATGCATTTTTACATTGGAGTTAAGCCATCCAGGACTTTTGTTCGCTCTTTTAAATTTATTTCCCAATGGGATGCACTGGCTAATGCCCTTATTTAATATGTTCTTGAAGCGAACCCGTCTCTCCTCCGTGTTCTTTGTTTCTAAGATTTTATCCCAATTTATATCTTCTAGCAAGGTTTGTAGTTTAGGGAAGTTGGCTCTTTTAAAATTCAGTGTCTTTGTGTTCCCCTTGTGTTTCCTATTTGTGTGATTTATACTGAAGCCAAATGACTGATTGCTGTTTCCTAAATTGCCCCTGTGCCCTATACCACAGGAAGGAGAAGAATAGGACTAGAGTGGCCATGTGACTACTACATTACATTTCTAAAGAAAGGAATTTAGCTCGAAACCTAGGATGCATATAGAGTGTACATTGTCAAGGGATGGAGCAGGGGTCTTTGACCTGACTAGGGAGTTTTCCTCTTGCTTTATATCTGGGTGACAGGGAGCCAGAGTGATAGAAAATTTCCCCAGTGGGGACAGAAACAAAACCTTTGTTAGCCTTCTTATTCTGGTGACCCCCTTGCCCCAGGAAAGTTCATGGGCCTTTTTAAAGTATGTTATAGTCTGACAAAGAGATTTGAGGCATCTTGAAAGACTTTTTTTGTGTTTCTATCTATCACACCTAGAACAACATTCTACTACTGGTACATTGGTTGCAGAACTCTACAACTATCTACATTGGAATATTGCATGTTCCTGAGATATGTCGATTTATTTATGAGAAACAGAGAAACTTCCCATCATGTCCATTTTTGTATAAAAAAAAACCCCAGTGGTATATGATTTGTAACTGAGCAAATCTTACCTCTTCCATCTTTATTAGGTAACAGTCAATAAAATCCCTGGGACAGTTTTGGTCCAGAGTTTCTTGATGCTCCTTGACCTTATCCATTACAAATGCTTTCAAAGTGGAGAGATTCTTCCATGCTTTTTGAAGAGGTCCAGGCATATGGTGGAAAAGTTTTGGGAAAGCATTAAGTAGCTGTAATAAAAATAACCAATTATAAGCTGTCTATATAACACAAAAGCACAATAAAGTATTAACCATTCAGTTAGCAAATAGCACCTTATATTTTCATGGGTTGGGTTGTATAAATGTGCTTTATATGCTTTTGGACAGCTCAGAACCACTGTATTTTAGCTCAGCTATAACCTAATAGTAAAGATTTCCATCGGAGTTACATTCAGTTATTTTGGGTTTGTTCATTTTCCTCATTGTGTAAAACGTTCATGTTGAACATGGAGGGCCATATATGAAGTGAAGGCTGTAAACATTACATACTTTCTATGTCTTCTAAGCCTAGACGGCATCTAACATTACCAGACACTTCTGAGCTGCACAATTAGCTAGTGCCTCTACGCAACATCCTAAAGTAGTGAGCTCTCTGAGTGATGGTGTCTGGGACTCAACCCAACTCTTTGCAGACATGGACAGTCTTTTACCCATTGGTCTTACTGATCATCTCGTGACACCTTGTACATCATCCTCCAGAAGTCCACTTAATTCTGACTCCACTTTCATATGTTCTTCTCTCAGTGGAGAAACTTTTGTACAACTGCATACCTTGTTTGTGGTCCAATGTCCATCACCCAATTGTTACTCACTTAACTTTCCACAGCACGGATTCTTATACATACACCTTGGTTAAAGTGGCTAAACTTTATTTTGTAAATTGATTTGGGGAACATGGCTTTGCCCCCCCCCCCCCGCAAATATAATAGCCTGCATTGTTTTTTTGTTTTTTCTTCTTCTTTTTTCCTTAGTGTTGGAGTAATGTTCATACTTAAAGTGTATCTGTGGCCAAAACTTTTTTTTTTGTATTTTGGATAGAGTGGGGAAAGATAAAAACTCCTGTCAGGCTTTACTGCCCTTGGAGGCTCTGTTGCTGAGATTCCTTCACTTTCTTTCCCAAAAAAAGGTTGTCCTCAGAACAGAAGGTGATGGAAAATCTCTTTAACAGCAACACAGACAGAAGTATACTGTTTTTTAGGTTATTGGGTATGTTACAACTTATTTTTATTGTTGACCGTTTCACTGGGGAGGGTTATCTGTCACTTCCTGAAGTACATCAAGCCATACCACACTGTCTTCTAGGCTACTCCATTAATTGGGGTGGGTGCATGGCTAAACGGTGGTTCAATCAAAAGGCCTATAATAGGAAAAAGCAGCACACCGATTAAAAATATAATATTACTGAAGTCCCGTGCAGACAACTTCTTGTGTTCACAATGCAGCAGGGCATCTGCTTTGCACAGTACTGGTGCCTACCACAGTGATTTTCAACTTCCACAGGGATCCTACAGGTATGGCGCATACATATTTACATTGATCCAAGCTGGAGCCTTTCATCTACGTAAGAATATACATACCTGGAATTCGTCTTTAATGTCAACCATATTACTTAACTTTAGTTGATGCATCTTGTGTTATTTAGCAGACCCACTCTACAAAAGTCTCTTAAAACATCTTGAGATACCCAATTGGAAGGGGAAGATTATTCCCACCCCGTGTTCACTCAGAATAGAGATAACTGTCAAGAGATTACATGATCTGGTTGACTACAGCAGTGTTTTACAACCTTTTTTTCAGTCAAGGCACCCTTTACAATTGTGCACAATCTCAGGGCTCACCAGTCTAAGGGCTCGTTCATGGCAGAAGATGTGTCCAAGTGTGCGCTTTTTTGCACGTTTCCAGATACACTACGTTTTTTAATGGGCTGCTATTTGCACAAAACGCAATTTTTTAAATAATGCTGCGCAAAAAAGGCGTAGCAGGCGTGAATACACACACATTTGCTAGATGCATGGGGGTGCTAGTAAAACTGCAAGACAGCACATTTTTGTGGATGAATCCAGTCATTTATTTGGCTTTATCTTGTTCCTGCTCAGAGTCAGAGGGCATATTAGATGGGCCCAGAAGTCTAAGGAAGTGTTTCTCACTCCAGTATACAGAGAGAGAGAGAGAGAGAGAGAGAGAGAGAGAGAGAGAGAGAGAGAGAGCACAGCCTGCAACTTCTCCTCCTGGATCTCTCCTCCTCTCTGCCGATATCTGTACTCCTGTCAGCAATACAGAAAGCTGTGAGGGCTGCCCGACCAGTCCTTAGCAATCAATGACATCATAGTTTGGCAAGATGCAGACGGGTGGTCCAGACTGCATTCTATTTAGATATCGGTAGAGAGGAGGAGAGAGCCGAGAGGAGAGTTGCAGGCTGTGTTCTCTCTCTGTATACTGGAGTGGAGTTAACACATGGCAAATTTTTGTCCTTTCACCACGGAACACCTGAGGCCTCTTCGCGGCACCCCGGTTGATAAACGCTGGTCTACAGCACACAGAGAAATATGTTACACCATCTGCCTTCTCAAAATGACCTAGTCCTTCAAATACCTAGCACTCTCTTGATTGGAGGAAGATTTCAATCAATTAACAGAATCTCTGTTGCTTTACAAGTATAAGGGACAGGACCACACTATGTAAGCACCTCTTACACGTCTAAGCTATGGAAACCATGAGCATGACCAGTAGTAGTTGATCACATTCAACTGGACTTTTTTTGTAATGTTTAATATGTTTCATAGCTTAAAAAACATTTCTTTAGTTCCAGTGCATGTCAGGAAGATACCCCAGCATTTATATTCACACCTTAAAGAACAACTAAAGGCAAAACTTTTTTTTTTAGTTTTGCATAGAATGGAGAGGGATTAGAACCCCCATCAGTTTGTATTGCTGTCTGTGCCTCCATTACAGATATCCACCCCTCTGGTTGTCCTGTTTTCCATCATCATTTGTAGCGGGGTGCATGTGAAATAGGTCTGGAAAACGGGAAAAGTGGTTGATGAGTTATATGTTCCGCCATGCATTTTTAGATTTGCAATCTAAAGTAATGTCAGCAATGATGTCTTGGTAAAGAAAGATAATTCTTTACCCTGTGTTAGTAAAGCCCATTCCTGGGCTGGTTTTACTGGGAGCCTGATAGAGATATGGGTGGGACAGATTCCTAATTCCGTGGACCGCAATTTAATGTTTTCGTCCTAGGTTCTTGATTAAGGCAAATTGACGTCCTTTTTTTCCCACACAGGTAGAACACAGGTTCTAAGGCTAATTAAATAGAGCTTTCTTTTAGTGATATTTGATCATCTCTGTGGTTTTTATTTCTTGTGCTATAAACAAAAAAAGAGCGACAATTTTGAAAAAAACAAAACAATATTTTTTACTTTTTGCTAGAATAAATATCCCTAAAAATGTTTTTAAAAAAACAAATTTCTTCGTTGGTTTAGACCAATAAATATTCAAATTTTTTTTTGGTAAAATAAAAAAATTGCAAAAAGCGTACACTGATTGGTTTGCCCAAAAGTTATAGCGTCTACAAACTATGGGAAAGATTTATGGCATTTTTATTATTTATTTATATTTTTACTAGTAAAGCGCTGATCTGTGATTTTTAGCGGTACTGCGACATTGTGAAGGACCGATCGGTCACTTTTGACACATTTTTGGGACCATTGACCTTTGACCATACAGCGATCAGTGCTATAAATATGCACTGATTCTCTGATTGCTCTGATTAAATGTCACTGGTAGGGAAGGGGTTAACACTAGGGGGCGATCAAGGGGTTAAATGTGTGTTCCCTAGATGTGTTCTAACTGTATGGGAATAAGACTTACTGGAACAAACAATATGTCTCCTCTTCCCTGACAGAACAGGGATTTGTGTGTTTACACACAGAAATCCCAGTGCTGGCTCTCGTGCACGCAATCACATGTTGCTGGTGGCAATCGCGCCCGCCAGCCACGCGCATTAGGCCCCCTGCCATGCAGCGGGTGCACACCCATGCCATCTGGTGGCTATTAAAGGCGAGGACATACCCGTACAAGGTTTGGCCCAGCTGTGCCATTCTGCCGCAGTATCTCTGCGTGAGCAGGTCGGCAAGCGCTTAAATCACAAGCCTGTAACATATCGTTGTTTTGTTCTATCTTTTTTTAGAGTTATAATGGAAGCGACAATATCCAGTATGAATGCGTGCTATTTAAAAGGGAACATATCAGGTGAGAAATATGGAAGCTGCCTTTGGCTTTGGTGCCGTCATTGTTATCTTTGCTTCTTGGTGAGTCAGTGATCTCAACAACTGATGCATGCTTGTGGGGTAAGACACTGCTTAAACAGACCCAGTGCTTCAGATGTGTCAGGGCTGGACTCAGCCCTTCCTTCCCAGAGCTGGCCGCTCAGCTGTCGGCTAATTGCCAGCTCCTATCTCTCCACAGTTACTCAGCTGTTGATGATATCCTGCTTGTCAGTCCTGCCTACTTAAGCCGTCCAGTCCAGAGGTTCTCTGCCTTCGCCTTGGTCAACATCACAGAGCCTATCACCTGCGGTCCTGTTTAAAGACTTGCTTTGCTGACATCCCTTCTGGTTCCAGATCCTGTTTGCTGTTCCACTACATTGATCCCTGACTTCTGGCTTGGCTGACTATCCGTTCCGGTTATTGAACTTTGGCTATGTTTTGTCTACGTTTGTTCTTTTTACTTTTGTTATTAAACAAGTGTGATTTACCTGTACTTCTGTCTCGTCTGATTTCATGGTTTCTGACAAGATGTGGATATGGCTGTGCATGGCCTCAGCCAGTGCTGCTCCGACCATGCCCCTTGTAATGTTTTACCATACCTACCGTGTCTGCGACAAAGCCCTGGTAGGTGGGGTTAAACATGTCAGGGGGCGTAACCAGAGCACACTGGCTGAGGCCATGCACAGCCATATCCACATCTAAAGCACTGGGTTAGTTTGAGCGGTATCTTACCCCACATATGTTCACACTTCTGAATTAGTGCCTGATGCCTGCTCCCACTTTCTGAATACTGGTAGGGACACCTGTTATCCTAAAACTAGTATGCCCATTGGAAGATTTCCCCTCTATTACTTTTCTGGGGACAACCCAAAATTTGGGGTTTTCTTTTACTTTCAGTTTCAATGATAATGATAAAGAGGACAAACAGAGGGCGTGAATCTCTGTAATGGGGGCACAGACAGCAATAAAAACTGATGGGGGTTTCATCCCTCTCCATTCTATGCAAAACTAAAAAAAAAAATGCCTTTAGTTATACTTTATGGTATGGATATAAATGCTGGGGTATCTTCCTGACATGCACTGGAACTAAAGAAGAGGTCCCTTATCCCTGTATAAATGGCAGTTAGTGCTGGAATGAGAGGATTTTGAATTTAAAACCACATTTTCGCACCCTTGCAATACATTTTTCCTATATCAGCTTGTCTGCCTTACAGCTGCTTGATCCAGTCAGACTCTCATGTTATCCTCCAGCTTTAAGTGGCTCTCAAAGTAGAGTTGCCGCCTCATCCCTTTAAACCCGAACACAGGTTCTAAGGCTAATTAAATGCAGATAAGGCACCAAGTGAGTTTAATTAAAACCTTTTCAGCCACAGAACCTGTGTAATTAATATGTGTTTGAGTCTAAAGGGATGAGGTGGCAACCATAGCTCAAAGTCTACAGGTGATCACATCTGATGCATGCTTGTTCCAGGTAAGCAACTTTCTGTGTATTGAAGCAAGGGGAACAATTACATCCCCCTATGTATAGTATAAGGACATTCCACGCACCATGAGAGTCTGCCTGGATCAAGCAGCTATAAGGCAGACAAGCTGATATAGGAAAAATGTATTGCAAGGGTGCAAAAATGTGGTTTCAAATTTAAAATCCTCTCGTTCTGGCACTAACTGGCACGTCTAAAGGGATGAGTGACCTATACTGATGATAGAAATAGCCTTGGAAAACTTAGAAGCCAGCTATAATTTCACATTAATTGCTTACTTTCATTCCAGCTTTACAATATAGCAACACACTGGTGTGTTTACCTGTCCAACTAGTGAATTTATTATTCTAAAGGATTCTTTCAGCATAGCAAGAAGGCCAAGAAAATTCTTGTCTTCATAATCAAAACGTTCACCAAATACGATGGAGCATATCACGTTGGATACCGCTAGAGTCAAGAGGTATGTGGGGTCAATAGGTGAACCTGGAAGGAAATTGAATTGGTGGTGTTAAAGTCGTATTAAACCCTCAGTGTTTTGTAGCCTTACACATTAAGCACGATAAAATAAACATTCCCTAGTAAACTGGTGAAGTAAATAAGCTTGCGAGCAAACCAAACTAATGAATCAGAACCTTCTTAATTGATACAGCTACTGGCACTGGATCACAATCTCATAAGTGCATTTATATATAAAAACAAATAAAGTGCGGCGCTATATTGGCGTTACAAATGTGGTATGACACATATAAAATGCATGAGTATCTTAGTGCGAAACATGCATAATATTAGACATAATAACAAATAGTTATATATAGTCCATTGTGCTGACAAATCAAAACAATATCAAATGTAAGTGCCGCACTATATTGAAGTAACCAATGTGATAAGACACATATAAATAAAGTGCATGAATAACTAGTGCATAATATTAAATAATAGTATATAAAATGTCCATTGTGCTGGCAAAGCAAAATCCTGTGATGGGGCTCCAGAGTTGACAAAACGACAACAAACATGGGTCCCCCCCCCTCCCTGTTTGAATCTTCTCACCTCAGGGCGTTTGACCGCATGACTAAATTTGGTCAAAAAAACGCCTGGGAACCACCCCTGGGTTCTATGTGAATTAAGCTCTTTGGGATCCTGAGATGTCCAGCAGTAAGTTCCTCAGTCCATATATAAAAATAAGGTCTAAAGAGTGTTTTATCATTTAAAAAACTGATTTTATTTTTAAAACATCAATCTGGGTACTCACATCTTTCAGGTGCTGAAGCGCACCACTTTATAGCAGATAGAAAAAACAATGAGAAAGCTTGTCCGTTCGCAGTATTCAAATCTGCTGCACCATCCTGTCCCCTCCCCTATGCGTGTTGGACAAAGGGATCAGTCACGTGTCTTCCTCAGGGGGATTATATTGTACATCCTAATCTAACACACTAGAGGGTGCTACACAAGCTAAAGGCAAATCCTTTACGTGCTTCTGAATCCTCCTATAGATGATACTCAAATAACAGCACCCAAATCACCTCCAGTATAAAAGACTGATAAGGTCTGCAAAAAAAATGTTAAAAGCTACAGCCAGCATTCCCACTAAGATAAAAACAAAACGTAATTGCACTCAATGTCCCAATTCTTGCCAATCCTAAAGTGCAGACATAGCAAGGTTTTCCTCACTCCATACGCCATACCACATAAGCAATCAGTAGTCTATAGAAGGACCCTTTCTCCCTGTGTGGAAACAGTGGTCTATCTGCAGAATCCTGCTGGTTCACATGTAGAGTTCTCCAATCAGAGTAGAAGCTTTTCTGATTGGAGAATTTTAGCTCTGATTCAGCAAGGGGCATGCAAGACCTCTGTAGAGATACCACTGCTTTCACACATGGATCCTTCTCTGCAGTATGTTGGCAGGGTTCAGGCTTCTCTACGTGGGCTGTGGCTGCTTTCTAAAAGACAATCTATATTTAGGCTTACCTGCTTTTTTCCTAAACTCTACTCCAAGACACTGAGACTCTTCCAGAATCCGCTCTTCAATACTTCTCTTCCCCATCCCGAAATTCCTCAGCGTGGTGAGTGAGAAGCGTCGTAGCTGTTTCCATCGCTCCCCGTTACTCAGAAATATTCCTGGTAATGGAATCACACATCATTTAAGAATTCCTAAACTATATATACACAGTATGTCATCACCATGTAAGATCAGATTGATATCTACCATAGCCCTTAAAAGCAAATTCAGCCGCAGGTACTTTTCCTCTATCACTGAAGACATCTGCATTGTCTACTAGAGCCTCCTTCACAGCATCGCATCCATGTAGGACAACCACTCTCCTGCTCCCTAGATGAACAGTGAATACATCTCCATGGATCTTTGCAAGCTGCAACAAAATCAGCAGAAGAAAAGTTGTACTTTATATAATTGTGCAAGATGGCTCTGTACAAAGTTTCAATTAGAAATAGGAAATCTGAAGACAATGGTTCTATATAAATATATAAATAGCACAAAAGCATTTATTTAAAAAGAAAAGTTTAACCCTCTCATGACTAGAGCTCATCAAAACCCTAAAAGCACACACTAAATTTAACAACATCATTATACAGTAGGGGTGTTGAATATAATCGCAGCATCGGTGCACCCGCGATTCAGACAGTCACGATGCTGCACCGATGCTGCGAGTCGGCCAAATCGATGTATGGTGATGTCATCCGTCGCTCCATGCAGTGCTCTGCCTCTCCCGGAGAAACACAGAGGCAGGGCCTGCATGGTAAATAAAGCCCCCTTCCCTTCACTGAAGCAGAAGGTCAGCTGATGATCTGACAGCCAGTACAGTGCAGGGGGAGGAGCGCAAGGAGACCAGACATCAGGAGAGGCTTCACTGGAGGCACCCGAAAGGGGAAGACACACTGAGCAGCATGGAAGAGGGGGAATCAATTGACACTGATAACAGGTGAGTGCCAGTGTCACTAATCCCATCCCTCCACTACCATCACCCCTCTGCCTCAGTGGCGGCTGGTGAAGTTTTAGGATGGGGGCGCCAGACCCCGCCCTTCCTTTTTGACCCCTTCCACTTGGTAAAAATTGGCAATAGTGGGCATGGCTCTAAGGTGGCGTGGTTAGCGTCTGAGAAGAACGAGGGATGGAGGGAGAGGGAGGGACAGCAGGCCCAGATCCTACACAACAATATAAATATGTGTATTCTAGAAAGTTTAACAATAAACAGATAAAGATACTTCAAACACCTGGTGTTAGCACTTCAATCATCCCGGCACCATGGTTGTTATGTTGTCAGGATGATTGAAGTGCATTATTTCTATTATTACATTGTAATATAAAATGAAATCATTCAACTCACCATAATCCAGAATCAGTGGGAGCCCTGAGCGTGTCACTTGCCACGTCACCTGCCACCAGATGCCATCAGGTGTCCCCAGCGGAGTCCGTCTTTACATCAGGTGCCCCCGGCAGAGTCTGTCCTTACGTCAGGTGCCCCAGGCGCAGTCCCTCCTTACATCAGGTGCCCCTGGCACAGTCCCTCATATCAAGTGCCCCCGGCGGAGTCCCTCCTTACATCAGGTTCCCCTGGCAGAGTCCCTCCTTCCATCAGGTGCCCCTGGCTTAGTCCCTCCTTCCATCAGGTGCCCCCTGCGGAGTCCCTCCTTACATCTGTGTCCCCATCAGCGGAGTCCCTCCATACAACTGTGTCCCCATCAGCGGAGTCCCTCCTTACATCTGTGTCCCCAGCGAAGCCCCTCCTTACATCTGTGTCCCCAGCGGAGCCCCTCCTTACATCTGTGTCCCCCAGCAGAGCCCCTCCTTACATCTGTGTCCCCAGCAGAGCCCCTCCTTACATCTGTGTCCCCAGCGGAGCCCCTCCTTACAGCTGTGTCCCCAGGGGAGCCCCTCCTCACATCTGTGTCCCCAGCGGAGCAGCAGGGTCCTCCTCACATCTGTGTCCCCGGCAGCACAGCACTCCTTCAAGCCGCGTCTGTGCTAGTTCCTGGCTTTCTCTGTTTGGTCAGTGGAGAGGGGAGGGGCCTCCCCTCTCCACTGAACACAAGGGGATTACTATTAGTCCTCACGGTGGCCATATTTTTGTAGCCCGCCGGGCCCCGGAAGTGACTTTGTTCTTACACTGAGAACAAAGGACCTGGCCAGGCACCGGGCGGATGCTGCTTGGCACAATGGATTGCACCGCAAAGCAGCTCCAGCCCCCGCCAATGAAGCGCCGCATCTGCATCTTGTGATTGCATTGACGTGGAGCTTCCCATAGTGCACTGTGTCCAGTGCCCGAACACAGTGCACTTAGTTAAAGGACATTTTTTTTTCTTAAAGCTGCCGTTTAAAAAATTTTTTTTTTGGTGACTACAGGAGGGGGGGCGGCACCCAGGTGCCCCCCTATGGACGGACCGCCACTGCTCTGCCTGAGACCATCTATCCCTCTGCCTCTGATCCCACCATCCCTCTGCCTGATCCCATTTATCCCGCTGCCACTGATCCCATACATCCCTCTGTCTGACCCCATCCATCCCTCTGCCTGATCCCATCTATCCCTCTGCCACTGATCCCATCCATCCCTCTGCCTGATCCCATCGATCCCTCTGCCTAAACCCATCTCTCCCTCTGCCTCTGATCCCACTATGCCTCTGCCTCTGATCCCACCATCAATCTGCCTGATCCCATCTATCCCTCTGCCTCTGATCCAACCATCCCTCTGCCCGAGCCCATCTATCCCTCTGCCACTGATCCCATCCATCCCTCTGCCTGATCCCATCTATCCCTCTGCCACTAATCCCACCATCCCTCCCCCTGCTACCATCTATCCCTGCCTGATCCCATCTATCCCTTTGCCACTAAGCCCATCTATCCCTTCACAAGAAGGTGTCAACAGTGACAATGCAGTTTTTATTTTTTTTTTATTTTTAAGAAAACTGTTGAAAATCAGCTTACAGAGGCTGGGAGAGAGTCGCTAGTGTGGAAATGTTCCCTATTTAGGGGAGCTTACTGGGTTGCAGCGCTGTCTGTTGTGTTTTATTCTTATATTTTTATTCTTATATTTTATTCTTATATTATACTTATATACTTATATACTTACCTAGTCTTGCCTAGGGCAGCACAAAACCAAAATACACCACTGTTGGTAGCGGATAGTCAGGCATGAAGTCACAGATTACAGGTTCAGTTAAAGTTGTAGACCAGTTCAAATAGCTCATCTGGCACCAGTGTTAATTTTGGCATTGAATTTTGATTAGTTTTAGTTAAAGTCTTTTGCAGGGCTTTTTTTCTCAGAGTGTAGGTGCAGGTACTCCCTCCTTTCAAATCACCCATGGTCTCCGCCCCCTACCCACCTCTGAGGATCTTCCCTTGGTTTCACCCCCAGGCACCATCCCTTGATTCCACCCCCTACCCACCTTCCAGTACCATCCATTTTAGAGAATACAGAACCAAGCAATTTGTATGGAATTTAATACTGATAACAAGAAAAAGCAATAAAATAGATCCCCTGCAGCCAACAATAGTGACCCCCCCCCCATTAATAATAGACCCCCGCAACAATAGGTCTGTCCAGCAACAATAGAGCTGTCAAAAAAATACCCCTCACTTCAGAAACAATAGACCCCAATGAGCAACAATAGATCTTTCAGCAGCCAACAACAATTGACCCCTCCCTCAACAGTAGATCCCTCCCAGCAACAATTAACCCCCCCCCCTGGCAACAATAGACCCCCCCCAAGCAACAACAGCAACAAAACACCTCTCCACTAGACACTCTCCAACACTAGAACTCCCCACAACAATAGATCCCCCAGCAGCCAGCATCAGTATACCCTCCAACACACTCTAATACCCCTTGCCATTACATACATTCTGTGCTGGAAGTGCTGGAACTGCATTCCCCCACGTTCCCGATGAAAAAAGCCCTGGTCTTTTGACTAAAATGTCATTGTAATTTTAGTGCCATTATAGTCATCTGCAATTGTTTTAGTTTTAGTCGTATTTAGTTGATTAAAATCTCCAGTGCATTTTAGTCGACTAAAATCAAATGGATTTAGTTAAAATGTAAAGCATTAAGCATTTCTGTAGAATTTCCAAATTCATTACATACTCCTGGAGTAAAAAAGCTAATATCATGTTAATATTTATGGTATTAAAGGTTTAAGGAAACTCACAGATACAGATTTAACCACTCTGGGCGGTGGTCTGAGGAGGCCTGTAATGGTGCTCGGTGCCCTGGACTGTGGTCCGAGGAGGCATGTAATGCAGACAGTGCCCTGGACATGGACAGTCTGAGGAGTAGGCCTGTAATGCATTGAACACAGTGCTCTGGGCGGACTGAGGGGGCTTGTAATGCACACAGTGCTCTGGATGGTGTTCTGAGGAGGCCTGTAATGCACTGTGCTCTGGATGGTGGTCTGAGAGGCCTGTAATGCACACAGTGCTTTGGACGGTGGTCTGAGGAGATGCCAGTAATGTACACACTCACAGTGCTCTACCGTGGACTGTCATGAGTTGAGACTCTCGTTGGGAGGCCTGTAATGCACAGTGCTGCTCTGGACAGTTGTCTGAGGAGACCTGTAATTCTGCACATTGATAACTGCTATGCAGTAAGCACGCTACAGATTTGCTTGCTTGCTGGGAGCGAAAGCACTAACGAGCTCTACATAGGCGGAGCTCCGTGGAAACCAGAAGTTCATGAGGGTAAATCTCCCTCCCTCACATTTTCATTTTGTTTTCATTCGATACTGAAAACGTATTCGATTTTCGTCATAGTTTTCGTCAGTGGACGAAAATGTGGTGTACTTTTCGTTTCTTTTCGTCACTGTAAAAAGGCAGCTGATGAAAATTTTTACGAAAATGTTTTCGTCTACTAAATTAGCACTGCCTGACACCAACACTGGCAACAGGCATAATGCGCAGGTCTTTGTGCATGTGCGGTTACTAGTTATGCCTCTTAGAAGGTGCGAGCCAACCTCTGCATGAGTATGGATTCTTTCACAGATGCGCCAATCTGCATATTGGCAGAACCTTCCTGACACAAAGTTTGTTCTGAAACCTACACTTATGGGTTGAGTTCCCAAGTCCCCAGTTACAGGTCTTCTGTCACTACAGAACATATTACTAAAGTTACATGGAGGAACCACCAATAGCAATGGAGGACATAGGAGATTGATACACCCAGTAGTGCAGAATTAAGAAGAACATTCAGGTGGCAATTTCTCATCATAGGTGCAGTCTTCAGTGGAATAGGTAGAAGACAATGTAAGTAGATACTCTCTTATTCGTGTATAGCCGCTACTTGACATTTATTTATTTAGTTATTTATTTATTTATTTATTTATTTGCTTGTTTTTGCAACAGAGTCATCTACATTCCGTATAGGTTGTTTGTATAAATAAAGATGCGTGCTAGGCTTATAACACATCTGTATATTCAGGTAGGACACATTTCCCCCAAAACACCAAGAATCAGCACAGGTGACACATCATAACTGTAAGTTATGTCCCTTGTGCCAATTTTTCTGTCTTTATTTTAGTCTAAACTTAGGCTTTAAATGTGAGGTTTGTTTGTAAACAAACCTACAGCAAGCATGTGATCACAATGATTGTCTGTTGTGGTAATCACATGATTTATTCCTGATCGATAGTCTGAGACCTGTGACTGTCATTGACAGTGTGGTCTCAGAAATAGCAGCATGCACAGTTGAGTCATATTGTAAGTTAATGTTATTAAAAACTACCTTTCCTTTTCAGTATGCACTGCTGTAATTTTCTATTAAGTTGAATGCAATATGGCAACCTGGATGCGTTCTGTAAACCAATAGTTACAGAACGACCCCAGACGTGTCATTTCCTGCTTGTTTGATTTGCTCATTGATTTTCCCGGAAGTCTGAACTAAGCTACAAGTCAGATTTTGGGCATCCTCTGCAACAAAATGGGTTAATTACGTCTAAAGAGATGCTGACCCTGCAACTTTGTTCATTAGAACACTACAAGTGCATCAGCTGATTAGAATGAACACAGACATACCTATTCAGGAATCAGTATTCCAAGGACGTGGTTTAACATATAGCATTTTCTTCAGAGCAGAAACAGGTAGGAATCTGCCACAAAGTTCTTACATTTCTTGTAATCTACATTGATCAACCAGTGGTGATTGTTTTTTCTCAACAAAAGTGGAGTTATTCTTTAGAGAAAACTCTTGTTATACCTTGTAGAAGCAAAACATTGGTTTGTTTAAAGTGGAAGTAAAGGCAAAACCTAACTAACTCTAAACCTACTCTCAGCCACAATCTAAGGCTGATCTATCTTGCCCTAATAAAGAAAAAGATGCTATACGTGCCTATTTTGAAGCCGCTCCGGTCTGGTCTCCAGCAGTGCTCTCTGTGTGCAGAAGAACGCCAACACTGGCTGGGAAATGCCTGGGAAGTGACGTCACCCATAGACACAGTATGGGGCTTACGTTGTCAGCTGCCTCTCCGACACCACAAAGCCGCCGTTGACAGCTCAGCCAACCGGACTAGAGTGGCTGCACTATAGGTAAATACAGCAATTTTCTTTTCTTTACAGGCCTAGATAGATTAGGCTTAGAATGTGGCTGAGAGTAGGTTTAGACTTAGTTAGGTTTTACCTTCACTTCCACTTTAAAAGTAAAGTTGTCCGCACCTTTAAAAGTGACTGAGGCAGTTCTTTGATGTTCACTTGTAGAATGTTTCCAAGCAGAGGAAGAGGAGTGGGCCCTGGAGGTAGGTCCTTCCGTTTACTATAATTAATCCACATCATGAAGAACATGAGAAAGGTGATGCAGACAGCTAAGATGAGTGTCCCAACTCCACCAAACTCCATTGTTCCTGAAGAAGGGGGTCACCGACACTGAAATGCATAACAAAATTAAAAAAGGATAAAACACTGGTCATGTACCTTCCACAGTGGTTCTTACCAGTGCTCTTGGCAATAAAATTAAATATTCAGGAGAAATCTATAGGCTATTGTTGATCTCCTTCCTTTGGATTCATTCCTTTTGGAGCCGCTGTTAATGCAGAGTCCAGAACTTGTGTCTTCACCGGCTGACAATGTGTTCTAGGTCAGTAACTTAATGTTTTGAAATAAGTAATTATAATTTACTATTACTATTCATTATAATTTCTAGAAGGGTGTGGGCTATGGCAACCTAATTATTTTTAGCACATATAAAGCAAACCCTTTGGTGACAAAATACTAGCTGGACTAGATAAGTGACTTAACGAGGTGTCTCCAAATATCTCCTAACATTTGTGACTTTAGCACTGCCTAGAACATCTTCACTTTTTTCAATTACCTGGTGGATGGGAATATGTACATCCTTTGTTCCATCCTGCAATGCAGTGTCCAGGACCTGAGAAACCTATCAGAAGGCATTGTGAAGTGGAAGGTGAAGAGCCATGAATGTGCTTATGTAAATAGAGGCCATCAGAAAGTCATTATTTGCATTTCCATTTTGGGTATGGAGTGGATGAGTGGGGCTGGTCAAATGTTGTGGTTAGAGGTAAGTACCGACAGTTCATACTCTCGGCTGTCTAGTCTTGAAGGGCACAAATAGTTATATACTGTCAGATAGTTGCCATCTTAAAAGGTGGTTGTATAATGTTCTTAAGAGTCAGTATATGAGGTTAAGCCGGAAAGGTGAAAGAGTATAAAAAAAAAGAGGCGTAAAGTGATTATAAACCTTTGTTTTTTAACTAAAACAACAGACATGTTATACTTACCTGCTCTGTGCGATGGTTTTGCACAGAGCAGCCCCAATCCTCATTTTCTGGGGTCCCCTGCCGGCGCTCCAGGCCCCTCCTCTTCAGTGAGAGTGGCTTTCTTTGGGGGCATCCGTGTGTGCTCACTCCCGAGCTGCCCAGTCTGCGTCTAATGAAACAGACCAGGCAACTCAGCCTCGACCACTGCTCCCGAGTCATGCCATTTGATTGACAGCAACAGTAGCCAATGGCTGCTGCTGCTGCTATCAGTGTGCCCAGGTAGGAGAGAGACAGTGGCGAGAGCCGCTGCTCTCGTGGACGTTGATGGATCGGGTTCGGGTAAGAATGGGGGGGGGGGGGCTGGGGGGATTTTTTTTACCCTAATGCATATCCATTTTTTGTATGGGGTGGATGAGTGCATTAAGGTAAGAAATCTTGTGGCCTTAGAACCTTTTTAAAGTGATACTAAACACACACTGTTTCATTTACAGTGCCCCTTCTATTTCTGTATATCGATGATTGCACTGTAATTATTTTAATAAAATAAAACCCAATACATATTTTAATTAAATAGAACCCGAGTACTTTTTTCCTAATCGATATACAGATGTCACATGACCCATATTTTTCCCAGCCTGTCTGCAGGAAAACATAAGCAGGAGGAGGAGCTTCTAGTCCTCTGCTGCTGGTCACATGTTCAAAATAAAAAAACAGCCTTTGGAATACAGAGTAAAAATAAATAAATAATATCAATAAACTGTTTTAAATTGTCATACAAATACAGGTATATATTTTAAACCAAATCTTTATTATATTTTGGAAATAACATGGTGTGGGCAGATTTCTGCCAGTCACAGGCTGTGTCACGCCCCTGCAGCCTGTGTCTTAGAATAAGAGGGAGGTGATTTCTCCATTAATCTACAAGTAATATCCCTCCTCCCATTGTGTTTAGCTCGTTAGTGGGCATGGAGGAGGAGGAAGGGGGTGGACTCTCATTTACCTCCGTGTATACACCCATATGTGTGACTCTATAGTCACATGTGCTGCTCAGATGTGATAAGGTGTAAATGCTTAGCATAGAAACTCACTGAAAACTGAGCATGTGCAGAGTTACCACCACAGCTGCAAAATCCCCAGCTAAATTGGAGACATGAACAAAAAGTGGAGATAGAGAGCAGCAGTATCGACCAGGTTTTTTTGCAGAGTATAGAAAACAATTCTCATAGTCCAGCCCCCTGATCTACATACAGGGCACCAGACTATGAAGTCCAATGGGGGGGGTGTTTTTTTAAAGCACGTGATTAGAACCAGAGGCTCTAATAGGCTTCAAAAAAGAGTGGGCTTGGGGCGTAGGGCACTGCTCCCCAATCCCACCCCTTGTGTGACAATAGCAAATGAATATTCACTATTTTCACACTAAATCTCCTCCCCGCCAATCAGGAAGTGGGTCGTGAGACCCGTTTCCCAATTGGCCAAAACATCAGGCGATTCTATTGCACACGCCTAGCGCCTAGGAGGAGGAGAGAGGAGACACACGGCGAAAGCCGCCATGCTGGAGATGAGGACACCGGAGCTGCAGCCCGCAGCCCCCACCACCTAGATCGTGTCCACCGTGCTGGAGCAGAGGACACCGGAGCTGCTGCCCGCAGCCCACCAGCTGCCACGTACAGTGGCTTGCGAAAGTATTCAGCCCCCTTGAACTTTTCAACCTTTTGCCACATTTCAGGCTTCAAACATAAAGATATAAAATTTTAATTTTTTGTGAAGAATCACCAACAAGTGGGACACAATTGTGAAGTGGAACAAAATCTATTGGATATTTTAAACTTTTTTAGCAAATAAAAAACTGAAAAGTGGTGCGTGCAAAATTATTCGGCCCCTTTACTTTCAGTGCAGCAAACTCACTCCAGAAGTTCAGCGAGGATCTCTGAATGATCCAATGTTGTCCTAAATGACTGATGGTGATAAATAGAATCCACCTGTGTGTAATCAAGTCTCTGTATAAATGCACCTGCTCTGTGATAGTCTCAGGGTTCTGTTGAAAGCGCAGAGAGCATCATGAAGACCAAGGAACACACCAGGCAGGTCCGTAATACTGTTGTGGAGAAGTTTAAAGCCGGATTTGTATACAAAAAGATTTCCCAAGCTTTAAACATCCCAAGGAGCACTGTGCAAGCGATCATTTTGAAATGGAAGGAGTATCAGACCACTGCAAATCTACCAAGACCTGGCTGTCCCTCTAAACTTTCAGCTCAGACAAGGAGAAGACTGATCAGAGATGCAGCCAAGAGGCCCATGATCACTCTGGATGAACTGCAGAGAACTACAGCTGAGGTGGGAGAGTCTGTCCATAGGACAACAATCAGTCGTACACTGCACAAATCTGGCCTTTATGGAAGAGTGGCAAGAAGAAAGCCATTTCTCAAAGATATCCATAAAAAGTCTCATCTAAAATTTGCCACAAGCCACCTGGGAGACACACCAAACATGTGGAAGAAGGTGCTCTGGTCCCATGAAACCAAAATCGAACTTTTTGGCCACAATGCAAAACGATATGTTTGGCGTAAAAGCAACACAGCTCATCACACTCAACACACCATCCCCACTGTCAAACATGGTGGTGGCAGCATCATGGTTTGGGCCTGCTTTTCTTCAGCAGGGACAGGGAAGATGGTTAAAATTGAGGGGAAGATGGATGCAGCCAAATACAGGACCATTCTGGATGAAAACCTGTTGGAGTCTGCAAAAGACCTGAAACTGGGACGGAGATTTATCTTCCAACAAGACAATGATCCCAAACATACAGCAAAATCTACAAAGGAATGGTTCACAAATAAACATATCCAGGTGTTAGAATGGACAATACAAAGTCCAGACCTGAATCCAATCGAGAATCTGTGGAAAGAGCTGAAAACTGCTGTTCACAAACGCTCTCCGTCCAACCTCACTGAGCTCGAGCTGTTTTGCAAGGAAGAATGGGCAAGAATTTCAGTCTCTCGATGTGCAAAACTGATAGAGACATACCCCAAGCGACTTGCAGCTGTAATCGCAGCAAAAGGTGGCTCTACAAAGTATTAACGCAAGGGGGCTGAATAATTTTGCACGCCCCACTTTTCATTTTTTTATTAGTTAAAAAAGTTTCAAAAATCCAAAAGATTTCGTTCCACTTCACAATTGTGTCCCACTTGTTGGTGATTCTTCACAAAAATAAAAATTTTATATCTTTATGTTTGAAGCCTGAAATGTGGCAAAAGGTTGAAAAGTTCAAGGGGGCCAAATACTTTCGCAAGCCACTGTAGATGGGGTAAGAGCCAGCCTGACTGGCAGACAGTGAGCGGGGGGTGGTTGTTTGCCGCCCCCCCCCAAAAAAAAACAAAAAGACAAAACACCAGCTATCGTAGTGACTGAGTGAGAATGAACAGCATTTATTGATTATTGATTTATTGTTTTTTATGATGTGGGTTTTATTATTGTTATTTATTATTATTAATTCTTTATGTTCCATTCGTTTAGATACAGCATTCGTTATATCTGATAATTCTTAACTTTGGATAAATTCGTATTCGTTACGTTCACTAACAGACAAATTTGAAAGTAAATTACAATACCTATGATTTAATAGTTAGTAATAGTCACGTTATTATTAGTTAGTTATTATTTTTGGGTTTTCAAATTTCCGGATTTTCATTCATTTGAATTTTCATTCTAATTTTCAGATTTTTGAAATTTCCAAATTTTGACAAATCTGTTAATTCTGAAATTTCCGAATGTTCAAATTTCTGAATTTCTGAAATTTTGAATTTCGGAAATTCGAAAATTCGGAAATTTTGGAATTAACAAATTTGTCAAAATGTGTTAAAAAACTAATTTGGAACTAAACAAATTGCGCATGTCTAATTCCCTCCACCGACACGGCACTATTCCCCCCCCACACTGACACAATGATGAGGCACTATTCCTCTCCCCAATGCCAAAGGTCCCCTGTTTACTCCCACTGTAGCTAAGACAATTTCTACTGCCAATGGCCACAGTCCAGCCCCCTCTCAAGTCTAAAAGACAGTAAACTGGCCCTTTGTTTAGAAAATTTGGAGACCCCTGGACTATAGTGTGCTTACAGCAGTGCACATGAACGCAAGTAGCATGCACTTCGTGTTCCAAACAAATGGAAGTGAGAGGGGAATAGGGCAGCCATCAGATTTTTTTTGGCCCCTTACACAGCTTTGGGCCTGGGCCCCCCCCCTGAGCCTGACCACCAACATTCCCCAGGGCTTGCCCATGGGCCATCCTACCAAATCCGCACAGCAGCCACCCCACCTGAAAGCACTAAGCCCCCCTCAATCCTGTATATATGTCAGCCCCCCCACTCACACACACCTGTAAGTATGTCAGTCCCCCCACACTCACCTGTATATACAGCCACCAGGGACCCTGCACAGGGACCAAGGACCCAGGACCACGCACAGCCACCAGAGACCCCGCACAGGGACCAGGGACCAGGGACCCTGCACAGCCACCAGAGACCCTACACAGGGACCAGGGACCCTGCACAGCCACCAGAGACCCCACACAGGGACCAGGGACCCCACACAGCCACCAGAGACCCTGCATAGGAACCAGGGACCATGCACAGCCACCAGAGACCCCACACAGGGACCCTGCACAGCCACCAGAGACCCCGCACAGCCCAAAGACACCACAAAGCCACCAGAGACCCCGCACAACCACCAGGGACCCTGCACAGCCACCAAGGATCCGGGACCCTGCACAGGGACCAGGGACCCCACACAGCCACCAGGGACCCCGCACAGCCACCAGGGGCACCGCACAGCCACCAGGGGCCCTTCGTAGCCACTAGGGACACCGCACAGCCACCAGGGACCCCGCACAGTCAACCAGGGGCCCTGCGCAGCCACCAGGGACACCGCACAGCCATCAGGGACCCCGCACAGCTAACCAGGGGCCCTGCACAACCACCAGGGACCCCGCACAACCACCAGGGACCCCGTACAGCCACCAGGGACCCAAGACCCCGCACAGCAACCAAGGACCCAGGACCCCGCACAGCCACCAGAGACCCCGCACAGGGACCCCGCACAACCACCAAGGACCCGGGGCCCCGGATAGCCACCAGAGACCCCGCACAGGGACCCTGCACAGCCACCAAGGAACCAGGACCCTGCACAGGGACCCCACACAGCCACCAGGGACCCTGCACAGCCACCAGGGGCCCCGCACAGCCACCAGGGGCCCTACACAGCCACCAGGGGGCCTGTGCAGCCACCAGTGACACCGCACAGCCACCAAGGACCCCGCACAGTCACCAAGGACCCCGCACAGTCAACCAGGGGCCCTGTGCAGCCAACCAGGGGCCCTGTGCAGCCAACCAGGGGCCCTGTGCAGCCACCAGGGACACCGCACAGCCACCAGGGACCCCGCAAGCCAACCAGGGTTCCTGTGCAACCACCAGGGACCCTGCACAACCACCAGGGACCCCGCACAGCCACCAGGGACCCAAGACCCCGCACAGCCACCAAGGACCCAGGACCCCGCACAGCCACCAGAGACCCCGCACAGCCACCAGGGGCACCGCACAGCCACCAGGGGCCCTGCGCAGCCACTAGGGACACCGCACAGCCACCAGGAACCCCGAACAGTCAACCAGGGGCCCTGTGCAGCCACCAGGGACACAGCACAGCCACCAGTGACTCCGCAAGCCAACCAGGGTTCCTGCGCAACCACCAGGGACCCTGCACAACCACCAGGGACCCCGCACAGCCACCAGGGACCCAAGACCCCGCACAGCCACCAAGGACCCAGGACCCCGCACAGCCACCAGAGACCCCGCACAGGGACCCCACACAGTCACCAAGGACCCAGGACACCGCATAGCCACCAGAGACCCCGCACAGGGACCCCGCACAGCCACCAAGGACCCGGGACTAGGGTTGCCACCTCATCCCTTTAAACCTGAACACATATGAATTACACAGGTCCTGAGGCTAATTTAATGCAGATAAGGCACCAAGTGAGTTTAATTACCACCTTAATCAGCCACAGAACTTTGTGATTAATATGTTTGGGTTTAAGGGGATGAGGTGGCAACTCTACCCGGACCCCCGCACAGGAACCCGCACAGCCACCAGAGACTCCACACAGGGACCCCGCACAGGGACCAGGGAACCCGCACAGCCACCAGGGGCCCCGCACATCTACTTGAGAAGGAAAAGGTAGGACAATTTTAGGGGGGGGCCCAATTTTAGTCTTGCCTAGGGCAGCACAAAACCAAAATACACCACTGCATACACAAACCTATAAACACACAAGGCTCTGGCCGCTCCCTGTACACAAACAGCCCCCCTCCCTTTCCCTCACAGCCCCTACCTGTAAAGAATTTCTTCCTACCTGGTCCCCGTTTTCATGAAGGTGACATGTTGCTGAGAAGCTCAGTACTACAGATCACACGAAGGGTGCACATTCACATAGTAGCCGGAGGTGGCAGTAAAGAGCTCGATGTCTGAGCTCAGTGACACGAGAATAGCAGAAGCTATAAAAACATTTCTATAATGCACAGCACGACTCCCTCCACCTGTCCTGCCTTCTTCTGGCCCCGGCGGGCCCCACGGGCCACGGGGTCCCTTACACTTGTGACGGCTGTACCCCCCTGATGGCGGCCCTGGAGGGAAAGGAGGTCTGAGAGTTGTTGGAGGATGTTACAAGGGGACAGAAAAACACACTCTTTTTCCCATTCATGTCTATTTGCGACTGTGCACAGCTCTAGGATATCTGGGATATAAAAAATTTGCAGTGTCTTTACACTGCACAGGCAAATGCGCCCATGTGCATGTAGCCTAGTTTTTCCTTTTTAGTTATGGGACTGTCCATCTGAGGTTTGTGTGTTCTTGTATTCTTTATGCTGCACTGGCAAATGTGCTCATGTGTACAGTGCTCAGCATAAATAAGTACACCCCAACAGAACAGGTTTGTCAGAAAACCTTTACTTTCCTTTCAGAATTTCTATTGGACACAATATTATAAAATACTTCCACAAATGTGGGTCATTGATTGCAACCAAGATTTGTTAAATTGCACACAAAAAAGTATTTTTCCTAACAATTTAATTTAAGACCATGTTGCAAAAAGGAATATACCCCAATAAAAGTAGGAGCAAAGCTAAATTTTAGACAGCAATATCCTAATTAACAAGAATTAAACTACAGGTGAGTTTAATTATTCATTAAACAGGTGTCCAGCGGACAGTTGATTATAAAAGGGCGTTATTTAACAAAGAAGACCCCTTCCCATTTTATCCTGTCAGCAATGGCACCACATGGAAGAGCAATGTAACAAGGCATGAGAAAGAAAATAATTTCTCTAAACAAGAAAGGTGAAGGCTACAAGAAGATCAGCAAAGCTGTACTTAAAGTCAGAATACTGTAGCAAAAGTGATACAAAAATGTAACAAAGATGGAACTGCAACCATCTCACAGAGACATCCAGGCCGTCCATGGAAGTTAACACCTTGACAGAAGTGTCTTCTGAGGGTTGAAAAAAAATTACCATGCAAGTTCACCGCAGTTAGCTAAAGCAGTAGAAAGCCAAACTGGGGTGATTGTTTCCCGTAACACTGCAGAGAAATGGCATGCATGCGTGTCGTCCATGAAGGAAGCCTCTCCTAAAGCCCATGCATAAAAAAGCCTGCCTAGAATTTTCCAGGGCCCATGCTGAAAAAGAAAAAGACTACTGGGACTCTGTACTCCGGAATGATGAGACCAAGATAAATGTTTTTGGAACCGATGGCTTTAAAACTGTATAGCGCCGTAAAGGTGAAAAGAACAAAGAAAAATGCATGGTGCCTACAGTGAAACATGGCATTGGCAGTGTCCTTCTGTGGGGCTGCATAAGTGCTGCTGGTGTCGGGGAGCTGCATTTCATTGATGGTATCATGAATTCACAGATGTACTGCTCTATATTGAAAGAGAAGATGCTACCATCAGTCCGTGCGCTTGGTCGTCGTGCACTTTTCCAACATGACAATGATCCAAAACACACATCTAAGGCTACTATTGCATGTATGAAGAACAGAGTGAAAGTGATTCAGTGGCCAAGTATGTCTCCTGATCTGAACCCAATCTAATGCCTATGGGGAATTCTGAAGTGACAAGTTGAGCATTACTCTCCATCCAGCATCCAGGCTTTAAAAGAGGTCGTTCTTGAAGAATGAAAAAAAAAATGTTGCAATATGTCGCCAACATGTTCATCCCATGCTTAGAAGACTTGGTGCTATCCTTACAAATCATGGAGGTCATACAAAATACTAGATGTATTAGTTTTTGCTGTGGGGTGTATTCATATTTGCATTAACTAATTTGAGTAAAGCTGAATATTTTGTAATCTAAGTTATATTATTAACCTTACTTTCATGTAATAAGCTAAACAAATGTTCTATAAAACTCAGTTTTGTCAAAATTTTGGAAATTGTTTTTGTGTTCATTGAGATATTGATTACAATCTTACTTTTCAAAAGGGGTGTACTCATTTATGCTGAACACTGTATGTAGCCTTAGTCTTCTCTGTTAAGGCTTAATAGAGACTGTGGCTGATAAAATTTGAATCATAAAATAGAAAAAAAAATGTCAGGGGCTAAGAAAAGAGTGAATAGACAAGGGGGTTGGGGTAGTAAGAGTATGTTTTAATGTAGAGCAGAGTGAAGGACTTGCAGAGAATGGGCTAGTCTGCAATATGGTGACAGGACAGTTATGCCGCTTACACACGAGCTGACTTTTCGACCGGACTGGTCCGACAGACCAAATCTGGCGGACAATCCGACCGTGTGTGGGCTCCATCGGACCTGCAGCGGACTTTTTTGGTTGAAAATCTGATGGACTTTAGATTTGGAACATGTTTCAAATTTGTCCGACGGACTCGAGCCAGGCGAAAAATCCGCTCGTCTGTATGCTAGTCAGACGGAAGAAAACCGACGCTAGGGCAGCTATTGGCTACTGGCTATCAACGTCCTTATTTTAGTCTGGTCGTACGTCATCACGTACGAATCCGTTGGACTTTGGTGTGATCGTGTGTAGGCAAGTCCGTTGGTTAGAAAGTTTGTCGGAAGTCCGTCGAAAGTCCGTCGGAAAGACTGTCGGACCTTTGTTGCCGAAAAGTCCGCCCGTGTGTACAGGGCTTTAGAAGAGATAAAATTAAACTGGGGTGGGCAGGGTGTCAGACTGAGACAGGAGGCTGTAAAGCATATTTATTTCAGGGGAGAGCAGATAAAAGAAAGAGAAGGGGGAAAGTGAATGGGTGATGGGGGCAGGAGGACTGGTGCTGAAAACATCTAATATACTGCATGGTTGTGCATGGAAGGTAGAGAGATGTGTAGATGGATGGAAGGGTGAAAAGAGCCGGACAAAGCAAGAGGGACTTAACAGGGGAGAAGGTAAAGTGACCCCAGAAGGACAGCAAGTTGATGGGAGTGGATCTTGGTGAAGGGGAAAGAGATTAAAGTGGTTCTAAACATTAAATATGTTTTACCTTAATGAATTCCTTTCATTAAGGTAAAAAATGTTTAGGCTTTGGCATTGGCCCCTCATCCCCCCCTTATACTGTGCTTACCTGAGCCCTCATTCGGTCCAGCGCTGTGCACATCTGAAGCTCTTCTCTCCCCTCACTTCCAGGTCTCCCTGGCTTTGTTGGGGCAATAGGAGCCATTGGCGAGGGACGAGGGAGAGTGGGGCAGGGCAGAGTCCAATTCTATTGCACAGAGCAGGTAATAAGTATAGACATGTTTGTTTTTTTTTAAAACAATTCCTTTACAACGACTTTAAAGGCTTCAATTAGACATGTGGTTCAATTGTACAATTTTACTGCCCGCCCTTACGCTGCAATAGGCATCGGATAGGGGTGTTTACGTACTGCTGTCACAATGCTACCTGGCATGTAGCGATTGGTGTGTGGCGAGTACTGAACGCAATACATTCAGGAAAATGGGGAAGCACCACAAACACCCCACAACTGTGTGCAATGCATGCAGGTGCAGCGCTTTTTTCTGCAAAAATGGGGTTAAAACAGATGTCTCCTCCTGTCAGTAGCCTCTGAGGTACGATCCAAAAGCAGATCATGCTCAGAGCAAAGGTAGATTTAGATGTATGGCTAAATCTTCCCTAATAGCTGCAGTAAGTCAGAAAAATAGGGCAGGAGTTGGAGTGGCTGGAGTTAGGGAATCGTTACATTGTGTAATGAGTATTGGGGAGAATGACAGTCATGACAAGTGATGCACACGTACCTGGCCATCCACATGATGTAAAAGAAAATATGATTCATGAAACCAAGCCACCTTCTTCCATTGCTCTGTGGTCCAGTTTCAGTGCTCATGTAGTACCCTCCTAGTGTAGAATGCTAAGCAAGCTTAGTTTTTGGCTTCTTCTGTAATCAAGGGAGCAGCGATTCTGTGTTCTGATCTGTTCAGGGTTTCACATGCTGGGAGTTTCCCCCTGTCTCTGGAAGAAACTTCCAGAGAATAGGGAGGGAGATGCAAATATCCAGCATGAATATTTATCATGGCCTAGCCAATCCCTGGGGAGATGTGCACAGAAGGTGGCTGGGAAGGTGATAAATAACATGAATCCCTGGAGAGATTATTTTTCCCCAGAAAGGAGAGTTCCAAGCTTTAAGGGGCTGTTGCCCCTGAGGCAGTCTATGGACTGTGTTGCTGTTCTGTGAGGTCTCAGTGGTGGTAGAGCTGGGGACCTGAGACAAGCTGGAACTGACTGCAGGATGTCACCAAAGGGATCTGGTCAGGAGAAGGATTGTCTCACTAACTGGGCTGTGTCTGGAGGAAGCTGGAAGGTGGCAGCTGTCATGGGGACTTGTCAGTAATGAACCTTGAATTGATTCCTGGTGGCTATGTGCATTTGGGATGTAAGTGCAAGAGATATATTAGACTGAAACCGCTCTCAGAGTACTGGCCATTCTCCGTCTTTGACAGAATTCTGGAGTGCAAGCTGTTCCCCTGTAACTGTGCAGTGTTCTGGATATTGCACTGGTTACCTATAGCTGTACAGTGGTGCAGGGTAACCAGGTAACTCATGGCCTACAACTGTGAGGCCTTAGACTGTCCGATATTCACAATTACCCAGGGAGAAGCATGTCCGGTCAGTGCTGTTGCTAATTGTTTTGGAGTATTCCATGCCCTAACCCTTCTCCTGTTAAAGTTTCTTCCAGCAATACATCTTAAAAAGACATCCCCTAGACCAGTGATCTCCAAACAGCAGCCCTTTGCTTGCCTTTAACCAGCCCATGGGGTACTTTTCCTCCCACTGACATTAACAATGGGACATAATTCCTGCCACTGACACCAACAATGGGGCATTATTCCTTTTGCTGATACCAGTAATGGGGTAATATTCCTCTCAGGGACACCAATGATGGGGCATTGTTACCTACACCAGGACATTTTTACACCCACTGCCACAGTCCAGCCCCACTAAAGTCTGAAGGATAGTAAACTGGCCCTTTGATTAGAAAGTATGGAGACCCCATCCCTAGACTGTAATGGAGCCGGTGTGAATGGACTGGTGCTTGCAGTGGTGGGCAGCCTCTGTACTTAGTATGACACTTACGCGCCTATTGTAAGCTCTTTTGGCTATGGACACAGCATATGGGTCAGCATGGGCACCCTGACCGTTCTGCAGCAACGCAGCTCAAACCACCACCACCAAATCGACCAACACCCCACCCCCCCACCAAACCACCCCAAAACCAAACCACCCCCTACCTGCTCTTTCTAGGCGATAGGTATCGGTAATTGGTATCTGTGAGTACTTGCAAAAAAGTATTGGTACTCGTACTGGGTGTTAAAAAAGTGGTATTGGTGCATCCCTATTTGGAAGTGAATGTGGTATACTCCTCACTATTTGTAGCTGCAGGCTTTTAATTTAAATTAAAAAACTGGAATTCCTCTTTAACATGCGTAGCAATAATTCAGCACATAAACAACCTATTGCATGAAAATTCACCCAAAAGAGGCACATTTACCATTTCTGGCAGCTCACTGCAACCCTACATGCTGCAAAGCATATGTCAGCACCGGTTGCCATTTAGAATGATGTGCATGTAAATGTTATTGCTGTGCGATGCAATAATTCTCTGTCTTGTGTTCTACTCACCTTGTCGGCTTGCTTGTTATGTTTAATATATCCTGATAGCATATATATAATATGTGCATTATCTTTGGCAATGTATTACATAACCTTCCGCACTGTCTAAAGGTCTGTTTGGTTTTCATGGGAGCCTCCCTCTCCAGTACATTAGGAATGTTAATACTAGGTTATAAATCAGTGTACATGATTAAACACTATAAATAATATGCAGGTTCGCTGACAGGCTTCAGAGATAATTGCAATTATTTCACTGCCAGCATCTGTTATGCCTCGTACACACGATTGGACTTTCCGACAACAAAACCATGGAATTTTGTCCGAAGGGTGTTGGCTCAACTTGTCTTGCATACACACGGTCACACAAATGTTGGCCAACAATTATGAACGTAGTACGTGGTTTTTCAGCACTTTAGCACCACCCTTTGGGCTCCTTCTGCTAATTTCGTGTTAGGAGAAGTTTGGTGGGTGTTGATTCGTGCTTTTCAGTTTGTTTCTGAACGGCCGTTGGTCAACCAGCCATGTTGTGGAATCGGAGGAGGTAACGTGTTATTTATTATTGGCTTTGGAGTGATTGCTTTGACATTATTTTTTTGGTTGAATAATGATTTGATTTGGTATATTTTCTATATTTTTGGATGCATAGAGTGCACTTTTTGGTTAAGTTCTATTGGCACATAGCAGCATACAGTCCACTGTCAGCGGTACCAGAAGAGAAATACATCTCTTTCATTGCTGTATTTTAAACTGACCATACAGTGTCAGGTTTTATGTTGAACATTTGTACGTAAATTCTCAACAGTACATTCGATTAGGGATGGGCGAGCAGTTCAGGCCGAGCATATATTTGCCTGCCAAGTGCACAGTCAATAGGTTATTAAGGAGCAGGGCCGGGAAGCCTTCCCTGCACCAAAACACCCCTCCCCTCATGTTGAGGGGATGTGGTCTGGTATGGTTCAGGAGGAGGGGGGCAATCGCTTACCCCCCCAACTTTCCTGGCTTGCCAGGCTGCATACTCGGCTAAGGGTCTGGTGTGGATTTTGGGGGGGCCCCCCACACCATTTTTTTTCCTTAAGCTTGACGTGGAGTTCCCCTTAAAATCTAGAAAAAAAAAGGAAAATTGTCCCCAGGGGATGGTACGGGTAAGATGGATGTCAAGATATAAGAGACAACAATGTGGAATTAGTATAAAAATAGTCATTTAAAACATATAAATGGAACACAAGAAGGTGAAATATAACAGCTGCTAAATGTTGAACATACAGATTACCAGACATGGAGTCATGGAGTCAATGGGATTTGTTGCGACCACGATCCAATTTTGACTCCATGTCTGGTAATCTGTGTGTTTCAACATTTAGCAGCTGTTATATTTCAACTTCTTGTGCTCCATTTATATGTTTTTAATGGCTATTGTCTATATATTTTTGTATTTATCTATTTGAATAAAATGTATATTTTTATACTAATTCCACATTGTTGTCCCCTATATCTTGACATCCATCTTACCCGCACCATCCCCTGGGGGTATTTTTCCAATTTTTTCCGTATATTTGGGATGTGGTAAGAGCTGTCAAGATAGTTCAATAGTTGGTTTCTCTCCTCTTTCTCCATTTATTTTGTCCCCTTAAAATCTATACCAGACCCTAAGGGCCTGGTATGCATGGGGGGGACCCCATGCTGTTTTTTTTTTTGTTTTTGTTTTTTGTTTTTTGTGTTACCGGCAATAGCTTGCAGCCTGAAAAATCTATTTCAATGCTATTTTTTTTCTTTATATACAGTGCCTTGAAAAAGTATTCCTACCCCTTGAAATTTTCCACATTTTGTCATGTTACAACCCAAACTGTAAATGTATTTTATTGGGATTTTATGTGATAGACCAACACAAAGTGGCACATAATTGTGAAGCGGAAAGAAAATGATAAATGTTTTTCAAATTTTTGAGAAAATAAATATGTGAAAAGTGTGGTGTGCATTTGTATTCAGCCCCATTGAGTTAATACTTTGTAGAACCACCTTCTTTTTGGGGATGTCTCTACCAGCTTTGCACATTAGAGAGTGACATTTTTGCCCATTCTTCCTTGTAAAATAGCTCAAGCTCTGTCAGATTGGATGGAGAGTGTCTGTGGACAGCAATTTTCAAGTATTGCCACAGATTCTCAATTGGATTTAGGTCTGGACTTCGACTAAGCCATTCTAATAAATGAATATGCTTTGATCTAAACTCTGTCACAAAGCACCCACCCCTTCATGTTGAGGACATGTGGCCTGATATGGTTCAGGGGGGGGGGGGCACTCGCTTGTTCCCCCTCCCTTTCCTGACCTGCCAGGCTGCATGTCCGGATAAGGGTCTGGTACGGATTTTGGATCCATACCAGACCTGAAGGTGCCGGCAATTGTAATGCCCTATACACACGGTCGGATTTTCCAATGGAAAATGTGTGATAGGACCTTGTTGTCGGAAATTCCGACCGTGTGTGGGCTCCATCACACATTTTCCATCGGAATTTCTGACACACAAAGTTTGAGAGCTTGCTATAAAATTTTCCACGCATGCTCAGAATAAATTAAGAGACGAAAGCTATTGGCTACTGCCCCATTTATAGTCCCGACGTACGTGTTTTACGTCACCGCGTTTAGAACGATCGGATTTTCCGACAACTTTGTGTGACCGTGTGTATGCAAGACAAGTTTGAGCCAACATCCGTCGGAAAAAATCCATGGATTTTGTTGTCGGAATGTCCGATCAATGTCCGACCGTGTGTACGGGGCATAACTGCGAGTCATTTTAAATGGGATTTGGCTTGTTTTTTGTTTTTTTTTCTTTACATGCATGTTTTATGCATACTACAGATGCGCCACTATACAGGCACATTAAGGGGGTCTCCCAGGCACTATATTTAAAGGTTTTTTTTTTTTTTTTTTTTATTGTTGCACGTGCGCGACCCTGCCGCAAGCTCCATGAGTGTGATTGCGGGTCTCGCAGACTCGATGTCCCCGGGGATACCCACGATCGTCTCACGGAGAGGAGGAATGGGAAAATGCTGATGTAAACAAGCATTTCCCCCGTTCTGCCTAATGATACTGACACTGATCACCGATCCTTGTGATCGGGAGAGGTGATCAGTGTCATGTCACACTTAGCCCATCCCGCCTACAGTTAGAATCAGTCCCTAGGACACACTTAACCCCTGCAGCTCCCCCTCCTGGTTAACCCCTTCACTGCCAGTCACATTTACACAGTAATCAATGCATTTTTAATCGCACTAATCACTGTATAAATGTGAATGGTCCCAAAATAGTGCCAAAAGTGTCTGATCTGACCGATAAAAATCGCTGATATTAATAAAAATGCCATAAAACTATCCCCTATTTTGTAGATACTATAACTTTTGCGCAAACCAATCAATAAACGCTTATTGCGATTTTTATTTACCAAAAATATAAAGAGAAGAATACGTATTGGCCTAAACTGAGGAAACATTTTTTTTTATATATTTTTTGGGGTTTTTATTATAGCAAAAAGTAAAAGATAATGCATTTTTTTCAAAATTGTCGCTCTTTTTTTGTTTATAGCACAAAAAATAAAAACTGCAGAGGTGATCAGTTTTTTTACATGAACTCCCGAACATGTAAAAAGTTCTGAGGGTCCCCTTAGTCTGCCTGCAAAGTGATGCCTCTGTACCGTGTATAGAACCTGCCGCAGCAAAACTGACATACAGTACCTTGAAAAAGTATTCATACCCCTTGATATGTTCCACATTTTGTCATGTTACAATCAAAAACGTAAATGTTTTTATTGGGATTTTATGTGCTAGACCAACACAAAGTGGCACATAATTGTGAAGTGGAAGGAAAATGATAAATGGTTTTTAAAATTGTTTACAAATATGTGAAAAGTGTGGAGTGCATTTGTATTCAGTCGCCCTGAGTCAATATTTTGTAGAACCACCTTTCGCTGCAATTACAGCTGCAAGTCTTTTTGACTATGTCTCCCCCCCCCCCCCCACCAAACACCTTGTCCTCATGTTGATGGGGACAAGGGGCTCATCCCCACACCCGTGGCTGATGGTTGTGGGGGTCTGCGGGCGGGGGGGTTATCGGAATCTGGAAGCCCCCTTTAACAAGGGGGCCCCCAGATCTCACCACCCCCCCCCCCCCCCCATGTGAATGAGTAATGAACACAAGAGACAGGTTTTTGACAATTCCTTTATTAAAAAAATTTAAAAATAGTGTTCTTGATTTTGATTTTTTTCATTTTTTTGGGTCCGGCGGGCAGCTTGATTGACGATGGATTTACATTTAGGGACACTATTTTTTGTTTTTTTAATATAGGATTTGTCAGAAACTTGTCTCTTGTGTTTATTACTTTTTGACACTGACTGGGTAGGGGTACTATGTACACGATACTCATTCACCCGGGGGGCTGGGATCTGGGGGTTAAAGGGGGCTTCCAGATTTTGATAAGCCCCCCACCTGAAGACCCCCAATACCAGTTAATGTTCGCTATTTTCACACTAAATCTCCTACCCACCAATCAAGAAGCGGACCGTGAGACCCATTTCCCGGTTGGCCAAAATGTCAAGCGACCCTATTGGACACCTAGCGCCTAGGACACTGAGAGGACACCAGAGCCGCTGTCCGTCACCTCGACGTGCTTGAGGGCACCTGAGCCGCAGGAGGAGAGAAGAGATGGAGAGGAGCCGCAGCCCGCCACCCGCCACCATGTTCGAGGACACCGGAGCCACAGGAGGAGTGGAGGAGAGTGGAGCTGCAGCCCGCCACCTAGAAGGGGTAAGTGCCAGGGGGTGCAGTGGTTAGGTTCACTCGGGGGGGTGGTTGTTTACTGCCCCCAAGAAAAACCCACCAGTCGCCCCTGGACTCCACACAGTTTTTTTTCTAACCAGCACTTTCTTTTATTTTATTGTTCAGCTGTCAGCGGGGAAACTCATTGACAGTTGATGACTCATCGGTTTTTAAGAATGTCGCGGCCAGCTTCCCGGCCCCGCTCCTTAACCAGCTTACACTGTGCCCTGAGAGCTGTTCATTCAAAAGGTAATAGAGGCCTCAGCTGACTCCATCCTCAGTTCTTCCACCCGACAACTCCTCCCAAGCTGGGCTGACCCTAAGTATTTCAAGGAGGCCTGTCCCCTGTCAATCCAAGTTGGGGATTGGTCAGGGCTCTCTGAGACACCGCAAACAGCTCCACCACTTTTCCCCTCCTCTTCTTCTAGAATCTTCTAGAGGAAAGAGGGAGGTGACAGTGGAGTGATGCTGTCTGATTCACAGCTGCTACTCTGAGCTTCTCCCAGCATACACAAACCAAAAACAAACAGTTCTAGCTTCCGGCTAGGCCTGCTTTAATTCGCCTTCACTACCAAAAATCCTAATTTTTAGCACCTACCTATGTGAAGGGTGCTACATACCTCATTGTGGGGATCCCTGAACTCTCAACTCTTCAGGGAAGCCTATCTCGCCTCCACCTAACAACTGAACTAACAAATTCCTCCATTAGCTCATCCCTCACAGTTATTGCCCTTTGTACCACTTTCCCCACCCTATTAGTTTGTAAGCTCTTATAAGCAGGGCCCTCTTATCCCTTGCATTGTATTGTAATGGTACTGGCACCCTTTACGTTGTAAAGTGCTGTGCAAACTGTTGGCGATATATAAATACTACTGTATATAATAATACTATCCTGTACTGTATATGATGTAGTAGTACTAGTTGTAAAGAAGTCAGAAAAAGAGATTATTGGTGTCAGTGGGTAGTATACTTACCACAGATCTGTCTGATTTCTAAGTTGCCAGACCAAGCAAAGCTGGTCCATGCCACACCACCAGTTTTATGCACCAGAAGCAACTGCTCAGTTTGAACTGTGTGTGATATCAATCAGCCAGAAACAAACAGTGAAAGCTCTGAGATCCAGCAGTCAGAACTATAGAATAAATGTTAGGAAGTTGCAGGATGCCCAGGATCACTCCGCTGTAATGCCGCGTACACACAAGCGGATTTTCCGTTGGAAAAAAACTTGGATGGTTTTTTCGACGGAGATCCGCTCAAGCTTGCCTTGCATACACACGGTCACACAAACGTTCTCTGAACTTTCGACCGTCAAGAATGCGGTGACGTACAACACTACGACAAGCTGAGAAAATGAAGTTCAATGCTTCCAAGCATGCGTCAAATTGTTTCCGAGCATGCAAAGGATAAACTTCAGTAAAGTTTATTTCTGTTTTTATCCCTTTATATTTTCATAGCTTATAGCCAATTGTGTGCATCTGTCTTTTTTGTAACTTCTTATATGCATATATTTTTTATGCACTTCCAACTTTCAGGAAATAAAATTAATAGGTGACTTCTGTGTACTAAGCTAGGGCTCATATCTCTGGAGAGATTGTTATATTTTAGTGTCTATGCTCAGTCTAAAGCCTTGTACACACGGTCAGATATTGGACAAACTTCTGTCAGTTTTTTGTTGGATGCCAGTCTCAAATCGAAAGTGAAGAGGTTACTCACCATCAGAAAATTTTTGGAAGACAGAATTCAACATCAGAAGTGACGTAATGTGTTTTGTATGTGTTCTTTTATTTCTGAGCATGCCTAGTCTTGCTCTTCAGATTTTTTTTTTTGGCAGAAAACCGAACTAATGATAAGAAAATCGGACATTGTGGTCACATCAGACAAATATTTTGGAACCTGCTCCAGTCTTTTGTCTGACAAAAATTTGTAATCGTCTGTCAAAAGCAGCATACTAACGATCAGAAAATCGGAAGATCGCTCATCGGACAAAATTTTACTTCAGATTTTCTGACCGTGTGTACAGGCTTTAAGACCCCATACACACTATTAGATTTTCTGCAGCTTTTTGATTTCAGATTTACCAAAACCATATAATATGAGGTCAAACCTTAAGCCCCGGTTCACACAGGGGCGACTTGTCAGGCGACCTAGCCGCTTGACAAGTCGCGTCCCGTTTTGTACTACGGAACCATTCTAATAGGAGCGACGCAAGTCACCGCTCCTGTCGTGTCCAGGTCACCTGAGGCAGTCGCGCTGCAAGTCGTGCTGCCTCAGTTCGAAACGACACTTAGAGTTTCAATTTGTATGCAATCAGGCAGGCCCTTGCACTACACGGTTTTGGTAAATCTGAAGACAAAAATCTGTAGACAATCTAATAGTGTGTATGGGGTCTAAGTTCATTGCCAATCTGTATGTAATTGCACTGCGTGTCCACAGACTGTAAACTAGCAGATTTGCCAGACGGAGATCTGTGTGTATGTGCGTGGTGGCCCACAGACCAGTCTGAAGACAAACTGTTGGGTGGTGGCAAGCTATCGTTTGTTGTGTGTCTGGTGTGTATACAGTAGGAATAGTGATTAACTCCAGGGATCTAGCTTTTAGGAACCCTAGACATGTGGGCCAATTGCTAGACTGCTCTGCAACCCTTACAGTGCACCAGATTGCATGCAGGGCTGGTGCAAGGATTTTTGACACCCTAGGCCAGTGTTTCTCAACCTGGGGGTCGAATGATGATTTGCCAGGGGTCACCGAATCCTGGGCTGTTCCTGAAGCCCTCACCGCTCTCCCAGTCTTTTTGTGGCCGCCCAGCTGGGCTGTTCCTGGAGCCTGCAGCCGTCCACTGAGCCTCTTCGCAGCCACCCATTCAGTTCACGGCATGGCTGTGGGGCAAAGACTAGAGGTCAGCTGACTGGCGAGGAAAGTGAAGTGGGAGGGGCTGGAGGAGACCCTATCTCCTGATTTCGGTATAGGCGTTACTGCTACGAGACACCACAAAGCCGGAGACACAGTGAGTAACACTACCTGTGATTAGAGTTCCCATTAAAAAGTTCCCACTACAGATCCCATCCACCACCAAGGAGTAAGAGAAGGAATAAAAATAGAGAATACATGGAAGGGAGAGGAAAAGATGGGAAGGAACAAAGAAAAAAGGGAGAGAAAGAACAAGAAATATGGCTAGAGAGAGGGATGGGGGAAAAAAAAACAAGAAATTAGGATAGAGAGAGAGGGATAAAAGGGAAAGAAAGGAGAACAAAGAGAAAGAGTGGTACATTCTAAAATGTACCATAAGGGGTTTTAATACCGTACGAGTGGAAGGGACTCAGGGAGCGCTAAATGTCCGTGGGTTAGGGGCGCAAATTACTTGTTTTGCCTTGGGTGCTGACAACCCACGCTAGGAAATTAATTTTACTGTTAGGGGTCCCCACAACTTGGGAAATTTTAGCAAGGGGTCACGGCCCTAGAAAGGTTGAGAACCACTGCCCTAGGCGAAACCTAATTTTGCTGCTCCCTTGGCTCCGCCCCTGGCTCCACCCCATTTGCCCTGCCCATGTATACAGTGAAGGTGTGGGGGGGGGAGATGTTTGCGGTGCCTCTCCACTATTTCTTCTGCCGTGGTCCGCAGGCCCGCACCTGCACCTCTGGACCTGGCCTGAAGACAAATAGCGGCGGCACCGACCCACTTCCTCACGCCAGCCGTGGTCCGCAGGTATACAGAAAGTCTAGAACGGTATACAGGCAGGCTAGGGCCGAGCCTAGAGGGGAGAGAGAGAGAGAGAGAGGAAGGTGAGGAGGAAAGGGTGGGGAGAAAGTGCATAGCATAAAGGGGTGGGAACAGAGAGGGGGTTATTCTGGGGGTCTCACTCACCAATTATGCTCTAGCCATTCAGGCTGGTCTCCTTCAGGGCTGTGCCAGCTATTGTTTGAAAAGTGCCGCCCAGCTGCCCACAGAACTCCTCTCACAGCACAGTACAGCACATTGCATGCATGTGTGCTGGAGTGTGGGCGGGCACAAATGGGAGGCGGACTATTGGATTGGACAAGCAGTCCAGTGAGGGAGGAGTTAGGAGGATAGTGGAGACAGGATAGAGCCCGACTCCTGCACAAGCTGGCTTTCCCCGCTCTCAATGTGTCAGGATGCCAGAGGCTGTGGCGCGCCGGAGCTAGAGGGGAATAACTAACCTTGATCTCCACACTGTACAAGTCTTGGTGCCTGGGAGAGATGGACGCTCCTCCCACAGCTGCCCACACAGACTCCACCCCCTGCTCCGCCGGCGCTCGTTTATCCTCATCCCCTAGCTTGTCACCCCGCATCCCGCAATAGAGCTCCAATCTGCTCGGTAGTGCAAGGTCACTGTGTGTCAGCAAGCATTTTACCGCCCCCTCAGCGGCTGCCTTTCCCGCCTAATGGTGACACAGGCCCTGATTGCATGTAAGATTCATATCTGCCTGTGTGTGTGGTCAGCCAGCTTGAGTGGAGTCTCTCTCTAGTAGTGGCCAGAGGTAGTGCGGGCTGTGAAAATGTATTATAACCAGTCTTACTTGCTCAGTACAAGTTCTTTCTTATTCCCCAAGTCACGGAACCACTTCCCGGTTAGCTAGGGGGGCGTGTTACCATGAAAATTACCTGTAGATATTCATCAAGAGTTGGAAAGCAGCCTGTATGTGGATTGTTGATACTAATACAATGGCAGCACAAGGGCTAAACTGTATCCACACCAGTGAAAAAAAGCATGTGGAACGTATGGATCCAAGACAGGCTTTAAGGATAAGGAAGAATTCAAAGAGAAGCCGACAGGTTCAGTAAAAGGAAGTCAGTGGCGGTGGTTTGAAAATCGGCAGTTCAAAGAATTCACCCAAAATGCTCACAAAAAGTAGGGGAAGCAGTTCAAAGCCTTGTATACATTTATTGAACACTCTGATATACAGACTTGGTAGCAGAAACTCCAATGCGTTTCACTCCATGCAGCGCATACTCATAGAGTGCCCTATAAGTAAGTTCTGCATGGATGGAAACGCGTTGGGTTTCCGCTATCAAAAAGAATAGTCTGCATATTAGAGCGGTCTGTCAATAATTGTGTACAAGGCTTTTGGATGCACACTTGCATTGCAGTTGTTGTTCATTGGACACCCCATTCCTGATATAAGCCCATAATGGCATTGCTTTCAGTAAAGTTAAAGGAAACAACACAGACTCAAACTGATCTGAGAAAAGTAATTCTGTATTATAAAAAGTTAGATTCAAAGGGTAAGGTCATCTTTTCTTAAATAGTGAAAAGGTAAACTATCTCCAAATATCCTGCTCACCCCTCCGCACCTAGAGGCCGGAGTGCCCGGTGCTCCCGGTGTAGTGGTCCATACACCAATAGAGCAATGCAGCCATGTGGCTGTGTTAACCAATGAGAACCATGTATGAAACTTCTTCAGGTAAGGTGTCCCAGGAATAAGCAGTGCTTCTCATTGGTCACAACGGTCACCTAGTCATGCTGACTAATGAGCACTTGCCATTGCAAGCATTATGCATGGATTTTCAGTCCTGGGCTGTGTATCGCACTGTATGATGTATAGACCCCTACAGTGGCAGCAAGGGGCATCACGCCTGCTATGTGCAGAAGGGTCCAGCAGCATGCGCAGGATATTTGGAGATAGTTCATGAAAAGGGGATTTACCCTTTATATTGGATCATAGTACACACTAGTCATACAGTATACATATACAGCCTTGTTATAAAAGAAGTATGTCATCCTGGATCAGCAACACAGAATAGTAATGGAGTTTCTCATCTTGAAGTCACATACAGCTGGTATGTTCTGGGTACTGATCCATTCGTGTTAGGCTCAGGGGTTATTTCTAGCTCTGCGGGGGACACGGTGGATTTCAGGTTTAACCTCTGTAATATGGTGGTTACAAAGAGAAAAATTTCCATCCGTGCCAGACCTTCTCCAATGCAACTCCTCTTACCTGTGGATGGCAACACAAAACCAGATCATGGTCAGAAATATACAAAATATATATCAAAAGCCTGACTGTTCAATTGCTGAACAGGTGACACATTCCAATATATATATATATATATATATATATATATATATATATATATATATATATATATATATATATATATATATATATATATATATATATATATATATATATATATATATATATATATGAAAAAACAAACCGCAGTTGGTAAACCATCATATCCCCTCTTTTCTGCCTGAATTAAATTTAAAAGGCTCCTTCTATGTGTTTTTTCTACATTTTGGGCAGATTTTTTTACAGATACCTCTTGTTTTGTTTGTTTTTTTTTCTATACAGGCAACTATTTTCCCTTTGGGATTGCGCTGCTGTCCCCTACACGGGTACCCCTTTCTCAAGTGTGGAAAATTGGAAATAGAATATTCCCCTCCTCCCTCCTTGCCCACCACGCTGAATACCTCTGGGGCCTTCCAGATTAAGCTATATATGACTCTTTTTTGGACTAGCAAGTGAGTACCTTTGGTAGACTTACTAATTTTGTCTTTTTCCTTGAAAACAAACATAATCCCCCCCCCCCTTTTGTGCACCCCATTGCTGTTTCTTGCCATCACTCGTTTCCCAGGGTGTGGACCCCTTTTTTTGTCAGCTGCGGGATGAATATTTACCCTAATAAATAATTTTTTTATATACTGCTAAATACCTTTTCTCAGCAGTATATAGCAGTCTTGTTACTTTATCATTATCTGGCTGAGCACTGGTTAAAACTTGAATTTTCATTCTGGTCTGACTGTCCTATGTGGCTGCAGGACCCCTGACTGGACAGTGCCGATTGGCCCTGTGCAGATCACATGCACCTATCACCTAAAAAAAAAAAAAAAAAAAAAAAAAAAAAAAACCTCTTTAGCAATGCACACCAAACTGAGCATGTGCAGAGTACCCCCAATGCTCTGTTCAAGGGATGTAATGGGGACAGTAAAAGTGGAGGATCAGAGAAGACAGGCTCAGACAGCACTTTTACACAATGCAGAGGATTAACCCCTTAGGATTCACAGTGAGTATAACAAGCATGCTTTAGTGCAGACTGATTTTATGGTTGTGGGTTTAGCAACGCTTTATCTTCAAAACCTCCCAACAAGTCATCTTTACATGCTACATTTGCATGATTTGTATTGACGAGAGACGTTACCCAATGAGAAAGGCAGGAAGGCATCATTCTTCTTGAAGCCACCATTTTCATTCAAAAAGTGTGTGGGGTCAAACTTCTGAGGGTTCCTAAAATATTTGGGATCCTTCAAGACAGATGTCAGCATAGGGAAGACAAGTGTGCCCTGGAAGCATAATGAAATAAATACATACTATGTAAAAATAGCAGTCACTTGCAACAGTTGCAAAGATTAAAGGGAGATGGCCTGGAAACAAACAGCTTCCACCAATATTTCTCTGACAGTATAAAGACTGCACTTTAACTAAAAGTATTTCCTACAAAGTTATAAGTTTTACAATGTTTGAATTAAAAAAAAAACAAAAAACAAAAAAAACAAACACATTAAAACTGACCCCAAAACAATGCATTTTTAACACAAATATATCCCAGTGACAAACACCTAAAGCTGTGTAGTATTATAATTAGTATGAACGAAACATAATAGACAGCCCTACATGTACGATCTGGATCAGGGGTAACTTACTTTCTAAACAAAAGGGCCAGTTTACTGTCCTTTAGACTGTAGGGGGCCGCACTACAGCCAGTGGGTGTAGACATTGACCTGGTGTCAGTGGGAGTAAACAGTGCCCCATATTTGATATTAGAGGAAGGACTAGTGCCCCATTTTTGGGGTCAGTGATATGAGTAGCATAGGAGGGTGACAGTGCATAGAAGAGGAAGTAGTGCGTTATTAGTGAATAAATATATTTTAGAAGTACTGAAGACAATTATGAAGAAAAAGATACAGAGCAGTATCTGAGCATCAGCTAATGTATAAATAGAAATGTTGTCTATATACACTATATTGCCAAAAGTATTGGGTCGCCTGCCTTTACACGCACATGAACTTTAACCACTTCAGCCCCGGAAGATTTTACCCCCTTCCTGACCAGAGCACTTTTTACAATTCGGCACTGCGTCACTTTAACTGCTAATTGCGCGGTCATGCAATGCTGTACCCAAAACGAAATTTGCGTCCTTTTCTTCCCACAAATAGAGCTTTCTTTTGATGGTATTTGATCACCTCTGCCGTTTTTATTTTTTGCGCTATAAACGGAAAAAGACCGAAAATTTTGAAAAAAAATGATATTTTCTACTTTTTGTTATAAAAAAAATCCAATAAACGAAATTTTAGTCATACATTTAGGCCAAAATGTATTCGGCCACATGTCTTTGGTAAAAAAAATGTCAATAAGCGTATATTTATTGGTTTGCGCAAAAGTTATAGCGTCTACAAACTAGGGTACATTTTCTGTAATTTACACAGCTTTTAGTTTATGACTGCCTATGTAATTTCTTGAGGTGCTAAAATGGCAGGGCAGTACAAACCCCCCCCAAATGACCCCATTTTGGAAAGTAGACACCTGAAGGAAATTGCTGAGAGGCATGTTGAACCCATTGAATATTTATTTTTTTTGTCCCAAGTGATTGAATAATGACAAAAAATAAAAAAATTTACAAAAAGTTGTCACTAAATGATATATTGCTCACACAGGCCATGGGCATATGTGGAATTGCACCCCAAAATACATTCAGCTGCTTCTCCTGAGTATGGGGATACCACATGTGTGGGACTTTTTGGGAGCCTAGCCGCGTACGGGGCCCCGAAAACCCAGCACTGCCTTCAGGATTTCTAAGGGCATAAATTTTTGATTTCACGCCTCACTACCTATCACAGTTTTGAAGGCCATAAAATGCCAAGATGGCACAAACTCCCCCAAATGACCCTATTTTGGAAAGTAGACACCCCAAGCTATTTGCTGAGAGGCATGGTGAGTATTTTGCAGCTCTCATTTGTTTTTGAAAATGAAGAAAGACCAGAAAAAAAATTTTTTTTTCTTTTTTCAATTTTCAAAACTTTGTGACAAAAAGTGAGGTCTGCAAAATACTCACTATATCTCTCAGCAAATAGCTTGGGGTGTCTACTTTCCAAAATGGGGTCATTTGGGGGGGGGGTTTGTGCCACCTGGGCATTCCATGGCCTCCGAAACTGTGATAGGCAGTGAAGAGTGAAATCAAAAATTTACGCCCTTAGAAAGCCTGAAGGCGGTGCTTGGTTTTCGGGGTCCCGTGCGCGGCTAGGCTCCCAAAAAGTCCCACACATGTGGTATCCCCGTACTCAGGAGAAGCAGCAGAATGTATTTTGGGGTGTAATTTCACATATCCCCATGGCATGTTTGAGCAATATATCATTTAGTGACAACTTTGTGCAAAAAAAAAAAAAAAAGAAAAAAAAAAAATTTGTCTCTTTCCCGCAACTTGTGTCACAATATAAAATATTCCATGGACTCGACATGACTCTCAGTAAATAGCTTGGGGTGTCTACTTTCCAAAATGGGGTCATTTGGGGGGGTTTTGAACTGTCCTGGCATTTTATGCACAACATTTAGAAGCTTATGTCACACATCACCCACTCTTCTAACCACTTGAAGACAAAACCCTTTCTGACACTTTTTGATTACGTGAAAAAATTATTTTTTTTTGCAAGAAAATTACCCCCAAACATTATATATTTTTTTTAAAGCAAATGCCCTACAGATTAAAATGGTGAGAGTGTTTCATTTTTTTTTTTCACACGGTATTTGCGCAGCAATTTTTCAAACGCATTTTTTGTGGAAAAAACACACATTTTTAAATTTTAATGCACTAAAACACACTATATTGCCCAAATGTTTGATGGAATAAAAAAGATGATCTTAAGCCGAGTACATGGATACCAAACATGAAATGCTTTAAAATTGCGCACAGACGTGCAGTGGCAACAAAATTAATACATTTTTAAAAGCCTTTAAAAGTCTTTACAGGTTACCACTTTAGATTTACAGAGGAGGTCTACTGCTAAAATTACTACCCTCAATCTGACCTTTGCGGTGATACCTCACATGCATGGTGCAATTGCTGTTTACATTTGACGCCAGACCGACGCTTGCGTTCGCCTTGAGGAGGGGGGACAGGGGTGCTTTTTTTTTTTTTTTTTTTTTTCTTTATTATTTTTTTGCTTTTTTATCTTATTTTTAAACTGTTCCTTTCATTTTTTTTTTAAATCATTTTTATTGTTATCTCAGGGAATGTAAATATCCCCTATGATAGCAATAGGTAGTGACAGGTACTCTTTTTTGAAAAAATTGGGGTCTATTAGACCCTAGATCTCTCCTCTGCCCTTAAAGCATCTGACCACACCAAGATCGGTGTGATAAAATGCTTCCCCAATTTCCCAATGGCGCTGTTTACATCCGGCGAAATCTAAGTCATAAAATGCTCGTAGCTTCCGGTTTCTTAGGCCATAGAGATGTTTGGAGCCACTCTGGTCTCTGATCAGCTCTATGGTCAGCTGGCTGAATCACCGGCTGCATTCTCAGGTTCCCTGTTGAGACAGGAGAGCCAGAGAAAAACACGGAAGACGTTGAGGGGGGGGGGCATTCCCTCCCATGGCTTGTAAAAGCAGTCTAGAGGCTAATTAGCCGCTAGGATTGCTTTTACATGAAAGCCGACCGCTGGCTGAAAAGAATGATACCAAGATGATACCTAAACCTGCAGGCATCATTCTGGTATAACCACTCAAAGTCGTGAATGGCGTACCTGAAGACAAAAAAATGGTTAACAATAAAGCACAGTAAACGGTAAAGTATAAAAAATTGCATACCTGAAAAGCAAACATGATAAAACATAATAACAATAAAACATTGCAGAATAGAATACAGTAAAAAAGAGCAGAACACCAGAGAGAATAGAGAGAGAGAGAACAATAAAACGACAATTATTTTTTTTTATTTTTGTTTGTGTTTTTTTTGCAAACTTGTAACTTTTATAACTGTAACCGGTTCCAGGTTCGGGTCTCTCAAAATGCGATGGCATCTTGGGAGACCCTGTGAAAGTGTGCCTAGTCTGTGGAATGCTGTACCCTACGCTAATACTCAACTAGTGCATAGTAGCATTCAAAACATTCACCAATGCAAAGACCAGGATTGTCAGGACAGGAGGGACAATAATAGGGGGTGTCACGCCTAAATCCACGCTTGCTGCAGACACGACATCTATTTTGGGGGGCTTAGTTGGGTAGGGGTACTCGGGAGGACATAAAAATGCCTCTCATGCAGCCGACTGCATTTGGTTGGGGATGTGAATGGGGGGTAAGTACGGGCGCTGCAGAAGCGGTGGGTTCCCAATTAGGATTGGCGAATGCAGTAGGAAGGGCACTATGGGCACGACGGGCCTGTGTTTGTCTTTTTCGTGGCAGCGGGACACTACTTGTGCTTGCCACCTCACCAGCTTGAACTGCACTTATGGGACTCGCCACGTCACCAAGTGTTACTGCAGTGCTGGTTTGACTACGACCGGGGTGTACTAGGCCGCTGGCGCTTGCCAGTTCACCAAAACGCTACCAAAAAAACTGTTAGCGATCGCAGGGATCAGGCCTGACTCTGCGAACGCTGCAGTTATGCGTTTAGTGTTTTGTAAGTGACAGTGATCGATCGATACTGCACTTGGGTGGGCTGGGCGGAGGGGCAAAACGCAGGTGCTAGCAGGTATCTGGGCTGATCCCGCTAACACTGCGTTTTTGGGAACCCTAAACTGCTGGGGACGCTAGTATAGATCTGATCGGATCAGATATTGATCCGTTCAGATACTATACCACTAAGGGAGGTGTACGGTGCGTGCGTGGGTGTTAGCGGTACTGGTGCTAACCTGACGCTGCCTGGGGCTGGTGCTTACCAGTTCACCAAAACGCTACCAAAAAAACTGTTAGCGATCGCAGGGATCAGGCCTGACTCTGCGAACGCTGCAGTTATGCGTTTAGTGTTTTGTAAGTGTCAGTGATCGATCGATACTGCACTTGGGTGGGCTGGGCTGGGCCGGGCGGAGGGGCAAAACGCAGGTGCTAGCAGGTATCTGGGCTGATCCCGCTAACACTGCGTTTTTGGGAACCCTAAACTGCTGGGGACGCTAGTATAGATCTGATCGGATCAGATATTGATCCGTTCAGATACTATACCACTAAGGGAGGCGTATGCTGCGTGCGTGGGTGTTAGCGGTACTGGCGCTAATCTGACGCTGCCTGGGGCGACGCATATCACCGCCGGGCGATCGGGGGGGCTAAACCTTTATTCGGTAATAAACGGCGGGTGCCCTGACACTATAAAAAATAAACGAACTAACCAGCGTCACCCGTAACAGTTATACGGTGATCAGTGGTGAAAGGGTTAACTAGGGGGCCATCAAGGGGTTAAAACATTTATTAGGTAGTATATGGGGGTCCCTGACGCTATAAAACGCCGACGGCGAACCTAAATATTTACCTCCCTAACTACCGTCACCAGCGACACTAATACAGCGATCAGAAAAATGATCGCTTAGCGACACTGGTGAGGGGGGGTGATCGAGGGGTTAAAACTTTATTAGGGGGGGTTAGGGGGGTACCCTAGACCTACAGGGGGCTAACCCTAATTGTCCTACCACTTCTAACTGTCACAAACTGACACTATGCAGTAATCAGAAAAAAAAAAAAAACCTGCTTGGTGTCAGTTTGTGACAGGGGGGGGGGGGCGATTGGGGGGGGGGGGTCGGGGGGGGGATCGGGGGTGTTTAGTGTGCCTGGCATGTTCTACTGTGTTGTGTAGTGTTGTGCACTTACTTACATGTCATCTCCCCTCGGCGCTGGAACGGAAACTCCCGAGCCGAGGAGAGATGACATCACATCCTCTGCCTCTGTGTACTATACAGAGGCAGGGGATGTTTCTCATTGGCTGGGAGCAATCGCGAGGGGGGGGCCACGATCGGATGGCCTCCCCCTCGTCTCTCAACTCTCCCAGCCAAATGCCGACCGCAGCTGGCACCGGGGGGGGGTCCGATCGGACCCCCCGCCCGCGGGAAGACAATCACGTACCAGGTACGTGATTTTGCCTGCCCGTGCCATTCTGCTCACGTATATAGGCGTGAGGCGGTCGGCAAGTGGTTAATGGCATCCCAGTCTAAAGCCTCATACACACGATCGACTTTTGTCCGAAGGGCGTGTGCCGTGAACTTGTCTTGCATACAAACGGTACACAATTGTCGGCCAACAAAACACGAATGTAGTGACATACTACGTGGAATTTCAGCTCTTGAGCGCCACCCTTTAGGCACCTTCTGATAATGTCGTGTTTGGTGAGCATTGATTCCGAGCATGCGTGTTTGTACTTTGGACTTTTGTGTGAAGGACTTTTGTATACGCGATATGAAATCTGACAACACACAGTTGTCTGCCGAAAATTTACTAGCCTGCCATCCAACATTTGTTGGCGGAAAGTTGGACAACAATTGTCTGATGGAGCATACTAACGGTCGGCTTTTAGGCAAATACTCTGTCATCACACAATTCCCTGCCGAAAATCAGATCGTGTGTATGAGGCTTTAGTCCTTAGGGTTCAATATTGAGTTGGCCCACCCTTTGCAGCTATAACAGCTTCCACTCTTCTGGGAAGGCTGTCCACAAGGTTTAGGAGTGTGTCTATGGGAATGTTTGACCATTCTTCCAGAAGCGCATTTGTGAGGTCAGGCACAGATATTGGATGAGAAGGTCTGGCTCGCAGTCTCCGCTCTAATTCATCCCAAAAGGTGCTCTATCAGGTTGCACAGACCAGTCAAGATCCTCCACCCCAAACTCGCTCATCATCTTTATGGACCTTGTTTTGTGCACTGGTCCAAATCATTTGGTGCAGGGGGGATTAATGGCATGGGGTTGCTTTCCAGGTGTTGGGCCTGGCCCCTTAGTTCCAGTGAAGGGAATCCTTAAGGCGTCAGCATACCAAGACATTTTGGATAGTTTCATGCTCCCAATTTTGTGGGAACAGTTTGGGGGTGGCCCCTTCCTGTTTCAACATGACTGCACACCAGTGCACAAAGCAAGGTCCATAAAGACATGGATGAACGAGTTTGGGGTGGAGGAACTTGATTGGCCTGCCCAGAGTACTGTCCTCGACCTGATAGAACACCTTTAGGATAAATTTGAGTGGAGACTGCGAGCCAGGCTTTCTTGTCCACATCAGGGCCTAAGCTCACAAATGCGTTTCTGGAAGTATGGTCAAACATTCCCATAGACACACTCCTAAACCTTGTGGATGTCCTTCCTAGAAGAGTTGAAGCCGTTATAGCTGCAAAGGGTGGGCCAACTCAATATTGAGCCCTACGGAATTAGACTGGGATGCCATTAAAGTTCATGTGCGTGCAAAGGCAGGCTTCCCAATACTTTTGGTAATATTGTGTATCTGTTAGGGGTTGTGTCTACAAGCTTTAGGCTTGTGCTGAAAGCCTTCGGAGTTCAAAATTCATTGACAGATGTATTTGACCTGCAGAATTACGTTCACAGTGCAGCACATGCTGAAAAGCAATCCGGGGGGCACAGCCCTATTTTCTTGCATTGTTGACTGTCAACTTGACAAGTCACATTAATTTTTATAGGTCTGCAGCCTCCTCTGGCTGCATGTAGTGGTTTAGGTAGACGATTGGAGCGTGATATAAATCGCAGTTCAACCATCTTTTCTACTGCCCCTTGCCAAAGCCTGTCGACACAGGCCCTTATCCTGGTGTGCACAGTACAAACAAGCCCTGAAGTTTCTGACCTTAGGAATGTTATATCCTCGAAACGTGACATCCTGGCTGACACCATGAGGAAGTGATAGAGGTGTTATGTCAGCCACCCGCTGAATTTCGTGGATGACAGCATCTGTATATGGCATTTTTACGCGATCCTCTACTGAAGGACTCCGGCTCTGGCCAATTACATGGTCAATCTCCTCATGGACCTTCCCTTTAGAGTTTCCAAAGAAAGGTTTGTTAAAACACCACAGTGGGTACACTTAGATTTTTTTTTTACTGTAGTATACTAAGCACCTGCAATTATACTGTAAGCACAAGAATTTTAACAAAGTACCACTGCAGCCAATAGCAGTCTGTACTGTTTTGTGGATGGTAGATTTTTTTCAACCAACGCAACCACCTAACTTAGATGCCTCCATAGACATACATAACCTACAAATAAAAAAATAAAAAAAAACCTTCATTACTCACACTACAACATGATGAGGAGGCATGGGCCAAGTCTTTAATGAAAATTCATATAAAAACAATATTTAATTGTTTTAGAATGTATTTGGGGGGAAAAAAAATAAAAAATATCAGTTGGTCGGTTTTGCATACGCATGTTAAAATTTTCACTTTTGGCCTGAAACTTCTTTAAAACCCCCAAAGATATTATTTGCTGAAAGTGCAGGACCTGCATAAAAAACATGGTAGGTAAAAGTTTTATGTTGCGCAATATGTGAGAACTAGGGATGAGCTTCCTGTTCGAGTCGAACCAATGTTCGACTCGAACATCGGCTGTTCGGTCGTTCGCCGAATTGCGAACGATATGGGCCGTTCGCGCCAAATTCGTGTGGCGCGTCATGGCCCATAATTCACTGCAGCATCGCAGTGCATTGCTGGCTGATGATTGGCCAAGCATGCACTATGACCCGCATGCTTGGCCAATCACAGAGCCGCCTGAACAGAGAGCCGTAATTGGCCAATTATGGCTCAGGGGATTTAGTACACGCCCCACACTATATAAGGCCGCCTGCACGGCGGCCCTGTGTAATGTGTGGAGAGAGAGAGAGAGAGAGAGAGAGAGAGAGAGAGAGAGAGAGAGAGAGAGAGAGAGAGAGAGAGAGAGAGAGAGAGAGAGATATATATTGCCAGGACCCGACATTACATTAAACCCGCAAGCAGTTTTGAATGAAATTTTTTCCTTTAAAAATGACATTTTGTGCAGGGACTGTTCTGATTTCGAACGTTCGAGTCCCATAGACGTCAATGGTGTTCTAACGTTTGTGCAAATTTTTGGTCCGTTCGCAGGTTCTGGTGCGAAACCGAACCGGGGGGTGTTCGGCTCATCCCTAGTGAGAACTGATTATAAAATACAAAATACACTCCCCTTCACTTTATTGTTATCATAAGGGGGGCAAAAAGTTCCTTTGTAATAGTAAAGTGCAGTGTCAGGCTGTCTTTACGGAGACATTAGTGGGCTAATAGACCTCTTATGTCTCCTATGTGCTGTGCGTATTGCAAATCTGGAACAAAGTCAATGATCCACTTCTAGCTTGGCCACTACCAGCATCTTACAGCAGAGAAGCCAAAAGTTCTCATAGTCCAGTGCTTTTAGTTTTAGGTACTGCATTGAGGATTAAATGTTCCCCTATGCTCTCCAACTCACCATCATGATGCAATTTATAGTAGCCCTGGGCTCCAAACAGAAAAGCCTAAAACCACTGGGTAGGGTGTCCCCACCACTGAGGGCTGTACTGCCACCAAGATCACTCCTACATTGACAACAGAACAATTTTAAAACAAGCTTGTGGCTGTTATTGCTGCCGCATGATTGTTATAACTGACTGCCATAACATGTAGGATGAATCTATGGCAGTCAAAGTAACGCACCAAAAGAGAAATAGTATTGTGCTTTCACAGTCAGTATTATGATATCATAGTACTTATTGTGGTGTCAAACCAACCCATCTGTTACAGTGGGTATAGAAAAGAATCACTCCCCTATAAAATAATCACATTTTGTTACTTTGCAGCCTGAAATGAAGACAGACACCATTTTTGTTTTATTCAGCTGTATTTACTCATTGCAATTTATAACACCCAAGTGAAAGATATAACACCAGCATGTCCGAAAAAAATAAAAAAAAAACAGAATCACTGAGTTAGGAAAAAGGATCACCCCCTCCTAAAAATGACTTGTAAGCTCAATCAGGTTTACCTAATCACCTTTTTAATGGCACATAAAGCTATTTTAACTGTGATCAGTTGTGGTTATTTTGATTAGGTCAGCATAAAATGAGCTTTCCTGGAGCATTTCAGTCCCTGGTTGTGCAACTGAAGCAAACAATCAACTCTGGCTAGCAAGGCACTGTCAGAAGATGAACACAAACAATTCAAAGGCTTTATCATTGCCTAGAAGCACAGTGAAGTCTATTATAATGAAATAGAAGGTATTTTGTACTACACAGACCCTCCCTGGATCGGGACATCGATCCAAACTAGATGAAAAAGTGTCAGGAGGAAACTGGTCAGAGGCTACCAAGAGGCCCTTCAGCAACTCTGAACCAGTTGCAGGAATTTATGACAAAGAGTGGTCATTGTGTGCATGTGACAACAATATCACAAATTCTCCACAAATGGGGCTTGTATGGAAGGGTTGCAAGAAAAAAAAAAAAAAAAATTAAGACACTCCTCAAGAATGGCCACATGCAGTGTCACGACTGCACTTTGCCAAAATGCACCTTGAAGATTGAGGCCACATGGAAAAAGGTGTTAAGGTCAGATGAGACTAAAATTGAACCAAACGATATGTCTGGCAGAAATCCAATACAGTTCACTGTCCAAATAACAGTATTCCTACAGTAAAGTATGGAGGTGGTAATATCCTGTTATGGGGGCATTTCTCTGCAACAGGGACTGGAGCACTTGTCAGGATAGAAAAAAAAATGGATGGGGCAAAATACTGTCAAATTTTTAAAAAAATCTGCTGTCCTCTGTCAGAAAGCTGTCAATGGGAAGTAGGTTTACTTTCCAAACATGATAATGACCCAAACCACACAGCAAAAATGACCACAAAGTGGATGAAGAAAAAAAAAAAGGTGAATGTCCTTGCATAGCCTAATCAGAGCCCTGACTTAAACCCCAATTGAAAAATCTGTAGAATGACTTGATGACTGCAATCCACAAATGGTCACCATCAAATTTAGACTGGGAAAATATTGCAAAGTCTAGATGTACAAAGTTAGTAGAGACATATCCCAACAGACTAAAGGCTGTAATTAAAGCAAAAGGTGGTTCAATTAACACACAAGGGTGATCCTTTTTCCAACTCAGTGATTCTGTTTTTGAATTTTTTTTTTTTCTAACCTGGTGTTAGATCTTTTACTTGGATGTCATAAAGGAAGGTTGAGGAAATACAGCTGGATAAAACAAAAACTGTCTGTTTTCATTTCAGGCTGCAAAGCAACAAAATGTGATTTTAAAGGGGGGGGGGGGGGGGGGGAATGACTTGTATATGTATCTAAGCTGTTTTCATTTAAGGACAGACATTCCTCCAGTTTTATTGCATGATGTTGGTCAGTGGCAAGACCTGGTTTTGTAGTTTTCCTCCATCTGTGTCAGTTAACCAATATGAGGACTATACGTCCATTCAAGTACTCTGCTAGGCAAGTATTTTGATGATGGACTGGCCTAACAGTAATCACTGACGCAGTGGGCCAGGTGGGAAATGTATTCCAATATACACAAACCAAAGATTGCAGCAACACTTTCTAGTGGCGTGTAAGGGTGGGTTTTTTGAGAATCTTAAGAAAAAAAAAGCTGTAATCTTGAATATATATTTATTATATAATAAAATGCAGTAACTATTGTAATTTCAACAATTTTTGCAATGTCCAAATCAAAATATTAATGTCATTATTAAGTATTGGGATGCTACAAGATACTTACTTTCCTCTTCTGTATATTTTAGCAGAATAAGTAGACTGTACTTTAGAGTTGTGCTTGTAGTTTCTGTTCCAGCAAAAAAGAGATCAATAACGGTTCCAAATAAATTATCAAAGTGAAATTGAGAATTTGGGTTGTCCTTCTCCTGTGTTATTAAAAATTTAAAATATCATAAATTACAAACAAAACTTTGTTTTTTAAGCATTTTATCCTCCTATGTTTGGCATGGACATGGAGCAAACTCTAGTGCATTTAACATGACAAGGGATAGATCATGGCAGCTACTCCAACTCATGTGATAATATAGGACATCATGTAAAGTAAGACCCTTCACACATCCAGTCTCTTGCTACAAAAAGGTGCAAGTTTCCTAGGATCTCCACATTTCTGAAATTTGCCCAAACTCTTTTCCAAATTGATCCTGACTTCAGCACACACCATTAAGTCATAAGACCCAGAGGCACAAGGGAAGTCATGGCTGAGAGACTTCAGTTATTCTGCAGTTTGGTTTCTGTAGAAATGTTTAGAACATTACCAACCTGTCATTAAGGTTCCGATCCCCTTTATTGAAAAGGAGGTAGTGTAGATACGCTAGATCCCCAGTGCTCAATACAAAATTAATAAATTGTTAATAATGACTATAATGAATTAAAATAATTAAATTAATAAAATACATACAGCACTGAGCTAGTGACAGCTTTATCATAGTGAATGGGCCAATGGAAAAGCTCTGATCCTACAACAAATGCAACTTTCCTACTCTGCAATGGCAGGCCTGGTAAGATTTCTAAATGTAATCCAGTCTTCGTTTTGTAAAGCTGAGCAGATGTTTATATGGAAATCAGCTGCTCACCTTAGCAAGGCACCTTGTTGTTTGTATCCGAGTAATTCAATGTAAAGTCTAGTTAGTGTTCTTCCTCTCTCACCAAAATACTAAAGTGGCATCAGCATCCAACATACCCCTGGGTGCACTGAGCAACTTATCCACCACTCTGCACTATGGTTCCTCCTGGTGGCAGCTACCCCACTGCTGTGTCCTGTAGTGACATAGAGCGTGACCAATAGAACCACGGAGTGCCGAAGGGGCAAGGCATCCGACACTCCCAGAGTATGTGAAGATTCTCCTGGACTCTGCAATTTTTCATCAAAAAAATAATCTGTTGCCTCTGGAGAAGTACATTTCCAGGGGCCCTTTTTTTTAGGAAGCCATTTTAGTGGCAACAGTGTCAAAGTAAAAGTAAAACAGCACATATACATCACCTCCTCCATCTTGATGAGGAAACAGTCAATGAAGTCTCGAGGACAGTTGACATCAAGTGTCTGCCTATGACTTTCCAAAGACTCTGCAATGAACTCTCTCAACTTGTCAAGATTTTTAAATATTGCCTGATGGGGTCCAGGAAGGATTTTCATTGTTTTTGGAAAAAGATTGAGAAGCTGAAAATAAAAAAATTACAGGTTGTGTATTTCTTTTTATGAAAAAAAAAGGTTTAGCCCCGATTCACACCTGAGTGTTTCGTATCTTGAAGCTCAAAGCCCTAAAATGCTCACCAACCAAAGTCATGCTTTTAAATTATGCCTGTTCACACATGAATGCTCAGGTGCCTGTAACTCAACACTACATGAGCAATTTTAGAAGTAGAATATGGTCCTAATGGACTTCAATGAAAGCACCAGAAAAATTGCTGAAATGGTCTCAAAAAGTGTTTTTCAAGCCTTACAACCATCCCCTCCTTCTAGAAAGGTTTTTCATTGCCTAAAACAAATTGCTCAAGCATGAAAAAAATTGCTCCATTATCATCTGTAAATGCTCAGGTGCGAATGCAACCTTAGAGAAAGAATGCATGGACACTTTCAAAACCAAAACCATCATCTCCAGAACCATCAAACCGATATTTCATCTGCACTCAACTTCTTTTAGTTATTTGTTAGCAAATAGGATTAAGAAAATGACAATAGCGATTAAACAAGTTTCAAATCTGCCTACCCCAGATTGGCAAAACTTTGAATGCTACCGTCAAGAACATAATATTACCTGCAAAGTCCAATGAGAGAACCGAAGTTCTGAGAGTCCAAACACTTTTAATATCAATATTTGCTCAAAGGAGATATTTCCTTTTGGGACACTTTTGTTGTGAGCAGAATTACTGGAGTTACAGTGCCATATTACAATTAGGGATGAGCTGATGGTTCGGTCTGAACCTAGATTCAGACTGAACTTCTGTTCTGGAATTCGGATAAACATCCAAACTTTCACCCGCCCAGCCCCCCTTTTCGCAGGAGCCAAAAATTATACATAGAAGCAGTATTTATACAACTTCTATATATGGCCACGACCACATACATGAAGAGGCAGGAATAGTGGCGACATTACTGCTCAAAAATGGCCAGAAGCCATTATTGAGCAGTGACAATGACCAGATATGGCCATAGCTATATTTGGTCAATGATGACGTTACCACTTTCCCTGCACCATCCCTTATATAGCTGATGACAGCTTAGGGAACTGTCATGTGGCCATGAGCACCATCGGAATTGGCCCTGTGTGCCAGGTTGTCTTTTTTTTTCCCTGCAAGTTGGTGCACAGCGGGCATCATTATTAACAATGAATTTAGAACAAGGGACATTTTTGGGGGATTTGTATTTGTTTAATAATGTACTTGTCAAAAATTTGGGTGTCTATTTCTAGGTGACATTTCTTTTGGGAATGAGTAGGGGTTCTATGTACCCCATACTCATTCACGTGGGGGAAGGACAGTATCTGTGGGCCCTCTTATTACTAAAAGGGGCTTCCAGATTTCAAGAAGCCCCTCACCCACATAGACTCCCACAGCCACTGGCCAGGGTTGTGAGGAAAAGGGTCTTGCGCTCATCAATATGAGGACAAGGTGCCTTGTCAGAGGAGTCCACCCTGGCAAGGCAATCCATGTTGAGAGTTGAGAGGACATATGGCCTGGTATTGTTCAGGAGAAGGAGGGGTGCATGCTTGCCCCCCCCTCCTTTGCTGGCCAGCCAGGCTGCAGATTAAGTCTTGTATGGATTTTTAGGGTGACCTTGTGCATTTTCTTCCTTAAATCCATACCAGACTCAAAGGATTCGTGCTTTAGGACACTACAGCAAAAGTCACATTTACAAAAGATTTTCTTTTTTTAATTGCCGGAAAATAAAAACTTCATTGCTGGCTTCTTTGAAGAAAAAGAAAAACTGCACACAGACCCCTCCAGAAGTCTGCCAAACTCTGCTTGAAGAGAACCAAGGCCAGTTCAACTCATCACTAAACACAATCTGATGGCTCTACTAATGGTTTTAATCAAGAGTCTCAATTTTTTTTTCTTATGCGATGATTACATGACCTGGCTAAAGGCAGTTATATAATTCAAATAAGGCAGAGCATAATCAATCATTATGACAGTGAGATCTCATTTCCGTAGCCCTGGTTATATTTAAAGTGTGGATTGAGCTAGTTTGAGATCACATGATTCAATCTGGCCATTTTTGCCATCTAACAGAATTTTTTTTGCCAATTATAGAAGAGATATACTGTAGAATGGAGAACACATATTGGCCTGACAATTTTCAGCTGTTAGGACAACTTACAATGCCCCATACGGAGGACATGAGCAAAAACACTTCTTCAAGCAATTTAAGCATATTACGAAACTTCTTGTCTTCATAATCAAATCGGTCTCCAAAAACCACTGAACAGATAACATTGGACACTGCCAGACGCAGGAGACTGGTGGGATCAAAAGGTACTTCTGCAAAGAAATCACAGGTTTTGTTTAATTAACAGCACATAAAGAAAGCTTTAAATGACACACCTGGCTTTCACCAAAAGCAGAATTTATTTTAAATCATGCATTCTCAATAAAAGAAACTCTGGGCGGCTTTGGGAATCAAAATCGAGTGATTGCAGCATGTTTTATCTCCTTTAGCCCTTCCCGCCGACAGTACTAGGGTTGCCACCTCATCCCTTTAAAACCATACACCTAATTACGCAGATTCTGTGACTGATTAAGGTGGTAATTAAACTTTAGAACCTGTGTAATTCATATGTGTTTGGGTTTAAGGCCAGGTTCACACTGGTGTGACAAACGCTCCGACATTCCCCGGGCGGTGACGTCATAAGGGGCAGGGTCACCGGGTGACATCACCCGGTGACCCCGCCCCATGCCTATAAGTCATTGCGCACTGCGCACATGGCATTACAGCGGGAAAAAGAGAAGAGGGAAGAAGACGACGGAGAAGACCGGGCCACCGCTAGCAACAGAGCAGGCAAAAGAGCAGAAGATAGCGGAGGAGCCCGACAGAAGATACCGGAGAGCGGTAGAAGAGGCCGGAAAGAGCAGAGAAGTCGGAAGAGACCCCCAAAGTCAGAAGAGACCCCTGGAGCTGCCTAATAAATTACTTTAAAAACCTGTCTAGTGTGTTTATTTTATTGACACTTTTTTTCCCCCAGGTAAATGGGTAGGGGTACGATGTACCCCATACTCATTCACATTAGGGGGCCCCCAGATCCCGGCCCCCCACCCTATCAAAGGGGTCTCCTGGATTCCGATAAGCCCCTCACCTGCAGACCCCGACACCAACGGCCAGGGTTGATGGGAAGAGGCCCTTGTCCTCATCGCAGGGCGCCCCTCTTCCCCAAAGCACCCACCCCCCCATGTTGAGGGCATGCGCCCTGGTACGTTTCAGGAGGGGGGGACGGGGACGCTCACTCGTCCCCACCCCCTTTCCTGACCAGCCAGTCTGCGTGCTCGGATAAGGGTCTGGTATGAACTTTGGGGGGACCCCCTTGCTGTTTTTTTCGGTGTAGGGTGTTCCCCTTAAAATCCATACCAGACCGAAGGGCCTGGTATGCTCTTAGGAGGGGGAACCCATGCCGGTTTTTTATTTAAAATTTGGCGTGGAGTTCCCCCTCAAGATTCATACCAGACAGTGCCTGGTAAAGTCGGATCCCCATTCATTGAAGTCGGACGCGTCTCTGACATCAAGTCGAAGGGCAAAGTCGGATCCAAAGTAGGACGAGTGTTGTGTTGCACCAGTGTGAACCCGGCCTAAAGGGATGAGGTGGCAACCCTAGACAGTACGCATATATGCAGCCTCACTGGACTGGAATTTTTTCTGCGGGGCCTCATATATGCCCATCTGTCTTTGTGCTGGGAGCATGCTGCACAGCGCACTTCCAGCATAGAGACCAGGGACTCAGCGGGAGCCCCGGGTCCCAAACTAACAGTTAGGATTCAGAACCGGTTCCAGGTCACCTGATCGCTGCGATAGCCTCTGATTGGCTATCACAGTGATCAGTTACCGTGAAGCTGTCCCTGTGTTTCTCTCTGAATGGATAGGAAAGATACATTGGGGTTGATTTAATAAAAGGTAAATAGACTGTGCACTTTGCAAAGTGCAATTGCACTCTGCAAGTGCAGTTGCGCCGAAGCTTAGTAAATGAGGTAAAGCTTTCGTTTGCAAAGATTACCCAATCACGTGCAAGGAAATGAAAAAACAGCATTTTTCTTGTACATGATTGGATAGTGGAAGTCAGCAGAGCTTCTGCTCATTTACTAAACTCTGCCTTTAGTAAAATCAACCTCATTGCATCTTTCCCTGCAGAGAGAGATAGACAAAACAGTAAAATAAAAAAGAAAGAAAAAAATACCTAGATCAAGGTTTGATCTAGGTCAGTGCCAGGGTTAGCGATTGGGTCAAGTAGAGGATCAAAGGTCATGGTCAGTATATTTTGGGCAGGTTAAAAAGAAAAAAAAATGTATAATTAAAAATTATTGTCAGTTCATGTCAATGTCGGTGTGTTTTAGGTAGAAAAAAAAAGCAAGATGTGCACTATTGTTTCTGGGCTGTACTACGGGTACAAACAGCAAATAACATACAATTATGTGGTAATTCTACGATCGTTGGGAGGAGAATTTATCCACTTGCCGACCAGCAGCTGTCATTGTACTGTGGCAGGTTGGCTCATTCCCGCAAATCGCCGTAAATGTATGTCGGCTTTTTAAACAGCTATAGCGGAGGGGCGTGCACCTGCTACTCGTTGGGGGAGCTGATGCGCATGGCTGGTTGCTGCGATGTCCGCCGGCCACCCACGATCGATCCACAGAGAGGCAGAACGGGGATCTTTCAATGTAAACAGACAGATTCCCGTTCTGTCAGGGGAGTAGATTAGGAACAGTGATCTCTCTACTCCTCCAGTCAGTACATTCCCCCCAGGGAACACATTTAACCTCTTTATCACCCCCTTGATGGTCCTACTGCTAGTGACATTTATTCAGTAACAAAGAGAAAATCTTGCGAGCCACAATGTTCCTATGCTTAATAAACCAGCAGCAACAAGTTGTTATATACACCACAGGTATATCAAAGATGAATATCTAGCAGCAGACGCAGTTCACGTACTCATAACCGTGCGTAAAACCATAACATAAGAAAATTTGCGTTGCGCTTGATTATATGTCATACAGAGAAATATCCTGAAACCTTAAAAAAAAATTTTTATATATACCTCACTATTCACATCCATTGTGCATAATTGTGCTGAAAAAATAGTTATTTAAAATAAAACTAAGAGATATCCAAACACTCCTGTGGAAAAGTAAATGGTATCACTTCTATGCAATGTGCATATGTATAAACCTGTGGACAATCAATCTAAAGTGCATATAGTGCCAAAATATATATATATACAATCGTGCATAAAAAATATATTAAAGAAGTGACTGAAAACATAGAAAAGCATGCACTGCTTCATAGAACGTGCAACATGCTGCACGTTATATGAAGCAGTGCATGCTTTTCTATGTTTTCAGTCACTTCTTTAATATATTTTTTATGCACGATTGTATATATATATATTTTGGCACTATATGCACTTTAGATTGATTGTCCACAGGTTTATACATATGCACATTGCATAGAAGTGATACCATTTACTTTTCCACAGGAGTGTTTGGATATCTCTTAGTTTTATTTTAAATAACTATTTTTTCAGCACAATTATGCACAATGGATGTGAATAGTGAGGTATATATAAAAAATATTTTTTAAAGGTTTCAGGATATTTCTCTGTATGACATATAATCAAGCGCAACGCAAATTTTCTTATGTTATGACATTTATTCAGTAATCAGTGTATTTTTATTGCACCGATCGCTGTAAAAAATTTAAATGGTCCCAAAAAAAAAAGTGTCAAAAGTGTCTGATCTGTCACCCGCAAACCCACTAAAAATTGCGGATCACCGCCATTACTACTAAAAAATAAATAAATAATAAAAATGCCATAAGTCTATTCCCTATTTTGTAGATGCTATAACTTTTGCACAAACCAATCAATATACGCTAATTGCGATTTTTTACCAAAAATATGTAGAAGAATACATATTGGCCTAAACTGATAAAGAAATTATTTTTTTCTTATTTTTTGGGGGGATATTTATTATAGCAAAAAATAAATGTTTTTTTATTTCAAAATTGTCGGGTCTTTTTTTATTTATAGCGTTTGTGGGGAAAAAAGTCAATTTTGTTTTGGTAGAACGTCGCAAAAAATGGCCTGGTCATTAAGGGGGAAAATCTTTCGGTCCTTAAGTGGTCACTATGGGTTGCTCTTTGGTGGTAGATTATGGTAGCAACAACAAACAGATACATTAAAAAAAAAAAAAAAGAATGATAAAGAAAATAAAAATAAATAAAATCACAGTATAATTCACCTGGATGCACAAAGCAGTTGTGATGATATGTATGGTTTTACTAACACATGTCAAAGTTGCAAAATTGTGCTTAGGCATTGACATTTGTTTTACCCTTAGGCAAGAAGGGGTTAAATACACTGCAAGTACAGAAAAATAACTCATAAAGATCAGAACCAATTAATAGAAGTATTTGAAGACAATGTGTAGCGTTGCTCTAAGTGAACAATACATTGTAAATGACACAAAATATAAATGACTATCATCATATACAACTGATTACAGGCAGCAATAAAAAAAACTGGCATGTGTTCTAAACCCTCTCCACTGTTATCCAAAACTAAAGTTTAGTCATACTTTAAATACCAACTACTTGTGTGTGAAAACTCAAGAAAAACGACTACATTGATAACAAAACTGTTCACCAACCTCCATTCTTTCTAAATTCTTCTGCCAGATAGTAGGCTTCCTTTTGTATGCGCTCCTCTATGCTTCTCTTCCCCATCCCAAAATTCCTGAGAGTAGACAGCGAGAATCGACGCATCAACTTCCATCGCTCCCCATTGCTGAGAATCAGTCCTGTTACCAAAGTATACTGTATATTTTGTCACTAGTTAATGAAAAATACCAGGTTACATTTATGCAGGAATACTATAGTAAAACTAACTGAATACCGCAAAATTCTATGGTACCGGTCCATGGCCTGTTAGGAACAGCAGGAGGCTTGATTAACCACTTCAGCCCCGAGCCTATTTTTTCCAACTTGTTGTTTATAAGTAAAAATAATTTTTTTTTTTTTTTTACTAGAAAATTACTTGGAAAAAAAAAATTATATTATGTATAAGTGTTTACCCTAGAGAATAAAATGGCGGTCATTGCAATACCTAGTCACACTGTATTTGCACAGCGGTCTTACAAGCGTACTTTTTTGGAAAAAAAAATTACACTTTTTTAAATTAAAAAAATAAGACAACAGTAAAGTTAGCCCATTTTTTTTTTTTTATATATTGTGAGAGATGATGTAAATTGATACCCAAGGTCACGCTTCAAAAGTTGTGCACGCTCATGGAAAGGCAACAAACTTTTACCCTTAATCTCCATTTGCAAAGTTTAAAAAAAAATTCTACAGGTTGCATGTTTTTGAGTTACAGAGGAGGTCGAGGGCTAGAATTATTGCGCTCGCTCCAACGATCGCGGCGATACCTCACATGTGTGGTTTGAACACTGTTTTCATATGTGGGGGCTACTCACGTATGTGTTCAGTGGGACGGGGCCCGTTTTTTTTTTTAAACATTTTTTTTAAATTATCTTACTCTATTTTTTATTTTTACACTGTTCTTAAAAAAAAAAAAAAAAAGTGTCACTTTTATTCCTATTACAAGGAAAGTAAACATCCCTTGTAATAGAAAAAAAGCATGACAGGATCTTTTAAATATAAGATCTGGGGTCAAAGAGACCTCAGATCTCATATTTACACAAAAAAATAAATAAATAAAAAGTTGCTTTAAGAGAAAATGTGACGTTTTACGTCGCTTCCGCCCTGCTATGGTATGGATTCGGGTGGGGGCCATCTTCCCCTCATCTCCATACCTAACACGGAAGAGAACCCGATCACCACCACCGCTGCTGGCCGCGAATCCGCCGCTGAGACCATTTTTATTTTAAAGCGGACCCCCCCCCCCCCCCCGCTGAAGAGGATACCGGGGTTATGGTAGCTAGCTGCTTCCATAACAACGACATTCGTCTTCAAAGTACCAACGTATAACGATGGCGGGCAGTCTGTAAGTGGTTAAATTCACATTGGAACAGAGAGCTACCAGAGCACCGCTCTGGCAGCTGTCCATTCCAGGCTGTGGTACACGATTCAGCACATCATACAGCTCCCTTTTTTTTGTACAAACTTTATTTGAAGTGTTTAAAATGTACACTTCAGTCATGGTAGTGTACAGCAGCACAATGCTATACAATTTAGCACAATGTACGGCAATAAAATTAAGCATGTCTTTATTTTATCAGAGTACGATGCAGTACTGCCTGAGCTTTACCTTAGGTCAGATCAGCAGCAGTCAGGGCTGCTGTTAAAAATCATGGGGCCCCATAAAGCCTACCTGACAGGGCCGCCGCCCCCTCCCCCCGCCCAAAAGGAACTAAGGACATCGATTTATCAGTCCTTTTTTCTACAGCCTCAGCTGCACAGATGAATGAATAGGAAGTGCTCTGAGGTTTTATGTTCATTTACAAATTGAAGCATAGTAAACACATTTTCTAGGCTTCAGTGATAAATGGTCACAGGCATGATCGCTCACTGTGTTCATTCAGGAAATTAAGGGACCAATAAATAACATCCCCCATGTGTGCCCACAGCAGCTGCCGGCGGGAAATTTGGTAGGGCTGCATGGGAAAGGGGCACACAGGGGGGCCCAGACAGCAGATGGAAGTGGTGCATGTGCTAGATGTCGTTGTAGTGCTGCAGGAGGGAGAGGAGGAGAAGCTGGCAGCACTGCAGTGGAAGACAGAGGATTGGTGTCTGCAATACGACAGTACAGCCAGTCCTCTTGCTCAGCAGGTGCCCCAGCCCCCCTTTTAAACTGATGGGGCCGGGGCACAGTACAGGAGGGCTGGCTGTACTGCCTTATTGGTGGCCTTGGCAGCAGTATTCGATTCTCATAGGAGCACATGCGAGGGACGTAGGTTGCATGCTCCTTATGAGAATCTAATGCATGATGATCTGAGGCAGTGATACTACAGCTGGGGAGTGACTGCAAATACAGATCATTAGCACAGAGACTCCTATGAAAACGCTATCAGTAAGTGACTGCGTCTTTTGGCAGGCTATATCACCAAAACCCCTCCCCCACCCGGGCGAAAAAATGGTCCTCCACGAAAGTGGTCCTGGTGCCAAAAAGGTTGGGGACCGCTGGTATATGCTCCTTATAAGAGCCGTAGAGGACTGTTATGGTGAACAAAGAATTTCCACAGTGAATTAATAAGTTATCATCATCAGCATTATTCAATTAACACTGCAGGGACTTACTGTAGGTGTATAGTGCAGTGATATGAGACAACCAATCAGAATTTAGTTTTTTTTGTTGATGTCAGCACAACATGGATTCTGCCTGGGTTCCATGGGTAATATACTTTGCACATTATATTCTGCCCCTTGGACTGTTCAATTGAACAAACCTGCAAGGTATAGTATGATCATCTGTCATAGTATATTTCAGAAGGGTTGTGCTAGAAGGTAAAGCTGAATTCCAGGCATGATTTTCTCGGATGCCCACCTAAGCAATTGTCCCTTGAAACCTGTTCCCTCACAACTACTACGGTCACCCTCTTCTTCTATCCTATGCTCCCTCACCCACATCTTCAATCCCTCTCTCTCTAGTGGCATCTTCCCCTCCCCTCTAAAACATGCGCAGATCACTCCCATTCTTAAAAAGCCCTCACTGGACCCTACCAACCTGAAAAACTTAGGACCCATCTCATTGCTCCCATTCACCTCTAAACTTCTAAACAACCGTCTTAGCTCCTACCACAGTGAAAATAACCTTCTTGACCCCCTACAGTCTGGCTTTCGCTCGCAGCACTCCACGGAAACTGCCTTACTAAAACTCACTAACGATTTACTAACGGCTAAAACCAACAGCCAGTACTCCATACTCCTACTACTTGACCTCTCTCCGGCCTCTGATACTGTTGACCACCCGCTTCTTCTAAATAAACTACATTCCTTTGGCCTCCAAGATTCTGCTCTATCCTGGTTCTCTGCCTATTTATCACAGCGCACCTTCAGTGTCACCTACAACTCTGTCTCCTCCTCTCCATTGCCCCTTTCTGTGGGGGTCCCCCAAGGCTCTGTTCTTGGACCCCTTTTCTTCTCTATCTACACCTCTTCCCTTGGTCACTTAATAACTGCCCACGGCTTCCAATACCACTTATACACTGATGACACCCAAATCTGTCTACTCCTCACCTCACTCCTTCAGTCTCCTCTCGCATTACTAGCTTACTAACTGACATATCAGCATGGATGTCGCACCACTTCCTTAAACTAAATCTCTCTAAAAAACTGAGCTATTAATATTCCCCCCCGCCCGTGCCCCCCTCCATGACTTTTCCATCAAATTCAACAATGCAACCATCAGTCCCTCCCCTCACGCCAGGGTACTAGGTGTAATCCTAGACTCTGACTTGTCATTTCAGCCTCAAATCCAATCGTTGTCAAAAGTTTGTAGAATTCACCTCCGTAACATCTCTAAAATTTGCCACTTTTTAACAAATGAAACTACCAAGCTCCTCATTCACTCCCTTGTTATCTCTCACCTTGAGTATTGCAACTCCCTTCTCATTGGCTTACCTCTCCATAGGCTATCCCCTCTTCAGTCTATCATGAATGCTGCTGCCAGACTTATCCACTTTACCAACCGCTCAGTGTCTGCCAACCCTCTACTCCAATCCCTACACTGGCTCCCAATCACCCAGCGAATTAAATTCAAAATACTAACCACAACATACAAAGCCATTCACAACTCTGCCCCGAGCTACATCACCAATCTTGTCTCCAAATATCACCCAAATCGACCTCTCCGCTCTTCTCAAGACCTCCTGCTTTCAAGCTCTCATCTCCTCCTCCAATGCTTGTCTCCAGGATTTCTCCAGAGCCTCTTCCACCCTCTGGAACTCGCTACCTCCATCTATCCGGCTATCCCCTACTCTTGCTACCTTCAGGCGATCCCTGAAAACTCATCTCTTCAGGAAAGCCTATCACGTCTCCAACTAATCTCCTACCACTTCCAACAGCTCATTCCCCACAGTTACAACCATTTGTACCCCCTGCCCCACCCTATTAGATTGTAAGCTCTTCTGAGCAGGGCCCTCTGAATCCTCTTGTGGATTTTGTGCTGAGAGGGGGGGGGATTTCAGCAGGGGGGCAGATTTGTACTTGGAGGAGGGGGAATCTATGATTAGGGGATAAGCATGCAGATTAGAGCTCAGTGTTTTTGCTGACAAATAATGCTTATACATCTTGAGGGGGGGGGGGGGGGGGCGTCGCAGTTTGACATGTTTGCCCTGGGCTCTAGTCACTCTATCTATCTATCTATCTATCCAGAGAGAATATATATATATATATATATATATATATATATATATATATATATATATATATATATATATATATATATATATATATATATATATATATGTGTAGGAAGGCCAGTATGGTGGCCTGAATTTATGGGAGGAGCCCGGGGGGGTACTTAAGCAGCCCGCTCACCTGTGGTGCTTGTCGGTTTCCTGTGCGCGATATACGTCACTAGGCCGACTATTCGATATACCAGCGTCCGCAAGTTCTTGCCTCGCAAGTTCCCGTATTCGATATTCCGTACTCAAAACTTTCGAAGTCCGCGTTTTTTGTTCGTAGTTTGTACCACGCGTCTGGCTTGGCTGTCGCAGGTAAGGTCCCGTCGGACTTTTCGTTTTCATATCATGTCACTAAACCGTGATTTCAAATTTTCGTTTCACTCGCATTTCACAAACTGCAATGTATATCGCTCGTACTTTCGACATGTTACCATTTCGACAGCACCGCGACGCAGACGTCGCTTCATTTCTAGCATGTCGGTATTTAAAAAAAAAAAAAAATATATATATATATATATATATATGCGTCGGTAGACAGCCATAGCGAGTCGCAATTTGCAATGTATCGGATCAAGTCAGTTCGATACCATCATTTCTCATTTCTGAAACATTTCTAAACTCATTTCTGACATTTCAAATCATTTCTCATTTCAGTCACCTACCGCGCTCCGATTCGAATCCAGTCGCACCAAAAGATGCGCCGATTCGTTCCGGTGTGCCCCAGTTATTACGGCCTCATTTCTATACATGCTCCAGAGTTACGTTATTGTCAGTCATTTGTACCTCTGTCATGGTTATCATTTCATTTCCACGTATCACGTTCCGACATGAATTCAGTCGCATGGAAATGCACCGATTCGTCTCGGCGTGCCCCAGGATTGGCCTCATTTCTATACATGCTCCAGAGTTACGTTATTATCAGTCATTCGTACCTCTGTCATGGTTATCATTTCATTTCCACGTATCACGTTCCGACATGAAATCAGTCGCATGGAAATGCACCGATTCGTCTCGGCGTGCCCAGGATTGGCCACATTTCAGTACATGCTCCGGAGTCCGATTCGTAGTCAGTCGCTACAACAGCACGACCGATTCGAGCCCCCGTCATGGTAAACGATATGTTACATCCTCACTTACCGCGCTCCGTTTCGAATCCAGTCGCATCTTCGATGCACCGATTCATTACGGCGTGCCCCAGGGCTTGGCCTCATTTCTGATACATGCTCCAGAGTCCGGATCATAGCTAGTCGCAGATATCGGGCGATTGATCCATATCTCTGTCATACAATTACTATCATTTCACTCCCACAACGCATCACCGTTTCGAAACCAGTCGCATCTGACATGCACCGATTCGTCACGGAATGGCCCGCTGTTCCGATCGCATTTCATACCTATATCAGAGCTTGGTTAGTTGCCAGTCGCAAACACGGCACGACCAATTTGAGCCTCGGTCAAAATAATCATTTCTCTCATCTCATTTCATACTGCGCTCCGATTCGAATCCAGATGCATCAAACAGGCACCGATTCGTCCCGGGTGCACCAATGTTTTCAGTTGCCTCATTTCAATACATGCTCCAGAGCCCGGTTCACGGTCGAATAAATCATGACACGACCAGGCCGGACCTCTGTCATGGAGTTCATTCATAATCAAGGCAAACATTTCGAATCATTTCATTGTCACAAGATTGCAAGCACCATACAAATCATTGCTTCAAGTTAGTTAGCAATCCCTTCACGAATTATCACCTTTTCATTTTCCTCAGGTCAGTCAAAGTTCAGTAGGTCCACCCTGCACCAGGTTGGACGATATCCCCCCAGGTAAATAAAAAAAAAAAAAAAAAAAAGAATGGGAGAATAAGTCGGGTAAGTATGACTCAGCGGATCAAAGGAAAAAACTTGAAATTCATGTCACCCCCAATAGGTCACAGTCAACCAGGAAATAAAGCTCAAGAGATCCTCACCAGAGCAACCATGTCCCAGGCCGGCAGCGAAGACTTCACGGCCCCTCTGTCACCTTCTCCGGTCTCAGAGAGCGGCAGCGTGCAGTCCCTCAGGGGATGGACTATCCCCAAACTGACGGCAGAGCTCAGACGCAGAGGTGTCCCCTTCCCCGCCACAGCGAGGAAAGGCGAGCTCTTTAAACTCCTCTTTCCCCCACCAGCAGCAGGACCCAGTACCCAACAGGCATCCCTCCAGTCCATATCATCGGCCATCTCGCAATTACACACGATGGTGTCATCTCTATCCACCTCAGTTGCAGACGTCCAGACCAGGGTTGCACTTCTGGAGGCCCGACCGGCCACGGCTGTCCCCGACCCAACTGCAACTCAAACCTTGACACCTCTTCCTGCAGGTACCTCAGGCTCGAGCCCCATTGTCTACCCCTCCCATCTGGTCCCAACCAGTATCAGGAAGGACATTTTGGACGGCAAGGACGTCAACCTGGCCTCTCTCCTTATTTCTGTGCATGATTTGGCAGAAAATAAGGCCTACTCCTGGGGCGACATATCGGTGGTCCTTAAAGCCAAAGACCCCAAATTGAACCGCAAGCTATCAGTCCCAGAATTTACCCTGGCCTTTGGCATGCTCAGAGATGTCCTGTGCTCAGCCACCCCTAGCAGGCGGGAAGAGCTGGACTTGTATCTCCATACTGTGGTAGACTTGGGCCACAAGTATGGAGGTTTTGCCTTTTACGATTATCATCGTTCCTTTTCAGCTAAGGCCGCCGCCAGACTCATACAATTCCAGACTACGACAGATTGGAGTCTCATGGACACAGAGCTCTTCTGCCGCCACTTTGCCGGCTTACGCTCACCTCTGTGTGCGATTTGCCAGTCTTCCACCCACACTGCCACCTGGTGCGCCAATGCGGCGATCAGACGGCCCTTCGAGTTTCCCTCTACCTCAGGTACAGTACAGGGTCAGTCGATCCCTGAACCAACGCCTCAGGTGGACAAACTCGGACGCCCAGTCCGAACCGTGGGAGGGGCAGCCATCTGTAACAACTTTAACTATGGGTCCTGCAACTTCAGCCAGTGCCGTCTACTTCACATCTGCACCTTATGCCAAAGAGCACACCCTAGGAATTTGTGTGAAATCAAGCAACACAAGAGGGCATGACTAAGCCGGATCAACCTCTTATGGTTAGGACTGTATCTCACTTCACATCCCACCCCTTCCCTGGCCACCTACCTTATCCAAGGCTTCACAGCAGGCTTTCACACCGGCCTCATTTCACTACCCCACAGTACTCACGAATGTGCCAATCTTCGTTCGGCAGCCATTGACGAACAAGCCATAGATCAGCTCTTACAGGCAGAGGTAGATCGAGACTACGTAATAGGCCCTTTCACTTGCCCCCCTTTCAGCACATGGAGAGTCAGCCCTATTGGGCTTGTCAAGGGCAAGTTCTCAAATAAATTGCGTTTGGTGTACGACCTGTCTGCGCCTCATTCTTCCCACATACCCAGTCTCAATTCCCTGATCCCCTCCGAAGAGTTTTCCCTAAAATATTCCTCCGTTGACATGGCAATACAAGCGATCATCAAAGCAGGCACAGGCGCCTGGCTCTCCAAAGCCGACATCTCGGATGCTTTCAAGCTCCTGCCCATCCACCCATCCCTTTGGTGCTGGCATGGCATCAAATGGAAGGAAGCATATTATTTTGCTACAAAACTCACCTTCGGTTCGAAGAGTAGCCCGTGGCTCTTCGACACGTTCGCTCAGTCCCTCGTTTGGATACTATTACACAAGGGTCAATGCCATGAAGTCATCCATTATCTGGATGACTTCCTACTGATAGAACCGCCCAGCAAGCCCCCAGGAGATCTCGACAAACTTAGAGTAATTTTTGGAAACCTCAATGTTCCTATCGCCGAGCACAAAGTCGATGGCCCAGCAAACATCATCACCTTTCTCGGGGTCAGCTTGGATACCTGCGCAATGCAAGCCAGTCTCCCCCCCGACAAACTAACACGCATTAGGGCAGTCCTTCACGAGTTTACACACACCAAGGGCTGTACCAAAAAACAGTTGCAGTCTCTCCTGGGTATGCTCAACTTCGCTATGCGAATTATCCCACAAGGCCGCACATTTGTATCACGCCTGCTTAGATTTCTGTCAGAAACTCAAGACCCTGATCAGATTTTGAATCTAGACTCCGCAGCTATAGCGGACTTATCTATGTGGGAGGAATTCTTGTCCGCCTGGAATGGCATATCTCTATTTATACCTATGGTTTCGGTCCATTCACCCCAGGTGGTGACGGACGCTGCAGCCTCCACAGGTTTCGCTGCAATTTTTGGCCATCATTGGTTTTCAGGACCCTGGCCTCAACAGATACTGTTGATACCCGGCTTTTCCCAAACATCTGCCCTCTTTGAGCTTTATCCCATAGTGGCAGCCGCACAACTCTGGGGCCACCACTGGACAGGACAAACCGTAGTCTTCACCACCGACAACCAGGCCACGGCAGACATCATCAACAGAGGCAGGTCCAAGTCCCTAGCAGTCATGTCCTTCCTGCGCAGGTTGGTACAACTGTCTTTACAGCATTAGTTCAATATACACTGTGAATTTATTCCCGGCAGATACAACTCAGCAGCTGACGCACTGTCACGTTTCAATTATCCCTCCTTTTTCAAACAGGTTCCCGATGCCGATCCAATGTCGGCCCCTATCCCTGTCTGGTCACAACTGACCCTGGACTAGTTCAACATCTACACGGAGCTACGCAACTCATAAATCATTCCCTCTCCCACAACACACTCAAAGCCTACCAGACAGCTTGGAAGGCCTTTAATAAATTCCTCACGTCCTGCCGTAAAGGACCAACAGATATCAAACAGGTACTGGCCTTCACTGCACACTGCCACACACAGCTGGCCTTATCCTACAATACCATCCGGCTATACCTAGCCGGCATTCAACATTTCATGGCGCTTGAAGACCCCACGAAATCTTCACTGTTCTCATCTCACGCTATACGAGCCATTCTAAGGGGAATTCAGAAACAACAACCAGTCATCAGCACTAAGCGCTTGCCCATTACGGGGCCCATCTTTAGGGACATGTCAACTATTCTGGCTACTTCACCATTCGGTCTGCTCCCCAGCACGGTCTTACAAGCAGCCGTATATTTAGCTTACTATGGGTTCTTGCGGCCTGGCGAATTCACCTCTAACAAACCCACAGACCAAGTACTATGCAGACGACACTTGCTTCGATACCAAGACCACTTCATCCTGCACCTCGAGGTCTCTAAAACCCAGCAAACGGGCTCAGGAGTGAACATTCACCTCTACAAAACCAACAACAGCTGGTGTCCAGTCGCTGTACTCAACCGACTCCTGTCACTCCTGCCTGAGCAACCAGACAGCAGTCCCCTTCTACCATTCCCAGTTAAACCCTTAAGCGCCTCTCAGTTTGTGAAACACATAAGGATACTTCTCCGCAATCTTCACCTTAACCCTAGTCAGTATTCCGGACACTCTTTCCGCATCGGAGCAGCCTCCGCGGCGTCCCGCCACGGGGTTCCAGACCACATCATCAAAAGACTAGGCAGGTGGAAATCAGCCTGCTTCGCCCGGTATATCCCCAATCCGCAAACAGAGATGGCACAGGCATTCTCCAAATTGGCTCAATAAATAACTGAAAACCAATAAAATTATAACCCTACCTGAATGTTTTTGCCCCCTTATTTTGGCATACCGGCCATTAGACCAAGGCACACTTTCAGGTCCATTTCATATGGTAAGTCCACACTTTCAGGTCTATTTCCGATGGCAAGTCTTATCTTTACTATAAGTGTTATCTATGTACATATCGGACATAGGGCTCCAACCATAAGTAGGAAGGCCAGTATGGTGGCCTGAATTTATGGGAGGAGACCGGGGGGTACTTAAGCAGCCCGCTCACCTGTGGTGCTTGTCGGTTTCCTGTGCGCGATACCCACCCTCCCATCCCCATTTCACAGCATTTCTCAAACTATTCATTTCATTCATTTCTCTTACAGAATAATCATTTCTTAAACCAGGGTATGCCCCCTTATTTTGGCATACCGGCCATTAGACCAAGGCACACTTTCAGGTCCATTTCATATGGTAAGTCCACACTTTCAGGTCTATTTCCGATGGTAAGTCTTATCTTTACTATAAGTGTTATCTATGTACATATCGGACATAGGGCTCCAACTATATATTTATATATATATATATATATATATATATATATATATATATATATATATATATATATATATATATACATACACACACACACACACACACACACTTTTTGTGTAGCACCCTGATGTTTAGGCAGGTTTGCTCCTAAATTGACCTGCCAGGTGTAGTTACCTTGGCTCATTGTTAGGGATCAATTGATTTCATCCCAAGTCTGGAATTGCTGCACTTCTCTCTTCTGACACCAGGTACCTGGTGGCTTTAGATAAAACAAGGGCAAAGCAAGAACAGATTAGGAGTATATGGGGTATCTCAGCCAATGGGCGGGGGTATTCTTGAATCATTTGGCCTGCTGGGAGAACCTATATATTTTGGTGGAGTCAGGTGAACGGGTTCTGTGCCACCTGGACGGCTGTCTTAGTGGACGTGTGTTGTACTGCCTGGGCTGCTGGGTCAGAGATTGGGCCTGTCCCGGGCACATCTGGCTGCTAGGCTGTCTGAGGGTCTATCCAGAAGCAAGAGAGCAGCGCAGGGTTGGCAAAGCGGCTTGCAGTCCAACCAAAAGTGACTGTTCTGTCGACCGGAGAACCTGTTGTGGTCGGAGGTAGAGGGGAAGCTGTCACCACTAAGGGACCATCCATCTTACTGCCAGGGACCACAGTGAGTAGCTGAAGCAAGTACCAGAGCGGTATTCTCACCAACTGCAGATGGTGAAGAATCAGGAAACTTCAGCAGGTGTCAAGCCAGGGACTGAGAAGGCCAGTGGGGTGAAGCATAATAAGTATCTGGAGTGCCAAGCTAGGGACCCAGCAGATTCAGTGGCAATGAATCATCTAGTCTAGGGAGAGAGAGACTGGGAGCTCAGTGGGTTGAATAACTACAAGAAGCGATTGTAGTGGAAGTGACGGAACTGTTACACCTTGTGTTAGAAACTGTTAAAGGCTGTTGCCGTAGGAGACAGCATTCCTACACATGCAGATGTGGCGTCTTGCTGGATGCCTTTCCCTACATGGCTGTCTACCCGTAGAAGTCACAAGTCTGCCAATTAAAATTGCAACTACCTAATGGTGTCTTAGCCCTAACCCTCTCTCCCAAAGTTCTATTTAAAGAGAAATAAAATCTTTGCATCCAAGAAGTTTCTGGCACCCGTGAATCCAACTTGCATTACACCCACTATGCCTTACAACCCACTCTATAATGAAGGATGTCAGCAGCTCTTGGCTCTAAAGGTTCTCATAAGACTGGAGGAAGCCTGGGACCATGCTACATTTGATTTAGTTACACTTTAAAAATACTTCTGTAAAAAAGGTCAGATTACTCACCATAGCCTTTGAAGAGCAGATCTCCGAGTTCTGTTGGACCTCTGATACCAAATATATCACCGTGATCTATCAGAGCTTCTTTCACACAGTCATAACCAGCCAAAACCACAGTAGGTACATTTGATAGGTAGATGGTGAACACAGGGCCATAGGTCTCACTCAGCTGGAGGAAAGATATACAAAAGGTATAAGCACACTCTGGGAAGGTATTCTAGTGGCAAAAGGTACAGCTAGTTACATCGACTAGAGAAAAGCTTTTAGCAACTTACAAATTTAGCAATGTACAAATTGGCCGTCATAGCTTACCTGACACCATTGTTCTTTGTACTTTGTTAGAGAGAAGTAAAGTTTTTTCTGAACTCCAGGCACACATCTAAATACACAGTTTTGTATTTATTTCCATTCAGCCCTGATATTTACACCACCCCACTAGAAAGTACTGCCAGGTGAGACCTCATTTTTACAAGACCGAGCGCTTCCGGCTCATACTTGATTCCGAGCATGCGTGAACTTTTCTGCGACGGACTTGTGTACACACGATCGGAAAGTCTGACAACAAAGTTTTGTTGGCGTAAAATTTGAGAACCTGCTAGCCAACATTTTTTGGCGGAAAGTCCGACAACAAATGATCGATGGAGCATACACATGGTCGGACTTTCATCCAACATTTCCCGTCGGAAAATTTGACCGCGTGTACGCGGCATAATAGTTGTCCTGTGGACAGATTCTCCGACCTGAGCTGTGGATCTCTGCAGCTCCTCCAGAGTTACCATGGGCCTCTTGGCTGCTTCTCTGATTAATGCTCCCTTTGCCCAGCCTCACAGTTTAGGTGGACGGCCATGTCTTGGTAGGTTTGCAGTTGTTACATTTTCAGATGATGGATTGAACAGTGCTTTGTGAGATGTTCAAAGCTTGGGATATTTTTTTGTAAACCTAACCCTGCTTTAAAATTCTCCACAACGTTATCCCTGTCCTGTCTGGTATGTTCCTTGGCCTTCATGATGCTGTTTGTTCCCTAAGGTTATCTAACAAACCCCTGAGGGCTTCACAGAACAGCTGTATTGATACTGAGATTAAATTACACACAGGTGGACTCTACTAATTAGGTGACTTCTAAAGGCAAAAGGTTCCACTAGCCCTTAGGGTTATCAGAGTAAAAGAGGGCTGAATGCAAATGCACACCACGCTTTTCAGATATTTGTAAAAATAAATTAAATAAATAAATTGAAAACCATTTATAATTTTCCTTCCACTTCACAATATATGCCACTTTGTGTTGGTCTATCACATAAAATACATTTACATTTTTGGTTGTAACATGACAAAATATGGAAAATGTCAATGGGGTATCAATACTTTTTCAAGGCACGGTACACTAATTGCATTTGTAGCTCCCCCTAGGTAGGTGCTAGCATTAGTTAGATTTAGTGCTGTCTCACTATGTTCAGTAGAGCTGTGTATGTTTTTTTTGGGTACATTTTGCTTCTCTCACTGTAACCACTGTGGCTGCAGTTGTCGTGTTAGGTACATTTAGTTGTGCCTAGTGCAACCGCTTGCCGTCCCATGCACGACGATATACGTTGGCACAATGGCACGACTGCGCATATGGGCAGCCACGTGAGCTTGCCTGCGGGACCCGCGGACTCTATGTCCGCCGGTGGCCCACGATCGTGACACGGAGAGGCAGAGCGGGGAGATGTTCCTGTTCTGCCTAGCACCTGTCATCGGGAGCAGTGATCTCTGTCATGTTCTAGTGAGCCCATCACCCCTACAGTTAGAACACACTAAGGAAACGCATTTAACCCATTGATCGCCCCCTAGTGTTAACCCCTTCCCTGCCAGTGACATTTACATAGTAATCAGTGCAATCTTATAGCACTGATCGCTGTATAATTGTCAATGGTTTCAAAAATGTGTCAAAAGTGTCTGATGTGTCTGCCATAATGTCACAGTCCCGAAAAAAAAAAAAAAAAAAAATATATATATATATATATATATATATATATATATATATAATAAATAAAAATGCCATAAAACTATCCCCTATTTTGTAGACGCTATAACTTTTGCGCAAACCAATCAATATACGCTTATTACGATTTTATTTTAACCAAAAGTGTGAAGAATGTAGAAGAATACACATCGGCCTAAACTGAGCATTGGCCTAAACTGAGGAAAAAAAAATCATTTTTTTTGTTAAAAATTTATTATAGCAAAAAAGTAAAATAAAGTGTTTTTTTTTTTTTTTTTTTTTTAAATTTGTCGCTTTTTTGTTTATAGCGCAAAAAATAAAAACCGCAGGGGCGATCAAATACCACCAAAAGAAAGCTCTATTTGTGGGGAAAAAAAAAAAAGACATCAATTTTGTTTGGGTACAGCGTCACACGACCGCACAATTGTCAGTTTAAGCGACGCAGTTCCGAATCGTAAAAAATGGCCTAGTCATTAAGCAGCCAAATCTTCCGGGGCTGAAGTGGTTAGAGCATACAATCTAAAGGAAAGGTACAGTGATACAAAAGGAAATAACTGTGGAGGATGAGCTGATGGAGATAATAAAAGTACAGTTGTTAGGTAAAGGCAGGATAGGCTTCTTTAAAGAGAAGTGTTCTTAGGGACTGCCTAAAAGTGGACAGAGTAGGCGATAGTAGGACAGATTGGGGTAGGGAGATCCAGAGGATGGGAAAAGCTCAGGAGAATTCTTGGAGGTGAGCATGGAAGGCGGTAACAAGGGAGCTAGAGAGCAGGTCTTAGGAGGACCGAAGAGAACGATTAGGTTGGTATTTTGAGACTAAGTTAGTGATGTAGCTGAGAACTGAGTTGTAAATGGACCAAACTTGGAGCCAAACCCAAGCTTTTAAAGATGTTAGAAAATCATATTGTGTGTAATGCTACCCCTGAAGGAGCCACTGGAAATAGCCCAGGTTATTTTCCCAGTAGATTGCCCCTCAGACAGACACACGTTCACAGTCACTCTTTTCCTCAAAAACCCGCCTAGTGTTCTCCTACCCCCCCCCCCCTTTTTTTTTTGGATTAACTGGGATAGAGTTGAGGGATTTGAGCGGGATACTCCAAAAACAGAACTATGCACAGATTGAGGATAGTGAACTCTTTTCTGTAAGGCTGGAGCAGAAGTCCTTGCACAAGCAAACTGGACTTGGCTTTGTAGTAGAAGCAGTTCATAGAGCAAAAGCTTTTTCTTTAACGCAGTCAGAGCAGAGTGACTTCACATGGAATTAGCTGAGCTCTTCAGGACACCAGCTGATGTCCCCTTTAAGCAAACGCACACAGCTGACTCTTAAAGGGGTTGTAAACCTTCGTGTTTTTTCACCTTAATGCATCCTATGCATTAAGGTAAAAAAACACCTGGCAGTGACCGGCGAACACCGAGCAATGGCGGAAGCCCAGCGGTCATCGCATCAGGTCTGGGCACAAGCCGTGGGCGCCCCTAGTGGTCAAAAGACGAAGCGACAGAAGGCAACGTTGTTTCGTCCAGCCGTGCCATTCTGCCGCAATAAAACTGGTCGGCAAGCAGCTAATGAGCATGGTATTCTGATTCTTTCTGTATTGAATTGTAAACTGTACTGTCTGCCCTCATGTTGTAAAGCGCTGCACAAACGGTTAGCGCTATACAAGTACTGTATAATAATAAAATATTATTATAGCACCCTGATGTTTAGGCTCGGTTGCTAGTAAATTAGCCTGCCAGGTATATTTGCCTTGGTCAATTGATAGGCGATCAATTGATTCCACCCCAATTCTGGAATTGCTGTACTTCTCTCTTCTGTCACTAGATGGCCGGGTATCTGGTGGCATTAGATAAGACAAGGGCATTGCAAGGACAGATTAGGAATAGATGGGTTACCTCAGCCAATGGGCAGGGATCTTCTTGGGTCCCTTGGCCTGCTGGGAGAGCCGATTTATTTAGGTCAGGTGATCGGGGTTCTGTGCCACCTGGATGGTTGTCTGGGTGGACGTGTGTTGTGCTGCCCTGGGCTGCTAGGCCAGAGCTTGAGACCTATCCCAGGGACATCAGGCTGCTAGGCTGTCTGAGGGCCTATCAAGAAGCAAGAGAGCAGCGTAGGGTTGGGATTGCAGCTTGCAGTCCAACCAGGGGTGACAGTTCTGCCGGCCAGAAAACCTGTCATGGTCGGAGGTAGAAGGGAAGCTGTCGCCACTAAGGGACCATCCACATTATTACCAGGGACCACATTGAGTAGCTGAAGCAAGTACCAGAGCAGTATTCTCACCAACCCGGGGATGGTGAATGTTGGAAGGCAATATGATTTAATATCACATTTCTGGATTTTTCCTTTACAACCAGGTGACTTAAGTTGAAAGTTGACCCAGCAGGGTGTCGATTCATGCCCCTAGAAAGAATGCTGAACAAAAGCTTGGCTCCTGACCAACTGGTGTGATAAGATTGAAATCCTTGATTAGCACTCTGCAAGCAAGCTTCAAAGAGGGCCATGGCTTCCAGGATGATTGATGAAGGTGGGCTACAGAAGATCAAAAGGACCAACATGGACAAATGCTGCCCCTAGAGGCCATTACAGCAGGATGGACAGAGATACAATACTGCCTCGTAACTACTTTGATTCGTCAAAAACCTAGATGGGCTGGCAATGGGGTTGGATCTGGATGGTGTATGATTGGAGTTTAAAAGTGCACACAGAAGGGAAATCGTCCCTTTTTCACTCTTGGCTCTCTTGCCGCATGGCCCTCTATTGCCATTTTGAGGCCAGCTGACGAAACAATATCTAGGAGGACAGCCTTGCATTAGGTATCTTTGATGTTCTTTTGTTATATGGTCTGTAATATTTCCTTTAGTGTTATGTTATTTATTTCGCAAGAAAAAAATAGGAAATGCTAAGACGTTGTTTTACTAAACAGTGTGTTTATTTTCATAGCTAACCTTATATCATTGTACTTTCAACAGTAACATTATTAGAGTTTTAATAGACTAGCTAACTATAGGAATAGACAAGTTAATACATATATGTAATAAATAGGTGGAAATCCATAACCACCAGCAGGGTTTAATATTTAGTTCATTCGTTTATTTCAGTGAAGAATGGGGAAGCTTCAGCAGGTGTCAAGCCAGGGACCAAGCAGGCCAGTGGGGTGACACTTGAGGAGTATCCTGAATGCCAAGCTAGGGACCCAGCAGGGACGCAGGGGTGACGCTTGAGGAAGATACTGAGTGAGAAGATTGGAAGAGCTCAGGAGATCCAGTGGCAGTGGATCTAGGTGATAGACTGGGAGCTCAGTTCAGTGAAGAGCTACAAGAGGAGAGGCAGTAAAAGGACTTCATTGTAACCGTTGTTAGGAACTGTTCAAGATTGTTGATAGGAGACATAGTGTCTACACATGCAAATGTGGTGTCTGGCTGGGTGCCTTTCCTTGCATGGCTGTCTACCTATAGAAGTCTCAGAGTCTGCCAATTAACATTGCAACTACTAAAGGGTGTCCTGGCCCCAACCCTCTCTCCCACAGTTCTGTTTAAGAGACAATAAATCTCTTTGCATTCAAGAAGTGTCTGGCACCCATGAATCTACCTTGCATTACACCCACCATGCCTCGTAACACACTCTACACAGAAGTATGTCAGCTATCCCTAACTCTGGAGGTTCTCATTAGACCAATCGGACTTGGCTACATTTGGTACCCAAGGTGGGGCAAAGGCGTTATCCTCGCAGCAGTCGCTCATAGCAACCAGCTACAGCTCCATTGGGATTTCGTCTGGCTCTGTGGGAAAGTGGCAAGTAACATCTGTACTTCTTATAGATTGTTATCATGCATTCTAACAACAAAGAACCAACAAGTCTCATTGCTCATGGGAGAGTATCAGCCTGGTCTTTTAACACTTCCTGCCAGCGCTGTGAGGGTCAAAACAGACTCCATTACAGATTTGGCACGCCGCAGAAGCAAACGGTGGGCGCAAAAGTTTCCAGAAACTATGTGCACCAATCCGTTGGCAGGGTGGGGAGCCCCCACTCTACAGAGGAGGATAAGGAAGTGCTGCCACGTGTGCCTGGTTGTGGGTTGGAGAAGGTGGTGCAGTTTGGAAGTACGATGGCGGATTGGAAGGTGTATGCTTCGGATGTTGGTTTCGGTCCGAGCGAGGAGAAACCTGTCTTGCCACCGGAGTGCGGTATGTACCAAAGGGTAGCCTTGCCCTGTATACGGCTGGAGGCTATGGAGGCCTTGGGACTGATCTGCCAGAAATGTTCCAGCCTGGCCACACACCTGAGACCTTGTATCGTCTACGGATGTTGCGGGGAACATCTGTTTGAGGTAGTCTCACCAGCCCAGCCTCCGAGGATAATACAGGCGGATTGGAACAAGAATGTCACTATTCCAGCAAGGAGTGATATTAGGAGTCCGTATTGCCATCACCCGGGTCGTGCGGGAAACTGCTCTCCCTGTCGCAACGGCTGTCCCAGGACTCAGTGCATCAGTCACTCCTAGAGGCCGCGGCCGGGCTCATCTGCTTGCTTTGATGTCTGAGCCACCGGTAAACGAGTACCGAAGCCGGGTAAGCCTGAAAGCAGTGTGCCTGTAGGGGAGGTAATACATGTGGCCATTAAGGGAGACAACATGGTTGTGTCGGTTAAAGCCAGTGCCAAGCGCAACTACCTCCTGGCCGAAGAGTGCTCCACCATAAGCAATTCAGACATCCCCTCTGATGGATTATCTGAACTGTTTTCGGACACTTTATCCTGGACAGTGAAGTGGAGTGACATTGATGAGGAGCAAATGTGTGATATAGAAGAGGATGAAGTTTCCTCTGCTACTGCCGCTAGTGTTAAAATTGAACTATCTGCCAACGCAGCTCCGCTGGTATGCATTACTGACTCTTTTGAGAAGGATTGATGGGCTTGAAGGGGTCCTCAAAGCTCACCATACCAACGCAAACGCCAAGTCTGATTGCAAGCCAGATGTTGTTGCTGGGTTCCTGGTTCAGTTGCTCCAGACGCACGGTTTCCACCCGAGTATGGAGACCCTAAGACCCTGCCCAGCCTTTCCAAGGTGCAGCGAATCGTTATAAAGAAAGTGGCTGAGGAATACAGGTACCTTTATCCCTACATCCCGGCTCACCTAGAAGAGGAAATTCTGGATAAAGAGACCCAATGGGTAGATGAAACTGTGTGCAGTTTCCTCCAGATCCATCTACTGGTAGAAATTCTCGAAGCGGTCATCAAAAGTTGCTGAGATATGTATTGCTAGTGGAGAACATTCCCGCTGCTTGTACTGCTGAGATTATGCTGGACTGAATGCTGCTGGCAGATACACGGAGTGCCCACTTGAGTCATGCTGGCCAGTGCTCCAAAAAGTTGCAACTTGCCAGTGTGCCTCCCTCTGAAAAGTAATCTGCTGAGACGTTCAGCAAGTTTGCTCCTCAATCGATGCCGTCCTCTAGTAAAAGCACCACCCACACTGTTGTAAAACCAGATGGGCACACGGTTAACCCTTTGATCGCCCCTGATGTTAACCCCTTCCCAGCCAATGTCATTAGTACAGTGGTAGTGCATATTTTAAGCACTGATCATTGTCACTGGTCCCCAATTTGTCTGCCGCAATATCGCAGCCCCACTATGAGTCGCTGATCGCCACCATTACAAGTAAAAAAATAAATAAAAATAAAAAAAAATCCATAAATCTGCAGACGCTATAACTTTTGCGCAAACCAATCAATACACTCATGCCCTTTACACACGATTGGACATTCCGACAACAAAATCCTAGGATTTTTTCCGACGGATGTTGGCTCAAACTTGTCTTGCTTACACACGGTCACACAAAGTTGTTGGAAAATCCAATTGTTCTGAACGCGGTGATGTAAAACACGTACGTCAGGACTATAAACGGGGCAGTAGCCAATAGCTTTCGTCTTTTAATGTATTCTGAGCATGTGTGGCACTTTGTCCGTCGGATTTGTGTACACAGGATCAGAATTTAACCGACCAGATTTTGTTGTCGGAAAATTTTATAGCCTGCTCTCAAACTTTGTGTGTCGGAAATCCTGACGGAAAAAGTCAGATGGAGCCCACACATGATCGGAATTTCCAACAACACAATCCAATCGCACTTTTTCCGTCGGAAAATCCGACCGTGTGTACAGGGCATTATAGGGATTTTGTTTACTAAAAATATGTAGCAGAATACATATTGGCCTAAACTGATGAAGAAATTCAACTTTTACCGGATAGGTTTTATAGCAGAAAGTTTTAAAAAAAAATGTTTTTTTTTTTTAAATTGTCATTCTTTTTTGTTTATAGCGCAAAAAATAAAAACCGCAGGAGGTGATCAAATACCACCAAAAGAAAACGCCCTTTGTGGGAAAAAAAAAAAAAAAAAGGGAGATAAAAATTGCATACAATAATGTATTTGGGTACAGTGTCGCAGGACCAGGCAATTGTCAAACGCAGTGCAGGATCGCAAAAAATGGCCTGGTCATGAAGGGGGTTAAGTCTTCCGGAGCTGAAGTGGATCTCTTATTCAGCAGTGGCGAGATGTCACCAAGCTCCTGCATTTCATTCATTTTGTAATCTGCACTGGAAAAATTACAGTTTGGTCACTTTAGGACACACACACACACTTCCTTCTACCTGCACAATGTATATCACTCACCTTCACCAAAGACTGGGGCATTTCCTTGGCGCTCACATATGTCATAGTGCCCAGTACTGGCAGTGGAGAAGGTCCGGGGGGCATATTTTTCTTCCTTAGCTTCCTCCTCCATGTGAAGACATAAAAGAAGAGGCTGATACAGACAGCCAGGAGAAGAGTCCCTAATATTCCCAGCTCCATCGTCAGTCCAGACCTGCTGTTGGAATAAGGAAGTGTTACATGTGCAGCAACAATTACATCAGAACAAAGCGTGCTAAGCAAGAATGAACCAGGTTCGTCCTATACAACCTGTGACCTGAGTGTATGAGATCACACCAAATACAGAGGAGAGGCGTGTAACATAGCTCTCCATATATGGATATGGTAATGCAAACACTGTCACTTTACAGTGCAGACAGCAAAGCAGGTCTATGAACCACACACATACACAATATTTCCTATAGGTTTACTGTATATATACACAGGCTGTACAGAAAGTAATGCAAAAGTGGGCATACTTTTTTTTTTTTTTTTTTTAGACAACAAGAAAGAGGAAGGAATGGGACTTTATATGAGGCATGTCACTGAATTAATACCCTACTCATATTGATCATTAAATTATTTGATTGCAAATGAAGTTAAAAAGTATCAATAATCTTTGGTATAAGGACATAATATATGATAAATAACAGTTCACTTGCATAGATATACAATTATTATACAAAGTAAAACACATTATTAACAGTAAAGTTTCATAAATCACTCATCCATTGATAATAATTAAATTAACATGAGCAATTGCTCTTGGTGAGCCAAACTTGTCTGTGCATCAGTTCAAAGTGTACTCCGCGCATTTCATGGCTCACACCACTTATCAGGAGTAAAATGCTCTGAAATTAAATCAATAACATATCTATAAATATAGGATATTCTTTTAAAAAACGGAGAACCATCGCTCAAAAAAAAAAAAAAAGGGTCTAAAACTTACAAAGCAGTCTAATAGCGACGCCCAATCTATGTCCAAGGGAGGATGGGGGACAAGGATGAGGATCTCCCCCGGGGCTGAGGAGAGGAATCTCATCCAGACTGGGGGAAGCAGCCAGGTGAAGGCCAAGCGACCATATCACGAACATGTGAATCTTGTGTATGCTTGACAGCCCACACTGCTCTGCAAGGATATGTAGATGAAACCATGTGAAATTAATGAACTATTAATGGGATGAACCCAATATATGGTGTGTGATTACTGCAGTGAACTGAAGTATGCTAGCTAAGGAGACTACAACCAAAAGAAATGTGTGTGCATGTACGCACCTAAAATAAATCCAAACCCACCATGTGTTAACTATGTGTGTGGAATATAATGTGTGAAACTAAAATGAACCTAAAGAGAGTTGAGTGTATGATATAAATGAGCCTCTGAGCACGTGCATTCAACTTCTTAGGTCAACCATGGCGAGGCCGGTTCTGAATGAAACCTGTCCTGTTAAACCACTTTATGGTCTTGGCCACCGTGCTCAGTTTCAGGGTCTTGGTAATCCTCTTATACCTTAGGCCATCTTTATGTAAAGCAACAATTCTTTTTTTCAGATCCTCAGAGAGTTCTTTGCCATAGAGGCGCCATGTTTAACTTCCAGTGGCCAGTATGAGAGAGTGAGAGCGATAACACCAAATTTAACACACCTGCTACCCATTCACACCTGAGACCTTGTAACACTAATAAGTCATATGACACCGGGGAGGGAAAATGGCTAATTTGGCCCAATTTGGACATTTTCATTTAGCTGTGTACTCACTTTTATTGTCAGTGGTTTAGACATTAATTGCTGTGCGTTGAGTTATTTTGAGGGGACAGCAAATTTACACTGTTATACAAGCTGTACACTCACTACTTTACATTGTAGCAAAGTGTCATTTCTTCAGTGTTGTCACATGAAAAGATGTAATAAAATATTTACAAAAAATGTGAGGGGTGTACTCACTTTTGTGAGATACTGTGTATATATATATATATATATATATTCACTTGTGGAGGAGAACCGCACTCTGCTTACGATTTAGTGCCAGCAATCAGGTCTTCCCACCGACCTTGTATATAGAAAAAGAGTCCAAGAGGTTGCTGCACTTAAAAATTTCTTTGCTTTATTTCTCAAATTGTTCAGTAGGGATTTACAAAGCAAGTATAATCCAAAAACACAGGCACGAAATGCCTACACAGTTTCAGACACAGGTAGATTCAGATATGGATGGATGGATGGATTACGTCTCGGGCTAGTCAGCTTACGCCCTTCCTAAGATCCATTGAAGCACATCTGAGGGTTTCAATCCAATCATTCATTTAAATACAGGTTAAGTGAAGTACTTCACATATGGAATCAATATGGCTAATTAGTTCAAATCGCATACCATTTAACATCTATATATGCATATATTTATCTATAACATGCCATTAAAACAAGGATAAGCAACAGGTGTCGAATCTCTCATTCTCTTCACTCTCATTATAGAATATTTGAAATACCTATAAAAACGCAGGGAAATGTTGCATTCATGAGTAAATACAAAAACAAAAAGAAAAAACAAAAAAGATATCCCCATCATGAAGTTATTTTATCTGGCTACTTTCATATACTTATTCCAACAGTTAAACAAATAAATAAAGATCCAAATCAACATTTAAGCCATATGGAGCAATTGTATTCAAAAAATGTATCCAGTATACTTCTCTTTTTCTTAGAATCAATTCACGGTTGCCCCCTCTCCTATTTTTCTCAATACCTTCTAGGACCATATACTTTAGTTGTGATACATTGTGGCCAAATTCCAAAAAGTGTCTCGCCAGCGGTAATTGGGTTAATTTATCTCGTATTGAATATTTGTGTCTCGCTATCCTATCTTTGATTTTTTGTGTAGTCTCCCCTACATAGACTAAACCGCATGGGCACTTTATGGCGTAAATTACATATGAAGATTGGCATGTGTAGTAACCCCGTATGGGGATGTTGAAACCCCTATGTGGATGTGTAAAGTATTTACCTTTAATCATAGAGTTACATTGTATGCATGACAAGCAGGGATACGATCCCAGATTTTTAGGTCCCAGGAAGGTTAGTTTGGCTGCTGCAGCCACAGGTTGATCAGATTTAATCAATCGATCTCGTATCGTTCTACCTTTTCTATAGGAGGACATGGGTGGATTCCAGAATTCCTGTACCATGGGGTAACTGGATCTTAAAAGATTCCAATGTCTTTTGATAATTTGATTAATTTTGTTGGAGAAGGGATGGTACTGCATAATAAAGGGGATTCTCTTCTTTTCTTTTCGGGGTGATCGATTACTATCCGTATTAGGATGATCGATATTAACTAAAGCTTGCGGATATCTTCTACTAATAAGTTTGTTTTTTTATTTCATCAAGTCTCTGATCACGGCACAGCGGGTCACTCACGATCCGCTGCACCCTCATCATCTGACTTTTTGGGATGGATGAAAAAACGTTTGGGGGGTGAAAGCTATTAAAATGTAGCAATTGATTGCGATCTGTGGGTTTCACATATAAGTCAGTAGTGATCTGCCCATTGTTCAATTTAAGAAGAGTATCAAGAAAGGAGATCTCATTTTTACCAATTTCAATGTTGAACTTTAATCCAGGTACTAAATAGTTAATGTATTTATCAAATAAGTATAGGCTTTCCATGTTGCCATCCCATATAGCGAAAATATCGTCCACAAATCTGTACCAACATTGGCAATGTTTTAAAAATAAATCATTGACATAAATAAAGGACGTCTCTATCATATTCATAAATGCGTTCGCATATGGGGGTGCAACATTTGAACCCATCGCTGCTCCATTCAATTGCAAGAAATGAGTATCCCTGAAAAGAAAATAGTTCTCTTCAAGAGTAATTTTCAAAAGGTCAAGCAGAAATGAAATCTGTTCGGTTTTATAGATGCCTGATTGAATTAACAATCGCTGACATGCCTCTATTCCTAAATCATGTGGAATGATAGTAAATAAGCTGGAGACGTCCCATGATATCAGGATGGAATCTGATGACAAGTTTATATCTTGAATTTTTGACAAAAAGTCAGTAGTATCTCTTATAAATGATTTAGTATTTAATAGCAATGGTGTCAAACACTTATCCAGGTATTGTGCTAGATGTGTTGTCACAGATTCCATCCCTGATACAATGGGACGTCCGGGGGGATTTTTAGGGTCTTTATGAATTTTTGGTAACATATACAGTACCGGTGTAACTGGATATTCACATATCAAAAACTCCATAGTTTCATCATCAATGATTTTTTGTTTAACTGCCTTAGTTAGAGTTGTTTTTATCCTTTTTTGCACTTTAAAAACAGGACAGCAATCAAGTCTTTTATAAGTAAGGGTATCACTCAGATGTTTCATTATTTCATTTTCATACATGGATGTATCCATGACCACAATAGCTCCCCCCTTGTCAGCCGGCTTGATAGTGATATCATGCCGGGCTGACAAGGAGTTTAACGCTGCAATCTCATCTCTATTTAGATTGTGGGGTATATGGTCTCTCTTATCTCTGTCACACAAAAAACGTTTTATATCATTTTCCACTTTGTCTATATATACCTCTACAGCAGCACATGAAGTGGGTGGTACTTTAGTGCTTTTTGGTTTTAAACCCATGTTTTTGATCGATAATATTGATAATTCTTTAGTTGTGGCAGTGGGTACACCAGAATAGTATGCTTTAAATCTTAATTGTCTAAAAAATCTATATAAATCCTGTTTAAGTACAAAATCATTCATTTTCTCTTTAGGGCAAAAGCCCAAACCCTTATTCAAAACACTTAGTTCAGTTTTAGACAAAACAATAGAAGAAATGTTATGTACCAGGTTTTCATCTAATGTCTCTGGCGGTTCTGGCGTCTGGTGGTTACACCCCCTGCTGTGTCTTTTCTTTGTTCGCCGGCCGCCCCTCCTGGTCCGGATTCGGTCAGGTTCCCTGGTAAAAAAGGAGTAGTTGATACACTGGTGGATGATCCAGTAGATGTCATAGAGGAGTTTGAGCTAGCCAGATTTTTTCGTTGTATTTTTCTGTAGCCCTTTGAATGGTAATATGTAGGATCAGTCCAATTGTAGACACGATCGTTTTTATAATCTTCCCGATCTCGTTCAAGTTTTGTACGTTTACGGAATTGAATATTGGTGCGAAATCTTTCTAATTTATCATTATTCATTTTCTTGAATTGCTGTAGTTCCTCTTGATTAGAACATTGTTGTAGCTGTCTTTCAAGTTCAGCAATCTCCTGCTGTATGAGAGTCCTCTCTTGTTGCAAGAATTGCACAGTTAATGTCATGATATCAAAGGAACATTTATTGAGAATCTGGGCAAATTTGGTTTTAAAGTCCTTGTTCTGTGAAAAGAGGGTTGGAGTCAGGCGAACCCTCAGCCCTCTAGGTATCATTTGTAACTTATAGTATTCGGCTAATGTTACCTCATGAAGTTCCATAGTGGTGGCTCTTTGCATTAGTTTCTCCATTTTTCTGGTAAGTTGTATAGAGGAGGACTGGATCAGAAAATCTCTGGATCCCATGGTGTCAGTGAAAATCCTTGAAGCCTCTGTTTCAGAGAATGAGTATGAGCCACCTGTTGCCATGTGGAGTGAGCCATGTGGAAACGTGCGAGTATAAATGAGTAGAGTGAGTATGAATGTATGGGTGGTAAGTCACAGCAGAGGACTTCCACAGATGTGTGTATCCTCGGTGAGAAAAACAAAGAGATTCACGCCACGCTTAGCCTCGATATATACCCCCGGAAAAAACAGAGGCTCCGCCCCCAATTCCATTTATGGATGACTGACATGCGAGCGCAGGAGGCGCTCACCGTCGTCAGGGCAGTATCTGCGCACCTCCTTGGTCATCCAGATGACACAATACATCCAGCCACACTGACACTGCAAAATCGGTTAGGAGACTGGGATGGCCACTCCAGAACCTTCACTTTAGCCAATGACAGGTTGACTTGGCCTTGTGCTTTGGATCATTGTCATGTTGGAATGTCCAAGTAAGTCCCATGCGCAGCTTCCTGGATGATGAATGTTCCTCAAGTGTTTTTTGATAACATACTGCATTTATCTTGCCATCAATTTTGACCAAATTTTCTGTGCCTTCCTTTGTAGCTCACACATCCCGAAAACATCAGCGATCTACCTCCGTGTTTCATCATAGGCCTTGTTGACTCCTCTCCAATTGACGTGTTTATGGTTGTGGCCATAAAGCTCAATTTTGGTCTCATCACTCCAAATAACTCTGTGCCAGAAGGTTTGAGGCTTGTCTCTGTGCTGTTTGGCGTATTGTAAGCGGGATACTTTGTGTCATTTGCATAGTAATGGCTTTCATCTGGCAACTTGACCATGCAGCCCATCTTTTTTTTTTAAATGCCTCCTTATTGTGCATCTTGAAACAGCCACACCACATGTTTTCAGAGAGTCCTGTATTTCACCTGAAGTTATTTGTAGGTTTTTCTTTGCATCCCGAACAATTTTCCTGGCAGTTGTGGCTGAAATCTTAGTTGGTCTACCTGACCGTGATTTGGTTTCAACAGAACCCCTCATTTTCCACTTCACCTTTTCCACTAATTACAAGCAAACACATCACAGGTGAGAATGGTTACCTTTTTTTTTTTTAAAGGTGTTTATTTTGGATTTTTGCAATAAAAATAATACAAAAAGCGATGAAATAATAAGAAGACCAATAATATAAACTGTTCTACATACATGTATGTCATAGGTATTTTGATCATTGAGAATATAGCAAAAATCATGAAGTAGTACAGCTGTACAGAACAGTAACATCCCAACCAGAAACAGCTCGCACCATTCATACACACACTCATACATACATCTGTCACCCGCGACCACCAATATTACAGTATAATTATGGCGCTTTTTGTGGAACAACCCCTCATCAGAACGCATACAGATTTCCATCCACATTAAGGTATATGTCAAGTAATGTTTGCTAAGAACACATTTCCTCGCCTCCTCACTGAGACAACTGTGAGGAGAGGACCTCCCCCCAGAAGTCCTTTGAAACATCCAGCCAAGGCTGCCAGATCTTGGTGAACTTCCTAGGGCATGCTCTGCTCTTATAAATCAACTTAAATTTGGGGAGGGTCCCATGTACAATACGGAAGAAGGCTTGGGCTGAAGGGGGTTCAGTATCTTTCCAGTGCAATAAAATGGTTTTACGTGCATAAAACAATAAAATACGTATTAACATCCTAGCATGAGTGCGAGGAACACTATCATTTAGTACTCCCAGGAGACCAACCTCTGGAGTTTTCGGCAGCGGTATATGTAACTTACGGCTGAAAAAGGAAAATACATCTTTCCAGAAGGCTACAAGTCCGGGACATGCCCAAAACATATGAAAGAAATCAGCAGCGATACTTTTACATCTAGCGCATGCAATATCCTGACCCAGTCCCATTGTAACCAATCTAGCAGGTGTATAGTGTAAGTGATGTATAAACTTAAATTGTATCAGGACATCAGCCGTACTGATGATATCCTGAAAGCACACTTCCACTGCCTCCTCCCAGTCCTCTTCAGAAAGCTCAGGCATAATCCTTTGCCATTTACGTTGAGAGTTCTGAAAAGGATCCGCACCCATCACCTGAAGGCGCCCATAGAAGGTCGTCACAAGTTTGTCTATCTCTGGAAAGGACAGAAGGTCCTCCATGGAGGATTCCCTGAGCTCTATGGTCAATGAACCAAACTGTGTCCTGAGGGCATGTCGCAATAAAAGGTATTTGAAGAAAAATTTGTTTGCAATGTCATATTTAAGTCGAATGGATTCAAAAGACATTAATATATTGTTTTCAAAAATATGAGAGAGGTGCGTGATCCCATAGCGGGCCCACCACATCGAATCTGGATGACCACAGAGCTCAGGAATGTTCGGGTTCCGCCACAGAGGAGTCTGTGGTGAGATATCGACTTGGGATTGTGCGAGTATCTTTCCCCCCTCCCTCCAGGCCACAAAGCAAACCTCAGCGGGAGAAAATCTGGAACCACCCGTTTTTTTGGACCTATGTAGTTCGTCCTTCAAGGAGGTAGGGGATGCAAATAGAGACAATAGAAAAGCCGTGGATGGAGTTTGGGGGTCAGAGTGCAACCAATCATGGATATAAGTGAGCTGGGAGGCGAGAAAATAGTTCCTCAAATTTGGGCAAGCCAATCCACCTACAGGTTTGGCCGCTTGCAATGATGATTTGGCTATACGAGGTTGGCTACCGTTCCAAATGAAAGTAAACAGGGCAGAGTCAAGTTTTGCAAATAGTTTTTTGGTAAGGAAAACGGGGGAAGCCCTAAAACTATAGAGAAATTTTGGCAGAAAGATCATTTTAAATATGTTTATGCGACCAATTAAATTAAGAGGCAAGGACGACCAGGTACGGAATTTCTCCGTCATCTGTTGGACTATAGGGGTGATATTAAGTTCCTCGTACCTAGAGAGATCAGTATGTATCTGGATACCAAGGTATTTAAGGGAGGGCGTCAATTGGATGCATGACCTCTGTAGATAGTTGTAGGGGGAGGGGGGACCGATGGCTAAGGCCTGCGATTTTTCCCAGCCCACCTTGAGTCCCGAGACCACACCAAACTCCTCCACCACCTGCATTAATTTTGCAAAAGAGCTTTCCCGTCCATCTAAATATATCAGGGCATCGTCTGCGTATAAGGAGATTTTTTCCTCAAGCGGGCCCGAACGGATGCCCCCAATCTCAGCCGTCTGCCGCACAGCCAGAGCCAGTGGCTCAATGGCTATTGCGAACAGCAGGGGAGAGAGAGGGCACCCCTGTCGGGTACCCCGACCCAAGGAAAATGATGCAGAAATATCCATGTTTGTACGCACCCTAGCTCTTGGGTCTGCGTACAGTAAGCGGACCCAATGAATAAAAGTTGGGCCAATACCCATCCGTGCCATAGCCTCCCATAAAAAAGGCCAACTCACAGTATCAAAAGCTTTTAGTATATCTAGGGACAGAACTAAGCCAGATCGCCCCGCACGTGCCGCCTCATGGACATGTAGGAACAACCTTCGGATATTATCAAATGTACTCCTGCCAGGCATGAAACCAGACTGATCTGGTGGTATAAGGGCGAGGATGACAGACTGGAGTCTAAGGGCGAGAATTTTTGCTAAGATCTTTACATCACCATTCAGAAGTGAAATAGGCCTGTAGGATCCGCAGTATTTGCTATCTTTACCGGGTTTGGGTATAACCACAATAAGTGCTTCATTTAAGGACTCAGGGAGCTTCCCTAACTTAAGGGAGTCTTGAAACAATTTGAGGAGCCTAGGAGCCAGTACCTCTGCATGCGCCTGGTACCACTCCGAGGGAAGCCCATCCAGACCCGGAGCTTTATTAGAGGGAAGGAGGCTTATGGCTTTGGTGACCTCTTCCAGCGTGATGGGCTTGTCTAGGAGGGACTGCTGGGAGGTGTCGAGTACCGGGAGGTCAAGGGACTCAAAGAAGCCCACAAAGTCTGTCTCTGGAAGGGTTTCCGTGCCCTTATATAATGTGGCATAGAAGTCCACAAAGGTTTTATTAATAGTCAGTGCGTTAGATGTAATCGATCCGTCAGGTAAGTGAATTTCAGCAACCGTGGTTCCCTGACAGTCCGCGTGAGCAAGATATGCCAGGAGCCTGCCATTCTTCCCACCATGTTCATGTATACGAGCTGAGAGGTACAGCTGTTGCTTTCTAGTCAAGTCCACCAAGTGCAACTGCAGCGCCCGGTGGGCCCCAGTCAGCACGCCTCTGGTTTCAGAGGAGGGGGCGCCCGCATGGCGGGCACGAGCCTCCTCCAAAACCTTCCGAAGCTCATCCTGTGTCCTCCTTCCGGCAGATCTGTAGCTCTTGATTCTAGAGATATAGGAACCCCTCACCACAGCCTTGAAGGCATCCCAAACAGGACCCACAGGAGCAGAGTCAGCGTTAAGGGACCAATAAATAGTCATGTCAAGCGGAATGCCCTCAGCTATCTCTGGAGTAGAGATCCAAAGAGGGCTGAGTCTCCAAGTTCGAAACCCCGGCCTATGACCCAAAGTCAAATCCACCCGTATCATAGAATGGTCAGATTCCGTCTGGGGAAGATACGCTATGGATTGAACAACCGGTAAGAAATCTTTCGTGGCGAGAGCAAAGTCAATTCTGGAGAGGGTTGCATAGGATCTAGACTGGCAGGAGTACACTTTGGCCTCTGGAAATTTCCAGCGCCACAGATCCACATATCCGTAGGTATTACACCACGCGCGGAGCAACCCGGACTCAGATTTCAAAGGTTTTAGTCTATCTAGGTCAGGTTGTAGGACCGAGTTGAAATCCCCAAGGATAAGCATAGGACAGCTAGGCAAATTTGCAAACTGAATATCAAGATCAGAAAACATTGTAGCCGCGACCGGAGGGGGGAAATACACCGCCACTAAAATGAAGGGTGTGCCATGTATCGACACATGTAAAATAATATACTGCCCCTTGGGGTCTAGGATAACTTGGTGACACACGAAGGGTAGTCCCTTACGAATTAATATGGCTACGCCCCGGGCATAATTTGAGTAGGTGGAGTGGTAATGGCTGGCTACCCAGTGTTTTTTGAGCGCCATCACCTTGGCCCCCATTAAATGAGTCTCCTGAAGACACAGGATATGGGGTTTACTAAGTTTCAGGGCCGCAAAGATGGACGCTCTTTTAAATTTGGAATTTAGCCCGCGGACATTCCACGAGCAAACAGTTACGTTAGACATGGGGTTGATAGCATAGGTGCATACGGAACAGAAGGGGTCTGAAGCAGAACCCCTCCCCCGGTCACGGCCACATATACAGTTAAGGGTCGCAGTGCCAGACTTTCATTCAACCATACATACAACATACATACAACCATACAACAACAGACATTGTCATGTTCAATACCCAACAGGGGTACCAATTCCCCTGCCCAGCTCCAAAAAAGAGGAGTGGGCCTATACCCAAAACTAGTATCGTGCCTGGGGCGCATGGCCCGGAACAGAAGGCAGGAAAAAATTATAAGCTCAAAGGCAACAAAAAAAGTCATTAGTCAATTATAATATTTCAAAATAGAATAAGGGGACTGAGTCCCAGAGCAGCTCGGGTCCAGTTATAAACCGGAACTAGGTACTCTCCCTCCGAAGACAGATAGGATCCGCCAAGGTCAGCACACGACCGTACTGAAACAGGGAAAGATTGTTCATCATGACCAATATGGCAAAAAAGAAGGGGGGGGACAGGGGGAAAGAAAAAATTATAATGCAGGCAAGGGGATCCCAGAGAGGAGAGGAAACTTGTGTGTAAACTGTGGGGCCATCATAAAGTGGAGATCCGCTTCAGGCAGGAGGTTTGGGAGGGTGGGGTAATGCTTCCCACCAAGACATGGCATCTTGTGGGGATTGGAAAAAATGAGCTTTCCCTTGATAAGTGACCCGAAGGGTGGCAGGAAAAAGCATGGAATACTGAATATCTTGTTCCCGAAGCTTCTGCTTGATCCGTTGATAGCTGGCTCTACGGTTGCGGACTATCGCTGAGTAATCTGGAAAGAGTGACACCACTGCATTATTAATGCGGAGACTTCCCTTCCGCCTGGCGGCCCCCAAGATGGAGTCGCGGTCCCTGTAATTAAGGAGACGAATCACCATCGTACGTGGGGGGTGTCCCTCTGGTAGGGGGCGCCCAGGGACTCGGTGGGCCCTCTCAATCACAAAGCAGGGGGATAACTGTTCTCGACCAAACTCTTGCTCAAGCCAGCTCTCCAGGAAGGCCACAGGGTCAGATCCCTCCACCCGCTCCGGAAGTCCAACCAGGCGCAGGTTGTTCCTGCGTAGGCGGTTTTCAAGGTCGTCGACCTTATCCTCCAAAGTTGAAATCTTTCCCCCATATGTATTGAGTCTAGGTAGAATGGGGGTAATAGTATCTTCCAAATCACTGATACGTTGTTCAGTCTCGGTAACCCGGCCACGCAGCTTGTGTACATCTTGCCGCATAATAGTTAAGTCTATCTTGAGCCCATCCACCTTCCCCACCAGATCTGCATGGTTTACCTTGATAGTGGCCAGGACATCTGCCAGGGTAGGTTCTTTAGCGCCATCCGCGATCGCCGAGCCCGGGGTCGGTATTGAAGGGGTGGCTGCAGGGTCCGGAATCTCCGGGGAGGGTGGTGGGGATCCGTCCAGGCCGTCACCGAAGAGATCCGAAGTGGAGGCTGGGGATGAGCTAGGCCCGTGTACAGTATGGCGGCGGCCATCTTGGCAGGAGCGTGTAGCGATGCTCATCTTTACCGGAGGCTGTTTCCTCGTACGCCGCTTTCCCATCAACCAAAATGCTCCTCAGTAATGCACAAGACACACCTGAAGGGAATAGGCAGGAAAGGAGTCAGGTGCCGACGATGGATGATCAGGATGGAGCAGGATTGTATAGGGAGAGACCGGAGCTACACAGGAACACGTCCGCTCACATCCCGAGCCAGGCCACGCCTCACGAGGATGGTTACCTTTAATAGCCATTATTCAAACACCTTTGTGTCAACTTGTGTGCATGTTATCAGGCCAAAATCTCCACGGTATGTAAACTTTTGATCAGGGTCATTTGGGTAGTTTCTGTTGTCATTATGATTTAAAAAGAGTAAACACAGTTGATTTATAATAAATGGCTTCAGCCAAACACTAACCATGAGTGAAAGAAATGTTTGTGTGTTATCATTCATATTCTCTGAAAAATGGCCAAGAAATCATAAATTCTGCCAGGGTATGTAAACTTATGAGCACAACTGTATTTAAAGATATGTTATTGATTTAATTTCAGAGCATTTTACTCCTGATGAGTGGTGTGAGCCATGAAATGTGCGGGAGTACACTTTGAACTGATGTCCAGACAAGTTTGGCTCACCAAGAGCAATTGCTCATGTTTATTTAATTATTATCAATGGATGAGTAGTTTATGAAACTGTACTGTTAATCATGTTGTATTTTACTTCATATAATAATTTTATATCTATGCCAGTGAACTGTTATTTATAGTATATTTTGTCCTTTTACCAAAGATTATTGATACTTTTTAACTTGATTTGGAATCAATAAATCATTTAATGATCAATATGAGTAAGGTATTAATTCAGTGACATGCCTCATATAAAATCCCATTCTTTCCTCTTTCTTGTACTAATCCCTGCAGCCTGGTCGATGCTCATATCTCCAAGGATGACATGCACATTACCGATCTCTACCAAGCGAGTGCAATACTTTTTCCATTGATAACAGTATCGACAGTCTACATTTAGATGGAGGCACCCTCTGCTTCTGTTTGTTTCTATATGTATCCATGCACACTTGTCGATTTACTAAAACTGGAGAGTGCAAAATCTGGTGCAGCTGTACATAGAACCCAATCAGCTTCTAGGGTTTAGGCCTCATGCATACTGGATGTTTTTACAGCAGCTGTTTTTGGCTGTAGACTTTTTTTTTCTACAGTCATTAAACTCTCCATGGTATCCTATGTGTCCATGCACACATAGGCTGTTATCAGCAGTTTTGGGCAGTGACGTTTTTGAGCAGTAAAAAACCCCCCAACACTAGTGGGTTCTGAGAGGAGTTTTTCAGCTGTAAAAATGCTCTAACACTCAAACATCGCCCACCACCGTTTTTTAATGTTTTGATCCATTGAAAAAAAAAAAAAAAAATTTTTTTTCTTCAAAAAAACCCACTAAAAGACGCTAATAAACGCTCTTGCAAAAAATGTTAAAGTTGAAAAAACTCACTGCAAAGCTACTGGTGTTTTTATAACGTTATTTTAACGTCCAGTGTGCATGAGGCCTGAGGCCGGGTTCACACTGGTGCGACACGACAGCCATCCTTCTTTGGATCCGACTTTGCCCTGTGACTTGAAGCCGTCATACGTCCGACTTTCAATGAACAGGGATCCAGCTTGGATCCCTGCCAAAACCAGGCACTGTGTTTAGTATGAATCTTGAGGGGGAACTCCACACCAAATTTTAAATAAAAAAATGGCATGGGTTCCCCCTCCAAGAGCATACCAGGCCCTTCGGTCAGGTATGGATTTCAAGGGGAACCCCCTACGCCGAAAAAATGGCGTGGGGGCCCCCCAAAATCAATACCAAACCCTTATCCGAGCTCGCAGCCTGGCAGGTCAGGAAAGGGGGTGGGGATGAGCGAGCACACCCCCCCCTTGAACCGTACCAGGCTGCATGCCCTCGCAAGGGGAGGAGACCGATCGGTATTCCTCTGTACTGGGAACACACGATCGGTCTCCTCTCCCCTGACAGGATGTCGATCTGTGTGTTTACACATACAGATCCACGTCCCGGCTCTGCTACTGGCAATCGCATGTGCCCGACGGACATTGCGGCCGCCGGGCACGTGCATCGGCTCCCGAGCGGCAGGCGCGCGCCCCCTAGACGGCCAGGAATTAGGGTTGCCACCTTCTCTTCAAGACAAACCGGAACACTTTAGCGGCAAAGGCGCACAGCAATCTTTTTAAAGAGGGAATGCTGGTGTAAAGGGGTGCTCTCATGTAAGGGGGTTTCTGCTCACCAAAATCACGGGGGCCGGGGAGGGGGGCCCCGCGCAGTAGGGGGTATCTGCATCACATGAGGTGATTAGGGTGTGCCGAGGCATACCCAGCTCACCCTGTGCGCACACCTATAGGTCTGAATAATGCGTCCGGGTTTCTGTTGGTCTGAAACCTGGACAAATGATTCAAAACCCGGACTGTCCGGGTGAATCCTGGACAGGTGGCAACCCTACTGGGAATCCCTCCTGTGGACGTCATTTGACTATGTGCGGGGCAGGGAGTGGTTAAGCAGGCAAATCTTCCCCTCTGTAAGTGGTTAAAAAAAAAAGTACTTGTGGGTTTAACTATTTTTTGGGTTTAATTCTCCTTTTAAGGTGGTGTGTCCTATGCCTGCATATTTTGCTAATAGGTGTCCCTCATTCCTATCTAAAAAAAAAAAGTTGGGGGGTATGGGGATATGAGTAGGAATCTGAGACTAAGCACAGCCTGGGATAGAGCTTGCAACACTGGGATCCTGGGAGGAAATGAGGCTGCTGGGTGTAGTATGAGGCTGCAACCTATCACTGTTTGTATCACTCAGACCTGAGCCAATCATACCATGGAGGAGGGGTTAACACTCACCCAGGGGCGGACTGACCATTGAGCCACTCGGGCACTGCCCGAGGGCCCTGGGCCACTAGGGGGGCCCATCAGGGTTGCCAGCCTCAGTAAAACCAGGGAGTATGTATAAATCTGTTTTTTTTACATCTGTCTGTGTATACTGTGTGTATATGTATGTGTATACTGTGTGATTTTATACTGTGTGTGTGTATACAGTGTGGCCCCATAATCTCTGATTTCCTGGGGACCCCATAATCTCCTATTGCCCGGGGGCCCCATGAGTTATCAGTCCGCCCCTGCACTCACCTGAAGTCTGATCTCTGCCAGGTAGACGAAATAGACTGATTTTGCTGGGTAGGGGAGGCAGAACTCTCTAATCTCTGTGCACAGAAACAAGTACAGTGACCTTTGTTATTCCAGTGTCTGCCCCGATCATATGGGAGGAAGAGCTCCATATCACATTACATACATGCTGTACAACCTATTGTACGCACAACATACGTACCTCCCATTGCCTTCCTACATGGGAAAGAGGAACATCTAATAGTGGAATTAGAAGAGATCCGCCTGACACTAAACCACAGGCTTTACTGCATTTCCTGACTCCTGACATAGTCTACAAATGATATGAAACAAACAAAAACATACAAGTGTAAAAATCTGTGCAACAGTGTAGAGGTTGCACATGTAGTCTATATAAATTCTCAATAAAATATGCTTTGTGTGTGCACCAGTTAATACAACAGTTGAGTTTATCTTGCCATTAGCAGTACATATATGAGTGCAAAAATCGACAATTGTATGGCATACTATTGTTCACTGGCACACCAGTTGTCTAATGCTGGAAAAAGTGACATTAATGACACTGGTGCAACTTGTCATGCGATTTGACAGTTCCAAACCGCATGACAAGGCGCACCCAATTGTCGGCAATGGAACGGCTCATATCGCCACAACTCATGTCACAGCGATTATGAAAAAGGTTCCTGCGCTACTTTTTGCTGATTTTCATTGCGACTTGCATAGACTGTTGGTAAATGAACTAGAAAACCGGCAATGAATTTGGCAGTACAAATCACACTGATGTGCGGCTTTAAAATCGCCCTGAAGTAGCGCATTTTCAAAGTTGCACCGGTGTGAACGCTCTTTCAGATAGACGTGAAATTCTAAAGCAGCCTCAGAGCGTATTAACGCACCTATATTGTTAATGAGCATTTTGGATGTGTTTTACAGACATTCATGTTGCGTCGGGCAACACTCCTCAAACACCTTTGTAAGATATGTTTTTCATTTTTATTTTGTACAAGGCTAAAATGGGAAATGATTACTTTTGACACTTTGCAACTGCATAACTCCCAACTCTCCCTGATTACGAGCGACTGTCCCTGATTTGGAAGAAAGTCCCCCTGTCCCTCTTTCCTCCTCATTTGTCCCTCATTTTGGTCTGATCTATATAACTGTATATAAAATTCAACACTTTAGATGATTCACAGTGACAATAGGAACTATCAGTGTTAAAGAGGATGTAAACCGCGATGGATTTTACTTCCTCTTTTGCTCCCCAAAAGGTCTGCAAATTAAAAGCATAATGGGCTAGTATGCGTCGCATAGTAGCCCATTATATGACACTTACCTGCAAACAAAGCCTGCGCTGTCCCCTGTGCAGGCCGCGTCCATCTTCGCCCCTCTTTCTTCTGGGGCCACGGACTTCCGACTCTGACTCTGTGACTGGCCGAAGTCGCATGACGGTACGTCAGTCACGGCACTTGCTGGGGAAGAAACAGCACGGTGGTCTGTTTCTTCACAGCGCATGCGCCGATCACTACACCGGCGCACTTCAAGTAAAATATCTCCTAAACGGCGCATGTTTAGGAGATATTTCCAGTATCTATAGGTAAGCCTTAGAGCCCTTGCACACTGGGGCGGGGGGCGGCGTCGGCGGTAAAACGCCGCTATTATTAGCGGCGTTTTACCGCCGGTATGCGGCCGCTAGCGGGGCGGTTTTACCCCCGCTAGCGGCCGAGAAGGGGTTAAATACCACCGCAAAGCACCTCTGCAGAGGCGCATTGCCGGCGGTATAGCCGCGCCGTCCCATTGATTTCAATGGGCAGGAGCGGTAAAGGAGCGGTATACACACCGCTCCGAAGATGCTGCTGGCAGGACTTTTTTTACCGTCCTGCCAGCGCATCGCTCCAGTGTGCAAGCCCTCGGGGCTTTCACACTGGAATGAAAGCAGCGGCACTTTCGGGGCGGTTTGCAGGCGCTATTATTAGCGCAATAGCGCCTGCAAACCGCCCCAGTGTGCAAGGGCTCTTATTCTAGGCTTACCTATAAATAAAAGACAAACAAAAGGGTTTACAACCACTTTAAGTTACATTCATCTGTTTGTGAATAAAGCTAGATGCCGCGTATACACGACCGGACTTTCCAGCAGAAAAGGTCCGACGGAATCATTGCGTCGGACATTCCGATCGTGTGTGGGCTTCATCGGACATTTCCTGTCGAAAATTCTGACGGACCTAGAAATAGAACATGTTTCAAATCTTTCTGACAAACTCAATTCCTATCGGGAAAACCGCTCGTCTGTATGCTAGTCCGGACCAAAAACGACGCAAGGGCAGCTATTGGCTACTGGCTATTGAACTTCCTTTTTCTAGTCCCGTCATACGTTATCACGTTCTAAACGATTGGACTATGGTGTGATCGTGTGTAGGCAAGTCCGTTTCAGCGGAACTCCGTCGAAAAGTCCGTCAGAGTACTCTGACGGAAAGTCCGCTAGTGTATAAGCGGCATAAGGATTAAACTGAAGGCAATTACCAGTGCTTTTGAGATGTGCTTGTTATCACACACAATGAATTAAATAAGAAATAAGACTTCTATCATAAATCAGAAGCTTCCACATGCCTAGTCTTGAAATATGGCACTTGTTTGATGCAAGGAAGCTGAGCCAAAAGTCATGTCATCTATTGCCCCTGTTGTAAAAACTGCCTTTACAATTCTGGCAACATTGTCACCAGTTCAGAAAAGAATGACACACCAAGCAGTATTTTATGAAAGGTAGGCTTGCTCTCATTTTTCTATTTTTTTTCCAGGCAAAATGTTTAAGGAAATTAAAGTGTAGGTTACCAAAGATGATAATTTTTATCTAGGTGTAGGCTTACATAAATGTATCTAAAAATCATAGCCTCTATGATTTTTATGTGTGCTTGAGTGGTCAGTTTTCATCCTTTGGCTGGCCATTCAGAGGAACAGAACTTAAGACACACAGCATGCCTGTATTGGGTAGTCTGTTCAGACACCATGCCCCTCGACCAATTACAACCTGCCACTGGCACACACCTCCTCCCAATCGCAGACTGCCTCTTGAACGCACCCCCTGCTTATGCACAGCCTACATCTTTGTCAGAAACCATGAATCAGACTGAGACAGAAGTACAGTTAAATCACACTTGTTTAATAATAATAATAATAAGAAAAGGTAAACAGAGTAAATGTAGTCAAAACATAGCCAGTGTTCAGGAACCAGAACGGATAGTCAGACAAGCCAAAACGTCAGGGAGCCAGAGATGAACGTAGTAGAACAGCAAGAAGGAATGTCAGCCAAGCAGGTAGTCTTTAACAGGAACACAGGAGAGCGTCTCTAGAGATGTGACCAAGGCAAAGGCAGAGATCATCTGGGCTGGACGGCTTAAGTAGGCAGGACTGACGAGCAGGATCATCAACAGGTGAGTCACTGTGGAGAGATAGGAGCTGGCAATTAGCTGACAGCTGAGCGGCCAGCTTTGAGAAGGAAGGGCTCACCCCAGCCCTGACAATTTTTCCTTCAGGCTGAACTGACTATGGAATGCAGACACAGGGTGTGTCTATACCTCCCACTATCAGGAAGAAGAGATGCATGGTCACATGACTGAGCTTTTTAAAGTGTTTGTAAAGTCTTGTTTTTTCTGTTGTATGAAAATAAAAAACATGTTATACTTGCTTTGTGAAATGGTTCTGCACAGAGCAGCCCGTATCCTCCTCTTCTTGGGTCCCTCTTCGGTGCTCTTGGCCCCTCCCCCCCCCAACGAGTGCCCCCACAGCAAGTAGCTCGCTATGGGGGCGCCTGAACTGAGCCACAGCTCCGTGTGTCCATTCAGACATGGAGCCGCGGTTCGGCCCACCCCCTCTCTCTCCTGATTAGCTAAGTGACTTTGACAGCAGCGGGAGCCAATGGCGCCACTGCTGTGTCTCAGCCAATCATGATGGAGAATCCCAGAAAGCCAAGGCACTTGTGCAACATCGCTGGACAGGGATGGGCCTCAGGTAAGTGTTAGGGGGGCTGAGGGAGGCCGCTGCACACAGAAGGCTTTTTATCCTAATGCATAGAATGCACCTTCTGCCTTTACAACCACTTTACCTTTGCAAAAAAGGGTACAAAGATAATTTCTGAAGCTAAGCAAAAGCAGTTAGGGTGCCTGCATACAACATTGTATGTTCACAACTACTTTAAATATTACTTTTAATCTCTGATATGTTTCAAATATAGGCTTTTCTGATGTTTTCATGGTTAGTTGTGTTCCTTCTGTGTGACATTACATAAAACATTTATTATGCTGCCTTTTATGGTGCTGAATATATCTTTGCTGATTGTCAACCTAAAGGTGCCTGCCACTTGTTGACAAAGCAAACACTTATCCCATAAATGGGCTATTTGTCATGGAAACATTTAACCTCTAACAACATTCCTGTTGCTGGTTGCATGCGGAAGTCAGGTAAGTATAATTAGCAAAGTGCCTGGTCATGTGGAATGTCAGCATCAATATATAGCACCAGCCATCCTCCAATGACTTGGACTTTGACCATTGTCTTTCTCTTCTTAGATCTTCCATGAATTGACAAAGATATACAAGTTTTATCTGTGTGCTGTGAAATCTTCAGACATTGGTCTTTTTATTGCTGGCTTTCATACAAAGAAATGTAACATATCTGTCTTTCAAAGATACTACTCAAATAAATCAGCTTTTTAGCATGAGCGGGTTTCTTCAGGGGCTCTGTTCCCTCCATAGTCGAATCCTTAGCGTATTCCTGGGATATTTCGATTTGACCCTTTTACGTGCTTCTAGGTACATTATTACAATAAACTACAGTATAAGCATAAGCACACATATTATATTCTTATTGCAATGGTTCCATTGAAGTTTAGCTTTGGCTAAAACATTTCCATATAGTGTTGGTTTAGAACCTCTGTGAGATGTGCTTACCAGGAACAAACACAGAATTTTGTTTATTGTTCCTCTTATGCCCCATACACACTATCAGACTATCCGCCGGGAAATGTTGGATGTGAGCTTTTTGGCTGAAAGTCGGACCGTGTGTATGCTCCATCGAGCATTTGCTGTTGGACTTTCCGCCAACAAATGTTGGCTAGCAGGTTCTCAAATTTTCCGCCAACAAAACTTTGTTGTCGGACTTTCCGATCGTGTGTACACAAGTCTGTTGCACAAAAGTTCACGCATGCTCGGAATCACTTACGAGCCGGAAGCGCTCGGTCTTGTAAAACTAGCGTTCGTAATGGAGATATCACATGACTATTGAACTTCCTTTTTCTCAGCTCATCGTACTTCTTGTACGTCACCACGTTCCCACGTTCGTAATTGTTGGCCAACATTTGTGTGACTGTGTGTATGCAAGACAAGTTGGAGCCAACATCCTTCGAACAAAATTCCATGGTTTTGTTGTCGGAATGTCCGATCGTGTGTATGGGGCATTAGAGAAACCTCTTGTCTTCATTGCCAAAATCATCAAGTAAAGGGAAATCCTTCCAAATGTGAATGCACAGAGCGATGGAAAGGTCACAGAGGTTGTGGTTCTTCTCCAGCCCATCCACAGCTAAAAAATATTTTTTACATTTTGCATGTTTGCTGTATATTATTTATTTAATTATTTAGGACCAAGTTACACCATTGGGGTGTGTTATTCCATTCATTTACGTGGATGCACCAAAACACTTTAAAAATGTACCATTCCTGTGCAATGTATCACATTGCAAGGCACATCAATGCCTTTAGTCCTGGGGTGCTCAACCTTCTAAAGAGGGAGGGTCACTTAAAGAGGTTGTATGAAAAGAGAAGAGGTTCAGGACTTTAAATGAGGTGTAGGACGTGTAGGTCCAATGCCTCCATCACTAATATGCAAAGAAAAATAAGGGGGATTTAGGACTTTAAATGAAGCATGCAGCATGGACGCAAGTAGTCATTGTGTGTCTATAAAGTGTTTATTCCATATGACAATACACCATGCAAATAGAAATATAAATGAGTACTAAAAATTCACATATATACCATATACATAATAGCATGGCATAAAGGTACAGATAACGACATTCCCGATATACATATAGTAACCTGGCAAGGAGGTACAAATAGCAGCATGGCCAATACTGGCATCAGTGTTCACATGATGTGTAGAACATAGCATGATTAATAAAATTGTAAAATCGTCAGACATGATTGGTAGATGAGTAGAAAAATTTAATGTAGATAATGTAGCTGAGGCATAAACAGAGCTTGACGCGTTTCGTGGATATGTCCACTCATCAGGAGCAGATTCGACAGATATCTATAAAATATATGTGTATAATAAACAACAGTTTGACTAAAAGGGGAAGAAGTGTAGAGAAAGGGGGAATAGGAGAGTAAATATCCCCCATACTTACAAGAAGGGATTGTAAATGTGGTATGTGGTGGTGAGCACAGGGTGCACTGGGAACATCATCTGTGACGGGAACTAAGGCGGCAATTCTTAATTTTTTTTACTTAAAGAGGTTGTAGCCCTAAAAAAATAAATAAAAGGAGACCTTGTTCATTTATAGCAGATTAAACAGCATAGTGGTTGTGCTGTCTAATCTGTCCCTCTCTAAGCTGTAAAAAACCTGGTTGATCCTGCCTGCTCCTGTGCCCCCCTTAGTGTGCTGATCACGGTAATCATGGCTGCTGTTCTATGATTGCTGTGGTCGTTACATGCCTCTATCGTCCCGTTGCTCTTCTCTCTCCCCCCTCTCCCCTGTCAGCTCCTGTGTGTATGAGCCGTCTCTGCCCCCCCTCCTGCTGCTATTAGTAGCTGGCAGGAAATGTAAAGAAATATTACTGCCAGCCCCTCTGCTCTATCAATCCGTCCTACACTGTTTACATGTTTGTATAAAACGATGCCTGTAAATACCTTATCTCAGATCTTTTATGGCTGGTCACGTGACCTCGGCCACTCTCCTCCCCATCTTAAGGGCTACAGCGGGAGGGGCTGAGCGGCCAGCACAGCAGTCACGTGACCTGCCTGGCTGTTGTCAGAGGGGGATCTCGGTCCCTCCTGCTGTAACCCTTAGATCGGAAGAGGAGAGCGGCCAGAGGTCACATGACCGGCCATTAAAGATCTGAGATAAGGTATTTACAGGCATTGTTTTATACAAACATGTACACAGTGTAGGTTGGATCAATAGAAAAGAGGAGCTGGCAGTAAAATGTCTTTACCTTTAAAACCACTTTAAGTGATTTGGTAACTGGTGATGGGCCCCAAAGAAATAAAACGATTCAGAATTTAGAATTTTTACTTTCAAATAATTTTTATTTTGTAAATGAAAGGTTCATACAGATTAACAACCAATTCAGTACATAAATCTCATACAGTCTCAGAAGTTACATACTTCAAAGTGACAATCATTGACTTTCCTTTACAGGGATCCTTATAAACCAAAAATAAGGTAACAAAGTATGGAATAGTCAAATATAAGGAAGCATGGTAGCATAGGCGTGCGTTAAAGAACGGGTTAGGGGCTTGATATGGCTAATATGCTTTCCAGCGTGGTGTAGAAATCAAGAGACAACCACAGGAATGAGGGATTCAAACTCAGACTCCGGTCCTATCGACAGACCACCCCAATTGGAAGAATTTTAATATTTTTTATTTTGAATAGCATAATGTACATTTTCCTCCTGCAGCCGCTAAATTTCAGCAGGAGGGAGAGGAGGAGAGGCCGGCTTTCAGTGTTTGCAGGAGGAAAATGGGGAGGATCGGTTCCCACCAACTCGCTCGTTCAAGTGTAACACAGATTGTGACAGGGAGGCTGCATGGGCGCGGCATGGGGCGGGCTCGCCATTGCGACCCCTTGAAATTCCACTAGTGGTTAAGGGTGTGTGGTAAAAACATGTCTCAAGTATGGGGTTTTGCCGTCCCCCAAACTACAAATGTAACCAAGCCCTTACTGTCCTGAGCCCCCTATAAGGTTGCTTTTACACTGATGTTCTGTGGTTTACCCAAACTGAAAGTGCTGTGTTGCGCACCTGCGGCTTTCCTGCAAATTGGCTGCCCTTTGCCATAGACTTCTATTATATCTTGCAGGTGTGGTGCATTCTCTGAAAGTGCATCAAACTCGCAGGATATAATATAAGTCTATGGCTCAGTGCAGCTAACCTTTAGGAAAGTCACAGGTGCACTGCACTGCACCTGCGAATCAGTTTGAAAGCACCCTAATAGCCCCTTTTTAAAAGTGCTATTAGGCCCATTGCAATACTATGTGTTGTTTATTAAACTGATCTTTTTTTTCTTTTGCTGACATCGCTCTCCTGGCTGCTAGAAAGGTCCTAGATGATGTGCACTTGTTATCACTCTGGGACAGGAGCCGGCGCTAAAAAGGAAACATCGGCTTATGTGGCTCCTGCTTACTCCGCTGCCGGTCCCAGCTCTATGCACTCTGATGCTCTGGGATGGTGGATGGGCAACCCGTGAGCTGGGCTTGCCGACCCACCATCCCAGAGCATGAGGTCACAGGCTACATCAGAGGGCCCTGCGGGCCACAGGTTGAGCCTTCAATAAAGTGCAATGGGGTATCATCAAGAATCAATGGCACTGCCTTGCAGCAACACGTTACCTTAAAGCAGTGGTTCTCAACCTTTCTAGTGCCGTGACCCCTTGATAAAATTTCCCAAGTTGTTGGGGCCCCTAACAGTAAAATTATTTTTGCAGCGTGGGTTGTCAGCACCCAAGGCAAGACAAGTAATTTGCGCCCCTAACCCAGGGACGTTTAGCGCTCCCCGAGTCCCTTCCACTCATAAATTATTAAAACCCCCTATGGTACATTTTAGGGTGTACCACTCTTTCTCTTTGTTCTCCTTTCTTTCCCTTTTATCTCTCTATCCTAATTTCTTGTTTTTTTTCTCCACTCCTCTCTCTTTCTTATTCTTTCTCTCCCTTTTTCTTTGTTCCTCCCCCTCTTTTCCTCTCCCTTCCATGTATTCTCTATTTTTAGTCCTTCTCTTACTCTTTGGTGGGGGGGGGGGATGGGATGAGTGGCAGTGTTGGCAGGGAGTTGGGATGAGTGGCAGTGTTGGCGGGGAGTTGGGATGAGTGGCAGTGCTGGGGGGATTTCTGATCAGCCAACTTAGGTGCTCTTGATCAAGGTCATCTACTGATCTGAAAACTGTAGTGGGGACTTTTAATGGCAACTCTAATCACAGGTAGTGTTACTCACTGTGTCTCCGACTTCGTGGTGTCTTGTAGCAGTGACACCTATGCCGAAATCAGGAGATAGGGTCTCCGCCAGCCCCTCCCACTTTACATTCTTCACCAGTCAGCTGACCTCTAGTCTCTGCCACCCAGCCCATGCCGTGAACCGAATGGACGACTGCAAAGAGGCTGAGTGGGCAGCCATGGGCTCCAGGGACAGCCCTGCTGGCCAGCTGCAAAAAGGTTGGGAGAGCGGTGCGGGATTCAGGAACAGCCCAGGATTTGGTGACCCCTGGCAAATCCTCATTCGACCCCCGAGGGGGTCCCGACCCCCAGGTTGAGAACCACTGCCTTAAAGGGATATCTAGATTCTTCAATTGGCTGTTATCAGTATTTTACTGCAATAAATCAGCATCGACATCGTTGACCAATAACGGCTGCAATGAAACTTCAGACATGGGTTTGTTGGACCAACCAGTTCTAAAGCAATGCTTGTTGTGACAAAGGCTTCTGAGCAGGTCAGAGATTCTACATGACCAGCCCAGACTGTGGCCTACAGTAGCACATACCCTCCCCATACATCATATTACTGACGGTTGGGAACACATTTCCACAAGAACACATCACTCACTTTTATTTGGTATATTAGCTAGTGATCACACACTATTTAAAAAACCTTTGTCTTCTACATATTTATTGGGGATTAAAGGGGTTGTAAACCCTCGTGTTTTTTCACCTTAATGCATCCTATGCATTGAGGTGAAAAAACTTCTGACACTGACAAGCCCCCCTCCCCGTTTTACTCAACTGAGCCCATTCGTTTCCACGGCGGAGACGCGCTCTAACTCTCTGCCCATTGTCTCGGCTCTTGATTATATAGATTGAAAGCAGCGCAGCCATTGGCTCCCGCTGCTGTCAATCAAATCCAATGATGCAGGCGTCGGGGGTGGGGCCAAGTCCGGCATTCTGTGTCTATGGACGCAAATGCTGACTCTGGAGCGCGTCTGCATGGTAACTCCCAGGGAGAGCGCTTCTCCTAGGGGGTTTTCCGATGCGGGGAGGAGCTGATAGCGCCGCCGGGAGACCCCAGAAGAGGTGGATCGGGGCCACTCTGTGCAAAATGAACTGCACAGTGGAGGTAAGTATGACATGTTTGTTATTTAAAAGAAAAACAAAAACAACCCCTTTAAGCATTACGTGTATTTATTTATGTATTTATATTTTATTAATTTTCATATTACATATTATAAACAATTTAACACAAACAAAGAAAACAATTCAGTGTGTTTAGATCAAAATGATTTATTATCACATAATCCTATCATTCAAAAGCTCTCCCATGTTTCCATTTTCAATATCCCTTCCATGGAGGCATCATCGTGGTTCCACATACATTTCGTAGGATCTAACTATAACACCATTTTTGCCGGGTTCTGGGGTTATCTCGATATCTTCTGGAGCTCTGTTTGTCTTCAAATGTAACTTCTGCAGTATAGTGGTAAGGAAAATAAAGATCTCCATTTGTGCCAGACCCTCTCCAAGGCAATTTCTCTTCCCTATGGGTAACATAATAGTCTGTTATAAAAATAACCATCATAAATGGACTTAAAGGAAATCTGTTATGAATGAAAATGCTTCTGACCTCCACCAACCCCACCTTGTAAGATACAGGAGAGGTTATACCAATTGTACAGATTATACAGCTGCACTAAGGGCCCTATGGGGTCCATGTTTATTGGATGTGGGTCTGATGGATGCTGTGACCACTTCCACTGTCACACAGACTTGGACACTGCTCACTTCTGCCTAACTATCAATTTACAGTGCCTTGAAAAGGTATTCATACCCCTTGAAATGTTCCTCATTTTGTCACATGTATGTTACAACCAAAAACATAAATGTATTTTATTTGGAATTTATGTGATAGACCAACACAAAGTGGCACATAATTGTGAAGTGGAAGGAAAATGATAAATGGTTTTCAATTTTTTTTTACAAATAAATATGTGAAAAGTGTGGCGTGCATTTGTATTCAGCCCCCTTTACTCTGATACCCCTAACTAAAATCTAATGGAACCAATTGCCTTCAGAAGTCCCCTAATTAGTAAATAGAGTCCATCTGTGTGTAATTTGATCTCAGTATAAATACAGCTGTTCTGTGAAGCCCTCTTAGTGAACAATCAGCATCATGAAGGTCAAGGAACACACCAAACAGGTCAGGGATAACGTTGTGGAGAGGTTTAAAGCAGGGTTAGGTTATTAAAAAATATCCCAGGCTTTGAACAGCTCATGGAGCACAATCCATCATCCAAAAATAGAAAGAGTATGACACAACTGCAAACCTACGAAGACATGGCCGTCCACCTAAATTGACAGGCCAGGCAAGGAAAGTATTAATCAGAGAAACAGCCAAATGGCCCAAGGTAACTCTGGAGGAGCTGTAGAGATTCACCACTTAGGTGGGAGAATCTGTCCACAGGACAACTATTAGTCATGCACTCCACAAATCTGGCCTTTATGGAAGACTGACAAGAAGAAAACCATTGGTGAAAGAAAGCCATAAGAAGTTCTGTTTGCAGTTTGCGACAAGCCAAGTGGGGGACACAGCAAACATGTGGAAGAAGGTGCTCTGGTCAGATGAGACCAAAGTAGAACTTTTTGGCCTAAAAGCAAAATGCTATGTATGGCGGAAAACTAATACTGCACATCACCCTGAACATACTATCTACACTGTTTTCTTCAGCAGGGACAGGGAAGCTGGTCAGAGTTGATGGGAAGATGGATGGAGCCAAACACAGGGCAATCTTATGCCGTGTACACACGACCGGACTTTCCGGCAGAATAGACTCCGACGGTCTTTCCAACGGAGTTCCGCTGAAACGGACTTGCCTACACACGATCACACCAAAGTCCAATCGTTTAGAACGCGATGATGTACGACGGGACTAGAAAAAGGAAGTTCAATAGCCAGTAGCCAATAGCTTCCGTCTCGTACTTGCTTCAGAGCATGTGTCGTTTTTGGTCCATCGGAATAGCATACAGACGAGCGGTTTTCCCGATAGGAACTGATTCCGTTGGAAAGATTTGAAACATGTTCTATTTCTAGGTCCGTCAGAATTTCAGAAAGAAAAAGTCCGATGATGAAATACTTGTATTAATAAAGCAGTGGCAGGATGTCTGTGAAGAGTATAATTTATTGAGGTCACGATATAGCTAGTAGTTAGGCACAGTCAACTGGACTTGTTTCGTCATGTTGAAGACGTTTCATAGCTTATGCAAGTCAGTTCTTCAGTTCCAGTAAGTGTCAGGAAGATACCCCAAAATGTATATCAATTCCCTTAAGACACCTTAGTCACAGGACAGGACAGGACAACCTTCACCCCTCCTATCATTTAATGCATATCAAAATGTACACATTCCATGGTGGTTGGATTAAGGTTTCTTAGGGTTTAGATACTGTATGAATGCTGTGATATCTTCCTGACACTCACTCATTCGCTGGACAGTCACTGGACCTGAAGAAGTGGCTTGGATGATCTAAAAATGTCTTCAACATTTCAAAAGTCCAGTTAAATGTGACCAACTACTACTAGCTAAACCATGACCTAGATAAATGAGAACCTTCACAGACGTACTGTCGCTGTATTTACAGGGCATTTTTGTGACACTTACTGGGATTGAAGAAGTGGCTTGGATAAGCTACAAAATTTACAGCACAAACTGTTCGTTTTTAATAAAAAAAAATTTGTAAATGCAATATTGATCACATGTTGTTATTTTACCGAAAGAGAATGGTACAAAGGCTTCATTATTCTTAAACTGTCCATTTTCATCCAGGAAGTGTCCAGGGTCAAAATTTTCCGGGTTCCTAAAATACTTAGGGTCCTTTAGGACTGAAGAAAGCAGAAGGGAGACTGTTGTATCCTAAAATGTAAGAAGTTGGAATCATTACTGGCAATAATACTTTACTGTCAAAACCCAGCACATACATCAGTTAATGTAACCTATTACAAGTTTTAAATATGCTCTTTTTATAAAGATTTTCACAGAACTTACTCATTTATAATTAAACTAATGTTCTGCTTCTTTCATAATTCCTTCCTGTGTATTATGCAAATTAGTTTTTTTTTAAGTACAATTTCTCTATGTACCAATATACCATTAATGTACCCCTGTTGTAGAAAAAAATGTCTTTACGTTCTGGAGAAGGTATTGCCTCAGTCTCTGTTTTCTTCATTAGAAAACTCCTTCGTGTCTTCCTGGTATTCATCCTGCAGGATGCCAGAGCTGTTAGTAGAGTGAAGAAATTCTTCAGCAGCTGACCTCATTGAAACACACCCTGCACCTGCCCTCCTCCTCCAGGAGATTGCTCCCGTTCACCTCATCACTACCTTAGTTCAGTCCAGAGAGGTAAAGCACACCTTATTCTTTGCTGCAGTAAGGCAGTGCATGATGGGATATGATGTTTCCTGGATGGTTACAAAATGCTACAGGAAGCCAGGATTCACGATGCATCTTTTGAAACTTTGAAAAAAGAGGATGCAGATTCAAGGCTGCCATGGACAAGGTAAGTGAGAGATAAGCACATTGGAATGGCTTGGCCAGAAAAGACATTAAAAAGGCTTCTATTAGGAAAAGTGAAATTCAGCTTGAAAAGGTGAACTTACCCTTTAAGGAGTTTGGATTTACAGAAGGATTTTGCTGAGGTTGTAATTTATGAAAAGTTTAGTTTCAAACACAAAGCTAGCTAAATACAAAACTAGTAGGGGAGCCTATAGTGCACAACCTGTTAATTATCAACAGCAAGGGGTTTAGGACAACCTTTTTACCACAAAGGAACCTTTAAAATAATATTCAGGTTTCAGGGAACCCCTGAAAATTCAATTAATAAGGGTCACTGGGAAGAATTCCACCCTTATAGAAAAGCTGACTGCCAAGTAGGGTGGGACCAAAACAATGCAGGTACCATTACAAGGTGGGTCAATGTGTCACATCTAAAGGAACCCCCACCAGCCTCTGGAGGAACCCTGCTTAGGAATTGCTGACTTAGGATATATCGAAGGATAATTCCTTATAGCTATATATTGTGACAAAGGGTTGTGTATTGTGTAACCCAAAACATTCACTGCCCTATGCAATCTATTTAGTCAAAAGATGAAGTTTGGTTGAATGCTGGAAGATTTTACACTAAGCATTTACATTTTACTTTGCACAGGTTTTATGGATGGATAATGCTCTGCTAACTACTGCTGTAAATGGAAAATCACTTGAGCCATGTCTTAATTCAGCAATGACCTGCTGAGTATGGACAAAGTTGTACACATTTTGAACAATTTGAATTGTTTCAAAGAGAACATGACTGTTATAGACATGGAACAGGAAATGCTCTGGACCTGAAGAGTGTACAGATTTTCAAAAAATCAACAGGGAAAATGCTATATGGACATGTTGGAATGCTGTTCTGTTTTAAACACGGTATGAAAAAAGGGCAGTAACTGAGAATCAATGGTGTTCCATTGGTTTAGAAGGTAAACTGCACAAAACTTCTGACCTTTGGTATGTTGTACCCTCGGAATACTGTATCTTTGTTGGCTGAGTGTGGAAGTCCCAAGGGAACTATGTCAGCAAATCTCTGAATCTCATGAACCACAGCATCTGTGTATGGCATCCTAATACGATCTTCCATAGAAGGAGATCGACTCTGCCCAATGACGTTATCTATCTCCTCCTGCATTTTTCCTGTGCAGACACAGAAAAAAAAATATTTGTGAACATGCATGTTTAAAAAAATGAGTTAAGCAATTTACTAATTTTGAGAGAGTAATGGAAGATTGGAATGTATTTATTGAGTTTAAAGAAAATATTCAATGTACGCCATGCTACCGATTAAAGGGTCAGTAGTGACACTCAGGCAGAAACAGTTTAAGACAGAATGAGGCTCGTTTTGGCTGTGGATGATTCCGATTTGCACATGACTCAGTACAAATATAGATGTCACAACAGAGGCTAAACAATTTGAAAGGACTCATTACTGCTGTCAGGTGCCTGGACCTGAACTCGGGACCTCAGCTGTTTCTGGCAGTAACTCTTCTCGTTGAGCCACCTGAGATGCTGGATAGGTCCCTGGACAATTCTTAGAATGATCCTGCCTTGAACCTTGTTTCTCTTGAACATTGAACCCTTTGCTCCTCCAATGAAATTCCTGATTTAAGGCATATTTCTGCACTTCCTATTTGCCAGATTATTATGCTTTCTTCAGCCAATATCTCACTCTGGTAACTCCTTCTGCAACTTGTTAATGACCTTTACCTTGCTCCTTGACTACACTTCTACTTGATGCCAACCTGCAACCGCTTGTTACTGGCCTTTGGCTTGTTTACTGACTACTCTTCTTGTTGATCCCTACCTGCTATATCTGCAACTGGACTCCGACTTGCTCACCTTCTGGTGGGGTGATCCTGAGAACCCCAACCTGGTACTAACATGCAGGGAAAGCTATCTCCATCATCAGGAGCTCTGGTGAATGGTTAGTACTTAGACCCTGCACCTTGGGTGAACTCACGTGATCTGCCAGGGTGAGTTGCTTGTATATCTGTCTTGCTGGCCGTTGGGTGCTTCTCTTCTGCTATAGCATAGCTACTGGTCCCCAAGCCTGACTCCAGACCATGACAACTGCACATAGATCATTTCTGCCATGATGAAATCTTTCTAGACAAAGATTAATAGTTGATTTTCTCTATAGAAACTGGACCTTTAGCTCATGTTCACTATTTCCATTTGTTAGCCGCATTTAGTTTGGTCGATCACATGGGTAAGGCGCACAACTAGGGTAAGATGTTATGCTGTCCCTATTTTTTAGTAAGAGATCTACCTCCCTATAGACATAGTGAAAAATGACCAACACATTTTTTTAGAAAGGATAAAATGTCTCTAGTAATGTAGGGGAAGAAGCAGAATTTCGACCAGTTTTCTGTGTCCCTGTTGGAGTAATTCCTGTCCCCTACGGTGTGGTCATAAGGATTGGACGTGAAGGGAAAATTTGACAATGGTTATACAGACAACAATAGAAACATGAAATAGTTAATGACCCTTCTCCACTCTATCAAAGCCCCAAAAAACTCTGGCTATTGCTGGGCATCAGTTTTTTTTATTTAAGACTGAAAGGTGTACGTTCTGTCATTTGGTGTACTAATATAATACTAAGCCAAATTAAACAAGAGCTAAATGAAACATACAACATGAACATAGGCTGTCAATGGTTTATCAAGAAATAGCTTTATAATGGAAAATGTCAGATCATGGCCAAAATCTGGACTTTTTTTCTTTGTTTTGCATACTTTTTTCTCTTCTGCTCCCTTTCACTCTATTAAATATTGGTGTGTGCTACCACTCCCCTGCTTTTCTTCTCACAATAGCATCAGTCACTCTGAAACCAACTTTTCTACATACTTACCCTATATTAGGGATATTTTCTCCACTAGTGTGACAGTTTTTATATGGCTTATACCAGGGGTAGGCAACCTGGGGCCCTCCAGCTGTTGCAGAACTACATGTCCCATCGTGCCTCTGGGAGTAATTGTAACTGCCAACCTTGCAATGCCTAATGGGAAATGTAGTTCCACAACAGCTGGAGGGCCCCAGGTTGCCTACCCCTGGCTTATACTCTCACCGGCCACTTTATTAGCTACACCTGTTTATTTCTTGGTAACACAAATTGCTAATCAGCCAATTGCATGGGAGCAACTCATTTAGGCTTTTAGACCTGGTGAAGACGACTTGCTGAAGTTCAAACTGAGTATCAGAACGGGGAAAGAAAGGGGATTTAAGTGACTTTGAATGTGGCATGGTTGTTGGTGCCAGATGGGCTGGTCTGAGTATTTTAAAAAACTGCTGATCTACTGGAATTCATCTCTCGGGTTTACAGAGAATGGTCCGAAAAAGAGAAAATATTCAGTGAGCGGCAGTTGTGTGGACCAAAATGCCTTGTTGATGTCAGAGATCATAGGAGAATGGGCAGACTGGTTCGAGATGATAAAAAGGCGACAGTAACTTAAATAACCACTGATTACAACCAAGGTATGCAGAATACCATCTCTGAACGCACAACACATCAAACCTTGAAGCAGATGGGCTACAGCAGCAGAAGACCACACCGGATGCCACTCTTATCAACTAAGAACAGGAAACTGAGGCTACAATTCACACAGGCTCACCAAAATTGGATAACAGAAGATTGGAAAAACGTTGCCTGGTCTTAAGAATCTTGATTTCAGCTGCAACATTCAGATGGTTGGGTCAGAATTTGGTGTAAACAACATGAAAGCATGGATCCATCCTGCCTTGTATCAATGGTTCAGGCTGGTGGTGGTGTAATGGTGTGGGGAACATTTTCTTGGCACACTTGGGCCCCTTAGTACCAACTGAGCATTGTTTAAATCCCATGGCCTACCTGAGTATTGTTGCTGACCATGTCCATCCCTTTATGACTACAATGTACACATCTTCCAATGGCTCCTTCCAGCAGGATAATGCACCATGTCACAAAGCTCAAATCATCTCACCACTGGTTTCTTGAACATGACAATGAGGTCACTGTACTCCAATGACCTCCACAGTCACCAGATCTCAATCCAATAGAGCATCTTTGGGATGTGGTGGAACGGGAGATTTGCATCATGGATGTGCAGCTTGACAAATCTGCAGCAACTGCATGATGTTATCATGTCAATATGGACCAAAATCTCGAAAGGAATGTTTCCAACACCTTGTTGAATCTATGCCACAAATAATTTAAGGCAGTTCTGAAGGCAAAAGGGGGTCCAACCCGGTACTAGCAAGGTGTACCTAATAAAGTGGCCAGTGAGAGTATTGGAAAAAGTTTAGTGGGAGACTTTACCTGGTCCATGCAGGACATCAGATAAGATGGAGAACATTTTACTAATGAATGTGGTCTCTGCTGAAACAGCCTAAATAAGCCATTAGTATGCTATATTGCTAGGGAGTTTGCCAGACATAAACTACTAGAGTAGTGGATACACATGTTAGGTCAGAATAGATTTGTTAAAGATGAACTGCAGTCTGCTCACATAATTTGTAATAAAAACATCTTTGCCATTCTTAAGCTTCCCTCCAACCACTTTGCATATTATTTTACATATACTGTTATTCTTTACTTTCCAAATATGCTGCAGAAATCTCCCTCCACTGAGTCTGGCTGCATCCATTTTAACAGTGGGCAGCTGAAGCTGCTGCCTGTTCACTTCCTGGATTTACACAGACACACAGGATCACGCCTCCAGCTCTGCAGCTCTCCTTGGCCCTCTTATGACTCATCCTCCCTCCATTCCTGGCAAACCCTCATGAGAGTGAGAGAGAGCTGTGCATGATGTCATAAGCCTAGGCTTTTTATCAGACAAGAAATAGGAAGTGGGCTGTATAAGGCATTTACTGGCAGAAATTTTTTTTTTTACTCTCCAAAGTTAAAACAACAAGGGCAGAACATTTAATATATGGAAAGATTAAAAAATTATTATTATTATTTAAGGTACTTTATATAGCGCAGTCAATTTATGCAGCACTTTATATATACATTGTACATTCATATCGGTCCCTACCCTCAAGGAGCTTACAATCTAAGGTCCCTAACTCACATTCATATACTAGGGCCAATTTAGACAGAAGCCAATGAACCTACCAGCATGTTGCCCACAAAATGACTGAAGTTCCGCTTTAAGGGTCTTATTAACTGTTCAATCAGATCTATAATCCTTCTCCTCTTGTGCTTAGTCAGTTTTATACACTAAATGGTATAAGAAAATACAGTGGCACCTACTTGCTACATCTGGATACTTGAGAAGGATGAGAAGAGCACTTTTCAGGGTGGAACCAGTTGTTTCAATTCCAGCATTAAAAAGGTCCTTCACTGTGGCAAATAAGTTATCAATGTGGAACTCAGTGTTTGGCTTGTCTTTATCCTGTGGATAATAAAAGAACATATTTTACATTTGCTACCAGTGCAAAGAGAGAAGCTCCAGTCAAAACATTTTTTTTTGTTTTAGGCAGGGTTGCAGTGGGAACCTAATGCCGCGTACACATGAGCGGACTTTACGGCAGACTTTGCCCGGCGGACTGGATTTCGTCAGACAATTCGATCGTGTGTGGGCTCCAGCGGACTTTGTTTTCTCAAAAGTTGGACGGACTTAGATTTGAAACATGTTTTAAATTAATCCGTTGAAATCGAGTCCGGTCGAAAAGTCCGCTCGTCTGTATGCTAGTTCGACAGACAAAAAGCCACGCTAGGGCAGCTATTGGCTACTGGCTATGAACTTCCTTGTTTTAGTCCGGTGTACGTCATCACGTACGAATTCGACAGACTTTGGAGGATTGTGTGTAGGCAAGTCCGTTCATTCAGAAAGTCCGTCGAAAAGTCCGCCGGGCAAAGTCTGCCGTAAAGTCCGACCGTGTGTACGCGGCATTAGCTTTGTATTACTCCTTCTGTGACCCTGTTGGAAAGATCTGACCACACAAGAAGACAGCAGAGAAAGTGAATGGAAATCTTCCCAAGAGAGTAATAAAAACTTTTTAGCCGGCATGGCATGTAAAAACACACCATGACCAAAAGTAGAAGTAGGCACTAAATGGTCAGCAGCCATCACCTCTTCCATCTTTATGAGAAAGCTGTCAATGAAGTCCCGTGGGCAGTTCATATCGATAGTCTTCTTATGATGATCTACAGACTCCATAATAAATTCTTGTACTTTCCTAAAGTTTGTGAAGATTTTCTGGTGGCGTCCAGGGATGTACAATGATGTTCTGGGAAATAGATTTAACAGCTGTGAAAACAGAAAATATTTTATAAGGTTGAGATAAAAATATCTACTTGAATCCTTTACAGCAAGGGTCTCCTAACTTTCTACAGAAAGGGTCAGTTTACTGTCCTTCAGACTTTAGAAAGGCCGGACTGTGCCCAATGAGTGTAAACAATACCTAACCTTTGGTATTAGGGGGAGAAATAGTTGGTGTCAGTGGAAAGAATAGTACCCCATTTTTGTTGTCAGTGGAAGGAATTATGATCCATTGTTGGTGTCAGTGGCAAGAATTATGCCTCAAGGGCCCGATAATGGCAAGCAAAGGGCTGCAGTTTGGAGACCACTGCTTTACAGCATGAAATTTCAATACTGTTAAAGCGGTTGTATACTCTAATTTAATACTTTTTATCCTGTCATGGCTCCCAACATCCCCAAGCTATTGTAAATTTCTGTTTTTTGCCTACCTGCTTCCTTCCTCTGTTTTTGCAATTTTTTCGTAGAATGACGTCACAAGCGCATGCGCCGTAACATCGCTAAAATCCGGCAACTCGAGACCCGGCCGGACAGATGGATGTGTATGTCGGGGCTGCGTCATTTCCTGTTGTAGACGTCAGCCCCGACCTCCCGCGATGTTTCCTCATCATTTTCGTCCCCAAGAGGATCTTGGGTACCATGTGACTCCTACGTCACAGGGTTCATGGAGACAGACGGCAAAAGAAGAGGCTTGGCTAATTTGTTACTGCGCATGCGCGGGATTAAGACGTCGAATAGGTACTGTGGGCGGAAGCGCTTATCACAGCAGACGCGGAAGACCCACAGTACAGATGGCGCCGGCACAGACAACCAAATAAACGGCGATAGAACAAGAAAGTTATACAGTAAGAGAAACGTTTTAGAACACAAAATAGTGATCAATCGTTTATCTGTGATGATGCCTTTGAGAATATATGTAAATTTAAATGATTTTTTGAGGGTTTACTACCGCTTTAAATATATTTTTGTAACTGCTAAATGATGGTTCTCTAGTTCATCAGCATGTAAAGATCAAAAAATGTGAACAAGGAAAAAAGATCTGTTCTGATTTAATGGAAGCCTTCCCTATTGTCAATTATTTCCACACTTAGCAAACATTTTTCATGATATCGAAGTAGTAGCATTTGAAAGTGTATCTCTCAAGGAACGGCTGTGACTCGTCAGGCACACGCATACCCTTGCCCATAGAACTGTGCACAGGCAAGCAAATATTAGCAAGAATACTAATGTTTGTGCGCATGCATGCAAAAATGTGTGCACTTGTGGGAGCACGTCCACAGTCCCCATTGGCATCAAATGGCCTATTTAAGGGATGCCCTGACTCCTGCTCAACACTGACTGGTCTTCAGCTGTTTGTGTGCCCTACTTGAATCCTGCTTGATGTTCGTTGCTGACCTGGCTTACCATTGGCCTGACCTTGGAATCCATTTATGTTTTTGATCTTCGGTTCCTGACTTCAGATTACTCCTGACCTTGCTCCTGTCTAATGTCTTGGTACCTCTCTGCCTGCACATTGCTGACTCTAGCCATCTTACTAAGCTACTGTCTCCAGTGTGGCTTCACGTTACCTCCAAGTGCCTGGGCTGGCTGCGCCTCATCCCAGCTCCAGTGGACACAGTGCAATCCTGTCTGAAGCCTGGAGGGAGCTCCAGCAAGCTATGTATCCTGATCCTGCAAGCCCGATGAAGTTCCTGTCCTGATGTTCAGCCTGTCTTACCGAGTCTACAACTCCAGCCACAAGCTCTGCAATCAACACCTACAGGCACTTGTGTTCCCCCTGTCCCATGGCACCATCTGTTCCACTCTCAGTGAAGCATTGGGCTGGAGATACAAGAGAGGCCGACTTCGTCAGTTCAGACTCCTGTCAGGTATGTGACAATATCTCAAGTCAAAATTTCTTTTTAGTTATTGGATATAGTAGAGATTGGCCAATAATGGCTTTTATAGTAATCACAGTCTCACATAAAGTATCTCCAGTTTATGTCTGTCTCCTGAAGCATGTCCTCAACATTGAATGCACTCAGCCTCTCACTATCTCCTCTTGCATGTCTGCAGTGCACTCTCTGATAGTTTTTTTGTAGCATTACATTCACTGAATATTATGTGTGGGCCTGTGACAATGTCTGGAGCCTCACTTGAAGCAAGTAAGTTGATCAACATTTTCTTAGACAGTTGCCTGTATAAAGATTATGTCTAGGTGGGGTGATGTGTGGTCATCAGCTTCCTTTCCCACCAGCAAGTGGGGGGAACCTCTACTTTGTACTTATTGGATCAGGCTTGGTTCCACTTAGCTTAAAGGAGAAGTACAGCTAAAGCCCGTTTGGCTGTACTTCTCCTGTGGATCACAGGAGTGCAGTTCGTTCTGCACTCCTGTGATCCGTTTTCAGCTGACAGAGGGCTGAAGCTTGCTGTCGGCTGATGTGACAGAGCTGGACCAGGCTCGGGCAAGATCGTGACAATGAAGTCAAGATCCACCCACATGCCTAGACCAGCACCCGGCTCAGCCTTTCAGCGAGCCACTGAGAGCCTGAGCCGGCCCCTCCCACCTCCTGCACAGCCCAGCACTCCATTGAGCTCGGGTGGGGGGGGGGGGCTGTGTGAACCGGGCAATCGGCGATGTTTGATCATCAGTTCGGTTCTCAGTGTTAGAGCCGGCGAGGGGCAGATGCAGCATCCACCTAGGTAAGTATGAATCTGCAAAAAAAAAAAAAGTCCATACTTATTTTTTTAAGCTTTGCCCCTGTTAGGAGCTTTGTGCCCTGGAAAGTTCAGGAGTTAGAGATCCTGCGTCTTTGAAGGAAGACCACAATTATACCATGTTTCACTTTTTTGGCACTTGATAAAGAAGTGTTTTCATCCAACCTCTGGACAGAAGCCTATATCTTTCTCTCTTGGGAGGTTTCCATAAAATATTAGCATGTTTTGCCCTAATTCTCTGCGTCAAACATAAAAGAAATTAAATAAGTTGCTATGATGTAGGATCCAAACTTTGGGGGAATATACAGTTCACATTAGGTAGATAACAGAAATTCTGTAAGTAACTTACAATACCCCATTTAGAGGCAATGGTCTCTAAGATTTCTCTCAGCAAGAATAAAAGATTTGTGAACTTCTCATCTTCATAGTCAAAGCGTTCTCCAAATACAATAGAGCAGATGACGTTTGAGACCGCCAAACGCAGCAGATCCTTTGGATCAAACAAGTTTTCTGGGAAAATACATCAGTCATCAAATTAAAAATTAAACAGGTTAAAAGATAGAAAACCTATGAGACAATAGCATTCATTTATCGATGGATCTAAAAGAATCGTCTGTGTTGTCTTTACGAACTACTAACCATCTCCTTTTCACTCTTCCAGTACTGACTTGCAGTTGGAAAATGGACATTGTTCTAATGTCCTCTAGGTCTACAGAGAGACCTGTGATTTTTCTTTTGGGGAAAGATGGCAATTGGGCAGAAACGAAATGGCACATTTATAAAGCAGAAAATGCAACCATCTCCATATACTCACTGCAGGTAACTCAATCACTGTTATCTAAAACCCATGCACCAGGAAGATTCACCTGCAGTGAATGTTTGCCCATTGTCATATTCACTGCTTTATAAATATGCACCTTAGCATTTCAGCCTGATACACCACTCAACTTTCATGAGTGAATATTTAGCCAGCAGAAACATCTTTCAATTCAAAGGGGTTTTTTTTTCAGTTTAAAGATTAAATATACAGTATCTCACAAAAGTCAGTACACCCCTCACATTTTTGTAAATATTTTATTATATCTTTTCATGTGAAAAAAAAAATAAGAAATGACACTTTGCTACAATGTAAAGTAGTGAGTGTACAGCTTGTATAACCGTGTAAATTTGCTGTCCCCTCAAAATAACTCAACACACAGCCATTAATGTCTAAACCACTGGCAACAAAATGGAGTACACCCCTATGTGAAAATGTCCAAATTGGGCCCAATTTGTGATTTTTCTCTCCCCGGTGTCATGTGACTTGTTAGTGTTACAAGGTCGCAGGTGTGTTAACTTTGGTGTTATCGCTCTCACTTTCTAATACTGGTCACTGGAAGTTCAACATGACACCTCATGGCAAAGAACTCTCTGAAGATCTGAAAAGAATTGTTGCTCTACATAAAGATAGCCTAGGCTATAAGGCCCTGAAACTGAGATGCAGCACGGTGGGCAAGACCATACAGCGGTTTAACAGGACAGGTTCCACTCAGAACAGGCCTCGGCTTGGTCGACCAAATTAGTTGAGTGCACGTGCTCAGCGTCATATCCAGAGGTTGTCTTTGGGAAATAGACGTATGAGTGCTGCCAGCATTGCTGCAGAGGCTGAAGGGGTGGGGGGTCAGCCTGTCAGTGCTTAGACCATATACCGCACACTGCATCAAATTGCTCTGCATGGCTGTCGTCCCAGAAGGAAGCCTCTTTTAAAGATAATGCACAAGAAAGCCTGCAAACAGTTTGCTGAAGACAAGCAGACTATGGACATAGATTACTGGAACCATGTCCTGTGATCTGATGTGACCAAGATAAACTTATTTGGTTCAGATGGTGTTTAAGCGTGTGTGGCAGCAACCAGGTGAGGAGTACAAAGACAAGTGTGTCTTGGCTACAGTCAAGCATGGTGGTGGGAGTGTCATGGTCTGGAGCTGCATAAGTGCTGCTGGCACTGGGGAGCTACGGTTCATTGAGGGAACCATGAACGCCAACATGTACTGTGACATACTGAAGCCGAGCATGATCCCCTCCCTTCGGAGACTGGGCCGCAGGGCAGTATTCCAACATAACGACCCCAAAAACACCTCCAAGATGACCACTGCCTTGCTAAAGAAGCTGATGGTAAAGGTGATGGACTGGCCAAGCATGTCTCCAGATCCAAACCCTATTGAGCATCTGTGGGGCATCCTTAAAAGGAAGGTGGAGGAGTGCAAGGTCTCGAACATCCACCAGCTCCGTCGTCATGGAGGAGTGGAAGAGCACTCCAGTGGCAACCTGTGAAGCTCTGGTGAACTCCATGCCCAAGAGGGTTAAGGCAGTGCTGGAAAATAATGGTGGCAACACAAAATGTTGACACTTTCGTCCCAATTTGGACATTTTCACTTAGGGGTGCACTCACTTTTGTTGCCAGCGGTTTAGACATTAATGGCTTTGTGTTGAGTTATTTTGAGGGGACGAAAAATTTACACTGTTATACAAGCTGTACACTCACTACTTTACGTTGTAGCAAAGTGTCATTCCTTCAGTGATGTCACATGAAAAGATATAATAAAATATTTACAAAAATGTGAGGGGTGTACTCACTTTTGTGAGATACTGTAGCATGGTTTGTGTAAATACACATTTGTATTGATTGGTTTAAAGTTTATCAGACATTTCTGTGGTTGCTTTTACTATTTTACTTTATTTTACCTTGTGCTTTTATAGTTTATCCCCGCTGTCAGTGCTCTTCTCTTATCTCTGATGCTCCAGGATGTGGACGAGGCCTCATTGTCCTCATGTACAATGCAGTTCAATGCACTATTGGTTCTGCTTCTATGGGGTGATATAACAGTGCAACTGCTGGCTGGAGCACACATGGGATAAGGCTGTGGAGGACTGGTCACACAGCAGAGAGGACTCACTGTAATGGTATTTTTATCTATGTCTGAAGTTTGGCTTTAAGGCATTTGTATACTGTGACAAATCCAGGCCAGGACAGGGGCTTTTGGAGGGGACTACAGGGTGGCCTCTTGTCTACTGACTATAAGGCCTGGCTTTTAAGGGAACACTACTCTTTGGGAGGTATGTGCATGGGAGACCCTTAGAGTGGCCTTGCTTTGGATTCAAGTCCGTACCTCCCCAAAACACACAGAGTCTGGGAACTGGAGGTTCCATATACATATTTGGGGCTTCTATGCCTTAAACCAGCAATGACTGTAGAGGTTAATGTAATCAGCTCAAACCACTGGGATCGCCTACCATAATGTGTTTATTGTAAATAGGTCTCTCCCATTGTGTGCCTCCTAAGTGTCTTCCTCCGATTGTTAATTGGATCCCCTATTGTTTCTGTCTATATTCTCATCTATGTGTTTATACTAATGTGTATTATACAGTACCTTGTATTCAGGGTTGTAGGTGTCGAATAGGCTGGTTTAAGGGCCTAGTTATTTAGCTCATGTTTGTTATATCACTGTCAGCTATTAGTTGCTAGATGTGGATTAGCATATAGTATATGTTTGTTGTTCCTTAGTTACTGATTGAATTATTTGTTGAAAAGTTTGAATGTACCTGAGTCTCATGCTACTGGATGTACAGTTTATCCTGCCCTGTGTCATTATGCAAAGAAGGGGGGATTGTCCCAAAGTATATATTTCTTTGTGCCTGTGTTTCAATAAACAGTCTTATGTTTTTCACCACCCTACGCTGTGTTCCGACTAGTGACTGGGTGGGCTACGGGATCTGGTATCGTTCTGTTATCGGGCAAGGGAAGCGTATCCAGCTGACATACTCCTCTTGAGTACCAGGGTCCATCACATATACATTTATGTATCCCTAATGGATTTTTCTGCATGTAAGACAGTGCAATATGTGTGCTTGCTAAATCACTAAGAAAAAAAAACGACTGTAATGCTACAATGCATTACAGCACATAGCAACATGCTAGGGTGTATAAATGGGTTCGCTAGACCTAAAAGTGTGAGTGAGGCCAAAATATGCTCTGACATTACAGGAGTAGCCAACCAAGGCCTGTGTGTCTCAGCTGGACTGACGGGATTGACAATAAAGTAGAAAGAGCTATAAAAAACACTCAGTGTGAGGCAGTACTGAACCAAAAACACAGCAAGTAAATGGAATGAGCAAAATGTGCTTCCCTATTTACAAATATAATTACAAACAATAAATGTCTTTACTTACCTCTATTTTTCTTAAATTCATCCACCAGGAATTGGGCCTCTTCCTGGATCCGCTCTGCAATTCCTCTTTTTCCCATGCCAAAATTCCTCAGAGCGGTAAGTGAGAATCGGCGTAGCTGTTGCCAGCGTTCCCCATTGCTCAATACTACTCCTATAAATTAAATTGTAGGTGAATAAATTAACCAATGAGTGCTAAATTGGACCTATACTCAGATGTTGATGAACAAATGTGCTGATCACCTTTGTGAAGACCAAGGTACTTGATCTCATGACTGATTAGAAGGATCAGGTAGTCTGAACTCTGATCTTCCTCTTTACATGACCAAGTGCCTTTAGACATGCAGCCAGCACCGAGAAGAATGTATAGTGATACTAATGCCAGGAAAGGTAAGCATTTTGTAAATAAATACTATATTTGTTACATTATTTATGATCAATCTCTCTGTAAAGCTCTCGTGCTGAGTCTTTTATATATGCACTTTAATCTAGTTATTATGAAGAATATCTAATTGCAATTTTTTGGGTGGGATAAAGTAGATTTAAAACTGCTCCCTTTTTTTTGCTGAGTCCCATTAGGGAGAATTCCCTTCATTTCCTGTCCTATAGACTCAAAAGGAAGTGAGAAGATATCCTTCCAATGTGGGGGAAATCCCCTATTAGGCAGTTGTCATGAGGAAAGAATGAAAGATTTAATCTCTATTTTGTTTCCGGTGGCAACTAAAAAAATTGGATTTAATCTCTTTCATTCCCGGACACATAAAATTGGTGATCAATTAGAGAGAGTGAATCTCCCCAATGCAATAAAAATCTGTCCGCGGTTTCACCTCTCTCCACACTAAAAACTATTGAACTAACCTCAAACTATTTAAGACCTAACTCAAGGCAGTATGAAAAAAGAAAAACACTTGCCGTAGACCCCCCTTCCCCCTCCACAATGCAAGGGCAAAGCGCTTGTTAATTTAGGGAATTTCAGAAGAGTCTGCATTACTTACCTGCCCCCCTGCTCCAGCAGGCTCCCTCGATCCATGTGGCAGGTTCACCCCATCCCCCTTTTAAGCTGCTTTTGGCTGCAGTTACACTACTGCCTCTACCATGTACAATGCACAATGTACAAAGGGTTAATAGCCCTGCATTGTACATGATGATGTTGAGGCTCTACCCACTGACCGGAGCTTTGGGGAGAGTAGGAGAGCATCGGAGCTTGCTTGAGTGGGGATTCAGGTAAGGAATCCAGCCTATTCTGCATCCCTCTTCTAGACTTAATGAGCAATTCAACCTGTTACACTATAGTTTTTGGACACCTGATCTTCATACCCACTATGTGGCCAAGTATGTGGACATTCCTCTAAGTGATTGTGAAATGGAATTTCTACTGACAGGAACTGTTAATGCTACAGCATACAAAGATGTTTTAGACAATTGTCTTTTGGCAACAGTTTTGTGAAGTTCCTTTTTTGTTACAGCATGATTGTGCTCCTTTGTACAAAGCCAGTTTCATAGAGTCCTTGTTTGACAAGTTTGATGTGGAGAAAATTAAAGTGGAGCTCCACCCAAAAGGGGAAGCTCTGCTTGTTTGCCTCCACCCCTCCCTCTGCTGCCACATTTGCCACCTTTCGGGGGGGGGGGTTGGCCCCCCTACTCCTTACTCTGCCGCAGGGTCATTCACAAAGCACAAGTCTTCAGTGCCAGTTTCCCTTAGCCAAGATGGCGGCAGCAGCACCTGAGGGCCGACTGAAAAATCGGCTCAGATGAGGACACCACTGGATTCATGGACAGGTAAGTGGGGTAAGTGTCCTAATAGTAAAAGTCAGCAGCTACAGTATTTGTAGCTACTGACTTTTATCTTTTTCTGAAGGAGCCTGGAGCGCCACTTCAAAAACCCCCACAAAGCCCTGGCCTCAACTTTACTGATCACCTTTGGGATGAATTGGAATGCTGAGTACAAGCCAAATATTCTCATCCAGCATCAGTACCTTCTAGGCAAGTGGCCTACTGGATGTTTAGTTAGCTTCGCTGCCCAGGAAGGGAAAAGGGGTTAACGTTTTACATCCTTCCTTATGTGTGTGTTCACAGGCTTTTGCTGGGGTCCTGCCTCCCTCCCGTGTAGTATAAAAGGCAATGAGGTCCGGATCCCAGCGGAGCCGGGGCCAAAGAAAATGCAGGGCATCTGCAAGAATTCTATGAGACCTGTTCAGCACTGGGTGCTGACTCACTGGGACAGCCCAAGGACATGGACCTCTCTGTACGAGCCTTTCCAAGAATGCACTATTCCTGTTATTATTTAATTTGTTCAGGTTACCTGGGGCAGCTTCAGTTGTAGCTAGGTTAAGAATATTATTGCATGTCATGCATTTTCTAATGAACTTTTACAAAAGTTCTTTAAACCGCATTAAGCATGATCTAAAGTTATTCAAAGGGGTGCATGTTGGGTCTTGGCTTATTCCTAAGAACCCAAGTCTGCAAAAGCACTTTGGGGTAGGTGTAACACCACCACAAAGGGTTTACTCACAAGGCAAAGAAGAGGATATAGTTGCCATGGGTAACCGAAAGGAAGAACAGCTACATCAACCAGTCATTGGCATGGTACCTGGCTAGGTGACAGGTCGTCCAGTAGTGAAGGGTCGGTGTCCTGCCTACCTCCATAGCTGTCTGTCTCTGGTCACCGGGAGCACACTACTAGCATTATGGAGATCTAAGGCCTGATCACTAGGTACAGGAAGGAGAAAGTTAATGGACATGGTTCTTTAACAAAATCACTTCCAGTTTTACCTCACACACAACTTTTCCCTTAATCTCAAGATCATTTATGTAATGAATGATATTCTGTGTACCTTACCATAATCTTTTAACATCGCCTTGGCAAAAAAAGTGTTTCCTCTTGTACTAAATACGTCACTGTGATCCAGCAAAGCTTCTTTCACACAATCATAACCAACCAAGATCACCATTGGTTCATTGCCTATGTAGATGGTGAGCACAGGTCCATACTTCTCACTCAGCTGCAAAGGAACAAAGATGGATTTTATATAAACAGAAGTGGACAATATGGCAGAATGTATTGGATGATCAAAAGTGTAAAATAATTTCATGTGGATCTTTAGACAGAATGGTTTTGGAAAGATTAAGGGATGATTCAAAATCTCTGTCAGCTTTTTCTTTGGTTGTATCCTAATGAGGAGTTTTCCTTTCATCTCCTGTCCTGGAGACTAGGGATGAGCCGAACACCCCCCGGTTCGGTTCGCACCAGAACCCGCGAACGGACCGAAAGTTCGCACGAACGTTAGAACCCCATTGACGTCTATGGGACTCGAACGTTCGAAATCAAAAGTGCTCATTTTAAAGGCTAATTTGCATGGTATTGTCCGAAAAAGGGTTTGGGGACCAGGGTCCTACCCCAGGGGACATGTATCAATGCAAAAAAAACTTTTAAAAACGGACGTTTTTTCGGGAGCAGTGATTTTAATGATGCTTAAAGTAAAAAAAAAAAAGTGAAATATTCCTTTAAATATCGTACCTGGGGGGTGTCTATAGTATGCCTGTAAAGTGACGCGTGTTTCCCATGTTTAGAACAGTCCCTGCACCAAATGTCATTTTTAAAGGAAAAAATCTCATTTAAAACTGCTTGCGGGTTTAATGTCATGTCGGGTCATGGCAATATGGATGAAAATCAGTGAGAGAAACGGCATGGGTACCCCCCCAGTCCATTACCAGGCCCTTTGGGTCCTGTATGGATATTAAGGGGAACCCCGCACCCAAATTAAAATAAGGAAAGGCCCTATATACTCTGAACAGCAGTATACAGGCGGTGCAAACAAGACAGGGACTGTAGGTTTGTTGTTAAGTAGAATCTCTTTGTAATTTTGAACGGGTACATTTTTAACGTGTTTAGCTCCAGCCAAAAAATCTTTTTTAAGCTTTTTGGAAAACATAGGGAAGGGTTATCACCCCTGTGACATTTGTTTTGCTGTCTTTCCTCCTCTTCAGAAGATTTCACCTCACTTTTTTGTCCCAATGAAAAATGTTTTTTGAAAATTTGGGTTTTTTTGTGGAACAAGGATTGGAAAGCATCAGTGGAAAGGAGAAATTGTTTTCCCATATTAACTCTTACAGGAGAGAATTTCCCTTCCTAGGGGTAGATTTCATCTCACTTCCTGTTGTCTCCTTCCGTTTGCAAGTAGGAGTCGTTTGTAAGTTAGATGTTTGAAAGTAGGGTCCTGCCCTATATACTCAGCAGAAATTTGGGCCTTAGGTGTTGCTGTGGCCACAACACTGTAAGCCCTCACAGGGCCCTGCTGTGAAATATTAGATCAAGAATTGTAATTACATGCCCCTGTTGAACAGGAGCTGAAAAATTAGGCCTTAGGCACTGGTGCTGGTGCCACAACACTGCAACCCCTCACAGACACTCTAGTTGGAACGCAGGAACGAGCCCTGCTGCAAAGTATTGCATCAAAAATTGTAATTACACGCCCCTGTTAGACAGGGGCAGAAAAATTGGGCCTTAGGCACTGGTGCTGGTGCCACAACACTGCAACCCCTCACAGACACTCTAGTTGGAACGCAGGAACGAGCCCTGCTGCAAAGTATTGCATCAAAAATTGTAATTACACGCCCCTGTTAGACAGGGGCAGAAAAATTGGGCCTTAGGCACTGGTGCTGGGGCCACAACACTGCAACCCCTCACAGACACTCTAGTTGGAATGCAGGAACGAGCCCTGCTGCAAAGTATTGCATCAAAAATTGTAATTACACGCCCCTGTTAGACAGGGGCAGAAAAATTGGGCCTTAGGCACTGGTGCTGGTGCCACAACACTGCAACCCCTCACAGACACTCTAGTTGGAATGCAGGAACGAGCCCTGCTGCAAAGTATTACATCAAAAATTGTAATTACACGCCCCTGTTAAACAGGGGCTGAAAAATTGTGCCTTAGGCACTGGTGGTGGCGCCCAGAACCAAAAATGTTCTTACAAGCTATCAGCGTGATGATTGAGGAGGAAGAGGATAATTACTCAGGGATAGTCACTCAGCATCAGCATAGGCAGTCTTTGAAGGGATCTGAGATTTCAAAAAAAATTATTCTGTTACATCAGCATCAGGTGCTTGGTAGCTGGTGGTGATCCAAGACTGATTCATTTTTATGAAGGTCAGCCGATCGACCGAGTCGGTGGACAGACGCACCCTGTGATCGGTTACCACGCCTCCAGCAGCACTGAATGTGCGTTCCGAAAGAACGCTGGATGCAGGACAGGCCAGTAGCTCAATTGCATACTGTGCAAGCTCTGGCCAGTGATCCATCCTCAAGACCCAGTAACCCAGAGGATTTTCGGTGGGAAAGGTGTCCAAGTCTGATCTTGCCCCTAGGTATTCCTGCACCATGTAAAACAGACGCTGGCGATGGTTGCTGGAACCGATCATACCTTGGGGCTGCGGACCAAAAATTGTCTGAACGCATCGGTCAGACGGCCACCTTCTCCACCGCTCCTTCTTTGACTGACCGAAGCCTCAGCAACACGTTGTCCAGAAACAGGAGTTTGTAACCTCCCAGTCTCTGGGAACGCGTTGCACAGACCTTTCTGCAAGGCCTCCCGAAGATGTTTCATCCTCTGCTCCCTCTGCGATGGCAAGATAAGGTCCGCAACCTTACCCTTGTAACGTGGATCAAGGAGGGTTGCCAGCCAGTATTGGTCCTTCTCCTTGATACCACGAATACGAGGATCCTTACGCAGGCTTTGCAGGATCAGGGAGGCCATGCAGCGTAGGTTTGCTGAGGCATTCGGTCCGGAGTCCTCTGGGTCACTAAGGACAACAACGTCCGCAGCCACCTCCTCCCAGCCACGTACAAGTCCATGTGTTCCTTGGGACTGATCCCTTAAAGACTGCTGCTGATGCTGAGTGCCAGGCTCCACCTCCATACTGACACAATCTTCCTCCTCCTCCTCCTCCTCCTCGTCCTCTTCCTGTGTGATCGGCGGGCACGCAGGAACACTGTCTGGATAAAGGGGGCCTTGAGAGCTAAGGAAGTCCTCCTCTTCCTGCCTCTGTTCTGCCTCAAGTGCCCTGTCCATTATTCCACGCAGCGTGTGCTCCAACAGGTGGACAAGGGGGACAGTGTCACTGATGCATGCACTGTCAGTGCTCACCATCCTCGTGGCCTCCTCGAATGGTGACAGGACAGTGCATGCATCCCTGATCATGGCCCACTGGCGTGGGGAAAAAAAACCAAGGTCCCCTGACCCTGTCCTGGTGCCATAGTCGCACAGGTACTCATTGATGGCCCTCTGCTGCGTGTGCAGCCGCTGCAGCATGGCCAACGTTGAGTTCCACCTGGTGGGCATGTCACAGATTAGGCGGTTCTTGGGCAGGTTAAACTCCTTTTGGAGGTCCGTCAGCCGAGCACTGGCATTATATGACCGGCGGAAATGCACACAGACTTTCCTGGCCTGCCTCAGGACATCCTGTAAGCCCGGGTACCTGCCCAAGAGCCGCTGCACCACCAAGTTAAGGACGTGAGCCAAACAGGGCACATGGGTCAGTTGTCCCTGTCGGAGGGCAGAGAGGAGGTTGGTGCCATTGTCGCAAACCACCATTCCTGCCTTAAGTTGGCGTAGCGTCAACCACCTCTGAACCTGCCCCTGCAGAGCTGACAGAACCTCTGCCCCAGTGTGGCTCCTGTCCCCCAAGCACACCAGCTCAAGCACCGCATGGCATCTTTTGGCCTGCGTACTTGCGTAGCCCCTTGAACGCCTACGGAGCACCGCTGGTTCCGAGGAAGAGGCCATGGAGGAAGAAGAAGAGGAGGGGGTGGAGGAGAGAGGTGTGTCACAATCAGCATTTTGGAGGCGTGGTGGCGGAACAACCTCCAACACTACTGCACCTTGTCCTGCATCCTTCCCAGCTGCCAGCAGAGTCACCCAATGCGCCGTGAAACTTAGGTAACGTCCCTGTCCATGCCTGCTGGACCATGAGTCAGCGGTAATATGCACCTTACCGCTGACCGCCCTGTCCAGCGAGGCATGGACATTGCCTTCCACATGCCGGTAGAGAGCCGGAATCGCCTTCCGTGAGAAAAAGTGGCGTTTGGGTACCTGCCACTGAGGAACCGCACATTCCACAAACTCACGGAAGGGGGCAGAGTCTACCAACTGAAAAGGCAGCAGTTGAAGTGCTAGCAATTTTGCCAAGCTAGCATTCAACCGCTGGGCATGTGGATGGCTGGGAGCAAACTTCTTTCGGCGGTGCAGCAGCTGGGGCGGGGAAATTTGCCTGGTACAATCTGACGTCGGTGTACCAAAAGCAGATTGCCCACAAGTACTTGGCTGTGACACACCTAATTCTACACCTTCATTCCTCTCACTGCAGGTCTCAGAGAGGACTGAAGGTCTAGTGGGGTTGGAAATCTCAGCTGATGAGGAGCAAGGAGAGATCCTCTTTGTTCTTTGGTGTGGGTCTTTTAGATATGCTTGCCAACGAACTGCATGGCAGGTCAACATATGTCTGGTCAAGCATGTGGTACCCAAGCGGGAGATGTTTTGGCCACGCGAGATACGCTTGAGACATATGTTGCAAATAGCAGCGGTGCGATCTGATGCACTCGTCTCAAAAAAGGCCCACACCAAAGAACTTTTTGAATAACGCGCAGAGACTGCAGCGCCCTGCACATGTGGAGCTTTGGGGTGTGATGCAGTCAATGTGCTGCCCTTAGGCTGGCCCCTGGAGGGCATCCTGCCTCGTTGGTGATGTGCCGCCTCCTCCTCCTCCTCCTCCTCCTCTCTCCTATCAGGCACCCACGTTGAGTCAGTGACCTCATCATCCCCTCCCTCCTCATCACTGGAGCAAACCTGGCAGTATGCTGCAGCAGGGGGAGCATGACTGCCAGATTGCTGTCCTTCTTGGGCACCCCCTCTGTCCGTGCTCATGTTACTGCCTTCATCGAGCTCAGTATCATCATCAGAGCCTTCCAAACGCTGGGCATCCTCCTGGAGCATGTACCCAACACTGTGGTCAAACAGTTCGAGGGAATCCTCAGGAGGACATGGTGGAGCTAGGGAAGGAGTCACTGATGACATTGAGCTGAGGGAAGAGGCCGCTGCTTTGCCAGACAAAGCACCCTGGGCATGGGTGAGAGAGGATGAGGAGGATGAGGACGGCTTGGTCATCCACTCGACCAAGTCTTCCGCATGTTGCGGCTCAACACGGCCAGCTGCCGAAAAAAAGGCCAAGCGTGTCCCATGGCCACGTGCTGATGAGGATGCACCGTCTCCACGACCAGCACTAGACACAGAGCCTGCTTGCCCTCTCTTATTGGCTTGTGACTGTCTGCCTCTCCTTCTTGGCCTTCCAGACATACTAATGGCCTGTAGCTGCACTAAGCTGGGATAGAACACCTGTAATTTTCTTCAGGTAGCTTTATATACTGTAACCAGACAAGCCTGCCTGTCAGTAGGAAGATAACAGGAACGGATCTAGCTGAACACTGTGAGCAGGACGCACTGCACTAAATGTAAATAGCAGGAACGGATCTAGCTGAACACTGTGAGCAGGATGCACTGACTGCACTAAATGTAAATAGCAGGAACAGATCTAGCTGAACACTGTGAGCAGGACGCACTGACTGCACTAAATGTAAATAGCAGGAACGGATCTAGCTGAACACTGTGAGCAGGACGCACTGCACTAAATGTAAATAGCAGGAACGGATCTAGCTGAACACTGTGAGCAGGACGCACTGACTGCACTAAATGTAAATAGCAGGAACAGATCTAGCTGAACACTGTGAGCAGGACGCACTGCACTAAATGTAAATAGCAGGAACGGATCTAGCTGAACACTGTGAGCAGGACGCACTGACTGCACTAAATGTAAATAGCAGGAACAGATCTAGCTGAACACTGTGAGCAGGACGCACTGACTGCACTAAATGTAAATAGCAGGAACGGATCTAGCTGAACACTGTGAGCAGGACGCACTGCACTAAATGTAAATAGCAGGAACGGATCTAGCTGAACACTGTGAGCAGGACACACTGACTGCACTAAATGTAAATAGCAGGAACAGATCTAGCTGAACACTGTGAGCAGGACGCACTGCACTAAATGTAAATAGCAGGAACAGATCTAGCTGAACACTGTGAGCAGGACGCACTGCACTAAATGTAAATAGCAGGAACGGATCTAGCTGAACACTGTGAGCAGGACGCACTGACTGCACTAAATGTAAATAGCAGGAACGGATCTAGCTGAACACTGTGAGCAGGACGCACTGCACTGAATGTAAATAGCAGGAACGGATCTAGCTGAACACTGTGAGCAGGACGCACTGACTGCACTAAATGTAAATAGCAGGAACGGATCTAGCTGAACACTGTGAGCAGGACGCACTGCACTAAATGTAAATAGCAGGAACAGATCTAGCTGAACACTGTGAGCAGGATGCACTGCACTAAATGTAAATAGCAGGAACGGATCTAGCTGAACACTGTGAGCAGGACGCACTGACTGCACTAAATGTAAATAGCAGGAACGGATCTAGCTGAACACTGTGAGCAGGACGCACTGCACTAAATGTAAATAGCAGGAACGGATCTAGCTGAACACTGTGAGCAGGACGCACTGACTGCACTAAATGTAAATAGCAGGAACGGATCTAGCTGAACACTGTGAGCAGGACGCACTGCACTAAATGTAAATAGCAGGAACAGATCTAGCTGAACACTGTGAGCAGGACGCACTGCACTAAATGTAAATAGCAGGAACGGATCTAGCTGAACACTGTGAGCAGGACGCACTGCACTAAATGTAAATAGCAGGAACGGATCTAGCTGAACACTGTGAGCAGGACGCACTGACTGCACTAAATGTAAATAGCAGGAACGGATCTAGCTGAACACTGTGAGCAGGACGCACTGCACTAAATGTAAATAGCAGGAACAGATCTAGCCTAATCTATCTAACTCAAATCAAATGACACTGTCTGTCTCTCTCTCTATCAGCACACCGGAACACACTACACAGGGCCGCCGTGCAGGCGGCCTTATATAGTGTGGGGCGTGTACTAAATCCCCTGAGCCATAATTGGCCAAAGCCACCTTGGCTTTGGCCAATTACAGCTCTCTCTACTGACGGCGCTGTGATTGGCCAAGCATGCGGGTCATAGTGCATGCTTGGCCAATCATCAGCCAGCAATGCACTGCGATGCCGCAGTGAATTATGGGCCGTGACGCACCACACGAATTTGGCGCGAACGGCCCATAACGTTCGCAATTCGACGGACGGTCGAACAGCCGATGTTCGAGTCGAACATGGGTTCGACTCGAACATGAAGCTCATCCCTACTGGAGACGTAAAAGGACATGAGTGGAAATCTAAGAGGAAATACAGTATGTGCAAACTGAAGGGGAATCCTCTCTTAGGCCAGCCATACATGGTTCAAATCTCGGCCAGTTTAGCAGGGACTGGCCGAGATTCGAACCATTAATGGGCAGGCTGAATGTACCAAGTTGAACGATCGATCAACTTGGGTACAACCAGCCTGTCGTATTCCCTTACAATTATCACTAGCGGGTCCTAGAGCCGCTAGCAATGATTACTATGTTCTCCCATCGAGGATGGCTTCGCCCCCCCCCCCCCCTGCCGGGAGAAGACAATTGCTGATTCCCCTGACATCACTTGTGGTTGCAGGAAAGAAATTCACTCTGTGTATGGCCAGCCTTAGACAGTTGTCTCCTCTATATTTACGTTCCGGTGTAAAATTTAAGGTAGCCATCACTGTCTGCCTCCATGACAACTGTCGCAAACAGCAATAAAAACCCTGAGAAGGTTTTTAACATCTGCACTATACCTAAAAATAAAACAAAAAAAACGGTTTAGGCTAGAGATACATTTTAATAATGAACTATGTTTAATACAGGTATTAATACACATGTTTTTAACCACTTGAGCCCCGGACCATTATGCTGCCTAAGGACCAGAGGTCTTTTTCCAATTTGGCACTGCGTCGCTTTAACTGCTAATTGCGCGGTCATGCAATGCTGTACCCAAACGAAATTTGCGTCCTTTTCTTCCCACATATAGAGCTTTCTTTTGATGGTATTTGATCACCTCTGCGGTTTTTATTTTTTGCGCTATAAATGGAAAAAGACCGAAAATTTTGAAAAAAAATGATATTTTCTACTTTTTGTTATAAAAAAAATCCAATAAACTCAATTTTAGTCATACATTTAGGCCAAAATGTATTCGGCCACATGTTTTTGGTAAAAAAATTGTCAATAAGCGTATATTTATTGGTTTGCGCAAAAGTTATAGCGTCTACAAACTAGGGTACATTTTCTGTAATTTACACAGCTTTTAGTTTATGACTGCCTATGTCATTTCTTGAGGTGCTAAAATGGCAGGGCAGTACAAAACCCCCCCAAATGACCCCATTGTGGAAAGTAGACACCCCAAGGAAATTGCTGAGAGGCATGTTGAACCCATTGAATATTTATTTTTTTTGTCCCAAGTGATTGAATAATGACAAAAAAAAATATATATTTACAAAAAGTTGTCACTAAATGATATATTGCTCACACAGGCCATGGGCCTATGTGGAATTGCACCCCAAAATACATTCTGCTGCTTCTCCTGAATATGGGGATACCACATGTGTGGGACTTTTTGGGAGCCTAGCCGCGTACGGGGCCCCGAAATCCAATCACCGCCTTCAGGATTTCTAAGGGCGTAAATTTATGATTTCACTCTTTACTGCCTATCACAGTTTCGGAGGCCATGGAATGCCCAGGTGGCACAAAACCCCCCCAAATGACCCCATTTTGGAAAGTAGACACCCCAAGCTATTTGCTGAGAGGCATGGTGAGTATTTTGCAGCTCTCATTTGTTTTTGAAAATGAAGAAAGACAAGAAAAAACTTTTTTTTTTTTCTTTTTTCAATTTTCAAAACTTTGTGACAAAAAGTGAGGTCTGCAAAATACTCACTATACCTCTCATCAAATAGCTTGGGGTGTCTACTTTCCAAAATGGGGTCATTTGGGGGGGTTTGTGCCACCTGGGCATTCCATGGTCTCCGAAACTGTGATAAGCAGTCAAGAGAGAAATCAAAAATTCACGCCCTTAGAAAGCCAGAAGGCGGTGCTTGGTTTTCGGGGTTCCGTACGCGGCTAGGCTCCCAAAAAGTCTCACACATGTGGTATCCCCGTACTCAGGAGAAGCAACAGAATGTATTTTGGGGTATAATTTCACATATTCCCATGGCATGTTTGAGCAATATATCATTTAGTGACAATTTTGTGCAAAAAAAAAAAAAAATTGTCTCTTTCCCGCAACTTGTGTCGCAATATAAAATATTCCATGGACTCGACATGCCTCTCAGCAAATAGCTTGGGGTGTCTACTTTCCAAAATGGGGTCATTTGGGGGGGTTTTGAACTGTCCTGGCATTTTATGCACAACATTTAGAAGCTTATGTCACACATCACCCACTCTTCTAACCACTTGAAGACAAAGCCCTTTCTGACACTTATTGTTTACATGAAAAAGTTTTTTTTTTTTGCAAGAAAATTACTTTGAACCCCCAAACATTATATATTTTTTTAAAGCAAATGCCCTACAGATTAAAATGGTGGGTGTTTCATTTTTTTTTTTCACACAGTATTTGCGCAGCGATTTTTCAAACGCATTTTTTGGGGAAAAAACACACTTTTTTAAATTTTAATGCACTAAAACACACTATATTGCCCAAATGTTTGATGAAATAAAAAAGATGATCTTAGGCCGAGTACATGGATACCAAACATGACATGCTTTACAATTGCGCACAAACGTGCAGTGGCAACAAAATAAATACATTTTTAAAAGCCTTTAAAAGCCTTTACAGGTTACCACTTTAGATTTACAGAGGAGGTCTACTGCAAAAATTACTGCCCTCGATCTAACCTTCGCGGTGATACCTCACATGCATGGTGCAATTGCTGTTTACGTTTGACGACAGACCGCCGCTTGCGTTCGCCTTAGTGCGAGAGCAGGGGGCGACAGGGGTGCTTTTTTTTTTTTTTTTTTTTTTTTCTTTATTATTTTTTTGCTTTTTTATCTTATTTTTAAACTGTTCCTTTCATTTTTATTTTTTTTTAATCATTTTTATTGTTATCTCGGGGAATGTAAATATCCCCTATGATAGCAATAGGTAGTGACAGGTACTCTTTTTTGAAAAAATTGGGGTCTATTAGACCCTAGATCTCTCCTCTGCCCTCAAAGCATCTGACCACACCAAGATCGGTGTGATAAAATGCTTCCCCAATTTCCCAATGGCGCTATTTACATCCAGCGAAATCTAAGTCATAAAATGCTCGTAGCTTCCGGTTTCTTAGGCCATAGAGATGTTTGGAGCCACTCTGGTCTCTGATCAGCTCTATGGTCAGCTGGCTGAATCACCGGCTGCATTTTCAGGTTCCCTGTTGAGACAGGAGAGCCAGAGAAAAACACGGAAGACGGTGGGGGGGGGGCATTCCCTCCCACGGCTTGTAAAAGCAGTCTAGAGGCTAATTAGCCACTAGGATTGCTTTTACATGAAAGCCGACCGCTGGCTGAAAAGAATGATACCAAGATGATACCTAAACCTGCAGGCATCATTCTGGTATAACCACTCAAAGTTGTGAATGGCGTACCTGAAGACAAAAAAATGGTTAACAATAAAGCACAGTAAACGGTAAAGTATAAAAAATTGCATACCTGAAAAGCAAACATGATAAAACATAATAACAATAAAACATTGCAGAATAGAATACAGTAAAAAAGAGCAGAACAATAGAGAGAATAGAGAGAGAGAGAACAATAAAACGACAACTATTTTTTTTTATTTTATATATATATATATATATATATTTTTTTTTTACACTTTTTTTGTAACTAACTTTTATAACTGTAACCGGTTCCAGGTTCGGGTCTCTCAAAATGCGATGGCATCTTGGGAGACCCTGTGAAAGTGTGCCTAGTCTGTGCAATGCTGTACCCTACGCTAATACTCAACTAGTGCATGGTAGCGTTCAAAACATTCACCAATGCAAAGACCAGGATTGTCAGGACAGGAGGGACAATAATAGCGGGTGTCACGCCTATATCCGCGCTAGCTGCAGACACAATATCTTTTTTGGGGGGGTTCGCTGGGTAGGGGTACTCGGGAGGACATAAAGAAAATGCCTCTCATGCAGCCGACTGCATTTGGTTGGGGATGTGAATGGGGGAAGTACGGGCGCTGCAGAAGCGGTGGGTTCCCAATTAGGATTGGCGAATGCAGTAGGAAGGGCACTATGGGCACGACGGGCCTGTGTTTGTCTTTTTGGTGGCAGCGGGACACTACTTGTGCTTGCCACCTCACCAGCTTGAACTGCACTTATGGGACTCGCCACGTCACCAAGTGTTACTGCAGTGCTGGTTTGACTACGACCGGGGTGTACTAGGCCGCTGGCGCTTGCCAGTTCACCAAAACGCTACCAAAAAATCTGTTGGCGATCACAGGGATCAGGCCTGACTCTGCGAACGCTGCAGTTATGCGTTTTAGTCTTTTGTAAGTGACAGTGATCGATCGATACTGCACTTGGGTGGGCTGGGCTGGGCCGGGCGGAGGGGCAAAACGCAGGTGCTAGCAGGTATCTGGGCTGATCCCGCTAACACTGCGTTTGTGAGAACCCTAAACTGCTGGGGATGCTAGTATAGATCTGATCGGATCAGATATTGATCCGTTCAGATACTATACCACTAAGGGTGGTGTACAGTGCGTGCGTGGGTGTTAGCGGTACTGGCGCTAACCTGACGCTGCCTGGGGCTGGTGCTTGCCAGTTCACCAAAATACTACCAAAAAAACTGTTAGCGATCGCAGGGATCAGGCCTGACTCTGCGAACGCTGCAGTTATGCATTTAGTGTTTTGTAAGTGACAGTGATCGATCGATACTGCACTTGGGTGGGCTGGGCCGGGCGGAGGGGCAAAACGCAGGTGCTAGCAGGTATCTGGGCTGATCCCGCTAACACTGCGTTTTTGGGAACCCTAAACTGCTGGGGACACTAGTATAGATCTGATCGGATCAGATATTGATCCGTTCAGATACTATACCACTAAGGGAGGCGTATGCTGCGTGCGTGGGTGTTAGCGGTACTGGCGCTAACCTGACCCTGCCTGGGGCTGGTGCTTGCCAGTTCACCAAAATACTACCAAAAAAACTGTTAGCGGTCGCAGGGATCAGGCCTGACTCTGCGAACGCTGCAGTTATGCGTTTAGTCTTTTGTAAGTGACAGTGATCGATCGATACTGCACTTGGGTGGGCTGGGCTGGGCCGGGCGGAGGGGCAAAACGCAGGTGCTAGCAGGTATCTGGGCTGATCCCGCTAACACTGCGTTTTTGGGAACCCTAAACTGCTGGGGACGCTAGTATAGATCTGATCGGATCAGATATTGATGCGTTCAGATACTATACCACTAAGGGAGGTTATGCTGCGTGCGTGGGTGTTAGCGGTACTGGCGCTAATCTGACGCTGCCTGGGGCGACGCATATCACCGCCGGGCGATCAGGGGGCTAAACCTTTATTCGGTAATAAACGGCGGGTGCCCTGACACTATAAAAAATAAACAAACTAACCAGCGTCAACCGTAACGGTTATACGGTGATCAGTGGTGAAAGGGTTAACTAGGGGGCAATCAAGGGGTTAAAACATTTATTCGGTAGTATATGGGGGTCCCTGACGCTATAAAACGCTGACGGCGAACCTAAATATTTATGTCCCTAACTAGCGTCACCAGCGACACTAATACAGCGATCAGAAAAATGATCGCTTAGTGACACTGGTGACAGGGGGTGATCAAGGGGTTAAAACTTTATTAGGGGGGGTTAGGGGGGTACCCTAGACCTAAAGGGGGGTAACAGTATCTGTCCCAACACTGTAACTGTCACAAACTGACACTATGCAGTAATCAGAAAAAAAAAAAAAAAAAAAAACTGCTGGTGTCAGTTTGTGACAGGGGGGGGGGGTGTGTGATTGGGGGGGGGTCGGGGGGCGATCGGGGGGGGGGGGTCGGGGTGTTTTGTGTGCCTGGCATGTTCTACTGTGTGTGTGTGTGTTGGTGCACTCACATTGATGTCTTCTCTTCTCGGGCCGGAACGGAAATTACCGAGCCGAGGAGAGATGACATCATTTCCTTTGCTGCTGTTTAGCATACAGCAGCAAAGGAATGATTCGATTGGCCGGCGGCGATCGCGAGGGGGGGGCCACGAACGGATGGTCTCCCCCTCACCACCGATCGCCGCTGGACAAAATACGACCGCCTCGGGCACCGGGGGGGGTCCCATCGGACCCCCCACCCGCGGAAGGCAAATCACGTACCCTGTACGTGATTTTGCCTGTCCGTGCCACTTTGCCGACGTACATCGGCGTGAGGCGGTCGTCAAGTGGTTAATAATTTTTAATAACTCTTTGCCAAACGCTTAACATATACATATGCGGCGGCAGGAAAAGTGGGATTTAAAGCTCAGCCACCACACATTTGCTCCCAGCACACTAACCAAGCTGTCACCAACATCTCTTAGTCACAGCTTCTGATCAGGAGTAGGTAGAATGGGATCCAGATCATGTGATCACTGTAAAGCTGCGTACGCACGAGCGGAATGGCCGATAGAAAAAGTCAGACGGAAGCTTTTCATCGTATATTCCGATCGTGTGTGTGCCTCATCGGACTTTTTTTTTTGAAAATTCTGACAGACCTAGAAATAGAACATGTTCTAAATATTTCCGATGGAACCAATTCCTATCGGGAAAACCGCTCATCTGTATGCTGTTCCGATGGACCAAAAACGACGCATGCTCTGAAGCAAGTACGAGACGGAAGCTATTGGCTATTGACTACTGGCTATTGAACTTCTTTTTTCTAGTTCAGTCATATGTGCTGTACGTCACCGCATTCTGGACGGTTGAACTTTGGGCGGACTTTGGTTTGACTGTGTGTAGGCAAGAGCGATTGAATGGAATTCCGTCTGAGAAACCTTCGGAGTTTATTCCGACGGCAAAACCGGTCGTGTGTACGTGGCATAAGAGCTAATCACAGCACTCATGTGATAAAGAAGCCGTGTGCCTCCCAACATCAAAACCCACTTAAAGGGTCATTGGAAGATGGCATGAAGGGGATAGAAAACTAAATGTGTATAGTACGTATGGTTAATTGACATTCTTTATAGCTTCCTATTATATACCGTATTTATCGGCGTATAACACTCACAGGAGTATAACATGCAAATTCATTTTAAGAGGGAAGTTTTACGAAAAAACTTACATTTTAAATAAGGAACTTTGAAGCAAAATAAGGGTCAGTGCCCATATGCAGCCTCACCATTGCCATCAATGCAGCCTGATCAATGCTCATCTGCAGCCTCACAAGTGCCATTAATGCAGGTCCTCTGCTTTTGGAAAAAATATATTTTTTGTGGGGTGTTAAGTCATTTTCAAGTCAAAAATGCAAATTTTAACGTGTGAAAAATGGAAAAAAATATTGGTCTGGCAGTAAAGGAGTTAAAGAGGAGCAACCAGTAAGATCAAGCCGTGGAAGCAGTAACTAGCACGGGCTTTCTGTTGCATAGGTGCATGTGATTGTGCACATACCAAGAGGTATAAGCTGGGACTGCCTGTCTGAGTGTATAGACAAGGGGAGGGAGGTGAGCCAAGAGGCATGCCTGACAGGGAACTTCTAGTTTGCCTGTCTTTATAAACTGGCCATAGCTATTATTATTATTATTATTATTATTATTATTATTATTATTACAGGTACTTACAGTATATAGTTGGATTGAAATTTAGCTGGTTCTGCAGGGACCAGCCAAATTTCAATCCACATGTGTCCATGCCTGTTCGATAGAAATTAATCGTTGGATCAACTTTTGATGAATAAGCTTGCTGGAAAAATGTTCTCAATGAGCTAGCTACAGCCACTGATCAGTGTATTCTGGCAGGGGGGAGTCAGAATACTACAACTGTAGCTTGACATTGCACCCGCAATCCACAGATTTCACTTTTATTACCTGCAAAATCATGTGCATTTTTTTTTAGAAAAGGAGAACCACTTGCCAACTGCCCCATAGCACATTTACTCCTAAAGGGCGGATGCGCTGTGCAGGATCACATATATATACTCGATCCTGCACTTCCGGTTATCAGGCACAAGGGCGCGCCACCAACAATGCCGCTGTGATTTCACAAAGCAGGAGCTGATCAGCAGGTCCCGCAGACCCAATGTCCGTCGGCACCCACTTTATTTATTTTTTTATAGCATAGATTCATCTATGCAACAGTGTTGTCCTCCAATAGATGCGTTGTCTCTAGGGCACAGTTGCTAAGGAAGCTTTTTCTGCTTCCTGGTACCTGTGACCCTGTGAGGACACCGTAAGTGTCCCATATAAATGCATAGGGTGTACGTCAGGCTCCACCCCTCGCTGACGAAGTCCAATAGGACGCAACGCCGCGTACGGGGGGAGGAGCTTAATCACGGACGTCACCCGCTGCCTCCGCCTGTATGTCGGGTCTGCTCGTGCACCGCAGCCCGACTGTATACTTGGTTACTGAAGTTCAGCGCCTGTGAGCGCCTTCTTATTGGTGGTTGTTACCACTTTTTAAAAAAAAGAGCTGAATAAACGGACTACTCTTAGAAGAGTTTCTCTCTCGGTTTTTTATTGGCTGACATCGGGGAGATACTTGGGAGGATATCCCGCTCCAGATTCCTATAGTGCTTGGGGGTCCTTCCTGTGGAGACTCGTGCCTATGCGTGGACATCAGGATTCGGGATTCGGCTCCAGTGACAGCTTCCAGTATACCAACATCCCTGAGTGGATACACGTGAGTTTGACCTCTGCTGTGCAGGGGTCCACAGCATCTGGTAAGCGAATAGATTACACTGGGATCGCATCTCCTTTGACCATTGATGTAAAGATCTGATCTGACAGATTTCATCTGCCTGGATTGAATCTTTGGGGACTTTTTTCATTCATTGTTTTAACATCATTGCGCTGCACTTATTTTGTTTCATGTCATGTTTCAGGCTTTATTGTGATTACCTGTAGTGTTCAGCTTGCATTTTGGGCGAGTGCTTAGGTGTTTGCGCTGATTGTCATTATATATATCATTTCTGTTTAATCACGCTACCTTCAGCAGCATCCATGGAAGTTTTTTCCTTTTTAGAACATAGAGAGGTTAAGCTAAATGAAGTGTTTTCCAACTCTCAGCTCTCTAATGATTCTGATGATATATCCACTTGTTTTAGAAAACTAGGCTACGTATATGAAAAAAAGATAAAAGCCTGGTGGGATATTGCCACATTTGAGCAATACACCAAAGCCAATCTGGTCCCCAGGCGTTTAAGGTGGGATCTTCCCCCTAATGATGGCCTGGTTGATGAAGAGTCAGTTCGGGAGTGGTTCAGTTTTTTTGATAAAAAAGGTCATGAACTCATTGAATTTCTGCTTGAAAGGAAACGGAGAAAAATGACCATGTTGAACAATCAAATTGGGGACCTTAAAAAGAAAATGGAACCACTCCAGAACACAACAGACTTTACCAGGCTTTCGGGAGAGCTTAAGAACAAAATGATGAAGTGGGATAGAGAGATACAGGATAAAAAAAAGAGTAAATACAATAGGGACTCGGGAGATTACATGAAAGGAGAAGTTTTTAAGTGGCAATCAAAATTACCTGCCCAAGATACAGGGACTGATAATAATATACCGGTTCAGACCCAATCTAGACCTACTCCACACACTCCCAGCGCCCAACCCAGACCTTCCAACTCACAGGGAGCAGTCCCAAAGAGATATCCCTATCCCCAAAACAGAGGGAGAGGACAGTCAAACAGAGGGAATTCATATAGGGGAAATCAAGGATCTTATCCTATGCCTTACAACCAAGCATATAGGGATAACAGTCGGGGTCCCCCCCGACCACCTAGAGGGAGACATACCAGTAACGCATCTAATAGAGGTCAATACCCTCATAATTATCCCAACCAATATAGTGGTCACTACCAATATGAAAGAACTCCGGTTCCTACACAGAACCGATTCTCTCCATTGCGGTATGATAACTACCAACAGGAAGAGGGTTTTTTAGGGAACCCCCAATCCCATTGGCCAATACCATGGGAGGGCACCCCGGGTGGAAACAATGGGGGAGGAAAAAGAAGGGAAAGAGAGGGCGAAGAGCCGGAAGAAAATTACAAAAGAAAAAAAATCACACTAGGGACAGGGATCTATAATATCAGTGGTACGGTTCTGTCAGAGGATGAACTGAAGGTTTTAGATAAAGGTCTCAAGTTTGCCCCTGTAAAAAATTTTAATAAATTCCAGACATATATCAGCCTCCAAAAGTTCATTAGGACCCTTAATATTAAAAGATATTTTTTATCTAAACCAGGGGAGAAGTCTAGTCAGATAGGTAACACTGCCCCTACAGGTGGCCATTCAGGCCTGGCCAACAAATCTATCTTCAATCCACCTAAAAATGACCATCGTCACATTGAAGTATTTAAGAATATGGTTAGCAGTGATCTGCAGGAGATGAAGGTCAAAAGGATAGGTGACCCTGCGTATCTTAAAAAAGGTATCAGCACATTGGAAAAAAACAAAGACGTTGTCATCCGCCCCGCGGATAAAGGGGGCGGGGTTGTGGTCATGAGTAAATCATATTACAAATTGGAAATGGAGCGACTTTTATCTGACAACAAAACTTATAAATTATTAAATAATGATCCAGTGTTTAAATTCAAGGAAGAACTAAACCAGCTTGTCACATTAGGCAAAGCACAGGGAGTATTGAATAAGAAAGAGGCCTCTTATCTTAACCCCAGTGCTTGTAGAAGACCCATAATCTATTTTTTGCCCAAAATCCATAAGGATGCCAGTTCCCCCCCAGGCCGTCCTATCGTTAACGGTATTGACTCGGTTACTGCTCGCCTGGGTCAATATATAGATTATTTTTTAAAACCCCTAGTGTCTAATACTAAAGCATATCTGAAAGACACTAAACACATTATTCAAATTCTGGATAATGTTACATGTAAAGAAAATAGTCTTTTAGTTACTGCTGACGTAAGCTCTCTCTACACCATTATAGGCCATAGAGATGCTCTTGCGTCTGTACAATGGGCTCTTAATGGATCTAGTCTCCCCCTCCCTGTAAAAGATTTTATAGTGAGGGCGCTGGATTTCTGCCTATCCAGAAATTATTTCTGGTATGGTGGAAGATTTTTTCTCCAAACGCTTGGAGTCGCAATGGGGGCCAGGTTTGCGCCCAGCGTTGCCAATATCTTCATGGTTCTATGGGAGGAGGAGGTGGTCTTTGGCAGTAGACCGGCTCAGCTGGTCTGCTACCAAAGATACATCGACGATCTGATTATGATATGGGAGGGAGACCTCATAAGCTTGCAAATGTTCATGTCCAAACTCAACGGTAACAATAAGGGGATCCACCTGTCCTGGAATGCGGATCCCATGTGTATTTCTTTTCTAGATCTCGAAATATTTAAGCAGGGGGACAAGTATGCCACAAAAAACTTTTTTAAACCCACGGACAGGAATGGATTTATACCGCTGGACAGTTGTCACCACCATTCCTGGCTGTACAATATCCCCAGAGGACAGTTTATCCGGTTGAGGAGAAACTGCACCCTTGACTCCGACTATTTTACTCAAGCTGAGATTCTAGCCAACCGCTTCTTGCAGAAGGGTTATAAGGAGGAGCAGATTAGAAGTGATCTGACTAGTGTGGGTGGTTTACAACGCACTTCTCTCATTGCTCAAAAACCTATCAACTCCAACTCACCCCAGGATAATTTTGAGTATAAAATTATCCTCGATTACAACATCCAATATAAAAAGTTCGAGAGAATAATTTCTAAGCACTGGGAAATTCTTAAAAGAGATAACGTGTTGGGTCCAGCACTGCCTCCCCGGCCAAAATTTGTATATCGGAAACCTACTACACTAAGAAATATTTTGGCACCCAGTGTTGTGGATCCCCCTACATTCAAGGAAGAAAACAGGATTTGCAACCTGCTTACAGGCTTTTACGCATGTGGTAGGTGTCCGGCCTGTAAACAATGCAAGGGGAATATGAAAAGAAAGAAAGAGTTTACAGTGTCTACCACCAATAAACAATATAATATCAAACAATTTATCACGTGTAACACGGTGGGGGTTGTTTACATGTTGGAATGCGAATGCGGGCTCCAATACGTAGGGAGGACCTCAAGACCTATGGGAGTCTGCATCGCGGAGCATGTGAACAACATTAAAAAGGACTCATTACTCATAGTGTCTCCAAACATTTTAGAAGATGTCATGACCGTAATCCTAGACACTTAAAATTTTGGGGTATAGAAAGAGTTAATCCACACTGGCGGGGGGGTAATTACATTAGACAGCTAAGTCAGCGGGAATCCATGTGGATTCATGAGACCCAGGTTTTATTCCCTAACGGGTTGAATGTGGATTTTGATCTTAATTGCTTTATTTCCAACAAATAGTCGTATTACTTTGTTAAATAAATATAGTGTTTGTATTTTGTAATTTTTATATATAGTGTGATATTTTACTGCATTATTATTTTATACGCTGTAATTTTAGGAGTTATGTGCCCTCTTTTTTCATTGATTTTAGAGAAATTTTATTAAGGAATTTTTATGTAAACAGAGGAGACAGCGGGAGACTTCTTTATAGTTTTTTTTTAATATTGGATGGTGTCCGCCCCCTTTTTTGTATGATGATATATAAGAGGCTTAATTATGCCCTTATACCATACATTACTTTTTAGGGCTGCTTGCTAAATTTAGAATTAAAAGCATTCGGGTATCTCCATACAACGATTTATTTATTTTTTTATAGCATAGATTCATCTATGCAACGGTGTTGTCCTCCAATAGATGCGTTGTCTCTAGGGCACAGTTGCTAAGGAAGCTTTTTCTGCTTCCTGGTACCTGTGACCCTGTGAGGACACCGTAAGTGTCCCATATAAATGCATAGGGTGTACGTCAGGCTCCACCCCTCGCTGACGAAGTCCAATAGGACGCAACGCCGCGTACGGGGGGAGGAGCTTAATCACGGACGTCACCCGCTGCCTCCGCCTGTATGTCGGGTCTGCTCGTGCACCGCAGCCCGACTGTATACTTGGTTACTGAAGTTCAGCGCCTGTGAGCGCCTTCTTATTGGTGGTTGTTACCACTTTTTTAAAAAAAGAGCTGAATAAACGGACTACTCTTAGAAGAGTTTCTCTCTCTGTTTTTTATTGGCTGACATCGGGGAGATACTTGGGAGGATATCCCGCTCCAGATTCCTATAGTGCTTGGGGGTCCTTCCTGTGGAGACTCGTGCCTATGCGTGGACATCAGGATTCGGGATTCGTCTCCAGTGACAGCTTCCAGTATACCAACATCCCTGAGTGGATACACGTGAGTTTGACCTCTGCTGTGCAGGGGTCCACAGCATCTGGTAAGCGAATAGATTACACTGGGATCGCATCTCCTTTGACCATTGATGTAAAGATCTGATCTGACAGATTTCATCTGCCTGGATTGAATCTTTGGGGACTTTTTTCATTCATTGTTTTAACATCATTGCGCTGCACTTATTTTGTTTCATGTCATGTTTCAGGCTTTATTGTGATTACCTGTAGTGTTCAGCTTGCATTTTGGGCGAGGGCTTAGGTGTTTGCGCTGATTGTCATTATATATATTGTTCGGTACACAAGCAGAATGGTAGTCTGCCAATGTAAACAAGGCAGGTTGCCGTTCTGTTAGTACAGAAGGCATGGATCCTTTGTTCCTGTAAAGCAGAAACACTGATCCATTCCTTCCACTAGTCAAAAACCCTCCCATACTACACTGAATCACCAGCTATGGACACCCTTTGATCGCTCCTGATGTTGACCCCTTCCCAGCCAGTGTCATTAGTACAGTAACCGTGCATGTGTTTAGCACTGATCACTGTATTAGTGTCACTGGTCCCCAAAAAAGTGTTAAAAGTGTCAATTAGGTGTCCGATTTGTCCACCGCAGTATTGCAGTCCTGCTATAAGTTGCTGATCGCCGCTATTACTAGTAAAAAAAAATAATATAAATAATAATACATATTTGCCTAAATTAATGATGAAATTTGTTCTTTTTTTTTACATTTTTTATTGGATATGTTTTAGAGCAGAAAGTGAAAAACATTTTTTTTTTTTTTTTCAAAATTGTCGGTCATTTTTTGTTTATAGCGCAAAAAATAAAAACCATAGAGTTGATCAAATACCATAAAAAAAAACTCTATTTGTGGGAAAAAATGGCGTGGTCAGGAAGGGGGGTAAATGTTCTGGAGGTGAAGTGGCTAAATGTAGCACAGGTGTAAAAAACAGACAGGCTACAGTCTAGGTTAAAAAAATCTAACTACATAATAAGCTGATTTTACAAGTTCAGCTCCTTTAAGGCAAAGTTCACATTTACCACAAAGCTGCCTATGCAGATAAGGGGTGTTTGTAGATAGAAACAAACTGTGCAGCTCTGACTAAAGTTGAATAAAGCCTTTCCTATAGGTGTAGGCCATTTACATACTATATGAAGCCTGAGTGGAATACTCCCAGGATGTTGCTAATTACTCCCACATACCCCCCAACCATTCCGAATTCGCCGGGACCGTCCCATGATTTGATCTAAGTATCGGCGTCTCTGGAAATCAAAGCTGTGGCTTGCCTGTAAGCATACACTAGTGCGGGCACCAGTAACACGCCCTGTGCCTTGTGCGGAATGTCTGGGGTCCCGCACTGCTGTGTATGTGTGACAGACAGCCAGCGGTGAGAGATTCTGGCTGCGGCACACATATACAGTGCATGCCAGAGTGGTTTGTGGCTCCTCCCAGTGGCATACAGGGGACAGTGGCCCCGGGTGCAACATCTAGAGGGGCAGGTGAAGAATTGGTCCCGTGCCCACTGTCCCCACTCCCGAGTATGCTGTGCGGCGTGCGCTCACTCTTATGCCGCGTACACACGAGCGGACATTACGGCGGACTTTGCCCGGCGGACTTTTCGACGTACTTTCCGACGGACTTTGTGAATGAACGGACTTGCCTACACACAATCCACCAAAGTCCGTCGAATTCATACGTGATGACGTACGACCGGACTAAAACAAGGAAGTTCATAGCCAGTAGCCAATAGCTGCCCTAGCGTGGCTTTTTGTCCGTCGAACTAGCATACAGACGGCGGACTTTTCGACCGGACTCGATTTCAACGGATAAATTTAAAACAAGTTTCAAATCTAATTCCGTCGAACTTTTGAGAAAACAAAGTCCGCTGGAGCCCACACACATCGAATTGTCCGACGAAATCCAGTCCGCCGGGCAAAGTCCGCCGTAATGTCCGCTCGTGTGTACGCGGCATAAGGCACGCAGGCAGGCGAAGTTGGTGCCATACTGTATGCGCTGTCCGATCGGTTCCCCACAGCAATGCTATTCCCGGACTGTCAACATTATGTGTAGAGAGCCAAGTTGCGAGCGGCGGAAGAGAGGAGATCAATGTCACTGCTGGTCAGTGTACAGGAGCAGAGCACTGTGTGGATTGGGGTCTATGGAGGATGTGTGAGAGATCTATTTTATAGTACTCTACTACTCTTATCTACTCTGCACTGGGGGGTACTGAGATATGGGATGGGCACTAGTACAGGGGTATTACAGCTGAATCACTTCTTTCTTGCAGTGTCAATTCTTAGTCCACAGGCTCGCACAGATCTTGGCTCACGCCCCTTCTTCTTACTTGGGTGTAACATTTACCAAATATTTCAACTGCAGAGGTACCAGAAGTCCCAGAATGCTCCACACCATGGCTTGCTGGCTGCAGTAGTACCTGGAAAGCTGGATTGCCCTGTAGCATGGCTTGCTCATACCTCCCAACCATCAGGATTTGATCTAAGTCCAGACGAATCAAGGCTTTGTCCCGGAGTGGAGCCAAGTGCTGGAACAAGTTGCACAAGCATGTACTAGCGCAGGCACTAGTAACACCCGCCCTGCGCCTTGTGCGGGGTGTTTCAGGTCCTGCACTGCTGTGTATGTGTCGCAGGCAGCTGGCGGTGAGAGATGCCAGCTGCCACACACATATACAGTGCATGGCAGTGCAGCTTGCGGCTCCTCCTCCTCCTTGGCTGTTCAGGGGAGAGTCATGTCATGCCTGGATCTATGGGAGTGGTGGGGTGGGTGGGTTGTCCCCCCCTTCCATATTTCACCAGTGCCCTCCTCCCAGATTTCCAGGTGACATGAGGGGGAGAGGTTTGCTGAAGGGGGGCTATTAAGGTTAATGTGGGGGGGGGTATTTTTGCTAAAGGGAGGTATGGGAAAGGGGGATTTGTGTTAGGAGGGGGTGGGGGGATTTGAGCTAAGAGGAAGAATGGGGGGGATTTGACCCCCCATACCCTGCCTTAATGACTCCTGTCCTCTGTCCTGCTGACCCCTGTACCCTTCCCTACTGACTTCTGTCCTGCTGACCCCTGTACCCTTCCCTGCTGACTCCTGTCCTCTGTCCTGCTGACCCCTGTACCCTTCCTTACTGACTCCTGTCCTCTGTCCTGCTGACCCCTGTACCCTTCCCTACTGACTCTTGCCTCTGTCCTGCTGACCCCTGTACCCTTCCCTACTAACTTCTGTCCTCTGTCCTGCTGACCCCTGTACCCTTCCCTACTAACTTCTGTCCTCTGTCCTGCTGACCCCTGTACCCTTCCCTACTGACTTCTGTCCTCTGTCTTGCTGACCCCTGTACCCTTCCCTACTGACCCCTGTCCTCTATCCCGCTGATCCCTGTCTTCTGCCCTTGTGACCCTTCTTCTCTGCCATACTGACCCCTGGGCCCTGCCCTGCTGACCCCTGTATAAATATAAGGAAGCCCAGGTTTTATTTAACCGCACTCCTCCATTTTGACACAGATCTCTTCCTTCATCAAGTGTCCCTCATTTTGAAGTTCAAAAGTTGGGAGGTATGCTCCCAGGACGTTGATAAGTGAGGCCTAGTCATTACTGCTCACCTCCACCATCACAGGAGTGCAGGGCTGCTGATAGAAATCGCGGGGCCCTGTACAGACTACCTGACAGGGCCCCCCCAAGAAAATATTAAAGCTATATTTCGCTAAAAATACAATAAAACTATTAGCAGACACGAATACAACATAACTCTTATGCCCCGTACACACGGTTGGACATTGATCGGACATTCCGACAACAAAATACTAGGATTTTTTCCGACGGATGTTGGCTCAAACTTGTCTTGCATACACACGGTCACACAAAGTTGTCAGAAAATCCGATCATTCTGAGCGCGGTGACGTAAAACACGTACCTATAAACTGGGCAGTAGCCAATAGCTTTCATCTCTTTATTTATTCTGAGCATGCGTGGCACTTTGTCCGTCGGATTTGTGTACACACGATCGGAAATTCCGACAACGGATTTTGTTGTCAGAAAATTTTATAGCCTGCTCTCAAACTTTGTGTGTCGGAAAATCCAATGGAAAATGTGTGATGGAGCCCACACACGGTCGGAATTTCCGACAACAAGGTCCTATCACACATTTTCAGTCGGAAAATCCGACCGTGTGTACGGGGCAATAGAATTCCTGCCAAATCTAAAAGATAAAACTGAGTTAATAAATAAAAATGAAGGCGAGATGAAAAAAATATACAGGATCAGAGGGAGAGAAACAAAAGACAGAACACAAAACTCCTATAGAAGCAGTAAATTTTAAATCAGTGTGCATGGAGCCTAAGTTAGAGAGATAAATTCAGGAGCAGAAATAGTCTTAAAAACCAGTGCTGAAAAGAGAGGAGGGGGCTCACACAGGGAGGGGGATTAGTGAAGGACGACTGTCTCTTTCTTAGCAGATAAAAACTGGCAGCAGGGATAGGCATACCTCCCAACTGTCCCTGATTTCAAGGGACTGTCCCTGATTTGGAGCAATGTCCCTCTGTCCCTCATTCCTCCTCATTTTTCCCTCATTTTGGTCTGATCTATATAGATATATATAAAATGTACTTTTTATCTATCAAAAAGTGTTTTCCAGAGCTAAACCTTTCATCTGATTTCTAAATTGCTGCATTTGTAAATTCCAAAAGCCAATATAAAGGAATAGTAGTGGTAAAAAAAAACACTTGTGGGTTTAACCAATCTTGTTTTTTTTGTACAATTCTCCTTTAAGGGGGCGTGGTAAAGGGTGTGTCCTATGCCTGCATACATTTTGCTGATAGGTGTCCCTCATTCCCATCTCAAAAAGTTGGGAGGTATGGGGATAGGGGAGGAGAGCAGCTTTCATCTACTGGAGGTAAAGAAACACCATTGTCGTCTGTCACTATTCCCCCTCCCTGTGTGGGCCCCCCTATGTTATCGGGCCCTGTACACAGGGGCTGGTGGCCACTCTATCAGTGGCCCTGCAGGAGTGAGCTGTTAAATGCTGAGCTCAGAGCTACTGCATCAGGGGGGAGAAAGAGTATGTATGGGGGGGGTTTGAATCAGAGAAAGAGCTCACTCCTGTGATGGTGGAGGTGAGCAGTGATGACTAGGCCTCACTTAGCAACATCCTGGGAGTACTTAGCAACATCCTGGGAGTATTCCAATCAGGCCTCATAAGGTATGTAAATGGCCTACACCTATAGCAAGGGTAATATTCATCTCTAGTCAGATCTGCACAGTTTGTTCTAATCTACAAACATCTCTTACCTGCATAGGCAGTTTTTTTTGTAAAGATGAACTATCCTTTTAAAGTGATTATGAATCTTTGTTTTTTATTTTTTTTCAAATAACAAACATGCAATGCTTGCCTGCGCTGTGCCCCCCCCCCCCCCCCTACACACTAAGTGCCCACCATAGCTAGCCACTTGCTATAGGGACACTCATGCATGCTCACTCCTTGTATCCAAAAAAGCTGCTACGTATCTAGTGAAACACAATAAAATGGCAACGCATTTTGTCTAAAAAAAAAAAAGTCTTCTAAATCTCAGATTATCTATTACCATATATACTCTAGTATAAGCTTAGTTTTTCAGCACATTTTTTTGGCTACCCCCCCCCTCCCCCCCTGGGTTGTACTCGAGTGGATGTCCCACTTAAGAGAAAAATGTCCCGAAAATGGAGCCGAAAAAGGGGCAGGGCCGTCTCGCTGGGTGCCGCACATGTATCCGCCCGGCACCCCTGTCAGTTTCCCCTCCCTCCCATGCTGTGTGTCAGAGATCTGAATGGCCGTGCAGCCGCTGTAACGATGTCCCGCCTCCTAGATCGCTGCTTGTGATAGACGGCACACTGATCCAATGCTAGGAATCATTGCGCTGTGTGTCATAGGAGGCGGGACATCGTTACTGCGGCTGCACAGCGATTCAGATCCAGCTCTGACACACAGCGTGACATCGTGACATCTCATTACCAGGCACTGGTAGGCTGTACCTGATGGGTACTGGTAGGCTGCATGTCATGGGCACTGATAGGCTGTACATGATGGGCACTGGCAGACTGCATGTCATGGGCACTGATAGGCTGTACATGATGGGCACTGGTAGACTGTATGTCATGGGCACTGATAGGCTGTACATGATGGGCATGGCAAGTTGCATGTCATGGGCACTGATAGGCTGTACATGATGGGCACTGGCAGACTGCATGTCATGGGCACTGATAGGCTGTACATGATGGGCACTGGCAGGCTGCATTTCATGGGCACTGATAGGCTGTACATGATGGGCACTGGCAGACTGCATGTCATGGGCACTGATAGGCTGTACATGATGGGCACTGGCAGGCTGCATTTCGTACCCTAGGCTTATTCTCGAGTTAATACGTTTTCCCAGTTTTTTGTGATAAAATTAGGTGCTCTTGGCTTATATTTGGGTCGGCCTATACTCGAGTATATATGGTATTTAAAGTAGAATTATAGGCAAACTTTTTTTTTTCTTCATTTTGGATAGAGCAAGGGAGGGTTATAACCCCTGTCAGATTTTTTTTCACCATCTGTGTCTCATTGCAGAGATGTCCCTTCTCTTCCTGTTCCATAGCCAAACAGGCTGCAAATTAAGGGAATTCCTTGGAGACCCCCAGGTCATCCAGAACTAGTTTCCCAATTGGAAGATTCTACCTTTATTACTTTTCTGGGGACAACCCAAAATTTTGGATTTTCTTTTACTTTCATTTTCGATAATAATGGTAAACAGGACAAATAGAGAGGAGGAATCTCCTGACAGGGACACAGACAGCAGTAAAAACTGTTATGCCTCGTACACACGGTCGGACTTTGTTCGGACATTCCGACAACAAAATCCTAGGATTTTTTCCGACGGATGTTGGCTCAAACTTGTCTTGCATACACACGGTCACACAAAGTTGTCGGAAAATCCGATCGTTCTAAACGCGGTGACGTAAAACACGTACGTCGGGACTATAAACGGGGCAGTGGCCAATAGCTTTCATCTCTTTATTTATTCTGAGCATGCGTGGCACTTTGTCCGTCGGATTTGTGTACACACGATCGGAATTTCCGACAACGGATTTTGTTGTCGGAAAATTTTATATCCTGCTCTCAAACTTTGTGTGTCGGAAAATCCGATGGAAAATGTCCGATGGAGCCCACACACGGTCGGAATTTCCGACAACACGCTCCAATCGGACATTTTCCATCGGAAAATCTGACCGTGTGTACGGGGCATTAGGCATTCTAATCCTTCTCCAAACCTAAAAAAAAAAGTGTTTAGTTATACTTTTAATGAGCTTATAAAATACATATATAGATACAGAATAAGACAGTCTTTTGAAGCTGCAGCTTCCACAGCTTGGAATTCAGCTTTACGTATTCTTCAGGATTTACCTTTATCAAAGACCTGGGCATTTCTGTGGTGCTCATATGTAGAATTGTTCCCAACAGGGGCAATGTGGGGGGTCCAGGAGGCAAATTTTGGCTCTGTAACTTCTTCTTCCATGAGAAAAAATATGCAACAAGACTGACACAGACAGCCAGGAGAATCGAGCCCGTCACTCCCAGCTCCATAGTCTTTCTACACAAACACACGAATACAGGAAGTGTTCTGTATACAGCCACACTAATATATACAGTACATATGCTCTCTTAGCTTGCTGGGCGTGTTTTCTCAGGTCAGTAGGGAAACTATGATACGTAGATAAGCCAGATGACTGGGATAAAAGCCAACACAACACAGTTGGCCTAGGGGCCTATTTTTGTTTTATGGCTCTGTACTCATCGCTGTATTACTAATATTTACTCAGCTGGTGTTATGACCTCTGTATGCACATACATTCATACCTCCAATGTAAGCATACCATAGTGATTTATCTCTGCTTGTGCCTTTACTTTAGGAAGTTCAGAAACCACAGTCGCTCAATGCAGGGGCCTGCAGGCAGGCTTTTAACTTGCTGCAATAACATTCATTTTTTGATTCATCAAAGCAGACTTGCACTCAACTGCAAGGTCCTCTTATTCAGCACTGGCCACCTCCAAATGTTTAATTACTACATTACTTTAGAAAAGGTGCCTTGTCATGAGATTTGGGATACTCCCCGGGATCTTGCAGAAACGATCATGACGCCACCCACTTCAGTGTGAAAGCTGGGTGTATAGTAAGCAGAGGCGGCTCTTTAATTAGGCAAATTAGGCAATTGCCTTAGGCCTCGCCCCCTTAAGGGCCTCGCGGGCCGCGGCTGCCTAATTTGCCTGACATTCTGACAAGATGGATGGGACATTCTGACAAGCCGACAGTGTGGGGTGAGCGAGCCGAGCGCTGCACGACTGACGCCGCCGCCTGTGTGAGCTGATGACTCTGAGCCAGGCTCCGCAGACGGCTCTCAGCTCAGTCAGCTCAGGCTGCAGCATCCTCCAATAGCATGCTCCACCGCCGCGGCGCCGTCCTTTTAGCCTGTCCCCCCTAGTGCATGGCGGCGGGAGTTGTAGTTTTTCACAGCACAGAACAGACTTGGCCCTCTGGTGCCTGTGCTGTGCAGAGACTACAACTCCCAGATTGCACTGCAGCCTGCAGGGAGCTTGAAGAAACATCACTCACCTGTCCAGTGTCCAGCTTCTCATGCTGCCTTTAGAAGGATAGGGGACCGAGGAGCAGGTATAGTGTATTGTACACTCACATGTCACATCTCTACTAAATGCTGTCTGTACATTACCCTGTCTTCTATGGTCTCATGGTCATGGTCTTTACCCTGTCTATCCCCACTCCCCAGTATCCTGTCTGTCCCCAGTACCCTGTCTGTCCCCAGTACCCTGTCTGTCCCCAGTGCCCTGTCTGTCCCCAGTACTCTGTCTGTCCCCAGTACCCTGTCTGTCCCCAGTACCCTGTCTGTCCCCAGTACCCTGTCTGTCCCCAGTACCCTGTCTGTCCCCAGTACTCTGTCTGTCCCCAGTACCCTGTCTGTCTCACGATCTGTCCCCAGTACCCTGTCTGTCCCCAGTACCATGTCTGTCCCCAGTACCCTGTCTGTCCCCAGTACCCTGTCTGTCTCACGGTCTGTCCCCAGCACCCAGTCTGTCTACCGGTCTGTCCCCAGCTCCCGATCTGTCCCCAGTTCCCGATCTGTCCCCAGCACCCGGTCTGTCTCCCGGTCTGTCCCCAGCACCCTGTCTGTCTCCCGGTCTGTCCCCAGCACCCTGTCTGTCTCCCGGTCTGTCCCCAGCACCCTGTCTGTCTCCCGGTCTGTCCCCAGCACCCTGTCTGTCTCCCGGTCTGTCCCCAGCACCCTGTCTGTCTCACGGTCTGTCCCCTGCACCTTGTCTGTCTCACGGTATGTCCCCAGTACCCTGTCTGTCTCACCGTCTATCCCCAGCACCCTGTCTGTCTCACGGTCTGTCCCCAGCGCCCTGTCTGTCTCATGGTCTGTACCCTGTCTCAGTGCTGTGTCTTGGCCTAGGCCAACAAGGCCCAGGCCTAGGACAGCACTTTGCAGGGGCGGCAAAAAAGCCGCCCCGCAAAAAAAAAGTCCCCCCCTGACCCATCATCCCGAGTCCCAGCTCCCGCGGCCACCTCCTGCACAAATACAGCCCAGGCAGGCGGGCGGGCAGCCGGCTTGCTGTATGTAGCGCCGCATTTGTAAATTTTATGGGCATGCTTGGCCGGGGGGACTGGTGCCACCATAAGCGGCCGGTGAATCTCCAGACCGGCTGCACGTAATTTGTCCCTTGGCAACATTTGATGGGCACAGTGGTGGCATTTGAGGGGCATACTGTGGCTGCATTTGATTTGGCACAGTGAGGCTGCATTTGATTGGGCACAGTGAGGCTGCATTTGATTGGGCACAGTAAAATCACTTTTTGCATACTTGTTGTTACATTAAACAGGTTATGTGCAAGAATATGTTGTAAAATTATTTTCTTTTTGTTTTATACTTTGTTGACAAATTTATTTCACATTTAAGAGACAGCACCGAGGATAATGAGCAAGTATGTGTGTGTGTGTGTGTGTGTGTGTGTGTGTGTATATGAGAGGTATCCTATGTTTAATGATATTTGAATAAAGAATAATTGGTCAGAGAAAATTATAGAAACTGTGAGTTTGTAGGATTTAAGGCTGTTAATATATACATTCATATAGTTCATTTTTATCACCTATATTATTTTTCCCATTATGGGAGTTAGTGGGGCCTCATGTCTAAGTTTTGCCTAAGGCCTCACAAAGTCTAGAGCCGCCTCTGATAGTAAGTACTCTATATGTCTTAGCTTTTTTTCCACAGGTGTTTTTTTTGCTACTGCCGTAATGTGGTGGTTGGAAGGCTGGATCCATGTGAACTGAGTTTGTTTCTAAGACACTTATCAAGAGCCCCCTCTTTGGAATATATATGCCTTGACTACCATGCTGTCTTTACGGTGAGTTACTCACATTGGGTCTGGACGGTTCCCCTTTGGGAAGATGGTCCTTTAATTTTAAGATTATGTGTATAAGACCATTGGCTGCTTACTTATTGTACCTGCATTTTCCACCTGAGAGGCAGTGGCTTCACCTTGGCTTACTCATTTGCACCTCTATGGCAATATACACATGTTATCAATTCCAGTCTACTCCACTGTCTGATATTACTCTATTAAAGATTAGTTGGGTCCAATGTGTTGTTTCTGTCACATGTGATCCTAAAGAAGGATTCCTGAAACGTGTTGAGTCCACATCTGTAATCACAATCTTTGCATGTTTTGAACCTATACAGAGAGTAATTTTTAATGTTGTGTAATAGATTTTTAATGGTACATAATAATATTGTTTTTATGGCACTCAGTTTCTTTTCTATATGTCCACACAATGTCCATGACTACATATTCTGTTCATAGTGGTCCATGATTTGCTGGGATGTGGACATATAGCACACACTGTCTGGGCTTCACTCCCACTATAGATGATTGGAAGTGGCCTTTGTTGAATAAATGGACCTAGGATTTGATTGTGCTAGTGTTCTGCCACTATTTATAGTGCTTTTATTTATTCTTTTTATACTTATTTTGAAATTAAGCAATTTGTGTGTATTTTTTTGTATATTTTATTAATGATCACATTATAAATTATCAAAAATTTAGCACAAAAAGTTTATTGTATGAAGATGAAACAAACGTGTTACACATAATCCTATAATTCCAAGCACTTTCAGCTGTTTCCATTTTCATTATCATCTCCATGGTGTCATTATCGTGGTTCCACGTACAGTTGGTATGTTCTCAGTATAACACCATTTTTGCCGGGTTCTGGGGTTATTTCAATATCTTCTAGAGCTTTGTTTGTCTTCAGCTGAAGCTTCTGAAGTATGGTGGTAAGGAAAATAAAGATCTCCATTCGAGCCAGACCCTCTCCAAGACAACTTCTTTTCCCTGTGGGTAACAAAATAGTCTCTTATAGAAATAACCATCATACAAGAGAATTTTATATGAGAGCAAAAGCCTTCTCCAACACCACCTAGTAGGATTATCCCTTTCATGACTTATGCCCCGTACACACGGTTGGACTTTGTTCGAACATTCCGACAACAAAATCCTAGGATTTTTTCCGACGGATGTTGGCTCAAACTTGTCTTGCATACACACGGTCACACAAAGTTGTCGGAAAATCCAATTATTCTGAACGCTAGTGACGTAAAACACGTACGTCGGGACTATAAACGGGGCAGTGGCCAATAGCTTTCATCTCTTTATTTATTCTGAGCATCCGTGGCACTTTGTCCGTCGGATTTGTGTACACACGATCGGAATTTCCGACAACAGATCTTGTTGTCGGAAAATTTTATATCCTGCTCTCAAACTTTGTGTGTCGGAAAATCCGATGGAAAATGTTCGATGGAGCCCACACATGGTCGGAATTTCCGACAACACGCTCCGATCGGACATTTTCCATCGGAAAATCCGACCGTGTGTACGGGGCATAAGCCTATTTTTGAAATTTGGTGTTTACAAGTTAAAATCCGTATTTTTTGCTAGAAAATTACTTAGAACCCCCAAACATTATATATATTTTTTTAGCAGAGAATCTAGAGAATAAAATGGCGATTGTTGCAATATTTTATATCACACGGTATTTGTGCAGCGGTGTTTTAAACGCAAATTTATGGGAAAAGGGACACTTTCATGAATTTTAAAAAATCCAAACAGTATCGTTACCCCAATTTTTTTTTTTTATAATGTGAAAGATGATGTTACGCCAAGTAAATAGATACCAAACATGTCACACTTTATAATTGCATGCACTTGTGGAATGGCGACAAACTATGGTACCTAAGAATTTCCATCGGCGACGCTTTAAATTTTTTTACGGTTACCAGGTTAGAGTTACAGAGGAGGTCTAGTGCTAGAATTATTTTTCTCGCTATGACACGACCGCGGCGATACCTCACATGAGTGATTTGAACACCGTTTACATATGCGGGCGCGACTTCCGTATGCGTTTTCTTTGCTGCGCGAGCTTGCGGGGACGGGGGCGCTTTAAACATTTTTTTTCTTATTTATTTTATTTATTTTTATTTTTTAAATTGTGTTTAAAAAAAATTTAAAAAAAAATTTATCACTTTTATTGCTGTCACAAGGAATGTAAACATCCCTTGTGACAGTAATAGGTGGTGACAGGTACTCTTTATGGAGAGATTGGGGTCTAAAAGACCCCCGATCCCTCCTTTGCACTTCACAGTATTCAGATCGCCAAAAACGGAGATTCTGAATACTGTGTATCTTTTTAAAACCGGCGCCATTGGCAGCTGAGTAAACAGGAAGTGACGTCATGACATTGCTTCCGCGTTTACAATTATAAGGCTGGAACGCAGCCACCCACAGCTTCGTTCCAGCCCGCCTCCAGCCGCCGGAGGCAGCTGATTGGTCACTGGGCCTCCCGCCGGAGGCCCGGTAAGAGCGGCGGCGGGAGGGGGGGACGTCCCCTCCCAGTCCTCCGGTATAACAGCCGAGCGTCTTTTAACCACATCAGTTGTTATATCTGGATAGTCGATCGCCCGCTGTAAACAACGGTACCGGGATGATGCCTGCAGCTGTGGGCATCATCCCGGTATAACCCCCGCAAAGCCCAGTACGCACATCTGCGTACGCTCGGCAGGAAGGGGTTAAATTCTTATTTCAAAGCAGTGGTGGTGAGCCGCTCTGGTTGCTATTACAAGAGAGCCGACCACCGGCTCTTAAAAAAATGGTACCGGGATGATGCTTGCAGCTGCAGGTATCGTCTCAATATAACCACCAAAAGTCCAGCGACGTATCGGTACATCTATGGATGGGAAGTGCTTAAACAAGAAATTTGGTAAATTTAAAATCAAATAAATGGTTTGTTATTTTACCTATAGAGAATGGTATGAAGGCTTCATTGTTCTTCAACTGTCCATCTTTATCCAGGAAGTGTCCAGGATCAAACTTTTCTGGGTGCCTAAAATATTTCGGGTCCTTTAGCACAGAAGTCATCAATGGGGAGACTGTTGTACCCTAAAATGTAAGAAGTTAAAAACACATATCAATAATGCAACTCATTAATATCAATAGTAACAACCCAGCACATATATAATTTAATTTGACCTATTTACTAGTTACTCAATTTTTGCTAAACATTTCTTATTTTGAAAAACAATGAAGTCCCAGTTTTTGTTTTTATTTTACTTTTTAGAGGAATCATTTTTTTTAGATTGTCATTGCGGACCTACCATTCTGCACATAATTGCCTGGATGTCATGCTGATCTTCTGGATCCAATACCTTGAGTCATTAAAGAGGAGCTTCAGTCAGCTTCATAAAAAAATAAAAGTCAGCAGCTACAAATACTGTAGCTGCTGAATTTTTTTTTTGTAAAAAGGACCCTTACCTGTCCAAGGATCCAGCATTGTCCTTACCTGGGCGCACTCTTTGTCGATCTTTGGGTCTGAGCGCTGGCATGTTTACTGTGGGAAGCCAGCAGTGATTCCTTGCAGCTTCACAGCCGATCCCCTACTGCGCATGTACAAGTCACTATCCTAATGGTCCTGCAGCCTCCTGGGACCTGTGATGTGTCCCAAGAGGTTGCAGGTGGGAGGGGGAGAACTTCTGCTCTGATCGACTCGGTGATCAGAGCAAAAGTGGGTAGCAGATACCTGTCAAAATTAGGTACCTGCTCCCCTTTTGCGAAATGCGGAAATTCCCCTTTTGGGTGAGGTTCCCCTTTAATAATACAGATAAGGAAATTTACCTATTTGCTCTGGGACAGTGATTTAGAAATGATTGACGAGTGGATAAGCATAACAGCCCAGTGACTAGCAAATTTCAGCCATGGGACAGCAATGGCCGCTCCCATACTTCTGTCAGTAAAAGTTTACTTTGAGCCCGGGTTCACACCTATGCGAATTAGATGCGGATTACACCGCATCTAATTCGCAGGACATTTTAAAATACATTCATATGAATGCATCTGGTTCACATATGTGCGTTGCATTCGCACTGCGCATTGCACAAAAAACGTGTGCGTTTTTTGGGCATTGCGGTGCGAACTACAAGCCTATTATCGCCTATGGGAACGCATCTGATTCGCAGATGCATTGCGTTCTGAACAAGGATTTTCTCTTTCTCCTCACTACACCTCCCCCTCTCCCCCCCCTCCCTCCCTCTCTCCCTGCTCTCTGATCCTGAGCAAAAACGCAATGAATCCTTTGAACAGGAGATTTTTATCTCCCCAGTGAAACCTGAGCTTCAATTCGCACCGCACATGTGTGAAACCAGGCTTAATAAGCACTCAATGTTACCATGGGGAGAGTGCTAACTAATATTTACATTAAAGCAGTAGAAAAAAACGCAAAAAAGAAAAAAGAAAATTGGGCCCCCACAGGACAATGTCATAATGTGCTGGTATGCATACTAGCACATTATAACAGACTTACCCAAAAACAAAGCCCTCCAGTGGCAAGCTGTCACAACTGACAGGCTTCCATCTTCATCCATTCTGCCTTCTGGGTTATGACCTTCTGGGTTATCCAGTGATAAGGTCACTCCAGAGCTTGCGTGCGTGAGCCATGAGAGTGCAGTGGACATGCACCAGTGAGGTTACCAGCTACTACTAAGGTAAATATCTCCTAAACTATGCACGTTTAAGAGATATTTACTGTAACTATAGGTATATCTTATTATAGGCTTACCTGTAGGTATACATAAAAAAAGCAGAGATTACTAGCACTTTATTAATCAGCATCACGTGACCCCTCTCTCATGGAATGCCCCGTTCCTACAGGGACCAGGAGCGAAAAATGATCCAGACCGTTTTCTGACTCAAACGGTGTATGCAGTGGATTATTCCATTCTGCCCCTCCCCTGAACTCTGTGATATCGCACACAGTGGCTATCCAGCATATGTGCAGCGGGTGCTCCGGAATCCATGAACGAACTGAGGTTATGGTAAAGTAATGCCTGCCATCCTTTTGTGTATCTTCAGTATACATGGGTCCATTTTGGCTCTCAAGGTGATTACCCTATCTGTATTGAAAGGAACATTTGACTTGTACCACATACACACCAGTGCCTCTGAACTTTTATTCCCTCACCTAGCCGCTAAACCATTTAATTGCCTGATTGGCTAAAGACATCTATCTGGAATTGATAGTGAATGCACTGTTCTATATCCATCCAGATTACCAAAATGTTGATGGTGGATACATTGACCATGCATTGATGAGCACCTTACCCAGCTGACTGGTGAATATTCCTTCCAGCATTGCATTATTGCACCACCTGCATACCCTAGTTTATAGCCTTGTTTCCCAGTTCCCAGTCCACCTGGATGTTGATTGCTACAAGACTTCTGTCCTCCCACTAATGTACGGCATCAGTGATTCCACCTTGCATCCATGGCTCCACTGAGCTAGTAGGAAAGGACCTTTTTCCCCTTTTGTCACTGGCCATATACCAATTGATCCTTCACTCCGTGAATTAAATAGGACCATCAAGGCTTATGCCCCGTACACACGGTCGGATTTTCCGACGGAAAATGTGTGATAGGACGTTGTTGTCGGAAATTCCGACCGTGTGTAGGCTCCATCACACATTTTCCATCAGATTTTCCGACACACAAAGTTTGAGAGCAGGCTATAAAATTTTCCGACAACAAAATCCGTTGTCGGAAATTCCGATCGTGTGTACACAAATCCGACGGACAAAGTGCCACGCATGCTCAGAATAAATAGAGAGATGAAAGCTATTGGCCACTGCCCCGTTTATAGTCCCGACGTACGTGTTTTACGTCACCACGTTCAGAATGATCGGATTTTCCGACAACTTTGTGTGACCGTGTGTATGCAAGACAAGTTTGAGCCAACATCCGTCGGAAAAAATCCTAGGATTTAGTTGTCGGAATGTCCAAACAAAATCCGACCATGTGTATGGGGCATTAGAAGTTATCCGGTATCAGCTAGGTCCACCATTAAACTCATGTCCCTAGGGGCCATGCACACATGGGCTGTCAGTAACCACTCATGATTTTTACATGTTACATTACCAAGCGATAATTATCGCATGACAACACATATGTGCATGGTAATTTGGCGTCTGGACATTCAGTTCATTTTGAGTTATATCCTGTGTTTTTTTGTTTTTTGTCTGTTTTTTCATTGCACCATTGCGGTGCCCATATGGACTTTAACAAACATGTGAAGCGGTAAATATTATTGCTTTTAGTATTGTACACTTTGCTGCTAACAATTAAATGTAATAAATGTTGTACTTTTATTAATAAAACACTATTATGACCTTTTGTTATCATAGTAACCTCTATGCTTCCCAGGTGACCGTCACCAGGGTTTTCTTCTTTGTCTAGTTTATTTGGTTACAGTGACAACACCCGATTTGCTGAGTGGTCTATGGGTGTGTATCACTGCTGTGGACCTTTTAAATAGGACCCGTTACTGTGCTGTGTTTACACTTTATTAATCAGCTCTTAGTTACAGTGATGGTAGTTATTCCTCCAACAAAATATTCAGACTGAATCTACAGCAAATAATCTCCAGGGAGGGTATTCAAAATGGTTTTGAGTAACAAACTTTGCAGCTCAGGGAACTGTTCAGTGGTTACTAAGAATGTAAATCACAAAGAAGACCAAGAACATAACAGCCTGGGGCCAGAACTGAGGAAGCTTTAATATACGTATGGACATCAAACACCCACAGTGAAAACAAAAATGAATGGCCCATCAAGCCTCAGTGACAGGGAGTCTTTACTTTTGGAAGGAGGGGGCGGAAAATCGAGAATGTGCTTTTGCACATGAACAGAAAGTTAATTCTAGGCTAGTTAAGGCTGATGGCTTCATAGACTACCTAAATGACACAATGACCTCCAGTTTTCAGACAAGTTCCCACTCTCCCTCCCTATCCTTCTGCAGTTCTTCAATGGTTGGTTTTTTAGCATGCAATGTTTAATGTCAATGGGTTTTTACTGAAAGTTTAAAAGAAAAAAAAAAACAAAAAAAAACTTATCAGCAGTGAGAACTCTCTATACAAAGAGAGCATTGCGCCCTGAGCCCACCCACTTGTGGCAATAGCGAATCATCATTCGCCATTGTCTTCCTGCTTCTCCTCCTGGCGGGTCCTGAGATCGGATTGGCCGGGAAGAGAAGCGACCGGATTGGGCGGAAGGAGAAGCCGGGGGAAGCCACCCCTGACCTTGATGGGGTGAGTTTGGGGCTGGCCGGCTTGCGAGCGGGGCTGACATGCAGGGCTGGAGAGAGGTACTGGCGAGCGGGGCTGGCGGGTGGGTGGGGGGGGTTTGTTGGCCACCCCCCCAAAAAATAGAGCACAATCCGCCACTGATCAAAGATATATTATCTAAACAATTAGCAGTAGAACCATACATAGTGTAGTAACCAACAGCAGCAATCCAGTCCTTAGTTATCTATTCAGTCAAAAGATTAAATCTGGTTGAATGCTGGGGGTATTACATTAAAGTTGGCCATAGACAGTTCTAATCCATGTACAGGCAGGCTGATTGTACCCAAATTGATCCATCAATTGTTTTGGGTGCAACCTGCACACCAAGTTTTTACATGCGATTTATTACCAGTAAGCTATAGCTGCTAGCAATAATCACTGTGTTCTCCTGGCAGGGAAGGCATCAGTTTAAACATCTTCTGAGATCATTTAGAATTCACATTTGCATAAACATGTAAGGGAATGCAAAATCCACTTAAAGCGGAGTTCCACCCAAAAGTGGAACTTCCACTTATCTAATTCCTCCCCCCTTCGGTGCCACATTTGGCACCTTTCGGGGCGGAGCGGATACCTGTCTTTGACAGGTATCCTGTCTCCACTTTCGGGAGACCGGGTTGCGGCAAAGTACGTTGCAGCTCGGCCCCCCGCCGGGCCAGTAGGAGAGCGCAGCGCGCTTTGCGCATGCATGGTAGGGACCCGGTCGTGAAGTTGAAAAGCTACCGGGTTCCCTTACCGGCAATGGCGGTGGCAGCACCCCGACAGCTGATGGAAACATTAGCTGCAGTGCCAACTTCGCTGGACTCCAGGACAGGTAAGTGTCCTAATGTTAAAAGTCAGCAGCTACAGTATGTGTAGCTGCTGACTTTTAATTTTTAAAGGGCCCAAAGACAGAGAGTGTTTAGGACCTGAAGACTTAACAATTTTCTAAAAATTAACAAGGAACATACTATATGGCAATGATGGAATCTTGATCTTTTTTATAAACATAGCACCGAGAGAGGGCTACTAACTTGTAAGCAATAGTATTCCATTGATTTAGAAGGTAAACTGCACAGAACTTCTAACCTTTGGTATGTTGTGCCCTCGGAATACTGTATCTTTGCTTGTTGCGTGTGGAAGTCCCAAAGGAGTTATGTCAGCAAATCTCTGGATCTCATGAATCACGGCATCTGTGTATGGCATCTTAATACGATCTTCCATTGAGGGTAATCGATTCTGCCCAATGACATTATCTATCTCTACTTGCATCTTTTCTGTGCAGACACAGAACAAAGCAATTATTGTGAGCAAAATATAAATAAATACATAAAAATAATGCATTCTGTACATTGATTTAAACAGTTTTTAGTGTCTTGATCTCATTTTTTTGGGCTGCCTCCATAGATATATATGAAGCCTATTTTCTAAATCTTTAAAAACATGGAATGCAAACAATGCTATAGACTCAAGTGGCAGTAGTGAAACTAAGGACAGAAATAGGGGTCACAAAACAAGCATTAATAGAATATGTGATTGGACACACTGAAGTTTCTAGATAAGTCTTCCTCTAAGTTTTTACCCCAAAGGAACCTTTGAATCTTTTTCAGTTCTCAGGGAACCCCCACTAATTATGAAAAAGTAAAATCCAAATGCAGTCACTTCATGTACAGGGAAAAGCAGGAAAAAACAACTAACGTGTTTCATGCCCCTATTGTGGCGCTTATTCATAGCTAAAGCTTTTTTACTTTTTCATATCAATTAAGATGCCTTCTATGGTGTGCGGCCGTCCAGGATCCTCTTTTTTCCTCAAGCTTGTGCAGAGCCAGCACTTGTGAGTTCTATTAGGGTGGGTGTTTTGTTACAGATTTGGGAGATTGGAGCGGCAATCTTTTGCTTCATGATTTCCTCCTTTGTGATGTCATGGATGTAGTTAGTGCCCATATAAATGCTAGTAAAGGAGAAGCCTTGAGTGAGTCGAGCCATGAGAGCCAAACACCTTGAAGCTGCTATGATGTAATCTGCTTCAGAGCTCATTTAAAGGGCCCTATGCAAGACTGAAGTCCCAAGCAAGGTGGAACAGCATTGGTGAGTAGTGATAGAAGCTTGGGAATATATGCCATCTGGGAGTTTGCCCAGCTGGGCAGAGCCATAGAGGGATATTAGGGACAGACTGGTATACTATCGAAGGCAACTTGACCCTACTCAGCGATGGAAGTTAGATGCTGTGGACTTAGTATGCATAGGAAAGTGGTGCTCTATGGTGCTTCCAAGGAGAGGAGGTGCAACAAACAGGAAGATGGTTTACAAATTATGTGCTTGCGTTCTCCACAGAAATGACAACTACAGGATCTCTACTACTGTGTATGGCATTCCGCGCCAAAGAATTCTACTGGTATGTAAAATGTGATGTCAGCTGTCATGGAATTCTTTGTGAAGTTACAGGAAAGTTCAGAAAATGCATTCTATGTGTGGACATTTCTTTATTCATAAATGTTAAGGCATATGGTTGAGGTTGTCAAGAAACGGGCCTATGCCCAGGAGTATGACACCTTATGGCAGAGGGTTGGATCAACAACAGGAAGGTAGCTGTCCTATCCAAGAAGAAGAGGGGCAGGGACTTACTCAGTATGGCACCAATAACTGACAAAATTCTAGTCCCCCTTACATAGGTAGGTAGATTACATAGGTAAGTCACACAACTATGGTTGGATCTTTATTCTGTCCTTGTTTGTTAGTGAAATAACAACCTGTCAATAGACAAAATTCAAACCCCTTTTATTTGTATTTTTTTCTTTTTAATAAGTAGAATTTCAGCAGTTTTATGGTGTTTTTATTTTAAAGCAAGTAGGACCATACTGCTGCTAAATAGATGTAGCAATACAGATATCGGGAAATATAATGTTGCTTACTTGCCACATCCGGGTGCTTGAGCAAGATGAGAAGAGCACTTTTCAGGGTGGAACTGGTTGTTTCAATTCCAGCATTAAAAAGATCTAACACTGTCATAAATAAGTTCTCAAAATGGAACTCAGTGTTTGGCTTGTTCTTATCCTGTGGATGTTAAAATGACAAATTGTTAGTGGCTACCAATACAGAGTGAATCACTAGTCAAAGCCTTTTCCAGTTTTAGGTTGATCGGAGATGGGTTTTCATCTCAATTCCTGCTCCAGTGACCACACAGGAATACATCTCAGAAAATGAAGGGAAGTCTCCCTAAACTAGCACAAAGAGCACTAAAAAACTCAGAGGTTCAAACCCTTCCTCACGCTATCAAAAACTAGGAAAAAAAATATCTCATAACTGTCATTCCATTTTAGATGTAAAAATGCATCATGACCAACATTAGGCATAGGAACTAATTGGTTAGCAGAAATCACCTCCTCCATCTTTATGAGAAAGCTGTCAATGAAGTCTCGTGGGCAGTTCATATCGATAGTCTTCTTATGATGATCTACAGACTCCGAAATAAATTCTTTAACTTTGCCAAAATTCCTGAAGACTTTCTGGTGAGGACCAGGGATGTATGGTGATATATTGGGAAATAAATTTACCAACTGTTAAAACAAAACAAAAAGTTTAAGGGTGAGATAAAACTATGGTAATATATGATTACCGCATGAATATGCAAGACTAATAGAAATGCAACTTTGTAACAACTAAATTATGTGGATTGGTCAGTCTAAGGCTGCATACACACGGTCGGAACTTACGTAAAAAAAAGTGTGATGGGAGCTTTTGGTCGGATATTCCAACCGTCTGTATGCTTCATCCAACTTTTTCTGTCTGAATTTCCGCCAGCAAAAGATTGAGAGCTGGTTCTCTATTTTTCCGACGGAAAAAGTTCTTGACGGAAATTCCGTTCGTCTGTATGCAATTCTGACGGGCAAAAAAAAGCATGCTCGGAAACAATTTGACGCATGCTCGGACGCAATGAACTTCATTTTCTCCTCTCGTCGTAGTGTTGTACATCACCGCGTTCTTGACGGTCGAAAGTTCAGAGAACTTTTGTGTGACCGTGTGTATGCAAGCCATGCTTGAGCGGAATTCCGTCAGAAAAACCATCTAAGATTTTTCCGAGGGAAATTCCGCTGGTGTGTACAGGGCATAAGTTTCCAACAGCTTGTTAACTTAAGACAAGTCTGTACATGGAAGAAAGATCTGTCCTCATGGTCTAATAGGGGCTTTGCTCAGCATATATGCTGTTCTCTCATTTAATAAAAAGTAGTAAATGTGGTGTTTGCAAAACTTTTTTTTAAGTTTTGGATAGTTTGTCATCTGTGTCTCACTAGAAAAAATGGCTTTCGCTTCCTGCAGGTAAAGTAAATTACAAGTTAGAAAGTTGTCTACAGAACAAAATTTCCCACTGGAATATCCCCACACTATTCTTGTTCCAGTAAAGGAACACAATTCTGGGTCTTTCCTTACTTTCAGTGCTAGTGATAGTAGTAAACAGGACACAGAGAGGGTGAATCTCCACATTTATTCACAGAAAAAATAAATTTGTGTTCTTCCTTAATCTAGCCAAAGCTACTTTTCAGTTAGGCAGGAATTGTTTACTTTATTGGATTTGAACTTTTTTTTTCAGGGACTCACATATTATTTTCTCACTAAGGAACAGGGTATAGGTTCTTGGGGATAACACTGAAGTCTAGTAGGAGGATGTGTAGCTATCAAGATCTGTCCATCCACCCAATGCATTGGAAAGGAACCTCTACTTTTAATACATTTTGTAAAATGCTTGAGATAGGCCTAGTTTTAGTTAAAATAATCTAGAGTTAATTTCACCTGTCAGAAAGTTTTCTTCTCAGACGGTTCAGGGGTTAGAAGACTTCTCTCTTTGGACCATGTGCATGTTTCACTAAACACTTTTTGGCTGTTCGTGTATTTGATTTATCATATGGAACTGGTAGCAAGAGAAGTATGTAGGCTTCCACTGCATACTACATACTTAAAATGATAGCTACCTGAATAAAAGCCTTTTGTGTTTTTTTTCCTTTAAATACACATGGCAGTTGAATGTTTTTCCATTGCTCTTTACGTCTTACATAAAGGAAATGGTAAAATTTGCTATGATGTAAAAGCTAAACTTTGGGAGAATATACAGTTCATTTTAGATAAATCAAAGGCATTCTGTGAATTTACTTACAATACCCCATGCAGAGGCAAGGGTGTTTAAGATCTCCTTTAGCAAGAATAAAAGATGTGTGAACTTTTCATCTTCGTAGTCAAAACGTTCTCCAAACACTATAGAGCAGATGACGTTTGAGACCGCCAAACGAAGCAAATCCGTTGGATCAAACAAGTTTTCTAGGAAAAAGACATAAGTAATCAAATATACATTTTAAAACTTACAAGATAGAGAACCCATAAGACGATGGTGCTTACTCATTAAAGCATGTGAAATAATTTTCTGTTTTTTTCAGTACTGGCTAGAAATCCACAGCGAAAATTTGATTGGCCACTTTGACACAGAGCAAAGCCTGAATTACACACTCACTGTTTAAAAATGTTCAGATTTTCTAAGAAATTGACCTGTGATACTGCTCTTCAGAAAGACTCAGTCTTTAAGCATAAAACACGTCAATATTTAAAATATTTAACATTTCATTGCAATCTCTGTAATCTCCTCAGGGTTGTTTTCCCAGTTAAAACGGAATTCCAGCCTGTACAAAAGAAAATAAAAGTCAGCAGCTACAAATACTGTACTGACTTTTAATATAAGGACACTTAACTGTCCAGGAATCCCGTGATGTCGCCACTCAAACCAATTTGTCCAGAAAAGAATAATACAAGGATCATGGCTGCAGCTGATATCACCACCACCACTCTCTGAGGACGTATATATACATTATATTATATATACATTATAATAAGACCATTATAGTTTGCTTTGCAGGAACCCCAGTCATCTGCAGCACTGATCTGTTTATTCTGACAGCAACAGGGTGCTGCTCTTAGAATACATGTCAGTGCTTGGAGATTTCTCATCTGCAGTTAAAAAAAACATGTGTATGCCCAAACATGAGGGGCCTGGGGTGGTCAGTGGGCAGATCACTCCCATGTTCGGCATATACATTTTTTCTATTTTTTTCCTGGCAGAGATTTCTTCATCTATCGATGTGAATAGAAGAATCTGTATGCCCAAGCATTAGAAAAAAGGACATTGCATGTACAGTATCTCACAAAAGTGAGTACACCCCTCACATCTTTGTAAATATTTTATTCTATCTTTTATGTGACAACACTGAAGAAATTACAGTTTGCTACAATCTAAAGAAGTGAGTGTACAGCTTGTATAACAGTGTAAATTTGTTGTCCCCTCAAAATAACTCAACACACAGCCATTAATGTCTAAACCGCTGGCAACTAAAGTGAGTACACCCCTAAGTGAAAATGTAGAAATTGGACCCGATTAGCCATTTCCCTCCCCGGTGTCATGTGACTCGTTAGTGTTACATCGTGTCAGATGTGAATGGGGAGCAGGTGTGTTAAATTTGGTGTTATCGCTCTCTCACTCTCTCATACTAGTCACTGGAAGTTCAACATGGCACCTCATGGCAAAGAACTCTCTGAGGATCTGAAAAAAGAATTGTTGCTCTACATAAAGAAAGCCCAGGCTATAAGATTTCCAAGACCCTGAAACTGAGCTACAGCACGGTGGCCAAGACCACACAGCGGTTTAAAAGGACAGGTTCCATTCAGAACAGGCCTCGCCATGAAGTTGAGTGCACGTGCTCAGCATCATATCTAGAGGTTGTTTTTGGGAAATAGACGTATGAGTACTGCCAGCATTGCTACAGCGGTTGAAGGGGTGGGGGGGGTTCACCCTGTCAGTGCTCAGACCATCAAATTGGTCTGAATGGCAAACAGTTTTCTGAAAACAAGCAGACTAAGGACATGGGTTACTGCAACCATGTCCTGTGGTCTGATGAGACCAAGATAAACTTATTTCATTCAAATGGTGTCAAGTGTGTGTGGCGGCAACCAGGTGAGGAGTAAAAAGACAAGTGTGTCTTGCCTACAGTCAAGCATGGTGGTAGGAGTGTCATGATCTGGGGCTGCATGAGTGCTGCCATCACTGGGGAGCTACAGTTCATTGAGGGAACCATGAATGCCAACATGTACTGTGACATACTGAAGCAAAGCATGATCCCCTCCCTTCAGAGACTGGACCGCAGGGTAGTATTCCAACATGATAACGACCCCAAACACACCTCCAAGATGACCACTGCCTTGCTAAGAAGCTGAGGGTAAAGGTAATGGACTGGCCAAGCATGTCTCCAGACCTAAACCCTATTGAGCATCTGTGGGGCATCCTCAAATGAAGGGTGGAGGAGCGCAAGGTCTCTACCATCCACCAGCTCCGTGATGTCCTCATGGAGGAGTGGAAGAGGACTCCAGTGGTAAGCTGTGAGGATCTGGTGAACTCCATGCCCAAGAAGGTTAAGGCAGTGCTGGGAAATAATGGTGGCCACACAAAATATTGACACTTTGGGCCCAATTTGGACATTTTCACTTAGGGGTGTACTTTTGTTGCCAGCGGTTTAGACATTAATGGCTGTGTGTTATTCTGAGGGGACAGCAAATTTACACTGTTATACAAGCTGTACACTCACTACTTTACATTGTAGCAAAGTATCATTTCTTCAGTGTTGTCACATGAAAAGATATAATAAAATATTCACAAAAATGTGAGGGGAGTACTCACTTTTGTGAGATACTGTATATATATATATATATATATATATATATATATATATATATATATATATATATATATATATATATAGAGTATATAACCAGTCAGGAAATGGTTAATCCCAGGTGGTTTATTTTAAGATGCACAGGACCAGTTGCCAATTTAGTCAAATGTACAAATAACACAATTAGAGTTTGTAGGTACTTAGTAGCACTGTATTATTTGTTTGACATGTTCATCTTTACTGACCTCCATTCTTCCTAAATTGCTCCACCAGGAAATGGGCCTCTTCCTGGATCCGCTCCGCAATTCCTCTTTTTCCCATGCCAAAATTCCTTAGGGTGGTCAGTGAGAATCTGCGTAGCTGTTGCCAGCGTTCCCCATTGCTCAGTACAATTCCTGTAGAGGAAAGCGACATTAGCGACATAGTTAGTCAGGTTGAAGAAAGACACAAGTCCATCTAGTTCAACCAATCGAAAAAATAAATAAAAATCATACAATCCCATATACACAATCCTATACCCACAGTTGAAAGCTTTTGTAAATAAATTAAGGTAATTCTAAAGGCAATTTATTAATTTTTTTTAATAAAAAACATGTGTAGTGCAACCCAGATGGGGCTGCTTAGTAATTTTGGGTTCTCTGCTCTCCGCCTTAACTCAGAGAATAACCTCAGACCCTCTGAAACACATAGTTGAAAAAAATCATTGCAAACAAAAATACCTTTTTCCTGGCTGTAGGGTATTGCCAATAAATAAGCACACACCTGTTTACTGGTAAATACGCTTAATCTATAGTTATGGGTTAGCATTAGTAACAGTTTAAACAAAACTTTACACATAGCAGGCAAATTAGAAAACAGGCTGCTACATAGGGTAAAAGAACTATACCCAAGTAGAAAAGAATGAAATACGGTTTTATATCATTACCCAGAATGAATATGTCAATTAGCAATAAACAATGTATATGAACTCTAAATACAGCAAGGATGATTATAATCCTACACTGGGTTTTGAGTGCACTCAGATGAATTGAACAAGGGTATGGTACCTATTTAACTAAAAAACAGCCAAGGTCCAGGGATAACTAGGGGCAGTCTTTATTCCTGAATCTTCACAAGCTAAACCATTGGAGGTAATTGGTGCGCCTCAAGGCGGTAAATGAAGCTTGCTGGCGGTCAATGAGGCCTGGAATAGCATATATATGGATGTTGATATATTTCACAACTGATTATTACTCTTTATGCGCTGCACTTTGTTGTACTATATCTGGTGTACCTAGTGTTGAGATATTGGGGTAGATTTACTAAGGCTGGTGCACTCAGAATCTGGTGCAGCTGTGCATGACAGCCAATCAGCATCTAACCTTAGCTTGTTCAAATAAGCTTTGGCAATAAAACCTGGAAGCTGATTGGTTTCTATGCAGAAGTGAGCCTGATTTTGCACTCTCCAGCTTTAGTAAATAAACCCTATTGTGTCAGCTGCAAGTATGTAAATTGTGAATTAGCGCAGATTTTTTTCTTTTCTTTTTCAGTCCTCTTAGGTCTGCCTGTAATTTTTTTCAGGAAGCTTTATGTATCTCTATGGGCAGGTAGATGTAAATAGATGTAAGTTCATTTCCAACCGTTTACCTCTGAAACTATCCCGATCCCAAAATAAAAAAAAAATAAAAATGAAAAGGTTTGCATCCTTTTACATTTTTTTCCCCAAACTAAATGATCAGAGATAGTCTGATGTAAAGGGTGACACGTCTATTTACACTCAGCTGTCCATAGATCTAATATAGTCATGGAACGCTCTGGTTTTAAATGGCGCTAAAATGTATAAATCTGTCTTAAAATAATATCCATCCCATTCTGCTTTTATTCAGCAGGGGATATGTTTACGGATTGCCTGATAAACGGACCAGATGGCACTGGTATTAAAGGGGCCTTTCACATTTTGCCAGGTACAGTATCTGTAGATGAGTGAATTCAATTCTCTAATAAAAAGGGTGCAAAATATAAAATTCCTATTGAAAAGAAAACTGTCAGGGACGTGCTGGCCATGGTGCAATGGCTGCCCAAAGGCAGACGCAATTGCGCATGCGCGATCCCACAAGTGCCCATCATGCAGGTACGCAAATGTGCCCCTGCGCACGAATATTCTGCACGAGCACACACGCACACGCCAATGGGCACGTGTACGTGCCCCACTTATGTGCACGCACCAATAACTGGCATCCAAATGCCATATATAAGAGCAGTAGGTTCACTAGTACTTTGCTGTCTGATCTGCAGCTTGTACCCATATACCTGTTCCTGTTATCCTTACTTGATTGCTGTGTTTGACCCGGCTTGCTCTGACTACGCTTGCTATCTATTATCTGATTCCTGACCCCGGCCTGCCTTGTTGACTTTGCTTAACCTCTCCTCTGCTTGATATTCTGTTGCCAAACCTTGCCTGCATCCTGACCATTCTTTGCCTGCCATCTATATCTGATCATCTGTTACCAACCCGAAAAATTGGAGCCTTGTAATGAATTACCAGAATTTATGACACTCATGAATCAGCTAAAGAGTTGGTGCAAAAAGATCAAGAAGTGAAACACTCCAAGAGGAAGAAATATCAAAGAGATACATGTGACTATAAGGATATTCATGTTTTTAAGTGGCTGAGTAAGCTAAATGAAGGAAGGTTGTTATCTACGAGCACTACTCTGCAGAAAGAGGTAAAGGTTCTGATGGATGACGACAGAAAACTAAGATGAGGAACCCCCATTAGCACAAAGGGGAACCAAGGAATGGCAATTAGGCTTCTGAAACAAAAAAACGCTCATGGAGGCTGAGGGGTGACAGTGGTTTTAATAAGATGCCTCAAGGGAGAGATTATTGAAGTGATAGAAAATTGAATAATAGTTTTAACAATAGACGCCCTGGGAATTATTACAGACGAAAAGAGCATTCTGGGAACTACCGCAGAAAGGAAGAGCGGAGTCCCATGCCAGTATATAATTGGTATGAGCCTCTCAGAGATGATTACGGCGGTAACAAAAATTCCAAAATAAAGACTACATGGACACCTCCCACCATCCTTGGACAGACCATCTCCCCAAGCACCAAAGCCAAGAGTCTCTGAGTCATTTTTGACTCAGGAATGACAATGCACAAATAGGATCAGTGGTGAGTAGGGATGAGCTTCGAGTTCGAGTCGAACTCATGTTCGACTCGAACATTGGCTGTTCGCAAGTTCGCCGAACACCGAACAATTCGGGGTGTTGCAAATTCGAATGCCACGGAACACCCTTTAAAAGTCTATGGGAGAAATCAAAAGTGCTAATTTTAAAGGCTTATATGCAAGTTTTTGTCATAAAAAGTGTTTGGGGACCTGGGTCCTGCCCCAGGGGACAAGGATCAATGCAAAAAAAAGTTTTAAAAACGGACGTTTTTTCAGGAGCAGTGATTTTAATAATGCTTAAAGTCAAGCAATAAAAGTGTAATATCCCTTTAAATTTCGTACCTGGGGGGGGTGTCTATAGTATGCCTTTAAAGGGGCGCATGTTTCCTGTGTTTAGAACAGTCTGACAGCAAAATGACATTTCGAAGGAAAAAAAAACATTTAAAACATCCCGCGGCTATTGCATTGCCGACAATACACATAAAATTTCATTGATAAAAACAGCATGGGAATTCCCCACAGGGAAACCCGAACCAAAATTTAAAAAAAAAATGATGTGGGAGTCCCCCTAAATTCCATACCAGGCCCTTCAGGTCTGGTATGGATATTAAGGGGAACCCCGGCCAAAATTAAAAAAAAAAAATGACGTGGGGTTCCCCCTAAATTCCATACCAGACCCTTCAGGTCTGGTATGGATTTTAAGGGGAACCCCGCGCCAAAAAAACAAAAAAAAAAACGGCGTGGGGTCCCCCCAAAAATCCATACCAGACCCTTATCCGAGCACGCAACCTGGCAGGCCGCAGGAAAAGAGAGGGGGATGAGAGTGCGCCCCCCCCCTCCTGAACCGTACCAGGTCACATGCCCTCAACATTGGGAGGGTGCTTTGGGGTAGCCCCCCAAAACACCTTGTCCCCATGTTGATGAGGGCAAGGGCCTCATCCCCACAACCGTGGCCGGTGGTTGTGGGGGTCTGCGGGCGGGGGGCTTATCGGAATCTGGAAACCCCCCTTTAACAAGGGGACCCCCAGATCCCGGCCCCCCCCCTGTGTGAAATGGTAAGGGGGTACTTACCCCTACCATTTCACTAAAAAAGTGTCAAAATAGTTAAAAATGACAAGAGACAGTTTTTGACAATTCCTTTATTTAAATGCTTCTTCTATCTTCCTTCATCTTCTTCTTCTGGTTCTTCTGGCTCTTCTGGTTCTTCCTCCGGCGTTCTCATCCAGCATCTCCTCCGCGGCGTCTTCTATCTTCTTCTCCTCGGGCCGCTCCGCACCCATGCAATTGGGGGATGGCTCCCGCTCTTCTCTTCATCTTCTTCTTCATCGTCTTCTCTTCTTCCTTCTTCTCTTCTTCTCTTCTTCTCTTCTTAATTTTCTTCTCCAGGCCGCTCTGTGTGACGGCGTCTCCTCATCTGACGGTTCTTAAATAACGGGGGGCGGGGCCACCCGGTGACCCCGTCCCCTCTGACGCACGGGACATGACGGGACTTCCCTGTGGCATTCCCCGTGATGTCACAGGGAAGTCCCGTCAAGTCACCGTGCGTCAGAGGGGGGGCGGGGTCACCGGGTGGCCCCGCCCCCCTGTTATTTAAGAACCGTCAGATGAGGAGACGCCGTCACACAGCGGGAGCCTCCCTCCATGCATGGATGCGGAGCGGCCCGGAGAAGAAAATTAAGAAGAGAAGAAGGAAGAAGAGAAGAAGAGAAGACGATGAAGAAGAAGATGAAGAGAAGAGCGGGAGCCGTCCCCCAATTGCATGGGTGCGGAGCGGCCCGAGGAGAAGAAGATAGAAGACGCCGTGGAGGAGATGCTGGACGAGAACGCCGGAGGAAGAACCAGAAGAGCCAGAAGAAGAAGAAGATGACGGAAGATAGAAGAAGCATTTAAATAAAGGAATTGTCAAAAACTGTCTTTTGTCATTTTTAACTATTTTGACACTTTTTTTGTGAAATGGTAGGGGTAAGTACCCCCTTACCATTTCACACAGGGGGGGGCGGGATCTGGGGGTCCCCTTGTTAAAGGGGGCTTCCAGATTCCGATAAGCCCCCCGCCTGCAGAACCCCACAACCACCGGCCAGGGTTGTGGGGATGAGGCCCTTGTCCTCATCAACATGGGGACAAGGTGTTTTGGGGGGCTACCCCAAAGCACCCTCCCAATGTTGAGGGCATGTGGCCTGGTACGGTTCAGGAGGGGGGGGGCGCACTCTCATCCCCCCCTCTTTTCCTGCGGCCTGCCAGGTTGCGTGCTCGGATAAGGGTCTGGTATGGATTTTTGGGGGAACCCCACGCGTTTTTTTTTTTGGCGCAGGGTTCCCCTTAAAATCCATACCAGACCTGAAGGGTCTGGTATGGAATTTAGGGGGAACCCCACGTCATTTTTTAAAAAAAATTTTGGCCGGGGTTCCCCTTAATATCCATACCAGACCTGAAGGGCTTGGTATGGAATTTAGGGGGACTCCCACTTCATTTTTTTTTTTTTTAATTTTGGTTCGGGGTTTCCCTGTGGGGAATTCCCATGCCGTTTTTATCAATGAACTTCTATGTGTATTGTCGGCAATGCAATAGCCGCGGGTAGTTTTAAATGGCTTTTTTTCCTTCGAAATGTCATTTTGCTGTCAGGCTGTTCTAAACACGGGAAACATGCGCCCCTTTACAGGCATACTATAGACACCCCCCAGGTATGAAATTTAAAGGGATATTACACTTTTATTGTTTGACTTTGAGCATTATTAAAATCACTGCTCCTGAAAAAACGGCCATTTTTAAAACTTTTTTTTGCATTGATCCATGTCCCCTGGGGCAGGACCCAGGTCCCCAAACACTTTTTATGACAATAACTTGCATATAAGCCTTTAAAATTAGCACTTTTGATTATTCATGTTCGTGTCCCATAGACTTTAGCGGTGTTCGCGTGTTTGAGCGAACTTTTTTCCTGTTCGCATGTTCTGGTGCGAACCGAACAGGGGGGTGTTCGGCTCATCCCTAGTGGTGAGCGGATCCCACCATCTCCTCCGCCAACTACGTAGACTCATCCCCTTCATCCCAGAAGAGGACAAAGCGGCAGTTGTGGGAACAATCATCAATTACCGACTCGACTACGCAAATTCGCTCTACGTAGGACTACCCCTATATCAGCTTGCGCGCTTACAACTCATCCAAAACACGGCGGCAAGACTGTTAACAGGAAAAAAACCCTGGGAATCCATCTCCCCCTCCCTAAAGAGCCTACACTGGCTAACCATGAAGAATCGGATCACATTCAAGACCCTCTGCCTCACCCACAAATGCGTACAAGGAAACGCCCCACCATATCTCTGCGAGAAAATAAAACACTACACACCGAATCGCAGTCTTCGATCAACTAACCAAAACCTCCTTACCATTCCCAAATACCGCTACAAAGCAAAGGGAGAACGAAGATTCGCAGTCCAAGGACCTCGACTATGGAACGCTCTTCCTACCAACATCCGCATGGAAGAAAACCACCAGGCCTTCAGAAAAAAACTAAAGACCTTCCTTTTCTGAGAAGCTGACATCAGAGAATGCATCCAGCGCCTTGAGGCGATTCAGTTCGCATTTGCAGCGCTTTATAAATCATTCATTCATTCATTCATTCATTCATGAAATGTCTCACAGACCTTTTTCAGAGAGATAGAGACATGAGGGGTCACCAATGAGATAGGAATGAGATGGATTGAAAAGGAGAAGTCTGAACAGAGGAAGGGGTACAGAGCAGGCTTAAAGAAACAGGAGAAAAGAGAATACTAGGCGAAGGTATGTTCAACCTAAGTGGAGTTAAGCTCACTAAGGAAGAAACAAAGGTGCCTGATAGGGATCTTAAATATGCTCCAAAAAGAACATTATTACATTTGAAGTCTTTGTTGATTTGCAGAAATATGTGAGGAAATAATACATTAAAAATTAAATAGATTCATTCAGTGTGTAATGTTCTGTTTAGCTGTGATTGGCCACAGCTAATTACATGGTACAGATGGGCTGTGATTGTCCCTGTCTGTACGCCGAGTGATCACTGTAACCAATCACTAGGAATGAGCCGAACACCCCCCTGTTCGGTTAGCACCAAAACATGCGAACAGGCAAAAAAATTTGTTCGAACACACGAACACCATTAAAGTCTATGGGACACGAACATGAATAATCAAAAGTGCTAATTTTAAAGGCTCATATGCAAGTTATTGTCATAAAAAGTGTTTGGGGACCTGGGTCCTGCCCCAGGAGACATGGATCAATGCAAAAAAAAGTTTTAAAAACTGCCGTTTTTTCGGGAGCAGTGATTTTAATAATGCTTAAGTGTAAACATTAAAAGTGTAATATCCCTTTAAATTTCGTACCTGGGGGGTGTCTATAGTATGCCTGTAAAGGGGCGCATGTTTCCCGTGTTTAGAACAGTCTGACAGCAAAATGACATTTCAAAGGAAAAAAAGTCATTTAAAACTACTCGCGGCTATTAATGAATTGCCGGTCCGACAATACACATAGAAGTTCATTGATAAAAACGGCACGGGAATTCCCCACAGGGGAACCCCAAACCAAAATTTAAAAAAATAATGACGTGGGGTCCCCCTAAATTCCATACAAGGCCCTTCAGGTCTGGTATGGATATTAAGGGGAACCCCGCGCCAAAATTAAAAAAAAAAAACGGCGTGGGGTCCCCCCAAAAATCCATACCAGACCCTTATCCAAGCACGCAACCTGGCAGGCCTCAGGAAAAGAGGGGGGACGAGAGAGCGCCCCCCCCCCTCCTGAACTGTACCAGGTCACATGCCCTCAACATTGGGAGGGTGCTTTGGGGTAGCCCCCAAAACACCTTGTCCCCATGTTGATGAGGACAAGGGCCTCATCCCCGCTACCCAGCCCACGAACATGAGTTTGACTCGAACTCGAAGCTCATCCCTACCAATCACAGAGATCAACACAATAGTACACAATGAATGGCAGGAATCAAAGGCATTCATGGTTTACAATTGTCATGTGATCTGCTTTGATTGGTCACTAACGCAGTCCCATTATAAGTCTCCATTAGTAGTTTAAAAAAATTAATTAAAATTCCAGTATATATACCATAGTTTGTAAATGCTCCAACCTTTTACGCAATATACACTTTTTGTGATTTTATTTTTTTACCAAAGAAATGAAGCAGAAAAAATTTTTGCTAAAATTTATGAAGAAATTCGTTTTTTTTTTAATTGGATATGTTTTATAGCAGAAAGTAAAAAATATATATATATATTTTGGTCTTTTTTTGTTTATATAATAATAATAATAATAAAGTGGTGGTCAAATACCACCAAAAGAATGTTCTATTTGTGTGAAAAAATAATATAAATTTTGACAACTTTGCATGACCATGCAATTACAGTGATTGAAAAAGTATCCATATCCCTTGAAATTTTCCACATTTTGTCATGTTACAACCAAAAATGTAAATTTATTTTATTGGGATTTTATGTGATAGACCAACACAAAATGGCACATAATTGTGAAGTGGAAGGAAAATGATAAATGAACAAATTTTTTACAAAAAAATAACTGATAAATGTGGCGTGCATTTGTATTCAGCCCCCTTTACTCTGATACCCCTAACTAAAATCTAGTGGAAGCAATTGCCTTCAGAAGTCACCTAATTAGTAAATAGAGTACACCCGTGGTAATCTCAGTATAAATACAGCTGTTCTGTGAAGGCCTCAGATGTTTGTTAGAGAACCTTAGTGAACAAACAGCATCATGAAGGCCAAGGAACACATCAGACAGGTCAGGAATAAAGTTGTGGAGAATTTTAAAGCAGGGTTAGGTTAAAAAAAATATCCCAAGCTTTGAACATCTCATGGAGCACTGTTCAATCCACCATCCACAAATGTATAGAGTATGGCACAACTGAAACCAAGCCATGCCGTTCCCCTAAATTGACAGGCCGGGCAAGGAGAGCATTATTCAGAACAGCAAGCAAGCAGCCATGAGTCTCATGGTAAATCTGGTTAGATCAGGTGGGAGAATCTGTCCACCAGGCAACAATTAGTTAGAAGAAAGCCATTGTTGAAAGAAAGCCATAAGAAGTCCCATTTTAAGTTTGCGAGAAACCATGTGGGGGACACAGCAAGTATGCGGAAGAAGGTGAATTTTGGTGAAGGTGAAAATTTAACTTTTTGGCCTAAAAGCAAATTCTATGTTTGGCGGAAATTTAACACTCCATATCACCCTGAACACACCGTCCCCACCATGAAACATGATGGTGGAAGCATCTTGTTGTGGGGATGCTTTTCTTCAGCAGAGACAGGGAAGCTGGTCAGAGTTGATGGGAAGATGGATGGAGCCAAATACAGGGCGATCTTAGAAGAAAACCTGTAATGTCGCGTACACACGATAGGACTTTTCATCGGACTGAACTGCAAAGGACTTTTCGACAGAGTTCCAACTAAACGGACTTGCCTACACACGATCACACCGAAGTCTGACTGATTCAAACGTGATGACGTACGACTGGATTAGAAAAGGAAGTTCAATAGCCAGTAGCCAATAGCTGCCCTTGCATAGTATTCGGTCCATCAGACTAGCATAGAGACAAATGTTTTTTTCGATAGGAGTCGAGTCCGTCAGGAAAGATTTGAAAAATTTGTTCTATTTCTAAAATCCGTCAGATTTTTCGACAGAAAAGGTCAGATGAAGCCCACACACGATCGAATTGTCGTCGGACCTTTGCTGTCGAAAAGTCTGGTCGTGTGTACGCAGCATTAGAGTCTGCAAAAGACTTGAGACTGGGCGGGGATTCACCTTCCAGAAGGACAACGACCCTAAACATACAGCTGGAGATACAATGTAATGGTTTAGATTAAAGCATATTCATGTGTTAGAATTGCCCAGTCAAAGTGCAGACCTAAATCCAATTGAGAATCTGTGGTAAAACTTGAAAACTGCTGTTCACAGACGCTCTCCATTCAATCTGACAGAGCTTGAGCTATTTTGCAAAGAAAAATGGGCAAAAAATGTCACTCTCTAGATGTGCAAAACTGGTAGAGACATCCCCAAAAAGACTTGCAGCTGTAATTGCAATGAAAGGTGGTTCTACAAAGTATTAACTTATTGACTCAGGGGGGTTTTACAATTCTTAGAAATAAGAATGGCAGGTCCTCTTTATTGAGAGATCTGGGGTCAAATAGGCCCCAGATATTTAATTTACCTTTAAAAGTAAAAGAAAAGAAAAATGTTGACACTGACATTTTAAAAAAAAAAGATCTCTTTAACCCAAGAACGGGAAGTGACATCAGCGGTCGCTCCGATCCTCCAAGGACATAGAGCCAAGTGGGGGCCATCTTGTCCTCGACTTCCTGGGGCAACTGAGCATGTGCAGAGCAGGATGAGACAGGGTATTACTGGATTTTAATCAGTATAGGTACTTTTTTTTTTTTTTTTATCAAATAAATACTTTATTTTTTTTTGTTGCAAAAACATATAAACAAATATAACAAATTAGTCCATATCATATCATAAAGTAAAGAATCCAATAAAAAACAAACAAAAACATAAACTAAGCATACTTTGTACCTCTGGGGGTGACTTAGCATATAGTGAATATAACATACTAGAATTATAAATACACTCTGCAAAACAGCCTGAGTTCCCCCAGGGTTATGCCGCCTACAAGCGACCGGTTTAGCCGTCGGAATAAACTCTGAAGGTTTCTCCGATGGTACGCCGACGGAATTCCATTCAAGCGGTCTTGCCTACACGCGGTCAACCCAAAGTCCGACCAAAGTCCGACCACCCAGAACGCGGTGACGTACAACACTTATGACAGGACTAGAAAAAGGAAGTTCAATAGCCAGTAGCCAATAGCTTCCGTCTCGTACTTGCTTCACAGCATGCATAGTTTTTGGTCCATCGGAACAGCATACAGATGATCGGTTTTCCCGATAGGAATTGTTTCCTGTCGGAAATATTTAGAACAAGTTCCATTTCTAGGTCCGTCAGAATTTTGGAAAAAAGAAGTCAGATGAGGCCTACACATGATTGGAATAGACGATGAAAAGATTCCGTCTGACTTTTTCTGTCGGACATTCCACTCGTGTGTACAGGGCATAAGTCATCAAATTGTAGCCATTTCCTCCAAACAGCCACAAATTATCTTTCTTTTACATAACTTTACCTTCTAAGTATTGGGATCTTATCCACATAATATGCATTTTTATTGGTAATGCTCCATCAGGTATTATACCCAGTAGTGCCAGTTTGGGAAACCTTATTATCTCAGTTGAGCATACTAAGTTTAAGGTTATAAATACTTTTTCCCAATAATGAGAAAGCTTTGGACATCGCCAAAGCATATGGATAAGGCAACCATTGAATAGAGAGCATCACGGACATAGTGGTGTTATATATTTTTCCCCAAGCATAAAGTTTTTGTGGAGTGTAATGAGACCTATGTATAATAAAAAGCTGAGATAGCCTTTGAGACTGCGAGAGAGATGTCCTAGGAAGTGTTTCAAGAGCACGTGTCCAGTCCTCCTCATCTAAACCCTCTATATCTTCTTGCCACCGAACAAAGCTATTTTTGTGTTTTTCAGTATTCTCCATTATTTGTAAATTAGCATAAAGATCTCCTATTAATCCTCTTTTCATACATGCAGCTGAGGTTGCCTTTGTTAATATTTTAGAATGTTCATACTGTAATTGACTTTTTGAGCTTTCAGTTTGTAATGCATGACGTATTTGAAGGTATTGATAAAAGTTTCTATTTGTTAGCTGATACCGATTTTTCAATATATTAAATGGAAGTAAAACGTCCCTTTCATATAGCTGATACAGGAATATTATGCCCGCCTTTTTCCAGTCGAAATATTCCGATAATTTATTTATTTCATAGAGGCCGTAATTATCCCATATGGGCATTTGTTTCGTATATCCCTTATGTTGAGTAATATTTCGTACTGCTTCCCATACTCTATGAATCAAATGGAAAGTAGGGAACCTATTTTATTATAGAAATGGCGTGCTACTATTAATTGAACTAAAGGGTAATTTTTAAATTGGGATGCTATTATTAGTATAGGGTCTTCCATGTCCACTGCATCCCAACCATGCCAGTGTTGTAATAGTGAAGCAATAAAGTATATTCTTAAATTAGGTATCACAATTCCCCCTTTATCAATTGGCTGTTGTAATATTTCAAATCTAATCCTGGGTTTTCCTCCCCTCCACACAAAGTCTCTCAAGACAGCGTCAATGGTCTTAAATAATTGTAGCGCAACCATATAGGGCAATTATGCAACAGGTATAACATCTGTGGCATCCACACCATCTTCACCAAATTTGCCCTCCCCACCATGGATATTGGGAGTTTACTCCATATTTTACTCTGTTGTCTAAATTTAAAAATGAGAGGAAGTATATTCCTATCTGTATAATCTATAACATTTGGTGTAATTACCACTCCCAAGTATTTAAATGATGTGACCAGGGCCATCCGCTAAATCTGGTGCAGATGTCCCGTACACTCAGAGTCCACAAGCACTATTACAGATTAATATTAAATCCTGAGAAGGATCCATATAGATTTATTAAGGACATAACTGCAGATATGGATGGACCCGTATCTCCCAGAAACATGAGAGCGTCATCCGCATAGAGTGCTATCTTGTCTTCACCTGTAGATCTGCGGAGTCCCACAATATCCACAGATGAACGAATAGCCTCAGCCAATGGTTCGATGACCAGAGCAAAGAGCAGCGGGGATAAAAGACATCCCTGCCTCGTCCCTCTGGTCAACGAGAAAGGGGACAATATACATCCATTCACCTGTACCCTTGCTCTTGGAGAGTCATATAAAAGCTGTATCCATTTAATAAATTTAGGACCAAACCCGTATCGTTTTAAGCAAATCCACAGGAAGACCCACTCTATACTATCAAATGCTTTCGCCACATCAAGTGACATTATAGCTCTATTTCCCATATTATCTGTTGGCAGTTGTAAATTCAAGAATAACCATCTAATATTATTAGCTGTAGATCTATTGGGGATAAAGCCTGATTGATCACGGTGGATCAATTTCGATATATAGCTTGATAATCTCGTCACCAATACCTTTGCCAGCAACCTAATATTTGACAGTAGCAAAGATATTGGACGATATGAATCAGGGTTACTTGGGTCCTTATCGGGTTTCAATAGAACAATAATTACTGCTTCATTCATTGATGGGGAAGTGAACCCACCTCCATAGCATGGTTAAAAAACATCAAGCAGTTCAGGCAATAGCGCGTCCCCATATTTTTGATATATCTCCCCTGGAAGGCTATCTGGTCCTGGTGCTTTATTATTAGGTAAATTACCTGCTGCCCTTTTTAGCTCATCCAAAGTCAATGGACCCTCCAAAGCCTCCCTTTTGTCCTTTGAGATATTTGGTAATTGAATGGTATCAAAAATCCATTCAAGGACTCTTCCGAGAAGGATACCCTGCTTTTATATAATGCCTGATAATATTCCCTGAATACACCCAATATCTCTGGAGTAGTATCAACCCTTTTATATAAGGGTGATTGTATTTCAGTTATATATGTTGCTGCCCGCTGAGCTTTTACAATAGTTGCCAATAGGTGTCCTGTCCCCTCTCCCTCCTCAAAGTATGATTGTTGTAGAAAGAATCTTTTATTTTCTGCCTTCTTCTTAGCCACTGCTGCATAGTGTATTTGACTCTGAAGCCATTCATTTTTCGTGTCTTCATTTGGGTTGGTTATAAATAGAAGCTCGGCCCTCATCATATCATTAGCTAGAGTTTTTTCCCATCGCCTAGATTGCTTCCTAATTTTTGAGATTTGTGCAATAAGGATACCTTGAAGATACGCTTTCATTGCATCCCAATATATTAAGGGTGAGGCCAAGGTTCTATTTATATTCTTTGTGTGAAATCCATGATGCTCTTGCCAGTCCCTCTGTTTTCCTATTAAAAACTGACCTAACTAGGCGGGAGAGCTCACCATGCTCAGTTCCCCAGCTGTGCTGGGAACTCGGTGTACTCTCCTCCAATGATCAGACTTGTCCTCATGACACTGAATGTTTTTTTTTTACAAGGTAAATGTTTTCAATCACTTTAAGTGTTTGGTAGATGCTAGAAAGTTCAAACGTCTGACAATTTCTTCCCTCCTCAGGGTGTAGTGATGAGATATCTTCATAATTGCCGTGGCAATTATAAGGGGCATCACTCTGCCTGAATTGGTATTTATTTTATACTATGAAGAATGTGACAGAAGAAGCAGGATCACACAACGGTAAGTGGGAACGTCACCAAGGTGGACTGGAATAGAGTTGGGAATTATGGCAGGGAGCTCCTGTTGTCGTAGTATCCAAGACATCTAAGAAGGGTACTCCGGGTTCCTCACACACTGCAAAGACATGCTGGTAGGTTAATTGGCTCCTGTTAAAATTGGCCCTAGTATGTGTTTGTCTGAATGTGAGTTAGGGACCTTAGATTGTAAGCGGTTTTATGTAAATGTACGTGCTGAGTAAATTGACAGCGGTATATAAGTACCTATAATCAATAAATAAATAAGGCAGGGTCTGACTCAACCTACCAAGCTCCGTGTCAAATATCACTTTTGGATGAATTGAAAAAAATAAAGTTACACACACAAAAGCTCATTTGATTTTGACCTCAAAGCAATTTATGTGCTGGAATGATATTCTATGTAACTTACCATAATCTTTGAAAAGCGCCGTGGCAAAGAAAGTGTTCCCTCTTGCACTGAACGCATCACTGTGATCGAGCAAAGCTTCCTTCACACAATCATAGCCAACCAAGTACACCATTGGTTCATTGCCTATGTAGATGGTGAGCACCGGTCCATACTTCTCACTCAGCTGGAAAAAAGCAATATTGGTTTAAAGGTTGGTAATGTTTGTTTGGCCAAGCCATGAACCTTAAAAGTCAAAGTGACTAACTGCAATGTGATATGAACCAACCAACCTAAATTGAGCATTTTCCAGATGAATCGTATGATCCAAAGTTTATAAACAAATGCATGGTGATAACATACCTCCCAACTTTTCGAGATGGGAACGAGGGACATCTATTAAAAAAAGTATGTAGGCATAGGACACACATCCTGCCATGCCCCCTTTAAAGCAGAATTATATAAAAATCAATAGTTAAACCCACAAGTGCTTTTATTTACCACTACTATTACTTTATATTGGCTTTTGAAATTTAGAAATGCAGCAATTTAGAAATTGGATGAAAGGTTTAGCACTGGGAAACAACTTTTGAAAGATAAAAAGTGCAATTTATATACAACTATATAGATCAGACCAAAATGAGGGACAAATGAGAAGAAAAGAAGGATGGAGAGACTTTGCTTGAGATCCGGGGCAGTCCCTCAAAATCAGAGACAGTCCCTCGAAATTAGGGGCAGTCCCTCTAAATCAGGGGCAGTTGGGAGCTATAGTGGTATGGTCAGCTTCCACTGGAAAAGGTGAAAAACTTCCTATATAGCCAGCAGGATAGCAAGTGTATTACTTGGTGATTATTTAAAGTGATTGTAAAGGAAATTATTTTATAAAAAATAACAAACATGTTATACTTACTTGCTCTGTGTAATCGTTTTCCATAGAGCAGCCCTGATCTTCCTCTTCTCAGGCCCTCCTCCTCCTCGCCGCTTGCTGTGGGGGGAATTGGGGAAGCTCGCTCCCGAGCTTGCTCTCATTGTCCATAAGATACAGAGAGGACAGTTTAGCCCCGCCCCCTGCTCCCGCCTCACTGGCTGTGATTGACAGCAGCAGCAGCCAATGGTTCTTGCTGCTGCATCTCAGCCAATCAGGAGGGAGAGACCCAGGAGAGCCTTGGGCCTCGTGCACATCGCTGGATCGAGATCGGGCTTAGGTAAGTATTAGGGGGGAGCTGCACACTGAAGGTTTTTTTACCTTCATCATGGAATGCATGAAGGTAAAAAATCTTCAGCCTTTACAACCTCTTTAAGGTTGGGTTCACACTATCTTCTCATGCGACTCCCAGCAGGGGTCTGGTGTGTCCTCGCTCACTGTTTCAGGTCTGATTATAGCCTAAATTTTTGGCTGAATTTGTACCTGAAATGGACCAAAAGACGCACAGGGCTCCTGTGCAAATTTGCACTGGACCCGCTGCGGAGATTTGTGACCTGGCTCCATAGAGAGCAGGTCAATATCTTCTGCTATTACGAATTGGTTGAGGGGAATCCACATCCAATTTGCAATACTGTGAACCCAGCCTAATGTAGACCTAGGGACAATTTTTTATATTTTTTTTTAGTTTTGGATACAGTGGAAAACCCCCTTTTGGAGATTCACCCTCTCTTTTTGTCCTATTTACTAATATCACCAGGAGTGAAAGTAACAGAAAACCCCCATTTTTGGGTAGTAACCAGAACAGGAATAAAAAGGAAATCTTCCAAAGTTCTGGTAAACCTGGTGGCAACTGGGGATTCTTCACTCTGAAGAGATAACTAGCACATGTGGGATGGATAGACCTGAAATTGGGCTATCTGCTTTGTTAGGTTTACAGTAATGTCAAAATCAGGCGTTTCATCTGCGTTTTGTACTGTACAAGAATCCATACAATTGAAAACCAACCCAGAGAAGGTGTCTGGTTAGACATGTGCATAACGAAAAAATTGGTTTAGTTTAGTTTTGTTTTGATTCGTTATTTACATAAATTTGTTTAGTTAAATTAGTTTAATTCATTTTTGGAATTCGTTACAATTATTCGTATCGATTTGAATTTTAAAATTTGAATTCAGATCGATTCGAAAAGTGTTCGAATAGTTTTTGAATTTGAATAGCTTTCCAATTTCCAAAGAGAATAAAATAGAATAGAAAATAAAGGAACAGAATAGAAAAAAATATAATGGATTAGAAAAGAATATGACAGAAAATAAAAGAATATAATATAATAGAGTAAAACAGAACAAAATAGAATTGAAATGAATAGAATAGAATAACAAAAAAGAATAGAATTAAATAGAAAGATTATAACCATCTTATGAAATTCAAATAGAATAGAAAATAATAGAATTAAAAAAATGAATAGAATAGAAATAATATAACCATTTTTGATAATGTAAATAGAATTAATTCAAATTTGAATAGAATAGAAAATAATAAAGAATAGAATAAAAAATAACACAATAGTATAGAAAAAAACAGAATAGAATGAATATAACCATCTTCCTAATCTATTCTTTTCTATTCTATTCTATTCAAATTGATTTTATTTGAATTTTGGGAAATGGCTATATTCTTTCTATTCTATCCTATTCCATTGTTTTTTTAATTGTTTTCTTTTTTTATTTGTTTATTCCATTCTATTCTTTTCTATTCTATTATTTTATTTTCTATTCTATTCTATTCAAATGTATTCTATGCTAAATTCAAATTTCGGAAGACGGTTATATTCTTTCTATTCTATTCTATTCTGTCGTTTTTTTCTATACTATTCTGTTATTTTCTATTCTATTCTAATCTAGTCTTTTCTATTCTATTCAAATTTGAATTGATTCTATTTGAATTTTGAGAAATGGTTATATTCTTTCTATTCTATTGTTTTTTTATTCTTTTCTTTTCTATTCTTTTTTTTCTATTCAATTCTTTTCTATTCTTTTCTTATGTATTCAAATTTAAATTTATTCTATCTGAAATTCGAATTTTAGAAGAGGGTTATATTTTTTCTAGGTTATTCTATGTTATTCTATTCTATGTTATTCTATTCTATTCTATTCTATTTGTTTCTATTCTATATTCTAGTCTATTCTATTATTTTATTTTCTATGCTATTTTGTTCTGTTTTACTCTATTATATTCTATTCTTTTATTTTCTGTTATATTCTTTTTTATTCAATCTTTTTTTTTCTATTCTATTCCTTTATTTACTATTCTATTTTATTCCCTTTGGAAATTCGAAAACTATTCGAATTTGAAAAGTATTCAAAAACAATTCAAATTAGAATTTCGTCCGAATGTTTTTTCATTATTTCGGATTCATTTAAATTCAGTACTATTGTAATTCGGAAATTCGGAACGAAATGAACAGCACATGTCTAGTATCTGGAAAGCATTATTTACCGCAACGCAAACACATAAAATAAACATCAATAATACATCTCAATGTGATAAGCGTGTTATTGGGCGCCCATGGTATCTAAAATTTCAAGGCATATCTTAACGAGCCTTTAGACCTTGAAGAGGAACGCTCTTCAAGCAGCAATAGACAGGCGATGAGGAGGCGTTGTATCACTTTAATCCCCCAAATACCACCAACCGCGCTGCAACCATGTATGGTTGTGGGGTGGTTGCAGAGTGGCCCCATTCACAACAGGAGGTTCTGTCTGCCATGGCTACTAAGCAAAGCATTGCGGCCATGGCATATGTATACCCAAGGCCACTACCTCTGCAGAAATAGGGGAAATGGTTGAAGGGCATCAATAATGCAGCTCAACTTTTGTACTTCGCCCCCCCCCCCAACTGCAAGTGTAAACCAGCCCCCACTTGAGCCAGTTTCTTGTGCAGTTATGATGGTGCAGGAAGCTTTATTAACCACTTCCGGACCGCCGCACACCGATATACGTCCTAACTTTGAAGAGGAATATCGTAGTTATGGCAGCAGCTAGCTGCCATAACCCCGGTATCCTCTTCTTCGGCCGGCAGTCCGGTTTCTGATAATGGTGATCTCTGCAGCGGATTCACCGCAAGATCACTTTTATCGGTGGCGGGAGAGGGCTCCCTCCCACTGTGCTCCGGTGCCCTCCGCCACTTACCGGAGCCATCTGCAGCGGCGGAGGTGATCGGATGTTGTCCCTTGTGTGAAATGGAGACAAGTGAGGGGAAGATGGCCCCCACCCGTCTCCATATCATTGTAGGGTGGAAGCAACGTCAAAACGTCACTTCCGCCCATAGCTCTTAAAGCGTCTTTTTTTTTTAAATGACAACTTTTTAAAACATTTTTTTTGCATTTTAGTGTAAATATGAGATCTGAGGTCTTTTTGACCCCTGATCTCATATTTAAGAGGTCCTGTCTTTTTTTTCTATTACAAGGGATATTTACATTCCTTGTAATAGGAATAAAAGTGACACTTTTTTTTTTTTAAAAGAACAGTGTAAAAATAAAAAATAAAAGGTAAAATAAATAAGAAAAAAAAAATTGCCCCGTCCCGCATATGAAAACGGTATTCAAACCACACATGTGGGGTATTGCCGTGATCGGTAAAGCGAGAGCAATAATTCTAGCCCTAGACCTCCTCTGTAACTCAAACAACCTGTAGCACTTTTTAAATGTCATCTATGGAGATTTTTAAGGGTAAAAGTTTGTCGCCATTCCACGAGCGGGCGCAATTTTGAAGCGTGACATGTTGGGTATCAATTTACTCAGCATAACATCATCTTTCAAAATATAAAAAACAAATTGGGCTAACTTTACTGTTGTCTTATTTTTTTATTCAAAAAAGTGTATTTTTTCTAAAAAAAAGTGTGCTTGTAAGACCGCTGTGCAAATACGGTGTGACAGAAAGTATTGCAAAAACCGCCATTTTATTCTCTAGGGTGTTAGAAAAAAATGTATAATGTTTGGGGGTTCTAAGTAATTTTCTAGCAAAAAAAAAAAACGGTATTTAACTTAAACAACAAATCTCAAAAAGAGGCTTGGTCCTTAAGTAGTTAATTCCCCATATAGTTCCTTCATTCCTTACCTTTGTCAAAGACTGGGGCATTTCGGTGGTGCTCACATGCAGAACAGTGCCTAACAGGGGCAATGTTGGTGGTCCAGGAGGCAGTTTTTGGCTGTTCAGCTTCTTCTTCCATGAGAAAAAATATACTACGAGACTGACACAGACAGCCAGGAGAATGGAGCCCGTCACTCCCAGCTCCATTGTCACAAACAGTGAACAGAGGAAGCGTTATGTATACAACAGCAGCCCCGGAGATATATACACACAGTATGCTCAGCCAGCCCACTGGGTGTGCCTTCTTACTGTTTGGTTTATATGGACACGTGAGTCCAATGTACAACATTTGCAGCGCCGACATTAAAATTGTGTGACATCACGACTTCAGTTATCTCTGACCTACATTATGTACACAGAAAGCAATCCATTTAAGGAGCCTTTTCCTTATATGTCATTCAGAACAGGAGCACAGTTAATCTGCATTAGATGAGGCAAAACCTGTATATTCACAAAACAAAATAACGCATCAAGAAATCATTTTGTATCACTAGCATTTTTTAAAATATATATTATCTTTTTATTGTTTTACTAATAAAATTTTACAGTATAAGTTTACAAATATTAATCATAGAGAAGTAAAAACGGAGGAGGAAAAAAAAAAAAAAAAAGGAAAATAGGGAAAGGAAGAAAAAAAAAAGAAAACATTTTATACAAAGTAGATACAATAAACACCACTATGCATTCCAAATATTACATACGCATTAAAACTATTTCCCAATAAATGTACTTTCTTGCAGAAATCTGCTTTAAATGAGGCAGAACACATGATTATTATACAGGATTTATATAGCGCCAACAGTTTACGCAGCGCTTTACAATATAAATAATTTGTATATTAACAAAAAGAAAAATTATAATAATGCATCAAGATATCATATATATATTTTTTTAATATATAATATATTTTTCTTGTTTTTCCAATATAATGTTACAAAATAAGTTTACAAATACACCGATTATCAATCATAGATAAGTAAAAAAAAACAAACAAAAAAAAGCAAAATAGGGAAAAGAAGGAAAAAAGCCATCTCCACTGGGAGAAGACAGTGATTATTGCTAGTGGCTATAGCAGCCACTAGCAATCATTGCAGGTAAAAACCCAGCATGCTGGTTGTAACCAAGTTAAACGATCAACTTGGTACATTCAGCCTGCCCATACACAGTTGGAATCTTGCCCGGTTCCTGCTGCACTGACCGAGATTGCAATTGTGTATGGCCTGCCTAACAGGGATGCTTACAATGATCATCTTTTATTTATTTATTTTTTATTTATGTAAAACCTTTATCCCAAAAGGATAACAAACTGTTGCTGTAACTGCTTAACCACCTCAGCTCCGGAAAGTTTTACCACCTTCATGACCAGGCCATTTTTGGCTATTCAGCACTGCGCTACTTTAACTGGCAATTGCGTCGTCATAAACAAACAATATAAAGTGCAGCGCAAAATCATATGAGAACTAAAGTCCTAAATAGGGCAATACTGCTCTTCTGTAATCTTTCTTCTTGCTATAAGACACCACAAGTTCTTCACCATTAATGAGCATATAAACTGCTTACCAGATAGAAGATCAAATAGGCATAATTACCCCCGATGCTGGATACACCCGGATCAGATGATCTAATGATCTTTAATGATAACTGGCAGCTTTTCCTCCAATGCGACAGGTGAAATCATCCCTCAGATAGAAGATCAAATAGGCATAATTACCCCCGATGCTGGATACACCCGGATCAGATGATCTAATGATCTTTAATGATAACAGGCAGCTTTTCCTCCAATGCGACAGGTGAAATCATCCCTCATGCATCTTTTTAAATACCTTGGAATGTTCCAAGGTATTTAAAAAGATGCATGAGGGATGATTTCACCTGTCGCATTGGAGGAAAAGCTGCCTGTTATCATTAAAGATCATTAGATCATCTGATCCGGGTGTATCCAGCATCGGGGGTAATTATGCCTATTTGATCTTCTATCTGGTAAGCAGTTTATATGCTCATTAACGGTGAAGAACTTGTGGTGTCTTATAGCAAGAAGAAAGATTACAGAAGAGCAGTATTGCCCTATATAGGACTTTAGTTCTCATATGATTTTGCGCTGCACTTTATATTGTTTGTTTATTATGTTATTTGGGCTTGGTGTTAACCCTTAAGTGCTCAGCTTGCAATTAGGTTGATGTTATTTTTGTTTGCGCTGATTGTACATATTCTTGGCAAATTGCGTCGTCATACAACGCTATACCCAAATGGAATTTATATCATTTTTTTTCAAACAAATAGAGCTTTCTTTAGGTGATATTTGATCACCACTGTGTTTTTTTTTTTTGTATTATTATTATTATTATTATTATTATTATTATATAAACAAAAAAAGTCTGAGAATTAAAAAAAAAAAAACTGATATTTTTTACTTTCTGTTATAAAACACATCCAATAAAATCAAATTTCTTTATAAATTGAGGCCAAAATGTATTCAGCTACAAGTCTATGGTAAAAAAATCCCAATAAGTATAAAAATAATTGGTTTGCTTTAAAGTTATAGCATCTACAATATGGTGTGTGTGTGTGTGTGTATATATGTATATATATATATATATATATATATATATATATATATATATATATATATATATATATATATATATATATATATATATAAATGTATCAATCCTGATTTACTGACAGCTTATTTAATTTATTGAGGCCCTTAAAATCTTTACCGGACCCATCAGTAAAGCCCGGGAGCGATCCCATGCGGCCGTTTGCAGGGCAGGAAGTCGAGTTAGGCCAGGATGACCGCACTCGTCTCTATGGCCATGTGGAGGACAGGAACGATGTTTGATGTCACTTCAGGTTCTGGGGCCAAAGCAAATATATTTTTTTCTTTTTGACCCCAGATCTCTTAATAAAGAGGATCTGTCATCCATATTACTTTTACAAGGGATGTTTACATTCCATTTTATGATTTTTGTCAGATGTTACAATGGTATACTTAAGTATATAAAAAAGTGTCAAAGGCTTTCATTGATAATTACATTAGGTTTATGCAAAGAGTCAATATTTGCAGTGTTGACCCTTCTTTTTCAAGCCCTCTGCAATTCTCCCTGGAATGCTGTCAATTAAATTCGGGGCCACATCTTGACTGATGGCAGCCCATTCTTGCATAATTAATGTTTGGAGTTTGTCAGAATTTGTGGGGTTTTTTTGTTCACCCGCCTCTTGAGAATTGACCATAAGTATTCAATAGAATGGGGAGTTTCCTGGCCATGGACCCAAAATTTCAATGTTTTGTTCTGCAAATCACTTTTGTCATATGGCAAGGTGCTCCATGATGCTGGAAAAGGCATTGTTCGTCACCACACTGTTCTTGGATGGTTGGGAGAAGTTGCTCTCGGAGGATGTTTTTGTACCATTCTTTATTCATGGCTGTGTTCTTAGGCAGAATTGTGAGTGAGCCCACTCCCTTGGCTGAAAAACAACCCCACACATGAATGGTCTCAGGATGCTTTACTGTTGGCATGACACAGGACTGATGGTAGCGCTCACCTTTTCTTCTGGATACCCCAAACAATCGTAAAGGGGACTTATCCGAGAAAATTACTTTACCCTAGTCCCCAGCAGGCCAATAACTGTAGCTTTTGCAAAATATGAGTCTGTCCTTCATGTTATTCCTGGAGAGAAGTGGCTTTTTTGCTGCCCTTCTTGACACCAGGCCATCCTCCAAAAGTCTTTGCCTCACTGTGCATGCAGATGCTCTCACACCTGCCTGCTACCATTCCTGAGCAAGCTTTGCACTGATGGTGCCACGATTCTGCAGCTGAATCAACTGTAGGAGAGGGTCCTGACACTTGCTAGACTTTCTTGGGTGCCCTGAAGCCTTCTTCACAACAATTAAACCTCTCTCCTTGAAGTTTTTGATGATCCGATAAATGGCTGATTTAAGTGCAATATTAATAGCAGCAATATCCTTGCCTGTGAATCCCTTTTTGTGAAAAACAATGATTACTGCACTTGTTACCTTGAAGGTAACTATGGATAACAGAGGAATAACAATGATTTCAAGCACCACCTTCCTTTTAAAGCTTCCTGTCTGTTATTCGAAGTCAGCATTACACAGTGATTTCCAGCCTTGTCCTTGTCAACACCGACACCTGTGTTAACAAGAGAATCACTGACATGTCAGCTGGTCCTGTTGTGGCAGGGCTGAGATCCAGTGGAAATGTTTTTTGGGGATTAGGTTAATTTTCATGGCAAAGAGGGACTTTGCAATTAATTGCAATTCATCTGATCACTCTTTATTCTGGAGTATATGCAAAGTGCCATCATAAAAACCGAGGCAGCCGACTTTGTGAAAATTAATATCTGTCATTCTCACAACTCTTGGCCAGGGCTGTATTATAATCCTGTTAACAAGTAAATGTGCTTATTCATTAAATCGTTTAAAATACAGTTCCATCAGAAAAGCCATACTTGGGTATATGGCCAATAACCATGTAAAGCTAATATCAAGACCCTGGAATGTTTGTAGTGCGATAGCTTAATAGGCTTGTTCACTCCAGATTACTAGCAATAATGTCAGTTCAATGTTCAAGACTGACAAGTGATTGTGCAGTACAGAGTGACTTATGAAAAGGAAAGCCTTCTCTCCCTATAAGGATGTGAAAGAGTAGCCTTGGCAATACCTCTGAGCCCTTACTAGACCAAATATAGCAATTGTGTATATAAGGATGACAATATAACTAGAATGAAACACTGGATATTTTAAAGTGGAAGAAAACCTTTACTGTATCTATTCTTGAATATGTCCCCTTCCCCTCATTCTACCTATCTTGCTTAATCCAAAAAGATCTGTAAACTTTCATATTTTTAATACACTGGTCAACTGATCCTGTAGCTCTGTGTAAGGGAGCGCTCGGCAAAGCCTCTAAATTCCAGAAGCCATGACATCACCCATAGGCTCCCATGGCCCAGCCATTTTCGGCACTCCCTCTCCCCTGCGGTAGCCACTCACTGACACTGGGTAGCTGGAGCTGCAGGATTACATTACCAGAACAGAGAGGATTAAAAGTAGGTAAGTGCAAAAATCTTTTTTTTTTTCCCAAAGGTTAGGGAGGATAGGTAGGAGGAGTTGGGAGGGAACATTTTAAAGAATATATTTAGTTAGGCTTTTTTTCCACTTTAATAATGGATTAAAACAAATGTGCTCACAAAGCCACTCAGACATACAGTATGCATTAAGTTAAAGTGGAACCTTCACCGGAAATTTAACATTACCATCTTTCTCATACTCTCCCCCTGTTTTTTTTTTGTTTTTTTTTTCTTCTTCAGGGAGCAAGTACCTTTTTTGTTGGTACCCACTCCCACTTTCTTTTCTAGGGGCGCATAATGTCTCCTTGGTCCTCCCACAGCCTCCTGGGGTAACATTACACGTCCTAGGAGGCTGCAGGACCAATCTCATGGCAGGTAGCGTTTACTTGTTAAAGCCGAGTAAGAATTATTTGTGACAATGGCATGGTATTTTATTTTGTTTTTGTTTGTTTTTTTTTAAATATAGGAGGGTCTATATTGTTTTTACAGGGCAGCAGTCATCTTGTTTAGTTCATAATGTACTACATCATTCACAATTCACCTCTTACAATCCACCAATTTTAGCAAATACTGTATATGTGAAAAGGTGTGTTACAATAAACCATATGCTTTAAGGCAACATCCACCGGTCACCATGGCACACTAAGCGGTGTACCCTTAGCCCACAGTTATCTGTGCCTGCCATGAAATGTTCATGAAAAAACCCCTCCTAACTGCAACTGTACTAAAATCAGAAAGTTCTTTGTTTCCTTTACCTTAGCTGGAACTCACAAAGCCCATCACATATTTGGTGGTAGGTTTTAATAGTCAGGTAGGGTTCGAATCTACGCAAGAAGCAAGATACAATTCCACCAAGGCTCACCGCATTATTCATGCTGCTCACTCCAGGGGGACCCCTTTGTTACCTCTATCCACAGATGCTAAAAAGGCATTTGATAGGGTAAATTAGACTTTCTGGAGGGAACGATGCACTTGGATTATTTCTATTTACTCCCACCTATCAACTCAAGTGAAAGTGAATGGACATATGCCCCAAATCCTATTTCCAACAGCACCAGTCAGGGCTGCCCTCTATCACCTTTAATCTTCATTCTGACATTGGAGCCATTCCTTTGGGAATTCAGGGCCAACTCAGACATTACTGGCTCCTTGGCAGTCTCTGGGCCAGTGACAAATCGTGGCCTATGCTGATTTATTTTTCTTTCTTACGAACCTCTACAATCTTTCTACCCAATCTCTTGGCCAAGTCAGATAAATATGGTTCAATTTCTAATTTCTGTGTTATTTATCAGAAATCAGAAGAATTTCTGTTCTGGACTCCTCTCTGACACCTTAAAACGAACTTCCCGTTTAAATGTGTGACCTCCTCCCTGAGATATCTACGGATTAACCTCACCAGAGACCCCACGGATGCAGATTCACTAAACTTCCCTCCTTTCCTAAGATCAAAGGAGACACATGGCAAAAAGGAACCTTTTCCTGTTTCGGCAGGTGTAACATCATAAAAATGAATGCAGAAAGAAGTTAGACAGTGCAGCTCTGCATTAAATAATACATAGTGACTTGTACTAAAAATTACAATGTAATGACTATAGTGACAATGTTAAATTGTGTATACCAAAGAATAAAAAAACGTATAATCGTATGGATATTCACACCAATTCAGTGAATGTGAATAAAAATAGAAAAAGTTAATAAGGGGACATCGACGTAGAAAACTTCAAAGAAGTACAATTCTAATGTGTTGAACTTCAGTGTTGATAGAAGGTAACCAAGCCAATCAACAGAAATTACCCAAGTTTATAAACCGCCACCACTGAGGGGGTTAGGGTACGCTTACCAGATTGTATGGACTCGTGCTATCAACACAGAGTCAGACCTGCATCAGGAGAATAAGCTCTCCCTAACTTCTCACTGTATGGTCGGTGACCAATCAATTCCACATCAACTGTGGACCCCAGATGATGAGTATTCAGACGAAAAATGTTGGGTTGACGATCATTTAACGACCGTGTTTACTACAGGACATTGGACTGTTTGATGACATACTTGTTTATTCTTTCCTTGATATAAGTGAAATATTCTTTTAATAAATAGCCTTTTAAATGGTTTTACACTATGTGGAGATTTCTTTTACTTTTATGGTGATTGACCTACCGAGAAGTTTACCCTGTTTGATGTGGAATTGATCGGTGACTGGCCATACAGTGACAAGTTTGCGAGAGCTTATTCTCCTGATGCACGTCTGACTCAGTGTTGCACATGAGTCCATACAATCTGGTAAGCGTACCCTAACCCCAGTGGTGGCGGCTTATAAACTTGGGTGATTTCTGTGGATTGGCTTGGTTACCTTCTATCAACATTGAAGTTCAACACATCTAGAATTGTACTTCTTTGAAGTTTTCTACGTTGATGTCACCTTATGAACTTTTTCTATTTTTATTCAAATTCACTGAATTGGTATGGATATCCATATGATTATACGTTTTTTTATTCTTTGGTATACACAATTTAACATTATCACTATAGTCATTACATTCTCATTTTTAGTCACTATGCATTATTTAATAAAGCGCAGCATTGTCTAACTTTTTTCTGCGTTTATGCAATATTGTCATATTGTGGTGCTCGCAGCCGTTTACTTTTAAAGTTAATAGCGCAGTATTATTGAGGGGTATTATTAATAAAAATGAATGGTATGCTTCGCATACTGTATGTTACAAGCTCATCCAGTCCATATTCCAAGCTCATCCAGTCCATATTCCAACCTCATTTTTTCAAGCAGTCAACAAAACATTTACATTTTCATTTGGGCCCAGAAACCCCTGCAGCTCTCCCAATTGATTCTTCGCCTATCTAAATTACACAGTGGTAAGGTGTTACCTGACATCATATACTATCAGGCAGCCTGCTAGTTAAACAAGGTCATTGATTGGTGCTGCCATGGCACCCTCAAACAGTTGGTGTCCTTCAAGGAGACCACCTCCGTGGTCCGCTGTGTACCCTCAGATTACACCCTATGACTTTGAAAACTTGCTGCATCTGCTCCAAAATTTTCATGGACAAATCTAATCCCCTTCTCCCTCCCAGTTGTTTCTTATTTTTGGTAACTCAGCTTTCAACCCAGGACTCGCCATTCCAGGTCTTGCAGCCCTAATGAACCAACAAACATTTCAGGCCAAGCATTTTATCAGTTCATGGAAATGGCCATCTGTGGCTGAAATGGCCTTACATCCTCCACTGTCTAATTGGAACTTCTGTTGCAAGTTACAACTATCACACTTTTTTACTTCCCTACCATCAACTTCTTCTTATACAAGAAACCTTATACAATTTGAGCAACTATGTGAGTCCCAAACATCTTTACGGCATGACATCTCTTTGACATAAAAATGACTCAACTCTCCCTCGGCGGACTTTAAACCTCCATATATCTGTGGTTGGGAACGGGACCTTTGGCTCACTTTCACACAAAAGCAGATGGACAGAATAATTCTTTTTAGATATAAAACCTTTGTGTGCCCCAAGTATCACATTTTGACTAGGTGGTATTATACTCCCTATAGATTGCACAAAATGTTTCCTTAAATGTTGGAGATCTGCTGGAGATGTGGAGCTGTTGGGAATCTGCTCCATATTTTCTGGTTATTCATCAATCTGTGCTCCTTTTTTGTTAGAGATGCACCATTATCACCCAGAAATTCACAGACCATGGACTGCTACTGGGCTTTGCTCTGTTCTGTTCCATCATAAAATACCCAGTTCAATGTAAAGGCACTCAGTTATACCGCTTTTGATCAATGCAGTGAGGATTCTGTTGTATTTGAATATGCAAAAAGCACCCTCGATCGTGTCCTGGCTGACCAAAATATGAGAAATTATTGGGATGGAGGACCTGATGGCTGCAGTAAGGGGCATACTGGACACATTTTTGAAAAAAGTTATTTTACTGTCATGACTTTCCCTACTCTGAATATATGACCCTGCTGCAAGAGGCCATCCCAAATGCCCAGGCTCAAGAGATCTGATAGTGAGTGGAGGGGGCCACTCCTTCCCACCCCCACTTTTTTTTCATTTCTCTTCCTTTCTTTCCCCAATTTAATCTTTATTCCTGGGAAAGACATCAGTCTATGGTGAGACAAGTATATTACTTTCCTAATGTTAGATGCCATGTTACTCTGTGGAGCAATTAAGAAAAAAAAAGGATGGAAAAGAGCTAGCTTTCAGCCTCATTCATTTGGGTGATGTATACTTTTAAGTATAACTATGGGCAAACATTTTTTTTCCTTTTTGATAGAGTGATGGAGGGTTTTAACCACTGTCACTTTTTTTTTCCATCCGTGTCCCATTGTGGAGATTTACCTTTATTCCTGTCCCATAGCCAAACAGGAATTAAGAGGAAACCCCTGCAAATTAAGGGAATCTTTTTGCTCCACCCCCGTTCATCAGAACTAGTGTCCCCTTTGAAAGATTTCCCCTTTATTATTTTTCTGAGGACAACCCTTTTTTTCACTTTCAATGATAACGGTAAACAAGACAAATAGAAAGGGTGAATCTTCTTAACTGGGGTACAGACGGCAATAAAAACTGACAGGCATTCTAATCTCTCGTCACCGTACCCAAAATTAAAGAAAAAGTTTTGCCTTTAGGTATATTTTAAGGTCTAACCAAATCACCTCCCAGGCAATGTTATAATATGGAGTAATGTTTCTTGTAGGTCATTGTACTATGTTAGCTTTATATCCTATGAGGTTTTTTTTAGCTCTAATGGCACATTAGATTACTCACTCTAATATCACTATGTACAAATTCACATTATGGTCAAGCAAGACAAAAAATGATTTAACAATAAATTTCTCATCTGGGCTCCACATACATCTGATACGAACGAGGTAAAACACCATTTTTTCCAGGTTCTGGAGTTATATCAATATCTTTAGGAGCTTTATTGCAGGCTCGTTCCAGGACCGTCTGTGGATTGGCGTAAGACCAATGTGGTGCATATATTTAAAAGGGGTTAGAGTCCTTACCAAGTAACTATAGACCTGTTAGTGTTAACTTCTATAGTTGGGAAAATATTGGAGAGTTTAATAAGACCGTTATAGTTTGCTTTGCAGGAACGCCAGTCAGCTGCAGCACTGATCTGTTTATTCTGACAGCAACAGGGTGCTGCTCTTAGAATACATGTCAGTGCCTGGAGATTTCTCATCCACAGTTAAAAAAAAACATGTGTATGCCCAAACATGAGGGGCCTGGGGTGGTCAGTGGGCGGATCACTCCCATGTTCGGCATATACATTTTTTCTGTTTTTTTCCTGGCAGAGATTTCTTCATCTATCAATGTGAATAAAAGAATGTGTATGCCCAAGCATTAGAAAAAAGGACATTGCATGTACAGTATCTCACAAAAGTGAGTACACCCCTCACATCTTTGTAAATATTTTATTCTATCTTTTCATGTGACAACACTGAAGAAATTACACTTTGCTACAATGTAAAGTAGTGAGTGTACAGCTTGTATAACAGTGTAAATTTGCTGTCCCCTCAAAATAACTCAGCATACAGCCATTAATGTCTAAACCGCTGGCAACAAAAGTGAGTACATCCCTAAGTGGAAATGTACAAATTGAGCACAATTAGCCATTTTCCCTCCCCGGTGTCATGTGACTCATTAGTGTTACAAGGTCTCAGGTGTGAATGGGGAGTAGGTGTGTTAAATTTGGTGTTATCGCTCTCACTCTTTCATATTGGTCACTGGGAGTTCAACATGGCACCTCATGGCAAAGAACCCTCCGAGGATCTGAAAATAAGAAATGTTGCTCAACATAAAGATGGCCTAGGCTATAAGAAGATTGCCAAAACCCTGAAACTGAGCTGCAGCATGGTGGCCAAGATCATACAGAGGTTTAACAGGACAGGTTCCACTCAGAACAGGCCTCGCCATGGTTGACCAAAGAAGTTGAGTGCACGTGCTCAGTGTCATATCCAGAGGTTGTCTTTGGGAAATAGATGTATTTGGGCTGCCAGCATTGCTGCAGAGGTTGAAGGGGTGGGGGGTCAGCCTGTTCGTGCACAGACCATACACCGAACACTGCATCAAATTTGTATGCATGACTGTCATCCCAGAAGGAAGCCTCTTCAAAAGATGATGCACGAGAAAGCCAGCAAACAGTTTATTGTAGACAAGCAGACTAAGGACATGGATTACTGGAACCATGTTCTGTGGTCTGATGAAACCAAGATAAACTTATTTGGTTCAGATGGTGCCAAGCGTGTGTGGTGGCAACCAGGTGAGGAGTACAAAGTCAAGTGTGTCTTGCCTACAGTCAAGCATGGTGGTGGGAGTGTCATGGTCCAGGGCTGCATGAGTGCTGCCGGCACTGGGGAGCTACAGATCCCTGAGGGAACCATAAATGCCAACATGTACTGTGACATACTGAAGCAGAGCATGATCCCCTCCCTTCAGAAACTGGGCCGCAGAGCAGTATTCCAACATGATAACGGCCCCAAACACACCTCCAAAACCACCACTGCCTTGCTAAAGAAGCTGAGGGTAAAGCTGAGGGTAAAGGTGATGGACTGGCCAAGCATGTCTCCAGACCTAAACCCTATTGAGCATCTGTGGGGCATCCTCAAAAGGAAGGTGGAGGAGTGGAAGGTCTCTAACATCCACCAGCTCCGTGATGTCGTCATGGAGGAGTGGAAGAGGACTCCAGTGGCAACCTGTGAAGCTCTGGTGAACTCCATGCCAAAGAGGGTTAAGAAAATGGAAAATAATGGTGGCAACAAAAAATATTGACACTTTGGGCCCAATTTGGACATTTTCACATAGGGGTTTTCCTCGCTTTTGTTCCCAGCGGTTTAGACATTAATGGCTGTGTGTTGAGGGGACAGCAAATTTACACTGTTATACAAGCTGTACACTCACTACTTTACATTGTAGCAAAGTGTAATTTCTTCAGTGTTGTCACATGAAAAGATATAATAAAATATTTACAAAAATGTGAGGGGTGTACTCACTTTTGTGAGAAACTGTATATCCAACACTAGAAGTGGGTGGATGCAGGGCAGTAGATTCTATTAGAATCCACATCAATGTGAAGGATTTGATTACACTCTTTGTTTTATGCTACTTCTCCCGAGTATGGGGAAACCACATGTGAGAGACTTTTTGGCAGCCTTAGCCATGTACTGGGGTCCAAAATCCAACGAGCACCTTCAGGCTTTCAAAAGGGCATAAAGCAATTAAGAGAACCGCGCTAAAAAATATTGGATACACAAAATAACTCAAAAATTGTGATGCATTCCCCTATTAATTGAATATGTGAACCAAAATACAACACAATATAAATAGAATAGAATAGAATATAAATAAAATAACTTAATATGTCAGAAAAATAATGTAAAGCACTTATTCTAAGTAAAAAAAATGTGACAAAGATCATAGAATCTGTGACTTTAAAAATGACTTTAAATATCAACAGTCCATATTGTAAAAAATTTCCACCGATAGTGATTGAAGACCTTCAGTGAAAAGACATCTCGTGAACAAAATCCACCACCAGTAAAAATATCTGTTTACCAGAGGTAAGCTTTAATGGAGCTTATGTTCGAAATCCACTCCGTGGGGACACCAACATCGACCTCGGCATGGAAGGAGGATCACCCGGAACCCACCGACAGAAGGATCAGATATTCAGCAATAAAAACCCAGGGAAATAAAAAGTATATCCTCCATAGTGTGAATCCGTTTAAAACAATTTATTGAATAAGGTAAAAGTAGCGCACTTACTAAAAATAGCGAGTAAAACAGCGTATAGTAACAATCAGCCGGCCAGCCTGCATACACCCGTTCACTGTGGGATGGAAACGATGACGTCAGCGCGTCTGCCTCTGGAAGGCAGACGCGCTGACGTCATCGTTTCCATCCCACAGTGAACGGGTGTATGCAGGCCGGCCGGCTGATTGTTACTATACGCTGTTTTACTCGCTATTTTTAGTAAGTGCGCTACTTTTACCTTATTCAATAAATTGTTTTAAACGGATTCACACTATGGAGGATATACTTTTTATTTCCCTGGGTTTTTATTGCTGAATATCTGATCCTTCTGTCGGTGGGTTCCGGGTGATCCTCCTTCCATGCCGAGGTCGATGTTGGTGTCCCCACGGAGTGGATTTCGAACATAAGCTCCATTAAAGCTTACCTCTGGTAAACAGATATTTTTACTGGTGGTGGATTTTGTTCACGAGATGTCTTTTCACTGAAGGTCTTCAATCACTATCGGTGGAAATTTTTTACAATATGGACTGTTGATATTTAAAGTCATTTTTAAAGTCACAGATTCTATGATCTTTGTCACATTTTTTTTACTTAGAATAAGTGCTTTACATTATTTTTCTGACATATTAAGTTATTTTATTTATATTCTATTCTATTCTATTTATATTGTGTTGTATTTTGGTTCACATATTCAATTAATAGGGGAATGCATCACAATTTTTGAGTTATTTTGTGTATCCAATATTTTTTAGCGCGGTTCTCTTAATTGCTTTACTTACTTGATTCTTTTACCTGAGGATTAGGACTGCAGCTTGGGGGGTGTAGGGAAGCGCAGTATTTTATTTATTTTTATTTATTTATTTTTCAAAAGGGCATAATTTCCTCATTTCACTTCCTGACTACCCATCACAATTTCGAAGACCTTGAAATGGGAAATAGGATAGTACAAAAAAAACGTGCAAATTACCCCTTTTTGGAAAATAGACAGTCCCAGGTATTTTATAAAAGGCATAGCGAGTATTTTGCAGATCTCATTTGTTGCCACAAATCTGATTCAAACCCCCTGACATTCTCTTTCTCTCCCCTGATGCAGTAGCTCTGAGCTCAGCATTTGAGAGCTCACTCCTGTGATGTTGGAGGTGAGCAGTGACGACTAGGCCTCACTTAGCAACGTCCTGGGAGTATTCCAATCAAGATTCATAAGGTATGTAAAGGTAAACCTTTAGCAAGGGTTTTAGTAATCTTTAGTCAGAGCTGCACAGTTTGTTTTATCTATAAACAACAAAAAACCTGCATAGGCAGGTTTTTTGTAAAGGTGAACTATCCTTTTATTGTAATTATAAATACTTGTTTTTTTTTTTTTTTTTTTTTTTTTTTTTTTTTTTATAATCTTTATTTATCAAAACAATTTTACAATTTTTTACATACAAAGCAAAACATATACACATCCAATCAATAAAAAGGACCCATTATTCAAACTCGAAATCCTCTTCTGTCTCTATGTTGGTCGTTACAGAATTGCTTTATGGATGTGTATCCCATATACTCAACAACCATACCATAACCCGTCCCCCCATCATACACAACAAAAACAAAAAAAAAAAAAAAAAGGGAAGGGGTTCTATCCCTCCCTCTCTCCCAAGGGGTCCCCTCTTATTATGTTTCACTAGGTTCCTCAGCCACTCTGAAGAGCTGTGTAGAGGCTCTAAACTCTTTCCATCTAGACCATGTACTTAATATCTGTTTACTTAACCCTTCTTCTAACACTTTTCTCTCTTCTAGAGCACGCATCTCCGCCATCTCTCGCTCCCAATCTATCATGGAAGGCGCACTTGTGCTTTTCCAATTTCTAGCTATAATAGTTTGTGCTGCTGTCAAGAAATATTTCAATAATCCTTTCTTTATATTTTTCAGTGATCCTGGGATCATAGATAATACCGCTACTTGTATATCCGGATATGTATCGGTCCCAGTCATACCACTATAAATCTCAAAAATTTTTTGCCAAAATGGTTGGATTTTAGAGCAATAGAACCAAATATGTGACATTGTGCCCTGAGCTTTAAGACATCTCCAACATTCTTCCCCGTGAACGGGATTTATCTTATGCATATCCACAGGACATTTATACCATCTGGCTAAGATTTTATAATTCCTTTCTTGATGTTTAGTAGATAATGAAAGTTTATGAGTTACCATAATAGCTTTTTCCCATTTTTTCCTTGGGATATCAATCCCCAGCTCTGTCTCCCACTTCTTAATATATGGTAACTCCTGAATTTTATTTTCTGAGCTCAAATATTTGTAAATCTTAGATAAGACATGGAGGGGTCTATGTTCTTGTATGAGAACTTTCTCTAGTGATGTCAGGGGCCTATCCAGTTCAGATTCTTTTATCAGAGATGAAATATATCGTTGGAGTAGTCCATATTGCATCCAATTCTTTTTATAATCTCCACCTATAGCTTCCAGTGGGAGGATTCTATTTCCATCCATTGTTTCTACTATTCTGGTATCTTCACATCTTTTCCATTTAAGGAATGACTTGGCTTCTAGTGCCATTGGAAATTCTGGGTTGCTAAATAATGGGGTCATAGGACCTCTATAAGTAGATCCCCACCCTCTCTTTATCATAATATCCCATACTTTCAATGTTGATACAACTAAAGAGGGCATAACGCCCTCCGAAGGTCTCTGCCCTCTTTTGATCCAAGGGAGTGATTTCAACTTGAGGCCTGTAATCTCTTCCTCTAGTTTTATCCATTGTTTACTATCCCTGTTGTGGAACCAATCTACTATTCTAGTTATAAATATAGCTTTGAGGTACATTATTGTGTCTGGTAGGGCCAGACCGCCATCTTTCTTGGTCTTATTTAGCACTATTCTGCTGATTCTGGGTGTCTTGCCCGCCCAGACAAACTGCCCAATCGCTCTACGTAGTTTTTTCAGGATCGTTGTTGCGGGAAAAATGGGAATTGTTTGTAGAGTATATAATATTTTAGGGAGTATATCCATTTTTATGATGTTGATTCTACCTATCCAGGAAAATGTCCCTTTTTCATATTTTTGTAATGTATTTATTATTTTTTGTACCATCGGGACGTAATTATATTCCTGTAATTTGTTCAAATCTGTGGGGATATATATACCAAGATATTTAATTGTGTTAGCCTGCCATTTAAAGGGGAAATCCTTTCTAAGCAGCTCCACCACAGTATTTGACAAATTAATATTCAGTGCCTCAGATTTATTGTAATTTACCTTAAAATTACTTACTACCCCAAAACGTTTAAATTCTGATATCAAGTTTGGTAATGATATCAGGGGGTTTGTAATATATAGCAGTATATCATCGGCATACACCGACATCTTATACTCTACATCACCCACTTTAATTCCTTGTATGTCTTTATTTTCCCGGATCGCAATTAATAAATGTTCCATCGCTAGTATATATAGTATAGGGGATAGTGGACAACCCTGTCGGGTTCCGTTTGTTATATTAATTTCTTCCGATATGCCACCATTTGCTCGAATCTTAGCCGTTGGGTTCTGATATAGGGCCATTATTTTGTCCAACAATACCGGACCCAACCCCCATTGTACCAATGTCTCTTTAAGGAAGCTCCATCCCACCCTGTCAAACGCTTTCTCAGCATCTATTGCAAGTAAACAGGATGGGATGGAGCCTCTCTGTACATATTCCATCAGTGTGAGTGTTTTCAGTGTATTGTCTCTTGCCTCTCTACCCTTTACGAAACCTACCTGATCTAGGTGTATATATGCGGGCATCATGGGGGTGAGTCTATTCGCGATTATTTTCAAATATAATCTTAAATCAATATTTGTTAAGGATATTGGCCTATAGTTGCCGCATAAAGTAAGATCTTTCTCAGGTTTTGGTATGAGTGAGATATATGCTTGTAAGCTTTGTGGGACAAGAGGCACCGTTGTGGACACTACATTAAACGTCCGTTTAATAATGGGGGTGAGCTCTTCTTTAAATAATTTATAGAATCTTGGGGTAAAACCATCCGGACCTGGGCTCTTCCCTGGTACTAATGATTCGATTACCCTTTGTATTTCACTTTCTGAAAATTCCTGTTCTAACTGCGTTACTTCTGATGGTGTTAATATGGGGAGTGCAGTTTCTTTAATGTATTGGTGGATATCTTGTTGCAAACCCGCTGGGTTATCAATAGCCTTGTGATTAGATATATTGTATAGTTTTGTATAAAATGTCTGGAATTCTTTTAGGATCCCTTTTGGGTCATATCTCATATCCCCTACTTCTATCTTGATCTTAACTATGGGCGAGGTCTTACACCGATTTTGTAAGGCTCTTGCCAGGAGTTTACCTGGCTTATTGCCCTGTTGGTAGTAAAGGGCACGGTTATTATCTCTTATACGTAGTGTATGCTCATTCAGCAGAGTTTGCAACTCTGTCTTCCTATCTGTTAATTCCAACAAAATTTCACGTGTTAAGCTTTGTTTATGTTGAGCTTCTATTTCCGGTATTTCCTTTAATAAATGAGTTATTCTATTGTTTTTAATTTTTTTCAATCTGGCCCCATGTTTAATGAATAATCCACGGATCACACACTTTAGTGCCTCCCATTGAATCGGCAGAGGAGTAGTGTCTCCAATATGGTCCTGTGGAAAATTCATTATTGCCTTCCTTATTTCTAATACACACGCCTCATCGTATAGCAGATTGTCATTAGGCTTCCAGTTTCCTCTAGCATTTTCGCCTTTGAGTAAGTCAAGTGTCAGAAATATTGGCGTGTGGTCTGACCATATAGCACTGCCTATTTCGGCTGATGAAGTAATTGTCACTCCCAATTGATTGATCAGAAAGTAATCAATACGATGATAAGACCCATGGACATTTGAACGGAATGTGAAATCCTTCACCCCAGGGTGTAACGCCCGCCAAATGTCGACCAGTTGGTATTTTGCCATAAGTTCTTTAAATTTCTTTTTCTCTTTACTTGTCTGTGCAATCAAGGGTGCTGTGGTATCTACTCTCTTATCCAACACAAAATTGAAATCCCCACCTATTATAGTTATCCCCTCTACCTTTTCCATGAGCTCACCAATCAATTGTGACCCTATTTTAAGCTGATTTTGATTGGGTAGATATAGATTAATGAAAGTAAATTTTTTACCATATATACTGAGTTTAAGTAATATTGCTCTTCCATCCTTATTACACCATTTTTCAAGCACTTGATGTGGTATTGTCTTATGTATTGCAATGGATACGCCTTTCGACTTGGAATAAGGATAAGAATCATGATACCATGTATTGTAATATCTATTTTGCAGATTGGGAATATGATCCGTGCGGAAGTGCGTCTCCTGAAAAAAGACAATCCCAACCTTCTGTTTATGGAGAGAGTATAGAACCTGAGACCTCTTTGATGCTGAGTTAAGACCCCTAATGTTATAAGAACATATTTTCATTGTTCTTTAATACCAAGAGAGGGAAGAAGGGAGAAGGGAAGGGAGAGAGAAGAGAAAAAAAAAAAAAAAAACCACACCCACACTCACCCACACAAAAACCCTAAACTAATGACTTATATAAAGTCTATCTTACAAACAGTGTAAGTTCCCTCTACTAGGGGAGACAGACACCGACGACCAAAATCTGCCGCTCAGTCAGAGATCGCAGCGATCGCACGCCGCATTCTAGATGCTATTACCTTAAATCTTTAATCTCTTATTTCTTTTTTTCTATCCCCTCTTCTTTCTTTCTCTTTGCTCCCCTCCAAAAGCGGGCAAAAAAAAAAAAAAAAAAAATTTAGGGAGCATATGGATAGAAAGGGGGTGGGGGAGACATCTCAGAGGTATACTCTCTCACTCCTGTCCTATATAACATTTGCATTTTTGTTTTTTTTAATAACAAACATGTTATGCTTACCTGCTCAGTGCAATGGTTTTGCATAGAGCAGCCCCTATCCTCTTTTTTGTCTCCCATCAGCGCTCCTGGCCTCCACCGAGTGCCCACCATAGAAAGCCATTGCTATAGGGGCACTCATGCATGCTCGCTCCTGTATTCAAAAAAGTTGCTACATTTCTAGTAGAACACAATAAAATGGCAAAGCAATGCACTTTGTATAAAAATAAACTCTTCAAAATCTCAGATTATCTATTATTTAATGAGCATTAAAAAAAAAATACGCAATAAGACAGTCTTTTGGAGCTGCAGCTTCCACAGCTTGGAATTCAGCTTTACGTATTCTTCAGTATTTACCTTTATCAAAGACCTGGGCATTTCTGTGGTGCTTATATGTAGAATTGTGCCCAACAGGGGCAATGTGGGGGGTCCAGGAGGCAAATTTTGGCACTGTAACTAAAAAATACGCAACACGACTGACACAGACAGCCAGGAGAATCGAGCCCGTCACTCCCAGCTCCATAGTCTTTCTATACAAACACATGAATACAGCAAGTGTTCTGTATGCAGCTACACTAATATATACATATGTTCTCTTAGCTTGCTGGGCGTGCTTTCTCAGGTCAGTAGGGAAAATATGATACGTAGATAAGCCAGATGACTGGGATGAGAGGCAACACAAAACAGTTGGCCCAGGGGCCTATTTTTGTTTCATGGCTCTGTACTCATTGCTGTATTACTGATCTTTACTCAGCTGGTGTTATGATCACTGCGTGCACTCATGCAAGCCCCCAGTGTAAGCATACCATCGTAGTGATTTATCCCTCCTTGTGCCTTTGCTGAAGGAAGTACAAAAATCACAGTCTCTCAATGCAGGGGCCTACAGGCAGGCTTCCAATTTGCTGCAATTCCTCTTGGGTTCTATAACATTTTTTGGTACACCAATGCAGACTTTGCACCTAAATGCAAAGTCCTCTTATTCAGCACTGGCCATCTCCAAATATTTAATTACTACATTACAGACAAGTTAAAAAATGTGGTGTCTATGTGCAAGTAATGTCATGATCATTTAAGCAAGATCCTGAGAATGCGCAGTTTCCCAAATATCAGAAAAGAATCATCCTGCAGTGTACTTAAGTGCCTTCTCATGAGATTTGGGATACTCCCTGACATCTTGCAGAAAGGATCGTGACGTCACCTACTTAGTATGAAAGCTAGGTGTATAGTAAATATATTTTTTAGCTTTTTTCCACATGTGTTTTTTTGCTACTGCTATAATGTGGTGGTTGGAAAGCTGGATCCATATGAACTGAGTTTGTTTCTAAGATACTTATCAAGAGCCCTTCTTTGGAATATATGTGCCTTGACTACTTGGACTACCATGCTGTCTTTATGGTGACTTACTCACATTGGGTCTGGATGGTTCCCCATTGGGAAGATGGTCCTTTTATTTTAAGATTATGTGTATTAGACCATTGGCTGTTTACTTAATGTACCTGAATTTTCCACCTGAGAGGCAGTGGCTTCACCTTGGCTTACTAATGTGTACCTCTATGAGCAACATACACATGCTATCAATTCCAGTCTACTCTACTGGCTGATATTACTCTATTAAAGATTAGATGGGTCCAATGTGTTGTTTCTGTCACATGTGATCCTGAAGAAGGATTCTCGAAATGTGTTAAGTCCACATGTGATCTGTAATCAAAATCTTGCCATGTTTTGAACCTCTATGTGGAAAGTAATTTTTAATGTTGTGTAATAGATTTTTAATGGTACATAATAATGTTGTTTTTATGGTACTTGGATTATTTTCTATATGTCCACACAATGTGTATTACTACATATTCTGTTCATAGTGGTACATGATTCGCGGGGATGTGGACATATAGCACACACAGTCTGGGCTTCACTCCCGCTATAGGTGATTGGAAGTGGCCTTTATTGAATAAATTAACCTAGCATTTGATTGCACTAGTGTTCTGACACTATTTATAATACTTTTATTTATTCTTTTTATACTTATTTTTAAATTAAGCAATTTGTGTGCATTTTTGTATTAATATTTTATCAATTACATTTCATTATAAATCAAAAATCAAGCACAAAAAGGAAAATGTTTAGTGTATGAAGATGAAACAAACTTGTTACACATAATCCTATAATTCAAGTACTTTCAGCTGTTTCCATTTTCATTATCTTCTCCATGGTGTCATTATCGTGGTTCCACCTGCAGTTGGTATGTTCTCACTATAACACCATTTTTTCCAGGTTCTGGGGTTATTTCAATATCTCCTAGAGCTTTATTTGTCTTCAGCTGAAGCTTCTGAAGTATGGTGGTAAGGAAAATAAAGATCTCCATTCGGGCCAAACCCTCTCCAAAACAACTTCTTTTCCCTGTGGGTAACAGAATAGTCTGTTATAGAAATAACCATCATACAAGTCATTATGATTTAAAAAGAGTAATCACAGTTGATTGATAATAAATGGCTTCAGCCAAACACTAACTATGAGTGAAAGAAATGTTTTTGTGTTATCATTCATATTCTCAGAAAAATGGCCAAGAAATCATAAATTCTGCCACGGTGTGTAAACTTATGAGCACAACTGTATATATCTGATACTAGGATTGAGTCGATAGGACCCAACATTCCTAGAATCTCCCTTTTTTTTCTCAGCCTGTCCTTCTCCCAAAAGGGGGTTTGGTGTAAATTGTGGTCCCCTAGCCCATGACTATAGTCCAGGAATAACCTCCTATTTTAGCTTGAGGTAACTAAGGAAATATTGTACAAACTACTGTATATGTATATAGTTAGAAATTGGTCAACATGTATTCTGACTGTACAGTATCTTATAGTTTCATAGAACCTGAAGAAGTGTGGTGGATACCCACAAAACTTATTGCAATTATTGCATTTCTTCCCCCGAGTGGATCATCTGGGAACCTCACTGGCAAATGATGGGGAATACATAATGATTGACTGTGAAACACAAGGAAATAAGGAAACAAGCTTTTTGAATCCACATTATGTAAAATACCTGTAAAATGCATGGCACCCAGTTCAAATCACACTTGTTTTAACTGTTTTATAATAAAAGTTGAACTTTAACAGCAGAGCATATTTTTGTACAAATAATGGCACCTAGTCCCGCAACCTAGTCCCACAACTAGAAGAAACTGTGTTTGTATTTAATTTTAGAGGTTGCTCTCCTACTGCTCATTCAATATATGTGTTCTCCCATCATTTAGCTTTTTGGGTATCCAGCACCCTTAAACCCTCCTTTTAGTTTTGAGCACTGCAATAAAGGATAAAAAGATCAAAGGGACTGGACTATTCAGATGTTTGTTGGTGAGTGTTGGGTCCAGATACAGGGCAGGTAGCCATGGGACAGGTGAGAGAATGCAAATATGTTTAGTGGCTCCCTAGGGAGTCATAGCTACATAAATATGAGCAATAAATACATGGGGCTCCATCCGCAAAGCATATCACCGCTTAAAAAAAAAAAAATACATCAACAAAGCACAGCAATGTGCTTTACATGTGCCTAGCGCTCAGCTTGTTTTTAGATTTCAAAGCCAGTGGAAGGTTTATAAAATGAATGTCAGTTAAAAGAGAAGACAGGCTTGGAAATATCAGTTTGTACATGGATAGAAAACTGGCTAAAAGACTATTCAGAGAGTAGTGGTTAATGATTTATACTCTGAATGGTCTACAGTTATCAGTGGTGTACTCCAAGGTTCAGTGTTGGGACCCTTACTTTTTAATATCTTTAGAAATGATATAGGGTTTGGGATTAAAAGTACCATTTCAGTGTTTGCAGATGACACCAAGCTATGCAGTGGAATAACGTCCTTACAGGATGTCTCCAACTTACAAGCTGATCTCAATGCACTGTTTAATTGGGCAACTAGGTGGCAAATGAGGTTTAATGTTGATAAATGTAAAGTTATGCACTTTGGGGCTAAGAATATGCATGCATCATACATACTAGGGGAAGTACAACTGGGGGAATCCATAGTGGAGAAGGATCTGGGTGTTCTGGTAGATAATAAGCTTAATAATAGCATGCAATGCCAAGCTGCAAAGTCCTTTCTTGTATTAAGAGAGGTATGGATTGCAGAAAGAGAGAGATCTCGTTTTGCCGCTGTACAGATCATTAGTAAGACCTCCTCTGGAATATGCAGTTCAGTTTTGGGCACCAGTTCATAAAAAGGATATCGGGGAACTGGAGAAAGTGCAGAGAAGGGCAACCAAACTGATAAGAGGCATGGAGGAGCTCTGCTATGAGGAAAGATTGGGAGAACTGAATTTATTCTCTCTTGAGAAGAGGAGATTAAGGGGGGATTTGATCAACATGTATAAAAGCATAAGTAGTCCATATAGTGAACTTGGTGTTGAGTTATTCATCTTAAGGTCGTCACATAGGTCATGGGGGCACTCTTTACGTCTGGAGGAAAAGAGATTTAATCTCTAAATATGGAAAGGCTTCTTCACAATAAGAGCTGTAAAAATGTGGAATAGACTCCCTCCAGAGGTGGCTCTGGCCAGCTCGGTAGGTTGTTTTGAGTAGGACCTGAAATCTTTCCTAGATACACATAATATAATTGGATACTAATAATAATAGGTAAAATTGATCCAGGGAATATCCAATTGCCTCTTGAAGGATCAGGAAGGAATTTTTCCCTTGCTGGAGCAATTTGGATCATGCTTTATTGTTTTTTCCTCTGGATTAACTGTGGGTATAGGATTGTTTATATAGGATTGTTGCACAGGATTGGTGCTCGGATGTTTAATCTGAGAAAAACTCTATCAACGTTACCTTCTTGGGGTACTTGAAGACTGGATTTTAAAAACACTGTCATGTGGCATCCACATGCCACAATAGGCAGCCAGTGATTGCTGCAATTCAGAAAACTTTATAAACCGGAACTTGCCCAGACCTATGCTTTATTTATGTATGGACCAACAACAGGTCATTATAAACAGAGTTGTAGTAGTGGATTCAAGTTTTATTACCTCTCAACCTGACCTGCCAATTACAATGTACTGTATATCGGTCTTCTTCAGAACCTTGCATCAACGTTATCAGCTTCTGTACAAACCCCAAATCAGGGTACCCTGATGTAAACTTTGTGACCACAGTCCATGTTCTCCAGCTATGACCTATGCCTTCCCACTCCTAATGATTTACTAAGGACCCATCGCAATGTCAGACGGCCTTACCAACAGAGAGGTACGAGAGGGTGTTGGTATGGTATGTGCATAACAGTGCATTTTGTATGAGCTGAGCTACTGGGAGAATTACTTCAGTTCCCTTGTGAACTTTGAGAATGAATTGTTATACAGTGTCTATAGCTACAGAGGTCAACAAAGGCTTGTTTTAAAGATTGTTTACTGTGTTTTAAGAGTGCACTAATAGTTACATGTCCGCAACCTGGCCACAAATTCACTTTAAATGTCACAGAAATGGTATCAATTTTTGAAAATCGTAAAGCAAGTGGTGGAGAATGGGTACAGTAGACCCCACAGTGACTATGAAGCCCTATGCAGGGTTTCTACCTTATAGGGTTTGTTAACAGGAGTATGGACTATGCTTTGGTAAATTTAATATCAAATAAATGGTTTGTTATTTTACCTATAGAGAATGGTGTGAAGGCATCATTGTTCCTGAAATGTCCATCTTCATCCAGGAAGTGTCCAGGATCAAATTTTTCTGGGTGCCTAAAATATTTTGGGTCCTTTAGCACAGAAGAAATCAATGGGGAGACTGTTGTACCCTTAAATGTAAGAAGTTAAAAACACTGATATCAATAATGTAACTCATCAATATCAATAGTAACAACCTAGCACATAAATCATTTAATTTGACCTATTTATTCCATTTTCTTCTAGAGCTGCACGATTCTGGACAAATTGAGAATCACAAGAATCACAACACGTCCCTGTTCTACCTCTTGTGCCCATGATCGCGACCGCAGGCCAAATGCATCGGCACCCCTGCAGTGCAGCGGGTGTGCGCACGCCTGCTATCCTGCTTAAAGGGGCCGACGTACAGCTACGATGGTTTGCGGGACCGTGCCGACCTGCCACAGTATAATGCCGGGTTGAATTGAGATCGTGATTTTTTTTAACGATTAATCGAGCAGCTCTATTTTCTTCACAAACTATTTTATCATAGCTCTAGCTGCAATTACATTTTTGTTAAACATTTCTTATTTTGAAAAATGATAAAGTGACAGTTTTTGTTTTTATTTTACTTTTTAGAGGAGTCCTTTTTGTTTTTAGATTTCCGTTGCTGACCTATCATTCTGCAGATGATAATTGCCTGGATGTCATGCTGATCTTCTGGATCCAATACTTTGAGTCATTAAAGAGGAGCTTCAGTCAGTTTCTTAAAAAAGTAAAAGTCAGCAGCTACAAATACTGCAGCTGCTGACTTTTCTTTAAAAAAAGGACCCTTATCTGTCAACGGGTCCAGCATTGTCCTCATCTTCGCCGGTCTTTGGATCTGAGTGCTGGCATGATTCCTTGCAGCTTCACAGCTGACTCTCCCCTGCACATGCACAAGCTGCTATCTTAATGGTCCTGCAGCCTCCTGGGACCTGTGATGTGTCCCAAGAGGTTGCAGGTGGTGGGGTTGGGGTGGGAGAACTTCCTCCTTGATCGCCTAGGTGGTCAGAGCAAAAGTAGGTAGTGGATACCTGTCAAAATTAGGTACCTGCCCCCCCCCCCCCTCAAAAAACCCCAAAACATTCCACATATGATCGAGAAGGCAGGGAGGAGGAAGAAAAGCAGAACTTCCCCTTTTGGGTGAAGTTCCCCTTTAATAATACACACAAGGAAATTTACCTATTAGCATAACAGCTCAACGACTAGTAAATTTCATCCATGGGACAGCAATGACCGCTCCCATATATCTGTCAGTAAAGGTTTACTTTTATTGGGAAAGATAAAGAAACTTCTGTACTACTATGTGTATCCTAAAGTGTATAAATATGTGCACTTTAAATATATGGGGTTGCTGCTACAACACTAACTGTGTTCTCACATCAAATGATCAAAATAAATCCCACATATAGTCCTGCCCCATGGTGTGTAAAATCAACACAAAATATATCCTACTCAAATCACTGGTAAATAAACCTAAATCCTCACATATACAGAAATATGTGACGGTATAAATATTGACCCCAAATGGAGTCTAAAGTGACTGTGTAAATCAAACAAATATATATGCAAATGATACTCAAATAAGAGGCTACCTCTTGATAAAGTCACGTGTTCAGTGACGAAATGCATCGGGGCAGAGCCTGTGACATCATCAAGCACAATCAGGAAGCAGACAGCCAGCCACTGGGGAATACAGGGCCAAGGATCTGCAGATGTTTTAATGACCTGAAGGGGAGCCTACACCCCAATTTTATCTAGCAAACCACCTGTGTGCACCAGAGATAGTGCACCAGCAAATGTCAGTGTAACATTTTATTTTGAATAAAGACCAAGTTTTTACACAGATAAACACTTTGTTAGTTTTCTCCTTACTCTTGTGATATATACAGTATATATAGTGCCTTGAAAAAGTATTCATATCCCTTGAAATTTTCCACATTTTGTCATGTTACAACCAAAAACATAAATTTATTTTATTGGGATTTTATGTGATAGACCAACACAAAGTGGCACATAATTGTAAAGTGGACGGAAAATGATATATGGTTTTCAACATTTTTTAATAAATATCTGAAAAGTGTGGCGTGCATTTGTATTCAGCCCCTCTGAGTCAATACTTTTGCTGCAATTACAGCTGCAAGTCTTTTTGGGGATGTCTCTACCAGCTTTGCACATCTAGAGAGTAAGATTTTTGCCCATTCTTCTTGGCAAAACAGCTCAAGCTCTGTCAGATTGGATGGAGGGCGTCTGTAAACAGCAATTTTCAAGTCTTGCCACAGATTCTCAATTGGATTTAGGTCTGGACTTTGACTGGGCCATTCTAACACATGAATATGCTTTGATCTAAACCATTCCATTGTAGCTCTGGCTGTATGTTTAGGGTTGTTGTCCTGCTCGAAGGTGCACCCAGTCTCAAGTCTTTTGCAGACTCCTAACAAGTTTTCTTCTAAGATTGCCCTGAATTTGGCTCCATCCATCTTTCCATCAACTCTGACCAGCTTCCCTGTCCCTGCTGAAGAAAAGCATCCCCACGACATGATGCTGCCACCACCATGTTTCATGGTGAGGATGGTGTGTTCAGGGCGATGTGCAGTGTTCGTTTTCTGTCACCCATAGCAAATTGCTTTTAGACCAAAAAATTTAATTTTGGTCTTATCTGACCAGAGCACCATCTTCCGCATGTTAGCTGTGTCCCCCACATAGCTTCTCGCAAACTGCAAACAGGACTTCTTATGGCTTTCTTCTTGCCACTCTTCCATAAAGGCCAGATTTGTGGAGTGCACGACTAATAGTTGTCCTGTGGACAGATTCTCCCACCTGAGCTGTGGATCTCTGCAGCTCCTCCAGAGTTACCATGGGCCTCTTGGCTGCTTTTCTGATTAATGCTCTCCTTGCCTGGCCTGTCAGTTTAGGTGGACGGCCATGTCTTGGTAGGTTTGCAGTTGTGCCATACTCTTTTCCATTTTCGGATGATGGATTGAAATGTGCTCCGTGAGATGTTCAAAGCTTGGGATATTTTTTTATAAGCTAACCCTTTATAAGATTTTTATAACCTAATGCCGCGTACACACGAGCAGACTTTACGGCAGACTTTGCCTGGCGGATTTTTCGACGTACTTTACGACGGACTTTCTGAATGAACGGACTTGCCTACACACAATCCACCAAAGTCCGTCGAATTCGTACGTGATGACGTACGACCGGACTAAAACAAGGAAGTTCATAGCCAGTAGCCAATAGCTGCCCTAGCGTGGCTTTTTGTCCGTCGAACTAGCATACAGACGGCGGACTTTACGACCGGACTCGATTTCGACGGATAAATTTTAAACAAGTTTCAAATCTAAGTCCGTCCAACTTTTGAGCAAACAAAGTCCGCTGGAGCCCACACACGATCGAATTGTCCGACGAAATCCAGTCCGCCGGGCAAAGTCCGCCGTAAAGTCCGCTCGTGTGTACGCGGCATTAACCTTCTCTACAACTTTATCCCTCACCTCTCTGGTGTGTTCCTTGGCCTTCATGATGCTGTTTGTTCACTAAGGTTTTCTAACAAACCGCTGAGGGATTCAAAAAACAGCTGTATTTATACTGAGAATAAATTACACACAGGTGGACTCTATTTTCTAATTAGGTGACTTCTGAAAGCAATTGGTTCCACTAGATTTTAGTTAGGGGTATCAGAGTAAAGGGAGCTGAATACAAATGCACGCCACACTTTTCAGATATTTATTTATGTAAAACATTTTGAAAAACATTTATCATTTCCCTTCTACTTCACAATTATGTGTCACTTTGTATTGGTCTATCACATAAAATCCCAATAAAATACATTTACGTTTTTGGTTGTAACATGACAAAATGAGGAAAATTTCAAGGGGTATGAATATTTTTTCAAGGCAATGTATTAAAGGGACATCATACAAGGGAACAGGAGCCCATGGACCAGCAGGGAAGTTGCAGACCACTGGATTGATACCCCTAAGGGGAAGGTGCATGTAGACCCCTGACAGGGTCTCCGCGAGAGGTGAGCGCATAGTGTGACCAGTGGATTGCACTTCTGATTTATATAGCAGTACACAAATGTCACGGAATCGCTTTTCCATCTGATGTATGAGCACCTGCACAGCATGCATGGACATGTGCACTAATTAAATGGACTAGATGTTTATTGTTTGCAAAGTATTATTACCATTTATTGCTGAATGGTTGTTATGGACACTTTGTATAATTGTTTGAGTATCATTTGCATATATATTTATTTGATTTAGGCTGGGTTCACACTAATGCCGCGTACACACGGTCGGACTTTCTAGAAAGCTAGGTCCGACGTACTTGCCGCCAGACTTCCGGCGGACTACCGCCGGACTTTCTGAACGGCCGGACTTGCCTATACACGGCCGGACTTTCCGGAATCCGGTCTTCCCGACGGACTTCCGCCGGACTTTCAGAATGATCGGACTTTCCCACACACGGACAAGTCCGTTCATTTTGAACGTGACTCGGGTACGACGGGACTAGAAAAGGAATTCAATCTCGCCGCTTTTTTTGGCGAGATTGAAACCTTGCGAGCCCCGTCGCAGGCCCTTAGGTCTGGTATGGAACTTTAAGGGGAACCCCCTACGCCGAAAAATCCATACCAGACCCCGATCCGAGCACGCAGCCCGGCCGGTCAGGAAAGGGGGAGGGGACGAGCGAGCGCCCCCCCCCCTCCTGAACCGTACCAGGCCGCATGCCCTCAACATGGGGGGGGTGCTTTGGGGGAGGGGGCGCCTTATTTTGGGGGGACCCCCACGCCGGTTTTTCGGCGTAGGGGGTTCCCCTTAAAGTTCCATACCAGACCTAAGGGCCTGGGATGCTCCCCGCGCTCGCCGCAATGGGAAAATGTGTTTTTCCTATTGCAGCGAGCGCGAGATGCAGTAACCTGCCCCTCCGTCGTATCTGGTCCGTCGGACCAGCATACAGACGAACGGGCTTTCCGTCAGGAACTGAGTCCGGTGGAGTTACGACGTAAAGATTTGAAGCAGGCTTCAAATCTAAACTACGTCGGATTTCCGACCGAAACGGTCCGTCGGAAGTCCGATGGAGACCACACACGGTCGGATTGTCCGCCGGACTTGGTCCGGCGGCGTCCGTCGGACTTTTGCAGGTGAAAAGTCAGACCGTGTGTACGCGGCATAAAGATCACAGCAGGAGTCCGGTGTGTCTCCATTCACCGTTTCAGGTACGATTTCAGCCTGAATTTTTGGCTGAATTTGGACCTGAAATTGACCAAAAGACGCACAGGACTCCTGTGCAATTCAGAGCTGCTCCGGAGATGTGTGAACCGGCTCTATAGAGAGACGGTCACAATCTCCTGCTGTGCGAATTGGATGCTGGGAAAAATCGAATCCAATTTGCATAGGAGTGAACCCAGCCTTACACAGTCACTCTAGACTCCATTTGGGGTCAATATTTATACTGTACTAATACAGATTTCTGTATATGTGGGGATTTAGGTTTATTTAGAAGTGATTTGATTAGGATATATTTTGTGATGATTTCACACCCTATGGGGCAGGACTGTTGGTGATGTAGCACTTCACTTCTTTAGAATTTACTTTTAATATGAACTCCAAGTTACAATGGGTAGTGTGGTAATTAATATTTACATTAAAGCAGTAGAAAAACACAAAAAAGAAAAAAAATTAGGCCCCCGCAGGACAATGTCATAATGTGCTAGTATGCATGCTAGCACATTATGACAGACTTAAAGCAAAGCCCCCCTCCAGTGGCACGCTGTCACTGCTGACAGGGCTTCCATCTTCATCTGGTCTGCCCTCTGAGTTATGACCTTCTGGGTCATCCAGTGATAATGTCACTCCCGATCATGCGTGCGAGAGCCATGAGAGCACAGTGCGCATGCGGCAGAGAGGTCACCGGTTACTACTAAAGAAAATATCTCATAAACAATCCACGTTTAAGAGATATTTACTGTACCTACAGGTATACCTTATTATAGGCTTACCTGTAGGTACAAATAAAAAAAATCTTTTGGATTTACCACCACTTTATTAATCAGCTCCTAGTTACAGTGATGGTGGTTATTTCTCCAACAAAATGTTCAGACTGAATCTACAACAAAAAAATCTCCAGGGAGGGTATTCAAAATGGCTTTGAGACACAAACCTTGCAGCTCAGGGGTCTAAAGTGGTTATTAAGAATGTAAATCACAAAGAAGACAAAAGAACATAACAGCCTGGGGCCAGAACTGAGGAGGCTTTAATATATGTATGGACATCAAACACCCACAGTGGAAACAAGAAGGAATGGGGAATGGCCCATCAAACCTCGGTGACAGGGAGTCTTTACTTTTAGAAGGAGGGTGGAAAATGGAGAATGTGCTTTTGCACATGAACAGAAAATGAATGCTAGGCTAGTTAATGGCTTGATAGACTACCTAAATAACATAAGGAGAGGACATTGACCTGAAGTTCCTCCATTCTTCAGAAAAGTTCCCACTTTCCCTCCCGATCCTTCTGCAGTTGATTTGATGGTTGTTCTTTTAGCATGCAGTGTTTAATGTCAATGGGTCTTTATTGAAAGTTTAAAACCAAGACATAAAAGTAAATGGCAGAAACATATCAGTAATGAAAACTCTTACAAATAGATGTAAAAATATACTGCTGGTAAAGGCATAAAGGCATAAAACAAACAGCCCACAACAAAGCAATAGGAAGAAAATGGGCTCTCCACCAGAAAAAGAAGGGAGGCGCATGGGAAGATAGCAGAGAGTAGCAGGTATAGAGAAAGGAAGAGGGGGAGGGAGGAACACAGAGGAAGAATGAGAAGAGGAACAAGAACAAGGCCAGTCACAATAATTTTGCTGATTAGTAAGAGAGCAAGGGAGAATATCCACGAGCACCATATAGTGGTGCATTATCAAACTTTAACATGGTTGTAAAGGCTGAAGGTTTTTTTTACCTGCATGCATTATATGCATGCAGGTAAAAAATCTTCCGTGTGCAGCAGTCCCCCCTCAGCCCCAGTAATACTTACCTGAGCCCCCTCTCGATCCAGCGATGTCCCCAAGAGCCTTGCTCTCCGGGGACTCTCACTTCTGAGAGGGCAGCAATGGGAGCAGCGGAAGCTGTGGTTGCTGTCAATCACAGCCAGTGAGCCAATCAGGAGACAGAGGGGGGTGGGGCAGAATGTACACACAGAGCAGCTGGTCAGGAGCTCACAAGCAGCTTGCTGTGGGGGCACCTGGCAGGAGAGAGGAGTCAGAAGAGCCGGTGTGGGACCCGAGAACAAGGGGATCTGGGCTGCTCTGTGCAAAACCATTACACAGAGAAGGTAAGTCTAACATGTTTGTAAATATGGCTGTCTAACCCTAGATGTACAATTAAAGAGATATTAAAGCCTTGTTTTTTTGTTCTTTTTAAAATAACAATTTCTTCTTAAATGTCACAACTGTTAGGTCTGTAACCGATTATAGTTCCTTCATCTCGTATTGGTGGTTATTAGTTGTACTAGTGTCAGTGACAGATGGTGATTGTGATGAGTTCCACAACCTAGTAATTGTGAGCTTTGCTGCCAAGAATTGAGGGGGGGGGGGGGGTCATGGATGCCTAAATGGAGGATGGTGGACCCTAGTGAAGGGTCAGGAGCTATAGGATATCCTATAATGTAGCATGCAGTGTTTAACTAGTTTCTGTGTTGTGCCCTTTCTGTGCCCTTTCTGGGCTTCAGGTAGTCAGATGCCAGTCTGAAAATAATGGTGAGAACAGGTAGCTGTACTATTTTAGTTGGTTGCTATTTTAGATTGTTCATTTGCTATCATGAGTTGATAACTTAATACATTTATGACCTTGCTTTATCAAACAGAAGCAATTTCATTGTGCTTATTTTAGCAAAGCCCTTTTCCCTGTTCCTGTCCCTTTTGGTATTGGACTTTATGTGATGCATATCATTCATGCCTATGTTTCTCAGCAGTCAAATACGCTTGTAATAATACCACAGAGAGATGAGAGTTCTGTCCCAAGTAACATTGCCTCCATCGGTTCAAGGAACTCTGTGAGGGTGAAGGCGAAGAAAAGCTGCATCAGTTTTTGCACAATGCCATTACACTCTTTTTAGCCTTTTTTTTTTTTTACTAAATGTTTTTGCTTCAACAATAGTTTATTATATTTACGCCTATTCAAACTGATATTATGGAAAGCAAAACAATTCCTTATGCAGATTTTCCAACATATCACTGTGCTTTATGAAACAAAGACTTCTTCCTTTTAGGAACTTGGAGTGGCAGTAGGGTTTAGCTGAGATTATGATCTATAGCCCCTTAAAGCCGATCTGACCCGCTCCGACCCGATCTTCAGTGCCGGAAGCTCTGCAGAGGACACGGAGGACAACGGCTGTGAAATGAATGGGAAGTGACGTCACCCATAGAGTAACTATGGGGCTTCTGTTGTCCTCCGTATCCTCTGCACCCGCCTACATAGTGAAGCCACGGCTGACAGCTCAGCGTGAGATCTGGTCAGAGCGGGTCAGATCGGCTTTCAAAAAGGTATGTATACTCATTTTTTCTTTACAGGGATAGAGAGATTAGTGTTAGATCCCTGGTGTCTATAGATGCAGGGATTTTAGATTTTGCATGGACTTCCACCTTAAGGGGTTAAAATACTGTATATCAAATATATATTATCTAAACATTAGTGCAATGAGCAACATCATCATGCATAGTATAGCAACCTAAGTTATCTGTTCAGTCACAAGATGAATTCTAGTTAAATGCTGGGGGTATTATACTAAAGCCAGCCATAGCCAGTTCGAATCCATGTACGGGCGGGCAGGCTGATTGTACCTAAGTTGATCCATCAATTGTTTTGGGCACAACCTGCATTTTTACATGTGATTATTACCAGTGGCTATAAGCGCTAGCAATAATCATTGTGTTCTCCGGCAGGGATGGCTCCCACCAGGAAAACACAATAACTCCACGGGAGGGATTCTCCCATCAACACTGGCTGTGTTGGTGGGGGGAATATAGCATTTTTTTTTCCTGCAGCCCGTGGTTGCAGGAATGAAAATCGCATCATCTATGGCCGGTTTAACCATTTTGTCATTTTACTTTGCACAGAGTAATTCAATGAACTTGCATGTGTTGCTTCTACTGGCTGCTGCTGTAAATGGCAAGCCTTGCCAACTGAGTTTTGAATTCAGCAATGGCATGCTGGTTGGCAGAATGGTTGCACACAAAGAACATTTTGAATTGTTGCCCATAAAAAATGACAGCTAGGGTCTGTGTCAATGAGCTTTGGGCTTGTGTTCATGGCATCAGTTTGACATCATTTTAAAACTCTTCTGCGATCATTTAGAATTCACATTTGCATAAACATGTATGGGAATGCATAGTCTACTTAAAGAAAACAAAAGACCATTGATACAGGTCCTTATAGACGAAGACCTAACAGTTTTTTAACAACTTAACAAGGAGCATAATATGTGGCAGTGTTAGAATCTTCATCTTTTCTATAAACATAGCACTGAGAGAAGGCTAGTAACTTAGAAGCAATGGTATTCCATTGGTTTAGAAAGTAAACTGCACAGAGCTTCTGACCTTTGGTATGTTGTACCCTCGGAATTCTGTATCTTTGCTGGCTGTGTGTGGAAGTCCCAAAGGAACTACATCAGCAAATCTCTGGATCTCATGAATCACAGCATTTGTGTATGGCATCCCAATACGATCTTCCATTGAAGGAGATCGACTCTGCCCAATGACATTATCTATCTCTTCTTGCATCTTTCCTGTGCAGACATAGAACAAAGCAATAATTGTGAGCAAAGCAAAAATAAATAATGTGTTTTGTACATTGAGGTAAACACTTTATTCCTTTTAGGGGAGTGACTTTGTCCCATTTTTTGGGGACATAAATACAAATTATGCTTATTTTGTAAGTCTTTAAAAATATGAAATGCAAACCATGCTATAGACTCAAGTGTGAGTGGTGAAACTCAGGACAGATATAGGGGTCACAACCAAGGGTAAACAAGCATTGGAAGAATATGTGATTGGACACAGAGAAAATCTGTCATACCGAAAAGCCTTCCTCAAAGGTTTTTACCCCAAAGGAACCTTGAATCATTGTTAGTTTTCAGGGAACCCCCACTCAGAGGCGGCTCTCTAATTAGGCAAATAAGGCGGTCGCCTAAGGCCTCGCACGCATAGGGGCCCTGCGACCGCCTCATTGAAGAGCCGCCTCTGCTGACAACAATGCCGCTGCGGGCGGCGTTAAGCTCCGGCCAGCAGTGGTTTAACAGGCAGAGGAGAGAGAGGACAGAGTGTGGCTCACTGGCTCTGTCTCGAGGAGGAGGCGGGGCCAGTGCTGTGTTGTCCGGGGTAGGAGAGGGGGAGGAGAAGGGGAGGAGGTTCCAGCAGCCGGAGCAAAAAGTTTCCTGCTGCTCCGGAGACGCAGGTCGCGCTCCCCCCCGGCCGTCACCCCCACCACTGGAGTTCTCAGCGGAGCGGTCCCCGCACACCCAGGCTGGAGGAGGAATCTGGCATGCAGTGGGACGGACAGGAAGAGGAAGGTCTCGCGGAGGAAGCCCCATGAGCGCTGTATGGAGCAGATCATGGAAAGTGAGGTAGGAAATAAGGTGTCCGGACCGGGCCACCTCTCTCTCTCTGGGGCTGTCAATCAGTGGGGGGAGGGGGTAACCGAGGCTCCAGCTGCAGGGAGAGGCACAGCTACCATGCCAGAACCCCTTCTGCAGCCAGCAACCACCAACATGATAGAGAGCTAGCCCCCCCAGCATCCCTCAGCCACAGACTGGTCTTTATATTCACCCCCTGTCCCATGCACTCCACTCCCTTCCTCCTGATCATCAGTGTCACAAACAGTAAGGGCAGCTCAGTCCCACTGTGCCCACCTGTGATTAGCAGCCCTTGACCCTTCCCTCTGCCCTGCCCTTACCCCCACCTATGCGGGACTCCACTGCGGGGGGGGGGGGTTGGGAGGTCCCAGTCCAGTGCTGATCCTCAGCCTTGGTGGGCCAGGCGCTCTGCATCCTGCGCTGGCACTGCCTGCTGATTGGCTTCTCCACTGCTATCTCCTTCACTGACACCAGCACCGAGATAGAGAACGCAGACACCAGCCCCAAGATAGAGACACTGACACCAGCCCCGAGATAACGACACTAACACCAGCACCGAGATAGAGAACACTGACACCAGCACCGAGATAGAGAACACTGACACCAGCACCGAGATAGAGAACACTGACACCAGCACCGAGATAGAGACACTGACACCAGCACCGAGATAGAGACACTGACACCAGCACCGAGATAGAGAACACTGACACCAGCACCGAGATAGAGAACACTGACACCAGCACCGAGATTGAGAACACTGACACCAGCACCGAGATAAGGACACTGACACCAGCACCGAGATAAGGACACTGACACCAGCACCGAGATAAGGACACTGACACCAGCACCAAGATAAGGACACTGACACCAGCACCGAGATAAGGACACTGACACCAGCACCGAGATAAGGACACTGACACCAGCACCGAGACAGAGAACACTGACACCAGCACCGAGACAGAGAACACTGACACCCGCACCGAGACAGAGAACACTGACACCAGCACCGAGACAAGGACACTAACACCAGCACCGAGATAGAGAACACTGACACCAGCACCGAGATAGAGAACACTGACACCAGCACCGAGAGAGAGAACACTGACACCAGCACCGAGATAGAGAACACTGACACCAGCACCGAGAGAGAGAACACTGACACCAGCACAGAGACAGAGAACACTGACACCAGCATCGAGACAGAGAACACTGACACCAGCACCGAGACAGAGAACACTGACACCAGCACCGAGACAGAGAACACTGACACCAGCACTGAGATAGAGAGCACTGACACCAGCAGCGAGATAAGGACACTGACACCAGCACTGAGATAGGGACACTGACACCAGCACCGAGATAAGGACACTGACACCAGCACCGAGATAAGGACACTGACACCAGCACCGAGATAGAGAACACTGACACCAGCACCAAGATAGAGAACACTGACACCAGCACTTTAAAGCTCTTAATATATGTAATTTATACAGTTTATTTTTTTGTCACTTGAATTATTTTTTCCATTACGGATGTGAGTGGGGCCTCATGTCTAGGTTTTGCCTAAGGCCTCACAAAGCCTAGAGCCGCCTCTGCCCCCACTAATTATTATACCTACAGCTCATGATACATTAGCATGACTATTAGGTTTTAAATAAAAGAATAAAGAATTGGGGTGTGCTAATTATGAAATTAAACAAATAATAATGACTATATAATGAAAATTCTGGTCAGAACTGACTCCATTGATTGGTCGTGAGTGTAAAAGTGACCCCTTTCATTGATGGTAAGTGTAGGCTGAGGATAAATCGGCTAATGCTCTCTGGATGAATGGCATGGTGCTTTGGAATTGTGGCTCTTCAAGACTAAAACTGGTCATGCACTGAAAATTTTATATTTTTTATTCATCCTGCAGGCTGAACAAAAAAGAAAAACTAACAAATTCCTCCATCCACACTAAACAATGTGGATGGACAAATCTCCCACTGTGCCTATTGTATTTTGATAGCTAAATGATCGACTTTTGTTGAACAGAGCAGGGCCAACCACTGAGTGAACATTGTTCGATTCCTCAGGATCAAGCCAACTTGCACAGTGTATGGCCAGCTTTAGACTAACCACTGAATGTTCCCTTTTCTCTGTAACCATTTGTTACCCAAGTTTAGGTGTTGGCAGATATAGCTTGTCTGCTACTAGATGGCTCTGTTCCCAGTATTTTATGGTAGATAAAAGTTGTAATTGGGTGTTAGGGATGTCATGGGTGTAGTTAGTGCCCATATAAATGTCAGTAGGGGAGGAGCCTTGAGTGAGTTGGACCATGGGAGCCAAACACCCCGAAGCTGCTAAGATGTAACGCATCTAAGAACTCATCTAAAGGGCCCTATTCAAGAATGAAGTCCCAAGCAAGGTGGAACAGAATTTGTGAGTAGTGGCGGAAGCTCGGGAATATATGCCATCTGGGAGTTTGTCCAGCTGGGCAGATCCATAGAGGGATATTGGGGACAGACTGGTATACTATCGAAGGCAACTTGATCCTACTTAGTGATAGAAGTTAGATGCTGTGGACTTACGCATAGGGAAGTGGGCCCAAATCTGTGATGCTCCCAAGGAGAGGAGGTGCAAAGGGAAGATGGCTTACAAATTATGTGGTTGTGCTCTCCACAGAAATGATGACTACAGGATGTCTAATACTTTGTATGGCATTCCGTGGTGATGAATTCTGCTAGTATGTCAAATGTGATGTCAGCTGTCACAGAAATCTTTGTGAAGTTACAGTAAAGTTCAGAAAATGCATTCTATGTGTGGACATTCCTTTATTCATAAATAGGGATGGGTGGATGGTTCGGCCCGGGCATAAGTTCGGGCCGAACTTTGGTTGTTCGGATGCAACAAAAAGGAAAAATCTCGCCCTTGGACTTTACATGAGGTGGGCACCGCTAAACCAATAAAAGTAACAACAGTAAATACAGTATATATTTATTCAGTAAAAGTAATACATGCATTAATATCATCAGAGAAAGCCATTTCATACAGAGTACATATAAATGATTTTAATGTACTCTGTATGAATTGGCTTTCTCTGATGATATTAATGCATGTATTAATTTTACTGAATAAATACTCTATACTCTATTTACTGTTGTTACTTTTATTGGCTTAGCGGTGCCTACCTCATGTAAAGTCCCAGGGCGAGATTTTTCCTTTTTGTTGCATATTTTAGGGATGGAGGTGTGTCACTGGTGACACCAGACCTTTCTCTTTTTTCTAGGTTGTTTGGATGTTCTGCGAACACCGAACAATATGCGGTGTTTGGGGCAAATTCGAAAGACACCAGAACACCGTTAAAGTCTATGGGACATTCATTTTAAAGGCTTATACAGTCAGGTCCATAAATATTGGGACATCAACACAATTCTAATCTTTTTTGGCTCTATACACCACCACAATGGATTTAAAATGAAACAAACAAGATGTCCTTTAACTGCAGACTTTCAGCTTTAAATTTAAGGGTATTTACATCCAAATCAGGTGAACGTTGTAGGAATTACAATAGTTTGTATATGTGCCTCCAACTTTTTAAGGGACCAAAAGTAATGGGACAGATTAACAATCATCCATCAAACTTTCACTTTTTAATACTTGGTTTTGCAAATCCTTTGCAGTCAATTACAGCCTGAAGTCTGGAATGCATAGACATCACCAGACGCTGGGTTTCATCCCTGGTGATGCTCTGCCAGGCTTCTACTGCAACTGTCTTCAGTTCCTGCTTGTTCTTGGGGCATTTTCCCTTCAGTTTTGTCTTCAGCAAGTGAAATGCATGCTCAATCGGATTCAGGTCAGGTGATTGACTTGGCCATTGCATAACATTCCACTTCTTTCCCTTAAAAAACTCTTTGGTTGCTTTCGCAGTATGCTTCAGGTCATTGTCCATCTGCACTGTGAAGCACCGTCCAATGAGTTCTGAAGAATTTTGCTGAATATGAGCAGATAATATTGCCCGAAACACTTCAGAATTCATCCTGCTGCTTTTGTCAGCAGTCACATCATCAATAAATACAAGAGAACCAGTTCCATTGGCAGCCATACATGCCTACGCCATGACACTACCACTACCCTGCTTCACTGATGAGATGGTATGCTTTGGATTATGAGCAGTTCCTTTCCTTCTCCATACTCTTCTCTTCCCATCACTCTGGTACAAGTTGATCTTGGTCTCATCTGTCCATAGGATGTTGTTCCAGAACTGTGAAGGCTTTCTTAGATGTTGTTTGGCAAACTAATGTCACTTTCCTGTTTTTGAGGCTCACCAATGGTTTACATCTTGTGGTGAACCCTCTGTATTCACTCTGGTGAAGTCTTCTTTTGATTGTTGACTTTGACACACCTACACCTACCTCCTGGTGAGTGTTCTTGATCTGGCCAACTGTTGTGATGGGTGTTTTCTTCACCAGAGAAAGAATTCTTCGGTCATCCACCACAGTTGTTTTCTGTGGTCTTCCTGGTCTTTTGGTGTTGCTAAGGCTCACCGGCACGTTATTTCTTTTTAAGGATGTTCCAAACAGTTGATTTGGCCACACCTAATGTTTTTGCTATCTCTCTGATGGGTTTGTTTTGTTTTTTCAGACTAATGATGGCTTGCTTCACTGATAGTGACAGCTCTTTGGATCTCATATTAAGAGTTGACAGCAACAGATTCCAAATGCAAATAGAACACTTGAAATTAACTCTGGACCTTTTATCTGCTCCTTGTAAATGGTATAATGAGGGAATAACACACACCTGGCCATTGAACAGCTGAACAGCCAATTGTCCCATTACTTTTGGTCCCTTAAAAAGTGGGAGGCACATATACAAACTGTTGTAATTCCTACACTGTTCACCTGATTTGGATGTAAATACTCTCAAATTAAAGCTGAAAGTCTGCAGTTAAAGCACATCTTGTTAGTTTCATTCCAAATCCATTGTGGTGGTGTATAGAGCCAAAAAAAATAGAATTGTGTAGATGTCCCAATATTTATGGACCTGACTGTATGCAAGTTATTATCATAAAAAGTGTTTGGGGACCTGGGTCCTGCCCCAGGGGACATGTATCAATGCAAAAATTCAGTGATTTTTTTAATGCTTAAGGTGAAACAATAAAAATGAAATATTCCTTTAAATATTGTGCCTGGGGGTGTATATAGTATTCCTGTAAAGTGGCACATTTTTCCCATGTTTAGAACAGTACCACAGCAAAACGACATTTCTAAAGGAAAAATTGTCATTTAAAACTGCTCGCGGCTGTAATGAATTGTCGGGTCTCGGCAAAATAGGTAAAACTCATTGAAAAAAAGAGCATGGGCCCTCATATGGAAATTAAGGGGAACCCTGCACCAAATTTAAAGAAAGATGGCGTAGGCCCCCCCAAATCCATACCAGACCCTTCAGGTCTGGTATGGATTTTAAGGGGAACCCTGCTCCAATTTTTTTTAAAAAAATGGCATAAGGGTCCCTTTCAAAATCCATAACAGACCCTTATCCGAGCACGCAACCTGGCAGGCCGCAGGAAAAGAGGGGGGACGAGAGAGCGCCCCCCCTCCTGAACCATACCAGGCCACATGCCCTCAACATGGGGAGGGTGCTTTGGGGTAGCCCCCCAAAGCACCTTGTCCCCATGTTGATGGGGACAAGGGCCTCATCCCCACAACCCTTGCCCGGTGGTTGTGGGGGTATGTGGGCGGGGGCTTATCGGAATCTGGAAGCCCCCTTCAACAAGGGGACCCCCAGATCCCGGCCTCCTCCCTGTGTGAAATGGTAATGAGGTACAAATGTATCCCTACCATTTCACAAAAAAGTGTTGAAATGTTAAAAACGACAAGACACAGCTTGGGGACAAGTCCTTTATTAAAAATGTCCCACGAAGTCCATTCATCTTCTTCTATCATGCGCCCGGACAGAAAAAGAAAAAGAAAAAAACCCGAGACCGATCCTCCTCAATGCGAGGTTCCGCCGTGTGACGCTTCTTTGCTTGTGACAGTTTTTATATAACTGAGGGCGGGGCCCCCCGGTGAGGTACCTGGGTGACCCTGCCCCCTCTGACGCAACAGGAACTTCCCCATGGCTTCCCCGTGGTGTCAGAGGGGGGCGGGGCCCCCCGATTACGAAAACAGGTTTTTTCTTTAGAAATGTCATTTTGCTGTGGTACTGTTCTAAACACGGAAAAAATGCGCCACTTTACAGGCATTCTATAGACACCCCCCAGGCACAATATTTAAAGGAATATTTCATTTTTATTGTTTCACTTTAACCACTTCAGCCCCGGAAGGATTTACCCCCTTCCTGACCAGAGCGCTTTTTACAATTCGGCACTGCGTCGCTTTAACTGCTAATTGCGCGGTCATGCAATGCTGTACCCAAACGAAATTTGCGTCCTTTTCTTCCCACAAATAGAGCTTTCTTTTGATGGTATTTAATCACCTCTGCCGTTTTTATTTTTTGCGCTATAAACGGAAAAAGACCGAAAATTTTGAAAAAAAATGATATTTTCTACTTTTTTTTTAAAAAAAATCCAATAAACTCAATTTTAGTCATACATTTAGGCCAAAATGTATTCGGCCACATGTCTTTGGTAAAAAAAATGTCAATAAGCATATATTTATTGGTTTGCGCAAAAGTTATAGCGTCTACAAACTAGGGTACATTTTCTGGAATTTACACAGCTTTTAGTTTATGACTGCCTATGTCATTTCTTGAGGTGCTAAAATGGCAGGGCAGTACAAACCCCCCCCAAATGACCCCATTTTGGAAAGTAGACACCCCAAGGAAATTGCTGAGAGGCATGTTGAGCCCATTGAATATTTATTTTTTTTGTCCCAAGTGAATGAATAATGACAAAAAAAAAAAAATTACAAAAAGTTGGCACTAAATGATATATTGCTCACACAGGCCATGGGCATATGTGGAATTGCACCCCAAAATACATTCAGCTGCTTCTCCTGAGTACAGGGATACCACATGTGTGGGACTTTTTGGGAGCCTAGCCGCGTACGGGGCCCCGAAAACCAAGCACCGCCTTCAGGATTTCTAAGGGCATAAATTTTTGATTTCACTCCTCACTACCTATCACAGTTTTGAAAGCCATAAAATGCCAAGATGGCACAAACCCCCCCCCCCCAATGACCCCATTTTGGAAAGTAGACACCCCAAGCTATTTGCTGAGAGGCATGGTGAGTATTTTGCAGCTCTCATTTGTTTTTGAAAATGAAGAAAGACCAGAAATTATTATTTTTTTTTTCAATTTTCAAAACTTTGTGACAAAAAGTGAGGTCTGCAAAATACTCACTATACCTCTCAGCAAATAGCTTGGGGTGTCTACTTTCCAAAATGGGGTCATTTGGGGGGGGGGGGGGTTTGTGCCACCTGGGCATTCCATGGCCTCCGAAACTGTGATAGGCAGTGAAGAGTGAAATCAAAAATTTACGCCCTTAGAAAGCCTGAAGGCGGTGCTTGGTTTTGGGGGTCCCGTGCGCGGCTAGGCTCCCAAAAAGTCCCACACATGTGGTATCCCCGTACTCAGGAGAAGCAACAGAATGTATTTTGGGGTGTAATTTCACATATTCCCATGGCATGTTTGAGCAATATATAATTTAGTGACAACTTTGTGCAAAAAAAAAATTGTCTCTTTCCCGCAACTTGTGTCACAATATAAAATATTCCATGGACTCGACATGCCTCTCAGAAAATAGATTGGGGTGTCTACTTTCCAAAATGGGGTCATTTGGGGGGGTTTTGAACTGTCCTGGCATTTTATGCACAACATTTAGAAGCTTATGTCACACATCACCCACTCTTCTAACCACTTGAAGACAAAGCCCTTTCTGACACTTTTTGATTACATGAAAAAATTATTTTTTTTGCAAGAAAATTACTTTGAACCCCCAAACATTATATATTTTTTAAAAGCAAATGCCTTACAGATTAAAATGGTGGGTGTTTCATTTTTTTTTTCACACAGTATTTGCGCAGCGATTTTTCAAACGCATTTTTTGTGGAAAAAACACACTTTTTTAAATTTTAATGCACTAAAACACACTATATTGCCCAAATGTTTGATGAAATAAAAAAGATGATCTTAGGCCGAGTACATGGATACCAAACATGACATGCTTTAAAATTGTGCACAAACGTGCAGTGGCAACAAAATTAATACATTTTTAAAAGCCTTTAAAAGCCTTTACAGGTTACCACTTTAGATTTACAGAGGAGGTCTACTGCTAAAATTACTGCCCTCGATCTGACCTTCGTGGTGATACCTCACATGCATGGTGCAATTGCTGTTTACATTTGATGCCAGACCGACGCTTGCGTTCGCCTTAGCGCAAGAGCAGGGGGGACAGGGGTGCTTTTTTTTTTTTTTTTCTTTATTATTTTTTTGCTTTTTTATCTTATTTTTAAACTGTTCCTTTAATTTTTTTATTTTTTTTTAATCATTTTTATTGTTATCTCAGGGAATGTAAATATCCCCTATGATAGCAATAGGTAGTGACAGGTACTCTTTTTTGAAAAATTTGGGGTCTATTAGACCCTAGATTTCTCCTCTGCCCTTAAAGCATCTGACCACACCAAGATCGGTGTGATAAAATGCTTCCCCAATTTCCCAATGGCGCTGTTTACATCCGGCGAAATCTAAGTCATAAAATGCTTGTAGCTTCCGGTTTCTTAGGCCATAGAGATGTTTGGAGCCACTCTGGTCTCTGATCAGCTCTATGGTCAGCTGGCTGAATCACCGGCTGCATTCTCAGGTTCCCTGTTGAGACAGGAGAGCCAGAGAAAAACACGGAAGACGGTGGGGGGCATTCCCTCCCACTGCTTGTAAAAGCAGTCTAGAGGCTAATTAGCTGCTAGGATTGCTTTTACATGAAAGCCGACCGCTGGCTGAAAAGAATGATACCAAGATGATACCTAAACCTGCAGGCATCATTCTGGTATAACCACTCAAAGTCGTGAATGGCGTACCTGAAGACAAAAAAATGGTTAACAATAAAGCACAGTAAACGGTAAAGTATAAAAAATTGCATACCTGAAAAGCAAACATGATAAAACATAATAACAATAAAACATTGCAGAATAGAATACAGTAAAAAAGAGCAGAACAATAGAGAGAGAGAGAGAACAATAAAACTACAACTATTTTGTTTTATTTTATATTTTTGTTTGTGTTTTTTTTTTTTTTTTACACTTTTTTTTGTAACTGTAACTTTTATAACGTTAACCGGTTCCAGGTTCGGGTCTCTCAAAATGCGATGGCATCTTGGGAGACCCTGTGAAAGTGCGCCTAGTCTGTGCAATGCTGTACGCTACGCTAATACTCAACTAGTGAATGGTAGCGTTCAAAACATTCACCAATGCAAAGACCAGGATTGTCAGGACAGAAGGGACAATAATACCGGGTGTCACGCCTATATCCGCGATTGCTGCAGATACAACATCTTTTTTGGGGGGGTTTGTTGGGTAGGGGTACTCGGGAGGACATAAAAATGCCTCTCATGCAGCCGACTGCATTTGGTTGGGGATGTGAACGGGGGAATTACGGGCGCTGCAGAAGCGGTGGGTTCCCAATTAGGATTGTCGAATGCAGCAAGATGGGCACTATGGGCACGACGGGCCTGTGTTTGTCTTCTTCTTGGTGGCAGCAGGACACTACTTGTGCTTGCCACCTCACCAGCTTGAACTGCACTTATGGGACTCGCCACGTCACCAAGTGTTACTGCAGTGCTGGTTTGACTACGACCGGGGTGTACTAGGCCGCTGATGCTTGCCAGTTCACCAAAACACTACCAAAAAAACTGTTAGCGATCGCAGGGATCAGGCCTGACTCTGCGAACGCTGCAGTTATGCGTTTAGTGTTTTGTAAGTGACAGTGATCGATCGATACTGCACTTGGGTGGGCTGGGCTGGGCCGGGCGGAGGGGCAAAACGCAGGTGCTAGCAGGTATCTGGGCTGATCCCGCTAACACTGCGTTTTTGGGAACCCTAAACTGCTGGGGATGCTAGTATAGATCTGATCGGATCAGATATTGATCCGATCAGATACTATACCACTAAGGGAGGTGTACGGTGTGTGCGTGGGTGTTAGCGCTACTGGTACTAACCTGACGCTGCCTGGGGCTGGTGCTTGCCAGTTCACCAAAACGCTACCAAAAAAACTGTTAGCGATCGCAGGGATCAGGCCTGACTCTGCGAACGCTGCAGTTATGCGTTTAGTGTTTTGTAAGTGACAGTGATCGATCGATACTGCACTTGGGTGGGCTGGGCTGGGCTGGGCCGGGCGGAGGGGCAAAACGCAGGTGCTAGCGGGTATCTGGGCTGATCCCACTAACACTGCGTTTTTGGGAACCCTAAACTGCTGGGGACGCTAGTATAGATCTGATCGGATCAGATATTGATCCGTACAGATACTATACCACTAAGGGAGGCGTATACTGCGTGCGTGGGTGTTAGCGGTACTGGCGCTAATCTGGCGCTGCCTGGGGCGACGCATATCACCGCCGGGTGATCAGGGGGCTAAACCTTTATTCGGTAATAAACGGCGGGTGCCCTGACACTATAAAAAATAAACGAACTAACCAGCGTCACCCGTAATGGTTATACGGTGATCAGTGGTGAAAGGGTTAACTAGGGGGCAATCAAGGGGTTAAAACCTTTATTAGATAGTATATGGGGGTCCCTGTCGCTATAAAACGCTGACGGCGAACCTAAATATTTACATCCCTAACTAGCGTCACCAGTGACACTAATACAGCGATCAGAAAAATGATCGCTTAGCGACACTGGTGACGGGGGGTGATGAAGGGGTTGAAACTTTATTGGGGGGGTTAGGGGGGTACCCTAGACCTACAGGGGGCTAACAGTAACTGTCCTAACACTTCTAACTGTCACAAACTGACACCATGCAGTAATCAAGAAAAAAAAAAAAAACCTGCTTGGTGTCAGTGTGACAGGGAGGGGAGAGGGGTGATTGGGGGGGGATCAGGGGGCGATCGGGGGGGGGGATCGGAGGTGTAATGTATGCCTGGCATGTTCTACTGTGTTGTGTTGTGTTTTACACTTACTCAGATGTCTTCTCTCCTCGGCGCCGGAACGGAAACTGCCGAGCCGAGGAGAGATGACATCACATCCTCTGCCTCTGTGTACTATACAGAGGCAGGGGATGTTTCTCATTGGCTGGGAGCAATCGCGAGGGGGGGGGCACGATCGGATGGCCTCCCCCTTGCCTCTCAATGCTCCCAGACAAATGCCGACCGCCGATGGCACCGGGGGGGGGTCCGTCCGGACCCCCCGCCCGCGGGAAGGCAATCACGTACCAGGTACGTGATTTTGCCTGCCCGTGCCATTGTGTTCACGTATATAGGCGTGAGGCGGTCGGCAAGTGGTTAAGCATTAAAAAAATCACTGCTCCCGAAAAAACGTCCGTTTAAAAAAAAAAATTTGCATTGACAAATGTCTCCTGGGGCAGGACCCGGGTACCCAAACACTTTTTATGACAATAACTTGCATATAAGCCTTTAAAATTAGCACTTTTGATTATTCATGTTTGTGTCCCATAGACTTTAACGGTGTTCGTGTGTTCTTGCCAAATTTTGTGCCTGTTCGCATGTTCTGCTGCGAACCGAACCGGGGGGGTGTTCGGCTCATCCCTATTCATAAATATTAACGCATATGGTCAAGGTTGTCAAGAAATGGGCCTATGGCCAGGAGTATGACAAAATATGGCGGAGGGTTAGATCAACAACAGGAGGGTAGCCGTCCTATCCAGGAATAAGTGGGGCAGGGACTTGCTCATTATGGCACCAATAACTGTCCAATCCTAGTACCCCTTATATAGGTAGGTAGATTTATAAATAGGTTAGTCACACAAATATGGTTGGATCTTATTCTGTCCTTGTTTGTTAGTGAAATAACAACCTGTGTTTTTATTTTAAAGCAGGTAAGGCCATACTCCTGCTATATAGACATAGCACTACAGATATTAGGAAATAATATGTTGCTTACTTGCCACATCCGGGTGTTTGAGCAGGATGAGAAGAGCACTTTTCAGGGTGGAACTGGTTGCTTCAATTCCAGCGTTAAAAAGATCCATCACTGTTGCAAATAAGTTCTCAAAATGGAATTCAGTCTTTGGCTTGTCCTTATCCTGTGGGTGTTAAGATGACAAATTTTTAGTGGCTACCACTACAGAATGAAGCTCTACTCAAAGCTTGTCCCAGTGTTAGGTTGATTGGAGATCGGTTTTTCACCTCACTTCCTGCTTCAGAGACCACACAGAAAGACATCTTATGCCACGTACACACGAGCGGACTTTACGGCGGACTTTGCCCGGCGGACTGGATTTCGTCAGACAATTCGATGTGTGTGGGCTCCAGCGGACTTTGTTTTCTCAAAAGTTGGACGGACTTAGATTTGAAACTTGTTTAAAATTTATCCGTTGAAATCGAGTCCGGTCGAAAAGTCCGCCGTCTCTATGCTAGTTCGACGGACAAAAAGCCACGCTAGGGCAGCTATTGGCTACTGGCTATGAACTTCCTTGTTTTAGTCCGGTCGTACGTCATCACGTACGAATTCAACGGACTTTGGTGGATTGTGTGTAGGCAAGTCCGTTCATTCAGAAAGTGCGTCGTAAAGTACGTAGAAAAATCCGCCGGGCAAAGTCCGCCGTAAAGTCCGCTCGTGTGTACGCGGCATTAGATGAAAATGAAGGGAAGTCTCCCCAAACTGGCACAAAGAGCACAAAAAACTCACAAAGGTTTAAACCCTACCTCAAAAACTAGCAAAAAAAAAATATCTCTTAGTGGCCATTCGATTTTAGATAAAAAAAAAAGCACCATAACCTGAATTAGAAGTAGGAACTAATTGGTTCGCAGAACTCACCTTCTCCATCTTTATGAGAAAGCTGTCAATGAAATCTCGTGGGCAGTTCATATCAATAGTCTTCTTATGATGATTTACAGACTCCGAAATAAATGCTTTAATGTTGCCAAAATGTCTGAAAGCTTTTTGGTGAGGACCAGGGATGTACAGTGATATTTTGGGAAAAACATTTAACAACTGTTAAAACAAAAAGAAAAAAAAAGTTTAAGGGTGAGATAAAATAATATATGTTTGTTTACACTATGAAAGAAATGCAATTTTGTAAGTGCTAAATTATGTGGATTGGTCCCATCAGCTTGTGAACCAAAGACAAGTTGTACAAAGGAAGAAAGATCTGTCCTCATGATCTAATAGGATCTTTGCTCAGCATATGAGCTGTTCTCCCATTAAAGAAAAAGTAGTACAGTAAATGTGTTGGTTGCATTAAAAAAAAATATATAAATCTAAACCTTCTTTTTAAAGTTTTTAATAGAGTTTATCATCTGTGTCTCACTAGGAAGAATTAGTTTCACTTCCTGCAGGTAAAGTAAATTACCATTTAGACAGTTGTCACCAGAGCAAAATTCCCCATTGGAATATCCCCCCTCTATTCTTGTTCCAGTGAAGGAACAAAATTCTGGGTCTTTCCTTACTTTCAGTGCTGGTGATAGTGGTAAACAGGACACAGAGAGAGCGAATCTCCACATTGGATGCACAGAAAACCATATTTTTTGCCCATCCTCATTCTAGCCAAAACTACTTTTCAGTTAGGCAGAATTTTTTAACGGTCCAAAAAACTTACACTAGCATTTTATTTATTTTTGAACTTTTCTTTTTCCAGGGACTCACATATTTTTTTTTCTCACTGAGGAACAGGGTATAGGTTCTTGAAAATAACACTGAAGTCTAGTAGGAGGATGTGTAGCTATCAAGATCTATCTGCCCCATGCATTGAAAAGGAACTTCTACCTTAATTAATTAATTTTAGAAAATACTTGAGAAAGACCTAGCTTTGGTTAAAAGAATCTAGAGTTAATTTCCACTGTCACGAGTTCTGCTTCTCAGAGGGTTCTGGGGGTTAGAGGCCTCCTCTCTTTGGAGCAGGTCCACAGCCACTAGTTATCTGAATAACAGGCTATAGATTTTTTTCTTGAGAGTTTTCCTATAAATACACATGGCAGTTGAATGTTTTTCCATTGCGCTTTAGGTCATACCTAAAAGAAATGGTACAAGTTGCTATGATGTAAAATCTAAACTTTGGGAGAATATACAGTTCCCATCAGGTAAATCACAGGCATTCTGTGAATTTACTTACAATACTCCATACAGAGGAAAGGGTGTTTAAAAACTCCTTCAGCCAGAATAAAAGGTTTGTGAACTTTTCATCTTCGTAATCAAAGCGTTCTCCAAACACTAAGCAGCAGATGACGTTTGAGACCGCCAAACGAAGCAATTCCGTTGGATCAAACAAGTTTTCTAGGAGAAAGACATACGTAATTAAATAAAGATTTTACAACTTACAAGATAGAGAACCCATGAGAAAATGGAGCTCACTCATCAAAGCATCTGAAAGAATTGTCTGTTACTTTTATTAACCAACCAATCTCCTTTTTTTACTATTTCAGTACTGGCTACAAACCCTCGGTGTAAATTTGATTGGCCACTTTGACAAAGGGCAAAACATGAATTGCATACTCACTGTCCAAAGATTTTTGGATCTACAGAGAAACTGATCTGTGATATTGCTCTTCAGAATGACTCAGCATTTAAGCAAAAAACACAAAATTTCAATACGTAAAACATTTAGCCAAAAGAAATAGATTTCAATAAAATCTCTGTAATCTCCTCAGGGTTGTTCTACCAGTTCAAAATCTTTCCATTCATTGCCCTACTGCTTCATTAAGCAGTGGAAGAAATGAAAGGAAACCTTGTTCAAACTCCAAATCGCCCTAGTGGAGCTAACAGGGGGCTACATAGTGTGTCCCCGAGGGACAGCCTAGGCCAGTGAACAAGCACCAGCACTGTCATGTGAGGGCAAGGGGAGCAAGGGTAAGGGATACCACCCCTGAGGAAGTTACATGATCCAGTGAGGTAACACGTAGGGCAGAGCTGGATGATGTCAGCACATGAAACCAGGGATTAATGGGAACATCTAGGTGGAAACAGCACTGATCGTTGCACTTATACTGGGGAAATATATAGCTGCATACTGCTATGCACTGGTGCACTGTGCATAGAGCCATTTGAGTTTTTAGAGTGTGTTTTTATTAAGCTGGTAATAGCTTCACTTACAGTTTCTGACAGCACAAAAGATGGGAAGGAACTTCCTTTCTATCCACTTTTCACAGTGCATTCAATGTGACCAATCACATGATGATAGGAGAGCAGGAAAAGGTAGCGAGAGGGGTGACCCCCTTTTACCACCTGTAAAAGTAATTGGGTGGCTAAATAGCCACTCAGATTACTTTTAGCTTATGCAGAATCGCCTGCTGCAAAGAATGATACCATGAACATGCTTGTAGCTGCAGCCATGATCCTGATGTCACCACCACTTCCCGAAGACGTATATATACCTGCATTGGTCAGGAAGTGGTCAATCCCTTTGGTTTATTTTAAGTCGCACAGGGCCAGTTGGTATTTTGGTTACATGTATAAATAACACATTAGAGTTTGTAGGTACTTAGTAGCTCTGCACTATTTGTTTGTATATTCTGTGTCTACATCTTTACTGACCTCCATTTTTCTTGAACTCCTCCACCAGGAAATGAGCCTCTTCCTGGATTCGCTCCGCAATTCCTCTTTTTCCCATGCCAAAATTCCTTAGGGTGGTCAGTGAGAATTTGTGTAGCTGTTGCCAGCGTTCCCCATTGCTCAGTATAATTCCTATAGGGGAAAGCTTTTGTGAATTAACCAATGAAGGATAAATTGGACCCATACTCATATGTTAAAATTTGTGTAAACAATCCTGAGATAGAATAATAAAGAGTTATAAAAGAACTAACGTGAAGGGATTTGTTGACCCTACTGTTGGCTGCTAATATCACAGTGTTGGGTATAAATATGTATTAGCACTTCTGTCTCTGGAAGGCAACACAGAAGGAGGAAGTGGTAGGGGAACTCAGTCACATGATAGGGTTGCCACCTGTTTGGGATTCACCTGAACAGTCCAGGTTTTGAATCATGTGTCCGTGTTTCAGTGTTCACCCAGACATATTATTCAGATTGGACTGTGCCTTCCTCTGTGCTGACTTCTCTGTACTCTTGTAGCAAAACAGAAAGCTGTGCAGGCCACCTGTCCACGTCCTACCAGTCAATGATGTCATTGGTTGCTAAGAACATGTCGGGCGGCCAGCACAGCTTTCTGGTTTCTTGGCAAAAGTGCAAGAGTACAAAGAGGAAGAGAGAGCCGACAGGAGGTGCAGGCTGAGCCCTCTGCCTTCTCTCTGTACACAGGAGTTAACAGTGCTCTCGCCCTCCTCTATCACAGGAGTTAACAGAGGATCGCTCAGATAGGGTTGTTGCTGGGGACTCTTCGTGGCATCCCGGTTGAAAAACACTGCCATAACCTACAGCAAGCATTTACAGCTCATGTCCTGCTTGGAAAATGATTGGCTTTGGGTAACTGGGGGGAGAGGCAGCTGTTACCTATAGCAACAAAGGAAGCTCTATAATTACTGCCACAAAGGACCTGATTGGCTGCCCTGATTACCCCAAGTGTGTGCACAGATCCTCCTGTCCTGTATGAGTATCAATCACTGCTATAAGGGGCCCAGTACTGACTAGTTCCCAGAGCCCTCCTTTATATCTCCTCTATAGGTATGGAGGAGACCCCCCACAACCATGCATCCTCATACTTCTCATCCACCTTGTGTCCTCTCCTCTTCTTCTCTCTTTCTCCTCTTTTGTCCCCCTCTATCTCCCCCCTCCTTCATTACTACTCTCCTTGGGACACCCAAAGCTGCCAGCCAAGCTTTGAAATTTACCTACTGTATTCTAAAAAAAACCTCTACTACAGGTGGTCCCCTAGTTACAAACATCTGACTTACAAACGACTCCTACTTACAAATGGAGGAAGACAACAGGAAGTGGGAGGAAAGCTACCCCTAGGAAGGGAAATTCACTCCTGTAAGAGTTATTATGGGAAAAACATGCCTCCACTGAAGCTTTATCACCAATCCTTGTTTCCACAACAACCCAAAATTTTCAAAATCCAATACTCATTGGGACAGAAAGTGAGGTGAAATCTTCTGAACAGGGGCACAGACAGCAAAACAAACATTACAGGGGTGTTAACCCTTCCCTATGCTATCCAAAAAGCTTAAAAATAGTTTTTTTGGCTGGAGTTACACTTAAAAAATGTACCTGTTCCGATTTAAAAACAGATTCAACTTAAGAGCAAACCTACAGACCCTATTTTGTTTGTAACCCGGGGACCGCCTGTATTTCTTCTAACACACTAGAGGGTGCTACACTAATTATAAACTTTTGTCCAGATTGTACAGGACCCCAGCATTGTTACACAAATTCGACCCATCCCACTCCAATCAATTCTGGAGATGCCAGCAAGACGTGGGCACACTTTTACATGTATGGTGGGAATGTCCACGCCTCCACCCTTTCTGGTTCGAAATACACTCAATCATCCACTAAATGACATCTGATACTTTATATTACTCTGCAGCACAATATCTATTGCACCACACTTAATTTTCTCCCAAAATGTATCACAAATCACTCACAATGCACATGGTAAATGCTGCCAAGTAATGCATACCAGTGCATTGGAGCTCCCCCTGTGTACCATCTCTTCCAGAATGGTTCAAGCGCATCAACAAAATAGCGGAAATGGAAAAATTGATTAATACTGTATAGCCAAGGAATCTCCATCCAATCACAATACAACCAGGCCTGCTGGCTCCATTTTCAAACAACAGATGCCTACCTTCAAATAATGGCTGCTGCTACCCACCCACATACACCGACCGACACGATACACACTTGACTGAGATCCACTACCTTAGAACTCCCGGCTCACAATCTTCTGAACTAATGCACACTTTTACTCCCATACAGTTCTATCTTGGATGCATGTCCCAGGGGGCATACGGGAGGCAGAGTTCTGGGAGGATGCCCATGGACACCCTCCCAAAATTGGAAGCCCAGGGCACGGATGGAAGGGAGGGGGGGGGGTCAGGGGTGCTCATCATGGTTTCTTGCACCGGGGCCCTGAAGGTTCTAGTTACGCCTCTGATACTGTGTTAAATGTGCACTAACGCACTGAAATATACTGCAGGAATCCTGCCCTGACAAAATAAACTGACACTAGTAAAGTAAAAATGAATGGTCAAACTAAACTCATACTGCACTATCACTAGATTCGCACTAAACTGATACTTTACACTCACAATAGAATCCCAATAGCACACTAACTCACTAGTAGCACTGAACAGAGCCCTGTTCTATCCCTCTCCACGCCAATATCACACTGAAAATGTCCGCTATGGGGAGAATATTTTCATAGTGTGGGGCGGAACAAAGAGCAATTAACCATGATTGGATAGAGTCATCATTACTTTCTCCAATCATGGCTCTGACAGTGCTCTGTGCCCTGATTGGGCAAAGCTTTCATTGCTTCAGCCAATCAGGGCTTCCAATGCACTGCTCGGTAGCACAGTGCATTGTGGTCGTTCGGCGGGCCGAACAAACGGTCGATCGCCCCGACAATTCGGGTGTTTGTCGAACGGGTGAACAGCCAATGTTAGGCCTCATGATCGGGGCGAACCATTCACCCAACTCTACTAAGAAGGCAGAGTCTGACTAAACCTACCTGGTCTGTGTCAAATAGTACTTTTGGATGATTTGAAAAAAATAACTCCCACTAAAGTTACACACAAAAAGCTTGCTCGATTTTGACCTCAAGGCAACTTATGTAATAGACTCTATTCTTTGTAACTCACCATAATCTTTGAAAAATGCCTTGGAAAAGAAGGTGTTTCCTCTTGCACTGAGAGCATCACTGTGATCCAGAAATGCTTCCTTCATACAATCATAGCCAATCAAGACCACCAGTGGTTCATTGCCTATGTAGATGGTGAGCACCGGTCCATACTTCTCACTCAGCTGTAAGGGAGCAACATGGGATTATTGGTTGAGGAATTTTCGTTTGGCCACGCAATGAATCCTAAAGTGACACTGAGAGCCCTTTTACACTGCCAGCACAGGGTCGTCGGCGGTAAAGCGCCGCTAGTTTTAGCGGCGCTTTACCGTTGTTTTTGCGCCGCTTTTCAGGCGCTAGCGGGACGCTTTTAACCCCCGCTAGCGGCCGAATAAAGGGTTTAAAGTGCCTGCAAATCGCTGCTGCCGAGGCGCTTTGGCAGCACTGCAAATTCATTTCAATGGGCACAGGTGATTTAGAAGTGGTGTATACACTGCTTCTAAAGCGCCTCAAAGAAGCCGCTTGCAGGACTTTTTTTGACGTCCTGTCAGTGCAGCACCCCAGTGTGAAAGCACTTGGGCTTTCACACTGGGTTTGCAGATGAGGCTTTTTTCAGTGCACTTTACAGGCGCTATTTTTATCGTTAAATCGCCTGAAAAACACCTCCAGTGTGAAAGGGGTCTAAAGTCTCATTTTTCTCAACAAACATGTTATACTTACCTGCTCTAAGTTTTGCACAGAGCAGCCTATATCCTGCTCTTCTTGGTTCCCTCCCTCGCCGGCGCTCCTGGCACCTCCCTTTTGTTGAGTGCCCCCACAGCAAACAGCTTGAAAGATTGACATGCATTTAGAAAGCTGAGATAATAGTATATGAAATTCATACAAATGAAAACCAACTCAGAGGAAGTGTCTGGAAAGCGTCATTTAAAGAAGAACACCATCTTTACACACATTTTACATAGTTCGTTTGAGCCAAGCTGGCCCATACAAACTATGTCCCTCACTAACCTGTAAGGCCGCTAGATGTGCGGTATAAACTGTATGTAGCTATGGCCACATACAGCACTGTGTTCCAGGTGCGAGCTGAGACCTCCTGTTTCATACCCGGAACACAGAATAGTCTACCGCAGCGGCGCTCAGAGCAAAAAATGTATTCTATCAATGAATACAAAGCTTCCTCTGATTGGCTGAATCAGAGGTTGTGACATTATCAGGCCACCCCCCTGAGCTCCACTGCAGTAGACTCTTCTGTGTTCCGGGTATGAGACAGGAAGTCTTGGCTCGCACCCAGAACACAGTACCCTCAGATACATACAGTTTATACCGCACATCTAACGGCCTCACAGGTTAGTGAAGGGGCATAGTTTGTTTGGGCCAGCTCGGCCCAAAAGAACTATGTAAATTGTGTGGAAAGATGGACTTCTTCTTCAATGCACTACAAACACATCAAAACTCCATGCGACGTGCATCAACATATATAATGCAGTGCTTTCCAATGAAAAACTGTCAAATAAAATGTCCATAAATTATGCAAACATATAAAGTTCCATGTATAGGTTAGTAATGAGCCCAAAGAAATCTTCACTATCCTATGCATGGGTCTTTATATGTGTTGCGAGGTCACAGGCCTCCTTTAGTCTAATGATAACCTCCAGAGCCAGGGACAGCTGACATCCTTACATATAGAGTGGGTTACAAGGCATCATGGGTGTAGTGCAAGATAGATTCATGGGCACCAGACACTTCTTGAATGCAAACAGATTTATGTTCTCTTGAACACAACTGTGGGAGAGAGGGTTAGGGCCAGGACACCCTCAGGTAGTTGCAATGTTAATTGGCAGACTCTACAAGTAGACAGCCATGCTGGGAAAGGCATCCAGCAAGACACCAAATCTACATGTGTAGGAGCGCTGTCTCCTATGGCAGCAGTCTTATAACAGTTCCTAACACAAGATGTAACAAACTCCTTTACTTCCTCCACAATCACTTTTTGTAGATTCTTAGCCCACTGAGCTCCCAGTCTCTCCCACTAGACTTGCTGATTCACTGCCACTGAATCCTGTGAGCTCTTCCAATCTTCTTACTCAGTATCTTCCTCAAACGTCACCCCTGCTTCGCTGCTGTGTCCCTGGCTTGGCATTCCAGATACTCCTCATGCGTCACCCCACTGGCTGGATCTCTGGTAATAAGGGGTTGGTCCCTTAGTGGCGACAGCTTCCCCTCTACCTCCGACCACAACAGGTTCTCCGGGCAGCAGAACCATCACTTCTGGTTGGACTGCAAGCCGCAGTCCCAGCCCTGCACTTCTCTCTTGCTTCTGGATAGGCCCTCAGACAGCCTTGCAGCCAGATGTACCTGGGATAGGCCCAAACTCCAGCCTAGCAGCACGGGCAGCTCAACACACGTCCACCCAGACAGCTGCCTAGGTGGCAAAGAAAACTGATTACCTGACTCCACCCAAATATATAGGTTCTCCCAGCTGGCTAAGGGGCCCAAGAAAACCCCTGCCCATTGGCTGAGACACCCCATATACTCCTAATTTGGCCTTACATCGCCCTTGTCTTTTCTAAGGTCACCAAGCACCCGGCCACCCAGCGACAGAAGAGAGAAGTGCAGCATTTCCATACTTAGGCCCCTTTCACACAGGCGTTGTCCGTGTACGGACTCCGCTTTGTTGGGGATCGCTTTGTTGATCCAGCTGAGCAAGTGGATGACAGGACCTGTCAGAGCTCCGCTCTCCTCTATGGGGGATCGGATGTCAGTGGACATGTCACCGCTGACATCCATCGCTCCATAGACCTGCATGGAGCATCTATTCAGGTCCACCTAAAAAACTGACAGGCGGACCTAAACCGTCTGCCCATGTGAAAGGGGCCTTAGGGTGAAATCAATTGATACCTAACAATTGGCCAAGGCAACTATACCTGGCAGATAAATTTAGGAGCAACCTTGCCTAAACATCAGGGTGCTACATATGTTTGTATAATTTATGGACATTTTATTTCATTTTACTGTTTTTCATTGGAGAGAACTGCACTATATTTGATTTTATAAGATTATTAGGAGATTGTATAATTCACCTTTTATGTGCCAGCTGCTACATATTTGATTTAGCGCTCACTTCTGCTTTATTGAAAGCGCATCAACAACGTATCTTATTGCGATAGGCGTGTTAATGGGCGTTCATAGCATCTAAATTTCAAAGCACATCCAAACAAGCTTTTAAGCCTCATTTACATCTGCTTTGCTGTTTGAAGCATAATCCATGTTTGGATCGCTCTTCAAACAGCAATAGACAAGTGATGATGAGACATTGTAACGCCTCCTCACGGCCTGTTTTAACTCCCTAAATAGTGACAACCAGCGCTGCGTTGTAAGCAGTTGTGGGGCGGTTGCAGCGTGGCCTTATTCCCAACAGGAGGTAGAATTCCTCAAAGCATCGCAGCCAAGGGCATTTGTGTACCCAAGGCCACTGCCTCTGCAGCAACATGGGGAGCGGTTGAGGGGCAGAAAAATTGCTGGGTCTTACCAGCGCCACAACCACAAGTGTAAACAAGTCCTAAATGTAGTGCATGCCATTCACGCCAGTTTCTTGTGTTGTTATGATGGTGCAGGAAGCTTTGTTAATTCCCCATATTGTTCCTTCATTCCTTACCTTCATCAAAGACTGGGGCATTTCTGTGGCGCTCACATGCAGAACAGTGCCTAACAGGGGCAATGTTGGTGGTCCAGGAGGCAGTTTTTGGCTTCTCAGCTTCTCCTTCCATGAGAAAAAATATGCAACAAGACTGACACAGACAGCCAGGAGAATGGAGACTGTTACTCCCAGCTCCATTGTCACAAACACTCTGAACACAGGAAGCTTTTTGTATGCAGCAACAGTCAGATATGCTCAGTCAGCTCGCTGGGTTTGTCCTCTTATTGTATGTTATATATGGACACGTGAGTCCAAAGTACAACATTTGCAGAGCCGACATAAGATTGTGTAACATCACGACTTCCATTATCTTTGACCTGGGTTATGTATAGAGGATTATGGGCGGAGATAGCTGTAGATTGTGTATTAGAAATACAATCCATGTAAGGAGCCTTTTCCTTATATGTCATTCAGAACACAAGCACAGTTAGTTTGCATTAAATTAGGCAAAACGGACAGCCTGTATATGTACAAAAATAACAAAATAATGTGTAGCACCCTCTAGTAGTAGGTGAAAGACAGGGTTTTTTTTTGTCAGTGTAGGCAACTTTATTGCTGGCTTGGCTGGCAGCCAGGCCTGCTTGTTTTGTTTCTTGGGAGGCAGAGATCCAGGGAGAGCTGGATGACTCACAGGCAGTATCACTGAGACCTCCTACTTATTTCCAAAACATGCTAGAATCTTCTGGAAAGATAGTGGTAGAGGTGAGGTGAAGCTGCCTGGAGTATTCTGAGGGCCCTGACCAATTCCCAACTTGGGTTGGCAGGGGGCAGTCCTCCTCAAATACTCAGGGTCAGCCCAGTTGGGGAGGAGTTTGTTCGGGTGGAAGATGGAGATGGGGTGTTAGGCTGTCGTGGCCTTTGAGGGATCTCCACAGTCTGGAGGGGTGACCCTGGGTCTGGGCTCGGGTGCAGACCTTCCTAAAACCACGGAGGTGTCCTGGACAAGAGGCACAGGAGCAAGAAGAGGACAGCAGGATAGCACTGCTTAGCAAGTCTCCAGGAGGAACAAGGATCAGCCAGGAGGGCTGGTGAGTGACACATAGTCAGGAGGACTGGGAGGCATGCCTGAAAGGACTGGGTACAAACAGTCTGGGATGGGTGCAGAGCCAGTTGAGAGTATTGTGGTGGCAATGGCAGTGGAAAGAGGCAGCTGCAGCCAGGCAGGGCCTGAAGAGGTGGTGCTCGAATCAGTAGCCACGTGGGACAGCTAACAATAGGACTACACTTTTTTTTTTTGCTACACTAAAGGGGCCTGCAAAGGGCATTTCCTTTAGGCATAGCTGAGCCAGTGTCGGGCCTGCATCTCAGTGCTATCTGGTGTTGGAAGAGATAGTTTGCAACTAAGTGAATGTGCTGGAGGTGAAGTGAGTAAGATGTATATATTGCAGGTGTATATAGTTTGTCCCTGAAACCTTATTCTTCAATCAAGTGGGCATCCCATATCTACCCTATTGCTATCCAAGTTAAATCCCCTCAATAAAATATAAAAGCTGGAAAGGCTGTCCACAAGGTTTAGGAGTGTGTTTATGGGAATGTTTGACCATTCTTCCAGAAGCACAATTGTGAGGTCAGGCACTGATGTTGGATGAGAAAGCCTGGCTCGCAGTCTCCGCTCTAATTCATCACAAAGGTGTTCTATTGGGTTGAGGTCAAGACTCTGCAGGCCAGTCAAGTTCTTCCACCCCAAACTTGCTCATCAATGTCTTTATGGACCTTGCCTTGTGCACTGGTCCAAATCATTTGGTGAAGGGGGGATTATGATGTGGGGTTGTGTTTCTAGGGTTGGGCTTGGCCCCTTAGTTCCAGTGAGGGGAACTCTTAAGGCGTCAGCATACCAAGACATTTTGGACAATTTCATGCTCCCAACCTTGTGGGAACAGTTTGGGGATGGACCCTTACTGTTCCAACATGACTGTGCACTAGTGCACAAAGCAAGGTCCATAAAGACATGAACGAGGGAGTTTGAGGTGGAGGAACTTAACTGGCCTGGGCAGAATCCTGACCACAACCCGATGGATCACATTTGGGATGAATTAGAGCAGAGACTGCGAGCCAGGCCTTCACATCCACATCGGTGCCTGACCTCACAAATGCACTTCCTAGAAGAGTTGAAGATGTTATAGCTGCAAATGGTGGGCCAACTCAATATTGAACCCTATGGACTAAGACTGGGATGCCATTAAAGTTCATGTATATGTAAAGGCAGGCATCCCAATACTTTTGACACTATTGTCTATACCGCAGCTTCATTAGATGTGGTGGCTGTATTAGTTTTATTTTTATTTATTTTTTCCCCTCTGTTTTCACCTGGTGATCTGTACAGTAACACGCCTCCTGTATTAGAGTGCCTATACTCTGGATGAAGGAGCACAGGAGGCAAACTTGGACAGCAACATTGTCATTTAGGGGGGAGGGGAGTGTTAGATGTACTAGCAAATTTAGATAGAAAAAAGCCTACAAAGAAAACTAATGCAGCTATCACATCTAAGATTTGGTAAGCTGCAACATATTAAGTGTTTGTTTTTAAGTTTAATATAGCTTTATTTTATTGCCAAAAGAGAATTTCAAATAAATTGCAATCCCATTATAGAAAACATTTCATATTTATTATAGATATTTATTTAGAGGTGCCATACTTTTTGAAGCATTTAAGAGAAAACATTAAAGTTTAGACCCAAAAGCAAAAATGGATCATATTTCAGCTTTTTTCTTCTCCTATTGACAGTACCATTTTTCCCCACTAGATGGTGCTCTTTATGTTAGCCTCCGAGTTTTGCATTTACACGTCTAACACATTATACATTTTGTATGGATAAATAATTATAACAAAACAGTAGTTATATGTTGTGCATTTTAAACTACATTTATTCATCACAAAAGTGTTCTATTGGGTTGAGGTCAGGACTCTGCAGGCCAGTCAAGTTCATCCACCCCAAACTCACTCATCCATGTCTTTATGGACCTTGCTTTGTCGACTGGTCCAAATCATTTGGTGGAGGGGGGATTATGGTGTGGGGTTGTTTTTCAGGGGTTGGGTTTGGCACCTTAGTTCCAATGAAGGGAACTCGTAAGGCGTCAGCATACCAAGACATTTTGGACAATTTCATGCTCCCAACCTTGTGGGAACAGTTTGGGGATATTATAGATATTTATTTAGAGGTGCCGTACTTTTTGAAACATTTTAGAGAAAGCATTAAAGTTTAGACCCCAAAGCAAAAATGTATCATATTTCAGCTTTTTTCTTCTCCTATTGACAGTACCATTTTTCCCCCACTAGATGGTGCTCTTTATGTTAGCCTCCAAGTTTTGCATTTACACGTATAACACATTATACATTTCGTATGGATAAATAATTATAACAAAACAGTAGTTATATGTTGTGCATTTTAAACTACATTTATTCTATGTTCATTATTAATCCTGACCCCTTATATTAATATTAGAGAGGTTTGCCATTTTTATTTTATTTGTTAGTGAAGGGACCTTGAATCTAGATAAGAATGTGCACAGTTTACACCTGTCTGTGAGTGTACTGTGTTTTTATTAATTTTTTAATGTTTTTATGTAACAACCAATGCTGTAAACTGTTGGAATAATTTCCAATGAATCGCCCATGTCACTATGGCAATGGATACACATACATACCACAGCTACATAAAGCTGCCGCTCGTCACTAGACTCTCTATTTTGAGGGAGTCACGTGACAGGTGACGCAACGCGTCGGATGGAGACAGTGACGTAATTTCCGGTGTGGTGAGGAGGAATACAGCCGCTGTTTTTGGCCCTGGATTATAAATGCTACTGACAAGAAACGTTCTTTTAGGTGTTTTTAACCACTAAACTATACCTTATTTGTTATACATATTATGCTATAAGCACATTCTTTTTTATATATTGTGTGACCCAAATCCTAGCCAAGGTTGCCCTAACTAAAGGGTAGAGCATAAGAGCAGGTGATCCATCCGAAGGTACACCAAGTCCACCAGACAGGATCTAAAAGGCGGAATATGACCTGTAATGGGTCATAAAGTGAGGCAAGCGGGCATTTCACCTATAGGTGTCGGGTGATGATTGGTCTTTGACACATTGTTGTTTCAATATGGATGAATGAATATTTCTTTCACCATTGGGATTATTTGCTTTAAAGTGAATTTGTATACACATTTGAATATTTTCACACCTGTTTTTATATGCACTAGCTTAATACCATTTGGTTTTTATGCATCTACCAGAGGAATTTATGAGTGTTTTATTGCTATATGATGAACAGCGCACTATTGTTTTTTTTTTCTTTTATGTGCATTTTTGAGTGATAGGAGATTCACTATTTGAATGGTGCAGCAGTTCGTTTTCCTTTTTGTTTTGTAGCACATCCACGCAGTCTTACATAGTAGCGCATAAGTAGCTCACACTTTTTTAACATAATGTAACATAAGCTCCGGTTTCTCATGGAGTACACTAGTAGTTCTGCTTTTGTCACTCCCTTTAATATAACGGTTATCCACCGCACGAGAATCATACTTTTTTATTGTTACCCACCAGCTTTTTAATTGTACTCTGTTGTGTACAACTGGTGGAACACAATTCTAACATTTTCTATTTCTAGTCTATTTCTAGTTTAAATCTTTCACTGTCCAGGACACTGTTAATCGCTATCTAGCCGACTGTTCCTCCTGAACACCTCTTACCTGGGACATAAATCACTGCCCAGGTATCTTGTTGATACTACTTTGCATACCAGTCACTATGGTGTTTAAAGTTACATCTTTCAATGTAAGAGGACTTAATAGTCCAGCCAAGAGACAAATCGTATGGAAAGAGGCCCGATCTCTACAATGGAACATACTTTGCAAGAGACTCTTTATCAGGCATAAAAATCACCAAACTTCTTCCACTTTCACGTCCCAACATTCTACTGCTCTAACGCACCTAAGAAGATATCATTCCAACATATTCACTCAGAGCTTGATAATCTGGGCAGGTACACAATTCTTGTTTTTAAAATCAGTGGAGTTAAATATACCATAGCCAATGTTTATCTACCCAAAGAAAAACAAATTGCCTCTTTGAAGAGAGTATGGAAACTTATCTCATCGATACGACAGGGCTTTCTTATCCTCTTTGGTGATTTCAACACCATTCCAAATAAACATCTAGATGTGTCCGACTCTACACAAAGGCACCACATTAGAGCAATGTCATCACACTTCATGTCAACAAACAGTCTGTTCGACCCCTGGAGATGTCAACACTCCACTGAGAGAGACTATTCTTTCTTTTTGCAAATCCACAGATCATACTTAAGAAAAGACCTCTTTTTAGTGGATACATTTCTATTGCAAAATATTAGCTCCTCCAATATCCATGATATTATGTGGTCCAACAACGATCCAGTGTTGATGATTTTGGAAGGTACCCACATGGAAACAAGGGCTAACCATTGGAGAAATTATGTTTTCTCATTAGAACATCCAGACCACCATAGAAAAATTTCTGCATCGCTTACAGAATTCTTTAAACTGAATTCCTTTTCCGTTGCGGATCCCTTCATTGTGTGGAACACGCACAAAGCCTATATTAGAGGGGTTCTTATAAAATTAAACAGTAATGTAAAGAAGCAGTGGAATCAGCAGCTTGAAGAAAACATACTCTCCCAAATTAAGGAACTAGAAAGGTTAAAACAAAAAAGCACAAACTTATAAAACAAGTTCCCAGCTCACCCCGGCTAGACATGACTTGCGTTTTTAACTTATTTCGCAGTACAACAATTATCTGAGAAGGCTGAAAGCAAACATTTACCTTCATGGTAATAAAGTCGGTAAGCTACTAGCATGACAGGTGAAGGAAAAATCTATAAAACAAATAATACCTTTTTTAATTCATCCTACTACGGGTGACAAATTAACCAATCCAAAAGACATAGCGAATGCGCTCAGAGCTTTTTATAGTCACCTTTATAACTTGAACGACGACCCTGCTAATCCCTCAACCACCTTCTGAATTTATACAAACATTCTTAGATTCCAGAAAATTTCCCAGATTATCTCCAGGTGACCTTTCTTTCCTTAACGCCCCAGCTACTGAAACAGAGCTTTTAAATAAGATTAAATCCTTCCCATTAAATAAATCTCCAGGCCCTGATGGCTTCTCCTCAGAATACTATTGAGCGTACCAAACCATCCTAAAACCCCATTTGCTTCAAGTTTTAAGAGCTGCTGTATCTAAAGCATAATTTCCTTCTGAAAGGTTATCTGCCACGATTGTTACATTGTCAAAGCCAGGGAAAACCCAGACTCCCCGCAAAATTTTGGACCCATCTCCCCTTCTAAATGTTGATTCAAAAATCTATGAAAAAATGCTTGCTAATAGACTCGCAGTTTTCTCCCCAAACTCATACAACAAGATCAAGTTGGTTTAGTTCCAAGTTGACAAGTTCCCGACGCTACATGCAGAATTGTCAACCTAATGCATATGTCTGAATCCTCAATAACCCCATCTCTGCTCCTATTATTGGACGCAGAAAAAGAGTTTGAAAGGATACATTGGGGCTACTTGACACAAGTGTTACATAAATTTGGTATGCAAGGGTAAATATGCTATACTAGCTTTATACACCGCACCCTCGGCTTTTGTGTATATGGAAGGTATGTTCTCAGACAGCTTTCCAATCACCAATGGCACCAGGCAAAGATGTCCACTATCACCCTTGATCTTTGCCTTACTAATAGAGGAAAAAAAAAGATCACATTGAAAAATCTATGGCATTTCCTACAAAGACCGATCCCACTCTATCTCTCTTTTTGCTGACAATGTCATTTTATCTCTTTTCAATAAAATCATATCTCTCTCTTATGTGCACAAGGTGTTCACTCAATTTAACCAAATATCAGTTTATAAAATTAATGCTACCAAATCTAGTGTAGCACCCTCTACTTAGTTGGGTGCTAGAATAGGGTTTTTGTGTGGTAGGTTAGGTAAATTTAGGCAGGCCTGGCTGGCAGCCAGGCCTGTTTTTTTTGGTTTGTGTGGGCTGGGAGTGGTTTAGAATAGCAGCTGGTGACTCACAGGCAGCGTCACTGAGACCCCCCTCTTTCCTCTAGAGGATTCTAGAAGGAGAGGGGGAGAGGAGAGGTTGAGCTGCCTCGGGTGTTCTAAGGAGACTTGACCAATCCCCAAACTTGATTGGCAGGGGGCAGGCCTCCTTAAATATGCAGGGTCAGCCCAGCTGGGGAGGAGTCGTCGGGTGGAAAAACTGGAGATGGAATGCTAGGCTTTCAGGGCCTTTGAGATAGCTCCCCAGTTTGGGGGGGTTACCCTGGCCTGGGTTCGGGTGTGGACAGGACCCTCGTACAAACCACAAGGTTGTCCTGGACAGGAGGCACAGGAGGAGCAACAGTGAGTACTGCCGGGCAAGTCTTCAGGAGGGAACCAACGATCGCAGCCAGGAGGGCTGGTGAGTGACATGCACAGTCAGGAGGACTGGGAAGGCACGCCTGAGAGGACTTGGAGCATGCAGTCTGGGATGGGTGCAGAGCCAGTAGTGTGGACTGTGGTGTCATGGGCAGTGGAGAAAGGCAGCTGCAGCCAGCAGGGCAGGCAGGGTCTGAAGATGGGTTACTGGGCTCAGTAGCAGAACATACGGCAGCTACTGTAGCACCAAGAAATTTTCATCGCTACACTAAAGGGGCCCACGGTCCCTGCCTGCAAAAGGCAGTTGCTAAGGCCTGGCTGAACCAGTGCCAGGCCTAACCATTTTTGTGCTAGCTGATCTTGAGGATTAAGAGTTGTGCAGGAGGAAGGAAGAGGAATAGTCTGCAAGCAAGGAAAGTGCTGGAGGAGACTGAAGTAGTAATATGTACAGGGAGTGTACATAGTTTGTCCTAATTAATTGTTTTACATAGTTTGTCCTAATTGATTGTTTTACAATTCACCAATTGATTGCTCCAAAATTCACTGGGCATCCCATATATTCCTTCACCCATCCAAGTTCTATTCCCTCAATAAAACACAAAAACAAAGTTCATGGACTGTTTATGGCTGGGCAGGGTGACAGGTGGGCCACAACACTCAGCAGCCCATATGGGTGTACCGCTACACTAATATACTGGGGATATCTACAGACAAAGCCACCAACCTTAAACTACAATCTAAATGACATTATCCCTGGTCTCAAAATTCCATTCAATACTTAGGTATCACCCTTACCTCTCCAACTACTAACCTCTATAAACACAACTTTCTTCCACTTATATCCTCAACACAACGTAAATTAAACAGACTTCTATCTTTCCTGGTCTGGCACACTTGCCACGTACAAAATGTTGATGCTACCAAAGATTTTATATTATTTCAGGGCTTTACCCATTGATTTACCTTCCACTTTATTTCGGACTATGCAGAAACAGCTCTCTAAGTTTTTGTGGGCAAACAGCAAACCGAGATGTTCTTTTAATATCTTATTAAAAAACAAAAGAGCAGGAGGCATAGGGCTTCCTATATTGAAAGATTATTACATGGCAAACATACTAGACCAGATGAAATTTTGGATACAGTCAGCCTCTTTAAAACACTGGGTCTCATTGGAAAAGGATTAGGTACACCCCAACTCCTTAGATTCATCCTTACTTGCAAACTCATTTTAAGAAATTACTAAACAATACACACACCCTACAATCCGAGCGACTATACTTGGAAACATTTCTGCACCGCTTCTCTACACCAGACACACATAAAACAAAAGTCGTGTCCTCATCCCCTTATTCTCATCCCGTTATCCTTTCTCAAATTATTCCATGGAACCTCAACATTTCCCATTGGGTCCAGAAAGGAATTAATACACTCTCTAAAATCTAAAGTCGTGGAAAACGAATCCTATTAGATAACCTCTCCATCAAATACACTTTACCCACCATGGATCTATTCACAAATGTTAGAATAGCCTCCTTAAATGGCATCCTCCTACTCCAAAACAGTCCCTCACCAGGCTTGGGTGATTTGGCATATTACGGAAACCAAAACCAAGAGAATTGCATTGTTTTACTACCATCTTCAACAAAAAAGCATTTTTTTCAAAATCACCTCCACTAACTTAAATGGGAAGAGGAACTTACAAGCTCATTTAGTGAGGAACAGTGGCAAAAAGCCATTAAGTACAACTAAACCTACACAAAATCAGCCTCACATTGGGAAATAGCGCAAGAATACACCTCAGGTGGTATCTTACCCCCTTTATTACAGCTACATTTACACCACAAGGCTCCAATGAGTGTTGGCGGGGATGCGGAATGGTGGGCACACTAACACATATGTTATAGGCATTTGCTCATATACATCGTTTTTGGACGTCCACTTTCCGTTTACTCTCCACAATTACTGGCATACTGTGTAAGGACAATTTTGAACAAGCAATTCTTAGCATCAACATGGACCGTGTTCCAAGGGCCATACGCCCCATAGCTCTACATATTGTTATGGCAGCCAGATTGATCGTCATACGTAAATGAAAATCAAATATGTCTCCCAGAATAGACAAGGTTATTAATAGTGTTGGGCGAACGGTTCGGCCTGAGCATGAGTCCCTCCCCCCCTTCCTGACCTGTCAGGCTGCATACCAGAATAAGGGTCTGGTATGAATTTTGAGGGGGACCCCACACCATTTTTTTCTTAATTTTTTTTCAATAACCAGCTGCCGGCAATTGCAATGTGATTTGTCATTTTTTCTGCAGCATGTTTTATGCATGCTACAGATGCGCCACTTTACAGGCAGAACCCCCAGGTACTATATTTAAAGGAAATTTTTATTTTTATTGTTGCACTTTAAGCATTACTAAAATCACTTCTCCTGAAAAAACAATAATTAAAAAAATATGTTTTTGCATTGATATATGTTCCCCAGGGCAGTACCTGGACCTGGTACCTCTATTTTGGCCAATTACTTTCATATAAGCCTTCAAAATGGGCACTTTTGATTTTTTCTGTTTGACTCCCATAGACTTTAAGGGGGTTCGCCGTTCGGGAGTTCTGCTGTTAACTTAACAGGGCGATGTTCAGCCCATCTCTACTGCCGAGTAGGGAAATTGCAGGTTTTCTTTCTTAGGGTACTGCAGTCTTTCAGCGTGTTAAGCTGTCTCATATTACTAATGCCACTCATGAAGACTCAAAGTTGCCTACAGTTGTCAAAGTTGTGAAGAAGTGCCTTACTGATGACTCCTACTTCTCTGTCTGAACAAGTTGTGTTCCCCTTGACTAAGTTTCGGGGGGTGGAGTGAAACACACTGGGGGTGTGGCTTGGTTGGAGTCCGGGCTGAGGTTGCTACTCCACTCACCACTCCAGGACACCTATATGTGCAACATTTAGTGGCCATTCCATCGTTCTTTGAACAAGTTGTGTAGTTAGGATTCAAACCATGAAATTGTGTAACCTGCTGTATTTCAGGGTAATTTGCCTTTCCTTTATAAAACTAAGGTAAAACAACCACGTTGTGTCAACTCCTCCCACTCTCTGGGTACCATGCATAAGCCATACTGACAGACAACCTAAACTTTGGGCTGCCATCATGGGGTTGTCCAGTGTAAGAAACCAGTTAACAATAATCCTTACCCAATGTGACACCTTTAAAAACATCTGGCTCTCTTTTGGCTTCAGCGTCTATAGCTATCCAACGCCCCCTGTGGGAGCCCGGCATTATTCAAGATCTATCTTTTTTGTGCAGCATCAGTGCATGCTATCAAGACCAGCTACTCTAAACAGGAAAAGTTTGGAGACACAGTTCCACCTATGTTCTTTGTTTTTAAATATGTCCATTGGAATGTTTCATTTGTGACACCATGACAATATACATGAGTTTACATAATATATATTACATTTAGATATATAATGATATATTGTTGATTATTATATCCTTTTTTGACCTACTGTAACCACTATATTGTAGATTTATGATTGACCTCCTCATAACACCTATGAAGTAAGTGACATTGATACTCTGAAACGCGTCAGATTGATTACGAGAATCTCATTTGCACTCTTTGTGGTGTCTTTGTATTTTGTACATAGCAACTGTTAATCATTCCAATGTATTCTGTTTTTATCTCTTACTTTGTTCATCATGTGTAATAAATTATACTTTTTCAAATTAAATATGCTAGTGCCTTTGAAGTCCACCTAGTGGATATCCTTGTTCTGTCAACATCTGGAATATAGGCAGTTCTGGGACCACTTGTATACCATCCTAGATAAACACAGAGGGTTAGTCCACTCAAAATGATATTTCATTACATTGTGAACCCTCAGTCACTAACTGAGAGACCAAACTCTTGCAATTTAGATATGTGATCTCTGAGCTGTGCTGAATAGGAGCACTGAATAATACTGGAAGACAGAGAAGTCTAGAAAATAAAGAAATAAAGATACTGTGGGAACTTCCCCCATGGCCTCATATTTCTAAAGCGATTAGTCTCTCATCCAAATTGGTCTTTTCAGTGTATAGAACATACAGAGGAGCATTGTGCTGCTGCCCCCATGGCAAACAATTACAATTCCTAGTAAGTTTAAAAGCTTTTTCTGTGCAAGTCGAGTTCTCAGAACTGAACTTCAAATCTGTAACAGAATTTTTTATTAAATGGAGATGCATATACAGCACCCAATAAAAAAAAATTTGCGATATGGCACTGCGTTGCTTTAATTGATAATTGCGCGGTCATGCAAGATGCTGTACCAAAATAAAATTGACGTCCTTTTTATTCCCACAAATGGAGCTTTCTTTTGGTGGTATTTGATCATCTCTGCGTTTTTTATTTTTTGCGCTATAAACAAAAAAAGAGCGACAATTTTGAAAAAAAACACAATATTTTGTACTTTTTGCTGTAATAAATAGCCCCATTTTTTTTTAAAAAAGCAATTTTTTTTCTCACTTTAGGCCGATATGTATTCTTCTACATATTTTTGGTAATAAAAATCATAAAAAGCGTATATTGATTGATTGGTTATAGCGTCTACAAAATAGGGGATGGATTTAGGAAGTTTTTATTATTATTTTTTTTTTACGGCGATCTGCGATTTTTATCGGGACATGCGACATTATGACAGACATATCGGACACTTTTGACACATTTTTGGGACCACTGGCATTTATACTGCGATCGGTGCTATAGAAATGCACTGATTACTGTAAAAATGTCACTGGCAGGGAAGGGGTTAACACTAGTGGGCAATCAAGGGGTTAACTGTGTTCCCTATGTGTGTTCTAACTGTGGGGGATGGTACTCACTATAGGAGATTAGAGATCGTGGTTCCCAGCTTGTAGGAACTCACGATCTGTCTCTCCTCTCCTCACAGAACTGCGATGTGTGTGTTTACACACACAAGTCCCTGTTCTGCCTCTCGTGCCCGCGATCGCTCGTGACCGCTGGTCACGAGCATCGGCACCCTACGCTATGCAGAAGGTGCGCGCGCCCGCTATCCTGCTTAAAGGGACCGACGTACAGCTACGACAATTCGTGGGATTGTGCCGACCTGCCGCAGTAAATTGACGGCGGCTTGTCGGCAAGCGGTTAAAGTGGTATTAAACCCAGAAGCAAACATTAATTGTATTGCCACTTACCAATTCTTAGATGTGATGGCTGCATTTGTTTCCTTTCTTCTATTTATATCTGGCGATCCAGCCAGCAAGTCTGTTGCTTTTCAAAAACTCAAGCTCTCCAGCAGAATGTATTAGTTTGCATGGATGAGACAATGCATTTAGCACTGGCAGGGGTGATTAAAATGATCAGCTTTTATTTATTCATGTAAAATGTTTATCTCAAAAAGCAAAAAAAAGGTTGCTGTAACTGATTATAAAGTGTGAGCTGGAGTTTGGCTTCAATTTGTTAGTGTTCCTAAATCTGCTAATACAATTAACACTCCCCCTCCAGGCTGACAAGGCTGCTGTCTGTTGTTCCTCCTGTGCTCAATCCTCCAGAGTTGGATCTCACTAATACGAGGAGGTGTGTTACTGGCCAGATCACCAGATGAAAACTTTATTTAACCAGTTCCCGACCCGGCGCATGCCGATGTACGTCGGCAGAATGGCACCGCTGGGCAAATGGGCGTACCTGTACGTCCATTTGAATTTCCCGCCGTGCCATTGCGTGCGCGCCGCCGGCGGCGTGCGCCGGTCGGGAGCTCCGTGAGTCGGGTCGCGGGTCCCGCGGACTCGATCGCCGCAGGGATACCCGCGATCGCCTCACGGAGCGGATGAACGGGGAGATGCCGTTGTAAACAGCATCTCCCCGTTCTGCCTAGTGACAAGTGTCACTCGATCTCTGCTCCCTGTCATCGGAGCAGAGATCAGTGACGTCACCCACACAGCCCATCCCCCTACAGTTATTAATCACTCCCTAGGACACACTTAACCCCGCCCCCTAGTGGTTAACCCCTTCACTGCCAGTGTCATTTACACAGTAATCAGTGCATTTTTCATCGCACTGATCGCTGTATAAATGACAATGGTCCCAAAAATGTGTCAAAAATGTCCGACATGTCCGCCATAACGTCGCAGTCACAATAAAAATTGCTGATCGCCGCCATTACTGGTAAAAAAAAAATTATTAATAAAAATGCCATAAAACTATCCCCTATTTAGTAAACACTATAACGTTTGCGCAAACCAATTAATAAACGCTTATTGCGATTTTTTTTACCAAAAATATGTAGAAGAATACGATCGGCCTAAACTGAAGAAAAAAAAAGTTTTTTTTTTATATATTTTTGGGGGATATTTATTATAGCAAAATGTAAAAAATAATGTGTTTTTTTCAGAATTGTTGCTCTTTCTCCCATTTTCTTCACACTATTTGGAAAGACAAATCGATTCCCCCTGAGTGCACATGAACAATGGTGTGGACAAGCTACAGAGCAAAAAGGAGGTATATCCCTGATTTATGAAGCCCTTTCAACTCCCCCTTCCAAACTTCCATACATGACAGAGTGGGAGAGGGACGTGGGCGAGACTTGGGACCTGGAGATCTGGAATAGAATGAGCACAAGAGCCTACAAAGGTATAGTTCATATTGCATTAATAGAAGCTAACATGAAAGTTCTAACGAGATGGTATCTGGTTCCTTCCAAACTTGCACAGATGTTTCCTTCCTCGTCTCCTTTATGTTTCAGAAACTGCCAAGCCCAAGGCTCCATGATACACATTTGGTGGGAATGCCCGAAAATCAGGGGCTTTTGGAACAGGATATTTTACCTGATCAGAAAAATTACGGACACTCCCATTTCTAAATCTCCCCAGATAGCTCTACTAAATGGTCATATTCCCAAGATCCCCAAAACAACTGCCAAACTTATTTCTTTCATCCTGACTGGCGCCAAGCTCTCCATAGCAAAGGCTTGGAAACAACCAGGAGTCTCTCTGGCGGCTGCCAAGAGAAAGATCTCATGGATCATGTCCCAGGAAAAATTAGTCAGTATTCTAGCAGACTCAAAGCATTTTTGGCTGTCTGGGAGCCCTGGGCAAGGCATGTAGGCATCTCTCTCACACCGGGTATTGAAGCATGATTTGTATCTATTGTTTCATTGCACCCCTTTTATGGCACCCCTGGTTCCTTTGGCCTTTGGCCTTAGAGATCTGGGGAAGGCTTCCTCATGCAGTCTGGGACCTTCATTCTCCCGGAGGGCGTGATGGGCCTCAACAGATTAGTTACACATCAAATGATTAACCTCAGCTGCTCTACGGTGTTCGACACAGTATGTTCCCGATAGGGGTGTCGAGCCTACCTGCAGCACTAGGTGTCTCCTTATTATACCTGAGGGCTCTTTTCTTTGTTTAACCGAATAAGCGTAGTTTTTTTTGGTCAACCTCTCTGTTATTGTTCAATATTTGAGTACTGTCACAGAGGTGGGCTGTGCCCCACCAGCAATCCTATGCTATGAAGTGTAATGTACTGCTCTTCAATAAAACTTCTTTAAAAAAAAAAAAAAAAAAATTGTCGCTGTTATTTTGTTTATAGCGCAAAAAATAAAAATCGCAGAGGCGATCAAATATCACCAAAAGAAAGCTCTATTTGTGGGAAAAAAAGGACGTCAATTTTGTTTGGGAGCCACGTCGCACGACCGCGCAATTGTCAGTTAAAGTGACGCAGTGCCGAATCGCAAAAAACGCTCTGGTCAGGAAGGGGGTATATCCTTCCGGGGCTGAAGTGGTTAACAAAACATTATTTTTGGTTTTGGGTTTAATACCGCTTTAAAAAAGCTGCAAATACAGAAACATAACTGTTGACGTGTCATATATCCAGTGTGCACCTTACCTCTTGTAGTGATCTGACAACGCTGCCTCTACTGCACTCAAATGCCAAACATTGTTGTCTCTTTTGTTGAAATAGAAAACCCCTTCACCCCCAGTCCTCATGTTCATTTTGCCAAAATACTATAGCAAAAGGGTCATATTGTATTAAATCTCAAAAGAAACAAAACACCCTATTCGCCTGCTCCAGCGGTGTCCATTGGCAGTCTGTCCATTAGGGGCGCCCGGGCCCCCTATCCTTGCCACCCCCTATATGCAGTGGATAGATTCATGCATAGCATGAATCTATCCACTGCCGCCGCGGCCGCCCTCTATTCATGTGTTTGCCCCTTTCAGGTCACTGGGCATATGACTTAGAGCTAGAGTTGCCACCTCATCCCTTTAAACCCGAACACATATGAATTACACAGGTTCTGAGGCTAATTTAATGCAGATAAGGCACCAAGTGAGTTTAATTACCACCTTAATCAGCCACAGAACCTGTGTAATTAATATGTGTTCGGGTTTAAAGGGATGAGGTGGCAACCATACTTAGAGCCAGGTTTTTTTTTTAAGCACCTGATTAGAGCCCTAGCCTCTAATAGGTTTCAAAATAGGGTGGACTTGGGAAGCAGAGCATTATGTCTGGAGCCCACCCAGGTGTGTTACAACATCGAATGAAAATTTGCTGTTGCAACACTATTCTGTATGAAACCTGGCTAAAACGTCAGGTGATCCTATTGGACACCTAGCGCCGGGAGGAGAAGACACCGCCAAAGCTGCTCCAGGAGAGGACACCTGAGCAGCTTTCCCTGAGCCCACCACGCTCTCACCGCCCGCATCCAAGGTAAGGACAGCAGGTGGTGGTGGTGGTGGGGTGGCCGCGGGGGGGTAGTCCCGCTCCACTGCCAGCCCAGAGGGGTTGTTTGCCCCCCCCCAAAAAAAACACCAGCCACCACTGGCGGTGTCTTTTTTTCCCCAAAGAGGTCCCTCAGCATCATCATGTACAATGCAGGTTTAATAAATTCTATACTGTCAGTGGTGGAGACAAGCATGTGGCCACATGTGGTTGAGGCTTAATAAACATGCCTGACAAATGGTATGAGTCAAGCCACGCTGGTACCTATAAGTTACTTTATGTAGCACCCTCTAGTGTATGCTAGATGTAGTGTGTAGGTTAGGCAAACTATACCCTGACTGGTGTTGTGAGTGATCTTTGTAAATCTGTAATTGGGTCAGTGTTATTAGAGTTCAGGGCTGGATGAATCATCCTGTCAGTCCTCTGGTGCCTCCCCCTGGTGTCTGGAAGGTTGGAGAACCTTCCAGAATTAGAGGGTGGGGGTTAGGAGGAGCTGCCTTGCATATTTATGAGGCCTGAGCCAATCCCTAGTAGTGGGTGGCAGGGGACTGAGTTCACCTCAAATAGACATGGGCCATGCCAGTATTGGCAGTTGGTGGGCTGGTGAAGAGGCAGCTGGTGAAATGGGCAGCTGCAGCCAGGTGGGCTGGCAGAGCCTGAAGAGGTGGTGCTGGGATCAGTGACCTCAAAGGAAGCAGAAGGGGAAGTTACATGCTGTGTGACTTCACATGTGCTACTGTTAAGGGACTGTGAGTTCCTGCCTCTAATTGGCTGCTGCTGAACTGACAAAGAGACTGTCAAGTTACCCCAAGAGTGTACCAGCAGAGGCCGAGCAAGAGAGAAGTCAAGAGTGTGCAGGAGGAGAGTGAAGAGAAGACTGTATATAGGAAGTTGTCCCTGAAGTTTGCTGAAGTCAAGTGAGCATCCCATAACTTCCCATCCCTATCCAAGTTGTTAAACAAAAACAAAGCTACAGACTGTTTTCTGACTTTGCGTGCCTGTGAAGAGTCAGTGTGCCTGGCTGTGCAGCAGTGGGGGGATCCCTGTTCATCTGCAGCTCCTACGTGGGGTGTGCTCATAGGTGTGCGCAGCCAATTGCATTAGGGTGTGCACACCAAAGCTCAAGCACACATGCATGTGTGTGGGTGTCTACATATATATGACCCCGGCACATTGGTCTCCCTGCTTGTGCAATGAAAGAGAAGTGCATAAGCACTACTCTTATTGCAGAGCCAATAAAAGGGATATCTTTCCCATCTCCCTGCCTGCACACAGAGTGATAATGCTAATGCGCACAAGGTAATTAGGGTGTGCCCAGGCACACCCGGAACACCATATGCGCACACCTATGAGTGTGCTACATTTATATGTTAGAAATTGAGTAATCAAGAAAATAAGGTATATAAAAATATCCAAAATTCTGCACACAAGCTTTTAAAATTGAGCTGAATGCACTAAGAGATGTAATTGATAAAATGTCAATATATAAAAAGGCAGGCAGGGATGTGATGGATTTTGTGTCCCTGCAAAGCAGGGAATAGAATCCAGCACATCCCTTAGTAATAAACACCACATTGTAAACACATAAATACTGGTAAGACACACATTTAACCCTTTTATCGCCCTATATGTTTAACCCCTCACCAGCCAGTGTGGTTGGTACAGTGACAGTGTATATTTTTAGCACTGATCACTATATTAGTGTCACTGGTTCCCAAAAAAGTGTCAGATTGTCTGCCGCAATATTGCAGACCTGCTATAAGTCACTCATCGCTGCCATTACTAGTATAAAAAAATTAAATTTAAATTACCAAAAATACTGTATGTAGCAGAATACATATTGACCTAAATGTATGAAGAAATTTGTTTTACATTTTTTTCTATTATATATGTTTTATAGCAGAATTTTTATTCTTTTTTTTCAAAATTGTCGGTCTTTTTTTGCTTATAGCACAAAAAAATTAAACATGTAAATTAAATACCACCAAAAAAAAGCTCTATTTGTCGATTTCATTTATGTACAGCATCGCATGACCGTGCAATTGTCAGTTAAAGTAACGCAGTGCAATATTGCAAAAAATGGAGTGGTCAAGAAGAGGGTAAACCTTTCGGAGGTCAAGTGGTTATACAAAAATGAATAAAAGTAACAATATGCAGTGTACAGCAAATGATAGGAAACAAAAACTGTGGTTAACAAGTGCAATAACGATATTACAGTGTATCATCAATGATGTCCAAAATAATCTGTGATAAAGTCCCCACAAAACAGCTGAATAGCCTGTGATTGACAAGTGCACTCAAAACTATACAGCCATATATGTAGCAAGGTCCCAGGCTTCCTTGAGTCTAATGAGAACCTCCAGGACCAGAGATAGCTGACATCCTTCTGTGTATAGTGGGTTATGAGGCATGGTGGGTGCAAGATGATTAAAGTCATTTAGCGCCAGACACTTCTTGAATTTAAAAGAGAGTTTATTTCTCTTAACAAACTTTTGGAGGACAGAGGGTTAGGGCCAGGACACCCTTAGGTAGTTGCAAGTTCTATTGGCAGACTCAGAGACTTCAACAGGAGGACAGTCATGCAGGGAAAGGCATCCAGCAAGACGCCACATCTGCACGTGCAGGAATGCTGTCTCCTATGGCAACAGTCTTTAACAGTTCCTAACACAAAAATTTCCTTTCACTTTCACTACAATCTCTCCTTGTAGTTCTTCAGTCCACTGAGCTCCCAGTCTCTCTCACTAGACCCTCTCATTCACTGCCACTGAATCCCTTGAGCTCCTCCAATCTTCACGGTGGTATCGTCCTCAAGCGTCACCCCCCACTTCTCTGCTGGGTCCCTAGCTTGGCACTCAAGATACCTCTCAAGCTTCACCCCACTGGCCTGCTCAGTCCCTGGCTTGACACACAAGGCTGATCTGCAAGCGTCACCTCTGCTGGCTGGGTCCCTGGCTTGATACCCACTGAAGTTTCCCGATTCTTCACCATCCCCGGTTGGTGAGAATGCTGCTCCGGTACTTGTTTCAGTTACTCACTGTGGTCCCTGGTAATAAGGTGGTTGGTCCCTTTAGTGGCAACAGCTTCCCCTCTACCCCTGACCATGACAGCTTCTCTGGTCGGCAGAACCGTCACTTCTGGTTGGACTGCAAGTCGCAATCCCCACCCTACGATGCTCTCTTGCTTCTGGATAGGCCCTCAGACAGCCTAGCAGCCAGATGTGACCAGGATAGGCCCAAACTCTGGCCTAGCAGCCCGGGCAATACAACATACCTCCACCCAGACAGCCTTCCAAATGGCACAGAACGCAGATCACCTGACTCCACCCAAATATATGGGCTCTCCCAGCAGGCTAAGGGATTCAAGAAAACCCCTGCCCATTGGCTGAGATACCCTATATACCCATAACCTAACCTTGCGTTTAGATAAATGCAATTCGTTTAGTTCCTAATTTGTTTTATAACAAATTTTGACAAATTCGTCAATTCCGAAATTTCCGAATTTTTCCAATTTCCGAAATTTCCTAATTTCCAAAATTTCCTAATTTCCAAATTTCCAAAATTACGAATTTCCGAATTTCCGAAATTACGAATTTCGGAATTTCAGAAATTACGAATTTCCGACATTCAGAATTTTCGGAAATTCGTAAACTTGAAAATTCGTAAATTCGAATTTCGGAAAGTCGTAATTTCGGAAATTCGTAATTTTGGAAATTCGAAATTCGTAAATTCGGAATTTCAGAAATTTGGAAATTCTTAATTTCGGAAATTGGAAAATTCATAAGTTTAAAAATTCTAAAGTTTGCAAATGTGAAAATCCAAGAATAAGAATGAAAATCTGAACATTCAAAAGAAGGAAAACTAGAAAACCCGAAAATCTGAAATAATAACTAACTAATAATAAATATTAAATTATAGGTATTGGAATTTCCTCTCAAATTTGGCTGTCAGTGAACGAATTTATCTGAAGTCACTGGTGTGAAGTCACTGACACCAGTCAACCGATGTTGACTGGTGTCAGAGCCTAGAAAGAGCAATGACATCACTCCCTCTTGAGCACTGCATTGAGGGAAGAAGACACGTGCTCCTCAATACCTGCAAGCACCAGGTATTTGGGGATAGGAAAAGGAGTGGTGGAAAAGCGCTGGAGAGGTATCAGTGGGTCGATGAAAGGCAGGCTTTACACAGATGCCTCAACTGTGGAATGAATAAACAACATGACAGAGTCTCTTTAACCGCTTGACCTCTGAAAGGCTTTACCCCCTTCATGACCAGAGCATTTTTTGCTATTTAGCACTGCACTACTTTAACTGCCAATTGCTTGGTCATGCAACACAGTACGCATTGAGAGTTATCATTTTTTTTACACAAATAGAGGTGTTATTAATTCACCACTTTTTTTTTATGTTTTATTATATATACGAAAAAAGACTAAAAAGTTTGGGAAAAAAACCCCCAATATTTTCTTCTTTCTGTTATAAAGCGTATCCTATAAAATCAAATTTCTTAATAAATTTAGGCCAAAATGTATTCTGCTACATGTCTTTGGTAAAAAAAAAAAAAAAAAATCCCAATAAGTGTATAGTAATAGGTTTGTGTGACTGCTATAGAGTCTACAAACTATGGTATACAGGTGATACTCAAAAAATTAGAATATCGTACAAAAGTTCATTTATTTTACTAATGCAACTTAAAAGGTGAAACTAATATATGAGATAGACTTATTACATGCAAAGCAAGATAGTTCAATTCATGATTTGTCATAATTGTGATGATTATGGCTTACAGTTCATCAAAACCCCAAATTCACAATCTCAGAAAATTAGAATATTACATGAAATCAATAAAACAAGGATTGTACATAGAACAATATCGGACCTTTGAAAAGTATAGGCATGCATATGTACTCAGTACTTGGTTTGGGACCCTTTTGCAGCAATTACTGCCTCAATGCGGCCTGGCGTGGAAGCTATCAGCCTGTGGCACTGCTGAGGTGTTATGGAAGACCAGGATGCTTCAATAGCGGCCTTCAGCTCTTCTGCATTGTTTGGTCTCATGTCTCTCATCTTTGGGCACTGATAGGCGGCACTGATATGCAGCACTGATGGGCACCAATAGGCAGCACTGATATGCAGCACTGATGGGCACTGATAGGTGGCACTGATGGGCACTGACAGGCAGCACTGATGGGCACTGACAGGCAGCACTGATGGTCACTGACAGGTGGCTGTGATGGGCACTGACAAGCAGCACTGATTGGCACTGATAGGTGGCACTGACAGGTGGCACTGATGGGCAGCACTGATGATGAGGTACTGATGTGTTACTGTCAGGTGTTACTGCTGGGCACTGATTGGCACTGTGGTGGGCACTGATTGGCACTGTGGGGGGCTCTGATTGGCACTGTGGTGGGCACTTGCAGGCTTTTTTATTGGGGCACTGCTGGGCACTGATTGGTAGCTGATTTGCACATCTGAGGGGGCCGTGCTGATAATCAATGTGCTGATTATCAGCACAGACCCCCCCCCCCCCCTGACAGGGAGAGCTGCCGATCGGCTCTCCCTGTCCGTGCAAACTGAGGAATGCCATTTACCGGCACTTCCTGGTTCACGCGATGATCAGCTGTGATTGGTCACAGCTGATCGCCTGGTAAGAAGCCTCTGACAGAGGCTCTATATCACGATCGGAGATGCGGCGTGCCAGTCTTGCCGCATTGCGCACCCCCACGGCATGTTATCCTGCTGGATGTCATATGTCGTCCAGTCGGGATAACAGAACCACTTCCCGGCTGTCATTCTGCATACGGCGGGCGGGAAGGGGTTAAAGCTAGAGAATATTCGAGCTATACCAGGATAGTGGTTGCCTTAATGTTAGTTGTGCTGTGGATAAAGCTGTAAGCTTGTAGCCTGATGTGTTAGTTGTTTGAGATTCTGTGGAATGATATGGTGGGAGTGATTCCAGTGTTTCCAGTGTTACCGGTGTCGGAAGGCCTGTATTTATAAATGTTTGGTTGATGTTTTCAAGGTCAACAGTCCTGCTGATGGCCATGTTTATGACCATTGGTTGTATTATAGTGGTTGTAAAGGGAGGGGGGATAGGAGGGGGTGTTAGTAGGGAGAATGGGGGGGGGAGAAGGAGGGCGGGGTATGGGAATGTGAAGGGAGCGATCTGGTGACAGCTTTGTAGAAATGGGGAGGGGGGGAGTAGGGTTGGATCAAATACTTTTTTACCTCACTGTATAGTGTGGCTGTGATAGTGTGGCGGGCAATCTGGCGCTAACAGACAATGGCTGGGAGGGACACTAACCCCAACAGGGCCTGTTCTGTCACAATAAATGACCTTGCAGGTGCAGGTGCAGGATGCGGCAGAGCTGAGGTCAGCTGGAAGGACTGCAGTGTGGTCTCTGCATGGACAAGTGACAGCCATCAGCGCCGGTCTCGGGAGTCGGGTGGCCACTTCTGTTCTACTTCTGCCAGGCTGGCGGTCACTTCTCTTAACCCTCCTCTCCTTCACTCTTCCCTGAGTGAACTGAATGTCAGCGGCTCCGCCTTCACGCTTTCCACGGCAACGGGTTGGGTGCGCAGTGAACTGTGCTGCCTTTGTAGCTGCCTGTGCCGATCCTGCACTGTCACTCACCATCCTCACAGAAGGATTCAGAATGAACAGCACAGGACCTCAGTGTGTTGAAGACCCTGTACACACGGGGGGCTGCCCTGAACAAGATTTGCTCATCTGCAAGGAGCAAACCACCCTCAACCGTTCCAAAATGCAACTTAAACACAGAGAATGGCACAGGGTGCCGAGAAGCACAACTTCGCCTGCCTCTATGGTAACCCTTCAAAGCCTGTCTGACCACAAAAGCCTTAGTGAAATCCACCCCCCCATCTCCAACTAACTTGAACCAGAAAACCAGATCCGCAAGCTTGCGGTTCACCTCCGATGCCGAAACACCACCGGACAGAGTTACAGCTTACCAAGTAAAGCACCAAAGAGGAAATATACAGCCCCAGGGTCCACCCCCCCCCCCCCCCCCCCGACTGCATCCATCAGCGAATACCATTCCCTCCAAGTTACGGCATAAGCCTCCCAAATCACTGGTGACTCCCGGATCAATCTACACCCTGTTCCAAATTATTATGCCAATGATATTTTTCTCATTTACCTAAATAATTGATATAAACAACAGTCAGCATAATTGTCATGTTATCAACTATTAAGAGTACAATTCAAATTTTTTTGAACAAGCCTTCTAATGATAACAGTTTTTTTTTTTTTTTTTTTTAAATAAAAAACTTACAATGCACTGTTCCAAATTATTACGCACAGTAAGTTTCAAAACACTTTATAGGTTGTAAAGTACTTAAAATTGTCATTTGTTGTGTTTGCAGCATTTTTTACTGAAATCAAAAGCTATTTCAATCAAACTTTGAACAACATTTTAACTTTTTAAACATTTTAACAGGTCACGTTACATTTTAACATAGGACCCCTTATTTGATATCAGCTTCACAAGTCTTGCATCCATTGAACTTGTGAGTTTTTGGACAGTTTCTGCTTGAATTTGTTTGTAGGATGTCAGAATAGCCTCCCAGAGCTACTCTTTGGATGTAAACTGCCTCCCACCCTCATAGATCTTTTGCTTGCGGATGCTCCATAGGTTCTCAATAGGATTGAGGTCAGGGGAGGATGGAGGCCACACCATGACTTTCTCTCCTTTTATCCCCATAGCAGCCATTGATACAGAGGTATTCTTTGCAGCATGAGATGGTGCATTTTCATGCATGAAGATGATTTTATTACGGAAAGCATAGTTCTTCCTTCTGTACCAGGGAAGGAAGTGGTCAGTCAGGAACTCCACATACTTTACACCTTCGGGGACCCTAAAGGGGCCGACCAGCTCTCTTCCCATGATTCTGGCCCAAAACATGACTCCACCACCGCCTTGCTGACGTCGCAGCCTTTTTGGAACAGGGTGGCCGTCCACCAATCATCCACTACTCCATGCATCTGGACCATCCAGGGTTGCACGGCACTCATCAGTGAACAGGACTGTTTGAAAATTAGTCTTCATGTATTTTTCTGCCCAATGCAGCCGTTTCTGCTTGAGAGCATTGGTTAGTGGTGGCAGAATGGAAGGTTTATGCACAGTTGCAAGACTCTGGAGGATTCTACACCTTGATGTCCATGGGACTCCAGAGGCACCAGCAGCTTCAAATATCTGTTTGTTGCTATGTAATGGTGTTTTAGCAGCTGCTCTCTTGATCCGATGCATGGATCTGGCAGAAATCTTCCTCAATATGCCTTTATCTGCATGAAACCCGTCTGTGCTCTGAATCAGCCACAAATCTCTTAATAGTGCGATGATCACTCTTAAGTTTTCGTGAAATATCTAATGTTTTCATACCTCGTCCAAAGCATTGAACTATTTCACTCTTTTCGGCAGCAGAGAGATCCTTTTTCTTCCCCATATTGCTTGAAAATGGTGCTCTGCTTAATAATGTGGAACACCCTCCTTTAGAAGTTTTTCCTTTAATTGGGCTCATCTGGCAATCTAATTATCACAGGTGTCCGAGATTGTTTTCAGTGATCAAAAGAGTCCGGAGACACAATGCCATCCATGAGTTAAACTGAAAAACAAAATATTTCATCAAATAGAATTTGCATAATAATTTGGAACAGGTTGTAGTGGTGACTCCAATGGGATCTCCCATAGCTGCCGTGGACAAGGCCTGCAATGCTGCTCCGCTTCCTGTGCCAACACGCAAAAACTTGTCCCACTGAAAATGAGACAAATGCCCCGTACACACGAGCGGATTTTCCATCGGAAAAAACTTGGATGGTTTTTCAGACGGAATTCCGCTCAAGCTTGCCTTGCATACACACGGTCACAAAAAAGTTCTCTGAACTTTCGACCGTCAAGAACGCGGTGACGTACAATACTACGACGAGCCAAGAAAATGAAGTTCAATACTTCCGAGCATGCGTCGAATTGTTTCCGAGCATGCGTAGGAAATTTGCGCGTTGGAATTTGTACAGACAATCTCATTTTCGGATAGAAACTTTTCCAGACCAAAAAATAGAGAACATGCTCTCAATCTTTTGCTGGCTGGAGCATACACACGGTCGCATTTTCCAAAAAAAAGCTCTCATCGGAGTTTTGCTGGCAGAATTTCCGATCGTGTGTACGCGGCAAAAGTATTTGCCTCTTTGTTGCAACTACCAGGAATATGCACAGCACACATAAAAACATTTAATCTCAAACAAAGCAAAACCAGGTAACGTAAAAGCCACACGGCTGGCGCAGAAGAGGCCGAGATATTATTGATCGCCAATACCACGCCTATATTATCGCAAGTAAATCGTACTTTCTTGTTCTTAAAGGCTTAGCCCCAAAGCTCAACCGCCAATACAATAGGAAACAGTTTCAAAAGCAACAAATTTCGCCGAAATCCTGCCGTACCTAGGGTTGCCACCCGTTCGGGATATACCCAGACAGTTTGAGTTTTAATCTTGTGTCCGGGTTTCAGACCACCTGAAACCCAGACACAATATTCAAAATGGACTGTGTCTCCCCAAGTAACACAACCACCGAGTGCATACAGTAGATGTGCACATTGGCCCCACCCCCATACATGGACAGGAGAGGAGAGAGGGCTTGATCTGCTCCTCCCCCTCCTGTCTCTACCCCTCTTTCTGCCTACCTACACTTCAATCCCCGGCATTCTGTGCCTCAGGAAAGGGATGTGTGGGATGGATGTTTGAAGCTCAGAAACCGGTAGATACGTCATGGATGAAAGGTGATGATGCCTGAGCCTCCATCCTCGGGTGAGTGAGCTCACCATCCACTGTCTGTGACTAAAGTCTCCCCCCTCCCTTCCTTCTCTCGCCTGCCTCCAAGTGAGTGAGTACACTAAGGTAAGGCGGACTCAAATGTAAGGGGTGCCCTGTAAACTCTGATGTTTGGGGGGCTTTGGGAACCCTAACTCAAGGGGGAATGCTGGGAACTCTGATGTAAGTCGGAGGTTTAGTGAGTATAAACCTCCTTACATCAGAATCCTCCTTTACACCACAGTGTTCCCCCTTAAAAACAAGAATTTACCTTGCATGGCTAAAGTGTTCGGGTTTGACTTGAACAAAAAGTGGCAACCCTAGCCGTACCCCGGTCTGCAGGCCGGGGGTTAAGCATTCCATTGACCTTGAAAATACGCACCATATCCAACGGAACCTGCTGCATCTACTAAATCTATTTTATCATATAAAACCATTAACCGCTTGCCGACCGACTCACGCCGATATACATCGGCAGAAGGGCGCGTACAGGCAGATTAACGTACCTGTATGTTGCCCTTTAAGAAGCAGTTTGCACATGCGCCGCGACCTCCGTGAGTGTGATCGCGGGTCCTGTGGACCCGATGTCCGTGGGGATACCCGCGATCCTCTCACGGAGAGGAAGAACGGGGAAATGCTGATGTAAACAAGCATTTCCCCCTTCTGCCTAATGACACTGATCACAGCTCCTTATAATCGGGAGCGGTGATCAGTGTCGTGTCACACACAGCCCCTCCCCCACACAGTTAGAATCACTCCCTAGGACACACTTAACCCCTACAGCGCCACCTAGTGGTTAACCCCTTCACTGCCAGCCACATTTACACAGTAATCAATGCCATTTTAATTGCACTGATCGCTGTATAAATGTGAATGGTCCCAAAATCACGCCAAAAGTGTCCGACTTATCCGCCATAATGTCGCAGTCACGATAAAAATTGCTGATCACCGCCATTACTAGTAAAAAAAAAAATTATTAATAAAAACGTTATAAAACTATCCACTATTTTGTAGACGCTATAACTTTTGTGCAAACCAATTAATAAACTCTTATTGCGATTTTTTTTTTACCAAAAATATCGGCCTAAACTGAGGAAAAAAAATGTTTTTTTATATATTTTTGGGGGATTTTAATTATAGAAAAAGTAAAAAATAATATAGACAAGCCTTGCGAGCCACATAAGGGTTAATGCCTTATAAAACAATGAATAAATCCTGAGTGAGAGCCAGCTGCAAACACTAATCACGTTTCATAATCGTGTGAATGGTGTTAAAGAAATACAGATGTGTCTGCGCTAGATTGAAAAAATACCATATAGGTGATTGCAGTAGGTGCTACGTGCCAAAATAATATAACCAAAAATAAATATGCTTATGCTGACCAATAATTAATCAGAAATAGCTCTTAGTGCTTAATACATGTAATTTTCAAAGTGCAAAGTGCAATATTAAAAATAAAAAACACACAATGTAAGTGCCAAAACGGGAATGAAATAGCAACCATTCCTCATAAAAGTCTTTATAGATCAAAAAAGTGCATATCAAAAAATATAAATATAAAGTGCTCAAAAGGTGTGTCCATAATCAGTGAAGCTCATCCATCCTGTTTCTCCAAAAAGTGCAACACCATAAAGCATGCCTTAGTGTCTTCCAGTGACCAAAAGCGTATGCGCTCACCTTACAGTGTGTGACACAGTAATTAAACTCTGTCAAACACGCTTTGGAGCCACTCCTGTGCTCAAATGGAATCAACTGTGCAGGCCTCCAATGTTCCCATTCATGATATCATATGCAAGAGAAAAGAAACTCCATAGCGCAACAATGTAACATAATGAAGAATCTTTATTGTGAACAAAACTCTCCCCTCATGGGGGTACTCACATGTTGTAGGTGCGTGAGTGCACCATCCTATACAGGCATAAACATAAAACAGGCCGATCGTGAGGTATAGCGTGCGGTGCGGTGTGTACTTCAGTCTCTCTCTCTCTCTCTCTGCTGACAGCTCCGTCCAGGCCCCTCCCCTACGCGTGTTCGGCACAGGGATCACGTGCCTTCATCAGGGGGATTTGATTGGACGGACGCTCTATGCTCCATTTATAGTCACGGAGGCCATCTTCCCTTAGACCGCGGACAAAACTAGCAACAGGCTACAGCCATACCTATCCCTGGCGGCCATTTTCCCTTAGATCGCAGACTGAGCTAGCAACAGGCTACAGCCATACTTATCCCTTGTTGCCAATTAAACCCTGTGGTTATCAGTCTAACTACTGATTATCCGAGGAGCAAAAACATGTAATTAAAAATCCGAAGAGCAAAAACATGTAGATAAAAATCAAATGATTAGATATTTAAAACCATTGACAGGGCGAACTAAGTAACCCCAGAACGGAGCTGTCATTCATAGAGAACACAGCCGCGCACCTCATACACAGAGACCGCCACAATGATCACAATAATAAAGCTAAAACTAGATAATATATTACATGTATAGATTCAAATAGATATATAGATACTAATTAATATATAGATAAAAATTAATAAAAATCCCTATAAAATGTTAGTAGTAGTAATAAAATATTTATTAAAATATATAATTTAAAAAAAACTGTAATCTCTAAAATTAGTGTGGGGGAGTGACAACAGCAAAACTAGAAAAAAGTGGAAAAGTATCAAAATAAACTATTATATAAAGCGGAAATCGTATCAAAATTGGGAGATACAATAGAAGAATATCTGGAAGTAGGAAACAATAAGATTAGGGCCCCTATACAATGCATGTCCATCTAAGCATAAAAAATGTCTAATTAAATACGCTTAGAGAAAATAAATAATGTTAAAATCATAAAGGAAAACGCTATAAAGGAACCCTCCGGCGGATTAAATACTATTAATAATTACTAAGAAAGCATTTTAAATCAAATTCTCTATTTAGTCCACCAGGCACCAAAGAGCCAAGCTGGCGTATCCACCAGGATTCCCGTTTACTAATCTCTCTAACGAAATTCGAGCCCCTCCAGTGGCGTTTAGGTGCTTCAACTCCCCAAAATTTCATACCAGCTGTACTCTGATTATGCATTCTTTTAAAGTGCACATATAAATTATGCTTATCAGACCCCTTACGTATAAGTCGCACGTGCTCCTCTATACGGTCTTTCAGAGCCCTGGTAGTACGCCCTACGTAAATCAAATTGCATTGGCATTTCAAAGCATAAACAACCCCAATCGTATCACATGATATAAAATCCCTAATAGTGTAAGATAGATTATTCCTTGGATTCGAAAATTCTTTTACCCTTCTGATATTGTCCGGAACCCTAATACAGCTGTAGCACCTGCCACAGCCATAGAAACCTTTAAGGTCCCAAAACATTTTTGGTTTTGGGGGGGGGGGGGTGGTTCCACTACGTTGTGTACCAGCTTATCACGTAAATTAGGAGCTCTTTTAAAAACAATTTTAGGTTTTTCTGGAAGTACATCTTTAAGATGGATATCCTGTTTAAGCACGCTCCAATATTTACATATGATCTTTCTTACTTCATTACTCTGTATAGAATAATCCAGAACGACACTGATGCCCTCATTATTAACACTATCCATAGTCCTGATATTATCTCTTAGTAAGTCATCCCTGCTCATGCGTCCAACTTCAATCTTTTCTCTCTCCAAAAATTCTTTTTGGTACCCCTTCTCCAAAAACATGTTGCTTAGCCTATCAGATTGAACTTCATAATCCTCAGCCCTCGTGCAATTCCTTTGCATCCTTGTAAATTGTCCTCTAGGGATGTTGCTCAGCCACGGTCTGTGATGACAACTAGTGGTCGGAATATACGAATTACGGTCCGTGGTCTTAAAAAAGGATTTGGTAATGATGCCTTCATTGGTATTAAAAATCTCCAGATCTAAGAAGTGTATGCATTCTCTACTAACATTCCAAGTGAGAGAAATATTACGATCATTAACATTCATGGAGTCTAATAACTCCATCAATGTTTCCATATCGCCTTTCCAAATAACTAAAAGATCATCAATAAACCTCTTGTATAATAAAATACTTCCACAATCATTACTCAAAATTCCCTCCTCTTCCCATTTGGCCATATACAGGTTCGCCACGCTCGGGGCGAACTTAGCGCCCATAGCAACACCCTTCTTCTGTAGGTATATCTTATTATCATACCAAAAGAAATTGTGCCGCAAGCAAAAATCTAGACATTTCAAAAGGAATCCCATAAAACCCTCATCCGCTGAGTCTTCTCTCTCCAAGGCCCATTCTACAGCATTCAAGGCACCCTCGTGGTCAATATTGGTGTACAATGAGGCTACGTCACCCGTTGCCATAATCATATTATCATGTACAGTACACTCATCAAGAAGTTGCAAGGTGTGTTTGGTGTCCTTGAGATAGGCCTTAGTCTTCTTCACTAAGGGTTGCAGATGGATATCTATATATTCTCCCAATCTAGAAGTCAGAGATTCAATACCGCTCACTATCGGTCTACCCGGAGGGTTAGTGCTATCCTTGTGGATCTTGGGTAGGTAGTATATCACAGGTATCCTGCTGACCATGGGAACTAGATATTTTGCTTCCTGTTTGTTCAAATAACCTTCATCAATTCCATATTTGATAATGCATTCCAATGTATTCTTAAAGGGTTTGGAGGGATTACTATTGAGTAACTGATATGTATCCGTGTCGCTCAATATTCTTCCCATTTCATCTTTATACTGTTGCAATGAAAGAATAACAACCCCCCCCCCCCCCCTTTGTCTGCTGGTCTGACCACTATGTCCGTTCTTTTTCCCAATAAGTCCATTCCTCTCTTCAGATCCTTGTGTTCATACACCTTCTTAACTGGTAATTGCTCCAATTCTGTGGTAACCAATTTTTTGAATAAATCAACATATTTGTTGTTGGAAATATGGGGGTTGAATACGGAATTGTTTCTTAAGCTGGTAAACCTATGGTTGGTAATGGTCCTTTCAACAGGTTTAAGGGCATAATACTTCTTAATGTTAAGTTTTCTGATCAATTTTTGTACACCAACATATGTTTCAAATTTATTGAGTCCTTTTTTTGGGGCATATTTAATACCCTTATCTAACACCAATAATTCCTCCCTTGATAGTTCAACTCCACTCAAATTATATATTCCCTGCCCTAATCTTCCCGCCTTCTTTTTCTGTTGTATTCTTCGTCCAGCTCTCCCTCCTCTCTTCCTGGGTTTCGTGTTTCTCGGGTGGACCCTCCCCTGGTCCCCCCTAAAAAAGATTCATCAAGAAAGTGCTCATTATCCTCCAAAGGTTGAAAACTGTTATAAACGGGTACCCTGTATTGATCCTGTGGAGGTTTCTCATACCTAACTCTTTGTGGTTTAGGCGAGTAATAGGTTCCATCCCTTCGTGCATCTTCTCTCGGGTTGGGGGGATATCCCCTAAAAGGAGGCTGATAAGGTGGGGGACCCCTGTGTGGTAGATGGTTCCCTCTATAGGGTGTGCCCTGTTGGTACCCATAATTCCTTTGTTGTCGGTATGGGGTACTGTGCTGGTATCCATACTGTCTGTGATAGCCATATGTATTCTGCTGTCCACCTCTGTGCTGGGGGGGGGTTTGAAGGATAGCCCCTATCATAATGATTTCCTTCATAATGGGCTCTATTGCCATTACCCTGATGGAATGGTGCCCCATAGCCCCAATTCCCTTGACTAGGTGGTGGGCCATTTCTAGAGTACGGGATACTACTTCCCTCATTATTTGGTCGTCCTTGTTGATTATAATGGGGCCTCTTAGGTGGCTGACGATAAGGTGTGTGGGGTTGTGCATCATCCTGTCGGTACGGAGGTTACCCCCTATTGGGTTGCTTGATATTCTGCTGTTGTGGATTATGTTGACCCTGTGGTTGTGGTACTCTCATATCCCCATTTATGGCTGTCCCTATCTGTGGCTGAGGATTAGCCACAGTATTAGACGCTAGTGTAGATTGCCAACGAAAGACCTGTTTATTTTGGTAGTCCTCGAAATCCCTCAAATATTTTTTCTTTTTTACATTCTTATTCTCAATATCTTTCTTCTGCATATTCTTATGCAGCTCCCCCATGAGTCTAGTATATTCAGGATTATTAATGAAGGGGTTAAGTTTATCTCTAATCTCTTTAATTTGATTCTCTAGGAGCTTCAATTTCCGTTGTTTTCTTTTGATAAGAAATTCCATAATCTCTCTTCCTTTACCTGAAAAAAATGCATACCATTCCTCTATATCATCATCACCTAGCAAACCATCATTGATGGGAATATCCCACCGTAGCTTCCTAGGAACCATGCCATCCTTTAAATACTTTTCCATGGTGGACTGATCCCACCATATATTACTCTTTTATCCATACAGTGTCCTAATCTTCTGAAAAGCTGTGTTATATCTTGTATACTCATTTCATATTCTTGTTAGTAGCCTGATGGATCCTTTTGCCTTTTTTGAGAATAGAGAGATTGATCTGGAAGATCTCTTCTCTACTGCTAGTACTAAGGTGAATGATATAACACAGCTTTTCAGAAGATTAGGACACTGTATGGATAAAAAGGGTAATATATGGTGGGATCAGTCTACCATGGAAAAGTATTTAAAGGATGGCATGGTTCCTAGGAAGCTACGGTGGGATATTCCCATCAATGATGGTTTGCTAGGTGATGATGATATAGAGGAATGGTATGCATTTTTTTCAGGTAAAGGAAGAGAGATTATGGAATTTCTTATCAAAAGAAAACAACGGAAATTGAAGCTCCTAGAGAATCAAATTAAAGAGATTAGAGATAAACTTAACCCTTCATTAATAATCCTGAATATATTAGACTCATGGGGGAGCTGCATAAGAATATGCAGAAGAAAGATATTGAGAATAAGAATGTAAAAAAGAAAAAATATTTGAGGGATTTCGAGGACTACCAAAATAAACAGGTCTTTCGTTGGCAATCTACACTAGCGTCTAATACTGTGGCTAATCCTCAGCCACAGATAGGGACAGCCATGAATGGGGATATGAGAGTACCACAACCACAGGGTCAACATAATCCACAACAGCAGAATATCAAGCAACCCAATAGGGGGTATCCTCCGTACCGACAGGATGATGCACAACCCCACACACCTTATCGTCAGCCACCTAAGAGGCCCCATTATAATCAACAAGGACGACCAAATAATGAGGGAAGTAGTATCCCGTACCCTAGAAATGGCCCACCACCTAATCAAGGGAATTGGGGCTATGGGGCACCATTCCATCAGGGTAATGGTAATAGAGCCCATTATGAAGGAAAACATTATGATAGGGGCTATCCTTCAAACCCCCCCCCCCCCCCAGCACAGAGGTGGACAGCAGAATACATATGGCTATCACAGACAGTATGGATACCAGCACAGTACCCCATACCAACAACAAAGGAATTATGGGTACCAACAGGGCACACCCTATAGAGGGAACCATCTACCACACAGGGGTCCCCCACCTTATCAGCCTCCTTTTAGGGGATATCCCCCCAACCCGAGAAAGATGCACGAAGGGATGGAACCTATTACTCGCCTAAACCACAAAGAGTTAGGTATGAGAAACCTCCACAGGATCAATACAGGGTACCCGTTTATAACAGTTTTCAACCTTTGGAGGATAATGAGCACTTTCTTGATGAATCTTTTTTAGGGGGGACCAGGGGAGGGTCCACCCGAGAAACACGAAAACCAGGAAGAGAGGAGGGAGAGCTGGACGAAGAATACAACAGAAAAAGAAGGCGGGAAGATTAGGGCAGGGAATATATAATTTGAGTGGAGTTGAACTATCAAGGGAGGAATTATTGGTGTTAGATAAGGGTATTAAATATGCCCCAAAAAAAGGACTCAATAAATTTGAAACATATGTTGGTGTACAAAAATTGATCAGAAAACTTAACATTAAGAAGTATTATGCCCTTAACCCTGTTGAAAGGACCATTACCAACCATAGGTTTACCAGCTTAAGAAACAAATTTGTATTCAACCCCCATATTTCCAACAACAAATATGTTGATTTATTCAAAAAATTGGTTACCACAGAATTGGAGCAATTACCAGTTAAGAAGGTGTATGAACACAAGGATCTGAAGAGAGGAATGGACTTATTGGGAAAAAGAACGGACATAGTGGTCAGACCAGCAGACAAAGGGGGGGGGGGGGGGTTGTTATTCTTTCATTGCAACAGTATAAAGATGAAATGGGAAGAATATTGAGCGACACGGATACATATCAGTTACTCAATAGTAATCCCTCCAAACCGTTTAAGAATACATTGGAATGCATTATCAAATATGGAATTGATGAAGGTTATTTGAACAAACAGGAAGCAAAATATCTAGTTCCCATGGTCAGCAGGATACCTGTGATATACTACCTACCCAAGATCCACAAGGATAGCACTAACCCTCCGGGTAGACCGGTAGTGAGCGGTATTGAATCTCTGACTTCTAGATTGGGAGAATATATAGATATCCATCTGCAACTCTTAGTGAAGAAGACTAAGGCCTATCTCAAGGACACAAAACACACCTTGCAACTTCTTGATGAGTGTACTGTACATGATAATATGATTATGGCAACGGGTGACGTAGCCTCATTGTACACCAATATTGACCACGAGGGTGCCTTGAATGCTGTAGAATGGGCCTTGGAGAGAGAAGACACAGCGGATGAGGGTTTTACTGGGATTCCTTTTGAAATGTCTAGATTTTTGCTTGCGGCACAATTTCTTTTGGTATGATAATAAGATATACCTACAGAAGAAGGGTGTTGCTATGGGCGCTAAGTTCGCCCCGAGCTTGGCGAACCTGTATATGGCCAAATGGGAAGAGGAGGGAATTTTGAGTAATGATTGTGGAAGTATATTATTATACAAGAGGTTTATTGATGATCTTTTAGTTATTTGGAAAGGCGATATGGAAACATTGATGGAGTTATTAGACTCCATGAATGTTAATGATCGTAATATTTCTCTCACTTGGAATGTTAGTAGAGAATGCATACACTTCTTAGATCTGGAGATTTTTAATACCAATGAAGGCATCATTACCAAATCTTTTTTTAAGACCACGGACCGTAATTCGTATATTCCGACCACTAGTTGTCATCACAGACCTTGGCTGAGCAACATCCCTAGAGGACAATTACAAGGATGCGAAGGAATTGCACGAGGGCTGAGGATTATGAAGTTCAATCTGATAGGCTAAGCAACATGTTTTTGGAGAAGGGGTACCAAAAAGAATTTTTGGAGAGAGAAAAGATTGAAGTTGGACGCATGAGCAGGGATGACTTACTAAGAAATAATATCAGGACTATGGATAGTGTTAATAATGAGGGCATCAGTGTCGTTCTGGATTATTCTATACAGAGTAAAGAAGTAAGAAAGATCATATGTAAATATTGGAGCGTGCTTAAACAGGATATCCATCTTAAAGATGTACTTCCAGAAAAACCTAAAATTGTTTTTAAAAGAGCTCCTAATTTACGTGATAAGCTGGTACACAACGTAGTGGAACCACCCCCCCCAAAACCAAAAATGTTTTGGGACCTTAAAGGTTTCTATGGCTGTGGCAGGTGCTACAGCTGTATTAGGGTTCCGGACAATATTAGAAGGGTAAAAGAATTTTCGAATCTAAGGAATAATCTATATTACACTATTAGGGATTTTATATCATGTGATACGATTGGGGTTGTTTATGCTTTGAAATGCCAATGCAATTTGATTTACGTAGGGCGTACTACCAGGGCTCTGAAAGACCGTATAGAGGAGCACGTGCGACTTATACGTAAGGGGTCTGATAAGCATAATTTATATGTGCACTTTAAAAGAATGCATAATCAGAGTACAGCTGGTATGAAATTTTGGGGAATTGAAGCACCTAAACGCCACTGGAGGGGCTCAAATTTCGTTAGAGAGATTAGTAAACGGGAATCCTGGTGGATACACCAGCTTGGCTCTTTGGTGCCTGGTGGACTAAATAGAGAATTTGATTTAAAATGCTTTCTTAGTAATTATTAATAGTATTTAATCCGCCGGAGGGTTCCTTTATAGCGTTTTCCTTTATGATTTTAACATTATTTATTTTCTCTAAGCGTATTTAATTAGACATTTTTTATGCTTAGATGGACATGCATTGTATAGAGGCCCCAATCTTATTGTTTAATACTTCCAGATATTCTTCTATTGTATCTCCCAATTTTGATACGATTTCCGCTTTATATAATAGTTTACTTTGATACTTTTCCACTTTTTTCTACTTTTGCTGTTGTCACTCCCCCACACTAATTTTAGAGATTACAGTTTTTTTTCAATTATATATTTTAATAAATATTTTATTACTACTACTAACATTTTATAGGGATTTTTATTAATTTTTATCTATATATTAATTAGTATCTATATATCTATTTGAATCTATACATGTAATATATTATCTAGTTTTAGCTTTATTATTGTGATCATTGTGGCGGTCTCTGTGTATGAGGTGCGCGGCGGTGTTCTCTATGAATGACAGCTCCGTTCTGGGGTTACTTAGTTCGCCCTGTCAATGGTTTTAAATATCTAATCATTTGATTTTTATCTACATGTTTTTTGCTCTTCGGATTTTTATTACATGTTTTTGCTCCTCGGATAATCAGTAGTTAGACTGATAACCACAGGGTTTAATTGGCAACAAGGGATAAGTATGGCTGTAGCCTGTTGCTAGCTCAGTCTGCGATCTAAGGAAAATGGCCGCCAGGGATAGGTATGGCTGTAGCCTGTTGCTAGTTTTGTCCGCAGTCTAAGGGAAGATGGCCGCTGTGACTATAAATGGAGCATAGAGCGTCCGTCCAATCAAATCCCCCTGATGAAGGCACGTGATCCCTGTGCCGAACACGCGTAGGGGAGGGGCCTGGACGGAGCTGTCAGCAGAGAGAGAGAGAGAGAGACTGAAGTACACACCGCACCGCACGCTATACCTCACGATCGGCCTGTTTTATGTTTATGCCTGTATAGGATGGTGCACTCACGCACCTACAACATGTGAGTACCCCTATGAGGGGAGAGTTTTGTTCACAATAAAGATTCTTCATTATGTTACATTGTTGCGCTATGGAGTTTCTTTTCTCTTGCATATGATATCATGAATGGGAACATTGGAGGCCTGCACAGTTGATTCCATTTGAGCACAGGAGTGGCTCCAAAGCGTGTTTGACAGAGTTTAATTACTGTGTCACACACTGTAAGGTGAGCGCATACGCTTTTGGTCACTGAAGACACTAAGGCATGCTTTATGGTGTTGCACTTTTTGGAGAAACAGGATGGATGAGCTTCACTGATTATGGACACACCTTTTGAGCACTTTATATTTATATTTTTTGATATGCACTTTTTTGATCTATAAAGACTTTTATGAGGAATGGTTGCTATTTCATTCCCGTTTTGGCACTTAGATTGTGTATTTTTTATTTTTAATATTGCACTTTGCACTTTGAAAATTACATCTACTAAGCACTAAGAGCTATTTCTGATTAATTATTGGTCAGCATAAGCATATTTATTTTTGGTTATATTATTTTGGCACGTAGCACCTACTGCAATCACCTATATGGTATTTTTCAATCTAGCGCAGACACATCTGTATTTCTTTAAAAAGTAAAAAATATTGTGTTTTTTTTCAAAATTTACGCTATTTTTTTGTTTATAAATAAATATATAAAAATAAAAACCACAGAGGTGATAAAATATCACCAAAAGAAAGCTCTATTTGTGGGGGAAAAAAGGACATCAATTTTGTTTTGGGAGCCACGTCGCACGACCGCGCAATTGTCAGTTAAAGCGACGCAGTGCCGAATCGCAAAAAGTGCTCTGGTCTTTGGGCAGCCATATGGTCCGGGGCTTAAGTGGTTAAAGCAATATAAAAAAAAATATATAGACATGTGAAGATTACATGAAAAAATGATTTACTTATTTATATATATGCAGTATATTACATACAGTATATGTGTGTCTGTGTGTGTGTGTGTAAATCAGTATTATGCTTCCCTCTCTTGGTACTGTAGCTAGAGCCCATCCCTCCTCGCCATAGAAATGTTAATTCCCCAGGCTTGGTTACCCGGAAGTCTTGTTACATGAGCTTCAAAGAAAATATACAGACAGCACAATAGAGCTTATAGAAGAATTCTCTGTTTAGCACTGTAAGTATTTATTTTTACCAATATTTTATGCATTGATATAAAATCACATACAGGCTACACCGCATGATTTTGAAAAGCTGTTATTTCAAATAATAAAGATTTTTTAAACTTAATTTAGCTTAATAACCCTTGAAATAACAAAATCGAATTCATGCTGAATGTGTATATCAAAGGTGATGTCATTTGCATGTGGCTGCCTGCAAACTGTACATTGGACTTACGTGAGAGCGAAGGACAAGTTGCAAGATAACATTTTATTACCCAATATATAATGGTTATATTTATGTTAACACTTCCTGCATGTAGATTGCAAACCTGGAATGACAATGGAGCTGGGAATAACAGGGACCCTTTCTCTTGGCTGTCTTTATCAGCCTTATTGTCTACTTCTTCACAACTAAGAGGAAAATGAAGTGGAAGGATATGCCCCCCGGACCACCCCCAATTCCGTTGCTGGGCACTATGCTGCATATGAGCACTAAGGAATTGCCCAAGTCTTTGGTAAAGGTGAGTACAGACTAGCATTGCCACTTTTTTTTCAAGTCAAACCCGAACACTTTAGTGGTGCACAGCAATTTTTTTTTATAGTATAAACTATACATATATTTTGCAATTAAAGACCATTTCTAAATTCATTTCTAAATTAATTGAATTTCTACAAATTTAAATTAAATTAATATCTAAATGAATCAAAAGGGTCCACAGAGTTCCCCTTTTACATCTGAACTCGCAGAGTTTCCTTACATTGTAAGAGGGAACTCTGCAGACTCTGCTGTAAGGGAGAACTCTGGGGACTCTGACATAAGGGATGCTCTGGGAACCCTGATTTCAGGGGGATCACTGAGAACTCTGATGTAAGGAGAGGACTCTGATGTAAGAAGGATCACTGATGTAAGGGGTGCTCTTAGAACCCTGATTTAAGGGGGAACACTGAGAACTCTGATGTACGGAGAGGACTTTGATTGAAGGGGGAACACTGTGGCCTCTGGTGTAAAGGGGAACTCTGATGTAAGGGGTGCTCTAAGAACCCTGATTTGCCTTAGTGTCCTCACTCAAAGGCAGGAGAGAGAAGGGAGGGGGGACTTCAGTCACAGACAGGGATGGATGGTGAGCTCACTCACCCCTTGGCAGTCAGCACCTCTCATCCAGATGTATCTGAGGCTACTGGACTTTACATTTCCCAACCCCACTTTCCTTTTCCGAGCCACAGCACCATGGATTGGAGTGTGGGCAGACACAGAGGGGTAGGGGTGGGTGGAAGAGGTGCAGATCAAGCCCTCTCTTCTCTCCTATCTGTGTGTGTGTGTGTGGGGGGGGGTGCAGATCGAGCCCTTTCTCCTCTCCCGTCTGTGTGTGTGTGTGTGGGGGGGTGCTGATCGAGCCCTCTCTCTTCTCCCATCTGTGTGTGTGTATGTGGGGGGGTTGCAGATCGAGCCCTTTCTCCTCTCCCGTTTGTGTGTGTGTGGGGGGGAGGGGTGCAGATCGAGCCCTCTCTCCTCTCCCATCTGTGTGTGTGGGGGGGTGCAGATCGAGCCCTCTCTCTTCTCCCATCTGTGTGTGTGTGTGTGTGGGGGGGGGGGAGTTTGCAGATCGAGCCCTTTCTCCTCTCCCATCTGTGTGTGTGTGTGTGTGTGGGGGACTGTTATTGCTGGCTTTGGGCAGTGTGAAAGAGAGTGAAACACAACACTTTCGGCTTACACAACTGAAGCCAGCAACCCTGCTGGGAAGCCATAGTCCAGTCTGAAAAATGTGTCCAGGTTTCAGGCGATCTGATACCCGGACGCATTATTCCAAATCCAAACTGTCCGGGTGAATCCTGGACAGGTGGCAACCCTAGTACAGACCCAAGCTATACAAAAGTCCCATTAGTGCCAATATTTTAATATTATGGCTCAAATAGAAAATGTGGGTCACACCCATAAATGTGGGTATTGTGCTTTAGCTGCAAAGATAGCATCTGAGCCCTCAGTCTGGCTCTGGGTGAGCACACAGGAATACAAATTCACAATAACAAAAAAATAAAATAAAGTCCAGTCTGCATGGGAATGTGCCAGTCTCTTAGGTGGAGTCAATAGGGAAGGTAAAATTAAAAGGGTTTTTGATGGTTTTTAACCACTTCCATACAGGACCAGACCAATTTTCAGCTTTCAGTGCTCTCACACTTTTAATGACAATTACTCATTAACCGCTTGCCGATCAGCTCACGCTGATATACATCGGCAGAATGGCATGGCTGTGCAAAGTGACATATATATACACGTCACTTTGAATTTTGCGCCGCACCCCTCCGTGAGCTCCGTGACCGTGCCTGCGGGACCCGCGGACTTGATGTCCGCCGGTGTCCCATGATCATGTCACAGAGCTGCAGAACGGGGGGATGACGTTGTAAACAAGGCATCACCCTGTTCTGCCTATTGACAGGACACTGATCACTGCACCCAGGAGCAGTGACCACTGTCGTATCATTTGTAGCCCAGACCACACACAGTTAGAACACATCCCTAGGACACACTTAAACCCTTCCCCGCCCCCTACTGGTTAACCCCTTTACTGCCAGTGTCATTTACACAGTAATCAGTGCATTTTTATAGCACTGATCGCTGTTTAAATTACATTGGTCCCAAAATAGCGTGAAAAGTGTCCGATGTGTCCGCCTTATTGTCGTAGTCATGAAAAAAAATCACTGATTGCCGCCATATTACTAGTAAAAAAAAAAATATTAATAAAAATGCCATAAAATTATCCCCTATTTTGTAGACGCTATAACTTTTGCGCAAACCAATCATTAAATGCTTTTTGTGATTTTTTTAACCAAAAATATGTAGAAGAATACGTATTGGCCTAAAAAAAATTTATATACTTTTTGGGAATATTTATTATAGCAAAAAGTAAAAAATATTGCTTTTTTTTCAAAATCGTCGCTCTATTTTTGTTTATAGTGCAAAAAATAAAAACCGCAGAGGTGATCAAATACCACCAAAAGAAATCTCTATTCGTGGGAAAAAAAGGACGTCAATTTTGTTTGGGAGCCACGTCGCACGACTGTGCAACTGTCAGTTAAAGAGATGCAGTGTTCGAATCGCAAAAAGTGGCCCAGTCATTTGGCAGTCAAATCCTCCAGAGCTGAAGTGGTTAATGCAACACTGTACCCAAACAAAATATTTATCATTTTTTTCCACACAAATAGAGCTTTCTTTTAGTGGTATTTAATCACCACTGTTTTTTTTTATTTTTTGCGATATATAAGTAAAAACATTTTGAAAAAAAAAACGTTTTTTTAGTTTCTATTATAACATTTTGCTAATTAATAATTTTTGCTTGGGCCACAATTTATACTGCTACATATCTTTGCTAAAAAATAACCCAAATAAGTGAATATTATTTGGTCTGTGTGAAAGTTATAGAGTCTACAAGCTATTGTGAAAATCATTAAAAATTGATCACACATGATGTACTGATGGCTTGTCTAATTTCTTGAGGCCCCCAAATGGCCCCTTTTTGGAAAGTAGACAGTCCAAGGTATTTAGTAAGAGGCATGGTGAGTTTTTTTAAGTTATCATTTTTTTCCACAATTCTTGGGAAAATTAAGAAATATATATATATTTTACACAAAATTGTCATAATAAGTTATTTCTCACATACAGCATAAGCATACTTCCAATTACACCCCAAAATCCATTCTGCTACTCCTGCAATACCACATGTGAGACTTTTTCACAGCCTGGGCACATAGAGAGGCCCAACATGCAGGGAGCACCATCAGGCGTTCTAGGAGCATATATTACACATCTAATTTCATTCCTACCTATCACACTTTTGAAGGTCCTGGAGCACCAGGACAGTGGAATTACCCACAAAATGGCCCCATTTTGGAAAGCAAACACTGCATTGTATATTCTGTGAGGCATAATGAGTCTTTTGAACATGTCATTTTTTTCCAAAAGTTTTTGGAAAATGTGGAAAGAAAATGAAAACCTCTTTTTCTTATACAAAGTTGTCAATTTATAAGATATCCAATTACACCCAAAAATACATTCTTCTACTCCTGCAATACCACATCTGTGAGACTTTTCCACAGCCTGACCTCATACAGAGGCCCAACATGCAGGGAGCACCATCAGGAGTAAATTTCACATATAATTTCCTGACTACCGATCACACTTTTGAAGGTACTGGAGCATCAGGACAGTGGAATTACCCACAAAATGACCTCATTTTGAAAAGCAAACACCCCAACGTATATTCTATGAGGCATTGGCTGCAAATAGGTACTCAGGTATTCTGATGGGCTGCAGATAGGTACTTGGGTACTCTGATGGGCTGGAGACAGGTACTCGGGTACTCTGATGGGCTGCAGATAGGTACTCGGGTACTCTGATGGGCTGGTGACAGGTGCTCTGGTACTCTGATGGGCTGGTGACAGGTACTTGGGGTACTCTGATGAGCTGGAGATAGGTTATCAGGTACTCTATGGGCTGGTGATAGGTACTCGGGTACTCTGATGGGCTGGTGATAGGTACTCGGGTACTCTGATGGGCTGGTGACAGGTACTCGGGGTACTCTGATGAGCTGCTGACAGGTACTCAGGTACTCTGATGGGCTGCAGATAGGTACTCGGGTACTCTAATGGGCTGGTGACAGGTACTCTGGTACTCTGATGGGCTGGTGATAAGTACTCAGAAACTCTGCTGGGCTGGTGACAGGTACTCGGGTGCTCTGATTGGCTGCAGACAAGTACTCTGGTACTCTGATGGGCTGGTGATAAGTACTCAGGAACTCTGCTGGGCTGGTGACAGGTATTCGGGTACACTGATGGGCTTGGAACAGGTACTCAGGTACACTGATGAGCTGGCAACAGTTACTCGGGTACTCTTCATGGGCTGCTGACAGGTACACGGGTACTCTGATGGGCTGCAGATAGGTACTTGGTTACTCTGATGGGCTGGTGATAGGTATTTGGGTACTCTGATGGGCTAGTGATAGGTACTCAGGAACTCTTCTGGGCTGGTGACAGGTACTCGGGTACTCTGATGGGCTGGTGCCAGGTACTCAGATGGGCTGTGACAGGTACTCTGATGCTGGTGACAGGTACTCTGATGCTGGTGACAGGTTCTCTAATGCTGGTGACAGGTCCTCTTTATTTGGGGGCAATCAGGCACATCTCTGTACATTTTTCTTCCAGATCTCCTCCTCACACACTGTGGAGAAGAACCCGGAAGCAGCACTACAGACATTTGTTGATATTTGTGACTGGCTGTGATTGAACACAGTCGGTGACATGGCAAAAAGCCATTTTTATTGGCTCTTTACCCTCATCGACGATGGGCTGTGTCTCGAGGGACGCGCCTCATCCCCCGTCGCTAAGCTGCCACCCCTCCCCCGGGGGCGCGCAGGAACGGCGGGAACGGGCGGATGTCATATGATGTCCACCCGGAGGGAGGAGATGTCCCTGCCGGCGTCATGCTACTATGGCCCGGTATGGAAGTGGTTAAAGTGGTTGTAAACCCTTACATACAGTATACTCATGGAAGTTACTGGCCTCTGGCCATACACAGATGAAACAAATATTCCTACATAAATTGTACTTGTTAATCTGCCATATTCTTTTCTCTACAAATTACACTCTGCAGAGCTCAGTGAGGAGAGCTCTGACAGCTGATTGGAGGGAAGGAACACAACTCCCTTCACACAGCAAACAGGAACACAGCTGAGTATATCAATTTGCTGGTGCTCTCTCTCCTGTCATCTTTTTTTTCTCTTGGTGTCAGGAAAAATTGTCAGAAGTGATTCATGCTGATAGAAGAGGAATAAAGCAGCAGACATAAATGACACTTAGTGCTCTCAATTGAGGCAAGTACACACTATTGAGGGATATGATTTGTTAATATTTCATGTCTGAGGTTTCCACTTTAATGCCCCGTACACACGATCGGATTTTTTGATGGAAAATGTGTGATAGGACCTTGTTGTCGGAAATTCCGACCGTGTGTAGGCTCCATCACACATTTTCCATAGGAATTTCCGACACACAAAGTTTGAGAGCAGGCTATAAAATTTTCCGACAACAAAATCTGATCGGTTAAATTCTGATCGTGTGTATATAAATCCAAAGCACAAAGTGCCACGCATGCTAAGAATAAATTAAGAGATGAAAGCTATTGGCTACTGCCTAGTTTATTGCCCTGTCATACCTGTTTTACCTCACCGCGTTCAGAACAATCGGATTTTCCGACAACTTTGTGTGACCGTGTGTATGCAAGACAAAGTTTGAGCCAACATCCGTCAGAAAAAATCCATGGATTTTGTTGTCGGAATGTCCGATCAATGTCCGACTGTGTGTACAGGGCATAAGAGTGTTATGGAGATAGGACATCAGTACATCAAGATTGATCGATTTTCATATATATATGTTTGTGTAATTTTCCTACAGACTCAACAGTATACACTGATTTGGGTTATTTTTATCAAAGAAATGTAACAGAATACATTTTGCCCAAAATTTATAAAGAAAGATTATTTATTTGCAACATTTTATAACAGAAACAAAGAAGAATGAGGTTTTTTTTTCAAGATGTTCAGTCTTTTTTCGTTTATGTAGCAAAAAATAAAAACCCAGTAGTGATTAAAAAAGAAAGCTCTATTTGTATGAACAAAATAATAAAAATGTTATTTGGGTACAGTGTTGCATGACAGCACAATTGTCACTCAAAGCGTGACAGCGCTGAAAGCTGAGAATTGGCCTGGGCAGGAAAGGGGTAAAAGTGCCCAGTATCAATGCGGTTAAAGTTGACCTATGCCAACATAATCATTTACTATTGGCAATAATCCATTAGACCATTGACAAGACCATTGATCTTCCTTAAGCATCTAGTCTCTACCAAATGGGCTCTTTACAGTATAGACCCTAGGGCCATTTTTTTCAGGTATACCTTGAGAGTCATGCTGTGTATATTGCTACAGTGCAATCACTTTCATATATCTTTTTAGCTAAGTGAGCAGTATGGACCAGTGTTTACCATCTTTATGGCCAATGACCCAATAGTTGTTCTAGCCGGTTACGAGTGTGTAAAAGAAGCATTTGTGGATCGCAGTGATGCATTCAGTGACAGAGCAAAGACTGATTTAGCCACTCTGGTTTTTAAAGATTATGGTGAGTTTCACTTTGTATGTAACTAACTGTAACATTTACATGTTTTAAATGTTCATTGCTAGCACTTGCAAAATGCCATTATGCTATTTCTTTCTTGTTAGATTTTACCAAAGGCTAACACATATTTAGCAAAAAATCAATATCTATGCTATCAACGCTTATCTTAAAGTAAACCTTGCACTTCAGTGACAAGGTCTGCCTATTCAAGGTGTCTTCCTCCCCCTTCCCCTTCCTCAAACCACTGCAAGAAAGTAACAAAAAAAACCTGTGGAGCATAAAAAATTTAGATAATATACCTACCTTTCCCTGGCCTCCTCCCGAGGTGCCTAGGTGAGAGTGACTTCATCCTGCATCCAGCCAGATCTCAGAGAATGTTGAGTAGCCTAAATCTCACAAGTAGGTGATTCTGCACTATGCTGCAGTGTAGTGGTAGCCTGCTCTCTAGGGGCACCGAACCCCCAATCCATACGCACGGCCCCTATTCTCCATTCAGGGCGCTATACGCATGGATTTCAATTTTTTTTTTGAAGCACGTGATTATAGCCTGAGGCTCCAATTGGCTTCAAAAAGGTTGGGCTCAGGGTGCAGAACACTGTGCCCTGAGCCCACCCACTTGTCTGAAATTAGCGAATTAACATTCACTAATGTCTTCCTGCATCTCCTCCCGGACAATCAGGAAGTGGGTCCCAAGACCCGATTGGCTGGGAATGGGGGAGAAGCTTGGCCACTAGTCAGTATGGTCGCTTGACCGGAAAGCTCCAGTGCAGATCAGCGACTAAATAGCAGTGCCCAGCAACTGTGCCAGTAGAGATGAGCCTGCACTGTGTGCCCGAAGGGCCGAGATGACAGGGAGCTTCCTGCTGCTTGGCGAACTCTGCACAGCCAAAACGTCTCACAGGAGACGGCAGCATAGCGACCTCGGTAGGAGAGGCCAAACGGGACATGGAGCACGCTCCCTCTCCCCAGCAGGGGCTGGTTAGTAAAATAAAAATGCCTGACACTGGGGACTCAGAGGCAGACTTTCCTCTGGAACTACAGCAAACACATGCAGACTTCCCTGCCACTAACCAACCTACACGAGCGGTGGGGGGGTGGGAAGTTTGTTTGCCACCCCCCAAAAATGGAGCACCAGCCACCACTGCTGCAGTATCTTTTTGTGAGATATTGGCTATACAACATTCCCAGGGGTTTTGTTAGCAGAAGGTCAACGTCACTCCCTGCGATACAGAAGTCAAGGAAAGATGAGTATATCATGTAACTGTTTTTCTTTCCACAGGTTTTTGCACTTTTAGTCAGCATATTTTTACCATGTGGTGGATGGCTTAATAGGTATTATTAGCCAGCCAACTGTGTCCAAACAGAAGCAGTTAACTCATAGCAACCAGGGACTGTCAGCAGAGACTGAACTGTATTTTTGGCAGAGGCTGAACTCTATTTTGCCTTTTCCAATGCAAGAGTCCACCAACTTGCTACAAGATTACATGATGCCATAGCATGTTGCAAGTGACTACCACAGGCTAAAAAGATGTTGCCTAGGGCTATTATCGACCTACAACCTGTTATTTGAGACTACTAAAAAACACAGATATGTTATAAAAGACTCATAGAGACTGCTGACATCTTGCAAGTTACTACTAGAAGCCACAAACAAGGACTACTAGAGACCAATAACACAGTGGCCAGGCCTCCTAACACTGTGAGCTAGATGAACACACCAGGGTTCAGTTTGGTGAAAAATCAGCAAACATTATTGAAAAGTGGAATCTGAATATTTGTTTTCAGTAATATCCTGGTGGATATGTACCAAAGAAAAAAAAATATTGAAGAAAAGAGGCCATTTTGTAGTGGCTTAAAGGGCAACATAAAAAAAGCAGTTTCTTTAAATTACATGCTTGGGTGATACCCTAAAGCTGTGTGTAGAATTAAAGAACATTAGGACTCTTGGACATAGCGTCAGTAACAACATAAATTGCAGGTCTATTCATTTACTTTACTATTACATACAGTAATTGCTTGGTTTACATATGGCAGCAGCAACACAATATAATTGATTTCCACCCCAAAATAAATTTGTATTAGGGAGTTTGTGCCAAAAGATGTTGACAGTGGCAGGTGGTGGGATGTACTTATGGTAGTTGGTTGTGCTCATATAGACCAGACATGGAAATAGTAGCAGCGCCAGCATCTGAGATATGTTTGTGGCCTGCATTGGTGAAAGGAGCAGCTTTGAATGAAAAAAAAATGGAAGGTAGAAGGATTTCTTAAATATTTAATGAAAAGTCTCAGTAAAAACTGGTTCATTTCCACAAATTAATAGCCAGTCAACAGTGTCCATAGACAGATGCACTCTTCTGTCTGTCACAAAGCCCCCCACTGCACTCAATGCATATTCAGAGATCATGCTGGCTGCAGGGCAGCCTAGCAGCATAACTGCATACTGTGCAAGCGCTGCCCAGTGGTCCATCCATGATTGGAATGTTTCCAACCAGTAATCATCCCTTTCCTTAATGGTATGAATCCTAGGGCTGTTCACAGGCTCTAGAGCAAGAGGGAGTCCATGCACCACAAATTAATGGAGGTGGAGAAACCCTTGCACTCATAGTCACTGAGAATGCTGGATAGGTACGTTCAAGCCTATGGACCCAATAATTAACTCCACACTTATAATGGGTAGCAGAGTGGCTTAGTAGTTAGCACTATTGCCTTGAAACACTGAGCTACTCAAGTCAAATCTCTTCTGGAGAAGCAATAGGGGAAAATAGTGTGAACTTGAAGGGAAGGAAAATACTTGATGTCTTAGGTTCATAGAGAGAATCGTGGGGTATTGAAGAAAATGTTGAGAACAGATAATTGTGTTGGTAAATGTTCCTCCTTGAGAGAAAACTGGGTTGTTATAAAACAGCTTGTGAAATGTAAAACTGCGTTACATTAAAATTTTCAAAAGTACTTACCAGTCTAATGGAGAATGTTATTACTTTGCCATACCAGTGTCCTGAATTTGTGTGTAAACATGTTGGAAAGTATACTTATAATACTTTTCTATTTGTGAACAATGAAAGGTGTGATCCTGAGTAATGGGGAACGCTGGAAACAGATACGGCGCTTCACACTCACCACCTTGAGGGATTTTGGAATGGGGAAGAGAAGCATTGAGGAGCGGATCCAGGAGGAGGCCCGCTGCCTGGGAGAAAGCTTCTGGAAAAATGGAGGTTGGTGATATAATGGTCTTTTTTAGGGTATACAGTACCTTTTCTGAAATTTGGCACATTCCCCAACAATAGATTAGCAGGTCTGCCTGACTGTTAAGTTTTAACAGTACATTTATCATTAATTTACTGTAAGCCTTCATAATATTCTGTTCTTGCATTAATATGGAAGTCCTTCTTTTTGGTATTTCTTTAGGCTCTCCATTTGACCCAACAGATCTTCTGCGTTTGGCGGTTTCCAATGTTATCTGCTCCATTGTTTTTGGAGAACGCTATGAATATGAAGATCAGAAATTCATGACTCTTCTGTCTTTGCTGAAGGAACTCTTCTCTACCATTGCTTCTCCATGGGGTATTGTAAGTCTGCTTACTAAATTGATATTGGAATTATTACTGTGTATGTCAAGTGTACGCTGTAGAAAATTGAAACAGTTTCAATAGGAAAAAAGGCCCCAAATGTATTGTATTGTATTTTTTTTTTTTACTATTGAATGACATTTTTTTTGTAATACAAAAATTGTTACAGCTGTAGGAAAATTGGGACAGTTGACAGGATATGTAACAAAAATGTGGAGTGAAGCATATCTAACATATCTTGGGGACCTCCTTTATCAGGGCTTGAGAAAACGTACACACACTCAGATTGATCGATAACGACTGGCATCTTTATTCAGCCTTACAACTATGCAACTATTACTGTTATGCCGCGTACACACAATCGGACATTCCGACAACAAAACTGTGAATTTTTTTCCGACGGATGTTGGCTCAAACTTGTCTTGCATACACACGGTCGCACAAATGTTGTCGGAAATTCCGAACGTCAAGAAAACGGTGATGTACAATACGTATGACGAGCAGAGAAAAATTAAGTTCAATAGCCAGTGCGGCTCTTCTGCTTGATTCCGAGCATGCATGGAATTTTGTGCATCAGAATTGGGTACACAGGCTCGGAATTTCCGACAACAAATCTTGTTGTCGGAAAATTTGAGAACCAGCTCTCAAACCTTTGTTGTCGGAAATTCCAACAGCAAATGTCCGATGGAGCCTACACACGGTCGGAATTTCCGACAACAAGCTCACATCGAACATTTGTTGTCAGAAATTCCGACCGTGTGTACGCAGCATTAGAGTGATAAGGATGAGGAAACTCCCTTCCACAGTTCGTGATGTTAATGAGGAGTGTAGATAAATAAACAAACAACGTTTAAATGTGTTTCTTAGCAAGAGCTATGTAAAGGGATACAGAATGAATGAATATTAAACTTCAGCGCTGCTCCTGTAACTTAAAGCAATACAGTATCTAATATTCAAATGCCTATACCAACATGTATAGTGACATAATGCATAATGTAATAAAGTGCTCAGTGCAATTAAAGTTCAGACAAATAAAGTGCAGTCATATAAAGTCCATCCAATGTGGTGTGCTGAGCTTGTGAAAAGTTGAAATGGTTCTCAGGTGACTTTCCGTGCTCCCCTCCTGGGTCCCCACTCACCAGAAAGAAGCTTTAAATATGCCTGTAAGTATATTTAGAATTGTATCTCCCGTCACTGGTTGGAGCTGGTGTGTATTGCCACTATATAGGGATGACTCCTATCTTCCACCAATATAGATTCAAAAGTATTGATATATACTCTCCGGAAGATTAAGGTCGATGTTTGGAACCCCCCCCATAGGATTTTCTTGGGGGGGTTTATATATTATATATATATTTTTTTATATATATATATATATATATATTTTTTTTTTTTTTTTTTTTCCCCTCATCGGTTCCACATGACTACAGCTGGATACGATACGGTGGGAGACAAGATAACATGATAGTACTCTAATGCCTCAAGACAGATGGTGCACCAAATTGGCGGGCCTTCTCCCTGCCCTTTGCTGGTGTGATGTACCTAGCTGGGGTTCGGGAGAGGCTATGAGACCGCAAATTCCTAATGTATGTTTTGGATATGCAATTATTGAGCTTCTAGTACATTTTACAGCACTGCTTTATTCTCTGTGATTAGCGGAAATGTCCCACCTGGATACGGGTGGAGGGGCCGATAGATGGACTGACTAGGTCCATGGTCTCTTGCCACTATCCACATGGGCTCCTCTAGCTATCAGTATACAGGTTCTCTTACACCGACTAGTCTCACTTTAAAATGTTATTATACATTGTTACTGTTTTCAGTGTTACTACACAGATTTATCTCCGGGGCCCCATGTTGGGCCTGTATATGATATGTGTTTAAAACGTTTGTTTCCCCCCCATGATATTATCTCACGGGTTGATATCTCCTCTGTGGAGGAGGGAGGGTGGGCTTGTGTGGATATTTGCCCACGCAGACCGCCACCCTCCTTCACAGATGATCTGATGTGTGTTCTGAAGTTTAAATGTTTTGTTACACTGATGTGCCTCAATTAAGCTATATATGCCTGTGCTGCTACTGGGCTCACGGCTCAGATTCTCCACCTCGACCCTCCACCCCCAATAGGCCGGGCACGAATTGTGCCTTCTTACGTGATTTCTCACGTGGAGTCCCGTATCAGTGGACCCCTTAGAGTTGTTAGGCTCCTTATTCAGGTGTCCTCCCTACCTAGTTTTTGTCCTGATATATCTTTGCTACCTTACAAGCTTTCCTCCCCCCACTCTTCCTCCCCTCTCTATTCTCTATAAGCTGACTTTCTTTTTCTCGTTCCACTATGGCTCATACAGTGCTATCTCGTCCTCGCCTGAAAACTTGTTCATACAATGTAAATGGCCTCAATATTGCATCCAAGAGAGGGCAAATCCTTTACCAAATGCATAAACAACAGGTCAATGTGTTACTGTTACAGGAAACTCATTTCCACACAAACTCCACCCCTTCCTGCTCCAATAGGTACTTTAATAGATGGTTCCACAGTACAAATCCCTCCCAGAAAACCAAAGGAGTATCTATTGCCTTCCACAAAACGCTTCCGATTGACCTGATAGACCAGCTCTCGGACCCCCAGGGAAGGTATGTGTTTGTAAAGTTCTCCTTATGGGGCACAAAATTCACTATTGCCAACCTTTACCTACCAAACACTGATCAAATATCGTCGGCTCTGCGGTACATGAGGATTTTGTCAGAATTTGCAGAAGGTAAACTAATCATAGGCGGGGATTTTAACGCCCCCTTAGATCCACTCTTAGACACATCAACCTCTCGCTCGTCCATCTCCTTTACTAAGCTAAGGGCATTTAAACGGGCTATCTACGACCTCCGTTTAATCGACATTTGGCGGGTTCTGTTTCCAACAAATCGCAACTATACCCACTTCTCCCAAGTCCACCACTCTTATAGTCGTATCGACTACTTCCTTCTTGACCATAGCTGCTTGGATTGGTCACCTGAATGCGAGATAGACTCAATGGTCTGGTCCGACCACTCACCTATCTATCTGACACTATCGATCCCTTCCACGCCGGTAAAGGAATGGACGTGGAGGCTGAACGATTCCCTTCTTACGGAACCTGATTGTTCCCACAAGGTTTCAGAAACAATTTCTAATTTTTTCATAGACCATGCCTCGGACACTACCTCACTACCCTTACAATGGGAGGCGCTTAAAGCAGTCCTGAGAGGTATCTTTATCCAGATGGGAACCCGTGTGAAAAAGGCTCGATCAGCTGCAATAACATCAGCAATTCAAAAGCTCCGAGACCTTGAGACACAACATAAATGAGCCCCAACTGTGGAGACCCTTATAGAGGTCTCAACGGCTCGATCCCAACTTAAGGACCTGTATGAGGCCTCAGCTCGTACCTATGCGGACAGACTTGCCTTACATCATTACCGATTTAGAGATAAATGCGGTAGACCGTTAGCTCGCACTCTCCACCCAAACATGTCTTCAACATTCATACCCCATATTCGGGCCCCTTCTGGAGAAATGCTTAGTGAGCCCTCTAAGATATCACAAACATTCCGAGATTTCTACCAAACACTTTACAATCTACCGCCCGGCGTCTCTCCTGGCCAAACCCTTGCCCCTGAACCTGATAGACAATCTTATATTGAGGAAACTGAACTCCCTACTTTGGATGGCGATACCGTAGAAGAGCTGGAGCAAGTAATTACAGAGGATGAGGTAATGGGAGCGATAACGGCCACCCGTCCGGTAAAAGCCCGGGTCCCGACGGATTCACCCCTAAATTTTACAAAACATTTGCTCTCCAACTGACCCCCTTCTTGGTTAGGGTGTTCAACACCCTATCGGAAGGCTCAGCGTTTCCTCCACAAACACTCGAAGCCCACATTACCATTATCCCAAAACCAGATAAGGACCCTACTTTGTGTGCTAATTATAGGCCCATATCGTTAATTGGAGTGGACTTGAAATTATATGCCAAAATTTTAGCCACTAGATTGCAGCCGCTCCTCCCCCGCCTCATACACCTGGACCAGGTGGGTTTTGTTAGTGGGCGCGAGGCAAGGGACAACACCCTAAAAACCCTGCTTCTTACCGACTATGCCCGCACCCATGATGTCCCTTTATGCCTTTTGACGGTCGACGCCGAAAAAGCATTTGACCGGGTCGACTGGCAATTCCTCCAGCTGTCCCTGAAGCAAATAGGTCTGGACCCCAAAATGATATCCCGAATTATGTCCCTTTACTCCTCTCCCTCTGCTAGAATTCGGGTGAATGGTTCATTGTCACCTACATTTTCCATCCACAACGGGACACGGCAGGGCTGCCCTCTATCTCCCCTCCTCTATGTACTGGTCATGGAACACCTGGCAATTGCCTTGCGCAATAACCCTAACATTTCAGGTATATCAATAGGACCCACTCATTCCAAACTGGCTATCTTTGCGGATGACCTGCTAATGTTTATAACCCAACCCCATATATCCTTACCACATATAATGCAGGAATTCATGAGGTTTGGGAAGCTGAGCAATTTCAAAGTGAATCATACTAAATCAGAAATCCTGAACATCTCACTGTCCCAGGAGGCCCTCCGCCAAGTCTCCACTAAGTATCCTTTTAAAACAGGTTCCACTTCCATCCGTTATCTCGGAATCCAAATACCCACAGAAGGATCCCAATTATTCTCTCTGAACTATGCTCCCCTTCTGCTTAGAACCAAGACGGATCTCTCAAACTACACGAAGAAGCGCCTTTCGTGGTTGGGCCGGGTGAATGCCCTAAAAATGGACGTTCTTCCTCGGTTTCTCTATTTGTTTCAGACAATTCCCATATCCATACCCTCCTGGTTCTTTAAGAAGCTCCGCCAACTATTCTCCTCCTTTATATGGGGAGGGGCTCGTCCTCGGATACGCTATGAGACTCTCTCGCTCCCCAAGATTCGTGGAGGAGCTGGAGCTCCAGATGCCTCTATATACTATAAGTCAGCAGTACTCACGCGTATAATTAACTGGTTCCATCATTCCTCCACCAAATTATGGGTACAAATAGAGAGCCATATCAATTCGATAGATCTCCGCGCCTTACCGTGGACGCCTATCGAATTCCTGAAAGGAGGGATACCCCTGAGCGACCTTACACAACAAACCATACAAATTTGGACCCGAATGAATTCCTCCAAGACCCTATCTCCTCTGAAGGGACCCATGACTCCACTATTTGGGACCCCGGCTTTTCCTCCGGCCCTACAGGGAGCAAGTTTTGGACCTTGGTGTAAGGAAGATCACAGACGACTTGCCCAAGTCTTGCGATCAGACTCTTCCCTGACTCATGACATCCCCTCCGGCCCATCTTCCCATACCTCGACGCATTGGCTGCAGAGGCAACAGGTGATATCCTTCATTCGCACCTTCCCATCCCTGCCTGATATACTTGCTGACTTAACAGACTTAGAGAACATGCTGCTCCAGACCGCCCCCCCCACACATGTGGTCTCTCAACTATATTCGCTCATACATATGGCTTATAATCCTGACCTCCCCCCATACACACAGGCCTGGAAAGAAGATCTGGGTCACCCCATTTCACCTATAGACTGGCAAAAGTGTTTCATTCTGACTCACAAAATATCTTTAGCCTCCAAAGCCCAAGAAAAAGGATTTAAGTTGTTGACCCGCTGGTACAGATGCCCCTCGACTTTGCACTGGATAAACACGGCACTCCCGGATACCTGCTGGCGTTGCTTGTCATCCAAGGGAACCTTACTCCACATCTGGTGGGAATGCCCCCCTGTGCGGAGGTTCTGGCAGAAGATCCTCGACTTGTACTGCAGACTCATGGCGACCTCAATCACACCCTCTCCTGAGGTAGTTCTGCTATCTTTGCTCCCTGGACCGATTAAATCGGTCAAAAAAGACGTTTTGCGTCACTTTCTGGCGGCTGCCAGAACAGTTCTGCCCAGACATTGGAAGTCGACGAGCATGCCTTCCCTGGGGGATTGGGCAATTGAAGTGGACCAAATTAACGGATTGGAACGAATGTTGTCGCAGGAAGCGGGTAAGGAGGAGCAATTCTCCAAGACCTGGACCTCATGGTCTATGTTTCGCTACTCCTCAGAATTTATTTCATGGGCCGCAGAGGAATCCACCGACACATCTGTATAGCCACGGTGGAAAATTTCTCTTATTTTCTACTTCCCTTACTGCCTTGACCCTCCTATCCCAACTATCTCCCTTTTCTCCCTTCTCCTTTCCCTTTAAATGTTTGCGCTACATGCTCACCTACAACATAATCTCTAGTCTCATGAGACCGGAACGGTGCCACACACAGAGCTTCCCCCTCAGAGAAAACGTGCTCAGCGCAGAAGTAAAAGCCCTAGCCTACATACAATGCGTGGGCACCACTCGTTGAGTAGATAGTGGTGCTCGCATAATATTACTAAGCCAGGTTAGACGCCGTAGGTATACAGGCTTATATACCATATCAATCAACCAAAGTTCACGTATTATCTAAACCATGAGATGGTACGACAACAGTGTTACACGAATGTTTACGAATATACGAATGTATATCTTTGTTATATGTTATTGGACGACTTATATGTATACTGTACTTCTTTGCAATGATATTTTGCCTATCAATAAAATAAGATTGAATTAAAAGTATTGATATATAAATATATATATATATATATATATAAATATATATATATATCTTTCACGGTGATTGAACATCCATTTTTTTAAGCGTATGGCAATGAAAGGAAAAGAGTATATAGTGTAATAATGCAAGGTTTATTTGTAAAATCCAAAAAATATTAGACCTCTGATGACGCCCAGTGGGAGGGGTGAAACGCGTCAAGCTAAGGAGAACCTGTGAGGGCCGTTTGCATGTCAAGGTGGCGTCTTTTGCATGTGAGGGCCGTTTGCATGCCAAGGTGGCGTTTTAAAGTTTTTTGATATAAGTGTAATATTTTTTGGATTTTATAAATAAACCTCGTAGTATTACACTATATATTATTTTCCTTTTATTGCCATACGCTAAAAAATGGATGTCCGATCAGCCCGAAAGCTTGGAAGGATCTAGGACACCTTATATGCTTTTAAATATATATATATCGTGGAAGATAGGAGTCGTCCCTATATAGTGGCAATACACACCAACTCCAACCAGTGACGGGAGATACAATTCTAAATATACTTACAGGCATATTTAAAGCTTTTTTCTGGTGAGTGGATACCCAGGAGGGGAGCACAGAAAGTCACCTGAGAACCATTTCAACTTTTCACAAGCTCAGCACACCACATTGGATGGACTTTATATGACTGCACTTTATTTGTCTGCACTTTAATTGCACTGAGCACTTTATTATATTATGTCACTATACATGTTGGTATAGGCATTTGAATGTTAGATATTGTATTGTTTTAAGTTACAGGAGCAGAGCTGAAGTTTAATATTCATTCATTTTGCATCACTTTGGGTTTTCACCTTACACTATAGCAGCAGCCCTACTGTATATTTTTTTATATCACTATATATTTAATTCCCATAGCGCGGGTTTTTCTCTTCAAACTTTTTACAGGGATACAGAGCCTGCACGTTTTCAGTTAATATATCTGCTCCCATTATGTGATGTCATTGTCACACAATGCTATCACATCATAGTGGTCAACTTTTTGTAATTTCTCTTTATTGACTGTTCTTGAAAGAAAACAATTACGTTTTTTTTTTAGCTACTCAATATATTCCCAAAAACTATGCATGCTCTGCCTGGGCCTCATCAGAAAGTCTTCAAAAACACAGAAAAAATGAAAGATTTTATTCTCGAGTCTGTGCAAAACCACAAGAAGACAATCGATATGGCCTGTCCAAGGGACTTTATTGACAGCTTCCTGATAAAAATGGAGGAGGTAAGGTATCTACTTGCAATTGTTTTTCTATTCCATTTCATGCACAAAGAGAAATTAAAATGCAACCAATAATATTCAACCATGTGATGTAAAGTAAATGAAGAACAAATTCCATTTGTCCAGAACTACTAATTAAACATTTTCCCAATAATTCTCATTGCTCAATGGACAGCATGACCACTTTTTTCTTTCTATGTCTCTAGTCATCACATGCATTTAGCTTTATATAATAAAGCCCAATTAGAGTCATTGATATGGATATGTAGTGAGATAGACATTGTACTATCAGCCTCCATTTTCATAGTCTGACCATTTTGGGGCCCGTTCACAGTATGTGCTTTCTCCAGTGTTTTCTGTACTTGATCAACACCAGTCACTGCAAAAGCACATCGAAAACAGTTACAGCGGAGTTTATCTGAAGTCACTGGCCATTTTCACACTGCAGCTCCTCCACTGTTCATAGGAATCAATGAAATGTCACTTTGATATTTCAATAAAGTAAAAAAAAAAAAAAAAGTAAACACAAAGAACCTTTAGTGAGCACACTAAAACTGATTATTTTAGCTTGTGGCTAGTGTGAACGGGACTTTCTGTTACAATATTTGTGCAGGATATCTAAATGATGTGATTTCAGTTATCAGCACTAAGTAACCTGATTAGACTCCCTCTCATCACTGTAAAGTACTAAACAGATTAAAATTTGTTTTGAAAAATGGGTAGCTGGAATTCAAAAGTTTACATTTGATCTTGCTTTAAAAACAATGTAGACAGTTTTTAGTACTTATCCTTTTGTGGATGATGTTTATGACTACGGACCTCCGAAAATGAGCAAAAAAATGAAATCCATCTGCAGCTTGATGACTCTTGGATTCCAGCTTGATGGCTTTAGATAATGCCAGTGAAAAATGCACACTATTAAACATGAAGAGGACCACAATAATATGGCACCATTAAACTGAGGGTGGGAGGGGCCTAGTAAGTTTCCTTTTCCAGTAAAGTTGTATAGCGATTCTCTGATTTGGTCACTTGGATGGCAAAATAAAGCTGAAAAAAGCCAAGAGATACAGATGTAAAGACATACACATTAAATATTAAAGGTAAACCCTTCACATTGTTATAAATGTTCATTGAATTATCAGAGTTGAATACCGCTTTGGAGCCTTGGAAAAACATTAATATTTAAAAATATAAACTAAGGAGATTTATTCATTCTGTTGGTGGATGCCAAAGGGTAACAATGTGGATGAGCCATGTTTCTCCAAATCTAATCCTAAATTAGCAACCCTAGGGTAAATACTGAGAGCTGGTTTATTGTTCTAAAGTTACCACTCAGATACAGAAAGATATTTTACAAGGCAAATTTGATTGGTCACTATGGGCCTCCTTGGCTATAGTAGGCTTTTTTCTACAGGAGGAGAACCCGACCCAGCATAGTAAAATACAAAGACTCCACATATTTGCCTTTTTTTATTTACTCATAAGTTCCATACTATCTTTCCCCACATTCCTGTATGTCTTCCTGACCAACCAACACCGGGGTGCAATTTTAAGAGTGCATGGCACTGTTTTGGAGGTGTCTCTTTCTTTTCAATCAATAGCATCTGCAGAGCAAGGGACTACAAATCACCCCTTTTTCTGTAGGGATTATAGCCTTATGTTTACAGCACTATGCCAGATGTGATGGGTGGTGTAACTGGTGGCCAGATCATATATGTGTGTTATTTTTAGTAAAACACATACAAAATCATTAACATAAATGGAAGATTGGCAGAACCGGAATCCAATGTGGGGATGTAAGTGGTAAACATTTTTGTAATAGTTACTCATCTCTGCTGAAATTTGGACTATCCACAGGAGAAGGACAATCCAAGCACTGAATTCCACTTTGATAACATGTTTGGGACAGTCATTGACCTTTTCTTTGCCGGAGTGGAAACCACTAGCGTAACTTTAAAGAATGCTTTCCTCATCCTCCTGAAACACACAGAGGTGACAAGTAAGAAGACCTTGACCAGCTTGTGGATATTGTGGATATTTTTTCATGATCAATTTCACTAATACAAATCAGCTAATTTTTAATAACACCAATTACCTACTGTGCTAAGAATTGGTTTAAAAAAAAAAAAGTAATCTAGCGTAAAAAAATAATAAATAATAAATTGTATATGCTCATCTTAAAACAACCATGTTGCCAGTCTTAAAATTAAAATAAGGCTTCTCCCTGTAAAAAAAAATGTAAATACTCCATTTCCTCTTGTCCACACTGCTAAACACTGCACTGTTGCTAATGAATTAGCCCTCACATTCCTCTGGGGAAACAGTATTTCTAAGAGTGTCTATTTTCTGTGTCCCCGACAGTTCAGTAGTTCCTTCTAGCAACCTCCAGTCAATACATGACACAGTAGTGACGTGGTGGTCGATTGGAGAATCCAGTGAGCATTGACTTCCTCTGAATGAACTGATATTTTAAATGTTTTCTTTTTTTTTTGTAAATAGTTTGTTGTTATTATGTACTTTCTAAAACATTATGTCCATGGATCTAACCATTATCTCTGACCTCCTTACACACAGACCTTCATAGTTAGCGGTTCCTTTCACCGACCTCAATGTTTTTTAACCTTTCATGTTTTTTTTTAGAAAATAGTATTGTTTATAACCTAAAAAATCATGTCCATCGACTTAATATTATGCCAGACCAGACCCAAACAATAACAATGAATACAAATCATGTTTGAGATCACACTGATCCAAAGTATTAGATCCTCAGGATCATGCTTAGAGATCATGCTGCCTTAGATACCATATATAAATGATACCTATAAGGTTCCACCTCTTTTCCTCATCCTCATGTTAGTTACTGTCATAGACAGGAAACCTGGATGTGCTATTGGAGTAAGAATACAAAATTTTTTCATGTGCGGAGTTCAACCAGGATTTCATAGTACATTGTCACTTGACTGAATTTAAACCTCTAGAGATAAGTGGAATAAATAGTAGTGCTCAAATAAATAAAAAATGAAAAAAAAATAAAATAAATAAAAACCAAAAATAAAAATAAAAATGTGCTAATGAAAGCAATGATCAAACTAAATGAACAGTAAAAGTATATATGTGTAAATATTGACAATAATACCCTCATTGAAAATCAGTCACAATATGAATGTGATCTGACAAAAAAAAGTTATTGGTGAACACTGTGAGCAAACACATCCTATCACATAATGTTCGAAGCGACACACACTGTGACAGATGTGAAAATGATAAATTAAGTCTTAACATAAAGTTCATATCATGTAAATATATTCTAACAAAAAAAGTTATTGGTGAATACTGTGAGCAAACACATCCTATCACATAATGTTCAAAGCGACACACACTGTGACAGATGTGAAAATGATAAATTAAGTCTTAACATAAAGTTCATATCATGTAAATATATTCTAACAAAAAAAGTTATTGGTGAATACTGTGAGCAAACACATCCTATCACATAATAATCAAAACAACACACCCTGTGACAGATGTGAAAATAATGAATAAAGTGTTAACATAAAGTTCATAAATTATGAATATTCCAATAAATGGTCTAAAAAAAAATCTATAAATGAAAACTCTTAGTTGCTCTTTGTGATCTTCCACCACACCTCAGTGTTTGTGCTTCCACTCCCACTTAAAGATTTGCACTCACCAGCTACAATTGCCTCCCACTCTCATGTTTGGCATAACTCGCCTCAACCCACACTTATTGGGGGTTAAAATGTGATCTCCAGATTCCAAACGTGATCTCCAAATAGCGAGCGTAAATGCAACAAATCCTTTTCCTCAAGAAGTGATTGCTCCACATGAAAATGAAAAAATGCTCCAAATAGTGTGATAAAGTACAGCAAATTTATTAAAAATTCAAGCCATCGCACACCATTGCACTCACATGTGTAAAAATCAAAGCAGGCCAAAAAAACACTTCAAAGGAAATCGTAACATAAACTCCATGCACTGGTAAAGTGATCTATAGTGGTCACGGCGGACCCAGGATAGTGTGTCAGCTGTGCAGTCTTACTCACTCCTAGTCTCAAGCCTCCACCATTCGATACAGCGTGTCACGTCACAACGTCCTGCGTCACGCTTCAGTTGCTTGCCGTATAGCCACGCCCCGACATGTTTTGTCGCAACCGACTTATTAATCCCACTGAGGTGTGGTGGAAGATCACAAAGAGCAACTAAGAGTTTTCATTTATAGATTGTTTTAGACCATTTATCGGAATATTCATAATTTATGAACTTTGTGTCAACACTTTATTCATTATTTTCACATCTGTCACAGGGTGTGTTGTTTTGATTATTATGTGATATGATGTGTTTGCTCACAGTGTTCACCAATAACTTTTTTTGTTAGAACATATTCACAAGATATGAACTTTATGTTAAGATTTCAAGTATTTTATTCACATCTGCCACAGCGTGTGTTGCTTTGAACATTATGTGATAGGATGTGTTTGCTCACAGTGTTCACCAATAACTTTTTTTGTCAGATCACATTCATATTGTGACTGATTTTCAATTAGGGTATTATTGTCAATATTTACACATATATACTTTTACTGTTCATTTAGTTTGATCATTGCTTTCATTAGTACATTTTTATTTTTATTTTTCATTTTTATTTTTATTTACTTTCTTTTTTTTTTTTCATTTTTTATTTATTTGAGCGCTACTATTTATTCCTCTTATCTCTAGAGGTTTAAATTCAGTCACGTATTTGTTACATATTAAGTGGCAGCTATAGTTTATTTAAATTATACTTTTTTTACTTATTCAGAAGCGCAGTGGAGGTATCAAAGGGTGTAGGGCGTTAGCTTGTCAACTATCAGGTGTGCATACATACACTGTGAGTCTGCAAAGTGATTTATATCGATATAAAAAAATACCCACCACAAATAACGGGAATTTAAATGTACCCAAGAAAAAAGTGGAAATCCAAAGTCACAACATCATATATACTTTATATGCGTTATCTATGCTTATGTAAAAATTGCTAATTGACATTATGTCATAAATAATAAGCATATAGTACTTGTAATTAAATCTGTCCGAAGCAGCCATAAATCTGGTAAACCATAAAGATTGTTCTTGATTGTGGCTATCTGACATTCCCTTTTCTACACATTTCTCCCCACTTTTCTTGGGACCATTTTAAATAAAAATTAAAAAAATATTTCTATGTTATCTGAGAAGCAGAACATCTAGCTCAGGGGTGTCCAACCCGTGGCCCATGAGCTGCATGCAGCCCAAGACGGCTATGAATGCGGCCCAACACAAAATCGTAAACTTATTTAAAAATGTTGATTTTTGGGGATTTTTTTTTTGGAAAAATGCATTTACACTTAGCAAATACATGCAGCCAAAGAAATATTTGACAGTGTCTCTTTACTGGACTTTTATAAGTTTTATCTTCCCAAAGAAAAATATCCCACTCTTCACAATCACGCCTTATTCGTGTCATCAGTTTTCGGCAGCACCTATATTGGTAAGCAACTATTTTCAAGAATGAAGCACACAAAGGGCAAAATTAGAACCAAAATATCTGATAAGCACCTTGAGAATTAATTGAGAATTGATACTACATCCATCCAACCAGATATTGATTGTTTAGTTTAACAAAAACAGCATCAAATATTGCACTCGTTTTATGTTTCCCGCTTTTACATTTATAATAAAAAATATTTTTTAAAAATTAAGTTTTATTACTCGGATAGGTACATTATCTATATCAGTGATCATTACCTTGTGATCTGCCCAACTTTTTCTACTCATCAGCTATCCTTATTGTTAGTTTATTTTATGTGTGGCCCAAGACAATTCCTCTTCTTTCAAGAAAGTCAAATAGTTGGACACCCCTGGTCTAGCTCATTTTCCCAGCCATCTTAATACTCCCCAGATGCAGACATTCTTATGATTTCTCCATGCAGTCTAATTCCTCAACACTGATAATTAACTGGAGTCAGACCTTGTGATCAATAGTGGCCAAAGAAAAGGGAAAAAGAATGTATAGTTTTAGTTCTACCGCCTTTTATCCTATTGTCTAGGCAATGACCTGTACCTTATAGTAAGTAAAGCTAGGTTGCCCGCTGTTATAAATATACATTTAATGATGTACCATCTCTAACAGGGAAGATTCAGGAGGAAATAGACAATGTTATTGGACAGAGCCGATGCCCATCGATGGAAGATCGTAGCAAGATGCCATACACAGACGCTGTGATTCATGAGATCCAGCGATTTGCTGACATAGTGCCCCTTGGAGTGCCACATGCCACTAGCAAAGACACAGAATTCTGGGGATACAAAATACCAAAGGTGGGAAAATCTGGATGTTTAAAATCCATAAGATAACAATCTATACTGGTCTTCACATGCAAAATAAAAATCAATATATCGATTGGTCAATTTATCAACTTTTACAATACCTGCAAAATATGAAGCTCATTGGATTACCTAATCCTTATGCTTAAAGTGTAATTAAACCCAGGAGCCTGCATTCACTAAATATATCTGGTCTTCCACAGTACACAGAACAATTATTTGAGTAAATATAAATTCTCATCAGCAGTATATATAGCAGTCTTGTGACTTCTATCAGTGTCTGGTTAAAGCTTGTAGGAGGAGCTTTAATTCTGCTCTAACTGTCCTATGAGGCTGCAGAACCCCTAACTTTATGTCTGGACAGGCCCTGTGCTGATCACATGCACCCTCCCAAAAGAAAACTCTAGCAATACACACCAAACCGAGCATGTGCAGAGTGCCTCCAAGGCTCTGTTTTATCAGCAGATGGATTTGGGACAGTAAAAGAAGTATGAGTGAATTACTGATTACCCTCCATTTGTAGTAGAATATCCATTCATCTATGGCTGTCCATATGCCCACTTTGCCATCAGGTAAAAAATAGTGGAGATGATTAACAAAAATACAAACTTTTTTTTTATTGTTGCTTTTTTCTGTTTGTACTTTATATTTATCTGCGAAAAGTGAACCCTTAATGTATGTGTAGTAATATCCAGCTAGTTTGCTTATTACGGAAACTGTTAAAGGGGTCTTTTGAACTCCAACTGTGATTTTGGGGAGTGCCTCTGGTCACAGTTGGAACTAGTCAATATACACTCTGTATTTAATATAATATGATGGGTGCACTGTATGTGTGTGTGATGTCACCAGTAATATTATTGCCAGTTTTTAGACTTTGACTAAATTCAAACATGAGGAAATACATCATTAATAAAATGGAACACAGGCTCTTTAATTCTTGTGTTGATCCAGTGAGGGGTTCAATGGTTTCCTGTACTAATGTACTCTAATGCTAACAATCCAGAGCCATCCTGTTTTTTGAAGAAAAGAAGCACTGTTTATATCTGTGGCTGATATTGGATGAAATAAATCCTAAATTTTGTGCACACAACCCCTCTATGATCCTTTATAAATCTCTGCTAAAGAGCTTGACAAGAAAAGCAACTAAAGTTTGAATGTTCTGTTTCAGGCTACAATTGTTTCCCCCCTGCTGAGTTCTGTGCTCAAGGACCCCAAGTATTTTAAGCACCCGGAAATGTTTGACCCTGAACACTTTCTGGATGAAAACGGGCTCTTCAAGAACAGTGATGCCTTTCTACCATTTTCTACAGGTATTGAAAAGATTTCTGCAAATATGCCTGCAAAAACCAACTGCTGAGGAACATGGCATGTAACATTATTGCCATATTGATTACCAAGCACTTAGCAGTAATATTTAATATCAACACTACAATTCCTTCAAAATGCCCCAAGACACATTGGTTATGGTTGCACTTCTTCCTACAAATGTGGTACTATGAATTTTCTTTCTGCTGCTAATTTGAAATGATCCCTGGAACCTTCTATGTATGAGATCTGCCTGCTCAGTACAAATACAAAATGATTGGGTAAGTAAAGGATAGAAGAACAGAAGGAAAGCAACTGTTACTTATCCTGGAGAAACTTGCTTTTCGTGGCTCCTTTCAGTACTGGCCACATGTCTGAAGGCCTATGCACATGGGTTTGTGATCTATGCTGGGAAAGGGAAAGAACAGCCAGCCTAAACTCTATCACAAGAACATATGCGAAGACCTCAAGGCATGTAACCAGCAACTAAAGGAGCATGGAGCAGCATTTTTCCCCCAAAATTTTGATTTTCAACCTTTGTATTCTCTTAATTTATAAATCACCGTAAGACTGTTAACATAGCTTTATGTTAACATGTGATTCAATTTTACCAATGATGCCGCTTCAGAAAAAAAAAATCTCTTTCTCTACAAATACTTCACATAATATTTCTATATCTCTAACGGCCATTTACATACAAACAAATCTGAGCTTTAAATTTTAGTAATATTTTTCTCATGCTATTTTTAAGTATGAATCTATTTTAAATGTTATTGGATCATTTATTTTTTCACAGGGAAGAGAATTTGTCTCGGAGAGGGTTTGGCTCGAATGGAGATCTTCCTTTTCTTGACTACCATACTGCAAAAATTTTCACTAGAAACAAATAAGGCTCCTGAAGATATTGACATAACTCCAGAACCAGGAAAAAATGGTGTTTTACCTCGTTCGTATCAGATGCATGTGAAGCCCAGATAGCGGAGCCTTTTTAATTAATCATTTACCAATAAATTTGTTCACTTTTTCTCAACTCCCTTGACCATCATGTGCATTTGTACGCAGTGATATTATAGTGAATAACCTAATATGCCATTATCAAGGAAACAGCAAAATAGACTCATGGGATAGCAAGCTATCATAGCACATTAAAACATGCTAAAAGGGCCTCTCAGGTACTATTATCCCATGTTATAACATGTGATTTGGTAATACCTTAAAGTATAAACCTTCAGGCAACAGTATGTGCATGAGGCTGAAAACTGGCTTCTTACATTAGACGCATTCAGTTGGCCTCACCATCCCATAGCAATTCACTAGATTGAACATCTTGTGAACATAATCCTTTGCCTAGACTTTGAACCTGGGTTAGCTAACTTGGTGGGGTCAATAGAAGCGATTTTGGATAAGTCAGCATCTTTACCATAAAAATGTGAGGGCTTAATAGCCATATTGACAATGTGTTTTAGTTGTGATAGGAAAAGCATAAGGAATGCTGCTATCAAATTGCATAATGAGAGATTAGTGTAAAGAGTGTAAGCACTACCGGGTCTTCTAAAGTAGATGTAAACTATAATTGAATGTCATGTAAGCAGCAAAATGCTGTGGGAGAGGGAAGGGATCTTTTTTCATCCTTTGTTATTTGAATTAGCACAGAAAGCTGTATTCTTATACATTTCCTTTGAGAGAGTGTGTGAAAGGATGACCTACAGTACATGCAGAAGATTGTGTCACAATACAAAGTGCCCAAACAAGGACCTTTATATCATTATAACACGATATTATATTAATGAAATCTGGAAAAAAAAATTGTCCTTCCAAGTAATATTATCATGTTAAAGCTTATATGATATTTTAGTTGGTGGGTTTACTTTAACAAGCTGTGCTTGAGTTCTTTGAATTGCAGTGTTGGGTTGTCTCTGTGCACAGATCTGTACATCCAAAATCCAAGGACCAATATGTGTCCACAACAACTGATTAATTCCACAGCACCAAGGTATGCAGTGGAATAACGTCCTTACAGGATGTCTCCTACTTACAAGCTGACCTAAATGCACCATTTAATTGGGCAACTAGGTGGCAAATAAGGTTTAATGTTGATAAATGTAAAGTTATGCCCTTGGGGGCTAAGAATATGCATACTAGGGGGAGTACAACTGGGGGAGCCAACTGCAGAGAAGGATCTGGGGGTTTTGGAAGATCATAAGGTTAATAATGCAATGCCAAGCTGCGGTTTCCAAAGCGAGCAAAGTACTCTCTTGTATTAAGAGAGGTATGGACTCCAGAGAGAGAGATATCACTTTGCCCCTGTACAAATCATTAGTAAGACCTCATCTGGAATATGCAGTTCAGTTTTAGGCACCAGTTCTCAAAAAGGATATCGGGGAACTGGAGAAAGTGCAGAAAAGGGCAATCAAACTGATAAGAGGCATGGAGGAGCTCAGCTATGGGAAAAGATTAGAGGAACTGAATTTATTCTTTCTTAAGCAGAGGAGATTAAGGGGGGATATAATCAACATGTACAAATACATAACGGGTCCATATAGTGAACTTGGTGTTCAGTTATTCACTTTAAGGTCATCACAGAGGACAAGGGGGCACTCTTTACGTCTAGAGGAAAAGAGATTTCATCTCCAAATACGGAAAGGTTTCTTCACAGTAATGCCATGTACACAGGATCGCACATTCTGACAACAAAATCCATGTTTTTTTTCCGACGGATGTTGGGTCAAACTTGTCTTGCATAAACACGGTCACACAAATGTTGTCGAAAATTCCGAACGTCAAAAATGCAGTGAAGTACAACACGTAGGACGAACCAAGAAAAATGAAGTTCAATAGACAGGGCGAGAGTTGACCTTTTGTTTCATTAGATCTTTAAAGAATCATGTTGAATCCATTCGTTATTTTTGCTGTAATCTCTGTCATTTTAGTTGAAATTTGTTATTTTTTTCTTCAGACATTCGGATGCATCTGAATGTCCGAAAGATGCAAAATTTGGCCGAATTTCGATTTGTTACGAAACTGATTGCACATGTCTAGGTTTTGCCACCAAGTGCTAAGTCATGTTTTCCGAAGGAGTCAAATACTTATTTCACTCATTAAAATGTAAATCAATTTATAACTTTTTTTTTAAAAGAATTTGTCAACATGTTTTTGTTGTTTCTCTGTCTCTCACTGTTAAAATAAACCTACCAGTAAAATTATAGACTTATGTACTCTAAACATGTTGGCGCATTCTCACTCTCATGTCCATGACTAATTCCACCCCTTCAAAGGCAACTCTCTGAGTCCCTTCTCACAACACACAAGGCCTTAACTCTCCAATTAAGAGACACAAGGCTTGGGGGGTGTGGCCGGCAGTGGAGGAAGATGGCTGCTATCTAACTGAGCTCTGCAGCACTGACTTTCCTTGAAGCGACACACGGCAACTAAAAGAGGTATTGAGGGCACAAAAAGATACTGGAATATCTGGAGTAATAGCGTGTCACAATGGGGAAAAGGAAAGACCGCGGAGGACCCAGGACATTGGGGTCATTTAAGAATCACTATAGTGATTCTGTGAGGAAAAATGGCACAGCTTTACCTCAGCACTCTAGGGCTGAACAGCAGCCAGCACGCCTCAGTGACAGAGACAGTGAGCTTGGTAACACTGAAAACGGCAGATATGTGTCTGACCCTGACATAAGGGAAGGAAATTATTGGACCTCAGAGTCAAAGAAGGAGGATTTCCCCCTCAGATGAACATGCCAGTAGTTTTCTGCCTGATTATGACCAGCCACCTGTTAATAATCCCTGTGCTGATAAACTGCTTGCCTTCCCCACATCTGGACAGCCTATACTTGATAAAGATATCAAAGAAATGCTTCTGCCCCTGAGAGGAGCAATTCAACAAGATGTGCAGTCATATATGCACAAAACTAATGTGGCAATAGAAGGTATAGGAGTAAGAATTGATGACATGGAAAATAAAATCGAGGATGTCGCTGACGCGCATAATGAATTGGTAGACTCCCATTTTGAGCTAATAGAAGAATTGAGGCAACTTAAGTTGAAAGTGTCAGAAATCGAGGACAGATCCAGACGCAATAATATAAAATTCAGAGGGATCCCAGAAACTGTCAAAAATACTGAATTACAGGGATTTTTGAAAAAAAAATGATGTCTGACCTACTCCCCAAAATCCCGCATCAGGAGCTGACAATTGACAGGGCTCATCGATTGCCAAAACCTTTGCATATACCAGAAAAACTCCCGAGAGATGTTATTGAGAGAATTCATTTCTATCATATTAAAGATCTCCTGATGCAAAGCGCACGACAACATGTCCCACTACCTGATCCATATGCAGGTATTTTTTTCTACTCAGACCTTTATTGGCACAGAAAAACCTCAATTCCATTACTAAGTTACTCCGTACTCATAATCTCAAATATAGATGGAGTTTCCCAACCAAATTGATCATTGATCGTTATGATGTTTCCTACAATATCCATATGAAATAAAATAAAAAATTGCGCCAACTCATGAAAAATATATATAGTGAAGCAGCCAACACAACAACCTGACTATTGTAAAAGTATGAAGTAATAAAGTGTGGCGCTAAGAAATAGTGTTATTGATCAAATAACAGTGATATCTAAAGAGAAGGTACCAGACCCTGAAGTGTGTACCTAATGAACTAGTGATGGTTTTATAGAATGTGTAAAGAGAAGATGAAGTCTCTTCATAAAACACCATAAAAACAAATAAATAACAAAAACAATAAAAAATTAGGTGTATAGATGTGAGAACACATACAAACTGTGAAAAACATATCCATAACCAATATATCAATTAGGTATGAATTATATATATAAAGTAACACATTCCAAAAGTGACTCAAAGCCATGGGTCCATTAGAGTAGTGAGTATGTGCAAATACTTTAAGTATTTGCACATACTCACTACTCTAATGGGCCCATGGCTTCACACCCTGGCTTTGCCTTGATGAACACTGGGCTAACACACAGCACACTGTGGTATTCTGTATACTCATTGTGTTTGATCTTTGAGTCACTTTTGGAATGTGTTACTTTATATATATAATTCATACCTAATTGATATATTGGTTATGGATATGTTTTTCACCGTTTGTATGTGTTCTCACATCTATACACCTAATTTTTTATTGTTTTTGTTATTTATTTGTTTTTATGGTGTTTTATGAAGAGACTTCATCTTCTCTTTACACATTCTATAAAACCACCTCTACAATATCCATACACTGGATGACGGCCTGAAGTTGTTGGGGAAATGGGGGTTACTCCCCATGGATGAAGATCAAATAAGAGCAAATAATTTGCAGTATAAATCGCACAAGAAAAGTGACTTGGTCATGCCTAAACTCACTGGATTACTACGGTTCACTGCTTATATTGCTAAACCCTCAAACCTATCTGTTCTCAGGGAAACCTTTACCCCAGAAGGAAATGGTAAATTTCCCCCATCTATAAGTGCACATTGGTGCACCCTACAGTTGCATGGCGACTCAAACTTCATAAAAATTCAGAACGTCGAAGAAAAACTTTGAGTCGCCAAAGTTTTTCTTCGACGTTCTGAATTTTTATGATTGTTTCTATTTTTGTCTCCTTATATTTTTTTCTAACGGGATTTCAAAATTACTCATACATTCTATGAGAATCTATCTTTTTTCCTTCAAGTTTGGTCTCTCCACTCAGGATCATTATCATTATATATCTTGGCTTATCCACAATAGGATGTCGCTGCTACTTATCATCAACACCTTAAAAAAATGTTGCAACTTAAAAATTTTTCTCCGAACACCAACGGGCTTAACAGTCCTCATAAAAGAAAAGCTCTCTGGACTGATGCTATCAAACTTCAGAGTGACATCATATGTGTACAAGAGTCGCATTTTGCGAAAGATAAAGCACCTAAATTTTCACATCCTTTTTTCCCACATATCTTCTGCTCTAACAACCTCAAAAATAAGAAAGGTGTTATAACGGCAATCAAAGGGACAGTCTCATTCCACCTTTTGGACTCAGTAATAGACGACCATGGTCGGTATATAATTCTAGTTGCTATTATAGACAATGTTACTTTCACAATAGCCAACATTTATGCTCCTAACAAGCATCTACAAAAATTCATCCGTTAGCTGTTGAGAAAGGTACGGAAAATACAGAAAGGGCATATTATCATCTGCGGAGATTTTAATGCCCCAATGGATCGTAATGTAGATACTACTAAAAGAGACCGCACAAATAGATTGAGTCTTGGTAATATTTTCGCTGAGGAAGATTTATATGATCCATGGAGGTGTTTACATACTACTGAAAAAAGACTACACATTTTTCTCTAATGTACATAAAACGTATTCCAGAATTGATTTCTTCATTGCAGACAAAATGCTCTTACAAAAAATTTCAGATGCACAAATTCATAATATCACTTGGTCGGACCATTCACCAATCACTTTATCTATTACGACAGGCCAACAAGGCCTAACGTCAACGCTTTGGAAGAATAATACATTTCTATTCTCTCAAGAGAGATGTGTGTCTGCAATGAAGAAAAAATTGACAGAATTCTTTGATTTTAATAATAATGGCTCTACATCCACTACAAATCTGTGGTGTACACACAAAGCCTTTATTAGGGGTATCCTTATCCAGATGGCATCTAGGGATAAAAGAGGAAGGCTAAAATTTGTTGATACCCTTTTAAAAGATATATCTAGTCTTGAAAAAGAACATAAGCAATCTCCAGAAAATTCTAACTTATTACAAAAACTCAACAACAAAAGGAATGAGCTTAGGACAACTTTATTAACTAATCATGACAAATACCTAACGACTGAAATTGAATTATTTGGACCAGTGCACTTAGCAAGGTTCATAAAGACATGGATGAGCGAGTTTGGGAGTGGAGCAACTTGACTGGCCTGCACAGAGTCCTGTCCTCAACCCGATAGAACACCTTTGGGATGATTCAGAGCAGAGCCTTCTCGTCCAACATCAGTGCCTGACCTCATAAATTCAGTTCTGGAAGAATGGTCAAACATTCCCATAGACAGACTCCTGAACCTTGTGGACAGCCTTCCCAGAAGAGTTGAAGCTGTTATAGCTGCAAAGGGTGGGCCAACTCAATATTGAACCCTACGGGCTAAGATTGGGATGCCTTTAAAGTTCATGTGCGTGTAAAGGCTTTTGGCAATATAGTGTAGAAAGGAGGCAAAGAGAAAAGATTCCTGTGTGGTAGTCTACAAATCACAGAGTTTTATATACAGTATCTCACAAAAGTGAGTACACCCCTCACATTTTTGTAAATATTTTATTATATAATAGTATGACAACACTGAAGAAATGACACTTTGCTACAATGTAAAGTAGTGAGTGTACAGCTTGTATAACAGTGTAAATTTGCTGTCCCCTCAAAATAACTCAACACACAGCCATTAATGTCTAAACCGCTGGCAACAAAAGTGAGTACACCCCTAAGTGAAAATTTCCAAATTGGGCCCAATTAGCCATTTTCCTTTCCTTTCAGGTGTGAATGGGGAGTAGGTGTGTTCATTTTGGTGTTATCGCTCTCACTCTCTCATACTGGTCACTGGAGGTTCAACATGGCACCTCATGGCAAAGAACTCTCTGAGGATCTGAAAAAAAGAATTATTGCTCTACACAAAGATGGCCTAGGCCAGGGATATGCAATTAGCGGACCTCCAGCTGTTGCAAAACTACAAGTCCCATCATGCCTCTGCCTCTGTCTTGCTATGCTTCATGGGACTTGTAGTTCTGCAACAGCTGGAGGTCCGCTAATTGCATATCCCTGGCCTAGGCTATAAGAAGATTGCCAAGACCCTGAAACTGAGCTGCAGCACGGTGGCCAAGACCACACAATGGTTTAACAGGACAGATTGCACTCAGAACCGGCCTTGCCATGGTCGACCGTGGAGCTGAGTGCACGTGCCCAGCGTCATATCCAGAGGTTGTCTTTGGGAAATAGACATATGAGTGCTGCTAGCATTGCTGCAGAGGTTGAAGGGGTGGGGGGTCAGCCTGTCAGTGCTCAGACCATACGCCGCACACTACATCAAATTGGTCTGCATGGCTGTCATCCCAGAAGGAAACCTCTTCTAAAGATGATGCACAAGAAAGCCCACAAACAGTTTGCTGAAGACAAGCAGACTAAGGACATGGATTACTGGAACCATGTCCTGTGGTCTGATGAGACCAATGTAAACTTATTTGGTTCAGATGGTGTCAAGCGTGTGTGGCAACAACCAGGTGAGGAGTACAAAGACAAGTTTGTGTTGCCTACAATCAAGCATGGTGGTGGGAGTGTCATGGTCTGGGGCTGCATGAGTGCTGTCGGCACTGGGAAGCTACAGCTCATTGAGGGAACCATGAATGCCAACATGTACTGTGACATATTGAAGCAGAGCATGATCCTCTCCCTTCGGAGACTGGGCCACAGGGCAATATTCCAGCATGATAATGACCCCAAACACACCTCCAAGACGACCACTGCCTTGCTAAAGAAGCTGAGGGTAAAGGTGATGGACTGGCCAAGCATGTCTCCAGACCTAAACCCTATTGAGCATCTGTGGGACATCCTCAAGCTGAAGGTGGAGGAGCACAAGGTCTCTAACATCCACCAGCTCCGTGATGTCGTCATGGGGGAGTGGAAGAGGACTCCAGTGGCACATATAGACAAAAGGAAAATATGTCGCACTCTGAATACAGCAATGTCATATACAAGGGGTATGGGTGAGATAGGGGAATAAATCAGTCCTTATTGGGGGGATTAGTCCATGTAAGGAAGATGGATTAAATAGGAATGATAGTAATGTCCATGAAGGGCTGCCAGTTCCAAAAGTTTAGAAGGTAAAAAACTCTGAAATATACAAAGGACAGGAGAACAGCACCCTCTAAGTGCAGTAAAACAGATATTTTAATGTAGATAATAAGATTAAAATCCACTCACAAACGTGTGGTAAAGATGGGCATATAATGTCATCCGCTCCGACTACAGGATGGCAAAGAAGTGTCCACTGCTGGTGTTGTAACTGTGTCTCCACTGTGTTGTCTGGCGTCTGGTCACACTGCTGGTTCACAATGCCTCCGGATGATGGGGACTACAAACGACGGCGTACACAGGCAGACATCACTTCCGGGTCGGGTCAGCAGGCGGTGCTCGCATTCGGGACATGCGTGTCCCTTCCTCAGGCTTCAATAGAGGGATCTGTTCTCCTGTCCTTTGGACTCCAGTGGCAACCTGTGAAGCTCTGGTGAATTCCATGCCCAAGAGGGTTAAGGCAGTGCTGGAAAATAATGGTGGCCACACGAAATATTGACACTTTGGGCCCAATTTGGACATTTTCACTTAGGGTGTACTCACATTTGTTGCCAGCGGTTTAGACATTAATGGCTGTGTGTTGAGTTATTTTGAAGGGGCAGCTAATTTACACTGTTACACAAGCTGTACACTCACTAATTTACATTGTAGCAAAGTTTAATTTCTTCAGTGTTGTCACATGAAAAGATATAATACAATAGGGGTGTACTCACTTTTGTGAGGTACTGTAGGTACAACCTTTGCCATCTCAGAATTCTTGCACTTGGAGTCAACTGTGACATGTATCGGTGAATGTAAAGTTACAGGGATTTAACAAAGAATTTTTTTACTCTTTTCATAATTTTTTTCATACTTTTTGTAGTTTCCCCTCCAGTAAAAAGTTTCAATATTTATCAATAAATACTCTGGTACAATTAAAAGTAACAACTTTAGTAATTACTGCATGACTTCTGGACATTCCTGTAATGATTGAAAAAATATGATTTGTCAGCTTAACCCAACTGCTCATAACACAGAGCCCCCCTACCCCCACCAAACATTCAACTTTAAGGCCTCATGCACACGGACATTTTTACAGCCGCTTTTTTGAGCGTTTTTTGCAGCTTAAAAATGCCTGTCTATGTTAGTCTATGGCTTCATGCCCACCTAGGCGTTTTTGAGCTGCAAATGGCATAGGCTGTGAAAAAAACCCAGGACCAGTGGGTCCTGAGAGACGTTTTTCAGCTGTAAAAATGCTCTAACGCTGATAAACTGTCAAAAATGCTCAAAACGCTCAAAAACGTCACTCACCAACATTTTTTAATGTTTTTGATCAATTGAAAAAAAATGAAAAAAAAAAAAAAATTTGAAAAAAACAAAAAACGCTGAAAAACACTAACGCGGAAAAACGCTAAAAAACCCTAAAAAACTTTGAAAAAAGTTTAAAAAAATCACTGCAAAGATACTGGCGTTTTCATAACGTTATTTTAACATCCCGTGTGCATGAGGCTGACCATAGACAATCCAAAATTCAAATGATTCAGTAGGGACTGGCCGAATTTTAATCAGTATGTGGTCATATTTGCTCAACCAAAGTTAATCAAACAAAGTTTTCCAGCATGTTCCTTCAAACGATCGACCTATATTGAAAAAAATATGCTGGAAAACTTTTATCAATCAGCAGCTGCAGCCATTGATTACTGTATTCTGACAGTAGCAGGAGCTACTGTCTGAATAGTGTTCATTTCAAGACCTGGATCTGAAACTGGGACCTCTGCTACGTCTGGAGATGTCTCTTCTTGCTGAGCTAACTGGGATAATGGACAGCACCCTATATGATCTATTGGACAATCCTGCCATGTGCCTAGTTTCTGTGGAACTTTGAACTCCTTGCTTCTCCCATGAACTTCCTATTTAACCCATGCCTTTGCACTTTCTGTTTGCCAGATTATTTTGTTCTCTCCAGCTAATATATTGCTCGTGTCACTCCTGCTACCTTCCGTATCTTCGCTACCACTTGTTACCAACCTTTAGCTTGTACCTCAACTACACTTCTGGTTACTCCCAACCTGCAACCACTCGTCGCCTTTGTTTTTGGCGTTTTTTTAATGACTACACTTATCCCCTCCTGCTTTATCTGCTTCTGCACCCGGCTTGCTCACCTTCTGGTGTGGTGATCCTGAGGACCGTGACCTGATACTAACATGCAGCAAAACCCATCTCCACCATCAGGAGCTCTGGTGAACACCAGTTAGTATTTAGACTCTGCACCTCGGGTGAGCCTGTGTCATGCGCCAGGGTGACCTGTTTCTTTACTTATTCAGCTAGTCAGTGGATTCCGCTCTACTGCTATAGCTACTGGCCTCCGACCCTAACTCCAGACTGTGACAGAATAATCTGGCCAAAACATGGTCGCTATAGGCCGCAATAGCACATGCTGTGGCTCCTTGCAGGCATCAAATCACAGAGCTGCAAGCGTCTGGTGTTACCTATCAAAACGAATTTGCCAAACTGGATAGTATGATGAAAGGGCAACAGGAAGAAATCTATGCTCTGCAGAAACAATTGCTGGACTTACATTTCTGAGATTATGCTAATGCATGTATGCCTCTACCACTCAAATTCAATGGCTGCCATTACAGAGGTTTACTTAATCAATGTTGCATATATTTCAAAATGCAACCTGCTGCATTTACTTCTGAGGAAAAGAAAGTATTATTTGTTATCAACCTTCTGACTGAGGAAGCCCTAGCTTGGATTTTCCCTTATGTAGAAGAAGACAGTGCTGTTCTAAATAATTTTGAGACTTTTGTGGCTGCTATGAATCAGGTTTTTGATGCGCTACTGCCAAAACAAAGTTGCATAGTTTGAGGCAGGGTAGACAGTTTGTTGCTGAGTACATAGCTGAATTCTGCCATTGGATCTCAGATACCACCTGGAACCCAGCGGCACAAAAGTGTCAGTTCTGCCAGGGGCTCTCTGAACAAGTAAAAGATGAGCTTGCCAGAGTAGAAACGTCTGGCGATCTTGAATCTCGTATTAAATTACGTATTCTAATTGATCAGAGACTTACAGAGAGGAAGAAGGAGAGACTAGGAATGTTTGGAGGTAATGGTGGCATACGATTCTCTGCTAGTCAGTTTGTTCAGAGGGATCCAAAAGTTTCTCTGGATTCTAACACTCCAGAGCCTATGCAGGTTGATGCTATTAGGAGATAAATTTCTCCACAGGAGAAAGAGAGAAGACATTCTTATAGGGCGTACACACGGTCGGACTTTGTTCGGACATTCCGACAACAAAATCCTAGGATTTTTTCCGACGGATGTTGGCTCAAACTTGTTTTGTCTACACACGGTCGCACAAAGTTGTCGGAAAATCCGATCGTTCTAAATGCGGTGACGTAAAACACGTACGTCGGGACTATAAACGGGGCAGTGGCCAATAGCTTTCATCTCTTTATTTATTCTGAGCATGCGTGGCACTTTGTCCGTCGGATTTGTGTACACACGATCGGAATTTCCGACAACGGATTTTGTTGTCGGAAAATTTTATCTCCTGCTCTCCAACTTTGTGTGTCGGAAAATCCGATGGAAAATGTCCGATGGAGCCCACACATGGTCGGAATTTCCGCTCCGATCGGACATTTTCCATCGGAAAATCCGACCGTGTGTACGGGGCATTTGAACTTATGTCTCTATTGTGGGGACTCATGCAGTGGGCATTATGCAGTGAATTGTCCCAACAAAGTCAAAAGAACAATTGTTGTGACTGATGTTATAACGCCTGAACAATTATCTCCATTACCCAGTCCATCTCCCAATTAATCCATGAAAATATAGTTAACTGCTTGCCAACCAGCCGCCGCAGTTTTACTGTATCAGAATGGCATGGCTGGGTGAAACGATGTTACCTTACACTGCTTCACCTTTTGGCAACTAGGGGCCTGGCGCGATGACCGCCGGGCACCCGCGATCGCTCGTGACAGAGCGAGAACCCGGATCTGTGTGTGTAAACACACAGATCCCGGTTCTTTCAGGGGAGTAGAGAGAGATTGTGTGTTCATACTAAGTATGAGCACCAATCTCTCTCTCCTCCTAGACAGTCCCATCCCCCCTACAGTTGGAACACACCTAGGGAACACAGTTAACCCTTTGATCGCCCCCTAGTGTTAACTTTTATACAGTAATCAGTGGATTTTTTTAGCACTGATCGCTGTATAATTGTCAATGGTCCCAAAAATGTTGTCAAAAGAGTCCAATTTGTCTAGCCAGTAGCCAATAGCTGCCCTAGCGTGGCTTTTTGTCCGTCAAACTAGCATACAGACGAGCGGACTTTTCGACCGGACTCGATTTCAACGGATTGATTTAAAACATGTTTCAAATCTAAGTCCGTCCAATTTTTGAGAAAACAAAGTCCGCTGGAGCCCACACACGGTCGAATTGTCTGACGAAATCCAGTCCCCCGGGCAAAGTCTGCCGTAAATTCCGCTCGTGTGTACACGGCATTAGAATGGTCTGGAGTAGCATGAGAACCATTACAGGTCTTAAGCCAGTTGGTGGAGGGACTGGGGGAGATGTGGAGAGGGCAAATTAACTGAACCATTTTTTTAATAGGTTTGATTTGAAGGCCCTGCCTTTGACTCCTTTACATTTAACACAAAGTTGTAGGAATGAAGAGTTGAGGCAAGTATCTTCCATTCCTCATAATAGATGTCTTTTCTTCTTTAGTGTGTGTTCTGATTCACCCCTATTGAATACTTTAACCATTTGTTCTCTGTATTCTCTGTATAAGAACAAATCTACTCCTTCTTTATGGAAAAGTACATCAATGTCTTTTACAGCTGATCAGGTTAGTAGACAGTTGAGGAGACTTAAGGTAGGATTTTTAGCAGGTCCTGATGGCATTAACTCCGGGGTGCTCAGGGCATGTGCAGACCAGCTTGGGGGTGTCCTTCGATGGGTCTTTAATCTTAGTCTACGAAAGGTTCCTGTGCCAAAGATACCACATTCTTGTGGCTCCAAGGATTACTGACCAGTGGCTTTGACTTCCCATATTATGAAGACCTTGGAGAGACTTGTTTTACATAGGTTACATGGTTAGGAATTATTTAGACCCTTTGCAGTTTACCTACAAGCCGAGACTTGGAGTTGAGGATGCTATAATCATCATGTTAAATTACATGTATGCACACCTGGATAAGCCAGGAAGCACTGTGAGGGTCATGTTTTTTTTTACTTTTCCAGTGCTTTTGATACTATCAGGCTGGATCTCTTGAGTGAGAAGCTAGCAGCAATACAGGTTGATGTTTCCCTTGTGTCATGAATTGTAGACTACCTGACAGGAAGACTGCAGTATGTGCGTTTGCAAGACTGTGTGTCAAATAGGGTGATCAGCAATATTGGGGTTCCACAGGGGACAGTTCTCTCTCCCTTTCTTTTTACTGTCTATACCACTGATTTCAGTTACCAGACAACCAGACTTGTCATCTTCACAAGTTTCCTGATGACTCTTCAGTAGTGGGATGTATCAGGGATGGGGAAGAGACTGAGTATAGGACTGTGGGGGAGAACACTTCCACATGGTATGAGGATAATCATCTATATCTAAATGTGACAAAAACAAAGGCACTGGTTGTGGATTTGAGTAGCAGGAAGGCACCGGTGACCCCTGTCTCCATCCGAGGAGTGGATGTGGTAGGGAGGTACAAGTATTTGGGGGTGCACATAAAAAGCTGCACTGAAGCAAGAACACTGCCTCTATCTGCCTCTAATCTGCCTCTATTTTTTGAAGAGGCTGAGGACTTTTAACATCTGCTGGATGATTCTGAAGATTAGTGATGGGCTGAATGAGCCCCAGTTCGTTTTGCACCAGAACTTTCGAACATTGCGAAAATACCGAATAATGAACTCCATTGAAGTCTATGGGACCCGAACGTGAAAAATCAAAAGTGTCCAATTTGAAGGGTTATATGCAAGTAATTTGACATACAATGGTTATAGGGGTCTGGGTACTACTCTGGAGGACATCTATCAATGAAAAAAAAGTTTGTAAAAATGTAATTTTCGAAATGAGCAGTGATTTATGGATGCCTAACGTGAAAGCATAAAAATGAAAAATTCCTTTCAATATAGTGCCTGGAAGGGGGGGGGGGGGGGGGGTGTCCCCTTAGCCTACCTGTAAAGTGGCACATCCTTACTATATATAGAAGCTGCTGCAGAAATAATTGCTTTTATAAGGCCAAAACAATGACATTTTCCCTGCAAGCTTTTTTTTTTGTCAGCATTGGCTTTTGTGTGGCTTTCAGGTGCTCTTGCCAACGGGCTGATTGGTGGGAGGTTAAATGCCTTATCAAGCATGTGACACCCAAATGGCTGGTGTTTTTGCCATGCTTAATGTGCTTGAGACAAAGTTTACAAATTGCAACAGTGCGATCAGCTGCACATGTGCTAAAAAAAGGCCCAGGCAGCTGAGCTGTGGGAAGTGGGCCGGGAGATAACAGCTCCACAATGTGATGGAATAGGGTGGCTGCTCTCTACTCTTCCATGATGGCTGCCTTATTGGGGTTGTGCCTCACCCTCACTTTCATCCTCTTCTCTATCTGGCACCCAAGTCGAGTCAGTGACCTCATCATTATCATTTCCTCCAACCCCATTACCACTGGAGACAACTTGGCAATATGCTGTGGCTGGGGAAACATGAATACCAATTTGTGTACCAGCGTTCTCCCCTCTCTGTAGGCTCATGTTCATGCCTTCCTCAACCTCAGAACCAACATCTGAATCTAGTAATCGCTGTGTATTGTCAAGGCGCAAGTGGCTGATGCTGTGTTCAAAGAACTCTGCTGAATCCTCCATGCCTGATGCTGGGGCTATGGCAGGAAAAGCTGTGGACAAGGAGGCAGATTGCAGGGGACTGTGCACTAGTCTCTGCTTGGGTGACGGAGGATGAGGAGGATGAGGAGGATGAGGACGGTTTAGTAAGCCAGTCTACCACCTCCTCTGCATGCTGTGGCTGGATAGCATGGGCAACATCCTGATGCCCTGCCTGAGGACTGAACACATCCACCTTTGCCTGTGGACACATACGCTGCTGGCCCCCTTACAGTACCATGGGAACGTCTGCCTCTCCTTCTTGTCCTCCCAGACATGATGGGGGGGTGCTTATTAACAAAATATAATAAAGATGTGTAAATGTGTATGTGGATGCACTTTAATCAATGGAAAGTGGTGTTTGGTGCACTTTAATTTGAGTATTCACTACACAGATACACTGCACAGATACACTATAATATACTGCAATATACTGCATCAAACGTGCAGTAACACGCAGAAATATATGGCACTAAACTTGCAGTAACGCACAGAACTATATGCAATGAAATATACGGCGTTAAACTTGCAGTAACGCAATGAAATAAACGGCGTTAAACTTGCAGTAACGCACAGAACTATATGGCGTTAAACTTGCAGTAACACAATAAAATATATGGTGTTAAACGGTCACTACACTCACACTCACTCAACTGTCCCTAGATTCACACTAATGTAAAGATGAATGGTCGCACTACACTCACACTGACTGCACTGTCCCTAGATTCACACAAAACAAATATTCTACACTGACAAGAATCACAATAGCACACTATAGCACACTAACTGTCTATCTAGTAGCACTAAACAGAGCCCTGTTCTATCTCTCTACACGGCGATATCACACTAAAAATGTCCGCTATGGAAAGAATACCTTTATAGTGTGAGGTGGGATTAAGATCAATGAGCCATGATTGGATTCAGTCATCATGACAGCATCCAATCATGGCTCTGACAGTGTTCTGTGCTCTGATTGGGCGAAGCTTTAATTTCTTCAGCCAATCAGGGCTTTCAATGCACTGTGCAGCGGTGCAGAGCATTGTGGTCGTTCAGCGGGCTGAACAAATGGTCGAAAGACACGATAATTCAGTTGTTCGGCGAACAGGCGAACAGCCAAAGTTCCGCCCAAACTCATGCTCAGGCTCAACCGTTCGCCCATCCCTACTGAAGATGTTTTATGAGTCTGTGATGGTCAGTCTTCTCCTGTATGCGGTGGCATGCTGGGGAACCAGGCTTAGGGTGGCCAACACCAACAGACTCAACAAACTGATTCACAAAGCCAGTGATGTTGTTGGAGTGGAGTTGGAGTCTTTAACAACAGTGTTGGAGAGAAGAATATTGTCCAAGGCACGTTCAATCTTGGACAACTCCTCCCACCCACTGCTCAATACGCTGGTCAGTCTGCGGAGTACCATCAGTGACATATTGTTACAACCACGATGCACCACAGAGCAACAGAGGTAATCATTTTTGCCTGTGGCCATCAAATTGTATAATTCTTTTCTGTGAGTGCTGGATGTGAGGATTTAATCTGGTTTATGATCTGGATTTTTATGCCGTTTTTATAGTATGTTGGTATTATGTTAATTATTATTTTGGGCAATGCTGGAGAAAGTGATGTACTATTTGTATTTTGGTAGTTTGATTTGCTGTTATTTTTCAATATGTGTTATTTATTCTATGTTGTATTTTAATAGTATGGGTGTTTTTTAAAAGTATAGTTTTAATTAAGTTTTATTTGGGATACCATTTGTGTGGTCACCTGAGGCACAGACTACCTTTAGTAAGCTAAAGTCTTTTTACTTTGGCACCAATATTGGTGCATCCCAATCCTGAACTTCCTTCTATTGTGGAAGTGGATGCTTCAGATTCTGCCATGGGAACTATACTTTCTCAGCGAAAAAGGAGACAAGATTCAGGTTCATCCTTGTGCGTATTTTGTGAAAGGTCTGCAAATAATATTAGACCTGCCATTCATGTACTGTACAAGCTTGTCCTGTTAGTGAAAACAACTTCTTCTTGGTATGGTAGACATGGATGTGTACTAATGTAACCCTAGGAAGTCTGTCAGGCAAGTGTGATGGATTTGGTAATCTGTGTATGTGGTCTATATTGAGTTTCTCAGCTAAGCAGTCCAGTAGGGCTTTTTCTATCAATTTAGAGAAGTGTGATCACAGTTCCCCAGGTTTAATGATCCACCATCTTTGCTTTGAGCCATGTGATTTCATCTTCCCTGTCATTGTCCCTGTCCGCATCCACAAAATTATAAAATGTGTTAGCAAACTCCCTCCGTCACCAATTTCTTGTATTTCAGATTTAATATGTTGCACCCATGACATTACTGTATGTCTGAGTGCATGGAACTCCTCAAGGACACTAACATATCTTTCAATGTAGTGTCCAAGGCCGGCCGATTAGATGTAGGATAAGCCTGGATCGAGTCAGACAATTCTCTGTGTCATCCATAGAGACACTCACCTTTGTGGCTGCATTATGTGTCTGTGTCAGCTTCTGCCTGGACTTAGCTGGGCTACTGGTGAGAGATTGAGTCTGTGTATGCGAGCCGTGTAGGGGTTAAGGTGAGCTTCTTGGCCAGGGATTCCCCTCCATGGAGGTGTAAAGAGGAGAGCCGACACCACCAACAACTTGGGCATGCTGTCGGAGCGGTGGGGGAAATCCATCTGTGTTCCTTGTGCTTCCTAATTGTGCCCATGAGATTTCAGGAGCTGTATATGGATATAGAGTTGGTAGATGCTGGATGTCGCTGTAGTTTGCTCCACCGGGTCCCAAGTGTGCAGAGCACAGAGCTCAAGCAGCCATCTACCTTGACACCTGGCCACACCCTCAAAATATTACATTTTTGTTTTTGGCTTTTGGTACACTTTTTTTTAAGTTCTCTTTTATTTACACTTTAAGGTAGATATACTTAAAGTGGTTCTACAGGCAGAAGATGTTTTATCTCAATGAATTCTATTACTTCTGTGTGCAGCAGCCCTCCTCAGCCCCCCTAATACTTAGCCCCATCTCGATCCAGTGATGTTGCACTAGAGACGTGGCTGTTCGGGCCTCTCTCTCCTGATTGGCTGAAACACACAACAGGCACCATTGGCTCCCACTGCTGTCAATCAAAGTCAGTGAGCCAATGAGGAGAGAGAGAGGGCAGGGCCGAGCCATAGCTCAGTGTCTGAATGAGCACACAGAGCAGAAAGCTGCTTGTTTTGGGGGCACTCAGGAGGAGGGAGGGGTCAGAAGCGCCTGCCAGGGACCTAAGAAGAGGAGAATCTGGGCTGCCCTGTGCAAAACCACTGCACAAAGCAGGAAAGTATGACATGTTTCTTATTTTTAAACAAAAAAAAAAACAGAACTTTAATACCACTTTAACAATAGGACATAGGCAGGTCTGTGTAGGTACCCCTAGGTGTCTTCACTTTATACACATGTTAATTTTTTTGGAGTGACAGTGTCTTTTAAAGCTTGAAGGTATGCAACAAATCTTTACAAGAAAAGTTTCTATGGACTATTTAAAGTGACTATTTTATAACTATTAACAACTATGCTAAAGCTTTCCCATTTGCTGCCAATGTATGCAAAAATGTTTTTTTACCTTGACAGCAGTTTTGATTTATTTTGTAATTTTTCTTTTTGATTTCAATGATTATACTGTAAATGAAATCTGCATACTGTACACCATCAGAAGGGTTGTGTCTAGGACCATGTATGGAACCTTTACACTTTGCCTAGAAATTAATACAGGTATGTTATCTCAGTAATTGCATTAGATGTTGTAGTGTACTTTGTTCTTTGTATTATTCAGACTCTAATGCCGTGTACACACGGTCGGACTTTTCGACCGGACTTGTCCGACCGACGCCGACGGACCAAATCCAGCGGACAATCCGATCGTGTGTGGGCTTCACCGGACCTTCAGCTGACTTTTACAGTCGCAAATCTGACGGACTTTAGATTTGGAACATGCTTCAAATCTTTACGTCGTAACTCCGCCGGACCCAGAAATCTGCTCGTCTGTATGCTAGTCCGACGGACAAAAACCCACATTAGGGCAGCTATTGGCTACTGGCTATCAACAACCTCATTTTAGTCCGGTCGTACGTCATCACGTACGAATCCGTCGGACTTTTGTGTGATCGTACGTAGTTAAGACCGTTCATTATAAAGTCCGCCGCAAGTCCGCCAAAAGTCTGTCGAAAGTCTGTCGGACGGGCTGTCGGACTTTTGTAGCCGAAAAGTCCGACCGTGTGTACGCGGCATTAGAAAAAGTTCTGTATCTGATTCTTTTTTAATCAAGGCCCTAGCTTAACCAACTCAAAACAAACATGTCCCACCCCTTCAGTTCCAGGCAATTTATTCATTTTTAGTGCTGTGATAGTTTGAACAACAAATATTTGATCATGTGATAGTTGTAGTACTACCCTCTTAAAGTGGTTGTAAACCCTTTACAACCACTTTTACCTACAGGCAAGCCTAGATTAAGGCTTGTCTGTAGGTGCTTGAAACCTCCATGGTTTAGGAGATATTTACAAAAATGATGGGCGCCGATGTCAACGGCGCAGGCGCACTTTAGCAACGGCGATTGTGCCATTCCTAAAGGAGGCCGTGCCGTGACTGGAGGCTTCCACGCGAATGCACGGGAGTGACATCATCGCGGCTCCAGCCAATCACATTGCCGGAGCCGCGATGCCCGGAAGTAACCCCCGGGAGAGATGTCGGCCGCCCGAGCGGTGTACGAGGACGGCTGCGGGGGCTTCGATCTGAGATGAGTATTACGTAATTAGCTAGTATGTTATGCATACTAGCTCATTATGCCTTTGTCTTGCAGGGTTTTTTTTGTAAAAGTGGGTTTACCTCCTCTTTAAAGAGGAAGTAAACCCTGGTGGGTTTTTGTTCTTCCCTGCAAAGTAAAGGCATAATGTGCTAGTATGCATCGCATAATAGTACATTATGTGACACTTACCTGCAAACGAAGCCTGTGTCGTCTCTGCTGCAGGCCGCATACATCTTTCTGGGGGCATGGACTCTGGCTCTGTGACTCAGTCACAGAGCCGGAGCCGCGTGACGTCACTCCCATGCATGCGTGCGGGAGCCACCGGTTATGGCACACTCGCCCAAAGAAACAGCATGGGCAGCCCTTCCTTCAGAGTGCATGTGCCTATGACATCATCGGCGCAGTAAACGGTAAATATCTCCCGAACGGCGTACATTTAGGAGATATTTACAGTACCTAAAGGGAAGCCTTATTCTAGGCTTACCTATAAGCACAACTTCCCCATGGAGATTTAGAACCTCTTTAGGGGCTGCTGGATTTTTGGGTCCCCCTTACACACAAACAGCCAGGCAACAGCTCTTTGGCGCAAAAATATATATGTATATACAGCGCTATCAAGGTGACCCTATACCTTAGATATAAATGTATATTGGTGACTAGGGATGAGCTTCGCATCGCAGTGCATTGCTGGCTGATGATTGGAAAAGCATGCACTATGCACTATGCTTGGCCAATCACAGCGCTGTGTGCACAGAGAGCCGTAATTGGCCAAAGCCAAGGAGGCTTTGGCCAATTATGGCTCAGGGGGTTCAGTACACGCCCCACACTATATAAGGCCGCCTGCACGTCGGCCCTGTGTAGTGTGTTCTGGCTTGAGAGAGAGATAGACAGAGAGAGAAACAGTGTCATTTGATTTAAGTTAGATAGAGTAGGCAGGTCAAGTCAGTTAGCTGCACTTACAGTGTATTGTGTATATATATGCATCCCAGGTGTTGTGTATATATATATATATATATATATATATATATATATATATATATATATATATATATACCGTATTTATCGGCATATAACACGCACTTTTTTCCCCTGATAATCAGGGTAAAATCGTGGGTGCATGTTATAGGCCGATCCCCCCCAATTGTGTGTGATCAGAGCGGGACTGGGCGGGACTGTAAGCGGCGCCGAGAAAAGCCGAGGACTCTCGGATATGTGTATTTCGGCTCCGCCGAGTCCCCGCGGTCTTGGCGCCATATTTGAATTTACACACGGCTGTGTATGTCGGCAGGGATCGCGGCGATCCCACAAAGCTGCACTGGGGCAAGGCTGCACTGGGGCAAGGCTGCACTGGGGCAAAGCTGCACTGGGGCAAGGCTGCACTGGGGCAAAGCTGCACTGACAAGGCTGCACTGGGGCAAGGCTGCACTGACAATTCTGCAATAGACACTGGAGCAAGGCTGCACTGACACTGAAAAGGCTGCAGATGGACACCGATAACGCTGCATTGATGGGCATTTTAATGTAAGTTTTTCTTCCTTAAACTTTACTCCTAAAAGTTTTTTTCCTTAAAATTCCCTCCTAAACTTGGGGTGCGTGTTATACGGTGGGGCGTGTTATACGCCGATAAATACGGTATATACACTGTATACAGTTTAGCTAGATCCTGTTCTTCTCTTCCTAATATACTGACAGGCAGGCAGGTGTTTTTACAGTATTCCAGTTACTGTACTGTGTACCCTGCACAGTTGCTCCTACAGTATAGCTACCTGAAGCCAGGTCCTTGTGTAGGCTCTTTGAAGTATTTCCAGTTACTGTACTGTGTACCCTGCACAGTTGCACCTACAGTATAGCTACCTGAAGCCAGGTGCTTGTGTAGGCTCTTGAAAAATTTCCAGTTACTGTACTGTGTACCCTGCACAGTTGCACCTACAGTAAAGCTACCTGAAGCCAGATGCTTGTGTAGGCTCAATGTATTTCCAGTTACTGTACTGTGTACCCTGCACAGTTGTGCCTAGAGTAAAGCTACCTGAAGCCAGCTGCTTGTGTAGGCTCTTTGAAGTATTTCAAGTTACTGTACTGTGTACCCTGCACAGTTGCACCTACAGTATAGCTACCTGAAGCCAAGTGCTTGTGTAGGCTCTTTGAAGTATTTCAAGTTACTGTACTGTGTACCCTGCACAGTTGCACCTACAGTATAGCTACCTGAAGCCAGGTGCTTGTGTAGGCTCTTTGAAGTATTTCAAGTTACTGTACTGTGTACCCTGCACAGTTGCACCTACAGTATAGCTACCTGAAGCCAGGTGCTTGTGTAGGCTCTTTGAAGTATTTCAAGTTACTGTACTGTGTACCCTGCACAGTTGCACCTACAGTATAGCTACCAGAAGTCAGGTGCTTGTGTATTCTCTTGACATATTTCCAGTTACTATACTGTGTACCCTGCACAGTTGCACCTACAGTATAGCTACCTGAAGCCAGGTGCTTGTGTAGGCTCTTTGAATTATTTCCAGTTACTGTACTGTGTACCCTGCACAGTTGCACCTACAGTAAAGCTACCTGAAGCCAGGTGCTTGTGTAGGCTCTTGACGTATTTCCAGTTACTGTACTGTGTACCCTGCACAGTTGCACCTACAGTATAGCTACCTGAAGCCAGGTGCTTGTGTAGGCTCTTGACGTATTTCCAGTTACTGTACTGTGTACCCTGCACAGTTGTACCTACAGTATAGCTACCTGAAGACAAGTGCAGGTGTTCTCATCCTAATAATGCTACAGGCAGGCAGTTGAGTCTGCTAGCTGCAGTATAATCGTTATATATATATATACATCCCAGTTTTGTGCAGCTACTCTCACTAAAGGCCAATAGTAATATGTCTGGAAGGCCAACAAGGAGAGGCAGACAGTCACAGGCCAATAAAAGAGGACAAGCAGGCTCTGTGTCTAGAGGGAACAGTGCTGGTTGTGGACACGGTGCATCCTCATCAGCACGTGGCAGTGGGACACGCTTGCCCATTTTTTCGGCAGCTGGCCGTGTTGACCTGCAACATGTGGAAGACTTGGTCGAGTGGATGACCAAGCCTTCCTCATCCTCCACATCCTCTCTCACCCAGGCTCAGGGTACTTTGTCTGGCAAAGCAGCTGCCAAGGCGGCCTCTTCCCTCGGCGCAATGGCATCAGTGACTCCTTCCCTAGCCCCACCATGTCCTCCTGAGGAGTCCCTCAAACTGTTTGACCACAGTGTTGGGTACATGCTCCAGGAGGATTCCCAGCGTTTTGAAGGCTCCGATGATGGTACCCAGCTAGAGGAAGGCAGTAACGTGAGCCCAGAGAGAGGGGGTGCCCAAGAAGGACAGCAATCTGGCAGTCATGTTCCCCCTGCTGCAGCATACTGCCAGGTTTGCTCCAGTGATGAGGAGTGAGGGGATGATGAGGTCACTGACTCAACGTGGGTGCCTGATAGGAGAGAGGAGGGGGAGTCAAGAATTGTAATTACATGCACCTGTTGAACAGGGGCAGAAAAATTGGGCCTTTGGTGGTGGTGGTGCTGGTGCACTGTAAGGGGTAGAATTCTGGGGACACTAATTTAGGGGGAACACTGAGAACTCTGATGTAAGAAGGAACAGTGCAGACTCTGGTGTAAAGAGGAACTCTGATATAAGTGGATCTCTGGTAACCAGAGCCTCCACTTATATCAGAGTTCCCAGTATTCCCCTTTAATCAGGGTTCTCAGAGCCCCCCCGTTACATCATAGTTTGTAGATTTCTCCTTTACATCAGAGTTCCAAGTATTCCCCTTTAATCTGGGGGGCCCAGAGCACCCCTTACATCACAGTGTGCAGAGCACCCCTTACATCAGAGTGCACAGAGCGTGCCTTAGATCAGAGTCCCTGGGAGGCAGGTGACAGAAGGGAGGGAGGGGGGACACTTCACTCACAGATGTATGGATCGGAGGCTGCACCTTTGCTCATCTGGCAGCTGGACTTCAAACTTCCCGCCCACGCTTCCCCTTCTCTGAGGCACAATACTGCGGGGCAGATACAGGAGAAGAGGGCAGGAGGAAGAGAAGCTTATCAGCTCTCTCTTCTATCCCATCTATGCATTGG